>CM072904.1:4357500-5742500 GCA_037013685.1 Acridotheres tristis | reverse complement strand
CATGCGGATGAGCGCACATGAACATAAAAGCCTGGAATAAAGTCATCAAATCTCAGAATGGTTTGTTTGAGAAGGAACCTTAAAGCCCATCTCATCCCACCCCTGCCATGGCAGGGACACCTTCCACTGTCCCAGGCTGCTCCAGCCCTGTCCAGCCTGGCCTGGGACACTTCCAGGGATCCAGGGGCAGCCACAGCTGCTCTGGGCACCCTGTGGCCTCTCCACTCTCACAGGGAACAATTTCTTCCTAAGTCCTGTCAGAAAATCCTTTAAAGATTCTGCAAAGGCCAGGCAAACACCTGGCCCAGGTGATATCTTTTTTTTCGCTCCCAAACACTTTCAACTACTGAAATAATCCACTTTGAAGACCAAGCCAAAGGAATGTTCCCATAGGTGATGCCAGAAATAAGACTTACCTGAGGAGCTTGAGGAAAAGCAGAACATGGAGCAGCATTGGACAGAAAAGCTTTCAGAAGGCAAAGCCACCTTCAGACTAAATGACCAAAGTTAATTCAATTAAAAAAAAAAAAAAAACTTACAGAAAAATAAATACACAAGAGGCCTGCAAGAAGTGATCAACACAGGCACGGGGTTGCCTTTAATTTGTGTCAGGGAAGCACATGGACCAGGATTTCTATCCGTTAATTAAGATTTCAAACAGAGTAGAAAATTTATTTTTGTGCAGTTGTAATATACCCACTTCAATTATGATTATGTCCCATTAATTTCAACAAGCTCTTCATAGGTGACATTCTCCCTGGCATTTCAAGAAGTAAAATAGCATTAAAGGCTTATTATTTGGAAAGAAAGAGAAAATATTTACTGCAGGAGCTCAGTTCATTGCAGAAGACTGCTATGAAGGAGCATGAGTGATTTACTCCTTTCATTATTCAAGTTAAATAAATCTCCTCCTTTCCAAGCTATTGAATGTAGAGTTATGCTGGCAGAGTGGATTACATTTGATCTATGTACCATGACAAGTACTGAAAATTGTGGGCTTCATTGCTGTATTCACCCACTCGTTCCTGAACAGGAGGAAAAAGTGTCAATACACGGAGCAGCCTTTGCTCTGTGCCTCAGCACAAAAAAGCACAAAGCTGCTCTGGAGCTGTAATGAGTGTGGAGTCTGACTCCATGGAAACTGAGATAAACTCCTTTTAACTCTCTCAACTAATGATCAGGGTGTGGCACGAGACAAAAATTTTCCTATCCATGAACACTCAATTTGCATATTTCTGAGTTCACGACAGGCTTGCATTAACGCTGAGACTCATTTTTACTTTTTTAATTTTTAAGCGTAGGGATGAAATTTTAATCACTGTGTGGAAGAAACAGCTGATCTGATTCAGTCTGGTTTCTCTATCGTTTGAAAATGAAAGTATTTAAATCCACTGTAGTTGTTTCAGAAGAGCAAGAAGATGATTTTCTTGCCTTGCTCAGCAGATAGGCAGCTCTGATACCAACCCGCAGGCTTTAGTCTGGGTGTCACAGAGTTTGGGAAGCTGGTAAGTGCTACAGGAACTTGGACAATGTTTAGGAGGTTCTGCTCCTCACTGGGATTTCTGCTATCTCTTCATCACAGCAGGCTCACACCACACCCCAACACAGCCAAACCACCACAGAAAAATCTGAAAAATGAAAGCCCACAGTTTCCAACCACAGCTCAAAGTACAAGGAGTTGTTTTGTTTACTTTATAGCCCACTTCATCTGTGGACTTGTCAGTAGACCCAGGAAGACTCCCCATGCAATCAAACCCATTAACTTTACATTTAAACCTTTCAAGTTCCTCTTTTTAGCCCTAGGAACAGCAAGCCCTGTTTGATACCATCACTAGCAGCAGACATGCCACCCCAACTGTCACCTAAATCAGAAACCAAAGACTGAGTTTCTACCATGTTTCGCCAGGAAACTTAGGAAAAAAAAACCACAATCATGAAGGAAAGTTTTATTTTACTTGTAATGCCCACATCCTATGATTAAAGATACTTTTTAAAAATTAGCTGCAAAGAAAAGGATAGAAGCAAAACAAGAACAGATTTTTACACCTTTAGGAAATCAAGAAAAAAATAGGCACAAGTTTATATTCATTAATTTCAGATATGGCAGAGGAATGTTGTAATGAAGAGGGATAAAAAAAATCCTGTTTTCCCACCTCCCTGTATGAGACAACACAAGTCACGCTCTTCAAAGCCACACTGATCTTGTAGATACAAGGCAGATTTTTCCTAATAATTTTTTTATTAATGTGCTTTAAAGATCATAAAGACCCTCCTAGAGCCATTTGGCATAGTCTCTCCATACATACTGAAGTACCAAGGATGTACTTTAACCTCTGGTGAATCTTATTACAACCTCCACATAAAAAATGAAAGGCATGCATATTTTAAATTCTGTTTTAAGCATCAGACACTATTGAGGGATTTTATTTCATAGCTGCTAAGCCACTTTAAATCCCCATCAGTGTTAAAATCTTGCAAGTGTCAGCCCAGGATGATTTAACCCCTTGAGAATAAGAGTTCATCATAAAAAAAGGCAAATGCCTTATCTCAAGGGATTCTACCCGAATACACAGCTGCTACTAATACTGAAGAATTTCTGTTGCTAAACACAATATGCTGGGGAAGGGATTTTCTAGGGATCTCAGGAAGCCAGAGGGCAGGCAGGTGTTCCATCACATCCTTTAACTCTAGCCTGCAATACAGGTGAGCACAAGAGTCACCTTTTGGGCTGGGCCCTGCTCTGGGTGGGATGAGCCTGAGGGCTGCATCCAAAGGACTTGAACACAGCAAGTGCTGACACCACTGCTCAGACCAGGGAAAGCTTCTTCCACAGGAACAGCCCCTGTCCACCTGCTGATCCTTGAACTTCCCTCCAGAGGCTGCAGACACCTTTCTGCCTTTCCTCTTGAGCTGCACTGGGATTGGGGAGGGACAAAAAGCAGCGATGAAGTGAGAAGGAGGTGTAGAGAAGTTTAACATCCATCCCAGTAAAGATAAAACCAGTTTGTCTTGGCAAACACCCTTGGCTGGTGCAGGACCAAGTCACTGCTGGTGGGAAAAGGCGGAGAACTCAACCTTTAAGAAGCTGTGGCAGATTCCTCTTTACCTTCACTGGGAGGGCTGTGTAACCTACTTGAAATAAAGGCTAAGGAAAAGCATCAAGCTGTAATAAAACAGTCTTTCTTCATTTCATTGATTAGGAATTTACAATTTCTCAGCTTAAAAAGCCACAGTGCAAGTTAGTGTTTGCTTCAGGGGGACCCTGTTTCAGTATCCTCTCCCACAAGGATGCAAAAGCCCAAAGTCAGTGTTCTTGTCTGTACACAAAACAGGCAGGCTGCCCAAGCACTGAGGCCAAGAACACTCAAAATACTAAATAAATACACATAAAACAACACTAAAAATGAGAATTTAACAGCACTAATTGTTTAGAATTACAATCCATCTCATTATATTAATCTTCACATTTTAGCATCTTTTTAACCGTACAAAAGCTGCTGAAGTGACTTTCTTCTAAACCAGCCATACATGAGCACAAAGCACTATCAACATTATTTTTTTGGCAAAGTAACTTGCTTTCAGAATATACCATACTTTCAAATCACAGTTTACATGTAGCAGGTGTGTCATGCTAATACAACATCCTCCATTTCTTCTCTTCCTTCACACTGCCAGGAGCAAGACACCTCAGAGACCTTTCCTATATTCAACTGCTGTCTCTTAAATCCTTCTCATAACAGTTCATTCCACGCAGCCTCACTTGGGGCAGCTGCTCCTAATTTCTGCCTCAGCATTGTCCTGTTTATTGCATTAATCTGGTTTCCAGGATAAGCCACATCAGTCTGATGTGCTTACAGAGCACCAGATGTTACTGTGCTCTACACGCACCCCCCTGCAAACATCAAAACATTTCAAGGAATCACAGAACCACAGAATGGGTCAGGTTGGAAGGAACCACAGTGGGTCTTCTGGTCCCACCTCCCTGCTCAGGGAGGGTGTCCCTAGAACACATGGCACAGCACATTTATCTGCTCCTTTTACGTCCTCCTGTTTATTTTTTTTCTCTGTTTACTTCCTTCCTGCTTTTACCAGCAGAATCCGCATTAGATATCTGAAGAGGAAGAAAGCATTTGTATTCTCCAAGCCCACGCACTGACTTTCCACTCATATGGAAATTCCAGATTCTTACATATTTTTTCCACTTGCAAAAATAGTCCGGGTAAGCCTTGTGTCTTTCACCCAGAACAGGCACAAGGGGTAACTAATCAGTCTGGAACAAAAACAGTGAGGCTCATGTTTTTGTGGAAGTCCTAAAGACCTCCTCATTCCGAGGGCTGGACTTGGACCTATATGTGGACTGGAACAGAAGAAGGCACAGGCTGGATCACACCTTTATCTGTGGCGTTGCACTCACAGAAGACTCAGTAAATCATTGCAAACCTCACACAAAAGCCAGGACTGCCTCGAGTCAATGGCATGAAGCTGAGAGAGGTTAGAACCTCAGGAGAGGTTAGGCTGGATATCAGGAAAAGGTTTTCTATGCAGAGGGTGGTTGGACACTGAAGAGGCTCCCCAGGGAAGTGGTCACAGCACCAAGCCTGACAGAGTTCAAGAAGTTTGCACAACTCCCTCAGCACGTGGTGGGAATGTTGGGGTGTCCTGTACAGAGACACAAGTTGGACTCAATCCTGATGTGCCCCTTCCAACTCAGCATATTCTATTATTCTGTGATTTTTATGATTCACTAAGTGCAGCACACTCCATTGCTGCTGTCCTACACGAGTATCCAGCTCAGCTCACATCCCAAGGCAGCCAGATTCCAGGTGCTGGCTGGGCAGTCAGGATCACAGCATTTGAGAAGCACTACCATACACACACACATTTGATCATTACCCAAAATTATGCTGTATTTCTTAGAACTGACAGACTGTAAAGAGTCATTTCCTCTCTAGAAGCTTGAACCCAGCTCTCCAACTATCTGCACACATAACCTCACATCCAGCATCTACACCTCTCACTACCCTGTGCATAAACAGCAATAGGCACCACATTATTACCCTTTTCCCCAGCTTGTACAAACTCCACACCTCCTACCCAGCAAAAGATGCTGCTGGCTCATTCTGAAATCCAGCAAGGCACTTTGATGGATGTCAAAGACTTTGTGCAAGCACAGGGAGAATGCAAATCCCCTCCTCTCACACCAACCTGCCTTAGGGGCAAACACAGACCTCGGCAACCTCCTAAGCAAGGATGACCAGGACACAGAGCTTGTCACCTGGTCTGCAAACAGCAGCAATACCAAGGGAACAGACCAATTTCCCTAGAGCTTCAGACTGCTTACAAAAGTCTGCATTTTACTTCAGTGCTTAACAGAACTATTTCTTCCGCCCCAAGAAAGAAAATCTTTACTAGTCACATTGAGTATCTTATCACACTTAAGGAAAAAATCAGCAGTAATTAATGTCTGTTGGAATACAACAGAGAAGAACAGTAATAAAAATCCCAAAGCAAGCAAAGCCTCCTTGAGAAGCTAATGGTCAAGTGGAGAATTTACCAATGATATTCCTGTTCCCACACACAATCGTAAACGTCAGGGATTCACCTCCCAGAAAACACAAAGGCAAAACAGGTACAAACATTGCCCTATTCAAGAGAATTGGGCAAAAATCTGGGCCCGGACAGTTCAAGATACAATGTATATAGGAAACACTGAAAGTAATAATAATGACAGGAAGGTGGAACAAAGAAGAAATTCAAACCATAAGTTGGCAAGTGGTCCTGGATCCATCCCAGCAAACACTACTGGCTACAAAAAGCAGAAGGTCCCGCCAGACTGCTGTGTGTTCACATAGTCTCGCTGCCACCGCTGCACTTTGCAGGTAGTTTTAACCACCTCTGGGAGGAAAAGGTCCTTGTACAAAAGTGTTTTCCTCCACTGCCATCAGATGAGCTCCTCCTTCAGCAGCTCTGTTTCCCCAGGAAGTGTGCCATTCATCTCCGGGGCAGTCTCGGTGCCCAGATATCCCAGGAGGATCTCGCTGCGCCGCCGCGACAGCTGCAGGATGTCCTCTGCCAGCAGCTGCACGGTGCTGTACCTCACGTTGTCAAAGTCAAACATGTCCTTCAGATACTGCACGATCTGGTGCTGCAAGAAAAGGAAGGTTTAGTCAGACCTCCTTCACCTACCAATATCAGCCACCACGGGCACGTATCAGCAGCTTTAAGGCAGCAGACAGGAGTCCCACACAGGTGAGGTGCAGAAAAACCACCTTACCTTGAAGAAACTGCAGACTTCAGAGAGCTGCTGCTTGGGCCCCAGAAAACCAAAGGCTAGAACAGGACTGACATGCTCCGATACGGAGTAGAAATGAGAGATAAAGCCATCTGGTACCTGTCACAGGGAAGGACAGAATTAGTTCATCTTCATTCTCAGACAGAATTAGCATCTTATTCCATATTAGCCACCAACTTCCCTGCCAGAAAGCTTCAGTAACTGAAGTAAGAGTTATTTGGATCATCTCTTCCTGCAAAACTACATTTATCTTTCAGATCCCTTGAAGGATGACTAGAGGTCTTTATCTTCATGTTTCTCAACTGCTATTTCAAGAGGAAAATGAACAGAAGAAAATGAAAAGCAATCACCAGCCAGCCTTTATAGCCTCTATTTATAATTTGCTGACCAAGCCAGGAAAGGACATGCAAATATCCAAGGCAGAGCTACTGCATGACAGCACCAGTAGAGCTTCCAGTGCTCTCAATTCTCTCTGTGTCATCTCAGGAGCCAAACCCTGTTGTACCAGCTGGCTGTGGGATTGAGCTGAAAACTTGCCAGAGGCCACAGACCCTGTGGCAAAACCAGGGTTGTGAAGTTGTGGCTTCCTGTTCCCCTGCTCCATAAACTTCTCTGCTGTGATACTTTAGGAAGTCACAGATTTAAGTGAAACTCATCAAGTAATGGCTAATTAGCATCAGCACTGGGGAGCGGAGCAGTGCCTGAACCATTCCTTTGCTGCCAGCAAGGAAAGTACAACTCAGGAGCAGTCCCTTGTTGCTTGGGGTCTGGTCATTCCTACAGTATTGTGAGCAGGGAGAGGAAATACCAGACAGGCAACACTGTTGTTTGAATCCTCATATTAAAAAAAGGGAGAATGAACTCAGGTTGATTCAGTAAAATACTGGCTTAGCACGGGAGCAGTGACTGCAGGACCCCAGGGCTCTAAAGCATCACAAAGAAGGTGACTGTTCAGTCTTCTACCACTTAAGAATTTGCACTTTGTCAAGATCTATGTGTTCTCTCTTCAGCCTCAAATACATTAGATTCTTTCCCTTTTGATTAATTTTGCTTACCATCAGAAGCCTCCTTTTTGCTTTCAGAACTGACCAGCAAGCAGTTGCTAGAGCCTACAATTAACAGAGAGCTCATTAGTTACTGGGATTATTGAAAACAACCTGAAGTTTACCAACACATTGTCATCAAAGCAGTCACCCTTTTGTGCCAACATCTCTAAAATGACAAAATTCAAGCAAACTGGAAGCAGATTTAGTCACTTCAGATCCATTCCAGAGAAGCCAAAGGGTTTTTGAAGATTGTTAATATGATCTGACATAGTTGCCCAACAGCCTAGGATCCCCTGTGAGCAGACAGCTGCTACAAAGTGCCATTTTACTCTCAGTCTATCAAACTAATCAGTCTTAAAAATACAACTGGGGGGAGGACTAATGGAAAACTTTGCAATTTGAACTTCAGTGTATGCTGAGGTACTACCAGAATGAAGGGCCACATACTAAAACCCACATATTTTCCCCTACATTTTAGCCCTTTTATTGTCATTCATAAAAATAGGTGCTGTCATCTTTTAACATCACCATGGCATCACTGATAAAGGCCCCTAGAGCCATAAGTCTGGCTGCCAACCAGACACTTCCAAAATAAGGAAAAGTTTTCCTGTAAACAATTTCCACGCACAAGAAGACTGTTGTTTAGAGCTTCAGGAAAGCGTGGCATTTGTAAAGAGAGAATTCAGCTCAGCTGGGAAAGATGAGGTTATGCTCTTTTCTGGCCTTGGCACTGATCTCACACTCCCCGTCTCACGCACCGTCTCCTTGAAGCTGTCTGACAGCCAGCGGTTGCGCAGCACAGCCAGCACGGAGGAGGGAGGGTTCTCCAGATCCTCAAAAGCATCCATGAGGATGAAGTCCAGCACAATATCAAAGAAGCTCATGCACACCACCTGTCAGGGAGCAGAACAGTCTTTTAAACAGGTTTTAAAAAGAGGGACGGGCTCTTTTGGTTCGAAGCCCAGCGAAGTTGTAAAAGCTGAAGTCAATGTGATCTGTTTCAACAGCAGGTCTTTGACTCCCGAGCCATTCCTACATTTGCATTATAATACAATCACAGTGGTTTGGCTTGTCAGGGACTTTAAAACCATCCAGTTCCACCCTCTGCCATGGGCAGAGACACTTTCCACTAAACCAGGTTGCTTCAAGCCCCATCCAGCCTGGCCTTAAGCACTTTGAGGGATGGGAATTCCAAAACCTCTCTGGGCAAGGATTATCTTCCAACTCCTCTGCAACTCTGTGAAGATAATGTCTTTACCAACCCCTCTTCCCTCGAGCTCCTGCTGAGTGGTCGGCCAGGTCTCTTGCTTCAAGGCATAACGCAGCATCTCCTCGTAGCTTTCCAGGAAAGCTTTGGGATTCTGGGAGAGCAGACGAACAAAACACAAGTTTGACTACTCAGATTTGAGCTGACATCAACATCGCAGTAGTCACCAGCAAGCAGATGAAGTTTTCTTCTTCCAACACACTGGACAAACTGAGTTGGGATAGGGGAACAAGTACTCTGTGCTCAAGACACAGTTTACTTGTTACACAAACTTCCTACCTTTTCAGCTTTTGTCATCAGTCCTATCACCATCTGCTTCCCAACCTCCCCAAAAAACAGCTGATTGCTTTCATCCTCCAGCAGCTCCTGGAAAAGGAACACAGATGTCTCCTGTGAGCAGCTACACACTCTCAAATTCTGAGTTGGGAATAAAAAAAAAAGGGCAGGACATGAAGCAGTGCAATGCTGCACACACCAGTGTCATTAACCTTTAATATGCTGGAACCTAGGAAACAAAACTGCATTCTCCAGGAACATGCTGCTGGCAGCCATGTGCCATGGAAGCCCAGGAAACCCATTCTCACCTGGAATGCCTGTCTGACACAGTGCAGCTTCGCCAGGAAATCCTCATCACTGTAGCAGCCAAGGAGCTCTGTCCTAGACGGAAAGGGGAAGAATTGTGTAAATTCCAGTTCTGATGTTGGTGTTCATACAACTATGGTCCTGTAAAAACAAAAAACTGAATTCCCAGTCTGTGCATAGGAGAAAGCAACAGTCACATTCCCTTTATCCAGCTCCCAGAGGGGGACAGAGCACCTCTGGAAGGCTGGTACAGGACTATGCCAGCTTCCCAGAACAGTCACACTTCTATCACTAATTTCCTGGGACAATTACTCTTTCTTAACATGTGAGTCCCTAAAATCTGGGGTTAATTCCCTGTAAAGGCCAAACCAGCAGGAAGGATGCTGTGATTTTACGACCCCAAAGGATTATTCTGGTTATGGGGCTGCTCAAAGGCAGATGATGTGTTCAGAGTGCCCCAGGGACACAGGGTCCCACAGCTCCAGCTGGCTCTTCACCTCAGCGTCCGGCATGCAACCTTCCCTTCTTTCACCAACTGCAGAGCTTCTTCGTATGCTGCCACTGGCTTGGAGAGGTGGAATGGCATTTTCTCAAAGGGGAGAGAGTCAAAGAGCTGTAGAGGTAACAAGAGATGTGGGAAGAACAAAATGAGCTCGTTAAATATTTGCAAATACACAAGCAACTGCACACAAGCAAGGTGGGCCTTCTTCAGAGAATCTCCAGCTAGCAAAGTCTGTCAGTGACAGTTGTTTCATGCAAAGATATTTCTTTTTTCGCCAAAAGCTGTCTCAGTAAAAAGCTCAATATTCCATAAAATTTGCACCACCAAGCCATCATACATTAGGTAACAGCACTTTCCCAGCTGTCAGTGCATGTTTTCTCTAGTAGGTAAGAAGAGCTGGTTGGAAAAGCCTGCACCATCCCCCTCGTTAAAATCTTTTCCTAACATCCATCATGAACCTCCCAGCCTGGGGCTGTTGCTCTGTGTTTGATCATCTTCTCTCCCAGGATGTGCTCGGCTCTACTGCCTTTGTGCCTTCCCTCTAAGCCACTGGGCTGTGACACAGAGCTGCCACTTCAGTCACCTCTGCTGCAGAGAAGAAGGAATCCTCTGAAGCCGAGCTGTCCTCGTCATCCGTCCGCAGCCGCAAGGATCCATCCGCCAGTGGGAGCATCAAAGTCTTCTCTGGAGGAGAGAAAGAAGCCACACGTGTTGGAGTTCATGGACCAACATTCCTCTTAGCTCCTGTGCTCTCTCTTCCACTCCTACTCTGTCACTCCTTTGCCTGGCTTACAGAAAAGACATAAAGCCAGGCAGGAAACTGGCATTTTACTGCAGCCAGGTGCCCTACCCAGATCCAGCAGCACGCTGTCCGATGGCAGAGAGGAGCCAAACTCCTCCTGGAGGTGGTAGGCTCGGTGCAAGAGGGACTCCAGCTTCTCAGCAAACTCCCTTTTCTGGGACTCCTCCTGGAACACACATAAATGTCACCCTTAGTTGGCCAGCTGGGCACAGACAGATTGGACAGCACAAATACGGGAGGAAATTTTCAGTAAAAATGGGATTTGCAGTCTGCAGATTAAATGATTAAAAATAAAAAGAGAGAGGAGTCATTAATCCTACAATGCAGCTAATAATGCACGGGGAAGGAAGCTTCTACACAGCCTACTCAAACCCTCTGGCTTTTGAGCTTCACAGTTTTATTTTCCTGTTTAAAAAAGGAAGAAAGAACTAAAGAACTTTAACCTGGAACCCAGGAAAAAAGGTATTTTAATAAGTTATACACCACTTAAATCTTCTGCTTTTTGACTTTAGCCTAATTTCCAGGAGAAATCACATCAGGAAACCTGTTTTGAATATAACAGGATATCCAGAATTGGGTAACAGAATATTTAGATTAAGGTGCTGGGCATAAGCAAAGTTTATTGTAAGCAACACAGGAGGATGGAAAAGAAAAAAAAGGTGTGGGGAAAATAAGACTTAAACAGCATCTTGCCTTCATGCCCCTATGTTTGCATGAGTAGCTCACCCAGAAGACAGAAGCATTAACAAGAAGCACAAAATCTATTTTCATAATGGATCAACCAGTTTTAAGGCAGTTTTAGAAATACTACAGGCCCCTTCAAGGAAAGCCAACAACAACAGAATCCAGACTTGTCTTGGATAAATATTATCCAGCACAAAAGACAAATGTCCCACATCCTTACTACACCAGACTCTGTTTACAAAAGGCTGGGAACATTTTTTTCCCCAATGAGAACTCCTGGAAAGTTGGGAGTTCAGCTCCTTTCACAGTCCTGAGCTGCAGCAGGTTTTTTTAGCTTTGTGGCTGTCACTGAGCCATTCTAGTTTAGATCTCCTTTAACATAGGTCTACCCTGCACAGTCCACAAGTCCCAGACAGCAAGGGACTTCCTAAAATCCTGGTTTCTGTAGCTGCAGAGGCTGAGTGAGGCATATCTCCCAGCAGGGACCAGGGCCATATCCAGCTCCTACAAAATTACCACTGCTTTCCCCATCCACACACACAGAGCTGGGCTCTGCTCTCCACCCAGCTCCCAGAAATGGCAGTGACCATCAATATCTCCATTTTAAATGCATTAAAAAGTTACAGAGACAACACTGCCAGCCAAAGCAGTGCTGCATTCATCAGAGCCTCTCCTCACCACAGGCTGTGCCACGGGAGGACACGTGTGACAGTGAGTGACACAAGGCTGGAAGGTGGATGGAAACGCTGGGGAATGAGGGGGCGAGACATATTAAAAAGAGAAAGAAATTAAAAACACCCACTCCCATTGCATAAGGAAGCTGCAGATACAGACAGCTCTTAAACAGAGTCTGGCCTGACTCTGCCCTTAATTTGCTCTCCTTTTAACCTCCCACTGTTTACTGCTTCCAGGCTGGCCTTTCAGCATGTGGGGACCTACCTCTGAGATGTTCTCAGACATGCTCTCTTGCTGTTTCCTGCTGTCCCAGGGCACAGGGGTGCTGCTACAAGCACTGTCCCTCTGCCTGATGCTCAGTGCCTGTTCCCATTTCTGCAGGGCCTCCTCAAACAGCTCCATGCCTGGAAACCCAACCAAACACTGGCTGTGAGAGTCCCAGGGCACTCAGGAACAAAGAGATACAGGATGAGTCTTTGCTCACTCAGACAAACCAGAAAAGAGGGAAATCCCTCCCCAACAGAAAGAATAAGCATATTCTATTTCTTTCCTTTTTAAATATGGTTTCTTTTGGATTAGAAGGAGAACATCCCCAAACTGGTTAAAGCATCATCCCTGTTACTGCCAAAGTACTGTTCTCTGCACAAGATGAGCCTGTTGCTCAAGAACGGTATTTTGGAAGTAAATTATTTACTGACAAAAAAGGGTTTTTTTAGGAGAAGATGGGATTTTTATTTGAGTTTAAGCTGAGAATGGAAGGGAACCTTCTGTTAGAGCTCCATCTTGAGCTGCTGATGCTCTGTGTCAATTCTCACCCCCTTCTTGCTCTCACAGTGATAAACAACACCCCCAGAGCAATGTTACCCTTGTGCCTGCTTACCTTGAACATAGAGGCTTTCTGCACTGGAATCACCAATGGCTCCAGCATCTCCCATTGCCTGGGCCTCCCACATCCCTGGGGGTACTGGACTTGAGGAATTGACTGCTACCATCTACAGGAAGGAAACAGAGGGCAGTAAATGCCTTTTGAATTCTCTTCACGTTAGAGATGGTAAGACCAAGCAAACACCACCAGCCTTCAGTAACAAGGCGTTTTCCTTCCCCATGTTTGCCCTTGTGCTCCCCTGTATTGATGAGCACTAAAAGGAGAGCACTGATGAAGGAAACAGCCCAGGAAAATTCCAAAGCAATTGCTACAAAGGCACCAGGATTTTGATGGAAAGCTCATGTCAGCCCCAGCTGCCTGTATTAAAAACACTGGAAGTGGCAATGTAACAAGCACAGTCCAAACAAAAGAAACAGTTTCACAGAAAAAATACAGCTGAGGGTTCCCCAGAGGGCAAGGGGAATCCTCACTCTCCTCTTTGTACCCAGACCCTCTCCTGAGAGGGCTGAGCTTAACAATCCACACAGCAGTGTCAGTTCAGCTTTGTCCAATTTCACACCGGGGCATCGATGTCTTCTAAAGTCTGACCCAATAAAGGGCTGGATTCAACACTATCAGTGACCAGTGTTTTCCTGTGGCTTACAGAAAGATGTCCAAACATGAGCCTGGCACTAAAACAAAAGCTACAATAATCAGCTGACAGATGAATTTCTGTCCTGTCTCCATTGATCAATCCCTGTGGAGTGTTAATAAATCACCTTGAGATCCTGCAAATCATCAGTTCACCGCTTACAATTTACTTACTGGATGGCAAAAAGGAGCCAGGAAGCAAATGAGAGCACAGGCAAAACCTGCAGTGCAAAGGATGAGCTGTTTTTCCACCAAATAATATAAAAAGTATAATACAGGGTCACCTCATCTGTACAGAGCAGATGCCTCTCTGGAGAGATATGCCCACCCAGGCACCAGCAGTGGAAAAAGGTATTTATGGAGTGCTTTTTATTTAAAGAGAAATAGAACTTCAGTGATACAAAACCTGGACAGCATCTGTGTGAACTGAGAAGCCACGGGGGAATTACATGGATGTGAGTGCCTGTGGAGGGGAAAGAGGCCAGGGCTGGACAGAGCTGGGTGCCCAGGGACACATCCCATGCCATCCCAGCTCCCAGGGAATGCTGTGCCTGCCCAGCTCTGTGCCGGCACTGCCGCCTGCTGGAGACACACCTCGGCCGGCACGGATTTTGGAAACTCCTGCTGCTTTAGCTGTACTAAAAACAGCAACACCAACATGTGCTGAGGAGCGCTGGCACCCCACAGCTCCTTTCAAAGGGGTGATTTTCCCTCTCCTTGCCCCAGCATTTGCCAAGCAGCCTCTGAGCCCGGGTGATGAGACAAGGGAGGGCTCTGCAGCAACTCACAGAGGTTCATCTGTGTCCCCCTGTTAGCTCTGAGCAATGGAGATGAGAAACAGGTCCTGAAGACACAAATGCTCCCCGTTCTGGTCTTATAAAAGGATATAAGCACTGATGGCTTCTCCCACCTGGTTAAGCCTGAATTACCTGTACTCACAGGCTGCTTTTTGGCTTTGGAGGGGGCAGAATGACTAGGCTGTATTCTCACCCTGTGCTGTTTCCTGAATAGAGCTATCAGATTTTGGTAGTTAATTTGGTTTTAAGAAAAAAGCAAGCTGTGAGCAGCCCCAGCACAGAAGGGAGGGGCTGCTGGGCCACCCAAAGCCCCACCAGAGAGGGAAGGAAACAAGCTCCCCATTGCTGTGAGACCCAGAAACAACCCAGCCTAACTCCCTGAGGGGGCTGCAGAGAGCTCCAAGGAATCATGGCCATGTCCCACAGGAAATCCCTCCTGTGACTCCTCCTTGGCCAAAGAACTGACCAAGGAACGCTGGAGCTCCTGGCCACAAAAAACTGCTGCTCACAGGGAACTGCAGACACTCAGTGCAAAGTTAACATCAGAACCCACCCTACAATTATACTGCAACCTGTTCTGCTCCATGGGCCAGCACAAACCCAAGGACTTGGTGATGTCCTGACAGGTCTGTGCACTGACACCTCCCAGCCCTGCTGACAAGGAAGGTCCTTACCGAGGCGAGGCTGTGGGAGGAACTGGAATGTTTGCTGGGCTCAATGGAGGAAATCCCGCTGAGTGTGTCATTGCTCTTGCTGCCAGGGCTCTGGACTCTCCTGCTGGAGTATCCTGCAGTTGGGAAGGTCACACAAAAACAGGATTTTAGGCCCAGGTGACGGCAGCAGGGAATGGGGGGGAATATCACCTTGTCCGGTGTAACTGTGAATGGGCAAAGCAGTAACCAATATCTAGAAATAAGGCACAGATCTCCTGTCTGCTGCGCTTTGCTCTGAGATTGGTATCAGTGGGGATCTGAGGCTGAGGAATGGATTCACTGCTTATGGACAGCAAGAAGCAAGTGGAAACAATCAAGCAAAAACTCCTCCACCTTCCCTCAGGACAGGTAGAACACGGACACAGCTCCCTTGATTTTCATGTTTCACCAAACAAATGCTTAATCCCTAAAGTGCTTTGCTGAGGGCCTGGGCCAGTCTTACCCCTAAAATCAGTACAAGCAGGTGAGGAAGCTGCCCAAGGTCTGGGAGTCACCACAGAGCTGGATGGAAACTCTCAACTGCCCAGCCTGGCTCAGGCCACCCTCCCCTCCCCTCAGCTGAGCACTGACATCACGAGATCAATGCACAGCCAGGTCACTGCATGCCTGGGCTGTTATTATTGGGGCAGCCTGGTAATGGTCCACAGGCTGCCTACAGGAAAGGGGATGGGAACTGCAAACCTCAGGGAAAACATCAGGACACCTTTTGTTCCCAAAGACTGTGAGCTCAGAGTCTCTCCCTTTGCTCCCCAAACCCCGTGAGGAGCTCATGGCACTGCCCTTCAGAATTCCCACTTCATTCCACACGGAAGCATGACACAAATGGCTTTGCCTTCCTCTCCCCACACCTTCCCATCACTCCCTGTACAACCTCTCGGGGGCTTTTTCCCTTTTTGCGAGGCCAACCTTTCTTCACAGAGGAGACCCTCCTGGTGGGCAGGATGGGCACTGTGATCCCTCCTGGCTTAAAGCCACACTTGTCCGGAGCAATCTGCTTCTTCCTGCGGCGGCGCCGCTTCAGCTGATGAGCGGCCAGAGCCAAGGCCACCGTCCCCAGAGCCGTGGCAAACAGCACCTTGCGCAGGCCTGGAGAGAGCCTCAGCTGAGAGAACACAGACTTTAAACACAAAACAAATGGAAGAGCAACAATGAAAAACCAATTCCGCTGCCCTTCTCTAAAAAATAAATTTTAAAACAGCGTAAAACATGAAACACCTTGGCTTTACCCTCCCACCCATAAAACACGCCCTCTGCTACACAACTAAGTCATAGCAACAAAGAGACTGTGGAGCATCATTTTGACAGGACCTGGAGAATTTGGTCTCGATCCTCATTGCCAAAACACACTGCAAAATCTGCACACAGCCTGGGACAGATGCAATCCAGGTTACCCAAATTCAGCTCTGAAACCCTGGTGTGAGGCTGAGCTTTACCGCTCCAAGTGCTGCATCGCTACAAGTGAGGAACATATTACTCCTCTTGAAAAGACAAGTCTTTTTTTAGCGCCTTTGATGAAGAGAAAGATTGAACCTGGGTGTTCTCCCAGGGAGGGATGTGGGAAGTGCTTTTCTCTCCTCTCCAAGCCCACTCAGAACAGCTCTCTTCCACCACCCCAAACTCCCCCTGCAACTCCTCCAATCCCTCAAACTGTCCAGGTCACCCAGCACCACCCCACTGTGCCTCCATCTCACACAGACAAGTCCAAGGAATGTGACAGGAAAACCTTTCCCGCTCCTTGTACCTGCCCAAACGTTGTGTAAACGAACACGGGGATCTCTGCCACGGTCATTGCCAAGGCCTGCATGATGGACATTCCCTCTGTCCTTCTAAATGCCATGTCTGCACCAGGACCTCGGCACCTCCAGGAGCCGCCACGGGGAAGGGCACTTGTGGATGCTGTGTGAGCTGCTCACAAAAGAATCCAACTTTTCTCTGACATCTGGCTCAGAGTCCTGGAGTTGGCCTTCATCCAACAATCCTCCTCCTGCAGGAAGAGGGGGAAAATCGGGTGAGTGAGGGGAGCACAGACCCTGCACTGCACTTCACAAAACACACACCAGGTCACTTGGAGCAGCGAATCTAAAATACCTTCTCACAGCAGCAGGAATTCCTTTGCTTGTCCTACCAACCACGGGGACAGATTCCCAAACTGCTCTACAGCAGCAGCACCCGGGGATTTGACAGCTCCCAGAGATTTCTGTATGTACCAGACCTGGCTGCACATGGTTGGAGGAATTTTGTTTGCAGTCCCCATATACAAAAAAAGTCCCAATTATCCCAAATAACCATACACGCATTTTCCTTGCCAAAACTCCACTTTCACACGGTTTTCTGTGCATCACAGCCCTGCTCAAGAGTCACCAACCAAAGGGGGTTTGCCCAGGAGGTTTCAATGTTGCCGGCGGGGCTGGGCAAGAGGGATGTGCTCATGTCAAGGACAGAGCGACAGAAGGCACTGATGTGTGACCCTGCTGTGTGACCCTGATGTGTGACAAAGCCCTACCCCGCACCCACGGCCCCGCAGCACCTCCCGGAATGTTCTCCGGGCAGCGGGAGCCCGCGGGGACCGGACACCGGACATGGGCTCTCCCCACAAGGTTAAACACAACGGCCTGGCCGCAGCAGAGGTGAGAAGAGCAAAGTGCAAGGAATTTCGGGCGCAGAAAGCAGCCTGGGGTTACCATACCGGGATAGGGAGTACGGGCACCGAGAAACCAAGGCAGGCATCCCCTCTGTGCGGGCATCTCCCCCCAGCCCTGCCCGCCACGGGCACCCGCCGCCGGGGCTCCGACCCACCGGCCCGGCCGGCAGCGTCCCACGGGACCCCCGCACCTGCACTGCAGCACGCTGGGTCCTGCAAAAAGGGCTCCTGCACCCTCCGCAGAATCCCCGCACCCTCGACATCCCCCGCATCCCTGAGCGGGATATCCCCCTTGCGCCCTCGGGTGCCTCGCACCCCTCTGCATCCGCGGGCCCCTGCATTCATTCACCCCCCGGGGCATCCCCGCCGCCCCCGCACCCGGAGATCCCGCACCCTCCGCGCCTCCCACCCCCATGACCGGCTATAACCGGGGGTCCTCGACTCAGCGTTCCCCTCTACTTCCCACCCTCCCCCTCACTAGCGATGGTGCGGTCCGGCGGGCCCGGCCCCCACGAGCGGGCGCGGGCGGCACCACTCACCGCGGCGGGGGGGGCGCGCGGCCCCGCTCGGCGCCCTCTCCCCGCGCCGCGCGCCATGGCCGAGGAAGGGCAGCGTCTCCTTCCCCCGCGCCGCAGCCCACCCCTCCGGGGGCGGGGCCACGTCGAGACTCCGCCCCCTATCCCGTTCCAGCCAATCAGAGCGGAGAGCCGCCCGCCGCCGCGCCAATCGGAACGCGCACGGCTCGGGGATGCGGTGGCGAGCGCGGCGGAGCGGGAGGGGGCGGGGAACTCGGCGCGAGTTCCTATTGGCGGGCGCTGACAGCTCCCCCGTCGCCGCCGCCGCGCTTAAAGGGGCCGCGCCTGCCTCCCGCGCAACGCCCGCCGAGGCCCTGCCTGGGTGCACGGGCCCTGTTAGAAGTCGTAGCCCTTTTAAGACGCGCGGAGCGGGCGTCACCCGGCGCTATAAAAGGCGGCGGCGCGGCGGGCGCGGTGACAGCGGGGGCGCGGCGCGGCCGGGACGGCTCTAGGGCCGCCATGGAGTTCAACGTGAAGAAACTGGCGTCGGATGCGGGGGTTTTCTTCTCCCGCGCCATGCAGGTGAGGCGGGGCGGGTCGCCACGGCAGCGGCACCGCCCGGAGGCCGCGGGACGGGAGGTGCGGGGGATCCGCTGGTCCAGGCCCTGGCGGAGCCAAGTGGGGCTTGCTCGGCCCTCGAGAGGCTGGAGAGGGAGATCGGAGCTGGGTGGGTCCGGCTGTGTGGGCCGCACCCCCCGGAGCATCGCCCCCGGCCATCACTCGGGGGTGCCGGGGAAGGTCTGAGGGAAGAGCCCCGGGGATGGGGAGGGCAGTGCGGGGGGACATTCGTGCCTGGCGTTTGTTGACCTTAAAGGAACAAAGCTGTGTGATTTGGCATGCGACTGCTTTGTCCAGAGCCACCGGGAAGGGGTGCAGAGCTCTGGAACAGCTGCCCAGGGAGGGTGTGGAGTCTCCCACTCTGGAGACATTCCAAACCCACCTGGACACGTTCCTGTGTCACCTGCTCCAGGCGACCCTGCCCTGGCAGGGGGCTTGGGTAGGGTGATCTCCAGAGATTCCTTCCAACCCCAGTCCTTCTGGGATTCCGTGGGATGGTCCCTGTCGCTGGGGACGGGGGATGGAGGTGCCCTGCACCTGCTCTGCACTCCAGCCCTTGGGGAGGAGCAGGAGATCCCAGCCCTGGGGAAACACTGGGATGTTTTGGGGATGGGAAGGAGCTGCTGAGAGCGAGCAGGTCTGATGCTGAGGCATCAGGACTGTGGGAGGAAATGGCAGGGGCCAAGACGGGGATTTAGACTGGAAATAGGAAAAGGCTCTTCCCCAGGGGTGGTGGGGCACTGAAGGGCTCCCTATGGTCCCAAGGCCTGTAGAACTCAAAAAGTGTTTTGACAACGCTCTCAGGCACGGAGAGGTTCTTGGGGCTGTTTCTGTGCAGGGCCAGGAGTTGTACTTCGATGATCCTTGTGGGTCTTCCAACTCAGAATACTCTGATATTCACAAACTTGAGGTCAGAAGTTTCTGGGGATGAAGTCCCCCCCTGGAGCTGTGAAGAAATTTGGGTACACGTGAGCAGCAGGCGTGCAGCAGGTGGTGAGATGGGGCTGCTGAGTGTATTCATGTCTTGGGTATAATGACTGAAAAACTGCTCTTGTTTGGCCAGGAGAGGAGAGGGGCAGGTCAGAACTGGTTGGGATCCTGCCTGGCAAGTGAGGTCCAGCTGGTTACTCTGGGACTGGGCTTCATGCTCTGCCTATTGTGTGGAGGCTGGTAAACAAACAGCAGAGCTGCCTCCTTCCAGACCTTCTGTGCACTGGAGTAATTCTGGCTCTGTTGAGGACTGGTCTCCTGTAAGCAGATATCACCTCCTGTAACTTTGCCAGTGAGTCATATGTTATGAAAAAGGGAAATATTAACTACAGGTGCAAAATAAGGAGCAGATGGAAAGCCTAAAGATGCCGTTCTCATGCAAATGACCTTGGATGCAGAAGAAATGCTGGAAACAAATCTTATGTTTAGAAGCCTTATTGTAAGTCTCTGATAAGTGTTTTTTAGCTCCAAGGCGTAGGAAGGAGACAGGCCTGCAAACAGTGTCTGCACACAGTGATTCCAGAGCAGGGAGGCGTTTATAAATCGTGGCTTCTGCCTGCTACACCTACTCCACTGTCTCGTACATGAATATTCATATGCCTAATTACAGTAGTAATTTATTGAAACCAAATGAGCACTGGCACTTGTGGACAACGAGCAGGTGTGTAAGTAGGGGGAACTGGAAGGAAAGAGATCTCTGAGGCTGAAAACCACCTCATGAGGGGTCACTGCTGGGGGACTTCACCCTTTTTAGGTGCCTGCAGAGCCCTGGTGTGGGTGAGCCCTGCCCCATCTTCCCCCAGAGCCAGCGCTGACGGCTGAGGTCTGCTGTGGGCAGTAAGGGCTGGGTTTGTAACACTCTTTAGCACTGCAGATCTTCTAGGGTGGGAATAAGCTGCCTAGAAAAAGCTGTTTTCTGTAGCATTTGGAGATGTTTCCTCCAGCTCCAGGCATTTAACAAAGTGATGTTTTACTGGAACTGCAGCGACTGGGAGATAAATGGACTGGCCATTATGTGCTGTTCCACTCAGACAGCACCAGCTCCTGCTGTCTGGCAGAGCTGTCTGACCAACACAGAGGAGCTTGACTTGAGCTGGAACTAGGGCTCAGCCAGGGGGAAAGGAGACAGGGCATGGTCAGCACAACACCTCTGGGCTGGCTCAGGGCAGGAGCTGGTTTGAAATCTGTCAAATACAACCCAACGTAGGTGCTGGAAGAATGATTTTGGACTAGGCTCCTCATGACAAAAAAACCCCAACCAAAACAGCTCAAACACACTGCTTCCTTTGCATGGCTCTCCCTTCTCAGGCTTCATCACAGGACTCCACCAGAAAAGCAGAGCAGACAGCAAAGTTGGGGTAGGAAAGCAGTGGACAGCTCTGCTACCCTGAGTGGGGAATGAGCTTCTAGGCTTGGGCACTGCAAGGTTGTAGAACCTGTGTAGGATTCAGCACTCACCTGTACTGACACTTCCAGTGCCAGTACATCAGATCAGTACTCTCTGAGGGGATGTAGAACCTGCAGGCAGACTCTTAACAGGTCACTCCTCATCTTCACTTGAAAAAGAGCCCCTTTCTTTGGTCAGATGCACCTTCCAGTTATCAGTAGGTGGGTCTGATCCCAAACCTTGGCCAGTGGAAGCTCTGTGGTCACACATTGATGTCTCTGTTGTAGATAGGCTGCAAGCCAGGCTCTTTCAGGGAGGTCTGGAAATAACTGTAGGTGTCTGTCTTTTGTCAGTTCTGATGTAAACAGGCTCTGGGTGAAAATGCCCAAGGGTGAATACAGCTTTTGGGTGCCCTAATGTCATTACTAAAACAGCTAGAGGCTGACTTAGTCTATCTTGAAGGCCCTGCAGACATAGACAGACTCCCCCAACTCCCTCAACTCTGGTGATAAAGTAGACTTTTATTATTAGTAGATAAAATTAACCCTCTGCTTGCTGACCTTATTAGTGTTCACACTTTAAAAGTTGAGAGAGCAAAAGGTGACCCAAGAAAAGGACAAGGTCTTGGTAGGGACCCAGCCAGGACAGCTGACCCAGGCTGCCCAAAGGGATATTCCATACCATAGGACATTGCTCAGCAATAAAACCTAAGAGAGAGGAGGAGGTGGGACATCATTATAGAGCAATTTGTCTTTTGGAGTAACTATGACATGTACTGAGGCCCAGCTTCCCAGGAAGGGGTCATATATCACTTGCAGGTGGGAAGAAGACCAGAAAATCTTTTGATTTCCTTTGCTTCCACACACAACTTTATCTTCATTAAACTGCCTTTATCTTGAGCTATGAGGTTTTTCCATCCTATTTTCAACTCCCCTGTTCTGCTGAAGAGGGAAATGATAGAGAGACTTGGTGGCACCTCATGTTCAGCCAAGGTTAATCCACCACCACAATGTTTTTTCTTTCCTAAATGCTCATGAGTTAACCAAGCTGTCCCTGTAAATGGCTTCCTTCTGTCCTCTAGCACAGTTTCACTTGGCTCCCAGCCTGACTTTCCTGACTCCTGGTGACCAAATACTTGGAGCAGACTCTATCTGCTCCAGAGCTGCTGAAAATCAGGTAGTTTTCAGATGCTGAGTGGCTGTGGCTTCTTTCCTACTGCAACCCTGTGCAAAGAGGGAACCAGATTTGCTCAACTGACTGTATTGTGATCACCAAAAGAGCAAATGTTGCTGTGTTTTGGGCATTTTGAGCTATCTGGAGTCTTTGAAAAACCCAACAGTCTAAATCTACTGGCAGGTACAGGAGACTATTCCTGGTTTAAATCTCCTGGCCCTAGTTTGATCTTTGTAATTTAAAGTAAATCCAGTTGGATAAAATGGCAACTCTGCAAGTGGTACAAGGGCCTGAACTGTGCCAGATCCTCTGCAGGGGGCTGCAGCCACCCTGTCAGAGATCACAGTACACAGGCCTGAGCCTGTATTATACTAGGATTTTATTCCCCTGAGTTTTAAGGAGAGGAGGGTGCTGATGCTTTCATCATGGGCTGTTTTAAAGCCTAAGTCTGATGTCCTTTAGTCACAGGCCCAGCCTGTCTGATCTGTACCTGTAGTGCAGAGGGCCCCTCCAGTTCAGCACTATTTACTGACCCTCCTGATATCCCAGATGTGTGTCTGCCACCTCTCCTGGGGAAAGGGGCTTTTCCCTAAGCTGTGAATGCTCAGTGCAGCTGCCCTAACTGCAGTCCAGCATGTCCATGCTCCTTTTGGGCCTGTGGCCCAAGTGCTGCTCTCCTGCTGGGTCACCCTGTTTCCCCACCTGGGCCCTGATAAAGCATCTCTTGTTCCTGCTGGCCAGCCAAGCCTCGCAGAGGAAACTCAACCTTTGGCTGAATTATTAATGTCCTGGAATGCAGCACAACTCTGCTCTTCCTGGAGAGTGGCACTGACAAAAGGCTGCCCTGCATTATTAAGCACCTGCTGTGGGTCAGCTGCAAGGATGTTTCCTGCAGGGGAACAGCCTCTCAACACTGGCTCATGATCCCAGGATGCAGATCTGGGAATTGGTTCAGGGCTACTGACCCAGTCCTCAGGTTCTAGAAAACAAATGGGAGCAGTTCTGTCACAGCAGGATGGAGGAGCTGGAGGCTCTTCTCAGCACTGCAATTGCCTGTGCTCTGCCAGCCCTGTCTCCCTCCCTGGAGATCTGCACCAAACCCGTAAATCAACTTGACAAAACCAAGTATCACTCCCCTTTGTGGCAATCTGTCGTAAAACACGGCAATGCTTCTAGTCTGGGAGCAGCAAGATATAAAAATCTGTCTTTTTACAGTCAAGAGGCTTGAGGGTATGATCAGTTCATTTCTCCTACATCTCTTCGTGTCACAGTGAAATCTTTTCAATCAAATTTATTGTGTTATGAAAATAGATTCTCAGGAATAGAAATCCTTTACAGAGGCGTTCTGCCTGAAATGGTTGAGTAGCCAAATTTCATAAACTGCTGTTCTTCTACCCTTCTTTTCACTGGGCAGCCAGGGAAGAAGGGACCAGCAGCTGAGACCTGTTGCCACTTAAAATCTCAGATTTCCACTTGCACCAGACAAAAACACAAGCCAGCTCATAGATCTGTGTAACTTACCTGTAATCTCCTGTGCTGGCTGTGCTTCCAGGAGAAGCTTCATCTGATCTCCTGGCAGGCTGCTCCTGCAGCAGGTCATCCTGCTTTCCTTGCACTTCATGGCATCCCCATTTCTGCTGTGAAGTTGGGTGGGTTCTCTGATAGGTCACAAAAGTCACATTAGAGGTCAAATTGAGCTGGATCAGCAGCTCTCTGTGCACAGGGAGGAGGAGGAGGAGGTAGCACTGGGCAGGGACAGCACCAGGGCAGCTCCTGCAGTGAGGCACCAACACCCTGACTGTGCCTGGGCTGGGTTCAGCACATCCAACTCCTGGGCAGGAGTCAGGGAGACACTGAGGGAATTCAGTGTCAGTAGAGTCACAGCCTCCCATGCCTTGGACTCCCTTCACACCCTCCTTTCCAACCCTGAAAGAAAGCCTGAATAAGAGATTGTTTTCTGGCCTGACCCTTTGGAACCAGGGGCTGTGACTGAGTTCCTGCCCATCCTCCCCTTCTGGCATAGCCCCCAGGCTTGCCCTGATCCTGGTGCTGCCCTCAGCCTTGTTGCAAGACAAACAGCTTTAGTGCCTGACTTGAGATAAGAATTGAGTTTCTGAGCTCTGGCAAGTGCTGAGCTGTGACCCCTGCACTGAGTTACACAAAACAGCCACAGAGGACAGTGATGCCATAGATGCCACTTGCTAATAAAGCAAAGGACCCCAGAGCTGCACTGGTTCAGGACAGTGGCAGTAGCACTGTGGAGATGCTGGAGGGTTTCAGCAGTGATCTGGCACTGCAGCAATGCTGTAAGAAGCTGACTCAGTTCAGCTGATAAGAAACTGGGTTTAGGTTTGACAGCTCCAGGGCAGATGCTGGTGCAGGATAAGCCTAAACTGCAGGAAAAAGAGCTGGACTTGAAAGTGAGATGAGGTCTCAAAATACTGTCTGGGAAAGGGGGGTGAGAGAGACTTGACTTTGCATCAAAGAGTCTTGGCTTGTTTAGGAAAGATCTTAAACAGATGACTCAAAAATTTGTGCCAAATACCTGGGAAGTCCCAGTTTGCTGCATGGCAGTGACTCAGCCCAGCCTGTCAGAGTCTGAAAACAGCCCTGGGCTCCCAGCAGTGACAGAGGAAAGCAGCCCCAGCCACTGAGAGCCATGTGTGAGCCCCAAAAAAATCAGAGACCAAAACAATACAAACACCCTCTAACCTTGAATCTGCTTTTACCCGTGCCCAGCAATGGCCAGGGGACCATGGCAAGACCTAGGTAAAATTACATGCCAGTAACCAGGGGCTGCTGGTGCAGAGGAGAGACCAGCAACACGATCCCTGTCCCTGCAGCTGAGGATCTGTCACCACCCACATCTGGCAAAGCACTCCAGTGGCTGGAGCTCGAACCCTGCCAAGCAGGTCTCTGTGTAAACATACCTGCAGGGCCTGTATATCTCAGACATCTGTAACAGGACTCCAAGGGCTGTTTGCCCCTGCCCTGGGCTCTCCCTCTCTTTGTTCCCATCTTTGGGCTGGCTGGGAAAGGAAAGAGTTGGCCAGGAAGCCTTTCAGGAAGGGCAGCAGACACCAGATCAATACCCCATGGAAGGGGCATCTTGGCCCATCTAGAGCTGAGCTCTGGTGTAGGGAAGCACAGAGGAGAAGGTACCAGTGATAGATCAGACAAGAGCTGCGTTTCATCTAAGAGCTTTATCTAGGCTTTAATCTTTGGCATCTGACTGTGCCAGTATTGCACAGTACCACATCCTGATGACTCAGCAGTGGCATCAGAGACCATTAACAAGGGTTAAGGGACAGATGGAGTCTCTGTAGGATCCCAGATGGCACAGCTGTCCAAAGGGTCTTTTAGCATGATCCAACAAGATTCTGGTTCTGCCAAGAACAGGGAATTGTACCTAAAAATACACTGAAGTCGGCCAACTTCACTGAAAAGAGCAAGTGGGAAATGGGGATGGGATGAGAGGGAATGGGCTCTGCTCTCAGAAATCCCTCAAGGAAGCAGTGGAGGGTGTCCAGGCCATCTGAAGCTGCATCTCCAGACTGGCAAACCTGGTCAGATGTCACTGCCCAGTATGAAAACACTGGAGACTTCCACAACCTAATTGTCCCTGCTGCTAATTTTAAATTTAGAAGGAATTGCAGAGGAAGGGATTGTCCAGTATGAATCTGAGTACTGAGAAGACTTGGACAGTGTTACATTTCAATTCCCTGCTTCAGAGTGTGTCCCAGAAGAAGAGTCACTTGCTGGGAGTGGTTTTATCTAAATCCCGAGTTTGAGTCTCCTGGCCTAAGGTGGTAGTGGCATTCCTGACCCCTTGGGTTTGCAGGACACAGAGTTGGTCAGCAGGAGATGAAGGGATTTAGCACCTTCCCTCTTGTGAAGGATGTCTGTTGCTCTCCTGCATGAAGCAGTGGAAGCCATGTGTACATTTAAATAGATCCCTCACAACTGGAATATTTTTGTACTAGACCTTATTAAAAGTTACTTATTATGGAACACCTCTCAAATCTATTTTTAGCCCAGTGCTTGTTCTATTCTTGGGCAAAAAAATTTGCCCTCTTCACCTGAAAGATGCCTGGGAAAAAAGAATGGTACCTTGAAGGGTTTTTAAGCTCTATTCTAAGGTAAATACACAAGACAAAAGCAGCTTCACTGTCCCTTATTAGCTCTCTAACACACTGTAAATTTGCTTTGGAAGAACAGACCTAATGAGTGCTTTCTTCCTGCAGTTTACTGAAGAAAAGCTGGGCCAGGCTGAGAAGACTGAACTTGATGCCCACTTTGAAAACCTTCTGGCCAGGGCAGACTGCACAAAGAACTGGACAGAGAAGATCTTACGTCAGACTGAAGTTCTGCTACAGCCAAACCCGAGTAAGTCCAGCTTCTCCTAAGGCTTGAAGGACAAATGTCACTTGGAGCTCAGTGCTGAAAGATGTGGCCTCTAACAGAGAGCCCTGCAGAGTTTGCGGGGTCTGGGAGAAATGTGTCTTTACAGGGCCTGTCCTCCTTCCCTGTGCAGCTGAGAGCACCTCACAGCCTGGGCCAGGGACACCTGCTCCTGCCACTGGTGCTTGCTGTCCAGTGCATCACTGAGGGCTGCATGGGGTGGGCTATCATGAATCCCAGCCCGGGGACCCTCTTTCAACCCCCCTGCTGTCCCCATTCCAGGTGCCAGAGTAGAAGAATTCCTGTATGAGAAGCTTGACCGGAAGGTGCCATCCCGGGTCACCAACGGGGAGCTGCTGGCACAGTACATGACAGAGGCAGCCAATGACTTTGGGCCAGGGACACCTTATGGTAAGTCAGCCAGGCTTATGGAGATGTCCTGGGAATCCATCCCATTCCAATAGAATACCCCTAATACTGTTTTGCATTGAGATGTGTGCAGCAGGCTCCTTCCTCACCACACAGAGCATCTTTCTGCTCTTAAATCCTCACAGTTGTCCCTTCCTGGGGGAATTTTGGGCAGCAGACCTGCAGATACACAGCCTTCACTTCCAGCTGTCCTTGCCCCTGCCATGAGCTTTGTTCCTGCTCTCCAAATCAATAGTTGTTCAATAGTGAGTCCTGTTACAGCCTGTTACTGCATCTATAGCCAACACTGCCCAATCAACTCATGTTTTCTGCTCTGGTGCTTTTTAATTTGCTGCTCTGTTCCTGTGCCTGTGTTTTATGAGGCAAAGAAGGATCAGTCTGTGCAAACAGGTAGAGCAGTAAAATACATCAGTGGCATAAATGTCTCAGCAGATAGATAAGATCAGAGCTGCCCTGGGAGCAGGGAAAAGACACCTCAGGCCAACAGCAGAGTGGGCAGGGCTGGAGCTGGTGTGAGACAGGCACGGTCACCTTGCCCAGGCCAGGTGCAGCTGTGCCTGTGCCCCCAGCATGGCAATGTGGAAGCTCTGGGTGAGTTGGCTGAAGCCAACACCTGTTAATTGGTTTCTCTGGAGCTGAAGGTTCCTGTTGTTGCAGGAAAAACTTTGATAAAAGTTGGAGAGACTCAGAGGCGCTTGGGTGCAGCAGAACGGGAATTCATCCGCTCTGCCTCCATCAACTTCCTGACCCCACTGCGCAACTTCCTGGAGGGGGATTGGAGAACCATCTCTGTAAGTGTGGGAGCAGGGAAGGGGAAGCTTGTCATGGCCCTGGGGACAAAGAGGGCAGGAGGAGAGGGAAACTGTGTTAAGAGAACCCCTTTTCTTCCCTATGGTAAAGGATAACTCCATACCTCTGCCCTTGCAGAATGCAAGGACGAGGGAGTGCCAGCCCTAGATCTGCTCAGGTTCCTCCTCTGATAGGGAAGGGTTGCCACCAGATATGCATGAGGAAAGTAACTCATGTCCCCACTCCTGCAGCTTGTGGGCCCCACCCATCACAGGCTGCTCTGTTTCCAGGAGGTTATTCTGTATCCCTGGCAACCAGCCCCAAAACTCTTGCTAAGGAGACGAGCATAGCAACTGGTTCTTTCTCTGTGGCACATTTTAATAAAGAAATAGATTTGATTCCTAGGTGATACCACATCCCCTCCTCAACCCTGCTTCTAAGCACTGTGCTCTATGTCCTGTCCCTTCCAGAAAGAGCGCAGGATCCTGCAGAACCGACGCCTGGATCTGGATGCCTGCAAAGCCAGGTTGAAGAAAGCCAAAGCTGCGGAGGCAAAAGCAGCGGTAACTCCTCCCCTCATCTCCCTCCCTGTCCTTCTGGCCCCAGGGCTTGGCTCACATGGTCAAAAATTAGGTTACCCTACTGTGTCCTGTCTCTGGCAGGCATGGGTGGGGGAATTCCTCATCTGGGATGGAAGGGAACTGGAAGCAGGAGCCATGTGCCTGTTTCTGAGATGTCCTCCCTTGGGGGAATTGTTGAAGCAAACAGTTCTGAGCTTCTGGAGTCTGGAAACTTGCACTTGACCCAGGCTTCTGTCTCCTGCTTGATCAGGGTTGCTGGATGAGTTGTGCTAGTCACTAAAAGGCTGCACCTTCTGAGGACTTTCTAATTTTCACAGGGGATCTTAAACCAAGCCAAGAGAGAGCTGAGTTGGGATGTGCACAAGAGAAAGGCTGCTGGAGCTCTGCAGCAGTCCCAGCCTGTCAGACTAGTTAGGATTCTGCCAGCTTCCAGGCAGGAGTGCTGTGGGAGCCTGTAGGGGGTGGCCAGGATCAGACTGGCTACAGGTCTGTCCCTGAGCCTCTCTGCTCACTTCATGGTGCTCTAGTTACAGGTTTGTCTTGCCCTCTGGCTTTGGGGAACTCATCACACTGGGCACTGATGGGTTCCCTGGAGGGGCTGTTTGGAGCTGGTTGTTATCCTGTAGAGCTCTGGGTGTTGGCACAAGGACCTGCCAAGTTCAGCTTTTGCCTTGGGGCCAGGAGCTCAACAGACAAATGTGTGCAAGTCAGAATCAGACTGTCCTTGTCAGTCAGTCTCTGGGATGCACTGGGATACCAACCCAGCAGTCCTGTTATGTGCCTGTTTCCAACCATCTGCCAGCTGGGCCTCTGGCCTTGTCTCTCCCTGAGTAGCCAGTTCCCAGGTGTTTTCCCTTTCCTCCAGCTCCAGTTATATCCATGGCAGATGGGGAAGCTGTGCTAAGCTCAGCAGCCTCCATCAGCAGGTCTGACAGAGTGCTCAGACCTACACAGGACAGCTAGGAACAGAAGTAGTAGCTTCCCTTTTTAAAAAGCCTCCTCTAATCAGTCAGGTCCCCCAGATCCTCTAAAAAGTAACTTCAGGAATCCCCCATTCCCCTTCTGGAGGGGACAGTGCCCTCAGTGTCAGGGGGAACTGGTGGCCATTCCTTTGTCTCTAAGCTCAGATCAGAGGAGGAATTCAGATACCTCCTGTGCTACCTCCCTTTCCACCCTCTTTACCTTGCTTCCTACAGGAGGTGATCCCAAGGCCTCTCACCTACACACACCCCTGGTTTAGGTACTCCCCTGCAGCTGGAAAAGAAAAACTTTGTTTCCCACTGGAACTTCTGGGATGCCCCAGGCAGGTGCAGAGCCAATCCAGGCTTTCCAGGGTGTCTTCCCCAGGCCAAGCCTCAAAGTAGCAGAGTGGCTGAAACACTGACCACAGCAGCAGAGCAAATTCAGGACCCATCTCTCACCCAGCTCAGCTTACAGCTGGGGTGCTTGGGCTCTGGGTACCTCCTGACTGCTGGATGACAAGGTAGAAGCTCCCAGCATTGGGGAGAGCTGCTCCTTTGCTCTAAACAACTCATCTAGATCACAGCATTCCCTATAATATGCCTGGAGTCCTGTGTCACACCTCCCCATCCAAGCTGAAGTATCCCAGCTCTCTCAGCTCACCTCTCTCTTGCTGCTCTTCCCCTCTGTAGTGCAAATTCGTGTTCCCACAGCTTCTGTCTCCTGATGCCCCTGGAGTGCTGCTGCCCAGACCCCTGAGCTGCTGTGGAGCACCTGGGCTTGTGCATTTCCCACAGGCTCTGTGCTTTGTCCTTCCTGTTAATGCTGTTTTGTTCACTAACCTTTTTGTTTTGTTTCTTTGTAATTTGCTCAGTGTGAGGGAGATGTGAGTATTGACTGTGCTAACAGTGCTGTGATTTTTTTTTTTCCTTTAACACCTCTCATTGTCTCTTTCCCATTTTTAAAAAGAAAATTCATATCTCCTTTGTCCCATTGGGACTGGCCCTGCAGCATGTTCTGAGCGTGATCAGGGCTGTGTCTGCCTGAGGAAGGTGCTCCAGAAGGATGGGAGTGTCAGAGACCAACCTGCAGCCCCTCTGGAGCATCCCTTGGGTCCTTCCACATTGCCTGCAAGCAGTGCTCAAGAGAGGCAGGGGCTCCCCTGAAAACCCCCTGGGGCCCCTCCAGCTGCAGGCAGGAGGAGGTGGGGTTGGGTGGCCAGTCCCTGCCTGGAAGGGCAGCCCAGAGACAATGACAGGCAGGATGATCTGGTTGTGCTGCTGTTCTGCTCCTTTTCCCCATTACCAGAGTGGAAGGGGGATGGAGGTGGGTTGCTTTTGACCACTGCTTGCAAATACAACTTCTCCATGCACAGAAGTACAAGAGAAGCTTGCCTTCTTCATCCCATGTGCTGTGACTAGTTTTGGGACTCCCTGGAGACCAGGGAATGGGAGGAGAGGTTTCTTCAGTTGCTCTTGATCTTCAAAAACAAAAAGCATAAGCAGCTATTTCTGTGAAACATCCTTTCTCCCCACAGGGAGGAGTGCAGCCTACTTGCTATGCTGGCCTCAAACCTCACTGGTGCATTTTTCTCCCTATATTCAGGTTTAACATGCAATAGGAATTGCTCCTCCTTATTCCTTCCTCCAGCCATCCCTAAAACTCCTAAATGGTATGGAAAAAAAAAAATGGTTGGGACTGCCTGACTGCTCTTCCACACACACTGGTCACTCATTCCAACCAGCTGCCTGGGGCCCAGCAAAGTGGGTCAGTGTGTATAAGTGGATCTGGGTGACTGCAGAGATTAACCTGGGAGAGAGAACAAGGGGCCTGAGGGGATTAAAGCCAGAGCTGGGACCCAGCAGGACTGTGCCAGCCCTAAACAGCTGCCACTGGGCAGTAAGGGCTGGCCAGGAGGATTCCTGATGTCAGGCAGCTCATGGTTTGTCTCTTTAGGTCGTGCTACAACCAAAGGCCATCCCAGGAGGAGGCCTGGTCTGAACTGAGTGAAAGCACCACATTCTGTGGTGGTTAATGAGCCCATAACTGTGTGGGGGTGGACTGGATCCATTGCACTTCCAGTGAGGAAATCTCTGGAGTGCTTCATGCAGAAGTTTAGCTATGGAGAAGGTGGTTTGGAGGTTTCCCGACCTCTGGGATGAAAACTCCTACACTGCCTTTGGCTAGACCTGGCTTGGCTAAACCATGTGCCTTCCTGAAAACAGCAGATCTGGCTCTGTTAGGAGGAAACGTGGCTTGGAAAGAGTGAGAGCAGTAGAAGGCACTGTGGGAAGGATGCTCCATTGCTGGTGAACACTCCTACTTTAAGGGCAAGGCCCTATACAGTGACTGTAGGCAGGAGACAAGGGGAAGGGAGGTCCTGTCCACAGGACTGAGCTAATGCAACAAGAGCAACCTGCTGGCTGCAAGGCAGTGGGAATGCCTTTGGGATTGTGCTGTATGAGCTCATAGCTAGAAATACAGGCAGAGTTCCTATCAGTAGGAGTGTCTGCTGTTCAAGTACCAAGTGTGACTGCACAAGCCAGTCCACCTCCCACTGCACAAGCCTGGCCTCCACTCCACTGCTGAGATGTCGGGACATCTCCCTCCTGCCTCTCATCAGAATTCAGCAAAGCTCCCAGCACAGGCAGGAAAAAAGCCACTGGTCTCTTGTTCCACCCATCACCCAGTGACTCCTGATGACTCCTCTAGTGCCTTGTACATGACACTCTATTCCCCCCCAGGCTGTGCCTGACTTTCAGGAAACCAGACCTCGTAATTACGTGCTCTCCGCCAGTGCATCAGCGGTAAGATCCTGGATACTGCCTCCTCCTGGATACTGCCTCTCCAACCTCTTCCTGCCCCTCTCTCTACCTGACTTAAACTCAGGCCTAGTGCTCTGCTGTTTTCAACATTTTAACGTGACATGGGCTGCCCAGGGCTCCTCTGACTCAACCTCCAGGATTCACATTACCCCTGTGGAGGTGCCTGTTCAAGGTCACCTTTGCAGTTGGGTTTGCTTTCCAAACCAGCTTCCCTGCCAGTCCTCTTCCACATTTCTGGTGGATTTTTATTGCTAGGGGAGCAATTGAGTGGAGCAACCTCCAAGAGTGGCCTTTCTGGATGGTTCCAGCTGTACAGTGGCAGTATCACACATGTGACTGCCTGATCTGTACCGTGGTGTCAGAGTCGGAGGCTTTGAAGCTGGTCAAGAAAGCAAAGGTGGAGGAATCTCTCTGCCACCAATGTCAATAACAGTGCAGATTTGTCTATTCTGCAAACAGAGGTAATTTTTTACTGTTTCATTGTGTTGGCAGCTGTTCCACAGTCAGATATGCCCAGGGTGGGTGAGCAGCCTGCTGTGTCTCCACTTTGTTGCACTGAGTGGATGTGGCCAAGCAATTGACTTCCCATGCTGTGTTCATGGCTCCCCATTGCACAATGTCACATTTCTCGTTAAAATGTTGAAAACTGATCATCTTGCTTCCTAACTAGCATTCAGAACAACACTGATGCCTGCTAACAGAACAATCTGGGAGTGGGATCTGCAGATGTGGAAAAGGACAGCCCAGCCTTCTCAGAAACAAAAAACACTGTGGAAACAAGTGGATTTGGTTAATGGGAAACCCATCCCATTTGGAGACAGAGGTGTGTCTGAGCTGACAGCATCAGTGTTAGTTCCTAGGGGATCTGTCCTGACCTTCTTGGAGAGCGATGCTGGGATCAGAAATAGCTTTGCACAATACCTAGAAAACAATTTCCATCCGTCCCAGGCTCAGTGGTGAGAGTCCTGCAGAAGACGCTGATCCTGGTGATGCTGCAGCAACTGCTCAGTTCTCCTGTCTCCTAGTGCAGCTCAGAGCCAGTTTGTGGCTCTGGCTTTTCCCTTGGGAAGGTCTGTTCCAAGGGACTGCAGTTAAGCTCTAGGAGACCCAGAGGAGAGAAACCGGGATTTCCTTGCCTCTGAACAGACCAGGGCTAAAGTACAGCTGAAGAGAAGCATTTGCACAATGTGCATTGGCATCTCATGGAGTGCCCAGACACTCAGTTGGACATGTCCAGCCCTAACCAAAAAGTACCTTGATCTGCTTCTGCTCTATTGCAAAGCTGCTCTGGGGAGCAGGTATCACATACAGGAACATAACAGGAGAACAGATGTTGTGAGGTTTTTTTAGCCAACAAGTGTCTACCCTAGGTCATGTGTGCCTAGTTCAGGGCTCCTTCATCAGGCTCTGCTAGTGCTGGTGGCACTGGGAGAGCAGCCAGCACTGACCTGATCAGCTTGGGTGATTGCCCAGCAGGGCCTCCTACCAGGAGTGCCTGTGGGAAATGTGCTGGTCTGACCAGTGTCAGGCCTTGTGGCTTCCAAACCTTTCAGAGGCTGCAGTTGGTGGGTGAAGGGCCACCTGAAGTCCAAGTGCACTGGCAGGGGTGACCTGAATTACAGTTTGCATCTCTAATTAGCAAAACACAGGCTGAGCCCAGGCTGCCCCTGGCTCTGTACAGGCAGGGCTGCTTTGCTACAAGCTCTCAAATCCCAGCATTCATCCCAAGGGGTCAGGCACTGCAGCAAGGTAGGAGCTCTTCATGCTGTTGCTCTGCTTTTCTTCCAGGCCAGAGTCCTTGTGCTACTTCTTAGTGTGCACTGACAGTGCAGAGCAGTGGCTGCTGCTCACCTGGCTCTTGAGCTCAGCTCCTTTCTGGAGGGAGGGGTTGGTTATGCCCAAGGTAACAGCTTTGTCTTACAGGTGAGCAAACAGGTCAGCTCTCTCCTGGACCACATGCCCTCAGCTGGGCTCTGATTTGAATTCTAAATTTACATTGTTGTTTTTTTGGAGAGGTGGATAACATGGTGCTTTTATTTTTTTCCCCTTCCATGACAGGAAGGCCCAGATGGAATTAAATCCAAGAAAAAAAGCACCTCCCTTGTTTTGTATGAGTTGGAGGCTGAGGAGCCATTTCTCCTCTCTCCCACACTGACCTTTTGTTTTTGTGTAAGAAGGTGTACATGAGCTGTGCAAGCCTACATATCCCTTTCTCTCAGACCCTGCCATGTGCTGTACTCCTAGGAATGATTCCAAGAAAAACATATTGAGTATCTTAAAGAGGATTCCTCTGGCTTGAGCTGGGGTGCAGGAAGACAATAGCAGATCCTGGCTTTTTCTGCTCTCTGAGCTGTCCAAAAAGGAGTCACACCGAGTCTTAGCCCAGGTATAGATCTGGGCAAAGCTGGACTGTCCCAAAACACCACAGGATCAGATCTGGAGGTGGCACAGCAAAGACAACAAAAGAGAAACAAATCTGGCTACAAATTTAGTGGATGCTGCACTGATTAAATGGGGCTGACATGGCTTAAGTACTGTCCACAGTGTCTGAGTAGGAAGGCCTGGGGTCAGAGGGGAGCTTCCCCTTGCTCCTATAGCAAACCTTACTCCAAAACCATGGGGATGTGCTGGCAAAGGCCTCATACCAGAGAAGCAGCTCAGGATCTGTTTTTCAGCTCCCTACAGCACGCTTCCACCACCTCCTTCCAGAGCAGGGGCTCCTAGAAGGGGAAGGGACTTATGTCCCCACACATGGCTGAAATTGGCCAGGCTTACTCAAACCACTTCCTAATTTGCAATAACAAAACATCTCCTTAAAAGTCAAAGAAAATGCCCACCTCAGCACCCAGACCAGTACAATAATTCCACTGAAGTAAGAGATGCCAGTCAGGCTACATACCACAGAACAGGAAGCAATCCCAGGAACCTGGCAAAACACCTTCCTTCCCCAGTGCAGGCAGGTCCTAAAGGTGCTCCTTATATTGGCTGCTGAAGTCTTTCTGCACCTGGGGCTCCTCCAGCCCACCTGAGGAGAGTTGGTGAGCAAAGCTCAGCTGGGAGAACCTGGTCCAAACAGAGCCTGCTCTCCCACTGACACCCATGTCCAGCACAGGTGCTCCCAGTGCAAACTCAGCTGTGTCTGGTGACCTGCAGAGGTGAAGCCGAGCTCCACAGGGATCATTCCCTTGGCCCCACTGGTGTGGGTATTGCAGGCAGGCTGCTGTGCTCCCAGATCTAGGGGGATTTCACATGGCCAGGACTGATGTAATAGCTGGCTGCTGAGGAAAGGCCAAGCCAAGGACCTCTGGGAAGGATCAATGTGTTTTTCTGCCTCCTCTCTCCCTTTGCCATTGCTGTGTGTGACTTCTGTTCACTGTTTCATGTCCTGAAGCCAGATCCCACAAGCAGCTGGAGGTGTCCAGTGTTCTGCTGCCTCAAGTGTGCCCCTTGTGAATGAGGAGAGTAGGAATGAGAACAGGAAGGAGCTGTGATGGTTTGCCTGGCTCAGAGGCAGCATCCAGCCCCTGCTTCCTCCTTGCTGTGGCTAAACCTGTTGGCAGTACAGGCTGGGTGGATTATCCCATTTTTCTGGACTGTGGGTGAGGAACACTGGCCTCTGTATGGCCTGAGCTCACAAAGCTCACTTGCCTCTCCACAAGCCTAAAAGCAGGGCTGTCCTTCAACACGACCTCTGCAGCTTCTGCAAAGTGAGCTTTGTGAGTGAGTGCAGAGGGCTCTGCTGTTAATCCTGTTTATCCTGGAGCCCATGGAATGCAGTGGCTGTAGCAGCCCTGGCAGGGAGCACAGCTGGCGTGCTGCTGGCTCTGGTGGCAGGGACTTGTTCTCCCATTGTGAAACTGAACTCGAGGGTGCAGGAATGAGGGGAAGGGGCATGGATCTGGCAGCTGCTGCTGGGTGAAGGGCTGGCTTGTCCCTGGAGTTGGCCTGCTGTGTCCATGGAGGTCCTTGCCTGTTGGTGTTAATGCCGAGTGCTTCACGACGTCTCCAACACTGATCTCCTTTCCTGTTGCTCTGTGGCCCCTGCAGCTTTGGAGCGACGAAGTGGAAAAAGTAAGTACCCAGCTGGAATTGTGCTCAAACCTTCTGGGGGTGTTCAGAGGATGGGGGTGCTGTGGAACCCTTCCTGCTCACAGGCACGGAGGATCAGGGGCCACTGCTGTTGTGTCCCAGCCCTGATCCCTCTGTGTGGCTCAGTGCAATGACAGCAGCTTGGGATGAGCCATGGGCCCGTTGACTGTCCCTGGTGGGAGACACTCCCCTGGCATCCAGGTGTGTGTCTGTGTGTGGTAAAAGGAGGCTCAGAACCCTGCACAGTGTGACAGGAACAGAGGTGTGACCCAGCTCTGCTCCTGTAGCTAAGGCTCTGATCCTCCATGTGCCTCTGGTGGCCCCTGGCCTAATCCATCCTGCTGGCTCCACACAGAGCTGGAGCAAGGACAGAGCATTTCCAGTGCACAGCCCCAGCTGCTGCACGGAGCAGCTCAGTCGAGGGGGGAAGTTTGAATCCTCATGGGGTTGATTCTCTCTGGGTGATCTGCACTTACCCTTCTGATCTCTGGAGGCTCTGGAAGTGTGACTTGTCCATGAAGGGATGGAGGGCTGAGACCAAGGTGAGCTCTGTGTGGAGCTCCAGCACAGCATGGAACTTCCAGAGAAGTGGAACTTCCACCTTCTGGGATCCTGTTCCTTTCCCACCTCAAACACCCCCAGCAGGCAGTGCTGTGAAGCCTGAAGTGCAGGGTGGCAGAAGTTCCTGTGTGCTCTGCATGTTTAGCAGCCTGTTGCTGTTTCTCCAAAGGCATCTGCAGAATGGACTGGCTGTTCCTGACCCAGCTCTTCCTGTTCTTTAAATCCTTCAGTCTCTCACCAAACAAGCTGGCTACAGTCAGCTATGAGCATGCAAGGATCTGTTCCTCTGTCCTTTCTCTTTGGGCTATTCTGCTTGGATAGACCAAAGTATGTAAGTAAATGTTGACCTTCTCCATGTCTTGGAGAAGCACAAGACTGGAAGGGGCCTCCCAGGTCACCATCCAGCTCTGGCTTTATAGGAAACTACATCCTGCAACTGCTCAGAGTTGGCAGGGAGAGGCAAATGCCAGGCAGCACCAAATGGAGCTGGGTCTGCCTGAGACAAGTTTAAATAGCTCTGAATACTGGAGTCTCAGCTCACAGAAACAAGAATCACTTGGTGTTTTGAAGGCATTGCACTGGTATTTCCTGTTACATTCTCCCTTTTCTCCTTTAAATAATCCCCTTGATACAAAGGATGCAAGGAAATAGATCAGTTGAGTTGCAGCTTAAAATAGACAAATCTGATTAAAAGACAGTCAAAGCATTTCTTTGTTGTAGCCTGGCTCTATACTGGTAATGCACAGATCGGAGCTGTGCTGGCCCCAGCAGCACCTCCAGCTTGTCCTGCTGGGAGTACTGGGGCTCCTCTGGGGTCAGCAGTGATGTGGCCTCTGCTCTGAGACTGTCAGCCTGGCTGGATCAGCGCTCTGAGCTCAATTCCAGACATGTCAGTCCTGTGCCAGAATGGTCAGGACATTCCCAAAGCAGCAAAAGGAACCAAGGCTGCTCTCTGATGGCTGCACACTCCTGGAGGAGGGGAAAGGGTTCTCTCCAGTGAGCTGGAGCTGAGTGGGTGTCAGTCTTCTGTGACCAGTCACAGCACATCCCAAGAGGACACCAGCACTGGTGTAAGGAATGCTGCATGCTGGAGAGAACAGGAGGGGATGCTTGTCATCCCTTTCCATCAGCAGGAGGGGAGAGCACTTGGCTGCTCCAGCACTTCTGCAGATCTCCTTGCCAGGATCCACCTGGGTATTCTGGTACTGCAAAACTGTCCCAGTGTAAATGCAATGTTTGGTAGGGGGGAGAGATGGGTCTCCAGTGTGAATCTGTCTCTGAATTCCCAAAGCATGCTGTGGAGCTGCCTGCTATTTACCAGGGCTTAATTCCTCCTAGCTCAGAATCAGTAACCAGCCCCAAAGGAGAACCTTGGGTAGAAGTTGGACTGGGATGTTCATATCCACTGCAGATTTAATTAGCAGCAGCAGCAGTTTGGTAAATGCTGCCTGGCCTCAGCCTTTGTTCTGTGGTGATAAAAACAAAACCACTGCACTTCCACTGGGAAGCCTAGGGAGGCTGTGACATTCCTATGCCTGCAGGTGCAGAAACAGGGAATTAAAGGGACCAGAGCTGGCATGGGACTGACTTCCCACATACCTCAGGATTAACAAAGCCTCCTCATCTCCATGTTCTAGTCTTGTGGGAATTAGGAGCTTCCCTGCTTGATGCATCAGTTTTGAGCTGCCATTCCATCACCTGCAGTGATCCAATGTAGGATTAAGAAGGAATCAAGCTGAAATACAGCCAGGGGTCTCTGGGATCCCAACCCAGGGTCTCTTGTTCCTGCTGCTCAGTGTTTCAGCTGCACACGGATCCTGCAGCACCCGTGTCTTGCTGCCAAAGGGGGGTGTGGAGGTGGGGGGGGGTGCAGAGGCAGCACAGGGCTCCTGCCTGGTGCTGCCTGAGCCCCCATCCTGTTTGCAGGCGGAGCACGAGCTGAGGCTCACTCAGACCGAGTTCGACCGCCAGGCAGAGGTGACCCGACTGCTGCTGGAGGGGATCAGCAGCACACACGTGAGTCCTCCTGGGCACCCGGCGTGACAGGGACTGCAGAGACTCCTGCCTCCTGCCAAGAGCATCATGGAGTCCTGCATGTGGAGTAGAGGTAGAAGAGGTGGTCAATTCGGGGTACCTCAGGGGAGCGGTAGCTGCAGCAAGAGAGTTTCTGTGCCTGGCAACCAAACTCAGTGAAGCTGATGCTCCCTTTCCCTCCAGGTGAATCATCTTCGCTGTCTCCACGAGTTTGTGGAGTCTCAGACCAACTACTATGCTCAGTGCTACCAGTTCATGCTGGATCTACAGAAGCAACTGGGCAGGTAAGACAGGAGACTGCTTTTACTTCTCTGAGGGTTATCGATCTCCTTACCCTCAGCTCAGGGCTCTTCCCCTCTCCCACCTCAGAAGTTATAAAGGGCCCTCACAGCTCTGACAGAGCTTCTGATTATAGAGTGGTGGCCAGTCCTGGTGGTGGTGGTGCATTTGGAGCAGGCTTTGCCATTGTATGTTTACATTCCTATCAAAGCATGATGGCCATGGGAATTTGAACATTCTTCCTCTAAATTAGTTAAATCACACAGGACTCAAATTCCTGTTGCCAAGCAATGAGCCTGAATGCTCTGCTGCAGCAGTAACAATTCCCAGATTCCATATTCCTTGCTGCTGGCTGCACATCGCATGGGGTGGGCTGGGATATTGTCTGGTACTGTCACACCAGCACAGGCCTGACCCAGGAGGGGCTGTTGCCTCTACATGTTCACTCACACTCCTGTTCCATTCTTTTTTCCATGCCTGCAGCTCCAAAGGAGAAATGTAAGTATGATATTGGCCAGGATGAGCTCTGAGGACTCTCCTCCCCTCAGTGACTAAGATTTCTGTGTGATCACTGCCAGGGCCAGACCTATACCCCCTTAGATAATTGAGCCTGAGCTCTATTACTGTCTCTCTCTAGAGAGCCTGCAAAGCCTGGGAGCCTCCAGCTGTGACATCCAGTTCAACAGTATCAATGCCCATCCCTTTCCAGAAGAATTAGCAGGCAGAACAGGTAACACAGACTGGGTGAGAGCAGGGCAAGGACACAGCACAATGGACCCAGTCAAACAGAGCTGAGAGCAGCACCTGCCCAGCCCCCTCTGCAGTGCCACACATCAGTCTGGCACTCTGCAAGTTGGTGAAATAGAGCACTGGAGTCAGAATAGGCAGACAAGTGTCACCTGCTGCACAGTTTCAGCAACTGAGAACTGAGGGTGTTTCCCCACATGAAGGGCAGCGTGGGTGTGTTACAGCTCTTGGGTATCATCTCTGCAGAGCAACTGCTGAGAGGAAGAGCTCACTGTGGTTCCCCAGGCTGGAGCCTCACTGAGCTTTGCTTTTTTCTCCCGTGTAAGATTTTCAGGCACATTCGTGGGCAACGCAGATTCTGCATCTCCCGCAGCTGCTACCTCTCCTCCAGCTGTTGCTGCTGCCACGCTCCCTGCTGTGCCTACAATTCCAGTGGTGCCCACAATTGTTGGGGTGCCCAACACCGTGGCAGAGGGTGTGCTGAACCCCAATGAAGTCAAGCCTCCTGCCAGTGGGACACGCAGGGCCAGAGTCCTCTACGACTACGAAGCAGCTGACAGCACCGAGCTGGCACTTCTTGCAGATGAGGTTGGTGGCTTTCCTGACTGTTGGATTTGGCTATAACTGCCCAGCAGCCCGTGGTGTGCCCAATAAGGACTTTGTTCCTTTTCCTGCCCCTAAAACCTGCTTTATGAAACTAATAGTCTTTACCTGGATACCCATATCTGCTGAGTTGCAGTGAGCTTGTGCTCACGGCCCTTTACCATTTAGCATCACCCAAATAACTCCTCCTGTTGAAGCCCAGCTGTACCCCAGATAAAATATCTTCACTGTGACCCTCAAATACAACTGCCTTATCCAGAGCCATGGGATAAGCTGTTGGCTGGAGGCCTGTTCTAATCATGCTGAGAAAGAAAGAAAAATCAGCAATCTGGAAACCTTTCTGTTCTCTAGACTGAACTTCTGTATTCAGAAGGGATGACATAGCAACTTGTTAAAGTACCTTGAGTCACTTTGGAGAAGGAAAAAGCAACAGGGACACCACTGGGCAGTTTTGCAGAGATCTTGTGTCAAAGCTGCAGATGGCTCCAGGGAAAGGGCACAGATACCTGCTAAATGAACACCAGGAACTACTGTTCTTTCAGTCCCCATCTGACTGAACTTCTTGGCTCTGTCTGCAGAGTAAGGTCCTGTCTAATGTGCTGTCTTCTCTCCCCAGATGATCACTGTGTACAGCCTGCCAGGCATGGATCCAGACTGGCTCATAGGGGAAAGAGGGAACCAGAAAGGGAAAGTTCCTGTCACTTACTTGGAACTGTTAAGTTAAATGTTAAGGAAGAAGAATGTACAAGCAGAATGCACCCCTCATCTGGCACTTCTAATGCGGATTTCCTCATCTGAGACCATTGCTCTCTTCAGGGTCGACACTCCATTGCTAATATGGGAATTGTGGGAAAGAAGTGGGAAAACTGTTGTGGTGAGGTTTTGGGAAAGGGCTGATGGCACCCAAGACTGAATTTGTTACCTACCAGTGCAGCCTGCTTTGAGGTTAGTCCTGATGGCACAAGATTCCTTGATTACTTTTTCCCTTCCCTGCCCTAGTCTTGTTCCTCACAGTGGCTTTCCCTGGTGAGCTGTGTCCCTCAGCAGCTGCTCACCAGTTACACTTCCCTCGTGTCTGGTGTGGGTTAGTGCCTGTCTGTCCCTCCTCTTTTCTCCAGCAGTAGAATTGCCCAATCCAGGCACTGAGCATTCCAGTAGAGAAGTGTCCCACACACCCCCTCTGACATGTCCTGGCACGAAAGGCAAGGAGGCTGCAGTTAAAATTTAGGAGCCTGTTAAACCCACCCACCCTGCTCAGCCGTGGGAGACCAGCAATGCACAGCTGGCCAAGAGCCACAATCACTGTCCTGGGGCCTGGAGGCTCCCACCTACCCCTGTCCCCTGAAGCTGGAAGATTTCTTTGTGGAGACCAACCTGCTACCCCAGGGCCTAACCCCAAACCTCCGTGCAAGGGACCATGCATCTCGCTTGCATTTCCTCTGGGAAGTTGCTCTTGGACTGCAAAGTTTACAAGCTTTTTTACAAGCTTTGCTCCCTGTGTTATTGTCCTGGCTTTTTTTTCAGTGTGTGTGTCCAGGCATGTTTTAGCCTGATTTCATTTCCATCCTGAATCACTGATTTAATGAATGTTTCCCCTTCCCTGTCAGCAGTGAATAGATTTGGTGCATCCCAGTGCAGAAAGGGACAGTCCCACCTGCTGTGACCCCCAACAAGGAGCTGTTCTTGGCCATACACACACCACGACCCAGGCTGTCCTGGAGGGATGGGACAGTTTAGCTCAGAGGTGTATGTGTGCCTGTTCACTCTGGAATGAACTCTTAGCTAGAGCTCACCTAAAAGATTTCCACTTGATGTGTCACAAGTTTTCCACTCAAGCTGGATGGAAGAGAAACTCACCTGCACCAAGCTCTGTTCACACCTTTCCCCTGGGTATGTCAGAACTAACTTTGCTTGTTTATTGATCTTTTGCACTTTCCCCAAAGGTATTGTGACCATTCTAATGTAAAGGCACTGAGCACCTGTGTTTGTGGGGCTCATGGGTTTCAGCACTTACTTGCCAATAAACAAACTGCCTGACCTCTTGCCTCAGCATCTTCTGTGGGCTCAGGGCTGTCCTGGCTCCCCAGCCAAAGGGCTGTGGAGACAAGCAGGGAGACAAAGGGAGCAGCTCAGGTGAATGCAGTGCCCTCCTACTACCCCAGGCTTGGAAGCTGGGGTTAAAATCAAAACAAAGCTGCTCAATCCTGTCCCACCTGACACTCCAACACGCTGCCAGAGCCTTGTGGTTCCTTTCCCAGCTGACACATCTCAGTTGTACTACAGCTTCAGGGGCTCTGAGAAACAACAGCTCCTCCTGCACCTGAAGCAAAAATAGAGCAGCAGGATGACTTCAGCTGCTGAGAGACCCAAGTGCTATTCTAGATCTAACAGACTTTTTTAGTTGTTATGGAAACTAGATCTGCTGCTAATCTAAAATCCTGAAGTCTTGTCCCTAACACCCAGCTTGGAAGGAACTCCTGGGAAAAGCAGCTGTTGAAATGCTCTGTAATGCAGCAATAATGCTTGGCTGTTCTAATTAAAGAGAACAGGGAAATCAAATGATGTTGCTGTTCTAGTTAGTTTTAAAACTGCCAGGATTACCACTCTCATAGTCCTGATCTATTAGAGATCTTCTCCTGACTATTTCCCTTCCAGCATGTGTATTTTCCTTCAGGCCAGTGAGATCCCTGTTCCCCTGTTATTGCTCTCCTTGGTACATTAAAGCAGCAGCAGCTTAATGAAGCAGAAAATGGTCTCTTCCCTCAGAGCAGCCAGAGGAATTCTCTTGCTGCCACCAGCACTCTGTTCCCTCTGCAGTAGGAAAAAAAGCACATGGAGCAGCTATTGCTACTCCTGACTCTATACAGGAAGGTGACAATTGTGCTGCTTCTTTGCAGATGTCAGGTGTCCTAGGGTGACTGTCACCCCAGGACATCAGGGGAGCCCCCTTTGGCTGGATCCTCTCTGTGCTGAGTCCCTCAGGAGTGTAATGCTGCTGTAGCTCTAAAACACAAATAACAAACAGCATCCACTGCTTTTGCTGTCTGGCACCAAGGGCTCCTGCCAAGCACCACCAACTCACTCTGGTGCTTGAATAAACACCCAGAAAAATCCAATCTTGTTGAATAGCAATACAGTGATGAGCACACTGCAACTTCCAAAGCCATAACAAAAAGGAAAGATCCCAACCATATGGGTCAAGTAACAGCACCTGCTGTAACTGAACTTATTTTGATGGACCAAATTCCAGCTTTGCTTCCCCTCCTCCAGCAGCCCTCATCCATTTGCTGTCTCTGCACAGTTTTTCACCTTCAGCTCTCCATGGTCACCCCCAGTTTTCCATGGCACAAAGTGTTTCTGGTTACAGGCTGCCCCATTGAAATACCATTGGGTTTAGGACTGTCACACCACCTCACATGCCCCTCTCCCTTCTACTTTAAGACTTTACTCCAACCAGTTCAAATCTCTTCAAAGCCCTCAAGGCATGTGACACGAGCAAACAAATGTGCCAGGATATTGCCAGCACTTAAGCTTACAAGGTAAAAAAGCTCAAACAACCTCAAAGCAAGATAATCTCATTTTCTAGCTCTAGTCTCTTAAAACCATTGAAATTAAAAAGGTTCTGGCTAGTAATCAAGTGTCTATTTAGGAAAGAACTGATAGGTTAATAGCTCACAGCTACAGTGAAATTTGGTTTCTTACCTAAGTCTAGATTTCAAGCTGTATTTTAAGCAATAATCACTGACTTTCTCTTACTGTCCTTACTACACACTGAGCCTCAGAACCTTAAACAGTTTGTTTATCTAGAGCTGCACCACATGATGCACCTTCCCTGCAGACAGTGATTCCTGTGCAGGGCCCTCACCACCATGTGTAGGGGAATCATCCCTGAGGAGTATTTTATAGTGCTGCTTGTTTCAAACCTCCTACGAGTTCCCCAACAGGAGAGTAAGAGAAAGGGAGTGGGTGTGGGGAACCCAGGGAATCAGCCTTTAATTACAGCCATTTCAGACAGTCTCTGGATTGTCACCCAGAAGTCACAGCATTAGCTGGGATTTCAGCTCAGCAGAACTACCACCCAGACACTGCAGAACTGGTGCTACTGTGTCCAACCAAGCCCATGAACACAGCTGCTGTCTATAAAGGTTTTAATATCAGTATAAATAGGGCACAGTTACAAAAATCTGCAAGACTGGAGCAATGGAATTTTGACATAAAAACCTTAAGTGAGGCCTTGCTCTTCAGAAACACACACAACACACAGACTGCAGGGTGAAGGGAAGGCATGAGCACACATACACCATCGTGCCTTGAACCATTCAGTACAAAAATAGCAGTAGAAAGATGGTCTCTGAATTGCTGGCTGATCCCTTGGGTGTGCTTTAGCTGGACTCCACATGGGAGACGCAGACTGCACCTTGTGTTAGGAGCAGAGTTAATACCCAGCAGAAAGCATCTCCTCTCTCCATCCAGCCACAGCTTCCCCAGCTGAGGTACAAGCTATAAAAATAAAGGTTTTGACTGTTCAATGCTTGTACCCAGCCAGGATGCTCTGGCAGACAGAGCGAGCAGACTGTGCACGTGGGCTGGTCAACGGAGAGCCAGCTGGGCTCTCCTTACATTCACTCTGCTCCTGGGTGGCAAGAGTTCCACGGGATCTCGCTGCTCAGGTGACACCACTGCCCACACTTGGCCTCCCTCCCTTCCCAGTCCTCATTACAGCTCTGCCAAAGGTGATGCCTTCTGTGGTGGACATGAATTATTCCGCTGCAAGTGCTGACAAGGGAGGCAAGGCCAGGACAGGATCTATCTCTGCACGTGCCGGACAAAAGCCTGCACGAGCTGAAACAAGGGCTCCTGCCCCTCTGGACCCAGCTTGGAGGCAGACTTTCCTTGGGGAGAGGGAAGGACCCCGCTGGCAGGTGAAGAGGGACCACCCCGGCGGAAGTAACGGGACAGGCTGGAGAGCAGCGTACTCTGAAATTAGAGTGTGTAACAAATCAACTTCATTCCACCACACGCCCTCTCCCTCCCCCAGCCGGGTGCTGTGGCACAGGAATGTGCCAGTATGAGCAGCCCAAGGCTGTTCAGTCTTGCTGGGAAATAGGCAAGACACACTGAACAGTGAGAGGACAGCACAAGGTGCTCACCAGCTCCGAGCTGAGCTCCTGCTTCATCCGCTGCTTGTCCCGGGGGTGCACAGCCGGGTCCCGCAGGTACCGAACAGCCTGGGAGATGAGCAGGTAGAAACAGTTCTCCATTGTAAACATGAGCAGAGACCTGTGCAAAGAAACACAAATCAGCAGGAGCCAGAAAGGTCAGCACACTCTGGTTTCCAACAGTTATTGGGAGACTTTATGCACAAGGGATGTATCAAGATACACAAATGCCTCTAAACTTCTGTTCTGATCTGAGGAGCTTGGACTGCTGCTTGGCTGCTTGCATTAAGTAACTAGAAACTTACTTGAGGGTTTTGGTTCCCTCTTGCATATTCAGCCCAGCAGCCTGAGGGAAAGGTTCTTTCTTCTTATCCATCTTTGAGGAAAAAAAAAGACAAGCATTAGAAACAGGAGATAGAAGAGAACTACTCATGCTCCTCAGAGCATCAGTTCAATGAGCACTCTAGGATCACCCAAGTGCTGTGCTCCCAGACACACAAAGGGCCAGTACCTCTCCCAGCATGTTCAGGGCCACGTTGACTGTGGCAAGGAGGGTCCCAAAGGAAGGTGCAACGTCCGAATCAAAGGCTGGTGTGGTGAAACTCAAGACAAAGAGCACGTTGTACTCAGCAAGGTCCAGCGACTATGGAGGAACAGAAAGAGGAGTGAGACCCTGGAGGCCATGAGTATGGTGTTGTCATAGGAACAGGAATACCCAGTCCCTTATCACGCTTTTTATATGGAGAAAGAGAAGCACTGTGATAATTTCCCAAGTCTCAGGTGTACAGCTGGAGCAGTAAAGTGTCCTGTACAGCACTGTACAACCAGACTCCATGGCTCTCCTCACACAGCTGCCACCACTGGGCACACCAAGGTACTGGCTGCGCCCAGAGGCACAGAAGGACAGTACCTACCCAACAGTTAGCAGCAGGGCACTGCCAGATTCAAGGATTAAACCCTCCTTTTCTGAACCAGGCATTGGGTCACAGGACCATGGGATTTTTCCTGAAGAATGGTATACTAATGGTACAAACCAACTGGGTTTTTGTCTGCTCCAGTAAGGTCACACATATACAGCCTTGTGTAGATCACACAAAAGCTCAGCCAAGTCTTCCTTCACACTGTGCAGTGCCTGATTCCCAAGGCAAATTCCTTGTCTCCTGTCTTCCTGCTCTGTGCAGAATAGCAGACAGGTATACAGTGGGGTCACTGTATCAAGCAGGACACACAGACCCAGAATATCCATGGAAATGCTGGAAACTCCCTCCTTTGGAGAGCCCACCTGGTCAAGGAGGATCTGGCAGACATCAGGAGTGAAATGTCGCAGGGCAGCGAGAGACTTGCTGAGGATTTTGAGGAGGCTGTACTGCACTGTGAGCAGCGCCTTCTGCTCTGCTGCCTCTGACTCGGGGCTGGGGTGTTTGGAGGAGGCCTGAGGATTCCGCTGCACTCGGGGAGTCACGCTGGATGGAAGGGAATCGCCATTTTTTGTCTTTGGAGAAAGAAGAGAGAAAGTCTTGAATACAGGTATGATTATTTTGCAGTAAGGCAAATGTTTTGAGCAAAAAAAAAACATGCTGTGAACAAAGAGAATGAGGAAATAAGGCACCCAAAAAGTCTGTCACTTGCTGAGAATCTACAGTTGCTGTGGGCTGGGGAGACACTGCATTGCAGGGAAGCAGCTGCAGAGGCTGTTTAGATTCCACACTCAGGAAAAAGAATGATCAACACACCAAGCATGAGCCATGCTGAAGGAACACTGCAGCAGCAATGCATCATCTCCACTTCGTGCACCTAAAGATGTCCCACGAACAAGAACTGTCTCCCTTTAACAAATTACATCAAATCAAGGACTCCAGGTCAACAGTGGCTTAATTAATGGCACTCCAGAGTCCTACAGCAATGCAGCCTCCTTATGGTAACAGACCATTCAGCACAGGCTGCTGGTTATCTAGGACTGGCTTTACACAGTCCAAAGGTTTTCAGAGTCCAGACTACTCTCTGCACATTTTGGTTTTGCTGTGAAAAAATGCAAATCCTAACTGTTGATGGGTGCCAATAACCACCACGAGGATTATCTATAAACCATTCAATATCCAAGACCCTTGATAATGAATAATACTCCCTTCTAAAGGGAGCATGGTCATGCAATACTCAATCTGAAGTTTTGTAGGATCCTCACCTGCAGGTAGTGCTGGAGCATTTTACGGCTGTGCAGGAGGGAAGTACAGGCCTGGCACAGGTAACACAGATTCACCTGAAAGAAATAAAGTCAGGGAGAAATCTCATAAGAGCTCAAAACCCATCTATTCATTGTCACTGCTGGAAGCCAGAAAATCCAAACATAGCACTGTGATCATAAAGGATCCACACGGTCTCCTAATTTCCCAGTATTTTCTTGAAATCACCTGGCACTAAGAACTGAAAGTAAGTCACTGATTTCCCCAATTTACTTTTCCAAGCTACCACTTCTCTCTCTCCCAATAGTTGTATCTCCTCACTCAAGACAAGGTACCGGCAGAATGGGCAGTTAAATAGCCCCAGCTGTAATTCCATGAAAGGAGTGGTAATAAACAAGTGATATAGAGCAATTTTCTCTCAAAACAACCAAACTCTGCGCTCCAAGGCAATGTATATCCACAGCAATATCCTGATTCCTACCTGCATGTCCCTCATAAGCTGTGGCAGGTGGAAATGCCACTCCTTTGTGAAATTTGAGAGCTGAAGAATGAAGCCAACAGTGTGATCAGCTTCTTCCAGACAGGCCAAGCTCTGCACAGTCCGTACTGCATTCAGGCACTGGGAAATAGAGAGAAGTAAATCAGGGCCGTGACACATAAGGGACAGACAGATGGGATAACATACCATCCTCCTTTCAGAGTTCACTGCAACCCTTCCCCAAGGCAAGAGTGACTTTTCAGTGTTTCTGCCCTTTCTGACTCATCTGGAGTCAGAGGAGCCAAGTGAAGCACAGGGGCAGTTTGTGGCACACCTGAAGGATCCTCTCCTGATGGACACCCACGAAGTCCAGCGCTTCTGTCAGGAAGTTGTATCTCAGTGTTTTGAGAAGCCGTTCCATCAGGGACATGGAGAGGCGATAGACGCCGGGCCAGGAGGGGGCATCCAGGGACTTCCGTGATGAAGCAGACGTCTGAACAAATCACGTACAAAAATAAGTGACTTTTTTCCCCCCCACACCATTCTGGTAGTCTCCAGCCACAGCCTGCGAGGGCATGGGAAGCTCTCTGGGTGCATTCCCAGCTGGAATGAAGGAAGCAGCACCCACCTGAATGGCTCCATTTGTGCTGAGCTGGTACACACTCAGGAGGGGCAGGCAGATACTCTGGGTGACACCAGCTCCAGCCATTGCTGCTGCTCCCTACAACAACAGACTGCTGTTGGAATCTGTGCCTCTGCTCTCTGAGACTTGTGTTGCAGTAGGTATTTCTGTCCTTGGCACTGCCATCATCCTTTTACAAAACTGTCATCTACACACACCTCTGTGTTGTTAAAAATTCAACATCAAGAAAAGCAAAATCAAACCTGTGTAACTGTACTCAGAACTCCATTTATCACCTGCTCTAGTATGTACATAATCTTTGCAAAGGGCTTGGGAACAATCTTGTTTTCACCTGAAGCCCCACACAAATTGAATTTGTAATAGATAAATAACACTTTATTAAAACTAACGAAGAAGCAGGTTCTAACACTCAGTGCTGGTTTAAAAAGGGGGTATTTGCATTGCAGAATCCATTCAGTGAAAGTGCCTGCTCTAAATGACAGGTCTGCCTGGCTGGCTCAGCTTTTCCCACACATCCCACCATGGAGAACAAAGCACACTAAGCATGTGTACATACAGGACCTGCTGCTTGCCAGCCTCCAAAAAATACCCCTTTATCTAAATCTCACCATTCAGCTGCATCACAGACAGGAAAATGAGATAAAAAAATGAGACAGACTTTTCTTATTTAAAGTGTGTACAGCTATGTGCTCTCACTTCTCTGCATCTCTCACCTGCTGAGTCCTTGCTAAGGTCAGCAGCAAATGTAACGAGGCCTCTGTGAAGTGAAGGTTTTGTTTAACTCTCAGGCTGATCTCCAGTGCAGCAAAGATGGTAGGAAGCACAGGGACTTTCCTAGTAATCTGCAGCCAGTAGTCCCCATCTTCATCCACTTCACAGAGCTCCTTAGCCAGGTGCAGACCCAGAACACACACCTGCAGTGACAAGGAAAGGCAGGTTGTACCAAGATAAATCTCAAAAGCCTTTACTAGCACAAGCTAAAGTTCAATCATTCTCAGATTCACAAATCAAAGCTCCTGGTATCCCTCATATTATTCTCTGTTCACCTCTTGGCTGTATTAGCACTCCTGACAATGTTTTTGAGGACACATCTGAAGAAGAGGCAGCAAACAGCCAACTTCCCAGAGTGACGGGAGCCAAGAAAACATCGAGTAATTCTGGAATAGAAACTGCTGAAACTTCCTTTGAAGGCAGCAGGCTACAAGGGAAGTCATTCCAAGCATCATGAAACTTTTGTCTAGAGAAAAGACAAGACTGCAGAGCAGATGAACAGGTCCTTTACCCCATCTCGCTGGTCCTTGTGCTTCACTCGGGAGGCATCGTCAGTCTCCATACTGTCCTTGTCATCTGCAGCATCTCCCAAGGTCAGGCTGTGCCGAGTCTGGTCCAAAAGTGCAATGACCTCATCCTGGAGAGTCTCACACACACTGAGCACCAGCTGGGGGTACTGGGGGATGTCATTCACTGTGACACACACAACAGACACCAGTTAACACAGTCCTTGTACTCAGCTTTCCAGTTTAACTGGTAACATCACTGAGCCACATTTCTTGGAATTAGCATTTATTCTGTTCTCATTCCAAAACCTACAAAACAATGTGAGGAGCTGTGATTGTTAGATGTTTATGTCTAGGAGCATATATTAAGGGATTATATTCATCTTGATAACAAAAACTGAGTTTTTGTCATACAAAGTTTATATAAACTCATGACATGTCAAAACATGAATCAAGTACTACTATGGACAGATTATTCCACCACAGCAATTCCCACTCACTGCTCCAGACTGCTGGTATCAGTCTATGTAGATTGGGTGCAGTCTATGGTCTGAGTCTATATAAATGCTATATTCTTATCAAAATCATCATAATAACTTGCCCCACCTTTTACCAGCATGACTAGAAACTCAAATTCAACAACAAAGAAAATAAGTAAAATCAAACCAACCCTCCACTTTGTGTATTTTTCAAAACGTACAGGTTTGCAGAACAAAGCAGTGCAACAAGGAACACAGACAAGTGATCTGACACACTTTTAATCACAGCTGCCTTTGTATGTGTTGCACAGAGAAATACTGCCCAGATTCCACTGAGGGTCTTCAAGTGCTACTACAATGCCAGATGCCCCACAAGAGACAGGAGTAATGACCAGACTGGTTTCTGTAGTTTGTAACAAAATGCACCCTTTCTTGCGTTTGAGTCTTTTGTTACCTCTAGAAATCCATGTCATAATCTAAGCTCTACATTCACTCAGAGAGAGCCTGACTTACACATCCACTGAGCTCTTTCCAAAAATACACAGGAACCTAAATGATCAATGTCAGGGAAAGACAAGAGAAGGGAAGACATGGACATAGAGTGAATGAATGATAAACCTCACCTCTTTCCAAAACTAGCTAAAGAAAGGAAAAAAAAAGGAGAGAAGTCCCACAGGCTGGTGACTACATTCAGCACCCTGCACTACTACCATGTGTTCATCTGGCACATGCTGGGTGTAAAGCCCTGGCACCTTGACACCTGCACATGCACCACCTCACCTTTCATCTCCTTCATTTGCAGAACAGTGATAAGAGCTGAGAACACTTTGGCTTTGGTTTTCTCCATCATCTGCTGATCTGCCTGTAGTACTCCCTCCAGAATCTGCGTCAAGGAGTTTATGATTTTATCCACAGAACTCAACTCGCTGACAACAAAAAGGGAGAGCTCTTCAGATTAGACAAGATCCCTCAATAAATATACTGGCTTGAATGAGCTGTGTGGATCATAAGTTATATGACCCCTAAAAATAAAAGCAGTTCTTCAAAGTAAAGTTTAAGTCACCACCTGGATCTCACTAAAGACATTCCACAGAACGAGAGAATGCATTTTCCCTTCATTGTGAGAATCACAGTGAGAAAGCAGAACTAACTAACACAAAAGCTCTTTTCACCAGCAAGCAGGAAACCAAATAAACTGCATTGCTACCAGAGATTTCTCACAATTTCAGCAACAACTAAGAGATATATGACATCCCAAAAGAGAATTCAATGACAAGGCTTCAGTTTCCTCCCTAGATCACTAAGGGATTCTCACTAGAGCAAAACACTTCAACATAATCTCCAAAATTTTTATTTAAACATGATCTCCCAAGTTTTTATTTCTAGCAGTGACTAATAATTATCCAAACAAAATACCTACCTTTTCCACTGCTTAAGCAGGATCAGAAGAAGGGTACACAGCATAGACCCCAGCTGCAGACAGGGCACTGACATGGGAACTTGGAGCTAAGGAGAAATACTATAAGAGTTACAGCTGCAACAATCACATGTAAAAACACTTCAGAAATGCTCAGCCCAAGCACCACCACCAAATGACCAGGTTTGTTCTTCAGCAGAAGGGACAAGAGGCAGGACCCTCACAGGGACATTTAATGATTACAAGAATGACACATTACAAAATAAAGATTTAAGCAGCTCATCAGTTCATGGAGAAAGACTCTGTTTCAGCCCATCTAAAAAACCCTATGATTACAAGCATCTGCAGAAATAGTGCAAAGAAGATAAGCAATTAGGAAATGAAAGAACTGATAGGAAGCAACACCTACCAAAACCTTGGTGCCATTTAGCACATCAAGAAACAACTGCTGATGAACTGCAGAATCAGTCAGATGCATGATATCAGCCTAAATCAACAAAGATAAAGATCAGTCAGCACAACAAAAGGTTCATCTTCTAAGCAGCCTAAAATCAGTTTACTGTTTTGTTACTTTAAGAATCCATCAATATTATAGCTGCTGAGTTTTACAGAAATCACTACATTAACATTGAAAAGAAGCTGGCAATGACTAATTGCTTAACGATGCATCCTTGCCTCACTTGACACAGGAAATGTTTGTCAGGATTACAGAATTACTTAGAAACCCTCTAAAATTATTTACAGCCTACCTCCTCTGCTGAGAGGACAATATGCTTGTTTTGATCAAATAGTAAAACATCACCCACTCTAACCTCTTGCACCATGCTCATGCCAACCTGGACTGTGTTCACACACACAACAAAACCGAAAGAAAAAAAACCAGTGAATTCTGTTTAGCTGGCCCTAGGAAGCTGCTGACATTGTATTATTCAAAATGTTCATTTCAGACTCTCGTTCAAGACAAGAGGCAGCCCTTACATGGCTTGTGGAGATGATGAGCAGCATCCTCCAGGCTGAGATGAGCATTTGGTACTCAGTGACAGAGGCACAGCTGGCGCCCTCGGTCTCTGCCACGTGCTGTGCCAGGGACTTCACGTACTCTGACCAGTAGGCAAAGCGCTTCTTGCTGGAGAAATTCTTCAGTGTGTCCTTCAGGGACTGATCCAGAGAGCCCCTGACCAAATCAAGAGGAGAAGTTATCTTCATTTATTCTTGGGTCAGAAGATATACTTCTTCTGATGATTCAGGGAGGAAAGCCAAGGACAGCTTGCAAGGGAAGGTTATTCCACATATTTGACCTCTGCAGGGAATCCCACTTTTTGCATCAAAAAATATGAAGGAAAAACATGATCCCTGAAGAAAATCTATATTTTTTTTTTTTAATAGAGATTTTAGTTAATCCTGACTTTTTAACACATGAAGCATCTGTTACTTTCAGGAAAGCAAATCAAGTGGGATAAAACTACTAAATGCGATTCAATCACTACAGGTTTACTTGGCTTAATTGACAATTAGTTTTAATAAATACTGTATATTCTTATTTCAGGATACAAGGAAAACATTGATACATTCTCACCTAAAGGCTGCAGAAGAATTTTCATATTTTTTCTGCTATTAGTGATTGCAAGAATCCCAAATGAATGTAATGTGTTCATGAATCACTCCCAGATTTTCACAGGATTGCATGTGCTCTGCCCATCAAAGCCCATATGGTGTACCAAGAGGTAACACACACAGTTTAGATAACTATAAAGTACAGGGATGAAGGAAAGACTACCAAAGACTCACTTGACAACATAGTAGATCTCCAGGCAGATGATTTTCATTATTAAGGCACAGGTATCCAAGACACTGAGCTATGAAGACAAAGAAAACCCAAGCAACCAAAAAAAAAAAAAAAAAGAATCAAAATCTGAGCTCCACAGGGTAAGTGAAATTCTGATTTATCCCTATCCATCCACTTGGGCTGATACTCCCACAATAGCAATACTTATGTCATTTTGACCACAGACTGGTGACAATAAGGACAGAATACTGTGCTCAGAGTTCAAACTCTTGAGTGAGAGCACAGAGCTTTCAGAATGAAGGGGAAAAACTCACACAGAAAGGAAGAACAAGAAGCTAATCAATTCCTCCATGATACCAGTCAGCCTGAGCCCACAATATGGATACACTTCAGACAGCACACCTTCTACAGTGAGTGTTACCACAGCTGCCACACAGCTATTTTTGTTCCATATGTGAACAAATAGCAGAGAATTTAGAAAGACAGTTCATGGCTGCCCAGTCTCTGAAAAGCCACACAGCATTCACTTCATCTACTGCCCGTGTTTAATTCACTTGGTCACAGCTCCTTTTAGGAAGCTGCAAGCAGAACAGCCACACACATCACTTAGAAACCTTTTCTGAGAAGTACATAAATCCCTTCATTTTGTTTGGCTGTAACTCACCTCTGATGATTCAGAAGGTGGAGGAAGGGTCCCAAAGAGGGGATTAGTTAAATTTTCCCAAAACTTTGGCCTAAAAGACATAAACAGAAGTATTATCAGTTATCTCTCTTATGCCACATGCCTAGCAGCATTTTGAGTGTTCCAAGCTTTGCAGGAAATATGCTTTGGTAAATACAAGTTTATTTAGCTTTGTATAAAAGAAACAGAAATATATTTGCTTCTGACACACCAGGTCTTCTCATCTTTCACACTCAAAGCCCAAACACTGCATAATACTCTCACCACACTAACTAAGATGCAAACGTCCCTGAAAAGTCTGACAAACCACAGAAAGAGTGTTTTGGAAAAGAGGAAGGAAAATGCCTTGTCGAGGAACCCAAACTCACTTTGTCCTCAGCACGAGCATGGCGCTGTCACGACGGTCCTGCCACAGCGCGTGCAGGAAGGCGATGGCAGCGCGGTGCAGGAGGGGAGGGCACCAGTACCTCTCCTGCTGCTTGGAGTCAATCAGCTCTAACACCACTTGGAGGCAGCTCCACTCCCCCAAGCTAAATTCCTAATGCAAAAGGAGACAAGAGGTTACAATGCTGAAGAATTACATTGCCCATTGTAGCCAAATCTTTAGCTTTCTCGCTGCCAGAGTGTCATGAAGGAGTGTTTTAAAGTCGCTTAAAGAACAACACAGAGAGTGAAGAAAACAGGTCACAGGCTCCCCTTGGTCTTAAGTAGATGTTCTGTTGCTAACTCAGTATCTGCCTTGAAATATTGGGCAAAGTTTCTCTTTGGTTACAGGGAAAAGCAAAACTGGGATAGCACCACATCCATTAAATACAAGTACAACCTGCATGTATCTTTACATAAAGCACATCAAGTTACAAGCAAGAACCATCAGATTTTAGCAGTGAGTCCTCAAGCATCTGCTATTGTACCTTTGACCCATCACTGCCATCCTTCACTTCCAAGTTCAGGAACAGCTCAATGAGCCCAGGTTGTGTCTCCACCGCAACTGTGAGGAACTCCAGGATCATGACCTTGATGCGCATGTCCTCGATCTTGCTCTGCAGGTGGGTGAGGAAGGCGTCGCGGATGGCAGCAGCATCACTGCCCAGGCAGGCATACACAGACATGGGAGCAACCTGTCCATGGAAACATCAGAGGGAAAAATAAACATGCTGTACAGAATGCTTCATTCTACATTGATTGTATTGAAACTCAGAAATATTTAATATTGAATCTATGAACCTATCAAAGTAAGTTGTCATTAAGCACGAAGAAACGTGACAAGTGATCCAAATATTCCTCTTGAACAAGTCTACTCTATCCTTGCCTATTTCTCAAAGGTTACAAAAGAAATAGAGAAGAACAAACAGTTTTGGATTTACATTTCTTGAAATAAATAAGCCCATATCTGGATTTATATGCTTTAAGCTACAAATATTAAGACATTTAGCAGACAAAAAGAGTAAGTGTAAAAGGCTTCCTAAGTCTAAAGTCTACTTTTACTAATTCCAGATGTCTAAAAGTTGAAAGGTCCCAATAAAAACCTAAATAGGATACTCTTCTCAGTAAGATGGCAAAATTCTAGGTAAGAAGGTCTAGGAATTGTATTTAAGAGTGTGACTTGAGAAAGCTGCTCAAAAACTGGGAAGAGAACAACTGGAGGTGCAAATATTTTACAGAAAAAAACTCACTCATGGGATGCCTCTCAATGAGTGCTGAGTGATTTCTGAAACAGCAGAAGATCACAATCAAAAACTAAAGGATCCTTTAGATGATTTTTCATCTGCTCTAACTTAGAGCTGCCAGTCCACCCGACTTCAACTGACTTGCACTAAGCTCCCTGATACAATAAAGCCTGAGGAAATTATTTGAAAAATAATTCCTCAGTGGTGGAATAGTCACAAGGGGAGAAGCAAAGGAGCACTGGTGTGTGTCTTATCTTACTGTAGCCAGTCGTTTGAGCAGCTGGATGGCCAGGCGTGGAAGTGCAGGGTCATGCTTGTGGTATATGTATTTGGCCAAGACAGCAATAAGGTTGTTTCCATGAGCACCTGGAGAGAACACAAATAAAATCAAAGATAAGAAACAAGATGTAACTATTTACTAAATAATGATTTTCACAGCAGAAGATGAGAACGAAGTTGGTCTCCCAAAAGAACATGGATGGTACGGGTCCAGCCAGAGGCATTAACAGCAGTTGATTTAGTATATTCTGTAATTACAGTAATCTCATTACAAAGCAGCAAACAATAAGCCATCTTTGATTAATCCTTTAAAAGCTGTCCCCAGGGGAAGAATGCCTTGGAGGAGGGAGAAGAGGCCTTCTCCCATCAGTAGCAATCACTTTTTGTAACACGGAAACCTTAGCTAGTGTTTGTGATGAGACACACAGTGCCACTTGCAGAAGCAGAGCTGCCAGGCTGCCCCAGGGAGCAGTACCCACCATGCTGAGTGAGGGCCTGCTCCAGGGGGGACACCACGCTGCTCGGGGGCTTCAGCCGGATGACGTTGTTGGTAACGGAGAACGCCAGCTTAACTGTCTGGATCAGCAGCTGCCCTTGGCCTTGGGACTCATCACTGCTTCCAGAGAGAAACCAAAGTAAGGAACTGTGTCACAACCAACATTTATTAGCACAACGTTCAAAGGGGAAGCTCCATCAGAGTTACAAGACATTTTCACTCAAAGCCAGCATGCAGACGATGCCCAAACAGCCACACCCCACTCACCTGCTGCACTGGGAGGCCATTACCATGTCAATGGTGTCCACCCCAATCCCCATGATGTTAATGACAGCTTGCCCTGCCTCTGTGTTGGCCAGGCTGAAGATGCACAAGGACTGCAGGCTGGGGGCATTGCTGTGACACAAACACAGGACAGTGTCACCAGGAGCACTTGTGGTATTTTGCCACACTGCACTTAAGAAAACTACCACAAAGGAACCTCCTCATTTCTACACCCCCACTGACCCTTCCTTTACTCTCCCTTCTACTTTCACCAGAGTACACCAAATAGGAAAGTGGATGGCAGTCTGTCCCAGGAAATCTATGTACCCTTTTCTTTTTTTACCAGAAGTTCTAGAAACCAATGTAATTTGCTCTGCCTCTAATCTTTTGTTACCCTTCCTGTACTCAGGAATGCAGCAGCGTTGAAACCAGCACTACACAGCTATACTAGCTCCCTCCTAGTCATTTGAATTCAAAAACTAAAACAAAATGACACTGATTCCTGCACTGTAAACCAGGCTAGTTAGTGCAGGTGTGAGACCTCTCACCTGTCTTACCTGCTGCGAGGATCCATTTCAGGGCATAAGTTCAGTATAGCATGGATCAGCTGCAGAATTAGGCACCCTAAAAAGAGATGAAATGGACTACTCAGTTTTTTAAAATTTTTGCCTCGTTCCTAGTACTTTCAAACAAATCACGGCATCTAACAATATCAGGAGGTACTGTGCAAATTCCAAATGGCTGCTAGAAAAAAGAAGGCAGGTGATCCCTTTTATTCCCTTCCCCTCCTACTCCCACTTTCAACATCCTTACCGATTTTCTCTCTCACTCCATGAGAGTTGTATCTCCATTTGTGGTAATTTGGTAACATTTCCTTCAGAACAAACACGATGCAGGGCACCAGGCCTTGGCTCTGGGTGCTACCAAGTTGTCCCTAAGAGAAACAGAAACATTATTTAACCAGGAGGGGGACAATAAAACTTTTGGAGGAAGATATTTCTTATTGTCTTTGAAGTGTGAGAATACCATGGAACACGGAGACATAGATTTAAAAGCAATTTCAAGTCTTTTGTAGTCATTTGAGACAAATTAAAATGTTTCGGGTTTTTTTGTAAGAATCAGATCAGAGAAAGCACAAACAGCAGTGCAGGAGGGAGAGTCAAGCAAAGATTACTGAGAGAGCCCTGCTGCACAGAGACTGATCTCAGACATGGCTGAGATGACTTTCACTTCTCAATCATAACAGCTCAGAGTCGGTGCCGTATCAGAGCAGTCCAGAAGCACTCACCCGGATCAGAGTTGTTACCAGGTTCAGGAAGGAGATGGTAACACTGTACTCGCCTTGGGGCTGTTCCATGCTCATCAACAGGTTTCCATAGCCCCCAGCATTCATTCCCTCTGCACTGTGAAATGAGCAAGAGAGTTCATTACATGAATAGCAAGATTCTGGCATGAGTGAGAAATGTCAGGTGCAGAGATTGCACACTGGCAAAAAGTTCTTATTGCATGTTATGAATTGGTTAGGCAAAAAAAAAAAAAATGGAGTGGGGAACATGAATACCTAATCATGTGATTCATACTGGACAGTGGATTGGCAACAAATGGCAAGAACCCCGTGTGGTGAAGGTCAGTCCAAACCTGCAAGAGAAGAGGTACAGATATTCCTCATTTACATATAAATGTACTAGTTCTCACCAGCAGGTCCTTTCCTCACCTTGGCTGGCATCCGAGCAGCCAGGACTGTCAAGCAATTGACACAAGAAGCAATAACATCCACAGGGGGAGAGATTACAGTTGTTAGCCTACAAAAGAAAAACAGCATGCATGAAGAAAAGCACTGCCACCTGTGGTCTAGTCTAGCTTTTTAATCAAAAAGCTTCTTTCCCTCTCACTGAAGCACATATACATAAAATTTAAGCAGATAAATACAGACACTAGAGCCTGCAGTTTCAGTCTAGACTTGCCACCTCCCCCTCACACCTGAGTCAGATCAATTTACTGCCAGAGCAAGGCTGGCAAGACAGCAGGTTGTCACAGCAAACAATAATTATACAGCTGAACATCAATTCCCAGGCAGTTAACTCTGGGAGGAGTTAATAAGTACAACTGTTTTAAAACCTGTGAGTTACTGCTCTAATGCCATGTTTTATCCCCCTTTCATGTAAATAAAGCTATTAATCAAAACTGCCTTTAAAGGGATAAAATTGCACCCCTTTCAGGAAAGAAGTAAAAGAGGGGCCATTCTGCTGCATCAAAACATTAACCTCTGTGTAATCAGAACAGTTTTGAGAGCTGAACACCCATCTTGGGAGTTCAAGCACTGACACATATATTGTAAAGCTCTTGGCAAAATAAGCAATCAGCTATCCTTCCAGGTTACTCTATCTGCTTAGGCACCTCTGCTGTCAGTGACTCACCTCTGCAGGAGCATGTAGATTCGTGATGTGATTGGCAGAAGACAATCTGCTATTGATACATCAGTGCTGATGACTTTATGAACCAGGTCGATTATGGGCTTGACCCTCTGGCAATGCTGAATCACATCTGGATAAAGAATACCAAACATTAGAATACAAAATCGTACTTCAGCAGTAATCACGCCTGGAACAATGCAGATTTATCTTACCACATATCTACAAGATTCAAAACCATCCATCTCCCATATCAAAAAACATTTGTTTATCTACTTCAACCTTTCCCTCATCCAAAGTGTATCTCATTTCACTACATGCTCTTAGCCTTTTGCAGTGCATTTTACAGAATAATAATCATCATTAGGCTTCTGAGAAAGTATCCCACACTCTTTCAAAAGTACTCAGAGCTATTCAGTACTATTACTAACCTCAAATTAACACCAATTAATAATTATTTATTCTCTTTTACACTCCCAGCCTGTCTCACCTGCTGTTGACACTACATGGAGCAGCATCTCAATCTCACAGGTGAACAGAGTCCAGCTGCTGTAGGAGTACTCCCACCGTACCAAGTAAGCCCGATCATCCAGCATCACTTGGCCCACTGTTCCCTGAGGTATCCGTAAATTTGTTTGACCTAGTCCTAAAGATTGAAGAAGCAGGTGAAACAAAGTCACAAATTTACCCATGAGTTAGAAGCCAGGTAAAGAGAGAGCTAAATTAATTCCCCAAAACATTTCAGTAAGGAAAGGTGAAGTGCAGTTTCCTTACCAAGAGGATAGAGGAGCTTTGGAGCCTGTCTTCGCCACAGTGTGCCATCCTCATGGGAGATCACATCTGGAGGTTTGTGCTTGTACAGCTCAATATAGAAGGACATTTTATCCAGGAAACTGTATACCTGCATCAGAGAGAGCTTCAACAACATAGCCAAAGAGCCAGAGATTCTTAAAAATTTATCAGCCAGATCATTCCAGGAACAGGCAGGTTTACTTACCTGTACAAGTAATACAGTATCAATACATCAATCAACATATAATACAATACAATATCTAATACATCAACGCTACTAAAACATTATTACACAGCCCTCATGTTCAGACAAGTCTCATCCAAATAATCAGGTAAGTAACACCTTAAAAAATTATTATCTTAATCTTCAACCATTAAAGTTGAAAAATTTTCTAAAAGCCAGAAAACAGCATCCTGCAACAGCACACAATTCTGAAGGAGCTGTGTCCACTGCTCTTAGACTTATGTCTGTTCCCTAAGACTGCAACTGAGATAAGCACATGTAATGGAAAGGAAGAATCACAGATCATGTCATCCCTGACTTGAAACAAATCACCTCCCAAACACCAAGAGAGATTCTGTACCTTTTTTGCAGTAGATTTATCAGACACAAGGGCTTGGAGCAGCTGAAGGAGAGGAGTGAGAAGATGGGGGAACATCCCACAAACACTGTCGAGGATAATACCCAGACCTGCAGTAGGTTCCTGGTGGTGGAAACAGAAAACAAATGTCTTATTACTAAAAAGAAGAGCAAAAACGGTCTCAGTATAGCACAAGGTTACACCTTCTTTTTAAGCTGTACATTTAACATTAATCATGCATAAAAGTATCACTCCAGTGACTGGAGATCACACTTGCACAGACTAAAGCATGAGGCAGTCTGCAAGTAAAAGGCAAGAAGTAAGACTGTAAGGCATTACATATCATCCTAATTCTGTGACAACAAAAATAAGCACAATGCTTTTGCCAGCAGTTAGTTCAATCCTTGCAGCCCCAGCCCTGCTATCAACTATCACCTATATTAAAACTCGTTCCAGTATCCTTTTCAAGTGTAAAGCCAAGGCTGTACCTAAAAAGCAGGAAAGGGCAAAAGTAAATCAAAGATAGATGTAAATGAACATTTGCTCCTCAGGCCCTCCTAGAAACCAACTCACTAAATACAATCAACCTGTTCCTTTCCTAAAAGGGAATCATTTATCAGGTCTTAGTTATAAACAAGGTAGGTCAAACAAGTTGCAAATACACTCACCGTCTTCCAGAAGAGCTGAGGAATGCTGGAAGCTGCCAGAACTTCACATGCAGCATCAATTATATCCTACAAAGGAAGATAGGATGGAAAAAAATCAAAGCTACTTTACACAGGAGGATTTTATCCCAACCAGGCTCTGCCACATCTTTGGAATTTAAGTTTCCATGTTTACCCACCAAGATGTAACTACTTCCTGGAGCCAAAACACAGCCAACACACCCACTCCCAGACCACAACCTAAAGCTATGCTCCTCATCCAATGAACTGGCCACAACAAACACATCCACCATATCTGCAGAGGGCTGTAAAATGTCCAGTCCAACTCAGAAATGGAGTTTGTATTATTTCCTTTGTTTTGGGAATAACAGATCAACAATGAGTTTCATAAACACAGAACTTCAAATGCACAATGTGCTTTCATTACTAATCTGCCAGTCTGTAGAGGTGTAGATTTGCATGGTGTAAATGCAGTAGGAAAACCAGCAAATCAGTAATTTGGGTCTACCTAAGCCTCATAAAGTTTGCAGTGTGAATTACAATTTAATAGGCAATTAGCATCAGTTATGAGAGTTTATTTTAAATTATGTAAAAAATGCAAATGGTCTTGGATGCTTACCTGCTGATTGCCCAATGTATGTAATTCCAGTGATGTCAATACAAAGGAAAGAAGCCCATAAATACACATACAAGCTGTGCTGGCAGTACACTGCAAAGAAAGAGTACACAAGGCTGTTATGGAAAACACTATGAATTACAAACACATTGTAACTCTACTCAGTCTGCTTTACACACCAAGTTTTTATATATCAGCAAAACAGGGAGCAGTCATTAGTTAACTTCCACATTAACACAAAATACTTCTGAAAGGAAAAGTCTTGCCATTATCACTATCACTAGAAATGCCTTACAGGCATCAAAATAATAAAAAAGAAGCACTCAACATTTCTAGGAATCAAAAGGATTTGCTTTCACTGGCTTCTGTCTATAAAGCAGTTTACCCTAATACACCATGTTGTCTAATTAAACCCTATACAGAAAATACTGCAGAGTTAAATCACCCAATACTCAAGATCCATAATGGCAAATACACCTATAGAGGCCAATCAAAAAATTTGATTAACTGGAGTCTATCCTGCTCAAGAGAGATGTAGCTCCTTGCTTTACAAAGCTTTTCTTAATTCTCTGGAAAAACAATCTGGTTTGTTCCAACTTGATTTCTTATCCTCAGTGAAAGAAGATTAAGGTGATAGAACATGCTTTAATGCATCTTCTAAAAGAACACTGGTTCAGTCATCTGCTTCCCATCATAGCTGTACATCAGGAACAGTCAGACTTTCAAAAGCTTATATGTACAATTGAAGAAACTGACATTCTTGCCCCCACTGCTGAGGGATCGCAGCAGCTTTGTCAGATACTGGAAGACATTTAGCTGGATAGCAGTGCTGCCCATCCTCCTGATGATGTTTGTGGACTCCTCTGGGTTTATGGTGTGACGGAGCAGAGCCCAGGCCAAAAGCACCGGAGCGTGATGTGAGACATCCCCTAACTGCAGCAGCTGATTGTCCATCTCCTGCACAGAGACAAATCAAAAGCAAAGTAACTGAAATGTGGAAGTAATTCACACTCAACAAGCACACAGCTGATTGTGTCCTTCTCATGGTATGTGGATGGCAGTTTCTACACTTGGTCAACAAGTCCAAGGACCAGAAATTCACAGACACAGCAGTGCCTGGGTGATCACAGTAAGTTCTGTATCGTTAGGCTGGAGGATTGGTTACTCTGGCAGTATTTTACCTGGTGGATGTGCTGATTGTTGGCCAACTTGTGCTCCTCTGTCCTGTCATCCAAAGCACGCTCATGGAGGGAGTCAATTTCCATGCCTTCCACCAGAATAAGAGCACTAAAGTAACTACAAGCAGTAGAAAAATAAAAACAAGTAGGTCAGAACCTTTGAGAATTCAGGTGAGGGGTTTTTTTAACTATAAGAGGTCAAAATGCAACCTTTAGTTTGCTTTGTTCAGCTTTCTTTGAAGCAATAAGAAATTACAAGAAATGAACAGCATATAATCCAAATTTTGTCTTGAAATGCTGGTACAGAACAAATTACAGCCTTCAGAACTACCTTTTGTAGTTGAACAGACAAAAAAGCATCACTGAAATTTGAAGATAGCTTTTCCATCTTTGTAACTCTCTGCCACCAGGATGTACGGCAGGATTCTCATCTCCCCTTCGAGTCATGACCCACACAGAACAACGAAGACAGAATTATAAATGTATTTCTTCCTGAGAAAAACAATTGTTTTGCTCTGTACCCACTTTACAAATACACACAACACTTACCCAATACGATCCACGAGGTGATCCATGCTCTCATCTACTAAATGTCTGTTGGTTTGCCTCGTGCCAAATCCCTGCTCTTTGAACATCTTTGCAAATGCCAGGAGCTCCTCAGGTGCCATTTCAAAGTATGCATAGTAGAGGAAGATGACTTCCAGGAGCATGGACTGCTCCCGAAGGCACTGCACAAACCACCGGGAGACCTGACGTTCTGTCTGCACAAAGGAAAGTTCCACCATCACATGTCAAAGCTCACAGGGAACCCAGTGAAGTCAGAAGCTGAGAAGTGTGGAGGCATTTCAACAGCTTGTGTGTCAGCAACTGTGTCAATGGCAAGGAAAGCCACTCTAAGCCCAGAGAGATCATGAACAACTACACATAAACAGCTCTGTTGGCCCAGTGCTCTCCAAGGATTTATTACAAGGAATAATAAGTTTCATGAAACTCTGTCTCTGAGCAAAAGCGTGTTCTATTACAGAGAAAACAAATTTTATGTTTTTTGGACCAGGAAAAACGTCCTGTTTAACTGCATCTGTACAGAACTATTTTCCAATACGTTACATATAAGAAATTACTTCATAAGCTTGATAAATAACAGTAAGAAACAAAATACCATGAGATTTCCATGTGTTTCCCACGTAGGAGCTTCTGCTTTGTACAGCGCTTCAAACTGTTTGCGGTAATTCGGAACGAGCTCCTTGTCCAACTTTTCAACACACTGGAAGTACTGTGCCTTAAAGAAACAAACAAGTCCATGATCTTCTCACAGGCACACTCAAGGGCTTTTTACACAAGCAGGGAATTACCCCACAGTTTCCATATTTAGCCTGTTCCAATGACATCACGTGCTGTACTCACTGTGTAAGGGTGTCTCTCGTCCTGGAAATAGGTGAGCAGGTGGAGCACGCAGCGCAGGATGCAGATCCTCTCCTCATAGTAGTAGTCAGCGAGCTGTGAATGTGAAATGCCATCAATGCCAACCTGGCACAGTGTTCAACTCCCAGCCCCCTCCCTCTCACAACCACTCCCAAGGCCTTCACCACAGCAATACAGAGTTACTACAGACAGAATTTCAACTGAGCAGCTCTGAACTTGGGGAAAAAAACAACACTTAATTAATGTTACAGAACTCAGTCTAGCATCGCCATAACGACAGGTCTGTAATTACACTGTTAAGTGAGAAAACATGGAAAGGAAAGGCAAAAAGACATCTTTATTACTGTCTGCCAGAAATTATCACCAATTTTGTCATGTCAGACAGTGACACACAAATCTACAAGCTTTGGAAAATAAGGCAGTGTACACCTACCCAACTAAATTTCCCGATATCAAGGCTGAAATTTCATTTCTGTAGCAATTACTAACACTCTTCAAATCTACCTGCACATTCCTCAATTTCAGCCATCCTTTATATGAAGGAATTCTTCAATTATTTCAAGATTTTCCACAGAAATAAAGTAGGTTTGCTGCCAACAGATCTTTTCCACAGAAAATACAAGTGGAAATGACTAACCTTCAGCATCAGAGCCTGACTCTGCCTTTCATCCTGAAGAACCGTCTGTAAACAAAATACGACAAAATAAACAGCTACTGGAGAAACACCTACTGACAAAATATATGTTCACAAAATGACTGAAACAAATAAAATACAAATTTTCTTTCCAGCTCACTTGGAAAAACAGATTCCAAAAGTACAAAGCCAAAACACTCGTTTTTAACTACGTATTTATTTTTCAGCTCAACTCTCATTCACAAATCTGTAGCTTTCTTGTATTCCTGTGACAGAGAGAGGAGCTGAGTTCCTGCAGAGATCCAAGAACGAAGAAATAAGCTTGGATGCAGCTTCAGAGAAGAAAAGCTACAAAGCCATTTCCCAATCAGAACCAGGACTCACATTTGCATCAAAACCCAACTGTTATTAAGGAAAGATGTGGAGTAAATAGAACATAAATGGGAGCTATGGACCTTCAGGGAGTCTCTTGTTCCTCTGTAATCCTCTTGAAGATAAGACTGTAACAACTGCACACTCTGCTCTTCATCCAGACCCTGAACAAAAGAACGAGAAATTATCCAAAATTAATAAAAGGCAACTGAATTCATTAAAGATTAAGATTCTCTCCAAATACTCAGGCAGCTCTTATCTTCAAAACAAATAACATGCCAAAAGAATATTTTTGCACCAGGCAGATGCTTTAATCAGCACTTCTTTTAAAGCCAAATACACAAGCTTTAATGTCACTGAGCTGCAGCTTAACTTCAGCTAAGGGAGCATCAGTCATTTAAATAAAGATACCACCAGTCACTGAACTCTGAACTTCTGGCTTAAAGAAACAGAACTTTACAGGTAAACTGAGAGGATTGTCAAACAAGGCAACTGATTTAAGGGACATCAGCTTTTTAGCTGAGCAATTGACCTGGAAGAACTCAACTCAGACCAGGTGGATGCTGCTGGAAAGAACCAGGAAAACCACAGCATCTCAAAGTTACTCATCACTTTGGAAGTTTGACCAAGAGCCTCAATATACACTTCAACATCCTTCAGATTACTTTGAACTGAAAAGACACTAAATTTCTCTCTACTCAACATCACGAAGATTACTTCAGTATCAGAATCCAATAACAATTCATTCCAGGGATGAAAAATAATCCAAGAGCAGCTTCACTCACCAAAAACTTACTGACCCTCAGACCCAACTCTTTTAGTGGAGCAGCTACATCTTTATCAGCTTTAATTTTTTCTGCTGAAGTCGTACTAAAGTGAAAAGAAATTTTAGTCATTAAAAATGCAGCAATCTCAAGAAAATAATTAAATAGGTATAATTTCAAAGTTCTCCATTTTATCAGTTTAAACCGAACATTTGCCTTTTCCTCAGTGACCTTTCAATATTTCATACAACAATATTCTGTAACCTTTCTTTACTTACTAGGAAACTCCCCACTAGAGATTCATTTCTAAAATCAGGCAGTGACTGTACCTTGGTGGTTTGTAGTACGACAGTCCTTCTAACAGCCTCTGCCAGTGCTTGTTCAACTCTGCAGCAATCTGGGCCTAAAACAGAACCAAACACCACTGAACAGACCCCTCAAAGTGCATTACCAAATATTAGATCTGTTAAACTTCAGCAAAGCAAAGAAATTCCACCACCACAAAGCAGGAGGAACAACACAAGATGGGTGCCTGTGGCTCAGAGTGATTGCAGATGCAGTACTGAACAGGGCAGTGAGCTGCACTGCCTGTTCTTAGGGAGGGTGAGGAAAGGGGAAGCAATGGTCCGGGTTCAGAAACATCTGGATTCCCAACCTCTGGGAAAATCCATGAAAGCACAGGCTCCAGCCCTCAAAATAAGACAGCAGTTGTACCACACATGAACACCCCAGGGCAATCCAGGCAACAGCATTCCAAAAAGGAAACCACCTTTTCCACACAGGCATTTCATGCAGCTGTAAACAAACAGTGGGAGAATAAACAAGTAGCAGAGGTACGGCAACAAAAAACATGCTGAGAAAGAAAGAAGAGTAGAAAAAAATATTTTCACTAATATTCAAAGAGATGTAAAAATTATGTACTTGGCCATGGAGCCCAGTAAGTGATGGCCAAACCTGCTCACCATGGCAAGAACTTACTGGTTCTCTTAAAGCTGATCTGCCTAGCAGAATTGTCCATAATTCTCTGCTGCTCCTGCAAACACAAGGAAAAGGTGGAGAGTATTTTAATTATTAATGTTATTCTAACCTTCCATTTAGCTTACACTTTTCAAACTGTAATTAACTCGCAGCAAATGACACTGCAATGCGAGAAAATGATATAAGGAACATTAGCTTTTAGCTAATGAGTTTCAGATGTTCTAGAAAAACCCAGAGAGGGTGACTACTGACACAGCAAGATCTGTGAATTCATATCAAAGCTTCACATTGATATCAGGTTACCAGCTCAATTTGATTTTGCTATTTAAACATTTAGGGCTCCTAAGAAGAAACTTAATGAAAGCATACAGCAGTATTTTATTGTTACACTCAATGCTCTCCTTCAAACAAATTCTTCCATCAGTTTCATCCTCCACTCTAAGCAGAGCATAAAACTGTATGAAGTGAAAAACTGCACTTTCTTTACACAGACACCAGAACATTTACACTCAGCTTCTCATTTCTTCCTGAGAACTCTGTAGAAAGGCCAACCTGCACTATAAGGAATTACAGATCACATCCTGACCCTAGCACATGCACTCAAAATAAGTCTCCCTGCAACAGACTAGAGAAAAGATATTTGCCAAAAAGAGAATTTAATTTAGACAAAAATGATTTGTTACATATTATAAGTGAGGATTTAAACACCCCAACTCCCCACGCAAAGACTATCTACACAAGAACACTCACTGCCTTATTTTTAGAATAACATTATTAAAATAACTCACTGTGGCAGTGAAAGTCATCTGCGATTTCTGACATGTGGTGACACTTAATGAATGACAACACCTGTTATTTCCAGCACACCCATCAACATAATTCCTCCCTGCACATTCCTCGATAGTTGGGTGCACTTCTCTGACATCCAGCCCACACGGAGCACCCAAAGGCCCAGAATTTTATCAAGAATCGAACAGCAATGTAAAAATAGTAATTCAATGAATCCCAGGTTCAGCAATCATGTAAGATCAGTGCCTTCACTTGTCGCGAGCAGTTTCTTTCACTTTTTGTCAAATCTGAGCGCCAGCCTAGCAAAATAAACCCACCTACTTTTCATTCCCTCACAACCTCTGCTGTGAATAAAACAGACCGTGGTTTGTTGTCCCCTCATTAATAAGGCTACAAGACAGCTAAGAAAGGAATTTCCCTGTCATTAATTTAATAAAAATCAGACGCTAGGGAAACTCCAGAACATAAAAGCATTACATAATAAATGACAAAAAACGTGCTCTGTAGAAACGAAACCAGCGAACTAAGGCGATCACTGAACATGGGATTCATTGAATCGCTTCCGTTACACCTCTCCACGTGTTTATTGTGACTTGCACGTCCGCAGGAGCCGCGCGGGAGGCGCGGCCGGCCCTGGCGCGCCCGCCGCCCTCAGGGAAGAGCTGAGCGTCTGTCGGGCACCCCCGCGAAGGGAGCGCGGACCGAGCCCCCGGCCCCGCCAAAGCCACGGCTGCTGCGGAGTCCTGCCCAGCCTCTGATCCCGTACGACACAATTAAATATCCACAAAATCCCCGAGAGTGGCTCCTCACTCCGGTTTTTGGGGCCGGGGAGTCCCTGAGGGTCCCTCAGCCGGGGGGGCGGGGCCTCATCGAGCGCGCGGGGCGGGGGCGGGGCTAGCCAGGCGCGCGCCTCGCCGCAGTTAAAACCTCCCGAGCCTGCGCTGCGCCCCCTCCCCGCCGGTCCCTCTCGGCCTCCAGTCCCGCGGAGCGGGGTCCGCCTGCAGCGAGAGCCGGGGCCTCCCCCACGCTACCCCCGCGTTCCCTCCGCCCGAGCGGCCGCGGCCCCGCACCTCGCGCTCAGCCCGCCCGCCGCCATCTTCGCTCCGTTGTCACGTGATGCCGGGCCCGCCTACCTCAAGCACGCCGGCGTCACGTGGTGCTGGCTAAGCCACGCCCCCGGGGAGCCCTCACGGCTGGGTCATGTGACAGGCAGCTCAGCAAGATGGCGGCGTCCTGCGAGGTGGGTGCGCCTTGGGCTCCCGGGGGCGGGGCCGCAGCTTCGCGCTGGAACCGGGAATGACCCGGGAGTGCCTCCGATACCTCCCGTCAGGCGGTTGTCGTTCTCAGCAGCGGAGGTTGGGTTGCGGGTGTCGCGGCTGAGGGGGACAGGAGGCGGCGGCGAGCAGCGTGGAAGGACAGGGCGCGGGCAGCCCGCGGGTTGAGAGGAGTCCACAGCGCTGCTGGGGCGTGGGGAAGAGAGGGAGCACGCAGAGGCTGCAGAGGCGAGGGCTACGGGGTGTTTGATAGCGCGTCAGTGGGAAGCTTCCCTGGCCTGAGCAACCGGGATGCGGATCACGAAACGGGCAGAAAACGCTCGGTCTGGCTTGACCCGCAGGGTGATGGGTCCCGTTCGGTGATGAGAGAGCCGCAGTGCCGGGGAACTTCACATTACGTGGAAGGGGGAGGGGATTGCGGCAGGCACAAGAAAACGAAATAACTCGGCAGTGAAATACATCTCGTTGCAGAGTGTAAGGTCTAAACGTTCAGAGCTACTGCATCAGAGACAGCCAGGGTGAAATTGTGCCCAGTCTGGCAGCCAAGCGGGGAAGCTGTCACGTGCCATTGATACAGGAGCTGGAGTGCAATCTTAAGGTTGCCAGACTGAGTAGGAGGACTCGGTCTTTGGTTGGCAGGTGACATTTACTCTGCTTCTTCTCAAATAAGCCTTAGGCTTCTCCCTCCCCAGTGCTCAGAAACAGCAGGGAGTAGGACCCCAAAACCATTATTGGTTGGAGGTAGATATTGCCCAGGCCAGTCCTGGTTTTTTTTTACTGTATGATTAATTCTTCTTCTGTTTAAAAATTAATTGCAATGACAAAAGATTACATTTGGCCTCATGGAGCCGTGTGGCAACAGTGCATGTAATGAAGCTGTTTGGCAATCAAGTATTTCAGGCTGTATGAATAAGGATGCCAAAAAGTAATCTATCAATAATTAAGTTTTCAGTACAAAGTCATAAATATCTAAACACTGCAGACACAGTGTCTAGGGATGTTTGACAGTACAAGATGTAATAGTTCCTCAGTAATACTGCTATTACTTTGTCAGCTTTGTAATCTGGTATCACCATTTAACACTGGCTGAAAACCCAAGAGAGAACCTTAAAAAAACTTCTGGCCTTCTGTGAGGGAGCTGGTGTAGATACTGGCAATGAGACTTGGGGAGCAGAATTTTCCCTGCTAATCAGCTTAAGGGTGGGCCAGAAAGGATAAAGTAATCCCTTGTTTCACAACTGGATCAACCATAATATTTCCAACAGAAATAAAGAACCTGAGACCTTCAAAGAAGAGGTGCCAGTGTAATGGCAGAGTTTATGTATCCGTAGAGAAGAAATCAAGGTTGCCAGAAAGCAATAAATGCTGGTGAGAATTGCACAATGTTGTTAATGCCCACAATTCTTTGAAGAAGATAAGATGAGATTTAACCTATCAGGGTAAATATGCCTGTTGCTGATTATCTCAACTGTTTATCTTCCAGTCTAAAAGTTTATAGGGAAGTTTGGTTTGCAGGGCAGCTGTCAGTGGGCTGTGAGCCTTCACTTAGAGAAGGCAAAGTGCAGGATTGGCTCACCTCACTGGTTGTTGGTGTGGGTTTTTTTGATCAGCTGTGTGTTGACATTAGCAGTTGGCACATAACTATCAGTTTAAACTGAGTTTAAGAACAAAATAGCTGTGCAAACATTTTAGCTGTCCAAATAGTTGCTTTAATTGCTTGCTTTTTTTTTTTTATTTTAATAGGAATTGCAGTAGCATGGAAAGGAATTCTTCCTAATGGACAGCTGAGCACATTGGAACTGCTGAGATCCTGCAAGCTTGAGTCAGGTTGGGCTGGAATCATGTTAAACAAAGCAGTGCTGGTGGAGTCACTGCTGGTGTTCACCGTGGTGCTGTTGGTGCACGCCGTGGTGTGGGACAGGTTCTCCTGGTGCGCTGTGGCTTTGGCCATCCAGGCCTTCTATGTGCAGTTCAAATGGGACCGGCTGCTGCAGCTGGGGGGGGCCGTGTTCCAGTTCCGGGGGGCAGCCAACAGCGGCCTCCTGCCTGCCAGCATGGTCATGCCCCTGCTGGGGGTGGTGATGAAGGAGAGGTGCAGGGCTGCTGGCATCGTGTACTTCGAGCGCTTTGGCATCGTCGTGGCTTCCACGGGAATGCTGCTCGCTCTCTTCCTGTCCATCTTAGCAGTTGGCATCACCAAACCTGTGCCAACCAACACTTGCATCCTGACTGGTATTGCTGGCAGCGTAATTATCTACACCATGAAACATTCCTTGACTGTCTCAGAAGTGATAGAGGTTCTAGAAGTGCTGCTCATTTTTGTCTACCTCAGTATGATCTTGCTGTACTTGTTGCCTCGATGTTTTACTCCCGGAGAAGCGCTGCTGGTTCTTGGAGGTGTAAGTTTTGTTCTCAACCAGCTCATTAAACGCTCACTGAATGTAATCGAGGGCAGAGGGGATCCCATTGACTTCTTCCTTCTGGTAGCAGTTGTTGGAGTCATTCTTCTTGGTCTTTTTTTCACTGTGCTCTTCATTTTCATGGATTCGTGCACGTGGATCTCCTCCATGTTCTTCCACATGATGACAGCAGTGTTAGGCTTAGGGGTCATCATGCCTTGGCTGTACCGACTGATCCACAGGAACCCTTTGTTCTGGCTGCTCCAGTTTCTGTTTCAGACACAGACAAGACTTTACCTTCTTGTGTATTGGACTTTTTTGGCTGCCTCAGCATGTGGTGTGGTTTTCTACCAGAACGCCAAGAGATCATCTGAATCTAAAAAACACCAGGCCTCCACTATAACCAGGAAATATTTCCATTTCATTGTTGTAGCTACTTATGTTCCTGGACTCATTTATGACCGCCAGCTCCTCTATGTTGCTGCAGTGCTGTGTCTGGCAGTGTTTATCTTCTTAGAGTACGTTCGGTACTTCAGGATCAAACCTTTTGGACAAACCCTGAGGCATCTGCTCTCTCTCTTCTTGGATGAAAGAGACAGTGGACCTCTAATCTTGACTCATATTTATCTCCTCCTTGGCATGTCCCTCCCAGTGTGGTTGTTTCCCAGATCTTGTGCTCCTAAAGGCACCTTGCCCGGGGCAGGAGCACTGGTCCCCTACTCTGGGGTGTTAGCAGTAGGGGTAGGAGACACCATTGCCTCTGTTTTTGGCAGTACAATGGGGGAAATCAAATGGCCAGGAACAAAGAAGACCTTTGAAGGGACAATGACAGCTATTTTTGCACAGATCATTGCTGTGGCTCTCATTCTGATCTTTGACAGCAGTGTGAATCTGAACTCCAGCTATGCCTGGATTCTGGCATCTGTGAGTTTGGTTTCTCTTTTGGAAGCTTACACTACTCAAATTGATAATCTGCTGTTGCCTCTCTACCTCCAGATCATGCTCATGGCATAGAAGCACTTCCAGGAACAGTTTTCTCCCTTCCTAGAGAAAGGTACTAGAAAATGCACTGTAATAAAAGCTCAGAGCTGATCTTTTGGTACAGCAGAGAAAATTGTTGAGAATAGAAATGAAAAAGACTTATTTGAAGTAAATGTTTTGATTTGGTCTATTTTTTACCCCTGTCAAAAATAGCCGGATTCATGTTCTAACAGCAACAAACACGACTGATAAAAACAGCACTTGTGTTTAATAAACCAATTTAAGTTTCTTCTGGGTGCCCAAGGGAAGCAGAGGAAGAAGAGGTAAGTCAATTAGAGAGGAAAAAATAAACAAGCAAGTGTCTCAGATGTTGCTACCTCTGTACTGTACCTTGTTTTCTGTACCGAGTCCTGCGTCTTGTGTTTGATGTGTGAACTCTCATTTCTGTATAAGCATAATGTAAAGCACGTTTGGTAACAAAGGTGGGCACAAGAACCAGGTACAAGTGTCCAGCTATGTCCAGTCCTCATCAGCAAGAGCCAAAACCACACTACAATGCACAAACACAACTCCAAAATCAGTATCTGCCACAGCTGAGTTATCCAGGGTGGGGGGTGAAGGTTTGGGAATGTCAGACACTGCTCATTCCTGACCATACTAAAAAGAATAGTGAATCTTTAGCCCTGAAGTTTGCTTCAGCAAGAAAAATGTTTTATCTTTCTCAAGATTTGATCTCTAAATTAATTTGGGATTAATATAGGGGGATATTAAGCAAAGCACGTTAATTATTAAGCAATTACACGTTAGTCCTGAAAGTTGAAAATCTGTTGAAGTCAATAAAATTTTCTACTATTACACTTTCCTACTTTTCACATTTTTTCAGCCTGATGTGTAATCAAATAATTTATAAAAATGCTTCTATCAACAAATTGACTAAAGCTACTGAATCCATCCATTTTGTGGCCAAAATGCGGGACTGCTTCATTTCTATGTATGAAACCCTTCTGTATTAACAATCTCTTCTCACTGGTTTGCCCGGTGTCCACTAGAACAAAACACAGGTGTCCTTCCTGTCTCCAGGGATGTGCCCAAGCAGGAGATTGGCATTCCAGGATTCTAGTTTGCATCATGAAGTTCACTTCTGACCCTTTTTTAAATCGCTTTTGGGGACAGTTTGGGGGAAGTCCGAGGTACCTTACACAACACTGTCCTGCAGGTCTGTAGCTCAGAGGAGGATGGGAGGGAGCATAAGACCAGAGGTGGAGTGAAACCAGGGCCTGGGTAAAAAGAATTGCCCCAGAATTCAATATTGTGTGTGCCTGCAACAAGTCAGGACTGGAATAGTGAGAAGCAGCATTGCCCAATTCATCCCTGCCTGGGAAGGCTCCTAGGATTTGGTGCTGCTTTTCCTGAAGACGCCAGAGTTGGCCAGAGCTGGTTACTAGCACAGTAAATTGTCAGATACTCTGTTGGAAACCAAACTCAGTAACTGCTGGGCTGTTTCCTTCACATATAACAGGAAATCCTGCCAATCAATCCAGCTTTTTAAATTTTATTTATGCACTTGCAGTAGATGGTTCCACACACTGCAGGTAGTGGTGCAGGTCAGGACAAATTATCCCTCCTCAGCAGAATTCTAAATTATTAACTCCTCTCATGGAAAGACATAAACAAAATTTGAGTTGCTTCTGTCACAAGCCACAGCCTTCACCGCTGACATTATAAATTGCAGCAGAGGTAGAGAAATTTGCTTTCCTTCCACCATGCTTCCAACTTTCAAACAAACTGTAAAAAAGGTAGTTTTTGAATGCAGAAACTTTGCATTCAGTGTTCCTGCTGTTTGCATGACCCAGCTCTCCAATTTACGTTTGAAAGGGATGAGTCAAAAAGATTTGGTCCACTCTGCCATGGCCCTCAGCAGCCTTAGGGTTATTCTGATATAATTCCTGCATTGGTGACACTGGGCTCCTATCTCAGGGTTGCCCCTGCACCAGTGCTGGTGAAATCACACCTACACAGCTTCTGTTCAGTTCAGGATCCAGACTGGAGCTTGTCTGGGATGTAGTTTGCATTTCCAAACATTCCTTGATATAATTTGGTTTGGGTTTGGTGAGGTTTTGGGGATAGAAATTGTTCTACCAGACAATTTAGCATTGTCCCCATCTGTTGGGAGAAGGTCATACTGTGTCTTCCACGAAGAAAGATGATGGAGATGAAAAGGAGAATTTCTATCTTTTTATTTAGGTGTAAAGAGTTTGATTGAGGTTCTTTGTTTCCATAATTTCAAAATGAATCTTTAAAAATTGTCATATTTTTAATTATACCCAGAGATAAAACACTCAGCTACTGTCTGCCAGGAGTATTTAGAAGATTGACTATAAAAAGCAGATGACCTGCTTCATTTTACCCACAAGATTGTTTTAAACCACTATTATTCCTGTTTTAAACCACTATTATTCCAACAATAAGACAGAAACCTAGGGGTGAAAAACTCCCACCATGTTCACTTGCACTGCTGGAGTCAACCAGCCAAGAAATACACTTGAGCTCTTAAACACAAGAAAACATTGAGTGTCTGCAAGGAGAAATACTTGGTAAGTGGTCCCAGTCAAGGTGCAATGGTCTGAACTGGTTTGTTTTCAAGACTGAAGGTGTTTCCTTACCAAAAGGACTGAGTGACTACTCTCATACTGGCAGGGCTCCTGCTGCAGTAGAAGCTTCTGTCTACTGCAGGTTTTGGGCTGTGATAATGGTCCTGGTTTTGAGGAGGAGGATAAATGAACACTGAGAGCTGATCCAGTGAAGGCTGTTTTTAAAGAGACCGTGAATGAACAATCAGAAAGGAATATTGATCAGCTATTGACTCCACAAGCCAGTCACCAACTTCAAGTGTAGAGTGATGGAAAAGGCAGTTCAGGAGTTGGCTGGAGCCTAGGGAGGAAAGAAGAGATAAAATCAAAACTTCAGAGGCTACTGCACTTCTGCAGGTATGAAATCAACACCAGCTGAGGCACTACCAGCAAACTGTCCAGGCAAGACCCCCAACAGTTATTCTAACTATTGCACTGCAAAGGCTTCCATTTCCTCACCCACTTATGAGGATCACAACCTTACCAGTTCTCTTTGCTCCAGGTGGTGCCTTTGGCTTCCATCACGTGGAAGGTGAAGGCGTGGCGAGAAGACCCCGAGCTGTTGAGTTCACTCTTATGGACAACCTCACCATGGATGAGGATGAGTCCACCTGTGGGAAAGAATCACCTGGACTGCTGTTTGCCAAAAGATAAGCTCTGGCTTTCTAGTGGAAGGGAAGGTACAGGGTTAAAACAGGATTTTAGCTCCCTTGTGTTTTCCTGAGCTGTGAAGTGCCACGCTTGGGGCTGTTTGTACCTTTATTTATAGGCAGAGGTATGAACTGCTTGTCATCGTAGGCTGGCTCTGAGCCTACAAACTCCACACATGTTGAGGCACCTGAAGCTGCACGGACCATCCTCCGGGCAATTCCATCTGCAAATCCACAGAACAAGCCAACACACAAAAATTTAACACCTGGCTACATTCTGCACAGCAAAGGAACAACAGCAGTGATTTCTCTTGGCAAATTCTCTTGGCAATTTGGGTGGGGTCGTTTTCATTAAGTAGAGATTTAGGATTTTCCAGCTGTGGCAGAAACAGATAAAACTGCTGCCTTTTGATTGCCTTTTTGGCCCCTTCTGTGCATTGCAACAGACCCTTAGGAACACAAATAATCACACACTTATGCAAAGCCAACCTTTGGTCCACTTGTGCTTTCTATAGGAGCATAAACCATGATATGAATACAGCTGGTTCCAGGATTTGAGGAATGAGTGGCTTAAAATCTGAAGAGCACTATTACATTCACTAAGTGAATCTTTAGGTGAGCAGAAGTTTAAAGCTGCTCTGTGTGCTTTAGAGGTGGGGAAAAGCAGAATTGTGCTGGTGACCAGCAGTGGTCACACACAGGCTCTTACTGGTGTGAGAGCCAGGGATGAACCACAAACAGCCATTCTCCTGTGTGGCATCTTCCAGGGCAATCCAGAAGCCCAGGATCCTGCCCAGAGGCTCCGTGTGCAGGAAGGTGGCATCCTGGTGTGGTGTCACTGCAAGAAGACACTGTCATTAAGGTCTTAAATGGGATTTAGTTCCTCTTAGAAGGACTTCAGGGTTGTATCTCTCTGACTCAGAGCCCTCCCCTACCCACCTACCTATCACACACATTAAATCTTAGATAAAAAAACACCTTTTAGCCTGCTGCAAATGTACAAACAGCTCTTTGTTCGAGCTGCATATGATGTAGAAACTTTTCGGAAAAAATGTGGATTTCAAAGATTATTTTAAGAAGGTCTGGACCACCAAACTCACAGGTTTAAGTCTGATTCTGAGCCTTTTCCCTGGTAATATTCCTTTCCTAAAGGAGCATTATCTGCAGCGTGATACAGAGATAACACAAATCTCACCTTCACCACCAATGCCAGGTTGCTGCAAAGAAAATAAAAGTGATGTGTGAAGAGTTTCACAGCTTCTCACTTAACAGAGTCTTATTTCTTGAGTGACAAGACAACTTGAATTACTGTACCTTGAAGATATACATGCTCTGCACAACTACTGGTTTCTCAAGGCCTAGTTTTCTTCCCAGTTCCTGCAAGAAAATTTTCCAAGATTTATGTTTTCTGCACACTATTTAGCATTATTATTTGAAGATATTTAAATTTCCTTTCACTGATAAAATGACTCCCCCGGAAGTGTAGAAAACTAAAATTAACTACTCTGCAATTTATTTGTTTTCCCCAAGACCATTCTAGGAAGCAATAAAAGCTCACCTGCACCTTGGGGGAGTGGGTGATTTGCTTGAAGACAGGATCATAAGCGTGTAGAGCTAAGGGGAAAGAAAAGGCTCAGACAGAAGATTTCAGGAAGAGAAGGGAACATGGCAACTCTCAGTGATGAGCTACAGACACCACAGCCAAGCAGGATAAATTGCAGCCAGAAACTTTCATCCTTCCCAAGATGGATAAATGTGACTTATCACACCTAAGGTGATAGGACACTTACAGGTTGTACAATCATCACTAAAGACCTTAAATATAATCACACCCTGGCCACAAACTGCACACACATAAAAGCCAGTGTACAATAAAGTGAACAAAATGGAATATTATGTGATTCAGTATTATATTACACAAATGACAACCACTACACATGACCTTGAGGCACATGGGTGAATTCATCCTTTAAAAACACACCTCTTAAGACCTACTGGAAAAGTGAAATACTGCAAAAAGGAGCTAGAACTCATCTTTGGTGCCTTTCAGAGAGCCCCAGCCAGCAGGTCAGAGTCTGTAGACTCTTGCTGCAACCCAGCTCTGACAAATCCACAAAGCAAAGACTCAGAGTTGTGCCTCCAGCTCATCCTGACCAGATTTACCATGAGGACACATGCCCAAGTCCAGCAGGAGCTGCTCTCAAGCAAGGAATGAGACTTGACCAAAATGAGTAATTACAGAAAATAAGACTAGAGAAGGCTTTTGAACTGTTAAGTTGCTGGGTCAGCAGGAATCTGCAGTTGTTTTCACTTCCCGTGAGAAAAAAGCTGAAGTGTGACCGAATAACAGCAAGCCTGGGAGGAGGAGACTCTTGTTCTGAGAAAACCAAAGAACAAGAACTCTTAGTACTGAATTTCCAACTGTAGTGAAATTTAGTCTGAACAAAGTTCACATTTGCAGGCGCAGGGAATCCTGCTCTCGTTTTCCATGTATTGTTTGAAAAAAAAAAGTGTGAAAATGCAAATCCAGAAACTGGGAGAGAAGAAATAGGTCAAACAGACTGGTAAGGGTAAAGAAAAAGTGTTGGTGACTCCACGAGAGGGAGGCCAGCTTCAGTATCAGCAACCCAACAGGGCACAGGGCACAGGACACAGGAGAGAGCTTGGTCTGTACTGAATATCACCAGTCTCAGGTGGTATATTTTATGTAAGAGATTTGCTCTAAAAAGAACCAAGGGCTGAAGTCCAAACTTTCACATGTCAGTGACTCTGAGCTATTCATTATTGAAAAACCTCTGAGAAGGGGTTTTTGAAAAGGATTGGAACAGAAAATATGGTCCTCTGAGAGCAGAGAGCGAGAGGCAGCATGGATGGAATTACAGAGGCAGTTATATACAGTGTCTGGAGAAATCCTCATGTCTGAAAACCACATCTCTTTTGTCCATCCCTCTCAAAACCCCATCCTATAAACATACCATGGCCAATCTTGCTGACAGACTTCTCCTTTGGAATTAGAAAGTTACCTACAAAACAAAACCATAATTTGACATTGTTTGAAAAGCAGGAATCATTCCTTGAGATGGAAACTGGGCCCTGATCCCTCACTCAGCCTTTTCCCATCCCCTCCGTGTGGCTAATTCAGGCCAGGGCTTACCTTTCTCATCCAAAACACCTTTCTCAAAGAAGAATCTAATCTTGTCTCCACTGGTTAGGAAATAATCCGAGCTACCCTGCCAGGGATAAGAGCCCAGTAAAGATAAGCATCCTTGTAAAAACATAAATGAACCTTCAGTCAAAGCATTAACACTCACCTGCATCTTTTTCCCACGAAGCCGCAGCATAAACAAAACACAGTGAAAAATCACTCATAAAAAGGCTTTCCACAACACTACACCTCTTGGTGCTGATAAGGGCTTTACAAGAACCTCTCACATAGAGGTTACCCTTGCTTTCCTTTTGCTGGCTGCCTGGAAAATAACCGGTTTGCTGTCTGCAGAACATCTACAAAGTGATCTGTGAGAGCTGCCTGTGTTTACCGGGGGTTGAAAGCGCGGCAGAGCCGCACACTGGTGAGACTCTCGGATAAGATCCCAGCAAACATTTGCAGAAAGCTGGAGAGCAAATTCCTCTCTGGGTGTTATGCACAGTGAGAAGGAAGCGCCGTGTTCCCCCAGAGTGAACCCTGATCAGCAATTTGCCTTTTCCCTTCCTCTTCCCAGCGCCCTGCCCTTCCCGGTACCTGCGCCCGGAGCTGCTCCTCCTCCCTGGTGGAGAAGGCGGTGCGGCAGTGCGGAGGCACCTCCATCCCCGCCACGATTCTCTGGATCTGGCTCCTCATGCTGTCACACTCCTCTGCGCTGAAAAACTGCTCCAGGACAAGGAAGCCATCCTTGTGGAACTGGAAGAGATGGGGTGACTGCTCTTCCCCAGAGCCCTCCAGGGAAGCAGCACAAAGCAAGAGAAAACAGTTCTGGCTCTTTATAGGGTGAAAAGCATCCCAGCTCCGGCTCTGCAGCCAGGCAGCATTTCTTAATTTTTAATTTCAGGAGGGGCTTCTGTTTCGAAAGATTCATTAAGAGGCTGAAATTCCAAACAATTAAGAACGATGTATTTCAATCCCTCAGCCTACACAAAACACAGAAGATCTCATCACTAGAGCCGTTGGTGGTTCAAGGATATCTTATCTAATACCTGTAACCAGCATCTATTAATCAAACCACCAAGCCCACTAACACAAACACACAGCCATACCTGTGTGCTAAATCAAAATGAGATTCCTTTACAAGCTGGAAAGCTTTGTTCTCTCTAAGGAAAAACATCCCTGGGTGATTTCTCACAGTTCACTACACAATCCTTTACAAAATGAACTCTGTTGGCAGTGAACTCAGTTTCTTTATATAGAATACCCTGGAGATTATCCTTTGCCAGGAAGATTTCCAGTTCAGGGATGAGAGCCGAGCAGCAGAGACAGAAGGGGCACAGGAGAAATCCCTCCACAAGCTCTGTGGGACAAGCTGCTCCCGGAAGAGTTTGTAGCCGTGACACTCACACACTAAAATTCACGTAATACAGAAAGCTGAGGAGAATATAAAATGTTTGTAAAGCAGATCTTTGCTGGATCTGCTGCCAGGTTAACTAGCAGTGACTGTACCTTACACACAGTGTCACCTTCGTGCACTCTGGAGCAGCTCCTTACCTTCTGGATGTGATGCTGGGTTACGGATGCCATCGGGGCAGGAGCTCCCCAGACCCCGCCACCACCACCACGATGTCACCCGGGCTCTGCAGGGCTGGCTCCCCGCCTCTCCACGTGATCCTTGTCCCAGCATGTGATAAAAGCCAGCGCTGGGCACTTGGACTCTTGCACAGCTCCAGAGGTTTTTGTCCCCATCGCCAGTTTTTTGTTCCTGGCACGGACGTTCAGCACTGCACAGTATTGCTTTGGCTCTTGGTGGTAACAAAGCACACAAAAATTTTCTATTCAAGTGCAATCATAAATTTGATGAACATTTGAGCTCCAAGGAGGAATCACTTTTAATTAATAACCCAGATTTAAAAATAGGGCAGTTAAACTGATAATTGCAGGAGTAAGTAAGATAAGGGGGGGGAGGTAAAATGGGATTCAAGTGTGAAAAAAGATCAAGATGTCTTAGAACAAATTTAAAGTACTGAGTCAGGGTCTTAGAGAGCCCTTTTTGCTTAGTCAGCGAGTCCTGCCAGCACTTGAGCAAATCCCCTGAAAGGGCTCCCCAGCCCAGGAGGCGACAAACAGACTAAAGGGTGGGAAAGAGCTTTCACTGAGGGTTTGGTAAAACCCACAGAGAATACTTCTGCTATTTTCATTCACAGCTGCTTTTTGGTAATTTACACCTTCACTCGCTCTGTTCACTCCCCTGCAGGTCCAGAAGTCCATGTAATATGTGCAAATAAGTAAAGCCAAATCCACCCAAAGTTCAAACCAGAGAGCAAAAATGCAGAAAATGAGTCTAAAAGGCAGAGAGGGAGGGAGGAACAGTTGCCAGCCCAGCGGTGGCGCTCCCAGCCAACACATCCCTCCCACCGGGAATCCCCGGGGAAGGTTTTTCTCTATTGAAGAAAATGTGTTTTGCTCCTACAGGAAACACCGAAAACACTCTTGCAGCAGCACTTCACAAAAATAACACCATGGGGGAGGATTCTTGCATCACTCACCCAGCCAAAGGAAAACCCAGCAAAAGGAAGGAATGCAAAATGCTCACAGAAGTGTTTACATCCTAGCAACTGAAAATCCATTTAAAGAGAGGTTGTTTGAAAAAATTAAGTTTTCTATTCTGTAAGGGAATTGTGGAAAAAATCCCTCCACACCTAACTAAAATTTTCTCTTTTTCTTAAATAAAGAGGAAATTAGGGGTTTAAGTTTTTAAACTTTTTTCAGGCCTTTCTCTGTACACAGGAGGATATTAATTCAGTAGTTTAAAAAGCTAAATTCTGCCAGAGACTTTAATCACTGGACTACAAATCTGAAAGGGGTAAATCAATCAGTCTCCAATGCTGCAAAGCTTAAAAAATATTCCAGTAGTTCCTCCTTCCTCTTAACAGTCTCTGACCAGCTGATGGAGTGGAAAAGTTTTTAAGGAAGATGCGTGACCAATGGGGGAAAAAACCAGCTGTAGGCTGTTGGCTGTAAGGTGATGGTGTGACCCACCTCACCCCTCCCTGGGAGGCAGCAATCCTGGAGAAACACTCCTGGAAAACACTCCCGTGCCACTCCTTAGTCCCTCTCTGTCACTGTGGTGTCACGTCCTTCTCATTCCCACACACGGTGGTTTTTTTCCAGTAATTTATGACGTCACCTTCTCCACTCCCCACCTTACACACACACGATGACTCCAGAGGCTGTTTTGGTTCATGCCACGGCAGCAAACCACAGTTTTCCTGTTCCATGGAATGTTTTGAACAATATAAACAGCAGATCACAGTAAGCAATGCAGCAGCTGCCAGGAGATAAAGCCCATCTGGTTCCAGGAGCTTTCCATGTCTGTCCTTCAGAGTCCTCCTGGTCTTTGCCACTCCAGCCATCCCGTTTTGAGGCTCAGAAAGACCTTTCCAGCAAGAGAAAAACCACTTCGGCCAGACAATGCCCAAAAAAAGTCAAAGAGAAGGATGTCACTGTTGCAAAGCCTTCTCTCCCAGTAAGTTTAAAGGTTGACAGTACTTAGACAAAACTGGGAAATGGTTCCTTTTCCTTCCTCTCCCTCCAAGAGCTCTTTTTACAGACTCAACATTTTTTCCTGCCAGCTCTGCAAGAAACTTCTGGCAAACTCCATTAGAGGCTGACAAAGCCCAGCCCATGGCTGTAGGAAAGGTACAGATCAGGTGTTTCAAATGCCTTTTGGACTGGCATGAGTACCCAATAAGGGTTCCTGTTGAATCCATTTGGAGCCAAGACAGCTCAAGCAGCTCAGCATTTGCACCTAAACTGCTGCTGTGGAGCTGCCAGGGTTATCGGGGAGGAAAAATTTCCACTGGACCACCTCAGCTCTCCTAAAGTCTTTGATGTGATCAGCAACAAATGACAGAATATTTAATGAGAAACAAGGAGCAAAGGAAGCATGATTTCCTCAGCTCAATCCTCCAAAAGGTGAGCCAGCCAAAAGGAGCTGAGGTCCAGGTGAGCCTTGGATGACAAAGGACATTTTGTCTTCTCCTTTCTTGGTTCAGTCCTGCATTTCATTAAAACTCATCAAAAAGCAGCATGGCAAACTCCCACTCCCCTGTTTCAAAACCTGCTTACATTCTCTGTCTGAAGTGGGGCCAATGTCACTGTGGGCAAGTAGCCATGGACAAAGGAAATGAGGGAAGGCAAAACACAAGAGAAACACCTTTCTACACAATAAAAGAGCTGCACAGAAACTCAAATTTCCTTTGCAAGTCACAGGCTGATTCTCTGTAACACATCATGAATTGGGAAATACACTATCTGTCAGCATTTCCAGGTAAGGAGCCCATGGGGAAGGCAGGTACTGAAATCATTTACCAGTCTGAAGACAATTCCTATGGCAACAGCCTTAAATTCAGCAACAGAAACTGTTTCAGACACTTCTTGAAATGATAGTGAAATGAGTTACACAGCTTCAGCTAGTCACAGAGCAGCACTTTTTCTGTACATCTACTTCATTCATAAAGGATTGTCATAATCCACAAGGACATGTAAAGAGTAAAAGAACCTATAATCCTACACAATAGCTGGAATTACTAGCATTTGTCTTTTGAAAAGTGACATCACAGAAGGCTGAATGCCTTTTACACAGGAAACACCAAAGAAAGCAGACACAGAAAGAAAATGCAAATTAAAATTTTTATTCTGGTGAAGTGCCCAGTTGTACAAGTCTTTCAGAGCAAACAAGAGCAGCCTTCAGTGCTCATGGGGAAGGTGCTGTTGCTCAGCTGCCCAAACAATCCCATGTACAAAGTGAATGTCACGACTCTGAAATGTTACACCAAGTTGCAGGTCCCAGATGCCAAACCACAGCCCTGCTGGTGCATTTACACAATGGGAGTGAACCATGTTTAAGCCATGAGTAGTGACTTATTGAAATGGATACATTTGTTAGCTGTAAAGATGACTCAGGCTTAGTAGCCCCCTTCTCATTAAATCTCCTCCAGAAAAACTCTTCCATTGTCCAGTAAAATTCCTTTAAAGGAAACAGAGGGAGGAAGGGATGGAAAATTCCAGGAATCTTAAATTAAGCCTGTGTGCAAACTCACACAAAGTTAACCTTTGCCATTGGGGTCCAGCAATTCAAGTGCTGCTACTTTTGAACTGGATTTTGGATATGAGATTTCTGGAGGATTTCATACTCCCAAAGCAGTTTAGTATTAACCCACTGCCACAGCTGGAGGGAGAAGGGTCTGAATGAGACTTTAATAATCCTGCCCCATTCCAATTGTGCTTTGTACACTGTTAGAATGAGGTAGGACAGAAAACTCACTCGGTTTTGGCACATGCTCGGGAAAAGTACATTATCCACTGTGGCCAAACAGGAGGGTTAAAATGGAGGAAATATTTTAAAAGTGAACTTTAAGCAATAATTTTACTTGTCAGCATCCCCACACCTAAGCCTTACCTTAGGTGACTTTCAGAGCAGATGACTCTGCTTACAGTATGACAACAGTGTCTGGCAGTGAGAAGTCACCCCAGAAGTCAGGAAATCTCTCCACAGTTGAAAGAAAAAGAATCCAAGGGATGAGTTGGCTTCAGGCAGGTACTGCTACAAATACACTCCAGGGAGCAAGTGCCTCTGGGGAGATGTTACATTAACAGACCTCTAGAGAAGGCACAGCTATTGATGAGGGGGAAAAAGTTACTCCTCCCGCGAAAGAGGACTGAAAAAAAGTTTTAAAATCCAAAGAACTTAAACCATGCGAGTTCCATTCGAAAGCAGGAAAAGAGGTAACCATAGGAAACAATGTCACAGCCTAGGAATCCACACAATTTGAAACTTTTTTCCAGACCACTCATCCTCTGTAAAGGATGTGTTATTGTTCTCAGAATTCCTAGAATCAATTGTTAGAGAGAAAAAAATAAAGAAGAGGACTTCATGTGGTTCAGCAACAGAAAGCCACTTAATACTATTTACGGTAATGAACACCAAGAACTTTAATTAAAACAGAGTGCACTAAATGGAGTGTATAAATGGTAATAAGAAAAAATAAAAAATGAGGTAGGATATTAAAAAGAAATGACAATTAATATGAAAGAACAGCACATAATGAAATATACCTGTAACAGCTATTTAACCAGACTGACAGAGTAAATTACTTCCAGCTGCTGAATTAACTGGGGATCAAATAATAAAATCAGAAAGTAATCTGAAACACAGAACAACTTCAACTAACATTTCAGTGCATAGTGTCAGAGTACAGCAAGCACAATATTACACATTTAATTGGTATTCCGTGCCTTTCAGCTGGTTCAAAATAATTGCAACTTATCACTTTTTGGGGTATTTAGCAGAAAAGGTAAAGTGCATGTCACTAACCTTCAATCCTAACAAGGGATGAGCATCCTTGTGATCTCCAAGAACTTGTTCAGCTCAGAAGTGCTATTAAGGAAACAGGTGGGTTTAATTCAAGTTGCTGTATGGTTTAGCAGCTAATAAATAATCTGGTTTGCTACCGTTTTGAAATGCTTGTCAGGAGAACAAGACACTGACCAGGGCAGTGACTGTCTGCTTAAACTGAATGCTTTTTGTGAATGCATAGATCTGTGTCAGAAATAAACCCCCTAAGCTTCAGTCTGATGGAAACTTGAAGGAAAATACAGAATATTCATGGATTGGATACCTGCAACAAGGATGGATTGTGGATGTAAGGACATCCCCTCACAGAATGAGCAATCTAGAAAAGTTTGGGAAGTGGCTCACTCTGCTGTGGGTTGAGTTTTGAGGCAGCCCTTGGTCATAAACATGTTCAGGACTTATGGTCTAGAACTTATCCTTGGAAGTTTTAAAGCTTTTTCCATCTTGTCATACAAGAATCAAAAGGGAGACCAAGCAGCATGTATCAGAAATACATAATACACATTGCTGCCTTTCAGGGTGATCATGTCTTTGTGTTTCCAGTATAAAATGTTATCAGACTGCTCATCCCCATTTTGCCACATAGAGAGCTCTCAAGCCCCAAAAGCTATAACCAAGAGATAAGCTTGGACTATTGCAAAAGCAGCACAAAGCTGGTGTTTTCATGCATGATCAATACCAGCCTGTCTCACAATTGCTTTGCACACCTCAGGCCCAGGGCAGTCTACTCAGGAAGCAGCAGGAGCACAGCACTGTGACTTCGTCAGGAGCTGGAGGCAGTCCCTCCCTTCTGGCAGAACAGCCTGTTGTTCACCCATCCTGCTGGGATCCAGAGCTGTTCAGGATCTTGCAAGATTCCAGAAGCACTGCAGCACACTTCCAGGAGCAGCTTAGAGACATTCTAACCCAGCTGTGCAAAGTTTAGGTTGTATAACTACGACCACACCTGGAAACAAGAGTCAAAGCACTCATTTCCAATCTAGGCATGCTGGAGAAATCTCACTGCTCCTGTGAGCCAGGTTAAACTCCTAAGGGGTGCTTTGCCCTTTCAGCCCTGCCTGGTCTAAAATACATGTGCAATAAAACAGTCACCCAGTGGCCTTGAATAGCAAATAGAGTCCACATCCCATTCAGTGGCCATTACTCTCCAGTGCTGTCTTTCAGCACAGGCTAAGGAAAAAAGTTTCCTTCACCATCCAAACAGCCCCCACATCCACCACAGGGAACTGACTGGAAAACAGCATTTCTGCAGCTAAACCTGAAGCCATTGCTGCTTTATTCAAGAAGCAAAGCCCACCTAGCAATTTTTGTCCTTTCTGTGATCTAAAATGCTCAGGCAAATACAAATACAATCCAATCAGCATCAGTCCTTCCCCATCCTTTCAGCTGTGGCCCCAGCTCTAACACAATTTCAAGACACTAACCCTATTAGAAGCCAGAAAAGCTTTTACAGTACCTTGCCTCTCAGATGGAGATTTAATTATATTATCCCCTAGACTGTTTAGATGTTTCATAATGAATGGACTAAGGGAAGCAAGATTTACATTTTTCTTAAAAGCAGTTTTATAAACAGATCTCCTGATTTTAATGTAGCTTTATTTAAGCATCTGAACATCAATAAATCCAGAGTCCAGTCAACATTGTTCATGGTTTCAGCATATTTAGTATATATATATTTCATATCTTACATCTGATGAAGACAGCCACACTGTGCCTTATTGCCCCAACATCCACGAGATCACAAGCCAGGTGATAAGCCAGGGCACTCACTGGCAGCTTGTCAGGAATCCCTCTGGAGCTGGATGGAGCTTCCCCCTTTGTACACATGGGAGGCCTCCAAACTTCTCATGGCCCAGCTTGCAGCACTGCACCTTGGAGCTGACCTGTTGGTCTGATGCAGAATGTTACAACCAGGACCTGTAGGTCCAGGCACCTCCTCTTCCTTCTGATGGAAAAATGAAGACCTTTGTGTCCTGGAGTCATCTTAACTACCTCACCTTAAGGACATGAAAATCCTCAACTGTTACACATTATCTATTTCTGCCAGCCCAGAAGGTTGTGGGGTTTTTTGTCAAATACCACCAAACAGGTCAAACTTGTTTCAGTAAAGGCTGCTCTGTTCCAGGAAGCCAGAAGAGCTCAGTCCACAGAGGATTCTCATTCTCCTCCTTAACACTGAGGGAATGAAAAGGGAAGGAAGAAACAGGAGGATAATTTTTCTTTTCCAGCACCAGGTTCAATCAGCATTAGCCTCTTATTTAGGTCAAGAGGTGTAACAGGAACTGACAGCAGTTAAAGTGAGGGGAGCAACAGAAGAGAACAATCAAACTGTTCTCTAGACTGCATCCATGAAAAACACTGGCAGAGTATTGAACAACTTAATCATGGGGGAAAGGCAGAATGGGGGACTAGAGGTGCAGAGGAAACCCGAATTTCCTCTCCAACCCCATGAGAGCCCCTGACACACTGGCCAGTTGTACATTTCTACTTGATATGCAACAAAATACCAGCAGTTAAAAATTAACTTGGAACTAAAAGCCAGAAGCAACTTGATGCTTCTGAGAGAGTAGATTAGACAGTCCAACTGCTTTCTATCCAGATCTCCCACTTGCACTATAACCATCCATTTCAGAACAGGGTAAATCTCGAACTGTGTCAGTTAGTGCCTCCAGGACATCAGCTGGAGAAGGATGCTGTGATCTACTCACCTGCACAAGTGACTTGAAACCATTACAGTAGTGCAATCTTAAAGGAGCAGATAGTTTGGTTCCTTCTCCAGGGGCAAAGGAGAAGGTGGGGAGTGTGCAAAGGGGAAAGAAAATTAGTTAAAAAAAATAATTCTGCCTTCAAGCAGCTGTGAGATATTTATCTCCCAAATCCTAATGCCAGCATCTAGATAAAATCAGCTGTCTGTGTCCTATCCCACCCCAGTCTGGGGCCTCACTGACTGAATCTGAGTCAGAGGGGAGCAGCACCAGCTGTCACACAGATGGAGGCTCAAGAGGTTTCATCTCTTGATCTTTGCTTGCAGGACACTGGACTCCCTCAGTCCCTGACACATATAAGCCCTATTAGGAGCAATGCAGCAATTCCCACATTCATTTTCTCCTCCATTCAAAGGTCATTTCATCTCACCAACACCATCCACCTCATCCCAATTCCTGTCCAGAAGAACAGCAACACCTCTAATTCCCCCTGGGCCCTGCTCAGAGGTCAATTAATCTGTCTTCATCTTCATCCTGATCCCAAGCCTCCCCCATCCTGCATCTGAGGCAAGAAGCTGACTCAGAGTCGTGTTTGTCAAGGACTCCTTGGCCAGTTTGATAGTGACTGGAGTGGAGAAAGGGGAGCATCTGGGTGAAAGGGGACTGAAATGGCCTTTTGCTTCCTTCTAGTTGATCAGAGGCTTTTCCCTTTTCTCGGGGGTTCAAGCTTGCTCCTTGTCTGCCCTCCACAGGCGCTCTTTGACTTCCAAGGGCAGGGTGTTGAACAGGTCCTCCTCCACCACGAGCCCACTGCGTTTCAGCAGCGGGCACTCCCCCAGCTCCACAGGCAAGCACTCCAGGCGGTTCCCTCGCAGCTCGATCTGCGACAGATTCGTCAGCTCTCCCACCCGGGAGGGCAGGGACTGCAGCACGTTGTTTCCCAGGTTCAAGGTTCTCAGCTTCCTGCACTGGAACAGCTCTGGTGGGAGACTCTCAATCTGAAAAAAAGAAACCAATCATAGGCAGAGTCACCAGCAGACATGGACATGCCTTCACAAGTGACCAACGAGCCAACACGAAGCTCCAAGGCTTACAGAGTCATTGTTTTCAATCATCCACTTCTCCCTTGAGTGAGGTCCTGCTTCCTGAGCTTCCTGCTTTTGGTGCTTCCAGCATTATGATTGTATGGACTCATCTTTCAGACTGCATTAGTTACAAGAGATCACCAATGATGGTGGCTAAAGCAGATATGGTCTCCAAGACCAGGATTAGAGGACCATAAACCTGCTCACAGCTGGCCTATACTGTCACATGCTTTCATCTGTATTGGCTTCTTTCCATCCCAAATCCTTTATTCTGTCACTGGATCTTAGTTCCTTTGCTTTAAGAAGCCATTCTACAGTTGACATTACACTGAACAAAGACTGGATTTAATCAGAAGTTCTACTTAGGCTGTAACGTGAGCAGAGTCTACATAGGTACAACCTCCTGGGCCTGAGAACTGAGAATCTTCTTCCACCATTTCAGTAGGGCTGTGAAACATTGCAAAGACTTTCTAGGCTCCAAGTCACAGAGGCTTTTTACAATGCCAAAATACAACAACAAAACCATCAGCTGTTAGCTTTCTCAGCACCACCTTCAGGTAACCATCAATCACTAATTTAATAAGACTTATTTCTAGCAAATCCTTGTAATAGTCCAGTCCTCCCACAGAATTTTTTTCTATGGCTAAGGTTTAACAAACACTACGCTAGAAACTAAATGCAGCAACTCAGGATTCTCCCCTTAATACAAAGTGCCAGCTTAGAGACTATCATTTGCCTTTAAAAGCAAACGTGACTTTTCTAAAACTCAAATTATGTATCATATCATTCACGGCAAAATTAGCCTGTAATCCATTCTGAACAAGGAAGAGTCTAAGGAAAAGCCAAGATGAACCCAGACCAGAATTAGAGACAATTCAATGCAGTCATTGTTACTGGTAGTGGAGTGTTTTGCAAACAGCAACATAGGATCACAGACTCTTGAAAATAATAGAGTTATTTGAGGGACAAGTATTGGTTTAGGAAGGAAGCAATGTGTTACAACAGCCTGCTTTCCAGAACGGGACAGCAGTGCCAGCCAACTCCAGAAGTCTCTATTTACTAAGACTGCTAAACTAGGAGAGGACATTTGAGATAATTCCTGGCCTTGGGAAGTGCCAGTCTACCAGTCCTTGTGATCTGTGCTGTCACCATTTACTGGGAGTGACCAGGCTGTCAGAGCCCCAGTAATTCTGGCTTGCCCAGGTACCTGGTACAGGTTGGCTGTTCCACAGGGTCCTCACCACCTTTTGTTTCTGAACACACCAGAGAAAAGGCTGCTCCAGCCTTCCTGTTGTATGTTTTTTCCCCAGAGAGAAATGGGTGGTGCCACACTGTGCTGCAGGAAATGGAGCTGCCTCTAACTCCTCTCATCCAAGAAACGCTCCACCCCAAAACTGCAGAGGATACACTGCAGATTAACCCTTGGGAAGCCGTGCTGGGAAGGCTGCCAGAAGGCAAGTGGTGCAGAATTATCTGAGTTCTAAACAGTAACATACCACAAAGTTTACCAGAGCTTCAGCCACCCACACAAACAGATGCACAACCCTCCAGTGCCAGGAAACCCCAGTGAGCAGCTGTTCAGCTGAAATTACTGAATGTCTGCCCCTACTCTGCAGGGGCACAAGCTTTCGGACACTAACCTCAAAATATGGCTGGAGTTTTAGGAACCCTGTCTAATACTGAAATGTATTAGCAATTAAATAGTTGAGAGCACTTCTGTGGAAAGCCAAACCACACCCAAGCTGTTCTGTGACTCTCACAAGCAATCTGGTAGTGTTCAGCCAGGAACAAATCTTGCCAATAGTAGAAATGACCTTGATGTACGACAGTGAAAACTAGCACTGCTCCAGGACAATTCTGCTTGGTCCCAGAAGAAACCAGAAGCATCTAATTATGTCTGTCTGCAATTTGTATTTATGTTAGAGGCTCTTTCAACTTTAGGTGAGAATAAACTCTAAAGGGAAAAATAGTCTCCCAGGAATTTGCAGACAGAATGAATGAAAGCTTCAGTTTTCTCAGACATGGTAAATGAAGTCTCCTTAGTCTTAAACAAAGGAACAAAAAAACTAGACCTGGGTATCGTTTTGCTTTAAGCAAATAAACACCCTCCAACACAAGCCAAAAAAAATCTTATGGTAATCAGGCAGAGGACGCTTGGTCATCCTCTGTAATCTGCCCGGCATTTAGACTGAAACAAAAAGCACACGTTTACAAGACCAAACTATGGAGTACTCCCTGCAAATGCAAAGTACTCTAAGGAAACTGTAGGCCAGACATGCATTCCCTACATGGCTGCTCCCATAGTGTATGTACATGTCTGAAGTAGACAGGTTTAAGCACATAGTTTTAGATTAAGACTACAGTTTCTCAGATCTCCATTTTAAGCCCAAAATTGATGTCAATCTAGAGGCTACATGCTTCCAACTGCAGAGAAACAACTGACTTGCAGGGTTTCTAAACAGCCTCCAACTGGCACTTGGAAGCACTCACTGTTAAGAGAGGAAATGCAACAGAACAAGGACTCTTGGAAGACAGGCTTGCCCTGGAGCTATCTGCAGTGTTTGGCCTTAGATAAACCCCTCAGAGAGATACAAAAGCAGTGCCAGGCGTACCCACAGACCATTGTAGCATGTTTAATCACACAGATAACAGAAGTGCCAGCACTATTTCCTCACACAGCAACTCAGCTCTTTGCTCACTTACCCTGTTGGCTGTCACAGCCAGATTCTGCAGGTTTTGAAGAAGTCCAACATCTGGTGGTATGAAAGTTAAGTTGTTGTGGCTGAGATCCAAGTACCGAAGTTTTCGGCAGTAGAAGAGCTGGGTAGGGATCTTTTCTATCTTGTTCCGGTTCAGGTAAAGGCGCTCTAAGTTGGTCAGGTTGCCTATCTGCATGGGGATGTAGGCAATGTGGTTGTACCACAATTTAAGGCAAGTGAGACGATGTAAGTGCTGGAAGCTGATGATTTCCTCAATGGTCTTCAGGTTGTTGTCCTTCAGGTCTATTTCCTGCAGATTGTGGAGGCTAAAGATAGAGTGAGGAATGCGTTCCAAATCACACCGGATCAGCTCAAGCTCTGTCAGGTTGACCATCTTCTTAAGGCTGTTGAGGACAATGAGCTTGGTGCCCTCGTTGTTGATGGAAAGTTTCTGAAGATGCACACCAACATCTGTCACCACCTGTGGCAGCTTGGTGAGGTTACTCTTCATCCTCAACACCTTCAGCCTCTTCAGCTCCCTCAGTCCATCTATCACAATGTACCGGTTGTTTTCAGCACTCAAATTCCCTGTCAGGTGAAGCTCCTCCAGTGTCTTCAGGCTATAAATCCAAAGAGGAATCTCCTTAATGTCGGTGAACTTGATGTGGAGAGATTTTAAATTCTCCCTCAAGAAGGCAAGGGCTGGGGCCTCAATTTTGGCAGCTGTGTGGTAGAGCCACAGTTCCTTAAGGCTGGTGAGCTGAGCAATGCTGGGGGGAATAGTGACATCAGGGATAAGCTCAAGCTTCAAGACCTCCAACTCAATGAGGTCAAAGACTGTGTCAGGAATGCCACTCAACATGAAAAGATGCAATTCCAGCTTATCCTGAGAGTTTTTGGTGATCCTCTGGCGCAGTTTCTCCAAAGTCCACTCGTTGTTGAGGTTCAGCTGCCGCAATTTGTTCTCACTCACCTCTGAGAGAAAGACAGCAAAGCGCTTGGAGTAGAGGGGGTCGTACTGATCGATCAGATGGAGCATAAAAGCAAAGTCATTTTTCACATCAGGAATGTCACTGTAACTGCTCTCCTCCCGGATGGACTCAAAGGAATATTTCTTGAGTGACCGCCTCAACATCCACCACAGTGTGTACATGCAGATCAAACCATAGAAAATCACCAGACTGATGTAGAAAGAAGCCAAGATTTTGAAGAGGGTGGCCAAAGGATGAGCACAGCGGTACATCCTGTAGCCAGTCAAGCTCTCAATGTCCACTTTACAGTCTACATCAAACGTTATGTTGTTGACATAGTACACAGTATAGCAAATTATCAGAATGAACTTGATTACTTTGATTATGGTCTGTCTCATGTACAGACGATAAACTATGTCTCCCTCTTCCACATGAGTACGGAACTTTTTCACTTTCTCAAAGAGTGCTTTGGCTTGCTCACCTTCCTTTTTGTCTAAGACACCAGTCTCAGACCTGTCCACAATCCCTTGCTCGATTCGAGACTTTGTTCTCTGCAGCATGGGAACAGTGGCTTCCACATCCTCACTGACCGTGGAGGATTTCTTGTCCATGGAGCCATTCATTTTTCCAAATGTTGGTTTGGTATCACTCTCTTCCACCACTGTCTCAGACAATGCTCTCGTTGTCCATGGAGAGTCAAAACACTTAAGCAAAATAGACACAAAATGCTCCAGCTTGGAGCTGGTCCTTGGGAACTTGAACCAGAAGTTGCTACAAGCCAGAAAAATGAGGGTATGTAGCAGCACTAGATAAGGAAAATACTTGGCAAACCAGTGAAGACGGTTCTCATAGCACACGGCATCCACATAGTTGTACTGGTGCCGGTCCAGATCGTATCGGATCCCTGTGGGCCCCGAATCAGCAGAGGGAACGAGACTAGTGTTGTAGTAGGTACGCTCCGGGGCTGCTGCTGTCCATCCCCTGACAGAGTCATTGCAGGAGTCCTTGGTAACCCATTTGCAGGGCAAACAAATCATTTTGTCCTGGGTGACCTGGAGCGTCCCTCCGAACACGGCGATCATCAGCATCACTATGGAAATGTAGTCTGTGAAAACGTCCCACCACGGCTTCAGGATGCGGTAGGCTGGCTGAGTATCAGCGAAGTAGCGCAGCTCGGTGACCGGAATCATGATTCACCTGGAAGCAAACCAGAAACAGCTTAAAGGGTTTTGTTCTGCTCTTCAAGAGGGCATGAGAAAACACATGTTAAGTGCTGGCATAGCAAAACTGGGATTAGCCCAGATGCAATTTCAAGTAACTGTGAGACAAATGAATGAGGCTGCCTGTGAATCATTCGCCTACAGCCCAGGCAGTGAAGTTTGTTCAGCCTTCCCTGACACACAAATTGTCACAAAACGTCAGAACTGGTACTTATTGTTAGCAGTCTGTGGGGTAAGACACACTAAAAGAAAGCTCAGAGAGCAGACTTAACTCCCTTGACCATACCAGTATTTAGAAATTTACTGTTTTATCTATTTAAAGATTTTATTTCAGGGATTAAGGAATTTACCAGCATGGATAGATGTGATAAAATCTACACATGGAGCATATTTATCATCGGTTTGTTACTGCTTCTACATAAAATTCTGCATATGGCTGGTTCTCAGATTGAAGGGGTGAAGAAAATCATCTACATACAATACAGTTAGGTTTCCTATAACCACTTCACTGATGCAACTCATTATGACATTCATAAAGCAAGCTGGAAAAGAGAACAAACATTGCTCAATATAATGACTTTTCCAAGTAAGTAATTTTGGCTTCCTTCCTTTGTGTTAATTCTCCAAGGAAAGATTAGCTTGCCTTGTGATAAATTCAGTACTGAAATGCTGTAGCAGCTGGGTTTTTGCCTTACTTACTTCAAAAATAGAGAAAGGGGGAAAACATACTTTGAAGAATTCTGACCAACCACTCCTACCTAGAGTCCAACTCAACTGGGATTTAAGTGTCACAAAGGAAACCAAAATGTTCTGGGAAGTACAGTCCTGATGACTGTGCTTGTCCTTGAGACTTGCAGATGAAACTTTGAACATGCTCTTCAACAAGCCATAGAAAGCCCCAAAGACTGACTGATCCATGGATAATGGAGCTCACAAAATTCCCCCATTTGACAGGTAACACAGAAGAACATGGAGGGCACTGTAACTCATTCTAATGATGGTGAAAAAGCAGTAATACCACAACATCCTTCTAGCAAAGTACAGGAGCAAGACAACTCACACAAGTGAAGTATAAAGGAGAAAACAAAAGTTTAATCATGATACCCCAAGCCTTAAAATTCCACTTGTACAGACAGTCCAACAAGTCTTGGGGGGATGAAAGCTCAATATCACTGTCTGGGACAAAGCCTTCTGTGACAAGGGGGGGTGCCCACACCACCTGCTTTGGTAAAATTCAAGTTTTTAAATAAATTAACTTCCATCACTGAACTGCAAAGAAAGACATTCCTAACATGAACTCAAAAAGCACCACATTCCCTAGAGACACTAAATACAGAACTCTATTCTTTGGTTTGCTGTTTATAACAATAAATGGTCCAATGACAGCTTTGGCTCAGTGCTGCTCAGGAAGGCTCCAAGCAACTACAGGTGGTAGAGTGATAGATGAAAACCATTCCTGAAGTAATGTTTTTCCTTCTGCCCATCCAGGTCCAACACTACATTAGTCCATCACAAAAGACAGACTGGGAAAATGCCACTTTTTTTTTTTTCCCCGACTGGGTTATTTTGAGAGAAAAAGTGGCATTGCCTGTTCTAGAAATTCAGTTTAAAAAGGAACAACGAATCTATTAATGATCAACTAGTAAAGTCACAAACAAGGGATGAAAACAGCCATCTAGAGATCTGTCAGAGGAAAAAAAAATATCCTGAAGGACTGCAGAGCCCCTGAGAAGTGGCTGACACACCTCTGCAGAAGCAATCGCACTAAACAGGGCAGGAGAATTGTGCACCCACAGGGGAGGGAGCAGGCAAAGCTGAACCTTTTCTGGACAGCACCTGAGCAGCCAGAGAGGAGTGACAAAGTGTTCAAAGCCTCCCTCTCAGCCCTGTGACTACTGTGCTGCAAGCCCTAGCCAAGGCATTTCAGCTTCCTCCTCGGAATACATCTGCCTTAGGGTGGGGAGAGCCACGTGCAAGACAGATTTAGGAAAAGCTGTCTGTGTGTACTACAGAAATAATAATTGCAGGATAGAGCAGGGTACAGAAGCTCTCTCTACACACCAGAACACCTGCAATTAATCCAGAAGTTAAACAGCTATTCATGAAAGAACCTACTCCTTCTACTCCATATTAAGAAGAAAAAAAAAAAAGTTTCTCTCTCTCCCCTTGCCTTGATACCACTTCTCCTCAAAGATCCCTCCTGCTTCCTCCTTCATCCCTTCTGGCAGAGAAACTTGTAGGAAATTTCTGACCCTTCATAGCAGGATTATAAAATGGGATGATCTCTTTTCAGGAACTGGGGTCTCATGACACTTGCAAACGAGTTTTAGTGCTGGGTTTACTCATTTAATTTTGCTCAATCCAGAAAATGCCTAATTCTTTCTCACAAGAAATGAACCTTATACTCACTTTGATTTGTAGCTCAGGACACGTAGGAAGGAAACCAAAAAGAAATTAGCACAGCTGGTTCCCTAATTCTGCTTACCAGTTACATGAGGTAGGAAGTCCCCCTTTACACTGTGCACTTACAAGACAGCTGAAAAAAAAATCATGAGCATCCCTTGAGAAGCTTTTACAGTTCAGTGTCAGCAATTAACAAGGTGGAGCAGGAAATCTCCTGCCTTCCAGGAACAATGACAGAGGCATTAGAAGGAAGAAAAGAGCATTGACAGCAAATTCCCACTTCTGGCAGCAGCAGAGGCTCCATTCAAGTCCCAAAGAGGAACAATAAAACTAGAGGCCACCTTTGCAGGAGATGGAATTTGCTATGTCTTATCTAACTTTATTCCAGCATCTGCAGTAAAAGGGAAAATTACCCAGCAAACACTTGAAAAAGCAGATAAGGAAAGTCACATCTCTCCTCACCCAGATTCCCTGTGCATGCAATCCAATTCTAATTGCTGATGGTTCTACTTCAGGAGATGTATCTTGTCATCAAATGTCATCTTTATTTCATGAACTCCATCTTGTCATAATTTCAGAACACGATTCTTGTTGCAACATTCTCCATGCTGGATTAGAGCAGTTTTGCTACTGGGGTGAATGACAACAGCAGACTAAAAGTCAAATTCTCAGGGGTCATCTCTGTCACTTGATTCTCCCATGCACAGAAGGATTCTTCCCACAGGGGCTGGGATTTCCACCACTCTACAGGAAGAAAACACACAGGTAGCTGGAACACCAACTCTCCCAACATGGCAGCAGAACAGAGGGATTTACACGGAGGGTATTATTCTGGCATAGGCCTGGGAGCAATCCCTGCATGAGGAGAGCTAGACAGAAATTAAGTTACCTCCCTTGTGACCAAGAGCAGAGCAAGATCCCTGGGACCAGCACACTGGAGATTTCAAATTTCTGCTCTTTTTAAGAGTTGGATTCCAGGACACTTTGTAAGCAGCAGAAGAGTCACTGTGAAGAAGCTTCATTTGCCAAATCACTTCTATCACAGAGCCTCACCGAGGGCTGAGCACAGAACACCTGAACTGAGTGACAGACTCAGCTGTCTGACAGGAATAGCTATGGAAAGGGAAGTTCGGTGTCAGAGCAGTGTTGGTGAAGAAGGATCCAAGCTCCTTTGTATATACTTCAAAGAGCAGAACCTTCCAGCTGGAACTCAGCAACAGGCAATGCACCTGCAGTGTAGTTACCTCTGCCACAGGGAAGTCATCAATACTGAGATTTTGAAAGAATGCTTAAGTTCAAGGACAAGTTGACTTCACTATGTTTGCATAAGCTGATACATCAAAATTTCTGTCTCAACTCCTTTCAACTTAGATGCATAAGAAAGTAAGTTTTCCAAGGGTTTTAAATCGACTGGAATTGGGAGGAGATGAAAGGGGGGAAAATCTTACAATTGGCTTTCTCAAAGATGTTTCAAGTTTTGCATTCCACAGACCTTTCCTTGCTACCTCTCCTTTAGTCCCCAAGCAGTCCCTCATCCCCTGCCCGCTCAGAAATGACTTTACATTGGTAGGTTATCCAATATAGAACTACCTCAGGACAGTTTAGATCAGCAACATCTGACATTGTTCAATAAAAGATCTGTATGCTAAAGCCTCATTGTCATACAATAGGATCAATCTAGCCTAGATAAATATACTCCTGAAATATTCACACATTTCATGTTTGACTACTACATACCTCTTCAGGGCCTGCAAATTCATCTGGATCCAGATTTGCACCCCAGCAGGGATTATCTCTGCCTCAGCCTGCTGGGCACAAACCTACAGCCTCCTCACTAATGCTGATCCAAGTGAAGGAACAGCAGTTCCAGACTTATATAACCAGCCTGCCAAACCTACCCAGCCTTCAGCCAACCATAAGCATCACCAAGTACTAATCCTGTGTTTTACCAAACACACCTGGAGGAGAAAGATAATCACTGCTGGAATGACAGGGACATTCTGAACAAACCACACCTACACAGTAAAACCAGTCAGAAACAAGATTAAACGTATCTACCTGACAGACATCATAAAAGCAGCAAGTACCTTCTTAAAGGCTGACAGAGCTGAGAGCATGAATGCTTCCCACAAACCACAGGTATTAACAGAGTAACTATTCTCCGATTTGGACAACTCCTCTATCCAAAACCATTTAATTTCAAAAGCTGAAGACTGACCTATTGTCAACAGACACCTAGCTGAACAGTGCTTCAAATCCTTGCCTGCAGCTGCTGCCCAGCATATCCAGCTCGGGACAGAGTGAACAGAAACAACATCACTGTTGTGTTTCACTGGCCAGTTTGTCAGCTTGACTCATCATTGCTGAATACTTTATCCGGCCTCCTCTTTCCTCCTCTTTTCTGTCGGCCATTCTGTTACTAACAAAGCTACTGGCCAAGAAGCACTTATATGCTCAATCTCAGGACAGACAAGAATGCACAAACCTCCCCGATTTGAAGAAAATCCTCACCTTTAGTCACGTGCAGCTTTCAAGTGAATCAGTCTCACAAAACAGTTCTGGGTTAGTAGACGTGAATGAGTTTCATGGATGAGTTGAATCTTGCAACCCCTAGTTTCATCTACACATTTTTAATTACCAGCTGATTTCATTTTAAGATTAGACTGCAAAGCACAAGTCAAACCCTGCTGACAGAATTTCTTACCTCTCAGAAGCCCAGAGAAAGAGGGAATTGTTCAGGTGTTGACAGCATCAGAGGTGAATAAAGGAAGTAAAAGCATTGATGCTTTCAAGACTACAGCCTTGATCGTTAACAAGCTACAACACGTTACAGTTAGTTTTCAACAGAGCAGAGCTTCCCTCCTCAGCAAGCTGCCACCTGAAATCCTAAAGAAGGGCATGACACAGAGCTCTTTGTTCAAAAAAATCAGGATATGCAAGAGCTTACTGGGCAGAAGTGGGACTGGGAATTTATGTTTCTCCTCCCCCATGTTTATTAGGTGCAGAATTAAGAGGGGGGAAAAAAAAAAAAGGGAGGCTGAAAACAGAGCTGCTTTCAGGCACCCCTCAGAAAACCTTCCAAGCTCAAGGACAGCCATGTGATCAACTGGAAAAGCCTAAGACATGAGATGGAATAACTCAAGTTGTTTTGTCCTTTACTGCTTAGAACAAAACAGCAGTGAAGCCAGATGTCAAAGCCCTAAATAACCATTATCACTGTATCAGGCCCCTTCTGCTTTAAAAAGATAAATCCCTCCTGTGGGACAAAACATCTTCTGAGGAAGAGAAGTGAACATGATCACTAGATGATATTTAAGGTCCTTTCCAACCCAAACCAGTCTATGATTCTATGTCAAGTTAAAAGGGTCATTTATCATTTAGACAAGGAGAGTGGTGGAACAGCAGCTGCCAGAACTTACACTCCTCTCTCAGTGGAACAGGCAGTGAACCCAACACTGAGAGCAGGGTAAGGTGGTTTTCACAATGTTCAGCCCCACCCAAGCCACAAGACACAGCAGGATGAAATGAATCCACTGCATCACAGTGTCTTTCCTGAAGTTCATAAAAAGAATAATCCATCCACAATAGGGATAGTATTTTATCATCTTTACATCTACCCATTAGTTGACTCCTTCTGTCAGATGCAAGGCTGTCAGTCTTACCTCTAGTGCAACAGCTCCTGTTTACCATCACACAACCATGCGTGTCCTGACACGTACAGGGAAGAACAGCTGCACCACCAGAACAACCCATGCTGGACTTGGCTTGGCCTGCCACATTTTCTGCCTCCTGACAGTGTTTTGCCCCAGCTGCACAGAACTGAGCACAGTCTGCAGTTGACAGCATCACTGACACTTGGGCCAGGGACTGTGTGCTGGTGTTGTAAATTTAAGTCCCATCAGATGACTTGCAACACTGATGTAAACTAGAGCAAAATGGCTGTGTCAGCTTATAAATTATGAATGTACATGGCCACAGGCTTCCTCTTCCTATCCAAAATTAATTTTCTCTTTGCCATAACAAAATGCTTCAAGGACAGGGCATTGAAGTTGTCTTGGAAAAGTACAACTAGCTTCTTCCAACAGGACACAATGAAGCAGTCCCTTGTGCTGAGTGGTTGAATTAATTCTGTTAGTTACCACTCCAGAAAACCAGAACGGTTCCAAGCACCTCACCAGATGCAGGAGAGGGCTCTCCAGCACTTAACTCCAGCACCAAGAGCAGGAGGAACCAGTTGCTCTCAGTCCTCTGTGGGAAGGGTAGACAGAGCAGAGCTTTGGCATAACTAACAACAGATAAGAAATCAACACAAAATTCAAAGTGAGTAAAAGCAAGGATAACTTAATTCACTGTTGACAGACTGTCACAACACGCACAAATCCATGGGTGTTACCACAGCTATTTTCAGGCTCCAAGAGATGAGCCAGTCAGAATGAAAGATGACGCAGACAAGAGCAATGCAAGACAATTAAGACATCAACTATCAGCACAGTAATATTTTGCCCCAGTCTGAGCAAAGAGGAGTAAGTACCTCTTCATATATTCCCTCCTTGCCCTCAGGACCACCAGCTCCAAAACTGTGACTGACTTCCAGCTCAGAACATTTTTTGGCTGTATTAATTAATAAAGAACAGACCACTTCACCATCATCAAGGCCTGGTAAAAATCACAACTCTAAAGGAGAATCTGTTAACTAGTCCATCTTTTTTGTGCACAGAAGTAGGCTGAAGATACAGGAGCAGCAGATAGCAAAGGAAGTTAATAAATTGCCCAGGTAATTTTATAGCAGATGTTAACAATGTTTGGTACACAAGGTGAGGGCAGCATTGTTATTTCAGCACAGGGGTCACGACTGAATAGCTTTTAGTTTCAAAAGCAGTTTCACAGCAGCAGGAAAGGCAGATATAACCCAGCTACAGGATCTGAATTTCTAGTTGCAATACAAGACACATACACCACATCAGCTGTTTAAGAAAAAAGTTGCTTGGAAGCATTCAAGATACACTCTCCAAAGCATGGAAACTGCTGAATGCCTGTACAATAATAAAGTGCATATCCTAAATTGAGGCTGGGTTTGAAAACACTTGCAAAAACGCATAAAGAGAAACTCACCACATTGCAGCTGAAGACTCTGAATTTTACCATTACGAAAAACAGTAGCTGTGCACATCCCTCCTCACTTTAATGAGCCCCACACAAAAATCCCAATAACCATTCTCCAGCACCACTCGGCAGAATGAGATAGTGCCTCTCTATTTTCTGAGATATCAGTTAAGCTCAATTGAACACAAAAAGACTTGCTTCTGAAGTAGTCTACTGAAAAAAGCCTTCTTTAGTATGTGGAAGAAGCACATGAAGGCTTCTAAAAAGCCTGCTCTAATCACACAGCAATAATTAGATACATGTGATCTCCACTGCTTATTTAATTTTTTTTTAAAAACTGCATCAGGGACCACCTCCCCCCCAAAACACAGACTCTCTCTGACTGCCTGCAGCAATGTAACCAGCTTCAGAAAGTCATCACTGGAAGGCTTCAGGCACTCACATCTCAAGCATGGCAACATTAGCTTTTAACACATGGCTTCTGGCATGCTTTAAGGAAATATTTACGCATGTTGTCTTTGACCTACAAGAATTAAGAGAGTTTTAAAATATCATAACAAGAAAAAAAAAAAAAAAAGTCAGTGAACTGGCAGAACACTAGACAAGCCTTAGGGGTTTCTTCTATTCTGGAATCAACACACTGCACATTCCTGCTCAGAACAAAGCCATGCTGGACAGAATTTCCCATCTTGAAGACCGGCACAGAATTCTGCAATCCCTTTAAGAACTGTCCCAAGTGCAGAACCAAGGAAGCTGGGAGACTCCTGAAACTAGTTTGTGCCATTGCCTAATTGACACCCACACGGGTGACTGGGAAAAGACACCTGGAGACGTCTACACAGGACAAACATCACCCCACGGGAAATGGAAGGGCACCCACCAAACCCAAAAGCTCTTCCTATTTCTCAGCTGCATTCTTTTCAGGCAGCAGTCACCAAAACACTTACTGGACAGCCTCTGTATTTACTGTTAAGTGCAGTGAGAAGTCCGGGTTTACGTGGCCAGGAGTTAGTTTTATGGATGACTACATACAGTTATATTCTACTTCAGACAAAGCTCAGTTCTTTTGTCATCTCCAAGCTGGCTAAGGACTCCCAGAATTTAATTAACACTACCACAATTAAATACCATCACTCTCCTCACCACCATATGACCAGCCACCTTTCCTCCACATTGATTATCTCATGCACTGTGTTTTGCATTTATGTTCAGGAAGGTCCCTGGTTTGTTTTTTTGGGTTTTCTTGGCTTGACCACTCAGAGCTGGCCCAGAGCCCTCACCTTGCAGCAGGGTTCTGCTATCTGCACGTCAGTTCTCTGTGCTGGAAGTGGCTGATATTCCTACGTGCTGGATCCCGAGCAAGTGCTGAAGCGCTGCACTCCCCACAAGCCATGGGAACAGCTTCCCTGAAATGAAATACAGATTATCAGCAAAAAAGAGGGGATCGAGTTCACAGAGGGACATGTAAAAGCTCAGCAAACAATATCTAAGAATCAACGAACAACTCAGAGGGTCACTGGGAGCCAGAAAGAGACATGCTGATACCTAGAAACATGGTGAGAACACTAGGAGCCAAGTAAAACTCTTAGCAGGAAGGAATTTCCAGCATCTGCTATTCTAACAGAAGTTATCAAAAAGCAGGTGTTGCAGACTCACCCAAAAGAGATGCTGAATATTAATATCACAACTAAGCCTACACAAGTAGAGACAGAATGACAAATCATTGTCAGATGGGGAAAGGGATAACTTCACTGCCTATTTTCTAGTCTGAAAAGCCTGATCCGCTTTAAATCAGGAGTATCAGAAAGCAGAGATCACACTCTTAACCACTCGAGATTCAAGCAACTGCCCCCTTCCCTCACAACACAGATCTTCTTGAAGTGCAAGCAGTTTAGCACCATCAACAAAAATGACAACAGGGCTGAGGTTTTTTTCCTTGTTTCCTGCATGTCAGCACGGGGCATGGGAAAACAGGCAAGGGCGCAGATCCTTAGAGGGATCTCTCGAGCATCCAGCCCCCCAGCCATGTAGGAGAGGACTGCGGAACATCGGAGAGCATTGTGTCAACAACACGGAGAAATGAAAAAGAGCAGACATCAGTGGGAGAAAGTCCAATCCATAATGCTGAAGATGTCCGAGGGTTCATTCCTCTTGATCCCACAGTTACCATTCGGGCTGACAGATTTTGAAGCAACACCCTGAAACCAAAGCTATCGCATTTTAGCCGTACCACAGTGCCGCAAAGGCAGCACCAGGAGGAGAGGACTCTCTGACCTTCTCCCGCTCCAGGCAATGGGCACCAGCCTCAACCCAGCACACCTCGGCACCAGCCCCCGCCACTCCACCGCGGCTTCCCGGACACAGAAGTAAACATCCTCTGGGAGACATAAATAAATCCCACCGCGCTTCCGTCCGCAGGTAACAAACAGCGTTGTCCTCCCCTCGCTGGGGGACACTGCGCACACCCCGGCCCCGCCTCGCCCCACAGATGGGGCCAGGACCCCCCCGCCCCGGGCAGTGTGGGAGCAGGGACGGCGGGACACGGAGGAACCGAATCGCTGCCGAATTACTCAGCAAATCCTTCCTGCTCGCCGCTTCCGAGCCCCCTCAGCCGCGCCCCCCGACTCGGCGTCCCACCCCGTCCCCTCCGGGACACCGCCCCACAGGGGGCCACATCCCCACAGCCCGCCCGTGGCGTGAGGGAAGCGCGGCACACCCACCTGCCCGCCGCGAGGGGAACCCACCGCACCCACCTGCCCGCAGCGTCCACCCTCCCTCACGCCGCTCCGGCGCCTTTTGTCCACCCTGTCCGCAGCGGCCCCGCCCCGGATCTGACCTCACCCGGCAGGCACTGCCACCATCGCCCCGTCCAGCCGCCATCTTGGGGGCGGGCACGGCGCCATCTTTGTACAGGGCGAGCTCCATAGGGAGGTGGGCGGGAAGAGAGGGGGCAGTGAGGACGGCGGCGCCATCTTGGTGCCGGGCAGCGCTCAAAATGGCGCCACTCTTAAAGGAGCCGCCTCAGCTCCAGCTGGAGCTGAGAGCGTTCAGCTGCTGACAAGTTTGTGATGTCTGTAAAAAGTGATTCACTGTTAGTTATTTTTACTTCTCTGACGCAATGGAGGACGCTGTGCAGCATAATTTCTTTTTAAATTCATAAAAGATGGTTCAAAGGCATTCGTTGTAATTTTATTAGTGTACGGCAGGCTGTTCTGAGTGGTTAAGTGCAGCCAATTTTAACTTGTACACAACCAGTGATATCTGTAACAATAAAATAAGTTTATCTGTCTTTCTAGGAATGTTGAAAGTCTTGGCAACTTCCTGTAGCCACACGCACAGGACCTGTATCAGAGGAGCTGGGATCCCAGTGCCAGGACATAGTGCTGTAGACTCTTATCAGCCCAGTGCAATAGCTTTTTTCTTTTTTAACTCAATGCTAATTAAGAAATGTTCAGATGCATTTGTTAAATTAAAATTACCTGAAGAAAAAGAGGGCCATAACTTTCCTTGAGCTTTACAGTAAAAAGTACAAGGTCAGATGTGTCCTTTACATCACTGACCTCATCTAGAAATTTCTGCTGAATTTCAGGATGGCATTAAGGTGAAGTTTCATTATAATGTTGGACCAATATAAAATCTAAATCCTGACAGAGAAGGTGGGGGCTTGTGTCCATCCCTTTTTCTCCCTGCCCCTCTCTTTTTCCTTTCAGGACCTTTTGCCCTCACATCCAACCTGACCCAGGTTCAACTCATGGACCTGACAGAAAATTGGCCATTTTTCCGCCAAAATGGCTTTTTGTTAATATACCTGATAAAACGAGCTCAGTTCAGGGGCAAACAACAACCAGGGAAGGCCCAAGGCTGGTGGAGGACAGGGCAAAGAAAGCACAGGAAAAGTCACTGAACCATTCGATGACTCCGGATGTGACACGAACATTCTTACAGAACCAGGTTTTCCTTCCATCTGTTTGTTTCAGTGTTTTGAGTTAAACAGGAATTTAGAAAACAGAGTTTTCCTCTCCCTGCAGACATTCCCTCCTGCTTAATCACCTCAGGGATGCCTGTGGGATGCCGTGTTGGGATTGGGAACCTTTGGCACAGTGGAAGCAGCCGCTTCCTTTCCCCATGGCTCACTTTTTCCTGCTGTGAAAGGGAGACACAAATCAGTCAGGTGACTTACACATCCTGACTCATCGGTGCAGGCCAAGCCTTGTCACAAAAGTGTCAGGAAAATTAATCCACAAGCACCAGAGGTTTATGTCCAAAAAGCAGACAGAGGAGTCCTTTTTGCTTTATTCGAATAAAGGCAGAGACCATGGGGCATTCCCCTGGGATCGTTCAAATTTTTGGAGGACGCAGCCTCCTTTTTATCCTCATTTCTTTGCCATATTTCCCTCTCTTTTTCCCCATGGGCTGAGGTACTTGAGAGGTACAGACTTCCCAGAACGCCTGATAGCTGAGATTCCCCTCTAATGTATAACTCTCCCTTTTAATTTTTATAGAATTCATAGTTTTTCCCCCTTGCTTCTTTCACCTTTCAATATCCAATTTCATTTATCAGCAAACCTACAGTTTGTTTGTAAAGGCAAATAAGTTTTTTCCATTCATCAATCAGTGGAATCCATCCCATTGTTTATTTTATCTCTCAGTGCTAGTTTCATCAATCAGTGGAATCCATCCCATTGTTTATTTTATCTCTCAGTGCTAGTCTTATCTACCAGCAGATCCACAGCTGGTTTCTAGAGACAAATCCGACATTCCTCTCAAAAGGAAGAGGGAAGAGAGGGCAGTTTTCTCTCAACACCTCACCTGTCAGCTCTCAAACACTGATGGAGAGTTCAGCTCCTGCATCCCTGAAATCGGTGCTGTCCCTGCCTGGCCACCCACAGCCCAGGATCTGCTCTAGGCTGATATGCAGAAAAGACTCTATAACTCCTGAGAAATGAGAGTTATAAAGTAGGTATGCATTTATTCAACGCTGAGGTGCACAGGGATAATTCCTCACAAAGCATGCACACCGAAATTTCCTTATTCTCCAATTCCTTTTCTCAAGGATGTGTCGTGGCAGGAGGACCTTACACTGATCTCTACCCTTCTCTAATAATATTAAGCCTGCAGGATTAAATTTTTGAGAAGATTTTGACTTAAAAATTCATTTTTCAAAATGACCGAAGGCTTCGTTTAAAGGGAAATTTCCTTCCATGCTAAAGTATTTATACATCCAAAACACAACAAACATGCCGCTATGGTAATGCCAGCATGAGCTTCGTTATAAATGAGAGACAAAAGTCTCGATATTCAGCAAAATTTAGATTGTTTTATTTGATATAGACAGAGCAAGCAGCGCTGGGGAACGTGAGGGGTCACTGCCCACTCCACGCTCCACCCAACCTTGGTTTGCAGCCTCTTCTTATACTGTGGTTTCTCATTGTAATCAACATTTTTTTGTATTTTTGTTGTCATAAGCAGTGGTGGTTGAATAAACATCCTTACACAAAGCCTTTGGGTGATAATCAGTCACAGATAGCCATCTGGGCCTTGTAGATAACCACCAGAGAAGTTCTGGGAGTCTGGTTTTTGGGATAGGCAGCATTGATTACACAAAGGCAGGCAGGGCTTTTTGGGAAGTCTGATTTTGCAAGCTGGTAGCTGATACAACTCATTTGGAAAACATAACATAACCTAATGTAACATAATACAACATAATATAACCAGGTGATTTTAAACAGAATTATTTTATCATATAATTTCCATTATCTAGTGTCCATGCTTCACTTCAGAGCTTAGTATTCTGGTTTATACAAACCCCAATGCTTTTGTGATTAACACGAATCTTTTATCAATTATCACAGCTTCCAGCTGAACAACAAGCTGAGCTATTTCCCCAGGCAGCCAAACCCCTCGGAGCCTTTTCCCGGCAGGGTTTTCCAGGGCTGTAGCTCCAGCCCGGCCTTCCTGCGGCTCCTCCCAGGAAGTCCCGGCCGCCGATGAAGCCGCTGGGGCCGGGGAGGAGGGAGGATGTGTGCCCGGGCAGCCCGGGCGGCTGTGCCAGCCTCTGCAGCGTAAAGCGGCTCGGCCCAGCTCCATGTAAGTTGGTTTTGTCCCCGCTGTCCCTCCGGCAGCTGCTTTGTCCCCAGTGTCAGCTCCTGCTTCCGCTCTCCTCCCGGGGCACATCCAGGGACAGCCGTGTCCCCAAAGCCTCCCTGCTCCCGCTCTCCTCCCGGGGCACATCCAGGGACAGCCGTGTCCCCAAAGCCTCCCTGCTCCCGCTCTCCTCCCGGGGCACATCCAGGGACAGCCGTGTCCCCAAAGCCTCCCTGCTCCCGCTCTCCTCCCGGGGCACATCCAGGGACAGCCGTGTCCCCAAAGCCTCCCTAGTGCACCCCCGAGCTGCCCAGGGGCAACTTGAGGAACCCCGGGATGGAGGGGACGGGCTGGAGGTGGTGAGTGACCCGTCCCCGAGATGACCTTTGGGTTGTCACCTCCAAAATCCTCTGCTCAGTCCAGTGCCCCCTTTCAGAGGTGCTCCCTGGTGCTGCTCCCCAACCCTGTGCACAGCTCTTACACAGCTCTGTGGTTTGCTGATAAATGTGATAAAGCCTTTTTTACTGCCACACTTTGATTCTGTCCCCTGCAGGGTAGGTGCCCTCATTCCAGGACTCCTTTGCTTTGCACCCCAAAGCAGTGTCCCCCCACATCTCAGTGTCATGCAAGCACAAGGTGGAGATTTCATAGTCATGAGCAATATGATGCTCTAGCTTCCCATTTTTTTCCATAAATTGTGCTGTTTTTTCCCACTTGGCAAACAGATGTGAAACCCCACTGGTCTTGGCTGGCAGCTGCTTTGCACTTTTTTAAGAAACAAAAAATGCAAAACACTGGGGATTCAGATCCTACATGTAAGGATGGAAAGTGCTCTTAGGGGTATTGAGAGCTTACCTGTGGGCTAGTCAGCTTCATAGCTGTTTTAATTAGTTTTTTGGCAGATGGGTAAATTAATGCATGGCTGGTTATAATAAAGGTGCATGCATCCTCCAGCCTCGTTGCTTATATCTCAAGTACCTAAAAAAACATTCACTTATTTTAGTTTAAATTCTGCATATTTAAGTAATGCTGTAGAATAGTAGAAGGAACCTGAAGTGAAGGAACAGGCTGCATTTTAGACACAGAAATCAATTTGTTTGGGGCCTTGAAGGAAAGATAACCACCAAAATAATTTTAGAGATAGAAGGTGGCATCCTGTTAATTTGAATAAAACTTGTGACTAAGCCAGAGCTGCAGCAGCTGAGAGGCCAGAGATTCTCTGTATGGGCCAGGAAGGTGAATGTGCTGCAAGGGAAGAAGGGCAGAGGCAAAAGTTACCTGGGCTCAGTGACACTGGATGGGGAGCTGATGCTGAGTACCAAATTCCCAGAGAGTTCCCTCACTGGTGTCCATACCACTCCCATGAGTGCAAAGTGTGGGAACCCTGGGTTGGGAAAGAGGGGGCAGAAGTCATGGTTGCCTTTGTGATCCTGATTTCGTGTGTCATGGGCACAAAGTACAGCCCCAGCACTGTTGGACATTGCAGTGACAGCACACAAAGCAGCTCGTTTTGCCTTTCCCTCTCTGTGGTAGAACAACCTCTGTTTTGGGTCTGCCCCAGCCCAGGTACGTTTGTTTTAACCCTGTGGAGCAGCTGTCTCAGGCCTCTCCTTTGTCTCTGGGGAATTGCAGGTGTGTGCCTGTAGGAGTGGGACAGCAGGAGCCGTGGCATGCTCAGGAGAGCGGGACCATCCCTGCGTCACTTCTTGCTGGAGAGGAACAGCAGTGCTGGACATAGCTCCTGCTCCAGAGAGGTATGGAATGCCCAGTGGGACTGTTCCTGCCTGGCAGCCTGCCCAGGGCAGCTGACCTTGGCAGCAAGAGCAGACAGCACATCAGCAAAAGCCACTTTGGTGCAACTTCCCCTGTACCTGCTTATTTCCAGGGAGCATGTGTAAAGGATCCTCATAAGTAAGGGGATATCCTTCATAGAGGAGAAGGCTCCTTGTTTGTGGGGTTGCTTCATCTGATGGTCTCTACTTGAGCCTTTTGGCTTGCAAAGTACTTGGGAAATACCAGCATCCCATTCAGAGATCCCAACAAGCAGAGCAAGGCAGTCAGAGAGAGCAGAGAGTCAGTGGTGGAAGATCATGGATGCCAACTCTTCTGCACTGGCACTCAGCTCTCCTGTGTGGCTGCCAGGCAAACTGCACCTTCTGTCTGGGGACCAGGACAGGCTGAACAGATTTGAGGGCTGCATGGTCCTGAGCCTGTGTTGCTCTCCCTGGCAGCATTACACACAGGCTGGGGATAGGATGGGATGGAGGGGACATCAGAAAAAAAAAAAGTATTTGTTATTTCTGTTCCTGAAGCAGACAAGGCCTTTCCTCAGAACTGGGAATTTCAAAGATTCAGGCACCTTCTTCCCACAGATCCCCATCACTCTTGGCCATCTATTAAATTCTCTGACCTGCAGCAGCCCCACCTTGCAAGAGCAGCACTGGAGCTGTTAATATTTTACATCCAGCTATCTTTTACTTCTCAAGCCATGAATCCCTCTGCTACCACCCAAATCAGCTCAAGCACTGGATCTTGTGACTCGAACAGTCATGAGTTTGTGCAGAAAGAGCAAAGCTGAGGGAGAGGAGAGGAGAGGAGAGGAGAGGAGAGGAGAGGAGAGGAGAGGAGAGGAGAGGAGAGGAGAGGAGAGGAGAGGAGAGGAGAGGGGAGAGGAGAGGAGAGGAGAGGAGAGGAGAGGAGAGGAGAGGAGAGGAGAGGAGAGGAGAGGAGAGGAGAGGAGAGGAGAGGAGAGGAGAGGAGAGGAGAGGAGAGGAGAGAGGAGGCTGTCCTGGAGCCAGTGACTTCTGCTTGTCATTGGCTGCCTGCCTAGCACCAGGGTGGAGCAGAGTCCACCTGGTGCCCTCTGAAACACAAGGCTCCTCTGCAGGGTATTTGCAAAGACCTCCAGTAAGGGCTGAAGCTGTATAAAAATCTAAGGACCTCAGCACAAAATATCCTTGGGCCACTACCCAAATTCCGGTGCAGTGCTGTGGGAACAGCAGAGGGGAGCAGGTAAGTCGTGCTGCAGCTGAGTGTTGGGAGGAGGCTGACGTGGTATTCCCCCTGCTATCCTGCCACGGCAGAGCACAGACCCCTGCACATCCCAGCTCTGCATCTTACCTCAGCTGCTTTCACATGCCTTCCCTGTTCCAGTTCAAATGTGTTTTATTTGCTGTGGTGACAATGGCTTTCTTTGCTCGTTGCTTCAGGGCTGCCCTCCTCGTGCCCCCATGCTGGCTCTTTCTGGTGCACATTTGTCTCCAATTTCTAGCCCATTCCCTGTCTGGGTATCTTTTCCCTGCACTGCTGAGTTATTAAATTCTGCCTCTGCTGCTTTTCATCATCCTCATGATGAAATCCCTATAAAGCACATCTAACTTCCTCCCACTGTGCTTATCCAACTGGAAGGAGGGTTTTGCTTTCAGTATTTCCTACTGTCTTTCTTTCCACTCCCCTGAGCCATGGTATACATGGAAATTACAAACCAGTCACAGCAAGCGTCAGTGTCTCTTACATCACACTGACCTCTGTGCTGTGCTCTCTCTTGCCTGTATCTAGTTACTTCCTGGGTTTGACATGAACTTTAAACAGAAAACTCTGCACATTTTATAGGATCTAGAACAAACCCCCTCACCAAGCACTTTATCAGGACAGAAGAGTTATCTACTTCTGCTACTTCAGAGGGCAGCATGGAATAAAATAGTTTGTTTTTCTAGGAAAAGGGGGTATTTCGTGGCTTGTAGAGTGGGATGGAGAGGTTATGGAAGGTAAAAAGCCTGAAGTCTGGGGTCCTTGGCCTGGCTGTTACAGCCTGGATGAGCTTGACCCCATGACTAATCCCAACAGGTAATGAGGTTTAAGGCATTGCCACCTCCCCAGTGAATGTACAAAAGCTTCTCTTGTTCATCTATTTTCCCAAATCTTGTTGAAACTTGTAAGTGAAAGCAGAAACCACTGCAACAGTATTACTGTTCCAAGGTCAGTCAGGAACAGCCCATGAAGCAATACTAAAGGGCACACCTTCTGTTGGGAAAAACTTACCTGAGGAGGCCACAGCCCTTTTGTAGCTTCATTTAAAAGCTTCAGACTCTCTTTCTTATTCTCTGCAGGCAAAAATGTCAAGGCCAGTGCAAGCTCGGAGGCTGGAGGGAATAGATAAAAATATCTGGTAAGTTAAAAGAATATCTGGTTTACCCAGGTGGTAAATGTGGTTTTAGGCATCCTAAAACCAGGTTGAAACCACAGTAGCCACACAGCACAGAGCAGAAGTTTCCCTCAACTGCTTTGAATGTATTCAGGAAGCACATCAGAGCCAGTTTGTCCCAGAAGACTTTACTGTGAGTCATTTCTGTACCTGCAGCCCTCACTTTACAATATATCAGGTGTTTTGCACCACTGGGCAGGCAGAAGCATCGCCCTCCCTCTGACCCATCCACCCAAATGATCCCAGTGGCATCCAAATCTGAGCCAAGTGTTTGCTGCACACTGGCTGCAGCCTGCCACCTGCTCCAAGCTCACCTTGGGGCAAAGTGAGAGGTAGGTGAAGGGCTGCTGCAAATGCCATTCCCATCCTGCCAGGCACAATGTGGCATTGGGAAAGTTGCATGCTGAAAGAAGAGATTTAAATGGTCTTTCCCCAAGGCCCTGCTGTGCCTGGGTTCAAGCTACAAACTGCCAGTGAGCTGGCTCTTGTTTGGTTTTGAGATGAGCAGCAAGTTCAGCCCACCTTGCCCTTTGCAGAGGCTTTCACAGTGTCTAGTTGCTAAATTTTGCAGAGCTGATATGAACTTGAAAACCTCCAAGTCCCTTCCTGCTCAGTCCAGTGTGATCAGAAACACCACAGGCTTTCAGCTGTGGCCACACACTGACCACAGAAGCTGTTTCCTAGGAGAATAAATTAAAACCATTCCCCCAGTGCAATAGTTCATCATCCTTGATTTAGTTGCAACATGTCTGAAATGATCTGTGCTTGGTCCTGCCTGCCTGTGAGCAGCAGGATGGCCCTGCAGGAGGAACCCCAATCCCACTCCCTTCCAAAGGGGTGCTGCGAGCAGACCTGGTGCCAGCACACTGCTCAGACCCTCTGAAAGTGCTTTTGTTTCCCTTCTCTCCAGGGTGGACTTTGTAAAACTGGCTGCTACCTACTCCAAGGTGAACCTGGGCCAGGGCTTCCCTGACTTCCCTGCACCAGACTTTCTGACAGAGGCACTCACGAGAGCCCTCAGCGGGGGGAACCACATGCTGCACCAGTACACCCGAGCCTTCGTGCGTGAACAGATCTCCCTCCTCAGCACCATCCCCTCACTCCCCATCAGCCCTGGCTGCTTCAGAACTCAGCAATAAACAGGAAAAAACATGAGGCAAAACACACATCCAGCCTCGACCCATGCCCACTGTTCCCAGTAACTCCCTGCTTTACTGGGATGTTTGAAGCAGCCAGGCTGGAAGATCTCCCAGGGCTCTTGGCTTCCCAGTCTCCTTCCAAGGGTTCATCCTTGGTTTAGGAGTCTTCTGTAACCCAATTCCCACCCTCTTCTCACCCCACAGGGCCACCCACCTCTGGTGGAAGTCCTAGCCCAGTTTTTTGAGAAGCTGCTTGGACGAGACCTGGATCCTATGACCAATGTGATGGTGACTGTGGGAGCATACCAAGCCCTGTTCTGCTGCTTCCAGGCTTTAGTGGATGAAGGTGATGAGGTAAGCCAAGATTAGCAGTGCTTGTTGCACTGGCAGCCTTCCCCCAGGGAACCTGCAGTCTGGTTTTCATTGTCCTTTTCCAAAGCAAAACCAGTTTTATTCCCATTCTGCAGTACTTGAGCTTCCAAGGGAAGAAATTATCTGCTGCAGGACACTGCCTCATTTCTGCATAAAACAAAATGACACTTTTGGTTGTGAGTGGTGGTGTCCTTCCTGATATTGCCCATAGGCAATGCAGGTTCTCCATTACAGTAAATAAGGGATTAAAATGTCCTGTCCCTCGCATTGCTCTCTGCACTCTTCAGGGAAAGTCTGAGCAGGAGCAGGAGGATGCTGACATGTCCCTTTCTTCCAGGTGATAATCATTGAACCCTTCTTTGACTGCTATGAGTCCATGGTGAAAATGGCTGGTGGGACACCTGTGTTTGTCCCTCTGAGACCGGTGAGTGGGTTGAGAAGGGAAGAGTCACAGCAGTCAGCAAAGAAGTGAGTGGTAAACAAAGTGCAGAGGTAGCAAAGCAAACCAAGATTCCCATGTTCTCCCTAGAATTCTCCAAAAGATGGAAAATTGATGTCTAGTGCAGACTGGCAGATGGACCCTGCTGAACTGGCTTCTAAATTCAGTGAAAGGACAAAAGCCATCGTCTTGAACTCGCCCAACAACCCTCTGGGCAAGGTAACACTGCTGGCCATGCTGGGCTCTGGAAGCTGCTGGGGTGCTGCAGCCACATTTGCAGTGCAGCAGTGACTCAGCCTGCCTTGCACACAAGGGAAGTGGGTGTTGTGGGGGCACCACATGCTGTGCTCAGTCTCCTGGTGTTTTTAAGCCTTGTCTTTTGTGCCAGCAGTGCTTTTACCCTGTTAGACCACTGCAGCCCAGCTCCATGGGCGATGTTGTTGCCAGGAGGATCCATACAACCTTCAGAGACAAGCAGGGACAGGCAGGGGCTCAGAAATGCTCCTGCCGCATCTCTGCCACACAATGTGCCTGCTGCAGGTGTTCAGCCGTGGGGAGCTGGGGCTGATTGCAGAGCTGTGTGTGAAGCACGACGTGCTGTGCATCAGCGACGAGGTGTACGAGTGGCTGGTCTACGATGGGAAGCAGCACATCCGCATCGGTACGGGGCGGGGCCGGGCTGGGCTGCTCAGGGCAGGGAATGGGCATTTCACTGGCGGCCCCTGAAGTCCCAGGAGCTGCCCCTGAGGTCCCAGGAGCTGCCTGCCTGCACAGCTGTACTAGGCTGAATCCTCCAGTGGAGGTATTTTGCTGCACTTCAGTCTCAGCCTCCAAACCAGGTCCTGAGAATTCTGTGAATTCTAAACAGAAGCTCTGACTTCAGAGCAAGTCAGAGGGGAGATCTAGAACAAAAAGCTCCTTGGCTCCAGTGAATCCGTTTTTCGTTCCATGCTGTGTAAAGCCACAGTTTTCTGAGTGTCTCTAGTTTCAGGAAATCCATTTCAACACGATTTCAGCCTGTTCTTCCAGTTGGAGTAACGTGCCATCACCCTGATGCAGAGTGATGGTGCTTGGCATCTCCAAGAGCCCCTGGGGCTGGGTACATGCCTGTGAAAATGCTTAATTAAAAGGAGATGCTCTTGAGAAACCTGGCTGTCTGCTTGGGATGTGCTTTGAGGCTCATCCAAGTGAAAGACGTGCTGTGAACACGAAAGATCACTGTGAATTATGATGGACAGAGAGCTCCCACGTGCCATTAATGCAGCCCAGAAAGGAGCATGCTGAGCTCTGCCATTGGGGTTTCTCTCCTTTCATTGCCAGCCAGCTTGCAAGGGATGTGGGACCGCACGGTGACCATCGGCAGTGCTGGGAAGACCTTCAGTGTCACTGGATGGAAGGTGAATATCCCATGTTCACCTCATTGTGTCCCCATCCCTGTCCCTTTGCCATAGCACAGCACTGGGGACACTGCAGCCACGCTCAGCTTTGAGCTTCAGGGTCTGAACGTACCAGAGCTGCCTCATGAAAGTTCTTTCTAGAAAATACAAGGAAACCAGCACAGGCACAGAAAGGGGAGCCTGAGCAGGTACCCAGACACTCAGCATCTTCCTCCTCCTCTCCTGGCTGCAGGTGGGCTGGGTTGTGGGACCCAACAGGCTGATACAGCACATCCGTACTGTGCACCAGAACTCAGTGTACCACTGTGCCACAATTGCCCAGGTAAGGCAGCTCCCTGCACCTGGCCCTGCAATTCCCAAGCCCTCAGAGCAGTGGTAGGAGATGGTCCTCTTGCCCACAGCTGACCCGAAAGGCACACACAAGTGATTTGTGGTGCCCTGTAGAGGCTCCTCCTCTCCCTACAGTTGCTCCATGTCTTCGAGAAAGGGGAGAGTCCAGCCTGCCTGGGGTATATTCCTTATCTTGCATTGACAAATCTAAGGGGAAGTTCAGAGGGGCTGGAGGCAGAGAGCTCCCTAATCACCTGTGAATTGCAGGAACTTCAGTTCCCAAGAAAGTCCTGACCGTCTTCCCACTGGGTCCTGGCTCCTCTCTCCTTACAGGAGGCCGTGGCTCAGGGTTTCCAGAGGGAGCTCATGCTCTATGGAAAACCAGAGAGCTACTTTGTCCAGCTGCCCAAGGAGCTGCAGCAAAAGAGAGACTGGCTGGTTCAGAGCCTGGATGATGTGGGGATGAAACCCATCATCCCTGAGGGCACCTACTTCCTGGTGGCAGACATCTCCCAGTTCAGTGAGTCACCTGCAGTCCTGCCCAGGTGGGCTGGGTGTGGGGGGTGGTACTACAGGAACCTGCATAACCCATCATCAAAGCAGGGATGGACTGCATGTTCCCCATCCAGGCTGCAAGGATATGGGCTTGGGCCTCAGCTGAGGCACCTGGCAGCTGCCCCAGCCTCTGTCCTGCTGCGCTTCTCCTGCAGAATCTGATGTCCCCGATGTCCCCAACTCAGATGAGCCCTACGACTACAGATTTACAAAGTGGATGATCAAGAACAAGGTAAATGGGTCTGGGCCTTTCTGCTGCCCTGGGTGGGTTTGTGCCCACTGTGCTGGCTGTGCCCACCCAGGCTCACACTGGGGCACAGCAGGCCAGCCCCAGAGCAGGAACCTCAGCTCCACGTGCTTCCTCTTCCAGGGCCTTGCTGCCATCCCGCTCTCCGCTTTCTACAGCGAGGCCCACAAGAACAACTACACCAATTTCATCCGGTTCTGCTTTGCAAAGGTGAGATATGTGACAGCACTAAGGAAGGCAAGGTTGGGAGTAATAATCAGGGCTGGTTTAATGAGACAAATGCCAAGTAGAAATGCAGGATGCCTTGGGCGTTGGAGCCCCACCATGGCATCCCAGCTGGAGCAACTACTCCTGCAGACACATGAGCTGAGCTGGGGTGGGGGCAGCAGATGTGCCAGGGCCAACCTAAACCTTGTCCCATCAGCATCCTAAATTTCTTGGCCAAGGAAGGGACTCTCTCTCTAGGTGCCCCTTTAGCTGCCCAGTGGCTGCAATGCTCCAGAATGAGAGCAGGATTTTTGTATCAACAATGGCTCCAGTGAGGGGGAATAGGATTTGGCTGGGAGCCACTGACCAAATCTGTGGTATTTTTTAGGAGGACGCTACACTGAAGGCAGCAAATGACATATTGCAAAAATGGAAACAGGAGAAAATCAGCTCCTGAATACACGGAGAGAGAACCAGGCCCTCCTTGATCCTCATCTGCCCGACTGCTCTTCTTCACCTGTCTACAAACTTCAATATGTTCTTACTTCAATGCTTTCAACAACATTTTCTGACAGACAAATGGTTAAGTTTTTTTCACACCCAGGGCCTGGGGGACATTTTCAGTCACTGTGAAATGATTTCAAGAAGTGAGACTTCGTGTGCACTGACAGTATTTGATGTTTCTTACATGTCAAAACTTCGCTAATCAGTTCTGGGATGCATCCAGCAACACACAAAGTGAAGATGGCTCCTGGGATCTGTCTCACCACCAAATTGTGAGAAGGTGTTTCAGGACCTACCTTTAAGGCCGTGCCGGAGGGTTAGTGTGGCTTTTCTTGCTCCACATCCCCACTCAGGGCAGCATTTCTACCAGCACTCACGTTCCCACAGGACTAGCCAGTATCACCAGCCATCAGTAAGGTGACTCCTATGATCCTGAGTTTATAAACCCAGTGAAATGTTATTTCCTATCAAACTATTTCCCAGTATTTTTTTTCTGTGCATCTCTGGGGAAGATGACCACACAATTGGTTTCCCCACAGGAAACAGGCTTTTACCAGTTGCCTGCCTGCTGTCAAACCTTCCAAATTACTGCTGGCATTTTCACAGGGCTTGGCAGAACCGTTCAGGCTGCAGAGCAAAACTTTTTTTGGCCTCTGACAAGTGCACACAGTGGCAGGGGAGAGTGGGCACCATGGCCTCGGCTGCTCCTACTGCTGGTGGCCACCACAACCTCCCACCCAGTGAGCTGGTGGGGTAACATGAGCAATTCTGGAGATAATTCTTGCATCAATTCAATTTCAGCCCAGATAAGAGTGTAAAAATCATCATCAACTCTGCAGGAGTTGTGTGCAACAGACTGTGCAATGAGCGTTTGTAGCAGTTAAATTATTAAAGTGGAACTACTGCAATCATGGAAGAGTAGATGTCTCTGTAATGACTGCAAGGCTGATGGAGCTCTCCTTGAGAGCTGCCTCATCTGTGCTGGGTCCTGTGATGGTGGCTACTCGTCCCACTCAGGCTGGTGGGGAGAGCTCCATAGGTTTTCCATATTGGGCTGGAGCTGGTGGTACCAATGCGCTTGGAGGCAGAGCTGCAGGCCAGTAGGAGGGAGGGTGAGAGGGAAGGAGGCAAACAGGCACCTGTCTTTCCTGGTGTTCCATCTCACCTTGCTCAGCCTGGGTGAGTCAGGGTGCTGATGAAGCTCTTTTGCACCCATAAGTGTGCCAAACATGGGTAGAGTCACAATCTCTGAAACAGAGAAAGAACCATGCAATTAGATTGTTAACATGAAGATTAATTGCAACACCCCCACATGCGTGGGCTCTTATATCTAGGCCATGACACAACCTGCAAAGGGCAGGGTGCATCTGCTTATGGTCCAGAATTCACACAGGGCTTGTGCAAAGACACGCAGACGCGAGTACCCAGACTTTACACCCACACATACACATGCACATGTGCATGCACACACAGACACACGCACACAGACACACGCACACAGACACACGCACACAGACACACGCACACAGACACACGCACACAGACACACCGCACACAGACACACACGCGCCCCACCCACGCGGAAATTTGATCTTCCTGCAGCGCTCCAGGATGCACACAGCGCTCCGCTGCCCACCAAGGTCACCCATCCTCCCGCGGAACGCGACCGACCCTGCTTAGCTCCGCTGCCGCGCGGGCCGTTCAAACATCGCCCACGTGACCCCGGGTTCGTCCCTGCCGGGGGCGGGGCCTGCGCTCTCCGGCCAATCAGCAGCGCGGGGGCGTGGCCGGCAGCGCGGGGAAGATGGCGGACACGGGGAGCAGCGTGGGGAAGCGGCCTAAGGGCGCACAGGTGGGTTAGGGACTCTGGGTCCAGCCCGCGACCCTGAGGGGAGCCGAGCCCGGGGCGTGCCCCGGGTCCAGCTCTGAGGGGAGCCCGGCGGTAACGCGTGCTGTGCCCCGTAGGTTGAGGACAGAAAGGTGGACTGGCGGCGCTGGAAGGAGGAAAGTAAGGAAGGCCGGCACACGCGGGGGCCGGGGCCGCTCGGAGCGGACACGGCGCGGTGTTTAACGCCAGGTGCTGTTCCCTGTCCCAGGGAAAGCGGAGAAGAAGAAATGGAAGGAACTGAAGCTGGTGAAGAAACTGGAGAAACAGCGGATGCGAGAGCTGGCAGAACAAGAAGCCCAGACGCAGGAGGAGCAGAAGGAAGACAGAGGTGATGCCGCTGGGACCCGGTGGGGAGACCTGGGTGGAAAGTGCTAGAAAACCTTCCTGGTTTTGGTAATCAGTGTTACCTATCAATGGGAAAGGTGTTACTTCATAAATCCCATGTGCATCAGTCCGCGTCCCCAAGCTAGCACAAACACTGTGCAGCAACCACCGCACTACAAATCTTTCCTAAGAGAAAACCTCTGATTAAATCTAAGAAACAGAAGTTGCCATTCCCCCACCACAAGCGCAGCTACAGCAGTAAATGTGGTGCTGCCCATCAGCTGCCAGGCCGTGTTTGTGCCATGTCTCTGCTCCCCAGGCCGACAGCACACGCTGAGCGTGGCCCTGCCCGGCTCCATCCTGAACAACGCGCAGTCGCCGGAGCTGCGCACGTACCTGGCGGGACAGATCGGCCGGGCCTGCGCCATCTTCTGCGTGGATGAGATCGTGGTGTTCGACGAGCATGGAGAGGACGTGAGGTGAGGCCAAGACTGAAGGAGAGCATGCTTAGGTTAGATTCCTCCCTGTGAGGAATTCCCAGCTTTCCCAGAGCTGTGGTTGTATTGGCCCTGGAAATCTCCAAGGCCAGGTTGGACCGGGCTTGGAGCAACCTGGGATAGTGGAAGGTGTCTCTGTTCATGACAGGAGGTGGAACAACATGATCTTTTAAGTTCCCTTCCAAACCAAGCTATTCTGTGATTCTCTGAAGGAAGAGCCATCTTGTTCTGCACAGTATTTCCTCTCAGCTTTCTGCTCCTTCACTCTTTTATTAAGCTAAGGCCAGGAAGGAACTGCATGTACCTCTCTCCAGTGCCAGGATTACAGGGACCACTATACCCCACGGAAAAAGATGTTGACTGAACTGCCCTGGCAGCTCAGATCATTTATCCCAACGTGAGGTTGACAAAGCAACAAGAGACCAAGTTCTCCTGCACTGTTAAACCTTGCTGTGGAAGGACAGGACATGGCCTGTATCCTTATAGAAAATGCTTTGCCATCCTTCAGTTTTTCAATTGGACCTGTACCTGAGTTAATTGGCCAAACCATGCAATCCCGGAGCATCCAGCTCAGTAGCATCCAACTGCCATGTTACATTAATACATAAAGATCAAAAAACAAAACTGAGGAAGATACTTGGCTTATGGAGAGAGTTCCAAGGATGATTTGTTAACAGACTGCCTCTGGAGCAGGGCTTTTACAAGGATTAGAAGGGAGGGATGGATGTGCTGTTATTGTCAGATTAAGAAGCAAGGCTTGGTCTTCGGGAGACCTGACCAATCTCATGCCAAGTTAATAAGCTGCTTGCTTTCACTTTCAGGAGCGTGGAGGGAGATTTTGAAGGAATTGGGAGGAAAGGCAAGGCTTGTGTGCAGCTGGCTCGGATCCTGCAGTACTTGGAGTGTCCTCAGTAAGTTTGCATTTCTCTATACTCAGCTCCTTTGAGTCAGAACAGGGCTAGAATTGAGATCCAGATTCCATAAAAATACCTTTTTTCTGGTGACAGGTATTTGAGGAAGTCCTTTTTTCCAAAGCATGCGGATCTACAATTTGCAGGTAAGATGGAGTTGTCTCTCTCCTTCCTGAGCTGTCTCATTGTGTGTGGGACAGCCAGGACTTCTCCCCACTTCAGTGCTGGACCTGAGAGGGAGGGAGCAGGAACACCTGTACCTACAGCTGTGTTTTCCCCCCAGCACCTCTTTGCTCTGTGTTGTTCTAGGGTTGCTCAACCCCCTGGACAGCCCCCACCACATGCGGGTGGACGAGGACTTGGAATACCGGGAGGGCATCGTGCTGGACCGGCCAGCGAAGTCAGGCAAAGGCTCTTTAGTTAACTGTGGGATGAGGAAGGTGTGTCTGTTACCCACAGATGCCAAAAGAATTTCCCTTGTCTCTCTGGCAGATTGGAAGCAGGCAGGGTGGGCGCTGCTGGGTTTCTGAAGGCTGCAGTGGGCTGGTGAAGGGTTTAAGGCTGTTGCTGTCTTGTCCCTTCTGAACTTGGCAAAGTTTGTGGCTTCCCAAGCCCCAGCAGGCCCCACACATTCCAGCAGATCATTGCTTTACTGCTGCAGCTCAACCTTTGAGTAGCAAAACAAGCTTCAGACTGATGACCAAGCCCCTAAGCCACACACAGAGCTCCTCATTCCAGCTCCAAGCCAGAACTGACCTCCACTTCCTCAAAGGATTCCCTTCCTTCCCCACCTTCCTCAGTCCTTCCAGCATATCTAGTGCTGATGGTGACTGTCACTGCAGGAGGTGCGGATTGACAAACAGCTGAACCCTGGTCTGCGAGTCACCGTGCGCCTGGAGAAGCCCCAGAACCCAGGTAATCCATGGCTCCAGGAGCATCTGTAAACTTCAGTCCTGCAGGAGTTGGTGCTTCCATATGACAGGTTTGAAGGCACCAAACAGTTCTGCATGTTTCCTTCACTCCATGCACAAATTTAATAACATCCTTACCATGGCACTCTTGATAACTGGAAAGAACTGTCAGCTCTTTGACCAGCAATAAAACAGCCCAAACACACTCACAGGCTTTCCAGAATACTTTTCCACATTCTGGAAAAAGAGAGGGTGATGTTGCCCACCCAGTCAGTGCATTGTTCCAGGAGAAACTGCTGGCCATGGCTGGCCAAATCTTACCAGATCACAGGGGCTGTTAAACCTCTTTGTTTTCTTTCAGAAGCCAAAGTGCGGAAAGGCACCGTGGTTTCCTCGCACCATCCCCGGGAAGCCTCAGGCTTGTACTGGGGTTACAGCGTCCGCCTGGCCTCCTGCTTGAGTGAGTATTCACAGAGATTCCCTGCCTGGGCTTCCACACCAGTCTCAGGCCTACTGGCTGCATGCATCTCTTTCCTAGAAATCTCATTATCTGAAGGGCAGCTTACACATGTAGCCAGCAGCCAGGTGGCGTCAAATTTAAGGGCTGAAACAAGGCATGAATCATCCCAGTCACCCTCCAGGACTCTGCCCTTGTAACCTCCACTCACCATTGCTCCAAGTGGCTGCACAACAGCAAGAGATGAATTGGTGCCCTTCTCTGTTTCAATGATAATTACATCCCACTCATTCATATCACAGCCAGCAGTGGAATTTAAGAGCCCTGGAAAATTCCTCTCCTGTCTTCTCATTGATTGGATCTTGTAGGAAGACTGTAAGATGTTAGGAGGTGGTTCCTGGCACTTCTCTTGAGCTTTGACAAAGGAAAAGGATAGGGGAGACTCTTGCAGCAAGGGAATTATTTGGGAAAGAAGAGTCATTCTGTCTCCAGATTCACTTTTGGCACTGAAAACAACTCCTGCTGCCACCATTCAACCATGGAGTGTTTGAGGCCTGTCCAGAAGGCCCATGGGTGAGGACATGGCAGCAGTAACCCAGATTCTTTTTCCCAGGTGCTGTCTTTTCCGAGTGCCCATTTAAGGAAGGCTATGATCTCTCTATTGGGACCTCAGAACGGGGCAGTTCTGTGGACCAAGTCACTCTGCCCTCCTTCAGGTTTGTATCCTGCCTGCTTAGCCCCACACAGAGCTCCCAGTAAGGCTGGTGCAGGCAGCAGATCAGGGGAAATATCCCAGAACAAGGCCAGTTATTTTCCTGTTTTTCAGGAGTTGGTAGCAGGGACTGTCACATTGGCCGGATGCTGTGGGGCTTTGGGGGGGAGGCAGCTGCAGTGGGCACCATCAGCAACAGACACAGCTCCCTGCTTCAGCAGGAGACAGGAGCTTGGACACAGACCTAGACAGTCTGCCCTCACCCTGTCCTTGTGCTCTCCCCAGGCATGCCCTTGTCGTATTTGGAGGCCTTGAGGGCTTGGAAGCTGGGGTTGATGTGGATCCAAACCTGGAGGTCACTGACCCAAGTGTCTTGTTTGACTTCTACGTGAACACGTGTCCCAGCCAGGGCAGCAGAACCATCCGGACCGAGGTAGGGCTGATGGCATTGGGGTGTCCCAGGGCAGTGCTGGGTGTCTGCCTGTGGCAGTGACACACAGGGCCCAGGTGTGCTCTGACTGGCCTGGCTCTGCTGCAGGAAGCACTGCTGATCTCTCTGTCTGCGCTGAGACCACACCTTGAAGAGGCTGTGAAGACACCCAGAGACAGCTGAGGGAAGGGAAACCACTGACCTTGCCCTTGGGGAGGCAGCTCTTCAAATGTGGGGTGCTGGGCAAGTCACTCCATCACTCCAGGAGCCTGGTGGGACCAAGGCACAGTGTGTCTGGAGCTGGCAGCACTGCCCAACCAGACATTCACTGCTGCTGGGAGCAGCAAGTCTGTGCCCTCCTGCCTGCATGTTCCAGCCAGGGGCTGGTTGCTGCTTCCCAGCAGCTGGCACGAGCCTGGCAGCAGGCTTGGTCTCAGCAACTCGGACATCTTGGGTGGGAATAAAACAGTATGGAACCTCAGTTGCTGTGAAATCCGGGTGTGTGTTGGTGTAGGCACACTCAGTGCCTCTGGAGCAATGTGGCCTTCAGACTGAAAGGAAGTCAGACCTTATCCTTATGGCAAGAAGCTGTTCCTGCCTCAGCCTGACTTCCCCCAGCCCAACCCCAAAGCTTCATCTTTCCCAACAGCAGGAAGGGCTGGAGCTTCAATTGAGCCTCAGCACTAAAACACATCATCATCTCGTTACAGTCTGGCTCCATCTGTGATGCCTTAAGCTCTGCCTAGTGCACTCAGACAGGAAAGCAGCTGGAAAAGTTGGCTCCATCCTCCCCTCCTCCTGCTGAGATATTCAGAGCTTTGGTGAGAGCAGATAAGAAACAACCAATACCATCGGTGTTCAAAGCTTTACTGCTAAAACCATCTTCTGAAAGAAAACAATCATACAGGAAGGCAGGAACTTTCCTCGGCACCCATCTTGCTCCCCCTCCGTCCCTGCTAAACAGCAACAGTTTGTGACTTCCCTTTGTGCCTGAGTAAGCCTCACACAACTCCAAGGCAGCAGTGGATTAGGGGCAAATCCTAGAGAGCTACTACAGTGTTGGGTGCCCCTGAGCCTCCTGCAAGACCACTCTGGAGCCCTGTTGTGCGTCTGTTTCAGTTAGAAACAAGGGGAAGGGTAGAGAGAAGCACAGGTTTGGATCTTAATTCTCCATTTACAACTGCACAAGGAACTGTGATTCTGTAGGTGACTGCCAGTCCCTTGCCAAGGGTTACCTGGATTTGTTCTAGTCAGGGTTCAGTGCTTTCCAGCTGTGATGGCTTTCAAGTTACTTGTTCTCCTGAGGATATTTGGGACAAAGAGGAGCCCTGAGGCTCTCTCAATGCTCTCGATGGGAACCAGGAACCGTTCCAGGGGGATTTTATCATCCACAGGGCTGTTGGGCATCACGTAGGAACGCAACTCAATCTCCCCACTCTCCTTTTCCAAGATGAGCACCTTGAAGAAATGGGTAGGGACAGCCACATTGTTCTTCCCAATCACCTGGTACTTCACATACATCTTCCCATCGGCCTCCATCCTGCACCAACAGCAACATTGCAGGTTATCTCCTAGTTTGGTGTCACTGCACCCCCTCAGTCCTCCAACACCTCCCTAAGTAAGCCCCCACCGAGAGCAGGCAGCAGCTCTGCTCCTGCAACAGGGCTGTAAAACATGGCTGGGGCAGAGGCTACGTGACATGGTGAGGGTCAGCTGTGCATTGGGGCTGCTCCCAAATCCCCTTCCTGCTGGCTCTCTTTAACAGACTTTCCAAGTTATTTCCTGCTGCTGAAGAGATCTCAATATGAGACACCTGCTCTTTGGTGCTCCGTGGAGATCTTTGAAAATTAAGTTGTGTCCTTAAGTGGAGAAGTAGTCCTTGACATTAAATCTGAAAGCTTTATGCTGCAGGGATGGGGCCTGCAGTCTAATCTGGTAATCAGTAAATCTACTAAATTTTTAAGGACTGCAAACGAACTGGTTATACTGCAGCTGAATAATCCCACTTGATTAATAAAATAATCATCTGGATGAGAAATACATAAACCTAATCCAAAGAAGGTACCTTCCCACAGAACCTCTGTGCACAGCTGGTCTCACCTACTGAGAGAACCCTTAATAGATCCCTCCTGTCAGGTCCCTCAGCCTGTTTACCTTTGACAGCACAATACATCTTTTGGGTGCCAGTCCAGCTCAGCTCTTTTGTTTACCTGGGCAGGAAGAGGGGTCCTGTGCAGACATAGACATTCTTGTTGTTTTTTGCCAAGCTTCTGCAGTACTTCTCAAGGTTATTCCACGCATTCTGGTTTAAATGAGGATTCTAGAAACACAACCAGTAGTCAGTTGCTGGGGAATGTCCTCACTGTTCAGAGTAACAGCACCTGCCTTTTCTGTAACACATCTCGCAGAGCCCCAAGCACTTTCCATATGAGATCTCCACGATCACCTCTGCTCTGGGAGCTGTGACAGCCTGGTTTACACACCAAGGACAGAACCCATTGCCTAAGGCCACAATTTTTTGCAAGTGTGCGTCTACCTGTTTAATTCTGCTCCTGACAGGAGCTGCACTGAACGGGGGTCTCTCTTTCCTGGCTTGAGAGGCACACACAGGCAGGTGCATTTGCAGGATCCCTGCTGTAAATTTAGCAGGAAATGCAGCACCTCCGAGTGACTCCGGCCCCTCTCTGTCTGCACTGCTGCAGGCACAAACACAGCGACGCTCCCGGGGCATTTCCCGCGGGCAGCTCCGGCTTCCCCCGCAGGCCTCGGGCCGTACCTGCGGGGCGATGTTGCTCAGGTAGAAGGTGTCCCGCATGGCCTTCTGGCTCCACCTGTGGTTGGCGGCGGCGGCCAGGTGCCCGCGGTCGAAGCCGCTGCCGCGGTAGTCGGCGTTGGTGGCGCGGTGATATTCGTGCACCGAGTCGTCCTCCTGGAAGTCGCAGGCGGCGCGGTCCGAAGCGCCGCTGAGCGTGTCCCGGTTGAGCTGCTCGATGACCCAGAGCGCGCTGCGGCTCCGCGGGTCGTAGCACAGCACGTAGGACTCGCGGCTCCGCAGCTGCGCCAGTCCGGGCAGCCCGTACTTGCTCAGCTCGGTGCGCCCCGAGCCCGGTGGCGCGGGCAGGCTGGCCGCTGCCACGGCGGGCAGCACGGGCAGGCGAGCCAGCAGCCCCTGGGCCGCATCGTCCCGGTGCTCCCGGCGGGCAAAGGCCGCGCCCAGCCCCGCGCCCACCGCTAGCGGCAGCACCCACCGGAGCCGCAGCATGGCCGCTCCACCGTGCGCCCGGCCCGGTCTTAAAGGGGCCGCGGCGGAGCCCCAGGCGGCCGCGCTGTTGCGGCGGCATCGCCGCTTTAAGGGGAGCGCGCACACGCTGAGCGGCGGGCACGCGGCGATGCCGGGACCGCGCTCCTGGGGAGACGGGGCACAAGGACACAGCGAGGCGGGGACGCGCGCTCCCACCGCCACCGAGCTGCGCTGGCACCTGTGCCAGGTACAGCTGGGGAAGGCAAAGTAAAACCAGAGATGGCGGTGGAGGAGCCAGGCTGGCTGTCCAGGGCTCTCCGCAGCTCGCTGTGCTGCTCTCACACCTATGGACAGCGCAGCTGGAACCTGGAGCAGCCCCAACTCCGACTCAGCAACAGGAGAGGTTTCAACAGACATCCGTTTAGTTAAAGGAAACGTTATAAAAATAGTGTTAGAAAAAAGAAGCATAAAATAAGGAGGTTTAGAGTGATGAAATGTTCACTACACCCTTTTCTGGCAGTTCTTCCCAAATAAAGTGGGGGAAAAAAAGTGTTATTTGTCCCTTTCTTTGGGGAAAGGGCATTTTACAAGACTGCTCCAAACAGCTAAAACAAAATCGCTGATGTTCTTTAAGGAAAAACAGCATCTGATTCCCAAACACCCCAGACTCCCCCAAAACAACTTCTGGCCTTCATTCTGCTCGGTGCTAAAGTGTGAATAATTCTAGGTCAGGTCATAAAATTCAAGCTCAAATCAGTCTCCTGAGTGACCACCACCAGCAACTTGATCTAGCTCACTGGTAAAGCCACAAAGCTCTACAAAGCCTCCAGTGAGGTGCAGGTAGAGCAGACCTCTCCTTCCCAGGGAAGGCTCATCCCTACCCACACCCAGGAGTGTACTGTTTTCCCTCCCAGCTGAAGGTGATTTCCCTTTCCCCTGTCTGGCAGCAGCCCTGCCTATGAGGAACACATGGTAAGAGCTATTTAAACATCCAGTGTTCAAGTCTCTGTGAGATAATGGGTCGCCAAGGCACCCCAGACTAACACGTCCTGCCCCAAAGTTCAGCTCCTTCAGCAAGTCAGGATTGTAAGAAACCAGAAGCAGGAACATCTCAAGGCCGGAGCAGGTGTTACTTGGCCACATAAGCAAGGAAACACCAGTTAAGTATCGTCTCACTTCAAGAGCAACAAAAATAATCACCAAAACCCTTTGGGGAATGAAGCCAAGGGAAGCACAAGGAGATTCAAAAGCTGGTAAAAGGTTAAGACTTTCTTTTGTCCTCTCAGAAAATCTGGTTTTGCTCTTAAAGAAAGGAGAAAGTCTTGGAATAAAGAAATAGATGTCCCAAGACAATGAAAAGTACTACTCCTTTCAACAGCAGGACAGAAGTTCTACCACACAGGAAGGAAATAAGCAGGAATATAAAACAGCTTTTTATGTATGGAACAACCTCCCTGGATGTTTCAAAGTTGTTGCAAGCTCTCCCCAAAGAACTCAATAGGTTTGGCAGCCACAGGTTGGATAAGGCTACAGAATTTATCCCAGAGATCTTTTCCAGCAGGCAAATCTCTCATCACATCCCTTTAAACCACTGCAAACTCCTGTCAAAAGCATTCACTGTCACCCCCTGAAGCAAGGTGACATAACACGAGCCCTTGGACACCTAGGAAGGGAGATGTCAGCACGACACCTGTACTGCCACCTCCCCTGTGCCCTTCCCCAAGAGAGATGGTCACCCCCAGGACCCAAAGCTATGCTGAAAAATGCAGTTGTTCATCTCCAAGTAATGCTTTCATCCTGATTTGCCTGCTGCCTTCTCAGGTTACTTTAAGGAGACTTCCAGCTGCTCAGAGCAGGAACACTCATGGATGGTCCTGTTGCCAGTGAGAAATTTCAGCATAAGGAAACCCTGCACATGCCAGGGGAACCCAGAATGAACAGCCTAGCACAGGTATTCAGGGAGATGAGAGCCGAGTTTGTGCATGGAATGGGAAAGCTACAGCAGTATTTATAGCAGTTCTGATGCACAAGTGTTTGAAGCAGGTACAATCTTGCCTCATAGTGGGACCCTCTGGTTCTACATTTGTAGAGAACCTCCTAGGTGGCTCTTTGACCACACAAGGTCTGACCAACAGCCTCCCCAGTGCAGGTACCCAAGAGCTGAGACGTAAGACCACCTGCAACAGCTCAGAAAGAACATCCATCCAGTGGCTAGACAGCCAGGATACTTCATCACACTGCTCTCCTGGTCTACCTGTTCCATTTTTCTTGGAGGAAAACCATACCCTCAAGAAAAGATTGCAGCAGAGAGGGATACTGTTGCCACAGGTATTAATTACAGATTGCTTTAAACCTTAAATTGCTCTTGCAACACAGCAGCAACACATGGCTGCACAAGTGGTACTCGAGCATCTTCTCAAGAGGCAGAGATTGCTTGGGATTGCCAGTAAGAACATGGGTACGTGCACCAACCTGTCCTGCACCCTGGTGAGAATTACAGCAGCCTGTGAAGGCCTTCAGTGAAGGAAAAAACACCAGTAAAAAAAGCTGAAGGCTGCCAGCATCCCTCCTGTTAGGGCAAGTCTAGGCCAGCAGCAGCTTAAGCAAGTCTTACAAAGACTGACTGACCTTTAACAAATCAACACCCATAAATACCAACAACTGCAGTGTCCAGCAGCAGAGGTGAGCCAGCACAGCACAGAAAGAAAGGGAAAAGCATGTTGGATTAGTGTTCACTCAAGAGCTTCTGCACCACACAAGCACCTGGGTGCTGGCAGTTTCTCACTCTGAAGATTAGGGTTTCTGCTCAGCTCCACACTGTGGCAGGTCAGCAGTTCTCCCTGTGGTTTGTCTCAGTCCCTGTTCACCTGAGCCCACTCGTCTGTATCTGAAGTGCAGCAGTTTCTCTCTCAGGAGGAACAAGTGTCCAACTCAGGACTGTTGACTCCAACAGGACCAGGACAGAACAGTGGATCAGCCCCAGCAGTCAGCTCATGACAGATGCTTGTATGCCTGCTGGATTGTGCTGGAGAAGGACTCTTACTGCAGATCAGAACTGTCTCTTCCTGGCAAGAAGTACTGTGAGACAATACCAAGGTTACTGTGACCAGACCTTAATGCAAGTAGTATTATTTAAGCCACTGAGGCAGAAAAGTTCTGTGCCTGTATAAGCCCCTAAATACATCTGTCTTCATTGCACATGATTAGGTGTCCATTTCTTGTGTTTCAGGATTCTGATTGTAGCTGGATATGCTCCAGTTCAGAGCAGCAGGAGGCCTCTCTGCAGCAACAGTCCTGCTCTAAGGCTGTGCGTAGTAAGGCTTGACTTGCAACTACACTTCACCAGGGGATTAAAACCACCACAGTCTTGCTTTCAAGGAGACCTCGTTGATAAGGCAGGTCTGGATTCAGGCAGTTTGAGTGCACAAAGCCACCAGCTGTCACCATGTCCTCCTACCTCAGCTTCCCAAGTCTCTTTCCCAGTCAAAGGAGTGCAAACTGCCAGGCAACCTTCACCAGAAAGTAATGCAATCTTCTTCACACACCCCAGGGATGGCCAAGTGCAGACACGAGGGAGGAGAATCCAGAATCTACTTAAATGGCAGAATGTGTGACTTCACTGGAATACATTCTATTCACAGGAGGAAGATCCTTCTATCTTCACCCACCAAAATTCACTGGACTTAAGTCTGTCCTTTCCCCATCAGAAGTTACTCCGTGTGTTATTTGCACAATACAGGAGTCCATCCCTTCAGGGATATGCAGACAGAAGGCTTCTTTCTCCCCAAACTCAAAGTCATTAAAAAAAGATACAAAGAACTGCTTTTGGCAGCAAAGAGGCATTTGAGATGTGGAAAAATCTGGAGTGTAGGACCCAAGTAGATGCGGAAGTAATCAGTCCTTGACCTAATAAATAGAGTAGAAATAAGTCTTCAAGGTGGCCAGTAGCCCTAACCTGAAGTCTTGCAGAGATCAGTAGGAGCTTTAGTGCACCACACTGCAAGAGGCCATCTCCCAGGACCCACTGCCACACAGTTCTCTGACACCTTTTGTTAGGCCCATGGACTATTTGGAATCTTGAAGTTCCTTTGCCTTCTTCAAAATCAGATGAACATCAGAGATGGGATAATCCTATGGCAAAGAAACAAATAGATTTCAGTGACTTCCCAGCATTCTTGATACAGATTGTTGTCAAAGTTTGCCTTGCTTAAGCAGAACAAAGTTCTTGGCCTATTATAACAGTGCCATGTTCAGTTACTCCTTTAACAGCTACAGTTTCCTGTTTTGTAACTGATCAAACCTCAATATCCTTCCAGAAGGTTTCTTGTTTTTTTCCCACTTTGTCCTCCAAGGGCACAGTAACCTGGCCTGCTCCAGGGCCCTCTCTCACGCCAGAGAGCCTTATCAAAGCCAGTATCTTGCACAGCCCAAAGCAGGAACTGGCAGAATGTGAGATATCCAACTGTGCAGTGCAGGCGTTTCCAACCTAAGGCTCTCTCAGATCTCAGAATTAAAACCCTCTGGCCAAAATATTTAGCAGTGTTACATAAGGTTTCACATTTTTGCGTGAAATTATTTGATTTTTTTTTTGCAAACCAAAGGACCATTAGAAACCTCCAATCTATGACAAGTTCTCTGTAGGATAGAAAGAGTGCATGTGCTAAAGACTCCCAGTTACAGCAATGAGAGTGCTGTGAGATTCCTGCAGATTTTCCTGCATGCAGACATCGCAAATGTGGTACTTGTCTTGAACCAGGCATACCCTCCCACCCTCTCACATACTGTCATTCTCTCTCACAGTGCTATTTTAAGACTTTTCCAATTGCTTTCTGCACCCACTCTACTTAATTCCTACCTGTAGCAGCCTCATGTTCAGAGTGAAGTCTCCTTCCAGCAACTGATCCCGGATGAGTCTGAAAGACGGAAATTATTCCAGCTACTTTTGACTCTTTAGAAAGAAACTTTAAAACCTATAACCTCTTCACCAGATGCCCTAACACGTGCCTACAGAAGACTCCTGGATCTATGGAAGAGGAGGAAGGCTGTGCGTGTACTTACGTCAACATGGCACAACAGACGAGCAGGAGGAAATCGAAGCGCTTGTCGTCAGCAAACAGGGAGTCCCAGATGCGGATCACATCTGGCAGCAGGAACTCTTGGGACAAGAGCAACGTCAGCCAGCGGAAGGCAAAGAACTGGGGTTTGATGTTCTGTTCTTGCTGTCAGACAGGCACCAGGCAAACAATGAATACGTGCTCCCGGCCAGTTCCCTACAGGCAAGAGATCACCCCATGTTTCCATCCCCGTCTCCTCCCCAACACTGCTCTAAGCTCCCAGCTCTTCCTGCAGCAGCAGGAAAACCTCTGCATCCTTTGGGGACTCTCCCATTCAACCCTGACTGAAAGATTTCAGTGCAAGCACACTCCACACACTTTACAACCAAGCCAGAAAATGCTCCTCTGTCCACAACATGGAGTAAAGGAAGCTTTTCTCCCTAAAGGCGCTATTTATGTTCTGTAAAACCTGCCAAGCCATTTTAAAGTTCCCATTTCAAGAGAATTTTATCTGCAAAGCTGCAGCCCTCCCCCGCTAGCACAGGCACTGTTTGTCAGGATTTCCTCTCCTTTCCAGAACCCCTGCATTTATCAAAAGGTTTACTATTCACAAAGAGAAACAAAGATGGAACAGAGTTCACACCAATGGTCAGTAAAACATGCTGTAAGTACCTTTAGCCTGAAGCTTTCCTGTTTTCTCATGTTAAATCCAAGGTAGCATAAGTTTAATCAAGGTCAAATAAGTTCAGGATTCTGCTGATATCCTTAAGGACCAGCTGCTGTATGGCCAAGACCACTTCCTGCCAGCCAAACATTAAGCAGTTTTTCTCCCCACTGAATCAGCTACCAGCCAACACTGTGGACTGTCACTGTGCTGACAAACCATCTTCTGGGATTATAAAAGAAACAGATCCTGACTTTTCTAGACGGAAAATGATCTCAGTGTAGTTTGGTCAAGATTGCAGTAACAAGAATAGCTTTCCCTTCCAAAGTCTCCTTGGAGTTTCACACCAAATGGACTGTAAGACTGGAGATGTTTGTAATGAGATCTGACTTTTCCATGTTCTACAAAACTCACACAAACCCAAAGCACTTGAAAACGTTTGGATGAAAGGGAACAGTATAATTTGAACTGTGAGATCATCCAGCTCACTGGATTTCACTTCTCCTTTGGAGAAGCTCCATGGAGTATAAGTCAGTGCTGTCAGGGCAGCCAGTGGCGATAGAAGTGCATGTGTGCAGCGTGGGGGATGTTTTTTGTTTTGCTCTTAAAAGCAGAAACGCAGCACAGCTGCACAGCAAAACCCATGTTTTGACTATTCTCTACAAGAGAATAAAAACTGCAGCTCCAGCTATGCAGGTGACCAAGGATCATGGCCAAGTCCATTCAGACTCCCAGCTGGCAGCTGTGCAACAACCATAGTTTGCTTTCTGAGGCAGGCAGGAGAGGAAACCTCACTCCAAGGAGAGGCTGTTTCAGCTCACAGATGAGTCTCTGCCCCACAGGCAAAGCCCTTCATACACCCCGTGTTCTACTCAAGCAGTTTAACAGAATTGACATTCATGTGCACTGTTAAGCCACTCCTCGCATCCCACCCAAGAGCCAGAGAAACACCTGGCTCCTCACCAGTTTCAAATACAGCTCCACATCTTTTTCCTTCAGGGTGGAGTACACTTTCTCCATTTTGTAGGTAATACCACACTGAGAATCATCCAGGCTCTTAATGAAGTTGTCCCGAATTTCAGCCATTAGATTGGTAAAGCAGAAAAACGTGTCTGCTTCAGCATGTTCTGGGGAAAGAAAATAAGAACATGGGAGAATAGAGGAAGCCTCACAGAGAGGTACAGGGCTGTAAAACTGTCCTTGCTCCATAATCTGTTTGCTGTATTGGATTTAAGGAGTAGATCCCACCAGACCTTGGCTTGCTTGGTCTGGGTCAAGGCTAGACAACTTTTTTTTTCTTTTTTTTTAACTACAAACATCTACAGAGCCACTGCAAATACTAACCCTGTGTCCAACACAAGGTCTTCGTGACATGAGGTCACAAAACAGTTATCTATGCTCAGGAACATAATCTGCCACCAGCACACACCCTCAGAGCTCCTGTGAAGCAGAAGCAACAGGCCAAGTCCTCCCTTTCCATTTTTTTCCTTACCATGTATACACAGTACAAGGAAACAATAGCTAAGAGGATTCTGAATTTAACAAACAAAAATTACTCAAAAATCCTCACCACTCCCAGCCCATTAAGCTCCTACAATTCCCCAAAACTCATGCCATGCAGAGAAGCTGCAGTTCCACAGCCACTGCTGAGCAGTCAAAAGGCTTCCTCACCTTTCCATTCGCTGTTAGGGTCTGTAGCAAAGGTGTAGTAAAGAGGCCCCACGATTTCATTCATGCCCTGGACATAGGCTATGCCAGGGTTCAGCTTGGCATAGATGAACAGGATCCTCTCCACCACTTCCCAGTGAGCCTCGCAGCCATTGGGCAGAACTTCATACTCGCTCAGAGAGCTGGGGGTGGTTTTCAGAGGGGAACTCACCTGGAAAACAAGGCTGAATCAGGATAACCAACTGGCACACATCCTTTAGCACTCGTGCCAGGCTTGGCTTTTAACACACATAGGCCCCCCAAAAGATCTGGGCTGTTTATAGCACATAAACCAAGACAAGCAACTCTGGGAACACACAGGCAGACAAGTCCTGGTGCTGGCTGTCCCTGAAGAACGAAGTCTGTGCTGCAGCAACACACAGTTCCTTCTGAATAATTGCACCGCATGATCTCATACAGCAAAAGCCACAGCAGTTCCACTTCTTTGTTAGTAGAATGAGGGAAGGGTATTGATGGTTGTGGGAGAAGCCACCTTCCCCAACAGCACGTCTGCTGCAGCACTCACAAAAGGGGAAAGAGACTACACATTTTAATAGGTACTCAGCTCTTCCCCTAATTCCAGGTTTGAGATCCAGTTCTGGAGGACTATGGAAATTTGTAATAAATTCATAGTAAATTAACCCTTCGGTGTTTTGTTGCCATACAGGAAGGCATATGTCTGGCATAAAATAACTTGTGGCTCCAAATTCTACCAGAAGTCAGGTAAAAACAATCCTTAAAATTAAATACACTTATAATTCCCTACAGTCTGTCAGGAATTCCAGTTGGTTCTACAATATGCAGCCCCCAGAATGCTCAGTATCTGCTGGGGTGTTTCCTTAATTCCACTGCACAAGCAGAAAGAGAAACAGAGAACAACGCAAGAATCACCCTTCCCCTTCCCAATCTGAGACCTTGCCCTGTGACAAGGACAGCCCCAGCCCAGAGCTCACATTTGTCACCCCACTGCGGTTTCGTGCCACCGTCTGCGACTTGAGCGTGGTCTGCTCCACCCGCCTGCGCAGCGTCTCAAACTCGTTCTGGGGGTCCAGGATTAGCAGGCAGGGATAATCCGTGGGGCGCTGGAAAAACGCCATGTCAGGGTACAGCCTCCTAGGATGGACACAGAAGGAAATCACAGACAAGAAGGAAGTGCCCCATGTTGAATGGGAGGCTTGGTTTAATATTCAACTTCGTTTACAAAGTACAATTTGTTGACCGAACCTCTCGGGATCTGAAATCTCGAGTTACTGTCTCACACACCTGACATCTTTGTCTATCTGGAGGAGCACTTCGTTATCCTTGAAGTAAGTGTTCCATCGACTGTCTGGATTTGGATTGAGGGGCTAAAGAGAGAAACAACAGAAACAGAACAAGTGTGTTTCATACATATCAAAATCACATCAGGGTCGTTTTTTCTCTCACATTTTCAATCCCTTTTCACTCGCCTCTTCAAGAGTTTGTTCCCAAATCAGGTTTTTTTCCCTCTGTTAACGAGATTCCTGATTGCAGCTCCAAACCTGTACCATGGAGATGGTATTTGGACTTGGGGTAAGAGTTATCCACCCACCCAGTACTTTGATGTTGTGGTTCTTCCCCCCACACCAAGATCCACACAAAGTTAACAACTAACCAAGAAAATAAGCAAGCTACATTCCAAGGGATTCAAAGATCACTGTGACCTGCCTGTGTGGTTTTACACCACCAAGGCTCCAGAGATCACAGTAGGGCAGGTGACTGCAGGGGAGTGAACGCTCAGAATGGCCATGGGAGCAGCTGTATCATTTTACAGTCTTTTCTGATCAGTTACTTCACTCACTCCTCCCACACACATACTCCTAACAGCACTTTCAGAGAAGGAGAAAGCCAAGGCATGCAGGAAATAGTCTGTTAAAAAAACAACACCCCAGCAGCATTACTAGAAATAATCCACTCTCCTGCCTTCCACACCACAGTCCAGCCTGACTGTCCTGTTTCTTTTCTATCCTCTGCTCTGAATCCACTCATGGACCAACTTCCCAGGGGAGCATTTCATGGCTCCAGGAACCTCTTGTGTGCCTCTCCCTCTACCTAGGAGACCCACAGCCTGGGCAGGCAGCCCCAAAGGGCAGGGGGAGGGAGAAGCACAAATGAAAACAGCTCTCTACAGAGCTATTGGTGCTTTGCTAACAATCCACACTCAAGGCTACCACAACAAAAGTGTCAGGCTGTCACCTGGGAACCATCCCTTCCTCAGGCAGGGCAGAACAGGAGGGAACAGAGCCAGGAGCAGTTCAGGGGACCAGAAAAACCCCCAAGGAATTTTCTGCAGCACAAAGGCTTAACAACACTTACATGATCTTCTAAGGTCACATCTTCCCTTGAAACACCCAGGTTGGCCTTGGCAATCCCAGGCTGGATAATCATTTCTTTCAGGAACTGGGAATACAGATCCCTTAAAGAAGAAAAGGGGAATTTGCAGTGAGGAAGATAAGGTCAAGGTGAACACACAGAGTTCAAATAAATGTCTGTCCCACCCTTCTCAGCCAGAAGGTATCTGATTTTCTCTTCAGTGTAATTGAAAGGGTCAGTCCACCAGGCAGCTGGGAGAACAGCACATCACACACAAGAACAATTTGTTTTATGAAAGTAATTAATTATTTAAAGACTATTCTCCTTCTGTGCAGATATCTTTGGAAATAAAGAGACAAGCACCAACATCCTCACCTTTGTTTCTTCAGCAAAGAGCTCCATAAGGCTTTCTCTAAAGGGAGGTAGTTCAGGAGTATCTGCACAGGAAACAGGTGAACAGAAATTAGTATTCAATGAGCTGTTACACCTGCAAGGTGAGCAGCACAAACACAGTGGCTCAAACTGGCTCTTAGAAAACACTGGGACTTCTCTCCAGCAAGCAAAGTACTTTGCTAAGCAACAGTCAGGAATAATTCAGGGATTGACTTTCCATACAGAACTATTTGTAGGACTGATCAATAACTAACCTGACCGAAATGCACTGCTAGCTTAAAACGGAGGCTGTTCACGTGCAAAGTGCTGATCTCCGCAAATTACTGCTGACTTCTAGTGGCTTTTAAGCTCTAGATTTATTGTCTGTTTGTTTACAACTTTAACCGCCAAAAAAGTGCTATGTGTACTTAATCAACTCAAAGCATCACTCGCAAGAAAGAAAAGCACCTTAAGCAAAACCCACCTTCCAGCACAGGCAGCGCAGCCCACCATCAAAGGGAATTCCTGTGGGACACCAGGCAGAGAAATAACCACGTTAGCCCATCTCTCACCGCGGGTTGCTGATGTCACCTCACAAACAGGCCTGGCAACACTTTTCCTCCCCGAGGGGCACGAAGTTTCCCCAGTGACGCTGCTGGGGTTATTCACAGCGTCTCCCACAGGGACAACCCGTGCCAGGCGGTACCAGCCCGGGGCACCGCCGCTCCCGGAGCCCCCTCCCCAGCCCGGAGCCAGTCCCCGCGGCACTCACCGCTGAAACACAGCTCGCGGAGCTTGGTCAGAGCCACCGTGGGTTCGCCGAGCACCTCCTGGAAGTCCGCGATCCTGAGGGGAGCGAAGCCGCGAGCGTCATCACGGTTGGTACAGGCAACCCGAAACCCCCTAGAGCCCCCAACCCCTCGGAGCCGCCGGTTCTCGAGAACCCCCACCCCACTCAGCGCAGCCTCGGCAGGGCGGGGAGGGGAAAGACGCCTGTCCCTACACAGACCCCACACCGACCTGCTCTGGTGCAGCCGCGACATGGCGGCCCCGGCGCCCCTTCCCCGCGCGCCGCATAAACGCTCCGGCTGGAAACGCTGCCTGGGAAGGGGGATGCGGGGCGGGCCCCGCCCACCCCGGTGGGCCCGCCCCCTTGGGGGGGTAGCGAAACCGCCGCTCCGCGCGGACCCTTCCCTGCGCTAAGCCCCGCCCCCGTCCGCCCTAGGTGTCCTCTCCTGAGCGCATGACCACGCCCCTTCCGTCGCAAAGCCCCGCCCCCAACCCGTTACACTCAATGATCGATAAGCCCCGCCCCTATCCGGTAAGCCCCGCCCCCTGCCCGCCTCGGGGCGCCCCCCGGAGCCTCGCCGGCACGGTCCCTGCCTTGTCCCGGCGACCCCCGGCCTGCGGGTCACAGCGTGGGTCCCTGGCCAGGCACCAAACGCCAGGAGAGACCCCGCGGGCTGCAGCAGCCAGTCCCCCAAGCACTGAGGAGACCGCCGGGGTGGTCGCGCTGTCCCGGCCACGCTCTAGCGCATGCCAATGGCAACAGTGAGCGGGGCTCGCGGGAATGGCCCCCCTCAATGAGGGGGCGCGGTGGGACCCTGGCTCTGCGGTGGCGGCAGCCGCAGCCCTTGAGCGAGGGACAGGCCGAGCTGCGCCGACCCGCCCCAGGGAGGCCCTGCCGCGACGCCGCGGCCAAGCCCTGCCCCGCGCAGTGACGTCAGTGCCTCCGCCGCGTGGCGTCACGGCCTAGTGACGTCACTGAACGTCCCCGTCCCCGCCGGGTCTCCGCTGACCGAGCGTTCCGGCCGGGCCGGTGTTTCCGGGGGAGGACTCGGTGGCGCTTCCGGCGCGGGCGGAGGAAGTGACGGTCGGTTTGTTGACAGCGGAGGCTGCGGCGGGGGGAGCGGGCCCGAGCAGGACGCGGACCCCGGCCCGCCCCGGGGAGCCGGGACCAGCCGGGACCAGTCCCCCATGGCGCCAGGTGAGTACCGGTGCTCCCGTCCCCAGCCCGACTCGGGGGCACCGGGCCTGCCCGCCCGGGCGGGGGGAGGAACTGTTGCCCCCGGCAGTGCCGGACGGTGCCCCCGGCGCAGTCCCCATTCCCTCCCCGGGACTGCTGGGAGCAGCCGGGCCCCGCCGGGCAGGGCTCCGGCCCGCGGCAGCAGCAGCTCCGGCGCTGCCCGGCGAGGTGACCTCTGAGTCCCTGGGGGACGAGGGAGGGCTCGGGTCCGGGACAAGCGCTGCCCGCGGGTTTGATAGAGACTATCGCGGGCTTATGGAGCCCCAGCGCCCAGAAAGCCGTGATCAAGGACTCCAGGTAGTCTTCTTGGGCAGGTGACCTATGGAATGAAAATCTGTGATGTAATTCAGTGAGCTGAAGGAACATCTTTACTGCAGGCAGGTACTAAGATCAACGCATTCCCAGGCGAGTGCGAGCTGTTTCATTTACAGTGTCAGTCAGTCTGGCTGACAAGTTCGGGAGTTGCAGGCTCTGCTGGAACAGAGGCTAGGTCAGTCTCCTCCTACTTCACTTTCCCTAGTGTTAGAAGGGATGGTGTTTCCCCGGAAAGGCAGCAATGACCCATCAATTAATAAAATCACAGTGATTTGCAGCTGCAAGATGCCAGCTAAAGTGACAGTGCAGTTTCCCTTCAGAGCACAACCTGTGCCAAACTCTGCATTTACATTACATTTGTAATGCTGAAGTTGCTGTAATCAGCTCATGTCAGTGCATATTGTTTGCCCTCTCCTTGGACGAGTCCCTGATGCTGGAACAGTCGGCTTTGCCAATCATTTTTGTAGCAACAGTGTAAATGTTGTGTGGTTGGCATGGAGCCACAGTGAGTCAAAGCTTGGCTCTGGGCACTGCCGGGAGAGAGGCTGGGAGAGATGATGGGTCTGAAGTCCAAGGGAGGGGATATTGGCACTGGCAGCCCCAGGAGAGGTCCTGAGCCTCCTGTGCAGTGCAGCCTGGAATGCTGTAACAACGCAGATGCAGCCTGGAAATAAGCAATAATTGCAAAGAGGCTGGTGGGTCCTGGATGCTGGGGATGAGGTAAGTAGAGCTGCCTGTACTGCACCTGGTTTTGGGTCCATAGATGGCAGGAGGGTGCTGTTACTGCACAGAGAGGGCTGTGTGCCCATGGAAAGGGCCTTTGTGTGCCTGCTCCCGAGGCTCTGAAGAACTAAGTTCCTTGGTGCACTAAAATGGAAGCAAATCTGTCAGAGAAATAAACTGGAAAAAATACTGGCAGCTGAAGTTCTGGTCACTTTTCCGTTCTTGCTCTTGAATTTTCAGCATCTTTCAATCATCTGTCTTTAACTCTGCCAAAACCCACGTGGCACCAGGCAGCTCATTGCTGGAAAAGCACTAGTGGCAGTCACTAGTCCTGTGTGAAGCTTCCTGATGAGAACAATTAGACAAGTGTTAATGATTTTTCAGCCTCTCCAGTTCTTTTCTTTTTGTCACACATCGAGGTTATAACTAGAGACAGTGTTGATCAGGGCAGCTATTGACACTTTTACTTCCCTCTCTGCTGCTGAGGTGTCATGTCTTCAGTCTAAGGAGGGAGAGGCCAGCTTGTGTCCCGGACAAAAGGTCACAGCAGTGCTCAGATAGCTGTAATAAATCAGGAGGATGAAAGCTTTTCTTTGGTCTTATCTCACTGGGACAGTTTAACCATTCTTGATATTAAACTTCTGCATGGGATTGTGTTGGTGGATCACGGGGAGCTCAGAAGTTAAAGGGCAGCTGATTTCTTCAGGGCTGAGATCAAACAGCTGCATTGTGCTGGTCTCAGCAGAGAGGGAACAGAGGCTTGTCAGAGCCACAGGAAGGCAGTCCTTGCCCTCTGGTGCTCTGAGCTGCTTGGACAAGTCCCAAGCACTGGCCGTTTCCAGCTGCACGTGACAATAGATTGTCAGTGGGAATTTGTTTTCGAGTTCTCTGGCCATCGGTAGTAAACAGTGGAAGAACACTGGCTGCAGGGACCTCCTGTCTGATGGCACAGGGGAACCGGTAGGGATAGCAGAACACGCTTCCCAGCTGGTTCAGATCTTCCTGTCGATCTTGCCTTTCTGGAAAGATTCTCTCCAGCAAGCTTCAGGCAAAATCTGCAAGAGGGACTTGTTATGAAAGTGAGGCCGATTCATCTCCAAAGCAGACACAGGACAGCTTCCTCCCACCTGCATTCCCTTTGCCAGGACCTCCCAGCCAGGGAGACAATACTCTGCACTCAGTGGCCCATTTCAGCCTTGACTTCTCACCTTACACAACTCCAAAGGTGAGAACTGTGGATTGTGCAGCTCATCCTTTATCAAAGTTGAAAACCCTCCATTTTTGTTGATTGGACCACATGCACCTCAGTGGAGCTATTGTGGCACTATTGAAAAGTCACAGTTTTATGTGACCAAAAGAGCAAGTTCCACCCTTAACACTACAATTGGAGAGAATTTAAAGTATAATTTTATGATGGCTGAGGTTTTGGGGGTTTTTACCTTTTAGAGTGATTAAGCTGAATGGGAGTTAAACTCTTCTGTCTTGTACTGATACTGTAGGAATGAAGGAAAGAGAAAGCAGCAGAGGCTTTAGAGAAGCAGAGGACTGGTGACACACAAGTGTCCTGCTATTTGCAGCTGCAGGATAAAGATCAGAGACGGAATATGGTTAAGGACATTTTGCAACAACTTTTCCAGCAATGGCTGCTCAGCTGTGGTGCAGAGAATAACAACTACCTCCACAGCATCAGTGTTCTCAGGTCCAGCAGGGACAGACTTACCAATAAGACACAGATTTTATATCAAAAATAAACATGTCAACACAATTTTTTGTGTTTGTGGAAATATTTAGAAAAGTTTAGGTTTGCTGATAATGTGTTTTGACGCCTTGAAAGTGAAATGTCACTGTTAGTCTTCAAGCTAACTTTTTTGATAAGCCCCTCAAGGCCCCAGTGAACAAGTCTTTATACCAGAGCAGTCAAGTAATTTGAAATCAGAAAACAGACAGGGATAGCTTCCCCCAGTTGTCTGCCTCATCCATCCTTTATCCTGTTCCAAAAATGAAGAAGGGCAAAAGCACCTTGACTTTTTCCAGTTTAGTCGCTCTTTGTGAAAGATTTGGGATGGTGAGGGTGAGTTGGATGTAGAGGTGTCAGGCACAATCACAATCCTTGCCTTACACTGCACTCGGAGGGATCCCAGACCAGTCTGTGTGTTTCCCTCTGCTTCTGATCCACTTCATGCTCTAGTTCAAGGACTAGAAGCATGAAGCTTCTGGCTTGGCACTACAGAGAAACACCAAGCTCAAAAATGAAACTTGTCTTGGAATGTTGGTAAAGAGAATGACAGGCTGGAGATGCAGGGCCACAGATCCCACTGTGGATTTTGCTGACAGTAAATGTTTTGCTGGTTTATCCAAGCCACCTTGAAGGAAACCGAGCAACGTGGCTTCTACCACTTCCTTTTCCGAGGGCCTTTGTCAGCCAGATAACCCTGCAATGAGGAAACATTTTGCTGTGTAGCCTCATTTCCAAGCACAGCACACTAACTGGTTCCCACAGTATCCCCTTGGAGTGGGAATACCGAGGAGTTAAGGGCACACTGCCAGAAAGGCCAAACTGCTGTGGGTCCTTTCGAGGTCAGCAAGTGCTGGGCTGTAAATACAACGAGCATCCTGCTGGTGTGACAGCCCTGTGGGACACTTGCAGTTTCTCAATGCATCATTTTTGCCTTTCTCTGCTTATAGCTGTCCTGATGGCCCCATAAATTCATCCCAGGACTTCATCTGAGGGAAGGCTCTCCTGCATCAAAAGCTTCCTTCTGCTTTTCCCCTTCCCATAATTTCCCTCAAGATGGCATCTGACAGTCCTGAGTCGCTGATGACCCTGTGCACCGATTACTGCCTTCGCAACCTGGAGGGGACTCTGTGCTACCTCCTGGACAACGAAACGCTCCGGCTCCATCCCGACATCTTCCTGCCAAGCGAGATCTGTGACAAACTTGTCAACGAGTATGTTCCAGGCCTGGTTTGGGAAGGAGCTGGGAGCTCACAGAAGGGGGAGTATAGTTCTCCAAAAAGAATTATGGGAAAGAGTTCATAGGGCTGTGTTTTCCCAGTTGATCATATTGGCAAATAGGGGTTTGCATGAACTTCAGAAGGAAGTGTTCCTTTTTGTACTGCTATCATTCCAATTTTTTTGGTAATCACCCTTTCCAAGTTAGAGCTCAACAAAATGCTGTGAAAAGGGAAATGAAGAGTAAACCCAGAGTGAAACAGGCACTGCTTCTTCCTAGAATGTCAGTGAGCAGCAAGGAAGCCTTCCCGTTTCCTATCACTGAAGCATTACAACACTGCCCAAACAGAGAAATAAGAGTGCAAAGTGCTAACAGATGTTAAATTTTAAGGCTGCTGCTCCCACAGTTTTATAAAGCAACCTGTTTCCAGGGATTTATGTAATTTGGCTGTCACAGTCTCTCTTGGCTGAACTTGTGCCCACAAAGTCTGGCAGAGAATTTGGCCAGCTAATTTTATGAAAAATGAAAAAAATCAAATTACTAAATTTAAACAGCTAGGGAAAAAATTCCTGGAGTCTATGCTTGCCAGAATCCAGTTTGCTTGCACACACACACACACACAGAAAGTCTTGCACAAATTTCGCCCAAGATTTTCCATGGGATTGTTGGTTCTGTGCCAGAAGAGGCAGGTGAGCTCCTTTGCCCCAAAGGCTGATTTAGGTGATATGGGGGGGTGGGTCTGGAGGGGATTGTGTGTGCTCACAACTCTGTCACGCTTCCTTGTTACCAGTGCAGGTGCCAGGGCTGTGGCTGAGCCTGTGCTGTGCTAACACCATTGCCCCACACAGGTACGTGGAGCTGGTGAAGACAGACAGCATCTTTGAACCCCATGAAAGCTTCTTCACCCTCTTCTCAGACCCTCGGAGCACCAGGCTAGCTCGGATCCACCTGCGGGAACACATTGTGCAGGACCAGGACCTGGAGGCCATCAGGAAGCAGGTGGGGTTGCACTGACAGCTGCCACATCACACAGCAGCATTGCTGCACAAGCACCAGCTAGAATTCCATACACCCAGAGATTCCCAAGGCTCCGTCCTTCACTGCCCAAGCTTTCTTTGGACTAACCTCAGCTTCTCCCTTCTCAGCTCCCAAATCCACTGCTGGGAGTGGCAAAGGACACTGGTTAAGCTGGATGAAGTATGGTTTCAGACTATCCCACTGGGAGGTGTAGGGCAAACAGAGTGAGCACTTTACCTGTGAAATATCTCTAATATATCCTTGATTTCCCTTTTTTCAGGATCTTATTGAGCTCTACCTGACTAACTGTGAGAAGCTGACAGCCAAGAGCCTGCAAACCTTGGTAAGCTTCAGCCACACACTGATCTCGCTGAGCCTCTTTGGCTGCTGCAATATCTTCTACGAGGAGGAGAACCCCGGGGGCTGTGAGGACGACTGCCTGGTGAACCCCACTCGCCAGGTCTTGGTCAAGGACTTCACTTTTGAAGGCTTCAGCCGCCTGCGCATCCTGAACCTGGGCCGCCTGATCGAGGGGGTAAATGTGGAGACGCTGCTGCGGCCCTTGGCCTCCCTTGCAGCTCTCGACTTGTCTGGGATCCAGCTGAATGATGTAGGATTCCTGACCCAGTGGAAGGACAGTCTGGTTTCCTTAGTGCTTTACAACATGGACCTTTCAGAGGAGCACATCCAAGTGATCGCACAGCTTCGCAAGCTCAGGTCAGCAGATCTGTTCTTCCCTCTTTATCCTTCTCCAGCTGATAGGGAAAGATCTTTCAGGAATGGTCTTCTTTCCTTCTATCAGAGAGGCACCCACTGCTGGTTTCAGCTTATAAACCTTCCTGTGAACAGGCTCACTCATTGTACATATCTACTCATCACTGTACATACCTGACATGTCTAAAGCCAGCCTGAATTTTGCTTGTAGGAAGACACCACTTAGCAGAAACTTCCCATTGGAAAAACAAAAAACAACACAAATGTGACTCCATCACCCCCACTTGGTGTGCAACAGGTAGAAGACACTTTTTTGAGTGGGATGTTGGCTCCAGTCTTAGGTAGGAGCCAGCAAAGTCTCTCTATGTCCTGTAAGGAACCCCACCTGCACGCAATGGTTGGTCAGTTTGTCCTATTGCTCCCTTAGTGGCAAGATTTCCTCAAAGCTTAAGCATTTAAATACCTGAAAGAAATCAGGATAATGTAATAGCCCGGGGTGGGAAAATTATAAGATTGGGAAAGCAGACAAAAACCTGCGTAACTTAATTTGTGGGATGAGGCAAGATACATTTCTGGGGCGCACAGATCCTCTGGTGCATCTTAATCTCCAGGCAGAAATGCTCAGGTGGCTGCTATGATGGAGTCTAGAAAAGGCAGTTTCTGAGCCTGGAGCAATTTCCTTTGTGATGTATGGCTAGATGATTCACTGTGGTCCATTCCAAGTAGCCCTCTACCAGATACCTGTGTGCTTTGGTTAGACACAGGGCCAGCTGCTGCTGCCAGAGCCTACAGAACCACATTCCCGTATCTTGGGAAAGAAATAATGATAAATAATAATCACACTTGGCTCTGGCAGGGAGGCAGAAGCCCCAGCTAATGCTTTCCAGGCTGTGAGATGCTCTCTATCACTTGCAGGCACCTGGATATCTCCCGAGACCATCTGTCCAGTTATTACAAATTCAAGCTGACCCGGCGGGTTTTAAACTTGTTTGTGGAAAACCTGGTGAACCTCACTTCGCTCGACATCTCAGGGCACACCATGCTGGAGAACTGCACTATCCCCAGCATGGAGGAGAAGATGGGCCAGACAAGGTAAGGGAACAGCAACTACTGAGGTCTGCTTGGATGGATAGGTCAGTCAAAGATGAATTAAGAACAGTTCTCTCTTCTGAATTCCCAAATTCTGTAGGCCTAGTCAGTACTAAAAAGCAGGATACAACTCTTGCCAGGTTCTCTTGACAGTAGAGACTGGTGTGAGAATCAGCTGCAATTGCTGTATGCAACACATGTAAGGACTTGTAAGAGTAATAAAGAATTCATTCCCATCTGCCTGCCATGTATATCTGAAGTATTTCAGTTTTTTTCCACACACATTCTCCCAGGGCTCTCCTGCAGGACTTTTTTCTGAAAGGACTCCAAAGCCCTTTACACATTTCCCACACAAAACACTCTTACCCTTGTGGAAATCCAGGCTCTTCTGACAGAACATTTATACACTGAGTCAATACATCAGCATTCATAGGAGGACTGAGTATTTAAAGAGCTTGGAATCCAAAGGCCTATTTTCAGATTTGACCTGGATACTGGGCAGATCAACCCTTGAAAATGCTAGTGCCCCTCAGTAGAGGCATACCTAGAGGTCTGGTTTTCCACACCAGCCAAGAGCTCTGCCCTCCTATTAAGCATCTGCTGAACAGAAGCAAAGAAGTGAGACAGTACTGGCTTCTTTTCACCAGAGCTGGTGAAAATGCACTGGCTCTTGGTCAATAAGGAACATGGCAGCAAAAACAGTCTTCTTGCATGCTCATAGAAGCAGACTTAACATGTCTGTCACATTACAAATACATTGGATGAGTGAAATCCACAGCCCTTTAAGAGGAAATTTTCACCCCAACTAGTGAATTTCCAAGACAAATTTTACCTGGGAAAGCTGCATCTTGTCTACAGTAATTCTTACTGCTGGTTCCATTCAGCACGTTCACCTTTCATTCAGGATCACCTGGGATGAATATTTAGAGTTATGTTCATAAGCAGCTTCCTGGTATAAAATGAAGTGCAGCTTTTACCACTCTGGGTATGAAGAAGTACAGTCAGAGTGAATGGAGGGCTCACAGCCATCTCTGTGGCAGGAGACACCTGAAGAAACATGGTACCAACATGAGAAATGTCTTGTTTTTTCACCCCAGCATTGAGCCAGCAAAGAGCAGCATTGCTCCTTTCCGGGGTCTGAAACGACCACTGCAGTTCTTGGGCCTTTTTGAAACATCCCTCTGCCGGCTGACCCATATTCCAGCCTACAAGGTAAGGAGGCTACAGGAATATTGGCAGTAGGAACTTGAACATGAGAACACTGGCTGCCAGTAGAGTGGATTTCTTTGGGTCTTGGGTGTGACAACTGAGCTCTGACCTTTCAATAACTACTTTGTAATGCAAGAAAACTGCCAGAAAGCAAGACCTGTACCCCACATAGTTTTTATAAAGGTTGAAAAACATGCCCCTTGGAGAAAAGCATGGAGAAATCATCTTACCTGAAGGATGTCTGTGACTGCAGAAAAAAATTTAAGACAGTAGGAGTCCTACTTTTGAATAGCACCCTCCTGCCCCAAAGGTGCCCTTTCTCAGCCCTTTGGACTGAAAACTGACTCAACCTCTGTCTTATCCTGGGTTGAATCTACTATCAGGGCAGAGGGGAGGTATACCCTTTGACCTTTCAGAGTTTCCTTCTCATGTTGGTTTTCCTCCTTCATAATTTCTCCCCTGATTCCTTTTGCTCTTCCATGCCAGGTGAGTGGAGACAAGAACGAAGAGCAAGTCCTGAATGCTATCGAGGCTTACACTGAGCACCGGCCAGAAATCACTTCCCGGGCCATCAACCTGCTTTTTGACATTGCCCGCATCGAGCGCTGCAGCCAGCTGCTGAGAGCCCTCCAGGTAAGCCTTGGCCTCACCCTGACAAGGGGAATTTTACACTCCTAGTCTTTTTTTCCACCCTGGGACACTATCAGGCCATTCCAGAGAAAGTTCCAGTAGCGCAGTGGAACTGGGTACCTTCATTTCCTAAGCACGTTCCTGCAATGCGTGGTCCACACATTCCTTGCAGGCTTCTAAGTCACTCCAAGAATTAGCAGCAAGTCTGTGTCACTGAAGCTCCGTGTTGCTTCTCCGCAGCTGGTGATCACAGCCCTCAAGTGCCACAAGGATGACAAAAACATCCAGGTGACGGGCAGCGCCGCGCTGTTCTACCTGACCAACTCCGAGTACCGCATGGAGCAGAGCGTGAAGCTGCGGCGCCAGGTCATCCAGGTGGTCCTGAATGGCATGGAGTCCTACCAGGAGGTCACAGTAAGAGCAGCCCAGGCATCTTTGGTTCCCACAGTCCTCTTTCCTTGTATCAGTTCTTTAGCCTGGTGTCAGCATTTGGGTTTCCTTTGCCTGCAGGGAGTTAAACAAAGTAGAAGAGTTACTGCCCAGGTCTGCTCCTGGTCTCCACTCAGCAGTGGGGATTACATGCAGGGTGCTCCTTTTTATCCGTGAACAATGGTCAAAGGGTGTATGTGACACGCAGATACCACACAGACACCCTGACTGTGGGGTGGAATGGCTGTGGGTAAAGGGGATGCTGAGTCAAGGGAAGGAAACATCTCAGATCTCTGTACTGGAAGCCAGCTGTGTAGAGAGCCAACAGGCAGTGAGGAACTGGCTTGGAAAGCAATAGGCCCTGGATAATTGGGTGGCCTTGTGAGACTGGAGTGACAGCATGGAGCCTCCATCAGAGGTTAAAAACCTCAGTAGTTGTAGTCAGGCAAGAAGATGCTTTCAGTACCAAGCAGCAAGGAACCATGAGATGGTGGGGTCTGTGCTTTTGTAGCCACTTGGCTCAGTGTTTGCTGCTTCCTTTTGACCCAGGTACAGCGGAACTGCTGCCTGACACTGTGTAACTTCAGCATTCCCGAGGAGCTGGAGTTCCAGTACCGCAGAGTGAACGAGCTGCTGCTGAACATTCTCAACCAGAGCCGGCAGGACGAGTCCATCCAGCGCATCGCTGTGCACCTCTGCAATGCCCTGGTCTGCCAGGTGGACAACGACCACAAAGAAGCTGTGGGCAAGATGGGGTTTGTCATGGTTGGTATGATCCCAAGGTGTCTACCTATCCGTAACCCAGGCTAGGACAATTCCCTTACAGCTGTCCATCAAATGTCTCCAGCCATGATCCAACCTTGCAGTATCACAGGAGGGAACCAGTGTCCCTGCTGACCTTTCCTGGAACCTACCCCTTTACTTGCTTACCAACACTGGGAGTTATGATCTCAGAGACAGGCTGGTGTGAGGGCAGGAAGGCACTGTAACCTAACACCTGACCTCACCACACTGGGTTATTTCCAGATCTGGTACCACCTTGTTGTGACTGTCTCCTGCTTCTGCCCAAGTTTGCATCAATTTCCCAACTCAACCCATATCCCCCACCTTTTCCAAGAACTGCAAAGGCTGTTGCTTTGGCACAGTTATGCCACATCCCAGACCTTGTCATACAGCTCAAAACTGAGTCAACTGCAAACTCAACAGCTCAGCGACTGTGGCATAGTTCAGCTCTGTGAATACTTGCAACTTGGAACATGACCCAGTCCCACTGGTTTAGAGAAAGATGTATCAAGTAGGTTCTCTGCAAAAGATCAAAATTGGCCATAACTGCTGTAATACTGCAGGGCTGGTTAAGTTTTAGCTCCATGATTTTTGAACTGTTTCTCACTCTTCCCGTTTCTTTGCCCACAGACAATGTTAAAGCTGATCCAGAAAAAGTTGGCTGATAAAACGGTGAGTGTTTCCCCAAAAAAACCATATACATAGAGTATTTTCTCTTCAGTCTGACTTAGGCATGGCTAAGATCCGCCCAGAGTGCCAGCTCAGCTTCTATAACAAACACAAGACATCTCAGCTGACGCTACAGAATTTCCTGTCCTGGGGTGAGGCAGGGGAATGTGACAGAGAGGCAAAAATATTAAACAAAAATCCCACTTACTGAGAAGTTGAAGTGAACAACAAGGTTTTCTTACCTCTGAAGTCATCTAGGTTGATGCCACGGTCATGGGTTTGCACCAGGCTCCTGCTTTAGCAAAGCTCTGATTCTGTCCCTTTCCCTATAGTGTGATCAGGTGATGGAGTTCTCCTGGAGTGCCCTCTGGAACATCACTGATGAGACCCCAGATAACTGCGAGATGTTCCTTAACTACAGTGGCATGAAGCTGTTCTTGGAGTGCTTGAAAGTAAGTGTCTGGTTGTCTGTGGAGAGATGTTGACAGGAGCAGTGGAGATGCAGGTGCCTGGGCAGGATCCCTGGCTCTTCTCCTCTCCAGGCATTACTTCCTACATTTCACAAAGAGGAAAGTAAAAGCTTGTCCAAGTTATTTTTCTCACATCATTCCACCCAGCCAGTAGGACAGAAACACTTAAGAGTGAGCACATCTTCCCCTTTGCCCATCTTTGCTGAGCCCCCTCAAGCAGAGCAGCAGTGAACTGTGGGCCTGGTGTTGATCCTCCCTTTTCACACATACCTTTAGCACCATTTGGCACCTGCTAAGGAGCCATTGCTAACTACACAAAAATACTGAGCTTTTCTAGATGTGCTGTACAGCCTTTTCCCACGGTTGCTTGCTGAGCATCACCAGAGTCCTACCGGTGTATAATCCTGTTCCTTGCCTGGCCAGGAGTTCCCAGAGAAACAGGAGCTGCACCGCAACATGCTGGGTCTCCTGGGCAATGTGGCAGAAGTGAAGGAGCTCCGCCCGCAGCTCATGACCTCCCAGTTCATCAGTGTGTTCAGGTGAGTGCCTGGCTGGTGACCAAATGGGCTCTGATCTCTCCTCCTGAACCACCTGGAGACTTGTGAACCTTTACTGTATCAGCAGCTCTAAGTGATCTCTTCTCTCTTGGCAGCAACCTGCTGGAGAGCAAAGCTGATGGGATTGAGGTGTCCTACAATGCCTGTGGAGTGCTCTCCCATATCATGTTTGATGGCCCAGAGGCCTGGGGGATCTGTGAGCCTCACAGAGAGGAAGTTGTGAAGAGGATGTGGGCAGCCATCCAGAGCTGGGATATCAACTCCAGGAGAAATATCAATTACAGGTAGGAATGGAAAAGATTGGCCCACTCACATGGAAGCCAGGATTGTCACAGGAAGGAAACACCCAACAGAGAGAAAGGAAGAGAGAGAGCCTAGCATGGAGGCTCTGTTCAGAGTGAAGGAGAAACATCCTCAGGGGCATATTCTTCAGTGAGGGTTTTACATCTTCCTTTGAAACATGTTACATAAGATGCTGGAATTAGACACCTTACCTGACAATTCCTATGGGAGAAGACTGGCAGCCCAGCAGAATTTCTCCTGCATGTTTCTGCTGAAATTGAGTAGTTCAGGGAAACCATGGTCTGGGACTGCCTAAGCATTTTCCTGTGATACTGCTGTCCTTTGCAGTCTGTCCTTCTAAGTCTGTTTGCTTCCCAAAGGCAAATGCTTTCACTTTTCTCTGGGGCATATTTAGACACAGTTACCAGAAATCCCTTCAAGGGTCAATACTGCTGGAACCCCCTCAACCCCTTCCTGTAAGAGGGTATCACGTACTCAGAATTCCCTTAATGCTTGGCAGGGATCCAGAACTGGTATTCCAGTGCCTGTTTACAGTATAGACAGTACAGTATTGTCAGAAGAAACACATAACCCTTGCACGTGTGCAGCCAGCTTTCCCTGGGTGTAGTTTGGCTTTTCCCCTCCTTAAACTGATCAGTGCTGCTGGATTTCAACTCTTGTGAGGAAAGGCCTAATGAAGGATGGAAATCAGTTGTCTTCATTGCAGCTCTTTCTCTGGGCTGTGTGTTTGTGCTGAAGTGGTGGGGCCAGCACTGCCCTGGGACACTGACTTAGCCTTGGTACCAGAATCTTTGACATGCCAATGGATTTACTGCTGTGGTATCTATGAGCAGACTTTGTATTGCTGTGAGTGGCAAAGGTGCTGAAAGAAGTAGCTCTTGGATTTTTAACAACTTCTGTAATATTTCTGTGCAGGTCATTTGAACCAATCCTTCGACTTCTTCCACAAGGGATCTCCCCAGTCAGCCAGCACTGGGCCACCTGGGCACTCTATAACCTGGTCTCTGTCTACCGTAAGTTCTCTCTTTGAAATCATATTTCCTGCACTGTAGAAGTTGAGGGGGTGGACCTGTTCTGTCAGCAGAAAAAGTCTTCTGAGATCAATTTTTTGGTAGACAAAACCTTCTTTGAGTGATGCAGGAATGTCCAGGCAGCACAGCCAAATAAATATAATTAGACTTAGTGTGTAGGAAATTCCTTCACTGCTTTGATCCTTCTCCTCCTGCCACCTTTTGTACCACTGTTGTGAGGGTTCACAAGGACTTGATTTATTCTTTTCTCTGCAGCTGACAAGTACTGCCCACTGCTGATCAAAGAAGGTGGGATTCCTCTCCTGAAGGACATGATTAAAATGGCCTCAGCACGACAAGAGACCAAGGAGATGGCCCGGTAGGACACCAGTGCACCATCACAAACTCTCAGTTTAGCCTTAGTTCAGTTTTTAATTCTTCCACTTAAAATGAGGCTACCAAAGCAAGGCCTGTAGTGATGTGTATCAGAGGTATGAATTGAACACAGGAGAAGCAGAGGAAAAAGAGGATGAGAACAAAAGACTAGTCATTGCCAGGCAACTGGGTTGTAGGTTGGCTTGTTGAGCAAGGGAGCCACATGGCTAATTGCAGTTCTTAGGCCAGTAGTCTCCAGTTATGACTTTTCCCTGTACTTGGGTGGGCTGCCTGTCTTCAGAATCATACTGGCCTGTCACTGAACTGCCAGCTGCACAGTTGAAATGAGAGCATTTTTCAGAAGGTAGAGTCCATCACCCTTGCATTGACACCTTTCTTTGGAGTCATCCTTTCAGTTGTAAAAGCCAGCTGCAGTTTCTGATCACTGGCAAAGTGAGAGCTGTAATTTCATACCTGCAAGATGAATAGGAGAGAGGTAGAGATCTGGGAATACATACCTGGTGAGTGGGCAGCAGGTATTCCCACAGCTGAAGGGTTGCTAAATGCTGGAAGGGACTGGAGCCTGTAGAAGACAGTCACAGTTACACACAGTGTGAGATGGTGACAGCAGAGTGAAGGACAAACATTTGTATTCATGTATTTCCTGATGGGATTTAAAGGCATCTGAGGTTTTGGGTATGAGGGTAATGAATTAATGGTCACAACTGGATCTGGATATGCACTACCATAACTTGACATTTCAAGTTGGGAGCTACTTTTGTGGAGGTCACTGGTTTTGACACAGTTTGTGTCTCAGATACAAACAGGACACAGTTACACAGAAATCAACTTTGGGACAGTTCTTAGCTTACTGTCCCACAGCTGAGATGCAATAAGCTTTAAACTAAACCCTCTCTCCTTGTCCTTGTTTTATCCATAGGAAAGTTATAGAGCACTGCAGTAACTTTAAGGAGGAGAACATGGACACTTCCAGATAGAGGCAATCACTCAATGCCTCTTGCCAGCACTGTATCCAGCTTCTCTCTAACTCACTGTACATAGGGAGGACTCTTTCTTACCAACTCGCCCGTTGGAAGGAAACTTTATGTGTGTGTGTGAGACCCTCAGTAGATGAAGGTGAATAGGGGAGGGGGGAGGGACTTTTTGCACAACAAAATGCTTTCCTTAACTTAGTGGACTTTTTTGTTATGAAGTTTCAGGTTGAAGTTCTGTGTGTATGATTTCTGTATAAAAAGAAAACAAAAAACAAAGACAATTACATTATGTATCTTTTAACCTTTTTATTTTAGACCACACAGAGAGCCTCAAATGACCATGAGCTTGAAGACCTAGTTGTGTGATCACTAGTGTGACATGTTTATTTCCCACTTTTTAGACAATTCCCTTTTGCTGTACTGCATGAGGTCCTGTGATGTCTGCAAGAACACCAGTTCTGAATCAGCACTGGCTGCTCAGTGGGGTGACAGGCAGTGATGAATTATTTGTTTGGTTAGAGAGGCTGGGGAACACAATGCCAGAGAAATAGACCAAAAGAACTGATGTTTTAGTGAGACTTATAAATGGAGAAACTAGAGAAAACCTTTCAAGCTATTTTACTCCCTTAAGGGCTTTTTAATAGAAGACTCACATTAATGGAAGCACTGCTAATTCTATGTGGGTCATTTGGAAGTAAGACATTCCCAATAAAGTCAGGAGGTCTGTTTTGTCCCCATTGGCACTACAGTAGGATTTGCCAGCCCACCCAGCCTCAGAAGGTCAGGGATGACCAGTAGAACCAGTTCTATATTCTTGACTACACAGAGCTGCTCTCTCAAAGGGAGCCTGTGCAACAAGGCACAAGGTTTGTTCACAAAGGGCTACACATCTTCATTCCAGTCTTTCACCACCTTTTTTTAGTTGTGTTCTGTTTTGTAGGGAAGGGCTACAAAGCTAAACAGAGAATTTCCCTCTGCTAGGCCCTAGTCCAGGGCAGCTGTACCCCCTCATGCAAGTCCCTGTTCTGCCCTCCCTCAGTCTGTGTCATCACAAGCTGTGCTCAGTAGCATCATAATCTCCCTTCACAGGAAGCTCACTGCAGCACAACTGCTGGAATTGGAGGTGAGGAGTCTCCAGGCACCCTGTAAAGGGCAATCCCAGGAAATAGCACCTTTTCTTCCACCCCAAAATCTTCCCCCTTTTCTCAGAAGCAGAAGGCCTTATTCCTCTCTGACTCCCAGAAGCACTTAGCAGTGCAGTCCCAGTCCCATCAGCAGCATTACTCCAGTCTGTGTGACACAGGTGAGAAGGGAGTCCCACTAAACTGGTCGTCACCTGTAACACTCCAGACCTGTAAAGGCTCAAGAAGTTGAAGGCCAAGGTTTGCCTCACAGCCAGGCACTCAGCAGCACAGTTGTCCATGTCATAGCCCACTGCTCATCACAGTTCTTTGACAATTCACAAATCTTCCCTTAGAAGGGATTCAGAAAAGATGTTGAACTTGACAGAAGGAAGATGAGCCCATGCCATGCAGGCTGGGACATTTCAGGCCTCAGAGCACAGTAACTCGCTGCTCTCTTCCCTTGTACACTTTGCTCTTGGATTTGAGTCGCTGCTATGAGGTTCTGCTAATGCTCAAAGTTCACGTTGTCCTTGTGAGCACGTTAGAGACAGATCCTTGATCCACAAACTGACACTTTAACTGACAGAACACAACTGCCTGGAGAGGTTTACTTTTACTGCCAATACGGTGTTATTCAGTGTCTTTTTTTTTTTTTTCTTTTTAACCATATGTCATTTGTTTTGGTATTGTGAGATCTGTACTTTTTTCTTTTAAGTATTTTTCAAACATATATATATTTTTGTGTCACTTTTAAATTGTTTTCATAAGATTTGCAAAACTTGACAAATTATACTTTTTTGCGGTTATTTGAAATGTATTTTTCTCTTATTCCTGTTTCCCAAGAATTTGTGTCCCTATGAGCTTTGAGATGGGGAAACTTATTTCAAGATGTGTTTTCTGTGTAACATTTGCTAATGCAGATGCAGAACTAAGAGGGGCTGCAAATACAGCCTTGGTTGTTAGGGGAGTCAGGCTTTGTTCTTTAATTCCCCATTTAGTGCTCCTGTCCTTGGGAAGTTGTTTCACATGGAAGTGCCATCCACCACGTCTGCTTCCTTTCCAGTGCCTATGTAATGAAAGCTCCTGCCACTAAAATCTTGAACCAATTGACAAAAAGCACTCAAGATTCTGACTGTGTTGGCAAGGTGGGAGTAGAGCAGAAAGGAACACATGACAGATGTGAGGTATCAGAAAGCTTTGTCTCCAGAAAGCAGCTGCCACACTGGGGAGACAGTGGAACTGAGGACCTCCCATCTCAGCTGGAGCAGATCCCAGCCTCTCACTGCAATCCAAGCCAAGCAGTTGGGCTCTGCTCTGAGATTTTGGCACAACTACATCAAGGCTAATAACAACCAATGGCTTGGTTTTATCTGCCTTGAGACCTCAAAGGTTTGAGTTTTCCAAACCAGTGCTTCCACAAATTGAGCATTTACTGGAGTCTCACCTGCAGCATCCCAAACTAACAAGATGTACACTGCATCAAAGCTGTTTCACACTGTAAAGATAACCTCTGTCCTCACTGCTCACAGACCTTCAGAAAGCTGTGCCTCAGCCTGAACCAGGATAAAAAGATTTCCCAGCAATAAGGAGATGAATGGAACCAGGCCAGACTGTCAGGAAAGCTCAGCTTGCTGAAATCTGTCAGCAGTCCCAGGGGAAAGAGGGAACTCTAACTGGGCTGTTCCAGAAAGCCTCACATAAGATTTTGAGTCAGGCCACCAGCAAGGTAAATGCCTAAGACAGCATTAAAAGGAGTAACACCCCTGTTAGAGTAACATGAGCTTTGCCTACAAGCTTCAGTGTCTTCAAGATTTTGTGAGCTGAAAAGTAACATTTTCCCTTCAGTAAGGAGGAAAGAGGGAAAAGTATCCTATCCTCTGAGCACCAGAGCACAATCCAATAATTCCTCTAATTGTAAGTCTGAAACAAGTTTGGGCCTTAGTTTCTCTAACTGAAACAAACATAATGCATGACCTGCAAACGTTTTTTGATGGCAAGGATTTAACTAGTGCCATAGATCCAGAGCTGAGGACAGAACAGGAGGGTTGCCTGCAGACATCACATCAATGTTCTGCAAAGGAAGGGAGGGCAAAGTAGCAGATTTTTTATGAAGGTTTAATGTAAAAGGGGAAGTTGGATACCCTGAAATGTTTGACTGCTCCAGGGATGCCTCTCAGGCCTTCCAGCTTTGCTGCATCAAAGGAACAAGCCATGAAACTTCAGCTCCACACAAAATTATACAGTCAGTGACCAACTCTGCTCAGAAAACCAGAACGGGGTTCCATTCTTAAAAGAAAATCCAGCTGGAGAGAAGTTCATAGTGTGGAAGGATATTGGAGAGGGGCTCCTTGTGCTCAGTAGTTGTTGGCCCAGGCAGACTCTTCATGTTTTCACTACTACATTGCCTTTAAGATTCCAAAGCTTGGCAAGCAGAGCACGAACACGACTCAGTGGCTCCGCTCCCTGCAGAGACTGTGCCAACAAAGGAACCCTCTACCTGAACTGTGTGTGGTTTCCTTCCTGGCTGGAGGGTGCCCCAGTGGCCCTTGTCAGTCACCCAGCAGTGCCAGGTGTCCATATTCTCTGGAGCAGATAAGAGCAAATTGGTGAGCAACTTCCCACCAGTGCTTCCATTTTACAAGATCTGTGGGAGGAATTGCTCATAAGGATTGGCATCTACTTGGATGATGTTTAACACCCAGAAGCACCAGACTTTCTCATCTAGACCAAGCCAAGAAAGTTTAGCACTGATATTTGTGGCAATCAGAACACTGCAGATAATTAATCTGCACCATGGCTGCTGTTTCCCTGCACCTTCCTACTGAAATGATTCTCTTCAGCACTGAATCCTACCCAGCTTGTCACCTTGGCTGGGCTCCTGTTGCTGTCACTCTGGTCTCTGCAAAAGATGAGTGGGAAGAAAAGTCTTGGAGCTGTGAATCAATTCACTCTCATTACCTGAAGAAGGCAATTAATTACCAGTAGGGCAAGAGCTAGAGGGCACTGCAGTCAGGCACTATCCATAGAAAAGACATTTCCTTGAGACTGTTAAGGGAGGAGTCTGCCACAGCTCAGGTGTTAGAGGACAGCTTGTGCTGGAAAAAGAGAATTAAAACTAGGGGAACAGCTGGTCTCCACGACAACCATGTATGTGTATGAAGTAGAGAGGGCAACAGTCATCAGGAATGGATAAAAAGCAAAATGGGGGCTGAAGGAAAAGAGAGCACTTGAGGAATGAGGGAAATACTTTGCTGAACTGAAACACTTCTGCTTTAGCAGACTGTTTTGATTTCATATAATTGTCACTGATTCTCTCTGTAACTCTTGTTTTAAAAAAAGTTTTTAAGCTAACTAAATATGTATTTTCTTGTTTTGCAATGAAAATACCCTCAGTTATAATGAGCAAGCGTCTCCTTTTACTCTGTCCATGGACCTGCCTGATGCTAAGGCCTGGTTCAGATGTTTGTACCTGGCGAACCTGAGCAAAAAAAATGAAAATGCACAACTGTTGCTTCCTTACAATTCTGAATGAATTAACTTTTCTGTTGTATCCGTTGGATACCCGCTGTGTATTAAACCTAGTGCTCAAGAGTGTCTTGTTCCTTTGTTCTATGAATGTGGTTTATTTAGGTACATTACTGGTCCATTGGCTGTCATATATTTAATTAAAAATGAAAGGAACTGCCACGTGTTGATGATGCCATTCAGTGCCTTTGCCTTTCATCACTCCAAAAGACACAATAATGCTTGTCAACAGAAGAAAACCGTGGAGGACAAGAGCATTGTTAGGAAGTTGTGTGAAAGGAGAAAAAAAATCAGGACAATATTTGAGTGTCCAGATTGCTCTGAACTCTGTAATGTATCTGCTGCTCACACTCCACAGCCTGGGCTTTGTAAGGGGCAGGATCTGCACACTTAAGAAAGGCCAATCTGCTCTAAGGCTAGCCTGACTTTCTTCTTAAGACCTGGTCCTGGAAGGGCTCAGTTAATTCAGTGGTCACTGTGGAATCTGTAAAGAAGCAAGGTGAACAGGCTGGGAGGAGTTTTTGTATGAAACTGAAGTGCCTCTGAAAACATGCCATGTTGTAAGAGTACAGACAGATACCTTAGCCTTCCAAGCTGGAATGCCATAGGAACCAAGATTCTCCACTCAGAAACTTACTAGTAGAGGCCTTCTGTAACTGTACCTAATTTCAAGCAGTCACTGAAGCTGAAACCTTTGAGACAAGAGATAAGCTCTGATCTCTGCAAGACAGCTTTCAAAGGAGAAGATAAACAGAGTAACACGCACCAAATTATTTTAATCACAAAGAGAATGAGAATACATTCCTTAGGACAGATTATTCTAGAACATCAAAATGTTTCAACTTTCAAGTGGATAATGTTATTACTGAAATTGCTTTCATTAAGCTTTAAAATTTACACCTCTGTGAAGAAGGATAGACATTACTCACCTTCGTCCAAGCACCAATACAGCCTGAGGTGTCTGAGGGAAGAGAGCTGTAGGCTTTGCATTTACCTAGAATTAAAAAAAAAAAAAAAAGGGTTTGAATGATCGCTGGAAATGTAGTCGACAATTTTTTTTAACATTTCAACCCAGCTGTCTCAGGTAAACCATTTAAGTGACCCACACAACCAGGTGCTTTCCTGGCATCAGCAGGTGGCCACTGATTCATGTGAAGAGACTAACATAATCAATTTGTGGGCAAACAATACCAAGGAATCCACTATTTGTCAGGTGCTGGAGGGTAAGTTTATGGAGAATATGATATTTCTTTCCAAATTTTTGGAAATTTCCTTGGGAAAGAAGGTAACAAAAGCAGCAAGATTTATCTATGTTAAAACTGAAAAGGAGTTTAGAGAGAAAGCACTGATTTTGGAACCTACAGATCTGTGATGACATTTATTTCCCTTAGACACTCAAAGTGTAAATATATATGTACTATCGTCACCTCGGTGGTTTTTTTTATTGTTAGCAAGAGACAAAAATGCATCTCGGGTACAATTCAATTGCTTTTAGGTGTCTGTTCCAGCTGGGAAGGGTCTATACACACCTGCTTCCCTCGGCGGAGTTCAATGACCTCATCCAGCCAGGAGCCTCTTGACTGCAGACATCTCAAACAGATCAAATCTTTCCTCGAGTTATGTCAGGCATTCTCCAGGCTCTGTTTGGTTAATGGGGCCGTGTAGCTGCTTCCAGCCTCTCTGCGCTTCTTCCCGGGGAAACCAATACATGGGATAACCACGTAGGGGAGAGCAGGGTTAACACGGTGCAGCACCTCGGGAATCACCTCCAGGAGCCTTTGAACGGCACCTGCATCCCGACCCATCACTGCCAGACCCTGCCAGAGCTCTGTGCGCCCAGCAGTGCCTGCCCCGCTGAACGGAGGGTCTGCCCATCCCTGCGCTCCACAGCCCGGGGCGAGGGCGGCAGGACAGGCTCAGGGAAAACACGTTCCTTGAGGAAAGGTCTCGCAGGGCACAACAACGCCGAGGCGGCGTGGGGGACGAAAGGAGCCCGGTGACCCTGGCTCACGGTACGTGCCGAGCCCGAGGCAGCAGAACGCGGGTAATGGAAGGAGCCCAACATCCCAGCGGAGCCTCCCCCGCAGGGCTGGGCCACCCTGGCCCCGCCTCGGGGCGCTGCCCGTGTCCCGCCCGGCGCTGCCCTGAGGCCTTCCGGGCCGGCGGAGCCCCGGAGCCGGTGAAGCCGGGGGGCCATGGGCCCCGGCGGGCGCTGGGTGCGGGCGGCACACACGGCCCTCAGCGCGGCCCTGGCGCTCGGGCTCCTCCTGCACCGCACGGGTGAGGCCGGGCCGCGGGGAGGGGGCGGCCGGGGCCGGGCCGGGGCCGCTCCGCCCCCAGGGACAGGCGGGGGACGGGGATCACGGCCGGGCCGTGTGGCCCTTGCGGGACACGGGCAATGGTCGCCCGGGTGGGTGCCCCGAGGGAAGGCGGGGCCTAGGGAGCCCCTTCTCAGCCTCTCCTCTCTCGCCCCGCGCCCTCTCTCCGCCTGGTCACTCCCCGTTTCCTCTTCGTAGATTCGTGACCCCTTTGCTGAGGCCAGAGAGAAAAATCCCGGACGCTTCACAAGGAGCTGCTGCTCTGTCTTTTCTGGGTACCTTTCAGATCTGCAAAAGCAAGAGGAGCGTGGGGAGCTGCTTCAGCCGCTGATCTTCGTTTTGCTGGTTTTATGCTCGATCCTGCTGTACTTCAAGGTGTCCCTCATGGATCCGGGTTTTGTTAAGCCTGAAGAGGAAGTAAAGGTAAATCCCTTCATAAAGAGAACAAAGTGGAGCAGCTGTAAAGTCTGTAGGCTTTTCTACTTTTTCCACGCTGGTAGGTAAGAAAAATCTGAAACAGTTTCTGTTGTGCTGGCATGAAGGACACATGTACAGACCATTGGAGATGAGAACAGACTGTCTCACAATGGTATTTTGTGACAGCAATAGGGTTTACAGGCTTTAAAAGTGCCTTTCATACCACACTGCCCTGGTACGTACCTGTGCCATTTGAGCCCAAGTTCTCTCCTAGAGCAGAGGCTGCAGTGCCTTGTGGAATGTATATGTGACCTATTTTACAATAACCACTGCTAAGTGGTACAAGTGCAAAAAAAGCCCCGAACTGAAAGGTAGGCTTGGCAGACAGTGCTCTCTGCAGCTCTGTTTATTGAATTCTTTATGCATTTGTTGCCCTCTCAGAGGACATATCCACAAACAAGTTACAGTAAAATAAATTGAGATGCAAAGTTTCAGTAACTGCTAGTCTGCTCAAGGTTCACTGCCTTATAGACTGTGTAGGACAAAAACAGTATCAGTCTTAGTCATCCATCATTAATGTCAGTGTTGGCTGTGTGTGACTAATTAGCACTGCTCATACTGAAAAGACATTGTGTTTAGAAGTGAAGTCTAACTTTGTTTTTGTCCCAGAGTGTATCTTGTCCAGTTATTTCTGCCTCTGTGCAAACATTATTTGGAGGGTTACAGTAACCTGTTCTCTCTCACTCTACCATAACTGTCTGCAGCCTCTGTAGGAATTCTAAGGAATGACTTTGCTAAGGAATGATAGAGATGACAAGCACTGTATAATTGTTAAGTAAAAGGATGCAGCAAGACTCAGTCATGCCTAGACAGCAGTCCAAAAACCTTCTTCAGTACCTCCCTTTCTCTTTTTTGTAGGAAGGTGAAGATAAAGGACAAGGTGTGGTGATCCCTCAGATTCCAGGTGACGTTAAGCTGCGGCGCTGTGGTTACTGCCTGGTGAAGGTGAGCATCCAGGACGTGCTGGAAGAGGAAGGGATGAGTGATTTGAAAGCTTGTATTGTTCTTGAGCAGCTGGTGGTGGTCTGTAACTCCTGCTCAGAGGAGGCTGGGCAGACTGTGTAGCTACACAAGTAGTAGTGATGGACACAGGCCAGTTTTCCAAGGCTGAAACAAGTCCTTGCTGGCTTATAGAGACAAGAATCTTTTTTTTGCCATAAGAAAATTGTATTCTGCATTCTTACTGCTATGTCTGCCAGATTTGCAGTACTGTCAAAGAAGTTATTTTGAAAATACCTTGATACTCAGAAAGGCAGCTGAGTGTAACGTGGGAACTGCTCGTTGTTGTGAACTGTTCAGAGGCCTTAAAACAACAAAACCTTGGCCTGAATAGCAAAAGACAGCATGAAGGAGAAATTACAACAATGAAATTAGCTCTTAAAACAGTCTACCTAAAGCCTAGAAAGGCTTGTTTTCAGGGTGATCCTTATCACTTTAATTAAATTAAGCATTACTCCAGCTTACTCCCATAAATTCCTGAAGTGTATCGACCAGGAGGAATGAACTTACTGCAAGAGGAAAAGCTGGGAAAGCATTTATACGCTGCAGGGGACAAATCCTAGGAAGCACTCCTTTTCTCAGCCAGGTCTTTCACCTTCTCTGTGCCTGGTAATTGAGCTGTTTGCTGTGCAAGTGCCTTGTACTCACATGGAGGCACTTCTCTATGCATTCCCAAAAAGCACTGCATCCCTGCCCACTCTATTTGGTAGTAGTGGTCCTAGTTTTTCACCTCAGTACCTTGGCTTATGCTTTCCTGACTACACTGATTGGCTTTTCTCCCTCCTTGGCACACTGGACTTCCTGTAACAGGTAGATAATAATGAAAATGTCTGAATAGGAGGAGTGTGGGAGAGTCACTTGATTTGAATGCCACCCATTTGAGTCTTGACCAGGAGAATCACAATCCCTTTAGTCTTAGAAATGCTGATGTGCTGTTGTCTCACAAGCGTTTTAGGGACATTATTGTGGAGAAAGACAGACAGATTTGCATGATGTTCTCTTCTACCAAACAGGAGTGGGACAGCCATGAGCTGTAGCCAGTGGGCTTTTTCTTTTTCTGATTGTGTTTTGCAGCAACCCATGCGAGCCAAGCACTGCCAGCTGTGCCAGCACTGCGTGCGGCGCTACGACCATCACTGCCCCTGGCTTGAGAACTGTGTAGGAGAAAGGAATCACCCCCTCTTCATTGTGTACTTGAGTGTGCAGCTTGTGGTTCTGCTATGGGGAGGCCATGTTGCTTGGTAAGGCTGGGAGATGGCATTTGGACCTCTGAGACTGCTGAAAGCTGTGGTGCTCCTCAGGCTGGCATGGAACATAGCAGTGACTGGACTGGCTTTGGATCTTCACCCTCTTTTGCATCCTGGAGCCCCCTAATCTTGAGCAGAATCTGATAATTTAGGTTTCATTGTTGATTTTGATTCTGTCACTCTAACACATTTACACATGGTTTACACATTCAAGTGCTGGAAACTCCAACAGGGTTCCAGCTGTTCAGGAGAGGAGTTAACCCAGGGTGACTGTGTCTCACAGCTGTCAGGGGGAAACAGCATCTTCTAAACTAGATTCCAATCCCTGTGGTGTAGTCTCTTCATAGTATATTAACTCTCTTTAGTCAAGGATTATCAGCAGCTCATTAGTTATGAAGCAAATGTGTCATCAGGTTTGCATAGTTTATGAAACTAGTTCTGCTTCTTTAACTGCAGATTTATTTCTGTTTGAATTGAAAGGTCAGGCCTCTACTTTGAACAATCCCGGGAGTGGCTGCAGCACAACATTTTCCTCCTTGTGTCCTTCTTCCTGATATTCATATTCACCATTGTGGTCCTGCTGCTGCTTGTTTCCCACCTGTACCTGATCTCATGCAACACCACAACCTGGGAGTTCATGTCACACCACCGCATCTCCTACCTGCGGCACTCCGAGCTGGAGAACCCCTTTGACCAAGGCGTAATCCTCAATCTCTGGAGATTCTTCTGTTCACGCCACCTCACTGCATGGGAGAACATCTATTTTCACAAGAACAGTGAGCCTGTCTAGTCCTCGTGTGCCAACACACCTGGCAGACTGCTGGGTAAAGCTTTGCTAATGCAAGGGCTGCTGTTTCCTTGCACTGAACTTTAATGCATCATGGACTATGGAGCCTGCTCCACAACCTGTTCATCTGCAAATTACACTTCAGGGATATTCAGTGTTAATTTTTTATATATAAATAACACTGTTAAAGGCAAGAATCCAGTTCTGGGAAGGGCAAAGCCAGCAGAGCTGATCTCCAGACTGAGCAAAGTATTTCTCTAAATTTATTTATTTTTGTTAAATGCATCCACATCTCTCCAGAAGAAATGCAAGATTAGTGTTACTATTCGTGTTCACTTCTCCAAGGTCTCCCTCCCTTTTGCTGCTAGGGAACAGCAGCAATTACAGATAAAACCAGCCAGGATCAGTGTAATTCCTGTGGCTTTTTTTCAGCCAAGTTCTGATTGTGAGAACTGCAGTGCCTTTTGGCAGTAGCATCAGGCATGTAAGAGAAGTATTTGAGTAAATATTTAAAGAGTCAAAAGCAAATTTTATTTTGTTGACATGCCTCAACTTAATGCTTTCCACAAAGGCTTAAGGCTTTATACTGTTAATGTGCATGAGAAAGAGCTGTAAGACATCCAAATTAATCTTATGAGACAATTAACCTGTATTTTTTGATACCCTGAACAGCTTCCTCATGGCTTTTTAAGTTGATGATGCTGCTAACAATTCACTGTTTTGAATCAAGTCAGTGAATTTGGACAGAAAAGTAATCCTTGGCTACTGAGTTATTTCTGTAGATAATGTCGTGCTCAGGCCTTTGCTGTAGCTTGGGAGAGAAGCAGGAGCAGAGGTGGGTACCTCCTGCTGAACTCAAGTAACACTGTTGGTAAAACTACTACTACCTCAACTAACTAGTGACATTTTAATAAAATACTATTTCAAGGCAAGAGGAAAGCTGCCAGGTCCTGGTTGATTAACTGAGATGAGAGATGCTGACAGCTTTCAGGACAGCAGCAAAAGGATCTGTTTTCCATTGAAATAAAAGATCATACTTCAGATTTCCATGGGGAACTAAAAGGAAGTTTGGGATGACCGATCTTAGCTTTAAAACAAAAAAGGCTGTGGTGTGAATTTTAGTCCTGACCTTTTTCTGTTGAAACAAGAAAAACCACCACAACAAAAAGTTAGTTAAAATTATCTTGTGCCTTAATTGTCTTGGCTCAGGAATTAACACCAACTCAGAAGCACTCAGGGTTTAAAGCTGATGAAAACTCATGAAAAGACAGTGTAGTTACTAACACAGCATGACAGTCCAAAAGCAATTTAAATGCAGGAAAAGATCCCTTTTTTTACCAGCCCCAGAGTTTGTAATCTGTGCACAGTCTGGTTTGTTCAGGGTAGAAGTTTTATCAGAGGAATATCAGAATACTAAGGATCGTTTTTGAAAAGCTGCTACACCATTCAGAAGGATTCTGCAGTTTGCTTGTGTTGCTGTGATACCTGCTAAAGTGTGGATCATGTGTCACATTGCAATTCCTGGTTCTTGAAATATCAGTCAAGTGAAAGTTTTCCAGCAGGTACAACAGCTCAAATAAGTTTTGCTCTTTTTAGTATTTCTTTAAAATACACCTGGGTGTTAATTTACTTTTTTTTTTTACTCAACCCTAACTTATAAAATAAAAGATTAAATATGCATTTTTAAATTCTCTATGACTCTCTCTTTGAACCCAAATTCTAGGTTTCATCTGTGCTAACAATCCACTGCACAGTGGCCTTGAACTAAAGCCACAAAAGACACCACGGGGGCCAACAGCAACTGCCACTCAGACAAGAGTGAGGAAAATGTGTATCCTGCTCTAAACAGGCCAGTGCACTGCCAGGCTGAGCAGGAGGTTGAAAGGATCTTTGTACATGGGAATTTTCAGAAACAGCTATACTTGGCTATGAAAATAGGAAATGTAGGTTGAGTGTGAAGTATCCCTGGTTTGTACAAACAGAGCTCTTACCTCACTGAATCCTGAAGCACTGGGACCTGCCTTGGCTTAACAATTCCCTAGATCCTTGTCTCCAGCTACAGCACAGCTGCCTTAGTCCAACTCCCGTCTCCATCTGGTAAAGACAAACTGAAAGAGCAATGATTGTGTCCTGTTTGCATCAGATGCCTCATCTCTAAAAACCCTTCCCTTTTTGCCCAATGAGCTAACACTATGAATTTAAGACATGAAAATGTATCTTACCAAGTATAATTACAAGATAGATTACGAGGCAATGAAATCACCTTTAACTCACTGATTTTCCAGTACTAACTGTAATTACTTAGCTGTCCCCAAAAATTATACAGGATGTACACACTGATAAAATCTATGGAGAGAGAACCTGACTGCAGTCATTGATATCTGACAGCTGAGGACACCGTGCAGTATGTACAGAGACAACCTAAGTGAGAAGGAAGGAAGAAAAAAAATATTACTACTGGCACTTATGGAGAAAATTAAAGTCCTGCCTGTTAAGCATTTTGGTTAGCATTTGGTTTGATCTGAAACATTCAGCTGACACAAAGAAGATGAAAAGCTGAATATTTATTATATGGAAAGATAACTTTATTTTCAAAAAAAGAAAAAAACATGTGCAAAGCTGTGGAGTTTGATATCATTAAAAACAATAGCTAAGAGTTGGCATCCTTAAATAGAGAGATTCATATTCCTTCCAATAAATCACTTGGATCATTATCAAACATCATTGTCTCGGTAATGAAAATCCATTCCTTGTCTGGCATACACATTTTTATGAATGGAAAATGGCATAAAACCATTACCAGGAGGGAATGCTGCAATTCTAGAAAATCAGTGAGAAGTGGCCATTCCCCTGCTATGCTACAACTTTAAAAAGTCACTCTACTTACTTAGGCTTTTTGCAAAGAGTAACCTGGGTCGCAGAGATGATTTGATTTCATCAAGTCCAGCTTAAATTCCAAATTTCATCTACATTCAATGACAGAAGAAGATATACTCAGTCAAACGTTAATTATTTCTTAAGGGTAATTGACATCCAGGATCCTTCCAACAAATGAGGCTGGAAAACCCACAGCAGGTTAATTCAGGGCACCTCATCCTGGGGCCATCAGCACTACCTGTACTACAAATCCTGTTGGCTTTTCCACTGGCCATGCAAAGTCTTCTCTGTTCTCTCAAGGTGGTAACAGTCTCTTTCGTGTTTTTATAGCCCAGGAATCACACAGCTAAAAGGTGTCTGGAAACAAAGTCAAAGTCCTTGAAGACAGTCTGCTCCTTACGGGTTAGGAGAGAAACCTCCTCAGGAGGAGTAAGGATTGGCTTTTGGGAAGTGAACTCTTCATCGAAGTTGCTGATGTCTGTTGGATCTTTTAATGTGGGCACAAAGGGGGGTTTCAGCCTCCTGGCAAACAAGGCATCCCAATCAATTCCCTGTAAGAAAAGGAAGGCAACAGGCCAGATTGACACAAAGATTATTTATGAAATGTGGAAGTCAGAGGGAGAAATGCAGCCTCCCTCACGGATCATTTGCAAGATGTCTTATTTCCAATAATAAAAAAAGAAAGAGGGAACTGAAAAAAAGCCCAAAACAAACAGCACAGGAGGTGGTGCAGAGATTCCATGCAGTGTATTTTACAGCAACAACTATATATAGGAGGAACAAAACTACAGCTCAGCCGTGGCCAGGTGGATGTGTGGATCCCAGCAATTTCTGCTGACATCTAAGTTCTTTTCTTGCTCCAGTGCAAAGCCAGACAAGGGTTATAAGGCTAAAAATTTTTGGGTAGATGAGTAATAATGAGGAGGGATGGCAACACCTTTGCCTGGAAGAGGCACATACCCCTGACACAAAGCAATTTAACCTCCATTTCTCTTAAGAGTCATGTTTATCCTGCAAATGCAGGTGATCAAATGGACTGACTGACAATCACTGTCATCACTGGATAACATCTTTGATGCTGCAGATTGATTTTAAAAGGAATATTTGTTCATGTCTCTAAAGTTAAGTATATTTGTACATAGAAGCAGCACGATCAGAAATAAACTGTCTCTGGAAACATAAAGATCCCAGAAAACGGACTTGGGGTTTGTCATTTCAAGCAAGACTTGAAACACATATTCCTGAATGGAGCAATGAGGTGCAACAGAAACTATCACTAAGATCTCCCTGATAACAAAGGGAAACAAGCCTCAATACCAACAGAGAGAAAATCACTCTGCTCAAATACGAGAAATAAGGAGAAATATAAACCAAGTTCCTACCTTAAAAAAGGGCTGGATTTTTATCTCTTCTGCATCTTTTTCCCCTGCTCCCAGTCTACGCTCTGGACATTTCCGAAGCAGCTGCAGAAATATCAGTTCAAAATTAAACAATGAGAACAAGGATGGACAGAAATAATGTTCTGGTGAGAAAACCAAAAGAAAGGCAGTGGATTGATCCCTCGGTGTTTCCTCATTCTCACTTTGCATCAAGGTCATCATCTGCCAGGAATAACTCAGACCTAGTTCCTTGTAAACAATTTGCCAACAGCAATAAGATACCTGCCATAAACTGCATGGAGCATCTCAGCTTAATTGTGCACCTGTGACTATAGGGTCACATTCAAAAACTGAATCCAGCCATTTCTATTGAATGGCTCTGACATTCCTGCCCTTGAATCAACACTTCTCTGTGCCAGACTTAGCAGGAACAGTAGGCAGCCTGCTTAGTCATCCTTACACAGAAGAATTGCATTTATATGAAGAGAAGGAAGAGAAAATAAGTGCAAATTTTAAATATTCCCTTAGCCTATGTAGGCAGCTCCAGACTACACACACAAATGCTGTACAATCCTAATCAAGTCCCTCTGGATCTACTTACACAGTAAATGCAAATTCCTCAGGCTCCCAGAGACCCATCAGCCCTTTACCTTACGGATTATGGAAAGTGCTTCAGTTGAAAGGAATCGTGGATACCGGACTTCATCATTGACAATGCTGTCAAAGACTTCCTCCTCATCATCTCCAGGGAATGGTGACTGCAATTGAGACATTCTATTATTCAATCCACATAGCACCCATTCCTCACTATTAAATAAGCCTGAGAATAGCAGGGAGTTGTATGGATTAATTACTGTTTGGCAAGCACTATGAATGAGAAAAATGTAACTGAAGTACTAATAAACAGTTGGCTACATTTAGCAAAATTTTACTTCGGGTGGTCAGGTCCCCAAGCCTGGTTAGTGAGATTCCCTGAGGGAAGGGAAGCTGGCCTTACCTCACCAACAAGCATCTCATAAATGAGCACCCCCAGGCCCCACCAGTCCACTGCCCGTGTGTACGAGATGTCTGTCAGCACTTCAGGGGCCAGAAACTCAGGGGTGCCACAGAAGGTGTTTGTCCGGTCCCCAAAACCTATTCCTGTAGGAAAAGAACACTTTGATAAAATCCAGCACAAGTTACTTGATGGATTTGATGCAGCCTCACCTCCTGAAAGCTGTAGTTTGTCACCTGATGTTGTTACCTGGGCAAGGGGAATTGCCAGTGAAAAGTGTAAAACCTGAGGCTCCCAACGACTCCAAATAACAAATATACAGACAATGCTTAAATAAACAGCAAACCCAAGGGAATTTCCTGCATGTTCCACTGCTCATTTACTCATCTACATGTTTCATATTATCCTATATTCTGCTCCTTTGAGAAAACAAGCACATTTTAAATGCTTTCAAAAGTCTCTTGAAGATTACACAACATGGTATTCTTTGCAAATTCATCATAGGTGAAGGGTTTTTTATTGTTTGGCTTTTAAAATTTTTTTAATGGGGATTAATACAAGTTACACACAAACACCTACTAAAGCTCAGATCGTAAACTGATCCTGATGGCTCAATTTCAGCTTCTCCAGTTACTCACCTTCCTTACACAATCCAAAATCTGCAATCTTCACAAATCCTTCAGCATCTAAAAGGAGATTATCCAATTTCAGGTCCCTGCAGGCAAAGGAGATGAAAGAAAATAGTGGATGAAAACTGAGGATTATCACCCAATATGCTTTTTCACAAGAGGCAGAAGGTAGATGTTAATAAAGAGAATAAAATCTAGATTGACTAAGGTCTACATTTGGTTTAATTGTGCATTATTTGGAAGATTCCCCTTAATTGATTTATATTTTCCCCTAAATGAAAGGCTCACAGAGCAGCTTGGAGCTGGGTGGGGCTTCATCTGGAAAAGAGCTCCCACAACAACATGACAAATTACCTGACTATCCCAGTGAAAAAGAAAGCAGTGACTTACAGGTGCCCCCCAGAATGCATTGACATGTCACAGAGGATTAATCACCTGCAACATGCCAGATGAATAGCTTCTAGGTGACTTTCTCTACTGTGAGCACGATGAACATGCTGATAGTGGCAGGGAAAATAAAGAAAGACAGAAAGATTAGAAACACCAGCAAGAGAAGTGAGCTCCAGACACAGCTACAGGAAAAATCAACCTTCAAGTTGCTGAACTGTCTTGAATCTCTGCTGCATTACCTATAAACAATTTTCTTCTCATGCAAGAACTGGAGCCCCAAGACTACACAGGCTGTATAAAACCTACAAGACAGAAATAGTTATCAGGCAATATATGAGATTCAAGTTAAAAATTTATAATGCCTGGAGACAAGACTAATTCTCACTCACTGTGCCATATGCTCCGGAAAGACATCTTCGTGTATGCGCATCATCAGATCCCCCCCTGGAGTGTACTCCATCACAAAACAGGCATGGTGGGGGGTCTGGAAACATGCAAACATGTTCACAAGGAACGGATGATCAGAAGAATTGACCACCTCAAAGATTCGCTTCTCGCAGTTCAAGCTGCCAGGATTCAAAGAACAAAAACATCAGTGTTAAACAGACTCAGCAGAAAAGCCTGTTCTGAGAGGGTGAAGAAGAAAATCTTTACATCTTAAGTCAGAGAAATAAAAAGTGTGGCCTAATATAATATTTACCTTATATACTTCCAAACCTTGAGTTTAGAGTGTTCTTCAGGTGTCATTCTTACAAAAGTTAGACACCATTCTAGATTTCCTTATTTCTGATTTTAGTTAGCCAAGTCTTAAGGCTTAAGAGTACCACAGCCAGTACACATCATAACTGTTAACATTTGATTACAGTTGTGGTGGCAATAGTACCATCTCTAGACAAAGCTCACCTATCAATTTCATCTCTCCTAATAATGTCTTTTTTCTTCAAGGCTTTGATGGCATACAGCTTCCCAGTTGCCTTGTATCGGGCCAGCAGTACCTGAAAGACAACAGAAAAAATATACTTTAAACAATCTTGTATTTCCTTATCAGATTACTTTAACTCAATTTGACACCAACTATTTCCATCCACTCCAGACAGTCATCCTCAAAACCAAACTCAAGGAACTCAAAAAACAGAGCACTTCTGTTTTGCTCCTTGTGCTGCAGCAGTCCAGAAGGATGTGGGTGTAAGTTAGGTCCTTCTCCCAAACAGTACTATCATAGCTGGCCCAGTGCTTTAGGAGCACCTCAGAGTTCTCACAGAGGGGGCTAAGCACAGTTTTGGGAATGGAGCTCTTCCACTAGTGATCCTCATGAAAGGAATGGTAATGGTGTGCTTTGATTTAGCACTCTCAGGACAGCTTTCTCCAGGCTTTGAAGTCACAAATACTCAGGAATTCTGTTAACAACAGTTACCAGCTGCTGGGCTGGGTTTGTTGTTCCATATCTGCACTGCTACAGATCTCTCCTGTTCTGCAATGCTTCTATTCAGACTCCCAGGCAGAGCCCCATTGTCACAACCACTGCCCTCCTCCACAGTGTACTTCTTTACTACCTTCCCAAAGTGGCCACGGCCCAACATAGCAATGCAGTGAAAATCCTCGAGCTGCACTGTCCTTTTCCTGCAGAAAAACAGAGAAGAGACAGTACCCAAGAGATGCATGAGCAGGTAACAAAGGATTGTGTGTTTATGTCAAGGGAGGAAGCTCTGTATAGCAAAAAGGAAAGCAAACAGCTGTGCCAACCACCCCTCACCTAATCCTGACAACTAAAGCTTGTTCTGCTGTTCTGCCACTTAAGAAAGAAGAAGGTAACCTCGATGTAAGGAAATTGGCAGCAGTCTGACTTCCACCTGTACTGGCAACAGGAGCAACAATTCTGACTCTTCTACGCTTGTTCTCTCAGTTACTTTCAGGAACAGGATTAGTTCCTCTCCACCCCCATCCTTGGCTAGTAAAACTCAATTTCAGCTATACTCCTTTAAGCAGGCTCAGCAGCAATTGTAATCAGACATGAACATGTCTACAGTGCTAGGAGGACAAGGGTGTAAGAAGAACAGAAGTTCTTAAGCAGGAACTGGAAATTAAACACACTGGGACAACAGACAATATGTTGTTGGAAGAAAGCAGCTGAATAAAGAGATGCCATAGAAGGTCATGTCAGCCACAAAGTGTCATCAAGGAAACTCAGGCTAAAAAATTGCTAGCAAATGATTAAAAAACCCAAAATAACCTACACCCTAAATGTTTTAGTCCAGGATCATTTTTAAAAGGCAAGAGACACTCCATACTCCTCTAGTAAAGTGAAAGAAGAGCTGAGTATCTGTCCATGAAGATTTTGCTATTTCTGCTTTTTAAGTAAGTCTTTGTTCAACAATAGTAAACTGTTTTTTTACTTGTCTTGGGTATATTTACTGCTGTGTATCCCTGTTACATACAAAATGTGTCTGTACAAGTGCCACAGACTATAATCAACTTCCTGTTTGATGTCTCCCATCATAATGAGAGACAATGTACTGCAAATCAATAGAAATAGAAGAGTGTGAGGGATGCTAAAAGTAGTTCTGGAATGTATTACTTAGCACACAGACATCTAAATGTACTACACTACAGCACTTCAAACACAAGGAAGCCCTTAAAGACAACTAAATGACTTTACCTTCCACTAAATCACCTCTTACACTGCAGTTCTCAGTCTACCAATAGGTTCACTATTTGGGTTAATGAACAGACACGGCAGACATTTAGGTAAGTGAAGTTCAGAGCACATTTTTCATTGTATTGTCCCCATTCAGCATTAAGAATCTGCTGCTGAGAAACCAAAGCAGACCTTGAGCAGAATTTTAGACTTCATGCTCAAAAATTTGAGCCCAGTGACACTTTAATATACGACTTGAGACAGTCCATGCTATCCACAGTTACCTTGGAGACGCTGGGATTGGAAATCTGGTTACAGGAGAGCTGCAAGACTTCTCCTCAACATGTAGCCTCTTCAGGCACTAGGAGGAGAAAGAAAATACACTGGATCATTCTCTGAAATCACCAAGTCTAACCTGAACACCACTTCCAATTTTTCTCCTCTGTTAAGATCTAGCATGACCACACACATGTTCTTGCAGATGTTCATTGCCTCTGCTTGGAGGTAAGTAGCACAAAAACAGATTATCTATGAGCACACAAAACTATTCCCCTGTACAATAATTTTTATAGAGTCAAATATTTTAAAATAAACACTTTTAAAAGTCTAGGATAGAACATTTACTTCCTAGAAAATGGCATCTCATGTCTAGAGTTACAATGATCAAAGAATGCAGTTTCCTCAGTCACAAAAGCCAAATGAGAAAGGGTAAAATGTGGTAGAACAGGTCATTTTACTGCTCAAAGCAATTTTCCTGCTCCTTCCTGTCAGAAAAGTAAAGCTGCTCTTGGTTTTGCCCAGTTTCTTCAATGACAAAGAACCTCACTTGCTCCTAAAAGCCTGCTGACCCTCCTTCCCTGCTTTCTCTGTGCAGTCTGTTCTGTACTCTTGCCCTGAACTCCCAATGCTGACCTACCTCCCATTTTGCTTCTCCAAGAAAAGCAAGTTATAATTTTTTAAAAAGAGGGGAAAAAGAAAAGTGCAACTCTTTCTGAAGACTCCCTGCCAAAACAATTCACTGGATTCTGGATTCCTGGAGATCAGCCAGCTAATGAGGTACCTGCCTAAAGCATAGCAAATTTCTTCAGCAATAAACAAATAATAAGAACAGGGCCTTGAAAGAACACCAACCAGCAAAGACAAAATTCCCAATTAGCCCAGGTGGATACCGGAGAATCTGCAGGAGTTGGTGTTGATTCCTTGGAGTTGGCCATCAGAAAAAGGCGTGGGGGCTTGGGTGGTGCTTCATCAGCAAATGCAAGCTTGGCCACAGGGAAGTCACTGTATTTGTAAGACAGAATTGAAGGAAATTTTGCCTTAGAGCAGAGTATTGTACACAGACACCTTTGTATCACCTCTGCTGTGCTAGTTCAGTCCAAATCACTGTACAACAGGACTCCCTGACTCACACCATAAGTCTGTGAAGTACCAACAAGATATATTCTCTTCTAAATTAATTAAAAGTTGATTACTCACATTCTAACACTGGCTCTCTGATGCTATAAAATTAATGAAACACAGGTATGTACAAATAAGTCAAGAATTTAAATAAATCTTGATTTTAATAGAAACGCAGTAACTGAGTCATTTTTTTCTTTCTTAGGTCTTGTGCATCAGTGGGAATAATCTCTTTAGAGAATAACTAATTCCACTACAAAATTTATTTTGGGGGAATATGTCCCTTCTGAGTGCTACATTATTCATGAGAGCAGAATGCATTTTTATCACAACAATCACATGGTGACCTTGCATAGATCAGTTACTCTACTGGTGAAGACATTTAATGAATGGAATTTTCTTTCCTTTTGAGCACAGAAACTGTACATCTTTTTTTTTAGACAGATAAATTTTTCTCATTAGCGTCTTCCTCCACTTCAGTAAGGTGCAACATAATTTTAAGATTTACCCTACACCCATTCCAGAGTGTTACACAACACTCAGGACATCACTTACCTACTCAATTTGGACACTGAATCACCATGACTTTGTGGGGAAACTGGAGGAAAGTCTGTGTGATTAGGATCATGAAGTGGAGGACTCAGAGTGCTGATGGAACTACAGGGAGGGAGGAAACTCATCATCAGGCGACCCCAAGCTGCAACATTCATGTTCATTTGAGGAGCTCGGAGAAATTCCTTCCCTGGAGGAGTCAGAGTCAAACCACCAGTAAGATTATAACACACAAATTACAGTCTCATGTAGTGTTAAACTCTAGTTTTCAACCAAACACCTGTGGGTTACTCCAAAAGGGCAGCTCACCCTTGGGAGAATGAGGTTTTCTTCAGGGAATAAAGATTAATGATGATGATGGAACAGATCTGCTATTTCATCTAAGTTCAGCTCCATATAATACCATAACAATCTTGAAGTTGAAATTGAATAGAACATTAAAAATTGATTTTACTTCAAGTCAGGTTTTCTTCTCTTTCAACACTACATTTTAATTACACAGTCTGTTAACAGGAAGTTTCTGAAAATGTGTTAAAAAGTAAAACATTTGGGATATTTTTATTATTTTTACTGCTTCCTGAAGAGTATAAATATAAAATCTCATTTATCCTCACTGCCACAAAAGCTCAGTATGTAAAGTTTCACCTTATTGAGCTTTGCAAGAAAGTATTTGCAGAGAAATAAGAAACTATGCAAGCTATTCCAGTCCACAAATCTCATACATCTGAGATGTCAGCTCTAGAGACTTGATAGACAGTCAGTATCCTGTTCATGCTACAGTGTTCTGTAATTCAGAGTTTTCCTGAAAACCTTCCAATATCTGTTCATCAGTAACAGAATAGCTGGTTAAATTAGTACAGATTGAGTCCTGGATCTTCTCATAGAATCATGGAATGGTTTGGATTGGAAGGGACCTTAATGACCATCTAATTCAAACCCCCTGCCATGGGCAGAGACACCTTTCACTATCCCAGGTTGCTCCAAGCCCCATCCAATCTGGCCTTGGACACTTCCAGGAATGCAGCAGCCACAGCTTCTCTGGGCAACCTGTACCTCACCACCCTCACAGAGAACAATTTCTTCCCAATATCCCATCTAATCCTGCCCTATCAGTGGGAAGCCATTCTCCCTTGGTCCTGTCACTCCAGACCCTTAGCCAGAGTCCCTCTCCAGCTTTCTTGGAGCCTCTTTAAGGCACTGGGAGGGGCTCCAAGGTCTCTCGAGAGCCTTCTCTGAGCTGAGCAGCCCCAATTCTCTCAGCCTGTGGTCCAAAGCAGAGGAGCTCCAGCCCTCTGAGCATGTTGGTGGCCCTCCCTGCTCCAAGAGGTCCATGTCCTTCTTATGCTGGAGGTCCCAGTGCTAAGTAGTCTGTTAAATAACTAGCAATTAAATCCTCCTAGTAATGTTAATTGTGAGTAACAGCACCACGACAATACTACATTACAGATGGTGCTGCACCCAGACTCCTTGCACTTAATGTAACTGAACAAACTTCCACATACACAGTAATTAGCAAGAGTTTTAATCTCTCAGATTGAGTAGGACAGCAGAACTTGTGCAAACCCCTGCTCTCACCCTGGACAATCATTTTTCCAGCACCTCACCTTTCTGCTTGGGGAAAATGCGCTTCTGACGCTGCAGTTTTGGCTTCCTCTCAATGACAGGATTACAGAACATCACCTGTCAGAGAAGCAAAAGGGATTAGTCAGGATTCTCCATTTCAACTGTAAACCCAAATTTTCACACATGCCTGTCTTCTCAGCAAAATCTCCCTTTCTATCTGTTTGGCAAGTTTCAAGTCACTCCCAGACTCCAGACTCGGTTATTCCAGATTCACCCTCTAATCAGTTTCTACTTTAGTTGTGGGTTTAGAGATTGGAATTATCTGCTACCTGAAATTCAGAAAATCCCCAGAATTAAGACTTTATCTGGTTTGTGAAGCCATGCATATAAAACACACCCATTTGTAGGGTAACAGACACAGTAGTTCATGGCACAGAAGTAAAACCAAAAAAAAAAAACAAAAGCAAATGCCACAAACCAACCACAAAAAACATGAAGGCAAGGAGAGGAGGCAAATTTCGGTACATGAGGTTCAGATCCTGCTTTAGAATGATAACCACAGGAACTTTCATCACAACACAAAGGAGAAAATACTGAGGCTTTTAAGGGATTATCTAGATGATCTCTACATTGATGGTACTTCAAACTATTATTAGCCTCAGAAAGATGATAAAATAAGCATAGCCAGAGGGAGTTTGGAGCTCTGATTCTACAGTCTCTGTGATTCAATCCTGACCATTAAACCATATGTTTAATTAAAGTGCCACCAATGACTCATAATGAAAGCAAATAAAAACGAACTGATTTTCACAGCACACACACACATAATTGCAGTGGAGCAGCTGAAGAGTCACTCCAGGCTATGGCATGTGCACATCTATTCTATCATGTCGTTCCTTATTCTTATATGGGCTATTGATGCAAGAGGGTTTCAGGTATCATTCTACCCTTCTAGATTATTGCTCCTTCCATTCTTTGTATTCTGGGTCGAACAACTGCTTTCAGGGCAGACACCCTAAACAGACAGAATTCCCTGAAAAAGAAACAAATCATACATTTATACCTCTGCAAAAAGCATTCCTTGGGGCTCCAGCGAGAGGCACATCCCATGACGTTCATTATCAAGAAAATCATCCAAACGTAAAAACTTCACTGCACAGAGTTCTCTCCAATCTCTCCAATAAATTGCAATTTCTAGCTCACGAGACTGGTGGGATGGATGAATGGTGGGGGAGAAAACAAAGGCAGAATAATTACATACTGCTCTATGCTCTGGAAATGGCACATGTATGTGAAAAAAAAAAAAAATCAGTAAACTAAAGAGTATGCATAAAAAAACTTCTTTAGTGCTTCTGTTCCTTGCTTTTGATGTTTTTAGATCTTTGTAGCTACAGACCCTCTTGGAGGTTGCTGTCTTGGCTCCCCATTTAGGAATCCCTAAGAGCCACTTTGCTGATAAGATGAAATAAAACTGCTCAGATAAGGAGAGAAGGACAGCAGATGCTGTTCAATCTGCATCTCTGGCAGAGATGCTCTGCCTTCAGGGGAAGGCTGAGCTAACTGGCAAATTAAAGGACATGGGGACAGCAGCAATACAGGGTTGACCCAAGTGGAATGGCACCTAAACAAGCAAATCAGGTAAGGTTAAATGGAAAAGAAAACACCACATGAATCTGAGGCAGACTTACTCTGTCCAGCTCAATGGCGAAGCTCTGGTCCCACGCCTGGTTATTAACTGGTCCCCAGTTTGTTTGGCCAACCACTTTATTGTCCACTTTGAGCACAGCAAGGACCTCATCTGGACAAAGGAGGAAACATGGATTATAACCTTTATACCAAAGAAAATCTCTCATGCTGAAGGTGGACATCCCAACCAGTTTCCAGGAGAGTCCTAGGAGGACCAGGCAAAATGCAATTCATTCTCTCTCTTACTTCTGCAGAAATCAGGTTTCTGATAACAACACTCATTCCAGGATGATCCAGTGAAAAGCCCCCTTGCTCTGATGTGCCACCAGCAGGTCAACAGGGAGCCCTGTACTCACTGCATGGCTCTTCATTCCGGTATTTTCCTGCAACACCACGGCCATGGATGCCCAAGCCAACTCGTGTCCGGGAAAGGGACCTCAAATCACTTGGGCTGCCACAGATGGGAGAAGAACTTGTCATTCGGGAACGTCCTGGAACATTTTCCAATAGATCCTGACACCCCATCAGTCTCACTTCCAGTGTTCCTGAGGAATTTTAGGAGAATAAGAAATATTATTTTGTAAAAGATAAAGTGACTCCAGTCAGCCTGACCTCAAAGAGGTCCCAGAATTTCTCAGATTCATAATTTCTTGGTTGATAGTTTAAATTGACTCCACATTAACAGACTGCAAATCTGTATGCTCAGAAAGCTCTGCCTGACCTAGAAGACAGAAGTCCAGCTCCTAGAAAATCCAATGTCCATATAACAACAAGAAGAAATAGAATTCATTTTTCTCTCTGTCCTCTTCACAACAACATGTCATGCAGGATCCCTTTACCTGTAAGGGCTGTAGGTTTGATGACTGAAGTGGGTTGGATGCTGCTGTGCCGGGCTCCTAGGGAGGAAGTGTTTACCAGTTCCTGTTTGATGAGTGCTCTTTTTGGGTGATCAGGAGAAAGCTCACTGAGCTGACGTTCCAGGGAGAAGCGCAGCAGATCAATCTTCTGAGAGGACTCCTGCAAACGACCCTGAGCCTACCAGTGTGAAAGAGAACAGAAAGCAGGCAGAAATTTTCCATGGAGAGCCTCAGACAAGGTATTATTAGAATAAGCTTAGAAAAAACCCAACAAGACATCTTGCTAATACAGGACAAAGACAAAATATTTTCCCATAGAGCTTGAACCAGTGTCACTTCTGATGTCCCTGAGAAATTTCACCATAGCAAGGAACACTATCCCTAGAAGGGAAAGTGATCCCAGTCTGTCTCCATAGAGAGACAGGAAATTCCTGAATTAATAACTTGCTTAACCCTGCTCATTCATGCTAAATCACTAATGTGGGGGCATGAAACCATCCTCTCAAGAAGACCTGAGCAATGTCTGCTTACCTCAGCCAAAAATTTGCGATCCTGTACCCGGCTCCCCCCCAGGATCTTCAGCACATTTTTCGCCCCCTCTGCCACAGCAGCTTCAATGCGCAGGTGATGCCTCAGCTCCTCGATCCGCAGCTCCAAAGCACTGATGGTGGTCCCCATCCTCACTGGCCGTTTGGGAGGTAAAACACGGCAAGGATGAAAATCAGCCAAGTACTGTGGATCTTAGGGCTCTGTCTGCATCTGTATCAGTTCCTTAAAGGATGTTACCTGCTGGATCCACTGTATCTTCCATCCCTCCTGCTGCCTGAGATACTTTGACAATGTGCATGCGGATTATTTCAATCTTTGTCTTGCTGTCCTGAAGCATCTGCTGAGCCGTAGCCAACAGCTTCCGCTCCTGCCAAAAGGAATCAGATGCAGAGAGAGAACCATGAGCACTAAAAATGGGTGATCATGGTGTGCTCACATACGAGGTGAGGTGGTACTTGTACATAACTGACTCTGAAATGGAATACACAAGTGGTTATGTAAAGGAGGCACCACTGAGGATCAAGGACTCTGAGATCACGATTTCCATTTGCAGAGGGAAAGGACGGGTCAAGGATGTGCTCAGTTAATACCAAATCCTGCAGTCACTGAGACTTGTTCCCTGGTTAACTGTGCTTACAGTGCTCTGTGAGCAGACGTTTTGAACAAATAAAATATCAGAGCCCTCTTACACTCCTGGTCTTATTGAATTAAGCTTCATAATAAGCCTGGATTTGAAATGTTTTAAATTATCTTTTGACTTTTAAATACGATTATGCCAAACTAAAAAAATGAGATTAATATGAATCCAGTAAACCTCTGAAAATTTTTCTCACATAAAGAGATGCTGTGCTTTATCCTAAACAACTCATTGATATCAAAGCATCACACCAACTAACTCAGTTACACCACCAATGCTTTCTTAGCTTTCTTTACTCATCAGTGACTTAATGTACCTCTTATGTGCCCTTAGGCACTGTCATTATGCTCAGACTCAAAGAGCTAGGATTCAGGCAAACAAGCTTTGCAAATTAATTTCTCTCCTACATCAATTATCAGAGAGAGATTTGTGTATAGACTTAAAATACAAATTTTGATCCAGTAATCCATGCTCCCAAATGGCTCTTTACTCCTGCTTACCTTGGATGTTGAATACATTTGGATCATGTTCTCAGCTCCTTGCTTCACTTTCATTTCAACATGCAGCTGCTTTTTCAAAGCTTCAACCTTCCTTGCCATGGGGTCTGGATTTCTTTCCCAGAGACAGGGATCTGGAGATACAGATCCATCTGCACAAACAACACAATCAATACCATTAGTCTTTTTGTCTCATTTCATTTCACTGGGTTACAGATGGGTGACGCTCCAAAGGAAAATTAGGCTATAAAATAAGGTACAAAAAGGTCTTGTCTACAAAACTGACTGGGAAACACTTTCAAATGAAGTTCAAGCTCATATCTGTAAATATTTCTTAATTTATCAATGAACCTGTCCTAACAAGCACTCCTTCCATTTTATACTCATTCATCCTATAAAATACTTTGATGTTCAAGTGCCCAGAAACTCTTATTCAAATCTCTTCATTTCCACCTACAACCTATTCCTGAATATTGCCCATGCCCACCAGTCTCAACTGGTTTTCTCCCTACACCTCCTTTCACCTTTATAGCACCATTCTGAACTTTTTATACCACAGACAATTTCATCAGCTAAGTACCAAGAAGCTCCCACTACTCATGAGCCCTCAGTAAAAGACTGTATCAATTCAATATCTCTAGAGATTGAAGCACTCTAACAGAATGTTCCAGTCAATCATGACCCAAGGCCTACCTGTTGTACTCTCCTCCTTGTCTGTTATCACAATCCTTGCATTGAGCTCCTGAAGTTCCCAGTGCAGCTGCTCCAGTTTTCGGTTGGAAGATTTCAGCACGTGCTCGATGTGAGCAAGATTCTTTCTGTCTGTTGTTGCTTTGCGCAGGTTTTCTGCTCCCTCTTTGATTTTCAGCTCTTTCTGTATAGCCCGGCGAAGCAGCTCCTTCTCACCCTCCAGTTTCTGCTGGAAGCTTGGATCCATTAAGTTCACACCATTGCCCAGCTGCAAGAGAGAGCTGCCCTGCAGCCCAAGAGCATTGAGCAAGAGGGTTTCAGAGAGAACATTGTCCAACTGTTTTCATGACTGCAGCAATACTCTCATAAGATTCCACTCCTTTATTTCAGAAATTCTGAAATCAATCTTTTCACCCATTTTTCAAGAAGACAAACCTACATTTCAATTGCCGAGGACAGAAAACAACTTTGATCTTAACATACCTTAATTTAAAACAGTGGAGAAAAACCCTCCTCTTACTTGTCCCCTTGTTATTTCATGTCTACACACATCTTTGTTCTTCAAGAATCAAAGCTCAGCCAATATTTGCTCTTATTCTGACCAACATTAACTTTTGCCAGTATGATATTTTAGATATACATTTTTATCTGATTACGCCTCGATGCTGCTCAAAGACACATCTCAGCTAATCTGTTGGAGGTTTTAGGAATGCCACAAGTATGTGTTAACTCTCAGCTGTTGTCCCTGAAGAAGAAAAACACAAGCCCTACAGCTGTTTCTACAAATGATCAAGCAAAAGAATAAGTTTGACTGTCTGCTGTGTCTGAAAAGGTGAGCAGACTTGTATCTCAATCTCAGTTCTCTAAAGGCCACGTTAAACACGTGATTTTTTTGAGTAGCATTAGTGGCATTCACACTTGTCCCGGGCTTTGTTTTACATAACTTCCAATACTACTTGTTCTGGTGATATATGGCTCAGCAACAGCTCTGGACAGAGCTGCTCTGTGCACAGACTCTGGACATGCCCAGTTTGGGCAGAGCAGAGGTTTTATCTCACTGCCCAAATAAACACTGGATTCAGGCAGGAGCTGTAAAGCATCCCTAAGGGTGCTACCCAACACCAGAACACATCCAAGCAAGAGCCTGTGCTTCTCTCTTCAACAGGAAGAGCAGCTTTAAGGCATCCAAAGCAATGAATGCATTCATAATCTTAGATTAATGACTCACACCCATGGCTTAAATGCCAAGGAAATGGTCAAGCACTGCTACAATAACTGGCTTAACATCGCAGAGCACATCAGGGCCTAAAGACAGGACTCGGGAATCCCGACTTGTTTTCACACTCTGTCATTGGTTGACCACATTTCCAACAACAAACCACCCTGGCTTTGTGTTACTCATGTACATTAATGCACTTCCAGAGTGTGCTGTGCATCCAAAGTCTCTTCCAGAAACAATTACTTAATCAAAGACTCAACCAAACATCCTTGATTAGTTTTTGCTACAATTTCAGTCCAATAGCACAAAGAAAAAGGGAAAAAATCCGTTTTAAAAGTTGGCCTAAGTCCAAGATTTGGCCACAATAGCCAAAATAGGAGTTGTTCAGATTGGTAAAGAAACAAAAAGGTTCAGACTAACATCCTGATTCCAGGAAGTTCTCGCCCAATTAGTAAAGCCAGGAACTAAGCCAGAGCTTTGAAAGACATCCAAAGTTTTGTGAGGAAGAACTTGAATCATGGAGTTCCTGAGTCACAGGCAACCTTTACCAGCCCTAAGCTGGAAAATCAAAAAGCTCTTTATCCAGTCTGCAACAAGTTATTAAAAGGAGTTTGATGGTTACAATCCTCATTTAAATAACTAATAAAAGAACATAGATTCATCTTCTATCCAAACTATGCAAATGGGTGTAAGAATTTCCCTCCCTGGATCCACTCAGAGCAAAGGAATGAGCAGTGGTACAACAGTAATACCAATAAAAGGTGCTGAATATGAAGCTCTGGGTATTGATTCAGAGAACAGGTACAGTCTGCAGTTCTGAGGTCAATTTTCCTCCACATCAGTCTCTGTCAAAAGCTAATCTGAAGATCGGTTAATGCAGCAGGCTAAATTTCGAAATATATTTAGAATGCAACATGTTTCACTTCCCCATCTTCCCCTCTGTGGATCAGAGGGTGCCATAACATCGTTTGCTCCAGGAAGATAAAATACTCCATTTTTGAGAAGCATGGGAAAGAAAAATTGCATGTGGGTTGAGCCATTTTGCCTTCTGGCTCAGGAATTTCAGTGGGGTGTCAGGACAGTGCCACAGCCTGTGCTGCAGCTGTTCTTGGGTTCCCTGGGAAGGTCAGTCTCCAACACAATCCTGAAATGCATTTGCAGTTTGCAGAGAAGTACCCAAAGTAGCTGAAATTGGCTTGCTTTTGGCGCTTATAGTGGGGATGTATGGGGAGTTCACCCAGGGCTTCTGCCAGGCTCGTGTCATACCCAAATGTCCAGACTGCTTTCTAACTAGCAAAAATTTCAGCAGTATGAGTTACACTTAATCCTCTGGATTGCAGCCAGGGAGATCCCATCCCATCAAGTATGCCCAGCTTGGAAATTAGTTTCACCTGCACAAAACTCAGAGCAGACCTGGCCTTTACACTTTCACCACTAACACAGAAATTCATTTATAATTTGATTTAATAAGCCAGTGGTGAGGCTGCCATCCTCTCTGCAGCCCAAACATTCCCAGGACATCTTAAATCCCATCTTTCACAGCAACTTTGTGCTGTAGGGATGACGCCCATGTTAGGGAACCTCACGCCAGCCACATTCATGTCTAACAATAAAAAAATCACTAACTTAGTGACTAACTTAGTGACAAAAGTCACTAACTTAGTGGCCAACTTAGGAAAAAGGCATTTGTGGTCCTGCCTGGAGCCTTCCCAACTCCAAGGCTGAGGGTGGGAAGCAGCGAGCCCAGGAAGCGCCGGGATGGGAAGAAGCCGGTCGGGCGCCAGCCAGCGCTCTTTGTGTCGGTCTCTCTGTCCCTTCTTTCCCAGATTAGGCTTGAAACTTTCGTCTCAAGGGAAGAAGGAAGGACATCTCCCCCTCTCCGGGGAGCTTGTTTCAGACACGAATGTTTTCCCAGCACGGAGCCTGGCTGCCCTCCCGGCCCCGCGCCAGCCCTGCCTCGCCTCCAACACCATCTCGACGCCGAGAGATTTCCTCAGTAGGCACCAACTTGGCCCGAACTCCATTTCCCTGAGGCGAAGAGGGACATTTTTAGGGGATCCCACCAGCTTCCCACATCTTCTCCCACCTCCTTGGGGAGCGGCCATGCGAGCGGAGGGGGAGCGGCACGAAGCCCCTCAGCACAGCCGCCTCTGCCGGGGCTCCCGGCGGGGCGGGACGCGGGACTTTGCGGCGGGGGATGGATGGAGGGACCCCCAGAGGGCACAGGGACTCCCAGAGGGCGCGGGGCCGCAGTGCTTTCCCGGCGGGGACATGGATGGAGGGACCTCCGAAGGGCGGAGCGGTGCTTTCCCCGTGAAGAACCCCCGAAGGGCGGAGCGGGGTGCGGTGCTTGCCCGGCGGGGCATGGATGGAGGGACCTCTAAAGGGTATAAGGATCACAAACGGCACAGGGAACCCCAAAAGGCGCGGGCACAGCCTTCCCCCAAGGCGCTGCTCTCCCCGCTGCCACCCCCGAGTCCTCAGCGCTCACCTGCGGGGTCGCCATTGCCGCCATTGCTCCGCCCGGACCGGCACTTTTCAAACTCGGCGGTCCCGGGGCCGCCGCCAGCGCCCTCTCGCGGGGGCGGCCCGGGGGAGCCGCCGGCGGGCGGCCCTCGGGAGCGGGACAAGGAGCGGGAGCCGCCCTTCCCCACACGGCCCCGGGGCAGCTGCCGCTCCAGCCCCCAGCTGAGGTGGTGCCGCCTCCGTCCGCCCCGAAGGGAAACGCGCGGCTGAGGTCCCGTGAGGCGGCGGGAAGGAGCGAAGGCGCCGCGGACGCGGAGGTACCGGACAGCGCCCGCCGGGGAAGGAGAGGATGGAGAGAGGCTGGAGGGGTCAGTGCCCGCCGGGGCACAGAGGCTGCGGGCCCGTGCCGAAGGGACGGGATGGGAGGCACAGTGGCGGGTCCCCCGCTCCGTCCCTCTGGAAACCCTGAGCAGAAACGCCCGCGGGTGGCCCCGGCCGGGCCCGTTGTGCTCGGGCCGTCGGTGGTTCCCTGTTTCAGTTCTCCACTCGTGACCGTGCTTGTTCGCACGGATACCAGCAAAGTGCAGCTCTCCTTGCGACGGGATCCCTGCGTCCCATCCCTGGAACGGGGCGATGCCTTCACAGTGCTGGGCTCCGGGGAAATTTTTCCCTGTAGAACTGCCCCTTCACACGCAGCATCTGGTGTTTCTGTGAATATTTGAGTGAAAAAACATCCCGCATGCACTGGCGAGGTTGGCAGCAATCCTCCAGCTATTGTAGTGAAAAAACACCGTGCTGCAGTACTGCCACAGCCTTACAGAACCGACAGTGTGTTAGTGTTTAAAACAAATGAAAAAGATAGTTGTTGCTTTCAGGTGTTTAATGACACTCCTCAGCAGTATCACATAATATTACCACCCTACTAATAAGCTTTTCAGTCATGGAGCAGTGCACAACTGTGAATCAGAATGAATTTGGAGGTGATAGTATTCCCACATACAAATTTAGAAATATACTAATAAACAGATATGTGTTCCTTTTACTTAATTAGAACAGTTTTTCTAGCCTAAATATTTTGTAAGTGATTTACAACTGAGTAATTAATGAAAGGAACTCATCATGAAATTAAAAATTTGGACGTAGCTTAAATGACTTGAATTAATAAAGCCTTAAACTAATACAAAACCTTTGAATATGTCCCTGTTGTTAATAAAGTGAGTGCATTTGATTAATATAATCCCTTCAGAAACCTGATGCTATTAAGAACATGGTCCAGGCTCTGCTTAGTCTTTAAGCAATTTTAATTTGACTGTTCATTCAGTGGAAATACTGGAGAGGAGAAAATCAAACTAGTAAGTGTAGACTGAATTCCCGAGGAGCAGAGACACTTCCACACCTCCAAAAGATCTGTCCCAGCAGTGGGGGTCAGGGCTGTGTTGGGCTGTCCCTGGGGATGTGCTCGGGGGGGCTCTGGCTGGGGTCCTTTGCCCACCATGCACTCGGGGTTCACAGAGGGGCTTCCCCCTCTTTCCTTCAGGTCTCAGGCCCTCCAGGACAGGCAGAGCAAGGGCAGGGGCCAGTTCAGGGCTGTTGGGGAGCTGGATTTCCCCAGCCTGGAGGGAAAGGGCTGGCTCTCAGCTCCCAGAGTCTGTGTCCCTGGCAACCCAACGTCCCAGCCCCATTCCCCGGGCGTGGTTCAGCTGTGTCCCGCAAACCCAGCGGAGAGAGGGGGCCGGGCAGCAGTGGGATCAGCAGTTCCTGCCCATGCGGCAAGTCCCTGGCCCGCGGGAAGATAAGTGTCACAACTGGGAGCACGACGTGCCCCTCCAGGATCGCGCAGGGCACCATGCCCTGCTGCCAGGGCTGAGCCCGAAGCAGGTCCGGCCCAGGAGCCTGGCAAGGGGCAGCGGCACCGGCCTGGGAGCTCTGCGGACTCTTTGGGGGTCCCCGGAGCAGGGCGGGGGCTAAAGGTGCGTCCCGACCTTGGACCGGCAGCCCCTGTCCTCCATTATACCCCACAGAGCACATTCACGCGGAGGTGATGATCAAGAAAAAGTCGGAAAAGTTTCGATTTTTAATCCAGGAGAGGGGAGGAAGGACATTAAGCAGAAATCTGTTTCCCGCAGGAAGCAAGTGTGTATCAGTCATTTGTGACCTCCCCTCACTCTGCTCCATAAAGGAGAAGCGAACACTGTCCACAGCACCCGTGGAAAGATTGTGCCGAGTTTGGGACTAAAAAAAACTGATTCTTGTGAAAAAGACTCTTAGAAATGGTAACATCAAGTAACAGTTAAATGTATTTTAATTCCTTCAAACAGAAGGATAGCTTGAAGGTACAGCAGAGAAATTTTCATTGATTTCATTCTCTTTTAAAAACAAACAAAAAAAAAAAAAACCAAACCAAAACAAAAAACAACATGGCTTCAAAATTCAGGAACAGTATCCAATAAACAAAGTACTATCCTTATGCACCTGGTTTAGTGTGGTACAAAGAGCTTACAGATTCAAATGAATATCATAAATGACTGAGCAATCGATTCAGATAATGCTTGTTTACAGGGACAGAAACTATGTTGACAAGTATGAATAAGTACACAGATAATATCTTTAAAAACCCCAAACCTTTCTAACTGTATTTACACACTCAGATGTATTTGTTTCCTTTGGCACTAGAAATTACACACAAAAGATCCCATTTTATAGCAATTAAACTTTAAACCTCAAAATAACCTTTGAGATAGGCCATATAGCCCCAGCACAGCAGCCTCACCTTTATTAAATTGCTGCCAACTCTATGTTCTAACCCTGAAAATTCAGGCCAAAAAACCTGAAGTCAGCTACCACCTGTGACAAATTTCACATGGTGGAATTAACTGGATTTGAGGAGCTCGAGCAGTGGGGAATTCATGATAGATATTTAATAAGAATGAATCTCCCGTTATTATCCAAGGTGGATGTCTTTTTAGAAGCTCTTTATACACATATAAAATAAATCCAGTAAAAAAATGGACACCCATTACATATATTCAGCCAAATTAGACATTAAGTGAACAGTCAGAGCACATGATGGCCAGCTGTAGTATTTCTTCAGCATTGCAGAGAAATGTGTTAATCCCTAATCATTTCCATGCTAGAAAAAAAATTAAAATAACACTTAACTAATATGGTTTATTCTTTTACCATGTCAGCTTACTCTTTAGCCATTGCCAGCAGTAAACTCTTAAGTTTCACAGCAAATTCAGTATTATCAGTACAGTAGCAAGAGTATTTTGGCACCCTGTAAAATCCTAAAGAATGCACAAGAAAAATCTCTTAAGTAGCATTTAATCATCCAGACTTCTCATTTCTTATTCCTGGTATTTGACTTTACAGAGCCTGAAGCTTTGATTACTTTCAAAACAGTTTTTATAAATTTTCTGCTAGTAACCAACAGGGATGGAACAACAATGGCACAATATTTTTCCTAAAGCATTCAAGACTAGCAAAAGATTATTTTCCTTGAGGAACTACAATTAGGACTACATAAAAATTAAGTAATGAGGCATCATGGCAAGTAACAGCACATCGACCCTCTACCACAACAGGAAGCTATTTTCAATCTTACAACAAAAAGGAATCAAATTAAAAAACACTAGAATTTATAGGACTTCATGGGTTTTGTTCCTCCTCTCTCTAGATGGTAAGAAACCATTAATGGTCAACGTTGTACTTGGCTCTGCAAAGCAGGATGAGGGCAGAAGCTTTTGTTGAGATGGAATAAAGTACATGGTTGTCTTATTTTTGCATTGATCACACGAGACTGGACGTTGCATTGTCTCTGATAACTGGACTGAATCCAAGCTGGACCACACACTTACAGAATGTTTTCCCTCACACATGTTATTTGTGCACGTCTCAACCAGACATTGATCTTGTTCTGCCAAGTGTATTCTTAAGCATCAAAAAAAGCTGAATTTTACTACAGCAAATTCTGTGAGGAAAAGGAATCAGAGAATATAACAAGTCTTCCCAGAAGACAGTCTTTTCTACACATCCAAAGAGCTGTTTGAATTTCAGATGAGCTGATAGAACATTTTTTTTAAATATTTCAAAAGTAAAGCATGTTAAAACAACTTCCATTACATTTTGTGGAATACCAGTTCCAACACCCTTATGTGAAATTGTTACAAGTTTCTCAAATGCAGTCTCTTAAAATGAGAGTACAGTGTATCTAAAGCACATATACATGCTGCTACCAAGGAAAAAAAAGCAGTGAAGTAGCAACTTTTCATACATGTACTAAGAATCTTGCTCTTTGAAATAGCCCCCAAATCAGCCTGCAATTAAGATTTGTTTTCAACTGAAAAGACTTACAAAACCACCCAAATATTTTAAGACCACCCCTTGGTCTTTGTATTCTGAGCTCGCACGGTATTTTTATGCAAGCCGATGTACTGGAGATACAGTACAGCAAATTACTACAAATTCTACAAATCAAGTGACTTTTCTTTTTGCAAAACATGAATATACACCCGTGTCTTCACACACAGCACATGACCCTGCATGGAACTCGAGTCAGTGTGCAGTAGGAACTACCAAAGGAAACACTTTACAGATACTGAAATAGTGGAAACTACATGAACTGATTCAGTCCACACAACCACAAGGCTGCATTGCACTACAGAAATACTGACAAAATGACCCCAAAAATGCCAAGAAACTACAAGCAAGTTCTAAATAGGATATAAAAACTGTTTCTTTCAGTGAAGACCAACCAGTCCCTTTGTGTACACATTTAGTTTTATTGTAACAAAGCAACTTGTACACTTTAACGTTTAAAACTGAGCATCTTTCTTTCCTTTCCAGTGAAACAAAAAAAAACAAACAAAAAAAGAAGAAAAAAAACACCAAAAAAAAAAACCAAAAAAAACCCAAAAAAGAATTTAAAAATAAACAAGAACAAAATTACAATAGAGAATGTCAATTCCAAATAAGATCCTACAGGTTCTGCTGATTCTCCATCAAGTGGCAGGGCTCAAAGTCATCATTAGGAGAAGATTTTATTTTAAAAGTGTCATCTTAAACTGCAAGGATGTTTGTTAAACATCACAATTAAACATGCCAAAGGAGAAGAAGCCATGTTGTCAAAATGCCCACTTAACCCACCCAAACTTCTGAAACCCACCCCGGCTGACCTTCTATAACCCCATTTTTATTTTTATTTTTTTTGTTGTTTTTTTCTTTTTTTTTAAACAAGAGAAAGTAGACAGATACATGTTGGTAAATGCTAACTGTCCATATTCACATAGAGACACAGTGTAATCTCTGAGCCCAATATACAGAGAAAGAAGGAAAAAAGCTAGATTCTATGCACTACTACACAGGGGCCTAGCACTCTTCAGCTTCCAGCAGAGTGAAGGGAGCAGAAGGTTTTCTTTTTTCCCACAGAACATGGTGTGTTGGATTCATAAACAGTTTTTGTTTTGAGAGAGAAAGGGATAAAAATGAACTTGAAACAGAAACTGGTAGATTCTTTTCCACTGTATTCTGCTCAAGGTATTTCCCCAAAATAAATCGTGAACCATGGTGTAGAGGAGAGAAAAAGAGACCTCAAGAGAACAAGGCGACTGAGCACAAGAAAAAAAAGACAGCAACTTGCTCCCAGGGACTGGAGAAAAATTAAAAAGGTAAAAAGGGGTTTGGAATCCATCAGTGTTCAATTAGTCATCTTCTCCTTCATCCTCCTGTTGAAAGATAAGCAACAATTAAATAAATCTAATCACTAAACTTCAGATAGCAAATGCAGTGACCAGAACTTTTAACAGTGCTGTAAGATATCTCTTCCCTCACTAAAGGATAGTAACACTTGCCCTGGGTGCCCAGCTGCTGACCACACAGAAATCACTCACTACCTGGCTGTCCCAAGGCAAACACATCAGAGCTTTCAGAAACCGTGACTTAGAATCACTACAAGCACTGACATGAGTTTAACATGTGGAAAGTGAAGGGGTCATCTTTTCCCCCTCATTTAAAACTCTGAAAAACAAAATGCTTCACCTTTCACAAGCCAAATTCTAGGTTATAAAGCAGAGCCCAGAGCAGCCCTCCTCTCACTGCACGTAGTTTGTGCTGCTGGAAATCAGACACACCACACCCAGTTCTGAGAAACTAAGACATTCTAAACTAAGTTCCCAACACCTGGATGCTGACCCTGGAATCTCACTTACTACTAAAGCAAATTTCTAACTCCTGAACCCAACAGAAAGTCTTAGCTAGGCTGGCCATAAGGAGAAATAAACCAACAAGTGGGAAGGATGCATCAACAAAAGTTATTTATATGTAAAGCATTGCTAGAACGCTCAGTAACGAAGCAAGAATTTTGTCACATTAATATACTTGTTCTCCCAGAGCACTTCCCACTTCCCTTACAAATTTACTGAAACTATGTACTTCCACCATCTCTCATACACACAAACATACTTATTACTACCTGAAAACACTCAAGTTAATGTAGTCACAGTTCTCACACCTTGGGGTGCAGAAAAGAACCAGTTCACCTTTGTCACAATGGCTTGGTATTCTTACAAGATCCCTCTCAAACACCACATGAATGGCATGAAGGGCAAGATTACTCACCTCTCCTTCCTCTCCCTCATCATCATCTTCATCTTCCTCCCCCTCATCTTCATCTCCTTCTTCATCAATATCCTCTAATCCTTCCTCCTCTTCATCATCATCATCATCCTCCTCTCCCTCCCCTTCTTCATCATCCATATCAGGAACCTTTTAAAGACACATTTACAGCATCAACTACAGTGATCAAATTCACTCTTTCACAGAGCTGTTGTGGATGTAGATGCCCTGCTCAGGGCTGTACCTACCAAGTAGTACTGTAGGGGATTTGGCCAAATGTCATCCTTGATGACTTCTCCTAATTCATCAGCCCCTGCATCAGAGTGATCAGTGAACCAGGTGAAGAAGCTTTCTGGCTCTTCATGCTGCCTCTTCCTACTGGCTTTGTTCTGTGTCTGGCTTGAACGTTTTGTCAAGTCCTGAAAACAAAGTTAAGAAGTTCCCTAAAGTCATCTTTCTATGGCACTTTTTTTCCTATAAGCACCATTTTAAAATGTATTTGTCTAAATAACCTTAAGAAATCACTTTTCTCTCCTTCTTCAAGGGTAGGTCTGCAAAACACATCTGAAACCCGAACAACTGACAGAAGATACTGTTTTTTTCCTGAACATGAGAGAACAGTAAACCCACTTGTTTTTTTCAATGGTCTCCACTGGAACACTGAAAATTCACAGAATCTCACATTTGATTTATGTTTCCCTATCTCAGGGCAACATAAGTATGACAAGTGTCTAATGGCACACTGAAATAAGGTCTCACAATGCCTATACTACTCAGTAGTTGTAACTGCAGCAACTACTACACACAACCAATTTAAGAAAGTCTCCACACCTCTAATCTCTGTATTCATTTGGAGATAAAGACCTGCCTAAGCCTTTTTGCCTAAAATTTTCTACTCTGAAGTCTTCAGGCCACTCTCTGCAGTAAGAGCAAAAAAACCCCACAAACTGCTAAAACACACAGTCACAAGAACACATGTAAAGTCTGTATCACTTTACCCTAGAAAGGAAGTATAGTAAGTTTGCAACAATATTTTTATTAAGTCTGAAATGAAAGAAATTATTTCTTTTACAATATGGTTACACCACACTTCTAGTGGTTTTTTCTCCTGACAGAATGACAACATTTATAGGTTTAGACTGTTTAAGGAAGAACAATAGCAGAATTCACATTGATTTTGTGGTGTATGTAAAGATCACTCCACTAGTCTGTACAGGAATGTAGTTTCTGGTACAAGAGGGAAAGTTCTAGCTGTCAATACAGAAAACATTAAGTTTTCTCTTTGGTCTGACAGTGACAAAACAAGCGGCAATTTAACTGCAACCCTCAGCTCTACTTTTAAAAACTCAGTTCTAAATCTTCAGGATAACACTGAAGTACTTCTCACTTCTACAGAAATGAAATGCAGCAAATTAATGATGCTTGAACACTGCCTGGGTGACAGGTATGCCCACATTATTGTGGCTTCAAACTGTACAAAAGATGTGGCATCTGGAAATGAAGTTGAGGAAACAGAGGAAAGTATGAAACAAGATCACACACTACTATCTTATGCCCCTAAACCTGCTATCCTTGGAGTTCTTCATTTAATAGTTATTTTAAGTAAACAACACAACACAGCTTAGATCCTGGCCAAGGAAGAGACAAGCTAATGCACTTGGGAATGTTTTCACATGGTCACACTTGTGCTCTCCCAGATGCAATACATACCTTTCCAGATTTCCATTTGATCTCAGTCGATTTTGAAGATGGGTCTCCACTTTCATTGAGGTGAAACTCTTTGGAGAGAACTTTATTTTCAAAGTAGGGATTCTCATCAAAATACTGCAGAGTGGAAAGCAAAGATTTAGAACCCACACAATGGAAACACACGTATCAAGTAAAACCTGGCACTAAACAGGAAACTGCAGAGATTAAAGTACTAAACTACAGCCCAATATGCAATTAATTTCAAAAAGACATCAAAATCGCAAGTGAATGAATAATTTAAAGTACTTACAAAATCTATTCTGTAACCTGATTTGATGTCTTCAAATTCTGTCACCTCAACTCTGGTCAAGTAATGCAGTGCTTCCTCATCTTCTTCTCCCAGCAGTGCAGATACTGAGAGAGAAGGAAGAATCCCACATTAACAAAGCCATGAAACAGGCAGGCAAAACACAGGAAACTGATAGCCAGGGAGATCTAAAAAGCAACACATCTGTCCAAGCCAACTTCTCATTACTCTTTCAAGTTACCAGCCAACAGCCTACCCACACATACCCACCCTTCCCTCTGAAACAGATTTTCATGCATGTAATTTGCCCAATCTAAGCAGTCTACAAACTTGTTTTGTAGAAAGTCTATTGTCAAGAGTCCCAAAGAGCTCACTTCCAAGTAAAAAACACCCAAACAATCTAGAATAATTTTTTGTTTGCTTTTTTCACTTTAAGTTCCCATTGATCTGAATAAAGCGGGAAACTTTAAATTTAAAACACAGGAAAAACATTTTAGGATTGAAGTATTTTAGTAAATAAGATGTTCCTTTGGCCAACAAGTACAAGAAAGAAAAAGCTTAAAAAAATGCAATCTAGGACAGAAAGGAAGTGTTTTCCACGCTTAATAACAACTCCGTAAGACCCTCAGAGCTTTAAGACACTCACATAACAAGCAAACAAACACTGAATTTACAGGGAGGAAAAAAGAGAGCTATTAAGAAAGTACCTTGTGGGTGGTTGACAAATGTTGTTACCCAGAAATTCGGGATTTTGGCGATCAATTCTGACCTCTTCTGGAAGAATGGTTGGCGGAGTTTGTTGTATTTCTGTTCTACTTTCAAAATTTCCTCACTGGCTTGTTCATTCAGTCTGTAATAGAAAGAGCCGTGTTAATCACAGGGAGAGAACTGGGATTTAAGGACACACCAGAGGAGTTAACTAGAAGCTGAAAGGGTTTGATAATACCAGTCTGCCATATTCTGCAGATGAAGCGTCCCAAAAACCCCAGAAGCTCAGAGCTGTAACAACTGTTAAAAAACACTCTGCCAGAAACAATCTCACTGGTCTGAATGGAACCTTCTGCACACCATGAATGTTCTGCAGAGGTGGATCTTTATTTATGCAAAGCAAAGTTTTACCTCTTGAACATTTTGTCTGCATAAAACCTGCAGATGGGTAACAAAGCCCTATCACCTGCCCCCTATAACTTTAGGCAGGCAAGGAAGCTACAGCAAAGCAATTCTGCAGCCTGTGCAAATAAAATCAAAAGACTTAAAACTGAGCTGTTGTAAAAAGACACAGTCCTGATAGTGCAAGAGCTTCACACGTTCACAGCCCCAACAGACACCTGCAGTCCTTGTAGGACACTGGACATGGAGAGAACATGCAGGCAGGGACTGACACAGAACCCACAGCCCCATGAGATTTGGCATACAAAATTAACATATCAGAGACATTTTCTGTGTATTATTGCACAAACACATGAATATTATAATAAAAATGTATAATAAAAGCTGGCTTTTCAGCCAGGTGTTTGGTTCTGCTTGCTAAGAGGAAACACTTTAGCCAAATAGCTTAGACATTAACTTGAGAAGACAGTGCAAAATACATTTCTATTATCAAAAATATCACAATTAATTTAAAATTTTAAACTCAAGTTCTATCTCTTTAATTATACACAATTAAGCAAGAAACCAGGACACTTCTTTGTTATTTTAATGTCTCTAATCAAGTCAGAACACAGGTATATCATGGCAGAGTTCAGACAGTGAGTACTACTGAGTGCTCACTTTACTAAACACTTTCACTTTTGTCAGTTACATTTCAATTTCTGCTAAAACATTTTAGAAGTGAGATAATGTTTACCTGTCTATTTCGTTCTGTACTTCATCAATGTGTTCAATTGCTTCCTGTTGCTCTTTTTCTGAAAAACAAATTAAAACGTGTCAACATCCCTGCATTCACAAGCCTGACAAATCACCTGGGATTTCTCTTTGAGACACACTCTGGCGATCTACCGTAGAAGTTCTCAGGTATTTCTCTTAAATGTCACAAGATTTACACGGCTTCAAAGCACCAGCTTTACAGGGTGTGCTGCAGCTGAAGTGCAGCAAAGTTTTACAAAACAGCCCTTAAAGTGAGTTCACCCCTGGAAACCACAGCTCACGTCCCGCTACACTGTTTAACAAGCCAACTTAAATTATAAGTCAATAATAATTTAATTAAGAATTTGTTTTAAAAAGCCACATTTGCTACGACCAACACATTTGAAGAAACGCAAAGCAATCTACAGAGCACAAGAATATCAATAGAAATAGCTTATCTGGGCACATGCCACCTTCCAAAAACCGAAAAGAACGTTCGGAAAGACAGCTACAAATGAAAGAGATGCGAAAGCCGCCGTTTGGCAGATATTTTCCAACGGGCACTTTCCCCGGACCAAGTTTGGCCGAGGCCCGGGTTACGGAGCGCTGTTTACCCACCGCGCGGGAGATGAATGAGCGGCAGCGGGAAGCGGCTGGAGCGGAGCAGCGCCCGGTGCGCGTCCCGCACGGCGCGGCCCGCGCTGGGGGACAGCTCTGCCGCTCCCCTCGCGGGCGCGGGGGACGCACGTGGGGAAGGCGCTGCGGCCGGGGGCAACTCCGACCTTTAGAAGCCAAGATCGCACGTGGGGCCGGCGCGGGCGGCCCCAGCACCGCGTGTCTCCGCCGCTCCATCCCCGCGCGGCCCGGCAGCACCACGCGGCCGCGGCCGGCGCGGGAGGCGGCGGCGCATCATGGCGGCGGCGGCGGAGCACAATGAGGCTCCGCGGATGCTGCTCCGGGAGGGGCGGCGGGGGGGTCCCGCTCCTCCGCCGAGCCGCAGCGCCCCCCGCCCGGCCCCGCGGGGAGGGAAGCCGGGCCGGCAGCGCAGACAAAAGGGCGCTAACATGGCCTCCTCCCGCCGCCGGCGGGCCTGCACATCCGCCCGGCCGGGCCCGCGCTCCGCCCGCCCCCGGCGCGGCCGCGGCCCGTGCGGCGGGGGAAAATGGCGGTCGGCGCGAGGCGGAGGCCGCGCCGGCTGCCGCCATTCCCGTCCCGCCCCCGGCGCGGCCTCACCTGAGGTCTCGTCGGCCCCATCGTGGTTGGAGTTCAGCTCCTTCTTACTGACTTTGGCCGCCGGCGCCGACATGTTGGTGGCTGCGGAGCGCGGAGGGCGGGAGGGAGGGGGGGCTGCAACGGGGCTGCGCGGGGGGGGGGGCCGGGCACTGACTCCTCCTGCTGCTGCTGCTGCCGCCGCCACTCAGGTCCCTCCGCCGCCGGGGCGCTCCCGCCTCCTCCGCGCGGTCCTGCCGAATACCGGGGCGGCAACGGCGCCTCTCACTCCCCTCGCGCTCCCTCGCCCAGAGCCGCCACCGCCGCCTCCTCCTCTGCTGCTGGCGAGGGGCGGGCACGCGGCGCGCATGCGCGGCCCCCCCCGCCCGGCCGGGCCACGGCGGCCGCACCGCGCGTGCGCACCGAGCCCCCCGCCCCGGGCGCGCTGTGCCGCGGGCGGCGAGATGCGCAGGCGCACTGCACTCCGCACACACACACACGCCGGGGAGGCCCCGCGTGCGCAGCTGCGGGAAGGCCGCGCCCCCCGACCGCCCTAAACCGGGCGCTCATTGGCCAGGGAGCGCTGGGGGGCGTGGCCTCGGCGCGGAGACACAGAGGACGGCGCGCGCGGGACGGCGGGGGCGCGCGCGGGGTGTGTAGAGGAAGGGGTCGCGCATGCGCGCGCTGCACGTGCCCGCGCGCCCTCGCTGTGGTGGCGGGCGCGAGGCCGCATGAGTTCCCCCCCTATGTCCGCCCCGTCCCCTCACTGCCCGTGGAGGCACCGACCCCGTCGAGATGGGGCCCGTCCCCTCCCCCGACCGGGGGATATCGAGGGGCAGGAATGGATTTCTGGACTCCCGACCCTCAAACGGAGCTCAAGGCTGCGGTTCCGCTGCCTGAGGCGTTGCCCCGGGACTACGCCCAGCGCTTCCCTGACGAGAGGGAAGTCGCGTTTCCAGCTTGCCGTGCTCTGAGGATGTGGCATCCACACTCCCTGCCTTACCTGGGACATGGCATAAAGCAATCATGGAATCACCAAGGTTGGAAGAAACCTTTAAGAACATCATGTCCAATGTTCATCCAATACTGCCACTGTAAACTCCCAAACCATTAAAGCACATCACCCAGTGTCAGATCCAGACACCTCTTGAACACCTCCATAGATGGTGACTCCACCTGTTTAATGTATGGCCACCTTAGCAGGGAAAAATCTCAAATATCAGAATCTCCCATCTCAGCTTAAGGCCATTGTCCTCTCACTGCAGGTAAGGCAGAAGAGATCAGCCTCCAGCCTTCCATTCAGGTGGTTGTGGAGAGCAATGAGCGATGCCTCTTCAGCCTCCTCGAGACTAAATAAACCCATATAAATAACTTGGGACATTCTGTGTTGAGGGCACAGAGCCCTGTCAGTCACATCCAGCTCAGTTACTGTGGAGCTCTACTCCAGAAGGTCACAGAGCTGCCTGCCAGCACACCTGCCACTGCACCGAGAGCAGGCAGACTTTAAATAACCCTTTTTGTCCCTTTCCTGTCCACCTGTCATGGAAGAGCTCAGTGCAGCTCCACAGCTACAGCTCACCCGTGTCTGCTCTTAAAGGAATAGCCAAGTCACTCTTTTCCATCAAAAGCAGCAGCATATCATTCACAGAAGGGTGTTAGGACACAGACTGGGCTAAGGAACAAGTACAGTTTTGATGAAGTAGGAATTTGCTGTCTGTATTTCCTTCCCCAGTCATACAACATTAGCATAGTCTTCCTGCTCTTTTCCTGTTTTGCCTCTTCAAATTGCTTTTCTACTGGACCTACTCAATGAGGTCTGGGTTAGTTCCTGCCTCCCTAGAAGTCTTGACTGCACTTTTCTGAATGCTGCTCCCACCTGTTACTTCCAAATCCCCATTGTTTTGTCTTTTGTATTTCCAGCTGTCACTTCCCACCAGCTATGTCCTCGCTGCCACCCACAAGGGCTGTGGCATGTGCAGGGTTTGTATTGTGCTTCCCTGTGCAAACAGCAGCAGAAAGGAGCTGCCACCCCTTCCTTCTCTGGTTTCACATACAGCAATTGTAACTGCTGGGCATAAAAGGTAAGGAAAGCATCACAACTTTATAAATGCAAGATTATGAAATCCTTCCCAAGGGGCAAATGTCTCAAGGCCTTCCTGAAGTGAAGATGACTCTTTCCTTAGTCTGTCTGCATCTCCCAAGATTGATTAATATGAATATCTTCCAATTCAGACAAGGTAAACTCATGTGTGCAGCTTGGTTTTCTTCCTTCTATTTAATTTGGGTCTCTTGACTATGTAGTTGTATCTTCTTGGGCTTTTTTTTCCTCTCTTCTCACTTGTAATTTGCTATATTGTCTTTCTCTAGATTAGTCTTTGAAGGTCTATAATTTGAAATACAGATGGCAATTTTGAAGCTAGTTCGAAGCAGGCACAAGTGGCATCTTCCCTACTAGAACCCCTTGTTTAGTCTATAAATTACCAGGTATTCCTGAAGTACAAGATTATGGTGATACACTGATATATCTAAAACCAAGTAATCATGAATTTTAACTGCTGTACTGTTAAAAAATGTTTCCAAGATCTGCTTTTACTACCCTAAAACTAGCTATTATCAACAAAAAAAGGGTATATTGATATTAAAAAGATTATAAATACATGTAAATAGTAAAAGAATATGAATTTAATATCTCTGAGACAGTAACAAAAGAACGCCCCAAAATGTAGAGGGTTTATTGATAAGTATTCAGTTACCTCCCTTCAAATCTTTCTAATGTTTTCACAACCTGTAACTAACCTCTAAGGCAGTTTTAGTCCTTGAATAACTGTTGAGGGTTTAAATGTACAGTTATAAGTGCACATTTTCCTCAAGAATTGACAAAACAGAGTCAATTTCCTTTCTTTGTGAAGGAAATCTCATATTTGCTCCTTGAAGTTAAAGTTCAGATCTCCAGTTTTTCTTTCCTTGGTATGATATGTTACTACAAGACAGAGACATAATTGGTAATCGTGCTTACTTTCTGGGATGTCAAGTCAGCAGTCAATTTTAAACTTGAACCTCCAGTTTGGCAAATGAAATCATAAAATGTGCTAAAATCCTCTCCAATACAATGCAGTGATGTGTGAGAAGAGTACATCTCCCCCTAAGTATTTCTGCAAGGCAAAATGGGCATATATATGATCATGCAAGTAAGTCAACGTAACTAATAGCAACTCACGGTTTCACAGCCTTCCATCCCCAAAAATTGGAAATTATTGTAGATAAATACAAAACAAGGATTATTTTACCATCACTGAAATGCAACCAACTGCTTAACAGTTGCACATCTCTGCTGGGAGCCTGGTTTTCCATAGAGAACTTGCAGGCTTGGGCTCTGTATTAAGAACAAAGATTCTCTCTTGGAGTGCAAGACAATTTTTTAGAGTATATGAAAGCTTTTAAGTTACTGAGCACACCTGTGAGTTGAAGGCACATTTCAAGAAGACACAAGTTTGTACTTGGTAGCAAAGCCTGTCTGGCTCACCAGGGCTTGCTGGGAGCCAGTGGCAGAGACACCAGGGCAGGTTTGCTGTGTGTGATCAGTCTGACAGCCCCCAGGAACTGCTGAGCCTCCCCAGCACTGCACGCACAGCTTGGCACACACATTAACCAGTCAAATACCAGCTACAACTGTTTATTCATCTCCACTAGCACAGACCTTCCCAGTCAAGCATTCATGTTAGAACTGAAGGGTGAGATAATGACAGAAGAATCTTCCACATGTCCTCACAGTTGTTGCAGTTTAAACCTCCGGATGAAAATATTTTGGGGCTGATAATTGCCTTGAAGCAGGACAGCAGTTCATAACACAGACAACAGGCAGTGACTAACAATATGTCACTGCAAAAATCCAGTGATCCTGTTTGTATTAGTTTTTATTTTTTACGAAATTTCCATTAGACATTAGACTTCTTTTTTTCTACACCAACATTTCTAACTTACCAGAGCACTAGCTTTTAATCCATGAAGAGATGTATGGTTACCTAACACCTGTGCTTGTTCCCAGATACTAGAGGCAAAGAGGCAGTCAAAATACTCTTTAAAATATTAAATTGAAAGTCAAAGAAACGTTAGACACTTCTGAACATGAGGCATAAGCTTTTCAGATATGTTGAGGACCAGATAAAACCTTAGCTTTGTGCTTCTGCAAGGAGATAGACAGAAGATTCTCTCCACCTTCCCGTTCACAGGGATATTAAAAGGGAGACAATTTATAAATGTTTGCTTTCCAGGGTTTTAACTCTGGCCAATTCTTGAAACTCTTATTTATCTTCCTCAGTCCTACAGCAGGAAAACTCTTACTGAATCCCAGGCGAAGTTGACTATCACTTCTAGATTTGGACCCTTGGGAATAGCACTAGAGGCAAAAATTTTACACTCTGTGTGTATTTCATCCATTGTCTTGTTACCAAGTGGCAGCAGTTTTTGTGGGTATCATTAAAAACTTCCCTTGTTATGTAGAACTCTCAGGGGAAGTAACCTCTGTCTCTATCCAAAAAGTGGCAGATAAAAATAAACACAACATTGCTCAGCAAAGAACGAGTACATTAATTATAATTCATCAGTTTGAAGTTGGTGTCACTCAAACATTTATGGTGTGTATTGAGTCAGGTGTAGGAGTATGGTGACAGGAAAGGTGAGACAAAAGACAGGAAAACATGTAGGAATCTGTCATATACAGTTTTTGCTATAATAATACATTGTGCACATTATTCTTTTCATCTGAGAATGTCAAAGCTCATTTAAAAAATCTGGTTAAATGTAAAAAGCTCCGTGAGGAAAGTAATTCTTTTACTGGTAGGTGAACTGAATGCCAGACTTATTCAGTTATTGCTCATTAGAGCCGGAGATGGAACTCAGGAATAGAACTGGTCTCCAACTTCAGCTACATAAAATGCTGCACGAGTTGCCAACAATGATCTGTGAGTGGAATTTGGTTAATTGTGTCAGTCTGTAAGAACAGTTATTATTTTTTGGTATTACAATAGCTCTGAGAGTCCTGCAACTGTAATCTCTGCGTGTGAGGTTCTACCTGCACACACAGCAAAGAGTGGCTCTGGCTGGAAAAATGCAAATTCTATCAGGACATGGTTTGACAAACTATTTTTTGGTAAAATTCCTACTTACGCATTCCCCACCACACATTCCTCCCCTCTTCCCCTTTACACTGTTCCTGCATTGTGCCAGTGATTTTTTTTTGTGTGTGTTAAATTGAATCTGAATCTGATTTCAATTAGAAATAGTCCCCACAACCCCTTTTTTTTTAAACTCAGACTTGTACTCTGATCTGGTTCCCTGGTGCAGATGTAGGAACAATGTTACAAGAGAGTCCCATGAAGACAGGAATGAAAGAGTGAGGAACACATTGCACAAGTTTCACTTAGCAGAGGTGTTTGTCAAACTGTGCCCTTAACTGAGCCCAACCACGACAAAGTTCTAACTGCAACTGGTGTGAAAATACAGCAATTTGGTTTTGTAAGTTTTTAAAAATTAACACAAACAAGTGGAATATGGCAGTAAACAAAAGAGCAGCTCTGCCGCCTCAGGTGATACTGTAAAAACTTTCAGAGTAGAAATTGAGGTCATTGACAAAACATCTTCCTTTCCCCTTTGGAGTCAAAACGAATGTCTCTCAGAAACACACAAAGGAAATAACCTTTAAACTCCATGTTTGTTTTTGCAGTGGTATGACTGGAAAATAATTTCATCTGCCTTTGTAAAGGGGGGGTGGGGTGGTATAAAACAAAGTAGAGACCATTTCCCTCCCACCACAGCCGTACATCTATTATCTGACTCACCACTTCTGGGACTCCTTCTGGCAGCTCGGGTTTTATTGCACTGAAAATTCAAGCCTGTGAAAAGATTCGCTGTTTTCAGGTTTACTTTGTTCACTGCTTTGTTCAGATCAGTATTCCTTCCTTTAGAGGTCTGGAAGTCGACATTCAGCAAGGGCTGGATGTTGCTGTTCTTAAGCCTTGTGAGAAGGACCAGCTCAGTGGAAGGAAGGGGGGAGGGAAAGGAAGGGGGAGGAGAGTCCATATCTGAAGAGAGACTCCAGACTAGAGAAATTTTACTGACATCCATTCAGTTTCCAGCGGGGTCTCCTTCAAGGGCTTTTACTGAGCTCCAAAGGCTCCTGCAATTCACAGCGCCATTTACATGCAACGTTTCCCTCTGGGAGCTAAGGTATAACTGTACTCCTGGATAATAATCACAAAGAATACCACCAGACTCCCATTGAAATGTCAACCAGCCACTACTGTTGTAGAGAGTAACAAAGAGATGCTAATATAATTAATTATGAAGCCTCAGTACCCTCATTAACACATCTTTAGTGCCTAGATCTTTGAAAATCAGCTGTATAAAGTGACTGTCAGAGTTAATTCATTATAAATTGCCTCCTGTCACATGCCAGCACTGCAAGTTCTCTCAGGCCTTGATGCTAAGAAATCTGGGGGTTTTTTTAAGTTCTGATGCAGTTTTATTGGTGTTATTAAAGGTGTAAGCTGTTGCATAAGCAGTTTGTCAGGCTAGAGTAGAGAAAATAAAAATGCCTTTACTGAGCCCAGCTTACACAGTTGGTGGCATAAATAGGAAAAGTTTCAGTCAATTAAATGGAAAACTAAGGACAAAAGAAAAAACAGGAATGAAAGGTGTCACATAATTTGGCATTTAAATGTTTCCGGACCTTTTTTTAAATTTGAGGATTGCAGCCAGTTTATAGCTCTGCCTCCTACTGCTGCCTTTATGACAGCATTCCAGCTCCAGGCCTCATTCCAGAGCATCCTCCTTCCCCTCCACTCCCGCTCACAAATATATATTTCAATAGGCTTAGGCTACATGGAGTTCCAAAACCAGCATGTAATTGGTGCAATTGTCTTTTACACTTCTCCAGAGAGAGCCGCATTCATGCTGCTTAAGCCCTGTTTTGTCATGTTTTCCCTTCTTTTTCTTTTTTTTTTTTTTTTTTTTTTTTTCCCCAGCTGGACTGGGATCAGCACTTGTGTTGGGAACCCTACATATATAATGAATAAAGAAGTTTCAGAAACGGGCTGTATGGGTGGTTCATTCTGTTATTTCTCAGTACCAGACTGTCACTCTGCTACAAGATAAAGGGAGGCGATAAAAAGCAAGTGATCATTACAAATCACTTGGCATTTTCTGCCAGCAGTTAAAACACTTGCACTGACACATCCAATTTGTCTATACAAGATACTCTGCTTCGCTTCATCTTCCATGTGCTTTTGAGAAGGTGATAATCTTTCTGCCGTGCATAAGTTTGTAAAGTTATCTCTCTGTGCTTGTATAATACATTCCAGTAAGCTTTGTAATCTCTGTTATACTTGGGATTAAAAAAAAAAATGAAATGATATATTTTTATTTGCCATTTAAGAAGTGGCTTTCACAGTAAGTGCTTTTGCTGGTCTAGCTAACCTGGCAATATGCAAACTCTCTAAAAGGAGGTAAAATTTGTATCAGTAAAAGGAGTCCTTGCAAATCTGTCTTTCCTGCTGCATTAGCTAACACAGTAGGAACGTTATTTTGTTCTCCATTCTTAAATTACATATCCATACCCCAGTAAAACTAAGATGTATTTATTGAATATTCAGTGTTCATAGAAATAATGTCTTGGAAATGAAAGTGGCATATTAGAAATTAAATAAATACAGAGATTTCTGAAGAGCAACCCAGAACTATCATGTAAATTCTGCTTGCTTGCTTTACACAAGCACAAATCTGATAGTACCAAGTGGAACGTAACAACTTATTTCTGAATGTCCTTTTTTGAAACCACACTTTTGCAAAGGAGAACCAGTTCTGTTTAGAGGATTAAAATCTGTCCACATTGCTTTCTAATACAGCCACTGGCTTTAAACATAGCAGTTAAAACTCCAACAACTGTTTGAGATACTACAGACACAATACGAGTTGATGAAGTGATGTACAGAACAGATAACTAATTTTTAGTCATGCATGGTTACTGAATATGGGTTTAATTTAAGGGATTTCTTGTCTTTCATGCTGTCAGCACTGCAAAGGGTCAGGTACCTTTGAGGAGTGGTGCAGCACATTGTACCTTTATTTCTGACATGAGATGCTGGACGTGCTGCTACAAACTCAGCAGGAACTAGAGGCTGCTGAGACCAAAAGGAGAGACACTGCCAGTCACCTCATCGACAGCAGCAATCCCTGCCCAAGGCAGAGACTCCCAGCTGCCACCGAGTTCAGAGCACCATGGCAGCCAGGATTCAGGATCCTGAGCCTTTCACAGATGCCTCTTTGGACAATCCATGGCACTCGGCCCCGTGCCAGCTCTGCTTGCCATTCCAACCCTGCCGGCAATGCCTTTGTGCCCCTGTGGCGGTAACTTGCTGCCACCTGCCACAGAGCTTCCCCCCTGCTCCTTCCTGCTCTGGTTACACTTGACTAAAATCTTTGTCTTATTATTAATCATGAAGGAATGAATAGGGGATAAACAATACCTGTACAAGGCAAGAAACTGCATCCGTATTTATAAGGAACCCTCAACTAATTCTGCAAAGCACAGTAGATTATGATTTTAATGGAGATGGATTCTTTTGATAATGTATCACGTTTTTTGGTATAACAGGACTTCAGAAGCAAGCTGATGTTTTCTGCTAAGATGGAAAAATAAGTTTTCAAAGCAAAAAGGGCACAGCATTTGCAGGGATATTTGGGAGTGGGGACAGGGAAAAGGAGGTCACAAATTAGAGAAAATGCATGAGCTTGTTACAGATGGCACTGGAAAAGAAATAGCTGGGGGATTCACACTTCAACTTGAATGGTAATGTAGAGTCCACATGAGGACCTGAACCCTCATCAAGTTTCTGAGCACCTGATGGGGTACATTGACGTGGGTCCAACACTGACAGTTGTGGGAACCTCACTTCCCTCAAGGTTTGGTGAATTTTAAAATCATGATTTTCTAACAAAAAAGAAACACAGGAGTAACTGATCAGATATTGTCCATACTCAAATAACAAGCACAAAATGTCAGCATAAAGCCACTTCAAACTCCAGATTACAACCTTTGGTTAATGCAAAGGCAATAGTTCAGTACCCAGGCCTCAGCCAGACCACATCTGTCACCTCGGGCTGTTCAGCAGTGCACAGGTAGGATGGGAACAATTAGGGAACAGCATAAGGTCTTGCTGGTTACAGAAGCTGGAGAAAAAAGTAGGATCTGGAGTGACAATTCTTTGAAACAAACCCTCGCTGTTGGTTGAAGAGTTTTGTTTGTTGGCTGTGGTTTGCTTTGAATAAACGAGAATATGTATAAAGTTCTGTTCCTCTGAAATGCGTCATCAATTGCCGAAGGCAATACCTTCGATGCCCTGACAAGTCCCTCCCTGCCACACTAAGTCCAAGAACTCTTTCTCATGGCCGGATCGATCAGTGCTGTTGTTTTATTCGTCTATATGTGCATCTGGTTGGGGTGAAAGGAATGGAGAGGAAGGTGTAAAAGGAGAAGGCTCAGTTACATCTCTGCATTTTCGGGTACAATCTGCTGTTTCGCCTCTGGAGCCTCAACAGAACTGAATAGTTGCATTTATCACAAATCGAGGGCAGCGACTGCACCCACTAGTGGGGGAATTTTTACTGAGATGCAGCTCCGAGTGTTTCTTTTGCTCAGGTCACAGCGATCACTCGCTAGTGTGCAGCTTCTTGTTATAGCTGTTTTTTTCTGATGCTTTCCCCCTCGCTTTTGTTTTTGTTTTCTCTTTACCTCAACCTTCGCTGTTGTTTTCTGATGCTGATTTGCTCCATTATGTGAAAGTGAAAACTTCCTACATTTTGTCTCATGAAACAGGGAGGAAAAAGCACAGATCAGCCCTGTAAAAGCAGCCACTTAAGAGAGACTGGGTAGCCTCAGGCAAGTAACAGCCCTCCCCCACTCATGCCCGATTCTGCCTTACTTCTGATGATGTGAAGACAAAACCATCCATATATCTGATACTGCCAGGCCAGGAAAAAATAGCAACGTAAGATTTCTTTAAATCCCTTTGATATATTGAAACTCCAGCAAATCAGAGAAATTGGAATAAAGGATCAAAGTGCAGTTACTTAGAAGAGTCTTTGTCTGGAGCTGTTTGCTCCTTTCTCATCCTCAGGGAAGAAAAGTCCAGACATGCACTATGATACAGGGAACATGTTCTACATTTGCAGTAACTTTGCATACTACTGGCTTAAAAAATGGATTTATTTCAGTCTGTTTCATATACTTAAATTCCAGTTTTCTTATCTCTTTACCATCTCAAAAACCCACAAACTTTTCTTCTTAAGTTCCCCCTGACAAGTTATTTAAAATTTTTTAATTGCAGTTTGTGCATTTTTATGATGACGCAGCCTATATATTAATTCACACTCATAATATTTACTCCTCTACTAAAGAGTAATATGCCTTGGCAGTTCTAATCATACCAATTAAAGATAATTTAATGATGACTGAAGATGATCTATTTCTAGAGGATAAATCTTAAATATGAAGACCGTCTTAAGAAAACAACACTGCTAGTATCAGTTTTTCAACACGTGAAAAGCTGCCCCATGCAGTGACCCAAAGCAAGGAGCCTGCCTGCAGGAGGGCTGGGAAAGTACTTAAGAGTTACATCCAGTCTCTGACTGCCATTGCTCACATTTCCACATGAACCAGCTTCTGCTGGAGATGCCAAGCTTGAACTTTGGGAATTCAGATTAACTCCTGTGCTAATCAGAGAGAGGTGACAGGGCTAAAAGGGCCATCAGTCCAGCCCGAGTGTTTATGCTTTTACGTTCTTGGCTCTTCTGTGGGGTATAGTGATGGTCCACAGCAGCCAGGGGAAGAATCACAGCAGGTACCCAGCTAAGATTTGAAATTCTAAAGGATTCGTTTTTACTGTGACTTTTTGAGGGAGATGCCACTGAACCTCTTTGTGCTCCAGTTTCACTGTCTGTAAAATGGATATAAGAGTTCTTTACCAGGCATTTTAGGGACTCTTGCTTCCCTGTTAATTGTGTAGTACTTTGAATTCCTCAGAAGAACCATTGCAGTCAGCTGTGATATAAATGGACTGACATGTGCTCAGGAGTTGAAAGCACTAGGACCGTTCTGCTGAGCTCCTACTCTGTATCCTGCAATCGTGATGCCTACACGCAGGCCAGACTCCTTCCCAGCAACAGCCGGAATAACTCCACTGAAGTTGGTGCATCTGTGCCTGCTTATGCCAGCACTAAATTTAGCCTGTGCATTCATCATCAAGTTGTTCCAATGAGGTAGTTAGAAAAAATCTCCAAGCAGAGTCATACCTGTTAGGAATAATCACTTAAAGAAGCTACACCATCAGTCACTGTCCCTGCAGACAGGAACAGCACAGGTTATCCAGCTGTTACCACGCACCGGGGTGGCTCCCGGGGAGCTGCCCCGCGGGCGTGCAGCCAGCTCGGCCACAGAAACTCACCCTCGGCAGGAATTACCATAATTCCCCCATCAAAGCCAACGACGGTAGAGAGCAAAGCAACGAGCCAGAGCACACGCCGGGCACTAAGTGTGCATTGAGCCGGCCCCATTCCCTGGGCAAACCCACGGCCATAACCAACTAGAGCTTCCCTCACAAGGCGGCTCAGTCTCCTCTCTCCCCGGCGCGCGGCTTTGTCGCCCCCTCCCCGCCGCCATCTTGACTCCTGGCAGCCCCGCGCCCTTCCCCTGCGCTGCCACTCGTGTCCCCGGCGGTGCGGCGGGACCAGCCAGGCCCCAGCGCAGCTGCGGCGGGAACGACCGAAGGGAAAGAAGCAGCCTCTGCCGGGCCCACGGCTCTAACGAAGGTGCCGGGATAGGACGCACCCCTCTCCCGCACGGAGCCACCGCCCCCGCAGCACCGCCGCTCCGCGCCCTTCCCCAACATGGCCCCGCCCGCCTCACTTTATCGCTCGCAGCCGGCGGGCTCGTCGCTCTGGTGACGTCACCGCTCGCCCGTTTCCATGGGAACCGGAGGCGCGAGCAGTAGGAGCGCCACGGGCCACGACCGCCGGGAGCGACCCCCGGGACCGCCGGGCTCTCTCCGGTCCCGGCATGTTCGCGGACAGGACGGCACCCGGTGCCGACGTGCAGTCGCTGTGGAGGAGCGCCCGGAGCGCGCGCTGCGAGGCGGTGAGAGACCCTCGGGGCGGCCCCATTCCGCGTTCTTGCACCACCGGGCCGGGCAGGGGCCGGCTGTCAGGGCTGCGCCTTCCCCGGACCTCCTGGGATCGTGCCCCGATTTTTCCCCTCTGCGTTGGTCCGTGAACCCCCGCAGGTCCCGCGGCTCCAGCGTGGCCTGGGACCGAGACCTCGCGCTCAGGTTGTTGGCACCGTGCGGGGCCGGGGCTGCGGGGGCTCTGTGTGCCCGCCCGCTCTGTCCCGTTTTGCTGATTTAGCCTCTGCGTGCGAATTGGCAAAGAATCACCCGAGCGGTGCCGCCCCGCAGTTTGAGAACTGATAATACTGAGCTGTCACCGTGTACGCTGCTCGCTCCTTACTCTGGAGCTCGCTGCCTCCTTGCCTTCTCCCGTCCTTCCCATTCCATGCTTTAGAGCACTGCCTGAATCTGACTGGCATTCGGGCATCTCTGCCTCCAGTCAGAAAGGTCACAAACGCATCACCAACACCTGGGCAGGTACGGAGGTACTCTGTGTTTAACCATGAACCAGAGCTGTGCAGAGTGGCTGGAATGTCTCCGTGAAACGGCAGGAAGGGAAAGGTGCTTTGAATGCGTTGTGCAACACTTGTTTTTCTGCTTGGATTATAGACTGCCTGTCTTCTTTTACTAGAAAACTTGCCAGACTGGGAAAATTTCAACAGCAGAAGCTGCAGCACAGTCTCATACAGTCCGGGATGCTGCAGTGCAGACAGAACAGAGCAAAGATGCTGTTCAAGACTTCCAGCAAGAAGTCCAAGTAGATTACACTGGGCTTCTGTCATTTCTTCAGAGAGTGGAGGATGCTGTTATCAAAGAGCTAAATAAAAACTGGAAAAGTCATGCCTTTGATGGCTTTGAAGTGAACTGGACAGATCAGGATGAAACAGTAAGTGACAGAAGTCAGGTCATTGTCCAAGAGGGTTGGCTGCAGTTACTCTGTTAGTTCTAGTCCTTATTCCTGTGATTGTTCTTGCCAGGTTCTAATAATTAAACATTACCAGTTGGGTTGCCTTGGGGGTTTTTTTCAGCTTTCCCCTTGCTAGTTAAAACTGCTGCTGGTGACTGAGCTGTAGCAGCAGTGAGAGGAGGAAGCCTGCAGTTGGTGTAGGCTTTTCTTCAGCCCCTTCAGAGCACTCCAGCCTAGCAGGGAACAGTTGCAGTCAGTGAGTTGGCAGCTCTGCCTGCTTAGATTATGTTTGTTTAGTGCATGGTGCTCAGGAATGGAAGCAATTTGTATCAGACAGTCATGTTGGGACTGGCATTTTCAAATTGTTACTTGTGGAGCCCAGCAAGTGCCAAACTCACACCTGGCAGCTGCTGTAAATTCTTAGGCACAGCCTTCCAGAGCTGTGCACTCTCTGAGAGGTGGTGTTTGAGTGACAGTTGTGTTGTGGGTTTGTTTCCCAACAGGAATTCAACAACTTTTTCACATAAATTCTTGGACTGAGGAAAACCCACACTGTAACCACACTGTAATCACATCAGGGGTGAGCACTGATCTCATTCCTCTCTGTTCAGAGATTGTTGCCTCAGTGCTTGGATTTGATCTCTTCCAGGTGTTGTGTTTGCATACATTGTCATACCCAGAGGCTCAGGATCAAAATCTGCAGGTCACCAGTGTTTCATGGAATGCCACGGGATCTGTCATTGCATGTTCCTATGGCCGGTGAGTATCCAGATGGATTTGGGAGTGCAGCTGAGGTTGATGTGATGTCTCAGACTGACCTGAGGTCTAGATATGTTTGCTTTCTCTGCAGTAATAAACTGACACATATATAGCTATATCTACATGCACTCCTTATACAAGTTAAATAATTAATCTTCAAAGTAATAAAATCTCAGACAAGTAATGAATCATTCTTCTACTTTCCCCCTGCTTTGAAAATGGATATGTTATCTTACTGATTTGTTTCTAGGTAGATTCTGTTTGAAAAATGTAAAGAGCAGATGCACTTGCAAATATCTGTATGTGAGGTTTGGGAGAATGCACTTTATCTTCACTGAGATCGTGATGTTTAATGTGGTCTCTGAGCACCCTGGATGAACCTGGCACCTGTTCACACATGTGCCTGGTGCCACGGACATGTAACAACATGTTTAAGGATTTCTGAAATAAGGGTTTCACAAATCATTTATGTAATCCATTAATGTCTGTAGCAGCCCCCTCTTTTTTGGCCCTACTGCTGTCCTTATTTTTTTTCTAATATTCCCTTTTTCTTTAGATTAAAAACCCCAGCAAAAAGGGTATTTGTGAGAGAATGTGTAGGGAAGAGTAAGTGTAAAACAGGGCAAACCTGTATGTTAGTTGCTCCTTCTGCTCTCCCAGTCTACAACTGTTTGCAGATGAGGATGTGGTTTCTGTGTCCGTGGGTACCCTCAGCAAAATTCCTTCTATGAACTTTCCATATGCACCCTTTTGATTGTTCCCATTACTTGAATGGCGAGTAGGTCTTGGAATAGGGAAATTGTACCCAAAATTTACTGGCTGTCACTTTCTTGTAAGCACAGACATGTGCTCTGTCACATCCTGTATAAACCAGCCCACAGAGAAGTTCCATCCCCTCATGATTGCTTCATGACAGGACACAAAGCAGCACATTGAGGTGACCAGTAGGGAATCTCAGACCTTTGCTGGACTGGAATCCTCTGGAACACACAAAGCAAGATGTAGCATTTTGTTTTTCAGGTTGGATGATGGGGACTGGAGCACAGAAAAATCCTATGTTTGTACCTGGAATCTGGACAGAAGAGGGTTGAATCCACAGCACCCTGACCTGGTGGTGGATGTTCCCAGTTCTGTCATGTGCCTGGCTTTCCATCCCTCCCAGCCATCACTGATAGCTGGTGGGTTGTTCTTACCCCAGACCATGCTTGAAACATACCCTTTTTTCCTGCAATCTGGATCCTTTGGTTTCTCTCTCTGAGTTCAGCCTCAGATTTCCTGTAAAAGGTACAGAGCTGCAGCTTCTCAAACTGAGGAACTAATGCCCACCAACACAGATAAGTGCACTGTTCATCTGAAATGGGATTTGCTGCCTCTTCAGTGACACCTGCTTTTATATCCCTTTCTCAGACAAAGGTGATAGAAGGAAATCCAGCCCTGGCTTAAGGAAATAAAGTTATTTCAGCAGAGTAATATTCTCTTGCACCAGAACTGGCTGTGCCCTGCACAGAACTTCCCAACCTTTGAAGCTGGTGGGTCTGTTTCCACCATAGCTCCACTTGTGCATTTGTTCTGAGCTGTCAGACCTTTGGTATTTGTCCTTTCAGGTGGCCTGTTCAGTGGGGAGTTGGTGGTGTGGGACACCAGCAGGACAGAAGACCCTGTGATCTGGAGGACAGGGATGACAGATGACACCCACACTGACCCAGTCTATCAGGTAACAGAAAACATTGACAGCACACGGGGCTGGGGCAGGTAAGAGCTGCCACTGCTCTGTGTCATCCCTTTGGTTCCCATCCACAGCCAGGCAGTTCACAGACATTTCAGTAGTTATATTCTTTTTTGGTTGGCTATTTTGCCCCAAATCTAGCTCCTGAACAGACACTTAACTTGTAAAAAATAACTTCACACTCTCCAGGATAAGTGAAGAGCAGACCCATTCCCAAACTGTAATTGTTTATTAAGGGAGATGCAGCCAATGATACTTGGAGTGGTTTAAAAACAAATGGGAAAGTGTCACTGATCCTTGGAAGCCTAAACAACATGCTTTAAGTGGATTTACAAGCATGTCATGTAGTCTGGCTTCCTAAGGATTTGGCCCTTCTGGGGCCTTGTGACTTTAGACATTCTGTGTATTTTTCTCATCTGCTACTAAGGAAAATGCTGTTGTGTGGAGCTGGGTGAAAGTGCCATAAACGCCCTTCCCAAAACTGAGGGCAGGTGAAGCATAGAAACTGCAATGGAGATTCAGCCCTAAATGCGTTTCTCTCCTTGCATCTGTGTCTGTGCCAGCTCCCAGCAGAGCTCGTTTGGTACCAGGCTGGTGCCCGGCTCTGCTCCTGTGTCGGGTAGATGCAGTCACCGCAGGCTGCAGGGGCTGGGCACTTGTGACAGTCCCCGTGTCCTGAGCTCATGGCATTTGGAACAGGTTAACTGGTTACCTGACACCAAGCACAGAAACCACGCCCGGCTCTTGAGTGTGGCAACAGATGGGAAGATCCTCGTGTGGAGGGAGGAGCGGGACGGGCGGCTGGCCTTGGCTGAAGGATTTGCCATCGTGGCTCAGCAGGTCCCTCGCAGCACTCGGCTGAAGAAGGTGAGTTCAGCAGCTCAGAGTGCTCTTTGCACAAAGACACTCTGAACCCTGGAGCCTAAGTGTCAGAGCTCACCCTGCTCCAAGAAGGGCCAGGAAAAGCCCTTTCTGAACATACACACCCTCAATCCACAGCTCCTTTGCCATATGGAAATCATTCTTGGAAGACTGACAACAGCTGAGGTTTTGCCATGCTCTAAAGAGAAGTTGCTGGGATGGAGAACTTGTAATGTTAATTCATGTGAACCCCTTTGTAGGAAGGGTTCAGTGCTGCAAACACAGAGCTAGCACAAGCTGTGCTGCTGGGTCCCCAGCAGGCTCTCTGCCTGCGTGTGCCTCTCTCTGGAGCCCCCAGGTCACACCGGCTGTGTCTCTCTTTCCCCAGGTGGCCTGGGGAGAGGCAGCCGTGGGGGTGACGTCGCTGTCCTTCTCTCACTTCGATGCCGATGTGTTCGTTGTGGGTGTGGAAGGCGGGTATTCCCTGAGGTGCTCTGCCGTGGCGCAGACCGCGGCTCTCCCGCGGCCCGGCGGCTCCGTTCCCCTCAGGGCCCCGGCAGAATTCGCCTTCTCCCCTCACGCTGGGCCCGTGTACTCCGTGAGCTGCTCGCCCTTCCACAGGCAAGTGCTGCATGTGGGACACTCTCACTGCCTGGTTCTAAGCACAGATTTTTCAAATAGCCCTTGGGGGTGTGTACAAGTTCCAAAAAAGGGTCACCGGGCATTAGGAACTTCCCGTCATAGGAGAAACATCCAGTGGCTCTGGTGAAGCTGGACTAGGCTGCATGTGGGCACATAAGCAACATCAGCACCTTCCTTAGCTCATCCTGTTAGTTACAATTAAAACTCAGTTTAAAGCCACGGCGATGAAAAAGTCCTTCACTTGGGCAGATCACTAAGTATCTTAATGTATATTTTTTTGACATCAGTAGCTGCCAGAATTTAAATGAGAAGCTCCCATCTCTGCCAGCAATTCTCCCACCATCCGTGGAGGCCCCAAGCCCCATTTCTGTGAAACATGCTGACAGCCCAGGTTTGCATTAATTTGCATGAGACAAGCCCAGCTCGAACAATGCCCAGCTCTAGATCAGCAGTTCTCAGGCAGCCCTGGGCCATAACCCATCAGTGGTCAATACAAGCCCTCATTAAGCTTAATTGAGGACAGTAACAAAGCTGCATCTCTACAGCCCACAGCAGAGTCTGGCAACTGCTGCTCTAGAAAACACAGACCTTTACAAAGTAGGAATATTGTCCGAGGTCATGCTCCTTGACTGATTTTTGTTCTTTATCGTTAGCAATGAAACAAAAAGAGCTGTTTCTTGCTTCCTCCCTCCCCCAGGAACCTCTTTCTGACCTGCGGGACCGACGGACAAGTTCACTTGCACTCCATGTTGCAGACACAGCCCCTCTTTGCTCTACAGTTATCAAAGAAATACCTGTTCTGTGTATGCTGGTCTCCAGTTCGACCACTGGTTTTTGCAGCTGCGTCTGGGGAAGGTAAGTAACTGCAGGTGCTTCCTCTTGAGAATAACATTAAGAGTTCTGGGTATTAATTAGTCAGGTCGATTGTACTGATTAGCAGATCCCACAAGCACAGAGCAGTGGCCATTGTTTGTACTGTGTAATTAGTACAAAAGAGTCATTTCGAACTTTAACAAGGTGAACCAGCAGAGTTATTTTTCACTTCTGATGGTACTTTAAAATCTGTTGCCACAATCATTCACAGGAATACAGCACAGCAAGATCACTGTGGCTAAATCTGTTTCCAGCCTGTTTTTAACATCTACTTCCAGAACTAATGGTTTAAAATGAAAACTTTTTCCTTAGAAAATTGCCGAAACATTTTTGAGTTAAAGAATGGAGTTTTCATAGAATTTGGCAAGCTGGTTTCAGGTTTCTGACAGGAGAACAAATCTGTGCTGCCTGCAGTAATGTCAGCTGTCTGTCACAGCCTAGACACCCATCAGTGGGGAAACGGGTTAAAAATAACTCTCAGTGCCAGACTAAGCAGATACTCACCTGCTGTTAGATACGATGTCTGTTGCCATGAAGCTGCAATGAATGTCTGTGTCTGCAGGAGAGGTGCACCTGTTTGACCTAGCAAGGAGCAAGCAGAAGCCCACAGTGTCCCTGAAGCAGTCCATGAGCGACTGCCCTGTGTATTGTTTGGAATTCAACACCAAGCACACGCGGCTCCTGGCAGCAGGGGATGCTGCTGGGACAGTCAAAGTCTGGCAGCTGAGCTCCGACTTCACGGAGCAGGGACCAAGGGAAATGAGTCACCTGGAGCAGCTGGCAAGTGAGACCATGGACTGAGGGAGCAGCACAACAGCTGTGTGAAGCTTGTAGCTGCCCTGACTCCAGGAACAGTTCCCCACTCACCTGTTCCAGTGTTGGCCTGGAAAACACAGGTAACCAACAGCTGGAGCTGTTGAACCAACAGCTTCCACATAACAGTTAAATTTGGATTTAACCATTAAACACAAGATGATGTGGTTTGACCAGTAACTTTTATTGAAGCACACTGCAACATGTTTCTTTTCCCTAAGACTTTTAAGCTAAGCACTTTAAGGTTACATCATAAAGTAACATTGATTATTGTAGAGCACAAAGAGAGAGAGACACATGCAGAGCTACAGTCAGCAAACGTGAGCATGTCCTTTGCATCTTTTGGTACTAGTGTTTCAGATCAATTCACAAAGAGTGAACGTGTAAATTCTATGTAGTCGTAGGCAGAAGGCAGTTCCCTGCCCTTGCCATCCATGTAGGGTTTCATGTGAGAGATGCAATAATCGGCCTGTTCCCGGGTCAGGTTCTGAAAGAGAGACAGCGTGGGGGTGAGAGGGCTCTGGGGCGGCCACGGGGCATTGACAGGCAGCCCTCCCATTCCCCGGGGCACAAACCAGAGCAGCACAACTACGCCCAGCATGGAAATGCTCTGGCTGTTGGCACTATTTGGTTAAGGGTTGGAAGGCCTGACCAGATCTTCCCACTTAACAGAAGACAGAACAGGTAACTGGGACAAGGAAGCACTGCAAACTCTTTATTTCCCTGCCAGCTGGTGGTATTCAGACAGGAAAAACTTGCTGTCTTGGCAGGGCAGTGAGAGGGAGGAGATGTTCATACTGTCTAAACTTAGGCTCAAGCATTTCATTTGAATTGCTGTCTGGAGAAACATCTCCCATCTAGTTTCTCAAATGATGGAAGTTCTGAGGACAGTGTACTCCCTTCCAGGCCTTTGAGTAGCTCTTGTTTTATTCAACTTGAGCAGCTTCTTGGTAACTAAAGCTTTTCTTCTTCCTCTACAGAGCCAAAAAAGTAACTGAGTAGGACTTCCATAGCAATTTCTGTGCTTGCTGCAGGGGATCTCCTGGCAGGGTCAGAACTGACTCAGTCCCAGTGACATGAGCCTCCAAGGCATTAGTGCTGGGCTTTATCTATGAACAAAAGTCTTGTATGCTCCTCCCTGGGGGTCAACAAGCAGCACTTACCTGGTAGAGCTCCTCCTTGGTCACGTAGGGCTTTCCCTCGGAGCTGAGGGCACGGAAAGCACTCTCGATCTCCTCGCTGGATTTCACATTCTCTGTTTCCCGGCTGATCATGAAGGCCATGTACTCCTGCAGCGAGACATGTCCATCCCTGCCAGCAAAACACAGAGTGAGCACCCAGAGCACAGCACTGCCCTCCAGAGAGGGGCTGGAACTGTTCTGGAAGGAGTGAAAGACAACGCAGGAGACTCAACACCAGATCACTCTCTGAAAGTGAATTTCTTCTTTACATACGTCAGTCTTGCCTTCCTAAAAGCTTTCACATGAGTCACTGTAAAAACAACCACAGCTCTCAGCCTGTGAAAGACCTTCCAGCCAACTCCTCAGCCAATACTTCCACGTATTTTGCAGTAGAGAAAGGTCTAACTCACGTACCTGTTGGGATCTACAGTGTCAAGAATAGACTCAAACTCAGGGTCTGGCTCTCCTTCCTCAACCATAGGCAGATCGTAGCCGAGAGAGCGCAAGCAAGACTTAAACTCCTGGTGATTAAGTCGTCCAGATTTGTCCTTGTCAAAGTGCCTAAAAACATAAAACCAGAACCCACATGTGTCAGTCACTGAGTCCTGAGAGCTCTAAAGTGGGCTGAAAACTAGATCAAGGTTATAACCAGCCTCTATTCTGTACAAATGAGTTTGTACCAGTAAGTAGTTCTATCTAGAATACATGAAAAATATGGACAAATTCTTAACTTCCCTTAAGAATCACCCCTTCCCCACCAAAAAAACCCCAGCTGTATTCCCAGCAGCAGGGGCTGGAGGCTGTTGCCCTCTGCCCGAGAATGGAGCAGCTCAGCACTCCATTGAGTGGGGCAGACAACAAAGGAGCCACAAATGGATCCTGCAAACAGGAGACATCCATGTGCCAGAAATATCTCCCAAACCTTCCTCTGGCATGTGTTCTTGCGACTCACTTGAACATCATGCTGAACTCCTTCAGGGCCTCCTCGGTGACTCCAGTGGTGTTCCTGAAAAGGAAGCAGCCAAGCTGATTAGCAGTTCCTGAGCTGTGGCACTCCAAGTCCAGCGGCTGCACCATGGTGAGGACAAAGGAGCAAACAACTATTCCATGCACAGAATAAAGCAGTTCCACTAAGATCCCACCACTGCTCATGGCCAATGGGAACTATTCCAAAACTGCTCCATCTTCCTGAAGGGAACTGGGAGGTGGTGGGGATGTACAAGCTCACTACATCCACTGGTCTGAGCACAGACCATGCAAGGCTGGCTACAGGCATGGGCAGCTGTGGCTCCTGTCTTTCCCCCCAACCCCAGTCAGACACTTCAAACCACACGTGGGCCAGGCAGTACCGGGCTTGGATCTGCTGTTCCAGGTTGTGTTGCATCCTCATCCCCAGCTGGTCCAGCTGGTCCCACTGCTGTGCCAGCCCCACAGTGCTGTGTTCTGTGTATTTGTTGTCCAAGATAAGTGCTTCTTCCATAGCTGCTCCAAGGTCCTCAATCTTTTTCAGCTGGCTCCTCATAGCCCGGATCTCTTGGTGCTTGCGCTGTGAGAAGGGAGCAAAGAGGAGTGAAATCATGGAGCATCAAAAAAACCCACAAACTTAAAAAAGTTAGAACAGAGGCTGGCAGGGGAAGAAGGGTTATACTCTTCTTTTTCTCCTAGGACTTTATGTCCATATACTGGGATTTGTGAAATAAGATTCAGAGCAACGTTCATCTTAATGCTCACTATCAACCAGGGCTTGCAAACCAGTTCTGGAGACTAAAAAACCTCTTACTAGGAAATGTGCTGAAAACATTGTATCTTCTCTGCCCTACCCCACCTCCGTTAGGAAAAAGGAAAAAAAAAAAAATGGAAAACTACGTAAGTGTTGTTTCATGGCCTGCGATGTAAGAAGACATCAGGTATGTAAATAGATAATCTCAGAGGTCTCTTCAGTATTCCAAATGTCTAAAATCAGTTAAGATTTTCCCACACAATTGCATGCATTTCCCTTCCCGCCCTGTGTTCCCAAGCCAGCTGGAAATGCTGTTTTAGCCATAGGTGCACATCACTTACTTTAGTAGCTTCCAGCTGTGACTCCAGCGTTCCCGATTCCTCCACCATACATGACCTAAACAGAGAACAACAGTGAGAGAAAGCACTTATCTCATAAAAAAATGGCATGTGGGGCTTGAAATTAACAGTCCTTCCTTGAAATGAAGCATCCTTTCAGATATTTAAACACTGGTTTTGTGTTGTTCATTCTGACTCATCCTATTTCAGACTGACACTGTACATTTTGTCTGATTCTTATTTCTGTATATAGTTAATTTCTAGCCCCATTTGAAAGGCAACGTGATCAGCAGCCACACTTCATGCCAGACTCAAAGCACCCGCTTTACTGTATCTCATGGAATTAGAATTTAGTGCAGTACCACCCCCTGCCCCGTGCCCAGCACACACCACACACACCAACTGCAGGTGAGTCACTGGGGATGGGCTGTATTTGCAGTCAGATACAGGAGCTCTACAAAGGTGTGTTACAAAGGGGAAAATGAGGGTAAAAAAAAGATGGTGAGAACTACTGGTTTGGTTGAAAAGTAATCTTAATGTGGCATAATCCTTGCAGAGAGTTACAGACCTCTGCTGCTCAGCAGTGCCTGGTGGAAAGGTGCCTTTCCCACCCCACCTCTCCATGCTGCACCCAGAGCAGCTGAGGTTCAGCCACTCTGCCCAGTGATTTCCACCCTGAGCTTTACATGCAGGTCCCCACAGTGGCCAGGGGCTCCAAGATCTCCTTCATACAGACTAGCTATGGACAGTCTCTGGATGCTGCTTTTCCCCCACATCCCAATATCCCAAGCAATCTCTAAGCAGCCGTGTTTGGGAATCTCTGTCCTTCCAACACGTACGGTGAGAGCTCGCTCTGGATGACCCACACATGGACACTGAGCCTGGGTGCTGTGCAGGTGGGGTGTCCTCTGACTCTGGGGTAATAAAGTTCCTAAAACCTGAATCTCTGGAATTTCAGTCACTAAAACCAGGTTTTCATCCCCACTGGACTCTGTCTTCCCATGTGCTTTTGAGCTTCTTGAGAATGGGGATTTCAAGTGCTGAATCACTCTGTAGCAATGAAAATGCACCAAACATCTGGATGTTTCTCACCACAGGGTTAAGGCTCAGACTCAACGCCCGCCTAGAGATGAAGCGCACGCCCAGAGCCTTGAGCAGGAAGCTGGGAACCAACCGTGGAAAGAATCAACAGGGAAACAAACCTCCAAGCATCTCTAAGCCGTGAAAGTTAGTTGGAAGGAAAGCGAGCCTTGGAATTAACAAGTGCGTTTGAAAACCAAAGTGAGGTAAGAAAATAAGAGGAAAAAAAACCTTCCAGATAGATCATCCCCAACTTCATACTGATAGACACGAATGACACGACGATATGCTATGCTAGTCAAAGGAAAGAAACCAAGTAAATTCCAAAAAGGAAGAAAGAAAGAACAGAGGAAAGAACACACCAAAACACGGCCACTGCAGTGGAGCCACACTCCAAGCCAGCACTGCCTTGCAGCAAACACAAGCAAGTACTTAATGAGAGAAAATTATTTAAATGCTGGTTGCACATACACAAAAATAAAAAAATAAACCGTTATTATTTTCAGTTAAGTCACAAAAAAGTGAGTCTCGCTAAGAGACAAACTGAAGTTTTGCAGTTAGCTCATCTACAGATTGTGTAAAAGCATTTTCCTTCCTAAACTCCAAATTGTTCTTACTCTTCCCCAAAGAACAGCCCTTCCAGGCAGTGCTGGGCACGCACAAGCTGCAAAGCAAGGAGTGTGCACGGCAGCTCTTCTGACACTCTGCCTTCCCTCTCGCCAAGCCAGGCTAAGCACAGCCAGTGCCTCTTGGAACTGAGTCCACGTTTTTAATCTATTCACAGAGAATTAGGGACAAATTCTGCCTGGCATATCAGCAGCCCTCTGGTAATTTGTTCAACAAAAGAGCCTGGCATGAGGATCTCTAACTCTGACCCTGCGTCTTTCAGTGAATGGCTCCTTTCTGTTCACTCATTCTTGGATACCAGGACTAATCTACAACACTACTTGACAAAGGAGCAGGGAATTCAGCATCCATTCGTGGAAAATCTGCTTCCTTCCATTACTCTGTACAACAAAACCAGGGCAAACGATCTATTTTTATCTGGCAGAACACAAGAGACTGTGATCATTACAAAGCAAATAAGCAGCAGAATTATCTGTGAAGATTCCACTCTTTAGCAGCAAGGCCCTGGCCTTCTCCAGCCCTGTGCACAGGCTCACACACAGCCCCTGCCCTGGCTCAGAGACTGCTGGCATTTGACATCACATCTTATCACAAAGCTTCCACTGTGCTGAGACTCATCCTGCTGAAGGAATTTAACTGCCAGACAGACACATTTGCAGAGGCCCTCGTAGTCTGAAAACATTTAAAGATCTTATTATTTCCTTTTCAGTTCCAGACAAATGGCCAGCACACATCCTCATCAGGAATCATTGCTGTGGACACAGAGTAGACTTAAAACTGCTGGCAAACTCCAACAGCTTCTTGGATTCACGTTGGAAGATTGGTTTTCTCCTGTCAAGGCTAAAATCTGTGTAGGCCATGGTTCTGCAGCAGATGAAACATGGGCAATTCATATTTGCAAACTAAAGGGTTTTAAGAGATGTAATTTCAGCAAAATGTTGTTGTAAGAATCTTCCTTTCTTATCAAAACCAGTCAATACTTTGAAGATTTCATTTTTCTCAGAACAGTTATGGTCAAATGTTTTATTTCACTAAGCAAATCTCTTAAGCTGAAAAACTAGAAATGTCAGAATATCCTGCCTTTGGAAAGCAGCTACACTCTCACATATCTTCTCAAATTAAGGGCATTTTCCTGTGCAAGCCCTCAGAGAAAGCAAGAGCAAAAGTCAGGAATTCCATCGTGTGCCAGTGGCTGCCTGTTGTAATTCTACTTTTGACTAGGAAATAGTCATGCTTCTACTGGTTTATAGTGAACTACTCCAAAATCTCATTTCCTGTGTCTGTGCACCTCAGCAAAAGGTTGCTCTTTTCAAATAAGAGGGGTTTGAGCACAGCTTTCACAAGCAATGTAACGACAGGAGAAAACACACAGAGCAGAACACATCACCAAAATTTGAAAGATATAAAAATCAATACTAACCCATCTAGCAGGTAAGTCCTGTAGAATGTGAAGATCCAAACATCAGGCAGCAGGACAGAGACAAGACAGTAAGAGAGGGATAGAGATTCGGGTGGGAAGCAAACATCAAAAAGTTAAAAATCATATTTATATTTCATTATTTCATGAAGAGACATACAGAACTATTTGCAAACACACAGACAGAGAATCACAAGGTTACATAGAACAGAACTCACCTCCTCTGACCCCCAACCAGAACCTGTCAGAGCTGCTAACAGCACTGACTGAGCGCAGGCACCTGCAATGCTCAACCTTGAGACTTTTTATTTCTAACACAGTTGTTAAATCTTTACTCCCTCTCCTTAGAGAACATTATTAGACAGTGGCCCAGGGAAACCATTATGAAGTTTTAAGCTCTTTTCACATCTTCTTTCTCTATCTGAACTCCAGTAAGATTCCCAATACACTGCTCAATACAAAAGGGGCATTAACAGAAATACTGCTGGCACTTCAGAGTCTGCTTGGAGCTATTTGTTCTCCACCTCCCCAGCTGTGCTGCAGCCTAGTTCAGGAATAACAGGAGAAAAACGAAGTCCTGGATAACTGGAATTACTGCAGGAAAACTAAATCAGAAATAGGAACATTTTTAAAGTCTGGTGTTTCATGGCTTTCCTTTCCCCTGTAGCTAATGGAGCCTCCCTCAAATTCCAACTGCAGGGAATGGACAAGTCCTGATGAGCTGTTTTTCAGTAGGACCACAGTCCAAAGAGATGGAGGATGCATACAAATATTCGCTAAGGCATTTTCTAAGGGCAGGTCCTGGAAAGAGAAACTGTACCTGGTCTCCTGAATCCACTGATGGAAGGCATTGGCATGCTGAGCAAATTCCTGACGCAGTTTGTCATTTTCTTCCTGCCTTCGCTGCTCCTTCTGCAGCTCCAGTTCACGTTCCTGAGAAATGAACAACAGTAATTTCAGAGAAATAAAAGGATTGGTCTCATCCTGTAACAGAAAGCAGAAACTAAAAGCTGTATCCCAGCACAGTTCTAAGCCTCAAAACAAGATTGAGTTCTCAGTGTCCTGGACATCTAGAAAAAACATTTCAGGTGATAATTCTGAACTGAAGTCCTGAGAACTGGAATTGAACCAGCAGTTGCTTCACTGTGCAGCAGAGAAGTTAAATTTCTGTTACAGTTAGGAAGTGAGACACATGTACTTTGCCTTTGGGAGAGCCACAAATGTAAAACCATGAGAACAACTGACAGTAGCACAAGCTTATAGCTAATGGCAATTTTTCTTTGCTCACAAATTCTGAGATATTTTGACTCTATTATAGTGACAAACTCTTGTACCCATTATCTCAGAGAACAACCTCCAGGGACGACTGAAAGGTCATAAACTATGAAGAGAACCTTTCCCTCACTGACTTGCCTTGATAATTTTCTGCAGATTCCTCCAGGTTTCTTCAAGAGCCTCCATAGTGAACCAAGTGTAGGGGTTGGAGGCCACACGGAAGCTCTTGATCTGGCGATCAAGCTCTGCCAGCTGGTTGAAATCAGCTTGGGCAGAACTTAGGGAGGAACGGAAAGCGTCGTGAGCTTCTCTCAGGGCTTTGATTTCCTCCAGTGAGTTGCAGCGCACAGGATCCGTCAGGTCCTCCTCAGCATTCTCAAACCAGCTGTTGAAGGCAGAGGCCTTCTTTGCAAAAGTCAGGAAGAGATCCTCAACCTTGAAAAGAGAAAAAATACAGTTGTTCAGTAATGGAAATATTCTGTGTGAGCTCATCTGGAATTAACATGCAAGAATTTGCTTTGCAAGCATCTCAGAAATTCTTATGTTAATTCTCCAGTATCTCCAAAATCATTAGTTGCAAAAGCATGAACAGCTACAGAAGTTGCAAATATGTATTTTTTATCAAGTGCACAATTAGATTTTTGTAGCCCCATGGTTGGCCACTCACCTTTCTGAAGTGCTCCTGAGCCTCCAAGAGTTTCTTTTTCCTGGTAGCAGAATTAGCCAGTAGCTGATTCCAGCGTTTCATCAAGGAAGCATGCCGTGCCTCGATGGCCTTGGACTGGATGTGCTTGGCTGCAAGCAGCTGGTCTTTCAGAGCTGTGATGTTTGCAATTCCCTCCTGCTGGAAAGCCTGCAGTCCAGCATCAAATGTTTCCTGAAGCATTAAAAGAACAAGAGGTATTTTAGATGGTATTTTTCTTTAGCCTTTCCAATACCCTGCATGTATTTCAAACATGGATTCTTGTGTGTTCACAAGAGTTCAGCTGGTGCCTCTCTCACAGGGTGGCAGCAGCATCAGCACTGACCTGTTTAGTCAGCAAGGTTTGCACTGAAGAGAGGTCACGTCCATAATCATCTGTCTTCAGACTGTTTTCCTTCTCCCCTGGAAAACGTAACAAATTTTGCAAAAATGTAATTTCTCCATCTCAAGCATTCCCTCTGTTCCGGATCAGGTTACTACAAAAAGCATAAAGCAGGGACAGCTGTGCTGATTACTCTGCTTATTACAACAGCACATGAAGAGCTACTGGAGACCTTTGGAAATGAAGGAGTTTTTGTTTGTGACCAGATATTGTGCTCCAGTACAGAACATACCTATCCACGACTCCACCACATCCGCTTTCCAGTTGAACTGGAGGAAGGCTGAGTTCTCATCCAATTTGGCTTTCCTCTGAGCTGCTGCTTTCTCCAGATCTGACACCTTGCCTCTGAGCCCCTTCATCTTGGCAGTGATGTTCGCCTCGTGGTGATTGTTCTATGTGACAAGGAAGAAAAAAAAATAGGCATCCTGTATGATGTTGAAGTCATCTGAGGCATTCAGGACATTGGTGACAGAGCAAGGACTTCAGCTGAAAGACAGACTCAGAAACAGCTTTGAAAGCAAAACACCAACAGCTTATTCAGCCACAAAAAATGAGTAAGAGCTCTTTTCAAAGACATGACAGAGAAGAGCATGTCTACTGAACACGAAGGTGTCCTGGGAACCTTTGAAGGTTTCTCTTTACTAGTTCATGCTCACCTTTTTAATGAGGTCCTCTCCATTAGCACAGACATCATTCACTCTGTCCTTGTGGACAGTAAAATCAGTCTCAAATGCCTCATGCTTCTTCAGCAAGCCCTGCAAATACAAGACACAGGCACTTCTAAAAATTATTTCTCACCATTTATTAAAAAGTAGTTCATTGTATAAATCAGTTAGCATAAAGTTTTTCTGTCAAAAATTAATCTTTGCTGGTTAGCACAACTTAGTGGTTTTCAGTGGACAAAAGGAAACTGAAATGACTTCCAGTCAGAGGTCAAGAGATGCAAAGCTACATGAAACAGCAAGTAATTTCTATGGGAAATAACACCATTGGGATGCTTTTATAAAGTGAATTTACTTTTGTTTTACAATGTAGGCCTTGAAAAGGAACCACCAATTACCTCTAAGTTGTAAAGACAGTTAAAAAACAGGTTTGTTATGCTCTAACCAACAATAATGCAACAATGAAGTGCTAACAACTTCCTCCATACCTGGATAGCAGCAAGTGTGTCCCCATAATCCTCACTGGCTACCAGTGTCATTTTCTCATTGATCCAGGCTTCTTCTTCCTCAACATTTGCTACAAACTGCTGATACTCCAGAGACTCCTCCAGGCGCTGACCCCTGTGTGGGGAAGGTAAAACTCATCAGTGTTGCTTTATGGCATTGAGATATAAGATATAAAAACAATGTGCAGAGTCTGAATCCTATCATTCACACTTTACTCCTCCAGTGGCAGCCATGGCTGGAGCTCTAGGAATTCCTTGGACTACAAAGCCTGCAGCTGCTAAAGGACTTTAGCAAACTCTCCCAACAGTTTCTAATCAGGAAAAATCTCCTGGTAGTGGACTAAAGCCAGCTGATTCCAAGTCTGTGATTTCCAACTGGTGCAAGAAAAGGCTAAACACAACATACACCTCAAAAAGAGGCTCATGTTTCCTCTGAGGAACTTTGTCAATAGTGTTGTAGAGTCTATGTTCGGTGATAGATTCTGTTACATCATATTCCTAACAACCCATACTCTGAAATTCTGTAAATCTGATCATTATGAGTCCATGTAACTTTGAATTAATACTGAATTTTACAGAAATTCATACCTAGCAGCTGCCAACTGTTTTAACTCTTTCCAGTGGTCCACAAACTGAGCCAGTCTCTGCTGTATCTCCTCCTTTCCAATTGTGTTGTCATCTGAAAGCTTCTTACCCGTGTCCAGAACACCCTACAGAGAAACAGATATTGAAACATCACCTGCCTTCCTCATGTGCATTGTCTGGGGTCCAGCAAAACTCCTGCTGGCTTTCATCTCTTCCACAATCAAGAAAGGTGCTGCTTATAGAGAAATCTGCCACAGGAAGAAGCATTTACCTGGATAGCAGGTTCGTGGGCAGCTAATTCTGCTTCTAAGCGCTTGTGTTTCTTCCTCAGATTCTGCACACCAGTCAGGTCTCTGCCATAGTCCTCTGAGCTAACCAACAGTTTCTTCTCTCTAAATACAACAGAGAAGACAGAAAGATAGAATATGAAGAGATCCTGGATGTAGGAAGTTGTGTACAAGAGTTATTAGCAAACAGCAAGTGGCTTGTGGCAGCATATTCCTGTGTGAGGGAAAGAAGGTGACAGAGGGCCCACCTTTGAAGGACAGCATTTTTGTGTACTGTTTTCTTTTTAAAATATAGATATCTTTTATAAAATTGTCCAGTTTTTGTTTTAAAAGCATGATAAAAGAAGTGCTCTAATTGGAATGATTTCTATCAGTCTCATGTCTTTCTCTCCTCCTGAGGTACTAACACCAATGTGGAAAGACCATTTGATTACTTACAACAACTGACTAGAATCAAGAAAGAACTTGAAATTGACAAAGGTTTCAATTTTCGGTAGGAGCTTTCCCAAAAAGACTACAATGAAATGTCCGAGTCTAAACAGTGTTTTTCTACTTACTGGGATGTGACCAAAGAAAACTGCAGATAAGAAACCACACCCAAAACAGTTTTTCCGGAATGGCAGCAAAGGCGATCTCCTATAGACACACAGTTGTTGGAAGGCAGCTCTAAAGCCACACTGAAGGACATGAGTGTCACTGGCAAGCCCAGAACCTCCCAAACACCCACTTGATCCAGGACTCCTCGTCGTCCATGTCACGGAAGAACTGGTGCAGGCGGTGGCTCTCGTTGAGCTTGGCGCGGCGGGCGCTGGCCATGCCCTTGATGCGCTGGAAGCGCCCGTTGATGGTCTCACGTTTGTCCTTCACCTGGGACGTGTCAAAGGCACTGCTGGTCATCAGACTGTCAGCCTGGCTGTTCAGGTCCTTCAGGCGGTCCTGGACACGGTGGGGAGAGAGAGCAGGGATTGTTCAGAGCTCATTTCTGCGCTCATTATGTCAGGAGGAAAATCAGAATCTGCTTGCAGTCACAGGTTTTGTTAAAAACCACATTTTGACAAGTCTGTGACTGCAGCAGGTATCAGGAGCTGTACCTATAAAATTTGTTTACGACTATGATTTATCTTCCAAAACTAAAAGGGAAAGTAATACCTCATGAGCAGATATATCAGCTTCCAGTAACTGGTGTTTTTTCAGAAGGTTGTTAACAGATGCCAAGTCCTTCCCATAGTCTTCAGATGCCAACAAAGCCTCCACCTGGGGATGGAGAAGGAAACATGGAATGAAGAACAAGTTGTGTTTCACAAATTCCTTGAAACTAGAATGCTTTAAAACCATGCAAATTACTTCTCAATTTTCTACTAAACCTTTACACCTTTTCACCTGTTTAATACCTAAAAGGTTCCATGCAAATTTGCTTCTTCTCACCTTATTGTTTATAACTAGTAACATGAACATATACACAAGAATTTTACTAGTAATAAAGTTTTTTTTTAAATAAACCTAGACTTGCTCAAAGGTAAACAGTGCTCCACAAAATCTAACATCAGCGAAGGTAATAAAAACTGAAAAAAAGATGTTTTGCAAGTCATTAATTCCCATCTTATTACCTCTGAAAGCCAAAAGTCAAAGTCCTTGATTCCAGTATTGAAATTCTGTTGCTTATTAGCTTCTTTCAGTTTCTGACTTTTCTCTGCTGATTTCTGTACCAGGAATTGCCACTGGTCAGCCAGGGCAGCCAGGCGTGCCTGTCAGAAAGTGGGAAAGGTAAGTAAATGTCACAAATGAAACATGAAGAAAGTTCCGATTAATGCAAAACCAGAACATGGTGGAAGTTTGGCTGCTGATTCCAGATATGCAAGTTAGAGTCACTATTTCATGCTGCCCAGCTACAATTTACACCTCAATCAGAGGATCAGAAAATTTAACCTTGAGATCAAAGCAGAATTATTCACCTGATCTACACTGTGTGGTCGAACTACAAAAGCTTCTATAAAGCAAGATTTGTTCTAGAGGGACACTGTCCTGCCTCAGTTACCCAAACACTGCTCAAACAAAGCCAAGCAAGACTGGAAGGTGCCCACCTTGACGGCGTCCTCGCTGCCGGCACAGGCGCCCCTCTCGATGAGGGAGTTGCCCATGTCGATGACGCCGCGGATGCGGTCGGCGTTGGCGTGGAGCTCAGCTTCAAAGGCCTGGTGCTTCTGGTGTTTGCTCTGCAAGGACAAACACGACACCATCAGGCACTGCCCAAAGGGCTCCTCTGTTGTTCTCATGGGCTGGGTTGTCATCAGCTTTGAGCTGAAGAAGTTCTCTCTGGGTAGGGTATTTAGTGCTCACTCCAGCGGTTACTCTGAGTAACCACCGAGTTTTGGCCTGGCAAAACTGTGGGTGAGCTGATACAAAGAACTCTGGCAGCATGTTCTGTGCTTCACAGGTGCCAATGCAAAATTCCCTACACTGAGCTGAGCTGTTATTGCAGTGAAGATTCCTAGTTTTAATGCACCCCTTTGAAAAGCAGCAATTACACATACCCTGAGTAGAGCAGATCATCCTTTCTACTCCTACAGTAATTGCACAAATTCCTACTTCCCTTCCTAATCTATAAGTAATTAACAGAAATCAGTGCTCCAGCTTATCTGCTTTCTGCACAGTTGTGATATTAGTCATACACAGCCCCATTATATATACATAGAAAAATACCGAATTAACAGCCAGAAACGTCTATAAAAACATAACTGAATTATTTGGTAAGAATTTTTCTCTGCCAAGTTGAGAGCACCATGAGAACAAAAGGAGCCTTGGTGTGGGAAGGAGTGTGCAGCTCTCATGTATCCGTGATCCATCCACCCACCAGGAATATGACAACAGCACAAAAGTGACAAGACAGGATTTGCAAGTATAAACTGGAAATGCTAGTGACATTGGACATGGGTAGAGAGTATCCTAGAGAATGGAATGAAAGGAAATGTTAGATAAAAAATAAAAAAGGAAAAATACTACAGTGCTGGTATGAGAAATTCTGCATGAACTGCTTCATTTTGGGAACTGTAAATCTCAAATTCTGATATTATTAAAAGCATATCCTTCAAAGCTAGATCTACCAACTTGGAAAATTCAATTTAAAAGCTGCCAATTGCCTATCTCCATATAATTACCATGACAACAAATTGCAGACAAGCTTTTCTAGTTTAATATAAAATTATCTTTTTTTTTCCAACTATAAAGTATAATTTAATGTACCACACTCAGAAGTGACAAATTATTCTTTCATTTCTTACTCGTTAGCTTTCCCTTTCTTTGTTCTATCTTCTCCCTCCACATATCCTCATTTTAATCCACTTCTTGGATTCTGAAAGTGCTGTCAGCTTTCCATCTGGTGCTTCTCTTTTTCTGGAATGTTCTTTCTGTTTTATTCCCTTCTATGCTATTGCAAGAACGAAGCCAATCAAGATCTATCATTTACTGAATCCTCCATCTTTAGCATTTGATTCTACAAACACAAGCTCATGGATTTAACCCTCTGTTAAGTCATCACACGTGATGATCAAACAGCCAAATTTCTCAAAAAGGGGGATAGAACCCCATTTTCCTATGGTCTAACTCCTAAAAAAGCCTAAACTACATCATTAATGCAGCATAAAACAGATCATGCAGAACACCTGCAAAACAAATACATAAATAAATGACGCTGAATAGGAATTAACAAAAAAGCCACACCCACAGGACGAGGATCAACAGCTGTACCTGGATGGAGGTCAAGAACTAACAGAAAAAGAGATTGCATGAACTGATGGATGGAGCAGCAACCAGAGCTTGGGCTTACATAGAAGCTTATACAGAGAAAATAAATTCACATACCAGGGCTAGTCCAAACTACTTACCAGCAGTTTGGAAAGCTATAAAACAGATTGAGAGAAGTAGTTCAGTGCATTCATACTACTTCATTAGCCAGAACTAAAACATAAGAGGTAACTTTATTCCTTAATACTGGAAAAGAAATGAGATTTCACATTTTATAATGGAAAAGAGTTGAGACCCAAGAATTCAATTTCCTTATTTTATTATTGTCTAAATGCTGGGAGAGGGACAGAATAGCCACTTGGGTTTCTTTAGGAAACTTTCTGCTGCAGATACCACATATCTTATTAATTATATACATGAATAATTAATTATAGGCATGAATAATTACTAACTAAGTCCTATTTTGGGTCTCCTTTCATGCATAATGTAACTTCCATTTTCTCCTTGTTAAAAGGAGAACATGTCCAACTTGATGCACTGTTCTGTCATCTCTGAACAAGAACTCCTGAGCATGGATTTTCAAACCAGAAGAGGCCTTGCAAAGTTAACAATGATATTCTGATTTTTAAGCCAAGAACCACATTCACCTGGATATTTGTGGGATCCTTATAGGACTCATCACTTGCAGTCTGAAGCTTTTCACTGATCCAGGCTTCTATTTCATCCACATCACGACTGAACTGCTGGAGGGTCTGAGACTCTCCCAGCTTCGATCTCTTCTCAATCATTTGGGCTTTCAGACGAAGCCACCTGCAGTAATTTGACACATACAATGAACAAAACACTAGAGCCACATGAGGCATCACCTTCAACAGCTACAGAACATCCCCATAGAGGATTTCCAGTCATCTGCCTTCTCCTCCCAGGGCAGCACTGACCTGTCCAGGACCTCGTTGCGTCTGTTGGCAATGACTCCCTTGGCGTAATGATCTGCAGCAATCAGCTGGTCAGCAAAGGACTGCAGGACAGCAATTTTCTCTTCCTATTCAAACCAGAAACCATGAATTACAACTGTGGTTCCCTAAAGTCAAATGATAAGTAGTGTTTGGAACAGAACAAGCCTTTTTATCTTCTTTAAATTTACATTAGTGGGACCCTATGAAGGAAGTCTCTCTTCTACAGGACTGCAGAGTTTAAATTAGAACACTTTTCACCTGTGGCATTTAGGAAAAAAATTGATCTTTTGGGCTAAGAACTTCAGCAGTATGATATCTCAATAAATCAAGGCAGCTTTCTGCTACTGGAAATATACTCTTTTCTGCCACAAATAAAGGGAAAAAGTAATTTCAAATCAGTAAATTTATACAAATACTTGACATTATTTCTACACTGCTGTAGGCAGTGAAATACGTCCTGAATGGCATAAGCTGCTTCTAAACTTCCACAAAAGATTCCACATGGCTGAATATTCAGAACTGATCTTTAAAAGCCATACATGGCAGGAACTCCTTTTGCTAGTAATTCACATGAGAAAAAGGAAACTATTTTCCCCTTGCTTCAGCTACACTTCTCACCTGGACATTGATTGCTTTATCAAAATCTTCATGTTTCTTGATGAGTGCCTCCACACTGTCTAAGGAGTCTCCTTTATCCTCTGTATTTAGGAAAGCCTCCCGGGCAGCCATCCAGTTTTCAGCTTGTTCACAGTCCCGATGAAACAGCTGGGGAGGAAAAAAATCCAAAGTATGAGCAAGACAGATCAAGAGCACTATTATCACCATGAAATGATAAACTTTTTAATGAAAAGAGGAATTATTTCTCTTATCCAAACTGCAGCAGAGTACCTGTAGTTCCAGGCACTGGTCCAGCATCATTCTGCGCTGGACCCAGGCCTTCTCCAGGTCTGTCCGTTCCTGGTCCAGAATATCCAGTTTCTCCTTGATCTCTGGGCTGGCATAGTGTCCATGGGCTAGAAGTTGTTGTCCAAACTGCTCAAATGCCTGGAAAGTGCCAGCTCTTGCATCTATTTCTGTGCGGTGTTCCTGCAAGGGGCAGAGATGTGCTGGCTCAATAACCAGAGCTGGAACTGATCTATTTTTGGAACTCCAATTGGAAAATGTCAGAAAAAAATTAACATTTGTTGATGTTTATGATATATTTATCTTTCACATACCTGGTGCCTTTCCAATAAAGCTTCAGCTCCAGTCACATCCTTTGCGAGTTCATCTGAGGAGACCAGGCCCCGGATACCATTGATCCAAGACATGAGGTCCCTGTGAACACACAGTAACAGGGAATTTTTCCCTCCCTCCACTGAAATACCTCACAACAGGGGGAACAGTCCTTTCCTGAACCCTTCACAGGAATATCCCTGTGGAACAATAAGCCACGTATACTTTACTAATCAATAAACAAATTGAGAGGAGGAATCCATCACTACCTGAAGTCACTGAGGAAACGCTGCAGATCATGAGAATCTCCAAGCTTCTCCTTGCGCTGGTCAGCGCGTTTTCCCAGACTGTTCCAAGCCTGATTCAACTCAGTGCATTTTTCTTGGAGATCTTCAGCAGATTCTGGATGTGACTGGATCAGACGCTGAGCAGTTTCACCAAGAGAATTCACCTAGGATTAGAGAAAGGGAAATGAACACAATGAAGACAGAGAGAACTGCTATAGTTCAATCATTTCTGGTAGATAAAAAGAAAATTTTTGGGTTTCCTTCCTCAGAATCTCACCTTGTCTCCCAGAGCTGCCAAGTCTCTCTCAAAGCCTTCGTGTTTGCGCTGCAGAGCCTGAACACTGGCCAGGTCATGCCCATAGTTGTCTGTATTTAATGCTTGATTCTTCTCCTCTATCCATTCTTTGGTTTCATCAGCATCTCTGATTTGAAGGAAGGAAAGGCAAAAAGAGAATTAAAAGACCACCCTCCATTGAACAAGCTGAGGGTTGAATATGATTTGTTTAGAACAGGTCCTCTATTTCGGAATTCTTGATAGACAAAGTATTTGAGTCAAGACCAAACAAACCCCTCACCTGTGGAATCTCTGGACCTCATGGGCACTGCCCAATAACTGGCTCCTCTCCTCTGCCAGCTGCTGCAGGGATCTCCAGCGCTCATTCAGCTCCTGGGCAAGGGAAGTGAAAAGTCAAGACTGGCTTTTCACTACAGCTGAAGGTTAGTAAATTCTGCTTCATTTCAGAAGAATGCACAAATTGAAATAACTTAGTTGAATAAAATAATTGGAAGGGTTTTTTCTGAGCTGTAAAACTAAATGATTTTATGTATATAATAAGATAGTGCTGTAACTTGAGAAGCAAATGGTGTATATACTAATGCTTCTTCCAATAAAATGATTTTAAAGAGTTTAGAAAGCTTAATGAAAGACGAAGACTATGGAAAAGAAATATAAAAAATGTTCATAACTTCTAAATCACGTCAGAGAAAGTTGTGGAATTACCTTGATTGAGTTGAAGGTTGCCACAGTGTGTACCATCAAACGTGCAGACTGTGTGAAAAGGCAAAAATAAAAAATATAGCATTGAAGTCAACTCTAACCAAAAGCAAAACCAGACTGAAAGAAAAGTCCTTAAAAATCAAATAGAAATCACTAAGACAATGTAAGTAAATTACAAAAGCAATTAAGAATAATTGGTTATAATACCCGAGGTATTACAGAGCAGAGTAATAGTCAGAATTCACAAATGAGCACTGTCATGTTAGTGTAAACTGAAGCAAACAAATCTTAATGAGGACAAAGAAGAGGAAATTTAAAGGCAACATTCAATATGTGAATTATAAACCCCCAAAATCTTAGTCATAGTTTGCTAAGTTACTATAAAACTCTTAGAATTCAATGTACGTGCTTATAATTTGCAAAAAAATACTTTAAAAGTCTCCAGTTCCTGGCGACATGGCTGCACATTTTCTGTCAAAATATTGCATGCTAACCCGGTTTCCCCACATTCACACAGCTTAAAAGATGTACAAGCAGCTTTAAGTCTAACAGGGTGGATGCAAGACATAAAACACGGGAATGAAATGCTGGCAAAAACACAAGGTTGGACAATTTAAAAATTATTTAAGATATTTTTGTGACAGCTCTTCCACTGTAAGCCTCTAATAGAGAAAGCCTTCTTCTAACTATTGTAGTAAATGAGCTGAAGATGTAATGGGATACAGCATATTCCTTACTAAAGGAGTATTGACATAAATGGTTTTGACTTTGAGGAATAAAAACACGTTTGTTGTAGCAAGCAGAAAGCAAAGAACTCATGCAAAGTGAACAAGGGATTATTCAGCATCTACTGCTAGAAACTGGAATCACCCTCATAGTACAAGTTCAAAATTAAACAGAGTTTTGTAGCAGAAAGTTAAAGGTAAAAAACAGGCTGTTGACAATTTCTGTGGCATAGGAGAAGCAAATGGCCTAAAAAAGATGATGTGCTGTAGTTTTTGTTTTATTTTCTTGTTGTGTGCTACTAAGCAATGACACCTACCTTCCAAGGAGAGGCTGTCTTAGAATCAGTTTCATCCTGTTTGAAAAGGTAAAGAAATAGCTTTAAATACAAAGGAGAATCTAACACTATCAGAATATAGTAAAAAAAATCTTGAAAATACCTGTGTTCAGTCCTTAACAGAGTAAATACATTTTTTCATGCACGTATTTGTATCAATTTGGGTTATGCTGCTTGCTTAGATCTGTGATGTGGGGCAAGACACTCAGTAAATAAAGGGATCATAGATAAGATAATCTTTGAATGCCCATTCAAAGTCATTAGTGAGTTCCATCATGGAAATGAACTACAATTATTGCTGAACTTCTCCTTGTACATCTCAAACGTGTTACAATTGCCACTCCATCCACCTCAGAAATTAACACTTACCCTGGGCATCATCCCATAGACTTCCTGCAAAGGAGACAGGACAACTCGTTATTTTCTAAACAGAAAGAGTCTTTTTCCCAGCATGCTTCATACTTAGTTGGCACAGGATAAAATTATTTACAGCACAAATATGTAAAAACTGGCAAAAAACCTGCTAGAAAACCCAAACCAAAACTGAAAACCCACAAGCCCCCTCCACTCTGAACTGTGCTCTATTTTATTTCTCTTTTTCCCTAGCATTCCTCACCCATTTCCCTGCAAATAAATAAAGGCTAAATTTCAAATTTATATGAAGCAAATGCATGGATTCTCCACGATTTTTAATATTACTGTAAAGGCTTTCCATTCCTAAAAAGAGAAAGGAAAAAGCTCTAGATGCTGCTGTAATTTGCTCCAGCATTACTAAAAAATATAAATCTAAAGGTCTTCTTGGGATGGCCAAACTAGAGAACAGCCTGAATCTTGTAATGCCAGGCAAAGACAAGAGACAAAAGAAAGGAGGAAAATCTTTTGCTTCTTAGATTAGATTAAGGCAGAGACAAAAAGCACCTGTTGCTGTACTGCTTGTACTTCATCTGCCATCAGCCCTTCTGACTCCAGGTCCTTGGCAACCTTGTTTATATCCTTCAGGCGTGACTCATTGGCTTTCAGATCCTACACAGAACAGGAAAATGTCCCAGCATTAAAATCCACCCAAGCAAAACACGTGGAACAAGGTGGCTCAGCAGCAGTGCCAGTGTGTGAACAGCAGGAATTGAGCACAGTGACCCTGAGCTCCCACAGATCCTGTGCCAGGGAGTCCCAGCTGCTGGATTTTTTTCCCCTCATATCTTGGGGAAGTAACTCTACAGATGGAAACCAAATGCATCTTTCCTTTCAATAGGAATAGCTTAACTGAAAGTTATGCTTTACACAAACTGAAATTCCTCCAAAGCTTGGCAGACTCTACTGCAAAGTGTTGAAAGAGAATTGGGAGCTGGGAAGCATGGAGCAACCTGGGGAATGTAATCAAACTGAACACACTTGAATGTGGGATTCTCTATCCTCACAAAATGAAATAAAAAATTCATATATACCTTCTATTTTATGTCCAATCAAAGCCATGTTTCCTACTCAGCTATGAAGAATTGTCATGGATACATGATCAGAAAGCCTGAACGAAAAGGTCAACATTAACACACACATTATGCAGCACTACAACATACCTTCTGAAAATCATCAAACTTCTTCTGCAGAACCTCCACCTGCTCCAGATCAGCACCCACTTCCTCACTGGTGAGTGCTGCTTCCTTCTCATTGATCCACTGCTGGAGCTCGTTGGCTTCACGGAAAAGCATGAATTTCTTGCAGCTTTTTTCCAACATGCCTTTACGTTTTTCTCCCAGTTCCAGGAGAGAGTGATACCTGGGAGAAGCAGGAAAGGAAAGCAGGGAACAGTCAGATGGAACTGAGTCCAATCACAGGAATTTCCCAAAAATGGGGAATCCCTGAACTTGTGTCCTGTTCTGCTACGAGCTACTCGTGCAGTTGGGAATGAAGACTGTCCATGTCTCTCCTCCACATGGATTGCACACCAAAATGCGAACTCTCACATGCAACATCTCACTGGGCAAATGCAAATCCAAATCACAGTCTAGGATGGGGTAGGCTCTTAAACCACAGTATCACTGCAGGGCAGGAATGATTCCATAGGCTCTCACTTGCCAAGAGATATTTTCCTAGAGTACATCAAGTTTGCCATCAGATGATGGAAATCCACCAATCTCCCAGCTTTAGGACATAAACATCTTCACTAGTCATTTTCCAATGCAAAGTCTGCTGAATGAATGTTTAAGCAAGATGTGTATCTTTGATAACACACCTATATTCAACTAGGAAATCCATGAAACTCATTTAATGTACACTTTTTATATCTGTGGAATTCTGAACATCAGTGATATTAGTCCTCCTTTACATTAGAACAGATACAAAGTGAAACCTCAAAAAAAAAATTGGTCTGCACAGGCAAACGAACATCTTAATACCAGCCAGTTATTTCAAACCACCTTGTAATCAACTAGACACAGATGATCCGACAAGACCTTTCCCAAACAATTGCTGAAAAAAGCCAAGAGCAGTTTTGCAGTCACTGATACTGAATTACAAATCTCTCTAGCAATGCATAATGCCTGTTTTTAAAAAACCTGCATTCAGAAAAAACCCACTCTTAATACTCATTCTTACTTTACTTTAAGTCTTTGAGAAGGTGAGACATTTTAGCTGCATCTGGAAAGGTTTTTTATGTCTTTATGTCCTGAATCAGTTTGGACATCAGTCAACCACAGTGATCAAGAGCAGCAATAGATTCTCATTATTAAGCATATTCCTTTTGATGTTATTAAATCAAATAGTACCAGACACTGCTGAGGTACCTGCAGGGGCCTCAGATGGGGATGATTTCATTTCCCACCCCAAAGCACACGGGCACATACTGAGCTTCAGCATTTTCCTAACTAGCAGCTCAGACGAAGTCTCCTGAAAAAAAATCCTCAGTATCCTGGGCTCTAATGTCTATATACCAAACTGATAAATCAGCTCTCCTTCCATGGAAGCAGAGACTTTATGGCTTCCTGTAGTTTAAGAGAGGGCAGAAAGGAATTAACGATTTTTCATATTTGATTTGAATAGAAACTTTCTACCCTGAATTGAAAACACTGTTTTGAAGCCTGCCCTAACTGCAACTGTTTGCCTCAGCAAACAACATTAGGTATTAAATACCTGTAAAGCTCACAGAAGATCTGGGGCAAAACTCTTTCAAAAGCAGACCTAACCTCAGAATTGCTTTGCAACACTTGAGAGATGTACATAAAAGTTTCACTTTTAATTTTCAAGAAATACATTTGCTATGGCAAATGTAAAACATCAGGCACAGCAATTAACACAGTGGCTTTGGAATTCCCAGTAACTTCCACCAGTATAATGCAAACTTGATATCTTTTCCAGGAGACAGGAACACAAGTTTCAAAATTTAGTTAATGTTAAAATTAAGAAAGAATCACCCTATATAAATAATGTTTTTTGGCTAGCCGGCATGAATGTTACTTTATCTGATAAACCATGACAGCCCCACCCTTCCCGAACTCTTAAGACGTTCAGATGTGATGCAATACTTGGTAGATGTATTTTGTATATATTTATATAAACAAACCAATATTTCTATCTGCACCTCAGAAAATACAGGAGATGCTTTTTAAGGGAAACAGTCTAGATAGCCCTAAAGCCTCTTTGGTAAGCAAAACCAGCGTGATGGAGAAAACATGAACCAATTTTGCAGCCCAGCAAGATAAGCAGCTGGTTTTGAGAAGCAGAGGAAACACAGACCACCACATCCATCTAAACTAATCCTTAATGCAGGAATGGCCTCCTTCATGCCTCTTTGGAGCAGCCTTCCCAAAGAAAGAAACAAAGGGAGAATGAACAGTGACAGTGTGGAGACAGCATGGTTTAGGAAAGGGCTAATCCTACTCACAGTTCTTCGACCTGTTTCATACGCAGAGATACACTGCCGACCTCCTTAGTAATGAGAGTCCTGCACAGACAGGGAGCACAGCAAATGCATGCGAAAAATTAGTCAGATTAACAAATATAATGAAAGCAGCAGCTCCATCCATGGCTGGTCTGTGGTAGGAGATGGGTAAGAGTTCACATTTAAATGGAGAAAATTAGGTGTTGTTCAGAAGCAAACAAAGCAAATCAGACCAGGAGTACAATTCATATAAGGAAACTTCAGCAGTACAGTTGAGCTCTCTCTATAAGGTCTCCTCATTTCCTTATTATTGTGCCATGGGATTGGAAACTAAAAAGTGATCCCCTCTCCTTGGCTCTAAAATAAGGTGCCCTGTTCTAGTTACTAAAAGCCACATGCAAACCCATGTAGGGAACTATATTATTAAAATCCTGACCAATGTGCCACAATTTTCCAGCATTTTTTCTTTGTGCTGGTAAAAAAGGTTTTTGTTACGGTTTGGTGGGGGGTTTCTGTGTGATTTTACTTTAATTTTTTAAATTCTAGAGCTAAGGCTAGTAATTATTGCATGGCACTGTAATAATTGACTCAACACAACTGAGTGGGAGGAAATTCTCACACGGAATGACAGCATAGCTGCACAAACAGATGGGAGTACACAGAAACCTTCCAGCTTCAGCTTTCAAGTGGCTTGATAAGGTGAGCCAGCACTCACAGCTATCACCCACAGCCCTTGCTTGAATTAATCTCCAGCCACCATGTGCTTTAAGAAGGTCATTACCAGGTGGCCTTGCAGTTTTCTGTTTGCAACGATATGCTGCTCTTTTTAAAAAAGATGATAAAAATTGAAAAAAAAGGGGGAGAAACACTTTAGCTCCTATAATGACAACAAATACTGGCACCACATTTTAGAAAAAAAAGTGATGAGCTAGCAGCAAAGTAGCCCCAGTTCGTAAGGAGGGCACCTCCAGAGGCAGCCTTGTATAGGGAGAGCACTGTACTTAATGGAATCAAATTTTAGAAAGCTTTTAAAAACAGATCACACATTAAGAAGTGACAACTACATATACAAGAGTTGCTTAGGACATATATAACTCACAAACAAGTTTAAGTAGTTAGGTACAACAACAAAAGGAACACATAAAATAGTCAAGTCAGACAGTAAGTTGAGCTCTAGTGTCATGAGTTTAACGGTTAAGAATGGGAAAAGCAACAAGAAAATCTAGAGCAGGAATACAACAACTGAATCTGGTGCCTCTGGCAAAGGAGGCCCTTGTTTTGCTCCAATTAATTACTCCCTAGTGTAAGAAGCATTAACCTAAGCTGGTGGCAATCTGTGAAGCAAAGGCCAAGCCAGCTAATGCTGGCAGTGTCATATCTCATCAGTTAGATCTTACTGGTTGTCGATTTGCTCCTGTCGCAGTGCTATGCTGCCCTGCTCCTCCAGGAGGTTCTCTCGGGATGCAGACTGGGCAGGATCCAGTTTTTTCACATAAGCAGCTGGCACAAATCCCTGACGGTCATTGACTTCCACCTTCCACCAGTCCTGGAAGCAAAAAAAACCACAAAGCAACCACTGTGAGGCCATCATCAGGCATAAAGAATGCTGCAAATCAGAGACTTCTATTAACACAAGGAAACCAGTAATGCTCTCAACAGTTTGCTCGTTATACAGATCACTTCAAACAAACTGTCTGTTGAAGATAGAGATCTTACTCCCATGTCTCCTCTTCTATTTGGCCAAAAAATCCTCCACATCAGGGAATTAATGTTCTCACAGATATGTATGTGCCCTGTCTTGGAAAAGCTGGCAGCTGTAGAGTAGTGATGGAAATGAAGTGAAGAGGTTCAGCAGAAGTGCTGAATGGGCTAAATGTTCCAAAAGCAAACAAAGCACACAGCACTGAGGGAGCCAAGCAGGGCAGCAAAGCAGGAGGCCAGAACCCACCTTGTTGGTGCTGTTGAGTAAGGTGAGGATATCTCCCTTCTTCATTGTCACCTCCCGGGGACTCTTCTCCTGGTAATCATAGAGTGCCAGAACAAGCTCCTTTCCAGTTTCATCATCTGTGGGAGCAACTTGTTGCTAAAAAAAATGCACAAGAAAAAATGAGCTGTTACAAGTTTATTATAATCGATGTTGTTGTCCTAGAATAGACTTCAGCCTTAGTTAAAGCTACTGTAGAGTCAGCTTAGGTGCTGTCTGGGCTCAAACCCTGAAAACCATGACATTAAATAGTTTTATTTCCAAACAATAGAGCTGTCTTATGATTATATAAACAGACTGCTGTTTTTTTTGAGAAAATCAAGCACAGTCTGCAATAACTTCTCAAAACCAACAACTGTTATTGAGCTTTGTTTTTACCTTTTGCTGACCCATGAATTTTAGGTACATGATTAGCATCTTTTCTTACCCTGCATGACTGGGCCTGCTCCCTCAATGCCTGGATGCTGCTGCCATAAGCGGAGAGATCAGACATCAAAGCTTCATGTTTCTTCAGAAGAGCCTGAAAGTGGATGATAATACCAATATGCACACCTTGCCATTTTACAAATATGCCTCTGCTTAAAATATATACTTTGACTCCACACAAAGGGAACGTGGGTTTTTCAGAGCTGCCAGCCTTGTGACTCTCATGGGAATAATCACTTCTATTTATTCACAGGCTAGATAGTGGCCCTAATGCTTCTGGTGCTTTGCCTCTACCTTATCTCAGCAACATTCTTTTGTTCTGACCAGAAATAACTATCTCTAGAGTGATATGGGTAAGTTTAAAGTGAGCCTTTAAACTGCACTTCATGTTGATAAAATGTCAGTCAGCACTGCCTGGGCCATGGAGTTTGACTGCAGGATGGTATCAATAAAACAAAACCAGACAAAAAAAAATTACTTCCAGACTAATGAACTGCTGAAAACTAGACTCATACTGAAATGCTCATCCCATGAGGAATTTGCTGATATTATTTTCATTATACTTAAAAAAACAAAACCCTGTAGAAGAGTAAATACAGAGGTAAAGCTTCCTCACAGTTGGTTTAATATACTGAGCAGTGGAATTTCATGTGTAATAGCAACTAAGACACAGGAAAATATGTCATCTTTTGACTAAGAGCCAAAATCTTGCTTAATGCAAGAATCTGCCCTCTTTGTTGAGAATCTTGAAATTATCACAGCTAATTTTTTTATCACTGGACAAATCCTCACTGTACTTATGCAAAATTGATTTGAACAAGAATCTCAAATACCTCAGCAGAGTCTTCATCTTTTCCATAGTCTGTACTGCCTACAATGGGCTCCTTTTCCCTCATCCAAGATTCAGCCTCATTAGCATCAGCAAAGTACTGCTGAGCCTGCAGGGAATCCTCCAAGTCCTGTCGACGCTGAGATGCTTTGGCTTTCAGAGAGTCCCACTTCTGGTTTAGTTCGTTCAGTTTGATTTTCACATCCTCAGCTGCAAAGTGTCCTATGGAACAGAAGCAGAGGGAACTGAAGGACTTCAGCAGACAAAACCAATAGACATAAAAAGATTACTTGTAATTCTTCAAAGTCACAGAAATTAGACCAATTTAAAGCCTATTTAGACTAGAATTATAAAAACATAACTCAGCTGGTCCTTTTGCCTTAGACTGCAAAACACTGAACCTGTCAATGAAGCTGTACTAGCATATCTTAATAATTAGGAATAAAATGAGACACATCATAACATTTCTGTGATGAAATAGAAAAGGTCATCTCTTTCCAGAGTTCTGTCAGCAGACAAATATTATTTCAGACCTGCAAGATTTCTTTTTTTTCCATTTTCGTGTTAAAAACAGCCAGTCAGAAATAAAGATGCCTATTTATTTATAAGCAAGAATTACTGTCTTTGTAGAGAATTCTCTCTCACACCATGATTATGTACCTCTGATAGAACCCTTTAACAGATTTAATTATAGAGACTAAATACAACAGACACAAAATTGCTAAGTAAGTGCTCATCAAGAGTAAACACATCTGTCAAAATTTTGACAGGTTCCCATCTAGGAACCTATTTTTATTTTCAGGTGAAAGATGACCAGGAGTTCATCCTGCTAGCAACTACTTGCCTATTATCAGGATAAAATCACGCAATAGTTCTTAACTCTGCTGGGCCAGACAACAAAAGACTGTGCCAGAGTTTAAAAATATTGAGACATACCTTCTTCCACCATAGCATTTCCCTTCTGTGTGACTGCTTTAATGCGAGGCTCATGGCCTGCAATTTCTGCCTGCAAGGCCTGGTGCTTCTTGAGCAGGTTCTGGACACCAATTAAGTCCTTGCCTGAAAGATACAAAATAATTAATCAGATAAATCAGTCATTAGATGAAACAAAAACTTCAAGGCAGCTGCAGCCAGACAAGCTTGCACACAGAGAACTCTAACAATGAAGACAGAGCACTATGGAAACTATATTTATATTATAAATAAACACCGGAATTATATAAGCAACATAACAGAGACCCAGGGGCGATGGCAAATCTGTAACTCTGGCAATGTTAATTACACCAAACAGCTCTGAAACTTTCAGAGAATGTTCTATAAAGATACAATTTACAACAGAGCAATTCTGACATCTAAATCCTAGAGATACCAGGATGGACCAACCTCGGTTTGTTGAAGCTGCAATAGGTTCTTTTTCCCTAATCCAGGTCTCTTCATCCTCAATGTCACGGAAGAGCTGCTGCAGGCGAAGAGAATCTGCGAGTTTCTGCTTGCGAGCCACCATGGGGTCCTTGAGAGCTTCATAACGAGCCACCAAAGCTTCTTGTTTCTTCTTGATATTGTCAGCATCGAAGTGCCCAGCCTCCTGGAACTGGCGTGCCTGGATGGTAATGCCATCTATCCGATCCTAAAATTGATCCAGCAACAGCATTAGGTCAGAATTCTGCGAGGTGGCTGCAGTGACTGAGAAGTTAATTTCTATTAAAGTTATAATTTTAGACACATGTAAGTTATGTTTCAGTTCAAAACTATTTTTGATAAGCAAACCATAAAACTCAAAGATAAAAAAAATATAAAAAACTAGATCTGTTAAGGTATATGACTGACCATATCTGAAAATACATCTTTTGAGTAAACAGATCTGAAAATAGGAATAAAAATTATTTCCTTACCTGATGGGCAGCAACATCTGCCTCCAGCAGTGCATGTTTCTTCTGAAGATTCTGAACATTAGTAAGATCTTTTCCATAATCATCAGAAGCCAAGTGTCCTTCGACTTCATACAGCCAGAGCTCAATGTCCTCCACATTGCGATTAAACTGCTGCTGCTGATTGGCTTCCCGCAGTTTTATACCTGAGACAGGCAAGGTGAGAACAGGACAAGCTAAGTCAAGTGGAAACTGAAGTTAACTCATTTCCTGTCATGTCCCAGCTAAACTCTCAAGAAATTTGCCCATATTCTTCTGAGCAAGTCGTACCTTTCAGCTCAGTGGCCTCCAGAAGTTTCTTCCACAAGCTGATGACTTCATTCATGCGAGCTGCCACTTCATCAGATGCGTAGTGCTTGACATCAATCAGCTTCTGGCCAGCTTTCTCCAGGGCATCAATACGACTCTGGTTAGCAGACAGCTCTGCTTCAAAAGCCTGGTGTTTCTGAACTTTACCTTGCAAGTTCGATGGATCCTACAGATGAAGGAAGAAATAGAATATTTCAATATAAAATCAGTACCCAAAGGTCTCTGAAGAATTTTTGAAATTGGACTATATTTATAGACATGCTATGGTGTAACCAGAGGATTTGGTGCTAAAAATATGCCTTAAATCAGAATTCTTAAGCTACTGGATAGGGATGATTACTGCATGATGGGAAAATGCCTCTTAGGGTCAGGAAGAAATTAGACAATTCCTCCTGTTGTCATTAATACCACCGATTATCAGCAACATTTTGGCTGATGTTGCCTTGTGTCGTTAGACTGATCAAGCCTGGTACTGCCTTAAAAGCATTCTACCATTCATCTTTGTGTTTACCTTGTAGGCCTCATCAGTTGCAGTTTTCATCTTTTCATTAACCCAACTCTTGAGCTCATCAGAATCTCGGAAAAACTGCTGCAGATGGAAAGAATCTGCCAGCTGAGCACGGCGGTACATGGCTCTTTCATGAAGGGCATTTCGGCGGCTCAGCAGCTGAAAAAAGAAAGTAAAAGGTTTTTAAATTCTTCAAGCTCGTAAGAGCCACCACTGCACCCCTCTTGGGACAACTCCACTGACTTATCCTATACTGAAGGCAAACCATGTAAAATAATGAAGCAGAACAAGATTTAAAGTCTACAGTCCAAATGCATTTTGGATACTTACAGCATCTCTGCGTGTAGCAACATCATCCATGGCATAGTGGTTATTCTGAATCAACTTAGTAGCAAACTCATCTAATGCCTAGAGGGAAAACAAGTTTCCATTTATTTGGTGTAACAGAAATTGCTTATGCAAATTTGCTTAGTATATCAATTCCCCAAAGTTTATCACAGTAAAACTGGCAGAAAGCCATTAGCAGATCTATCATTATACCCTTTTCTCTCTATACTCTCATCCTCTCCATGTGGAAGAGTGCAGGTTTTTGACAAATATTCATCCACCTGTGTGCTGAAATGATAAGGAAGCACCAGGTTACCCAGCTCTGAGACAGATATCAAGCCCTATCCCACACCTTTTCCACTATTTTTCATTTCAGAGAAAATACCTATTATTTAGAGCTAATACATCCCACATAATATATCATTCTGCAAAGCAAACCCCATCCTTTACCACCCTCTAGCAGTGTCTCTTCCCCAGTCAATCAATAAACACCCTTGTTTCACTCTTTGTCCATTCAGTGATGACCTAATGTCAATGTCTTACTGTGATTTTCTCCTCTTGGGCACTTAGGGATTTCTCAAAGTCTTCATGCTTCTTTAGAAGAGCCTCCACACTGTCCAGAGAATCACCAAGGTCTTCATTCAGCAGAAATGCCTGAAGTAAGGACACAAACACATTTTTATACTCATTTTCCATACTCAGCTGCTCTAAGTGAGCTCAAGCACAGCCAGGGATATTTTCTGCCATGTTATTACTGAAAGGTAAAGATGGCATAACTGGCATGGTGTTTGCTTTATGCTTCTAACAGCCAATAATTATTTTTAGCTTCTTATTCAACCAGTATTTTACAAGAGTTAACACACAGAAAAGCCACATCAAGCCCACTTTTCACAGCTCATAGTTTCAGCATTAGATGGAAACAGCCATTGCACCACTTCAGGCAGTCAGATAAATAACTCTGCACAGCTCCCACTCACTAGTGGGTGTTCATGGCACTGCCAGCAAGCAATACCAATTGCTTAAGCTTACAGAGGACTACTCAGAAATTAAAGTCCACCATATCTAGAGAATTCAAAGATATGCACTCACTTCTTGTTTGCTCATCCAGTTGTCAACTTGTTCAGTGTCTCTGTAGAAAAGCTGCAGGTCCATGCACTGCTCATACTGCTGTCTGCGGAGCTCCCACAGCTCCAGCAAGGCAGACCTTTCATCTGAGAGGATGGTCAGCTAATCAATTGGGAAGAGGAATATATAATAATTTTATTTAACACTCTAGTTAACTTCCATCTCATTGTAAAATCAAACTGTGACTCTAAAAAAGTGGTTAGCAATGAATTGAAAATGACCTTCTGTGTAAACGATGAAATCTCCAGATCCTGATATGATCAGCCTTTTCAATTAAGGGACACAGAAGAAAGAGACAAAATTCTTCTAGGAGCTTTTGCTCACAACTTACCTTTTCTTTAACTTCATCAGAAGCATAGTGCCCAGCAGAGAGCAAAGCCTGGCCTGACTCATCAGCAGATTTGAAGCTGTCTTCATGAGCATCAATTTCTCCCTAGGGAAGATGTGAAAAAGCTGTTAACAACATTTATCTTAGCACAGAGTGTCAGAATTACCTTACAGTGCACATAAGGTAGGTATAAATTTCTACATTAAAATGAAACTAAGAGTTTGAGTTGTATTCTTTCTGCTTAATTACAGGAATTCCTTATGATGGAGAGCTAAAACAGTTATTAGTCTAACTGGCTGCTATCAGACCTATTGTTTAATAAAATATTACCATAAGCATTCTTAAATGCTTAGTAATTAGGATATATCTACCATCTAGAAAAAAATTTAAAAATATTAAATCAGGACAGCAATCCAGTACTGAGTTAGTTGCATGATCAAAGCATTCCAGTGCTACAACACTGACTCAGAGACTGTGTTAGACATACAAATCAGAGGGCTGCTGACTGGATTTGGCTGTATAACCACCCTACCTTATGTTCCTGATGTCTGTCTAGAAGGGCTTCTGCCCCAGCCACATCATTGGCAAGCTCATCAGCATTTATGAGAGCCTTCATCTCAGTCACCCAGCTGGTGAGGTCTCGGAAGTCTGCGAGAAAGCGCTGCAGCCTTTGGTAAGCAAAGGAAAAAATGATTTGGAATAATTAATTTGCAGTTTCTCTCCTCTTTCCCCAAAGAAAGGGTTACAATCATAAAAGTTGTTCCTCAGATACAAATAAAACAATACAAAAATGTGCTCAGAATATTAAATAACTAAATATGCTTTCGATCAAAAAACAAGTCTTTTGAAGTTATGAAAATGTTGGGTTCTAAATCAATGTCTCAAAGATGTATTTTGCATAGAACTTATATAGTAAGTAAAATTAATATTCCTAACTACACACTGAGGACAACAGAAATCAAAACACAGTTCTCAAGATAATGCACAGGGCTGTTCCTGTCACAGCCGTAACAGTGGCGGGAGGAGGGAACTGACAGAAAATTTCAACTGCACATGCCTCAGCCTTAAAACAAGCAAACAAGACCTCAAATTCCTTCCAGAATGCCTTTAGCTGTTGCCTTTGGCATATGCATAACACTTATCAGCAAAAGTGATCAGCTTCTGTTTCCCTTTTACATTTGCTGTTGATTGTTTTGAAGATACTATGGCAGGGAAGGTAAAGGAAAAGATTCTTTGTGTGGATCTCCACTGCCAAAAATCCCACATTATGGGAAGGAACAAAGGGCAGAAAAACAAAACCAGAAAAGATATAAACTAACCACCATATCAGGATTAGTTTGTTTTTAGAATGGCTTCTCGACAGTGATCTAACAGGTTATGTTTCAGAGACCGGGTGAGTATAGACACAAGACTGGATGAAGACAAATTCCACAGCAAAAAACACCTACCACAGAAACAGGGAATTTATTTGGTCTGGGACAATATATCAAACAACCTATCATACTTCAGTGTTCATAGAGACTCTTAAACACTAGTGAACAGATTTATAATAAAAGTATTTAAAAATCTTCTTTTCAGCAAAATTGAAACATAGTCAGATAATGTACTTCAAAATGCACGTCTCAACTCAGATGGAGAAAATAGCAAACGTCCTAAGACATCATGTGTCTGTTTTCACAGTTGATCCACATCCAGAGAATGATAAAAAGCTGCAATAATTTTTCAAGCATATAAATATTTCTTTTATTAGAAGTTAGCATAAAATAGAATTTGGTGAACAAGACTGCTCTGAAAACACCAGAATCACTCCAAAATTTTGGAAAAGGCACCCCTTTCTTCTCCTTCCAAGAGCCCTCTGGGAAATGTGAGGAAGGAGGGAAGCACCAGTGTCCTGCTGCATGACCCACCTGTAGGAGTCGTTGAGGCGAGCGTGTCTCTCTGCTGCCAGCGTCCGGATCTGCTCCCAGTTGGCAATGAGCTCCTCCCGCTTCACTTGAATTTGGGAAGCGTTTATTGGGTGAGACTGCTGCAAACGGTCAGCTTCTGCACACAGGGCCTTCACCTAAAGCCAGGCACAAACTGGGAGTGAGTTTCCAGCCTTTTACAAGCTGGTTAGCTCGTTTAAACTGTAGGTAAATACATCTCACAGGGGTACCTTATCTTCCAGAGCTGCCAGGTCTCTTTCCAGGCCTTCGTGCTTGCGCAGTAATGCCTGCACACTGGCTAAGTCTCTGCCAAAATCATCTGAGGCCATCAACTGCCCTTTCTCCTTAATCCAGCTGATTGTTTCATCCACATCCCTTCAAAACAAAGCACAGATTGAAAGCAGTTTGTCTTGTATGGTAAAAGGAAGGAAGGAAGCAGGATGTGTTCCCATACGTGTGCCAGAAGTACTGGAATACAAACTCACATATATAAACACTGCAGCCAACTACAAACATCCTTTAGAAAAACAAATAAATAGACTTTCTTTGCATCTCAAGAAATTCTGAAGTGTATTACCAGGCCACTGTCACCAGATGCAAACCAGGAATTACAGCACCACTGAGCAGTGCCATGGAGTGGATCCATGTCCACTTAATTACAGCAAATCTCAAAACGCTGTACATGGAGATGAGAATAGAAAGACATTGCTCAAAGTCTCCAGAACAATTAGGCTGATATCCAACAAAAAAGGCACATCCCATTTAAGGCTCATCTAGGACAGAACTGGAGGAAAAAGCCCTCAGAAGAAAGGAGAGCAACACTGCCATTAGCAGGAATGAACACAGCTGCCAAGTTCTGAAAAGCTCCATCAGAATCACCATTCTAAAGTAATTGTAGAACAATGAGGACTTCATTCAGCAAGTCATGCAGAAGAGCAAGGCAAAGCCATAGGAGACAGTAGCTCTTCTCACACAACTGTGTGCAGCTGAATGCATCATTAAACACCCACACAAGGGTTACATCATTCAGCAGATCCAGCCAAGTTCATACCTGTTGAAACGCTGAACTTCAGCTGCCCCAAAGAGTTTTCCTTGCCTCTGAAGGGCAAGTCCCTTAAGACGCTGCCAGCTTGCATTTACTTCATCTTGTTTGGACTTTATCAGTTCCTCTTCAGGGTGTGTTTCCTGGCAAGCAAAGGAAAAATGTTATTTTCATGTGTTCTTTGGTTTTACATCCATTGACAAAACGCCGCTGGTCTTCAAGAGATCAATTTATAATTACTGTCCTTTCCAGATGATCACCCAATTCAATAGTTTCCCTGAAATTTTACTGTGCTAACATTCAATACTCTTGTAGTGTTTTCCCCATATACTAATTAGTCCATGGGAAGAGGGTTGTAAATAGTATCTTCTTTCTCCCTGGAATGAAACACTTCCTGCCCTGCCTCCATCCTTGATCAGGCCCCAGATATCAAACCAGAAGAGATATTAAATCTCCTCGTCCAAGGGAAATAAATTTAACCCAAATATGACAGTTTCTCTTACTAATCACTACTCTCCACATTTTCAGGAACATTCCCAGATGGGGCAGTTATTCAGACTGTTCAGCAGAAGAACAAGTGAATCAAATGGTGACCATTTAAGGTGAAGAGAGCCAAATACCCATGCAAAGCAAAGCTTAAGATCTGCCCCAAACCAGAGGGGAAAGAGGGGAAGTTACAGACAAATGTTTGCTGTGATAACTGACTTGCCAAGAGAGATTTTCAACACCCATAAATGCTTACCTGGATAAGTTTGCCAGCAAACTGGTTCACTTCATTTACTCTTTCTTCATGAGCTGCAAGGTCTGTCTGGAACTCTTCAAACTTCTTTTGCAAAACTTCAACATGCTCTAAGTCCTGTCCAAGCTCTTCTGATGTCACTATTGCTTCCTAGCACATTGAAAAAAAAAGTTAATTTCAGTATATCCTATGGGAAATCACTATTAAAAATGAGGAAGCAAACTGTCCTAATTTTCAATAGGTCAAAGACAATCACACGGTTTAAGGTCAGATTTAAAACTCCAAAGTTTATTCATTAAACTCCATTCCCTGCCCCAACACCTACCCATTATTGCAGAAAATATGCAAGATCACAAACAGGATTATTTTGTCATCTTACTTGGTCATATTAATTTTCCAAGTACAAATTTTTAGCACACAGTGACTAGAATTTGTTCCTTTTTACACTGTTTAGGTTTTTACAGCATTTGCTGTAGACTTCTGATGCAAGATTTCTGCACAAAAAGCACAGTCTCGTGTTCAGTAACAGTTATACAGGGTTTACAGTTTGAACCCACAGTGATACAAAATAGCAAACCACCATTTAAAGAAACCAGTGTGATTATTTTGTGGCTTTTTTTCCCTTTTGATAGTGTGGTTTGTGGTCTGCTTGCTTAGAGTTCAAAGAATCAAGAGCCAACAGTCCTCCTACAGTTCATTTCCTTACAATGTATATCTAAAGATATTCCAATCATTTAGTAACTATTTCCACACTGCTTGCTGCTTGGGCTGGCTCTTTCAAATAATTTAGAATATTTATTAAAAAAATTTTTGCTTTTACATGTTGAAGATTTCCCTTAGAGGAACCTTCAGTTTTATTTGTCTTCTCAAAGCAAAGAATGTATTGATTATGCTAAAAGTACTCTCCAACACACAGGCTTCCTCTTAGACTAATAACTTTTACTGTGGCTGCAAAAGAACAGCAGTAGTTTGCACACATTCTGCTGACTGAATGTGAATAACTAAATAAAATGTACAGGTGCCTTTCTGAGACTACTTGGCCTCCATCAGCTCTATGATGACAGAAATTTTTCACATAAATAAACACATCAAATTTCCCATCAAGGACACAATAATGGGAGGTAATTATACACCTTATCATTGATCCAGTCCAAGACATCTTCACATTCTCGTAAATATTGCACCAACTTCTGTGCTTGCAATAATTTGACTCCCTTCTCTCTCATCTTTTCCATCAGTAATTCCCATAGTCGGTGCAGTTCCTGCAGCCGAGTCTGAAACAAAAGGATGTTGTTATTAAAATCCTCTGTCAAAGAAGATGAGATTTATTCCCTTCCTGTCCTTAGCAGCAAATTTATTTATTTTTCTGAAGTTGTACATTCTAGATCTTATTTTAGGCAAAGGGTGAGGGACAAACTTCATGATATCACCTCCAGTAAATAGTTTTCAAATTACGTAAAGTGTTGTAACACAAAATCAGAAATTATTGAACTGAGTATTTAGACAGTTGTTATTAATTAGAGAAGCAATTAAATAGTTATCTTTATGTAACTATGAGCTAAACATCTTGAGATAAAATTTGATTTAAATTCTATGCTAATATGAAGTCATACCTAAAATTTGCTGCTCTCCCCTTCAAATGTTCAGTCTTTTATATGAAAGTCAACTACCAATAAGTGAATCACATCTTCCTTTGGGAATTTATTCTTATTTCAGACAACACATTTGTTTCAAGTCAAACTTATGCCATTTCATTTTATTTTAACCACTTCTCAACACTAAACAGTTAATATATTTAGTTAACATTGTGAAGTGACATGATATGGACATACTAGGAGCAATTACTAGGTTTAATACTGAGTTTCTCTGGCTGCTCTTGGCCTTTCAAAACTATTGAGAGCCACTATAAACTTTATAGACAACAAGAAGTAAAACCACACTCCCACACATGCATACAACTTGCAAAACAGGAAAGTAACTGCTCCACCCATTGTCTATAACACTTTGCTCATCGAGACCTGAAACTTGAAAGTCATTCAAGAGAAGCTTTTGAACATCATGGGCGGATGCCACTTAATCCACTCAGAAAGTTCAATTAAAGAGGTTTCAAGGGAGGAAAGAGCTCTCAGTACAGCCCAGAAGGATGGTGCAAACTGTCAACCAAGGAAGGAAGGAGACATTGCAAAAACAAGTTGCACTGCAGAGCCACAAGCTTCACCTACTCGTATGTGGGACCCCACTTGGGTGGCCGTGACTATGGGGCGCTGGGCAGTCCGGTACGGCGTGAAGGACTGAACCAGTAAAGGCAAGTTAGAATCAAATGCTGAACTTATCAATTAAATTTGATAATCACTACAAAAACATCTCATCTTTAAAGAGTTCACCTCAGAACCGGATCCAAAAGAAGGTATGAGCTGGGTGCTCATGAAAAGAGAAAACCACCTCTGAGCTTTACAAATACAAATTTTCTCATGATTTCACTAATCAAATACCTGTAGAATTTTAAAGAGAAGTTTTGAATATGGAGTTATCTGTGCAATCTGAACAAAGTGTTTAAGGAAAGGCCTGTAAGAGGGGTGGAGGGCAAAAAGCTTTAAAACTCACTCTTATGGTTTCAGATGCAAAATGACCTTCATTAATCATCTGATTTCCAGTCTCATCCAGTTTAACGATGGCTCCTGAATTGGCCTGCACCTCAGCTTCAAAGGCTTGGTGCTTCTGCAGCTTCCCCTGAGAAGAAAACATCAAAGAATGCAACTGATATTTGGTGCAGGGATTCTTCCACATTCCCCAGCAGCAAGATTTTAAGTGTATTTTATGCATATTCAGGACTGACAAACAAACAATAAAACTGCACAGTTGAAATCAGTTGTATCATGTGGTGGATCAACAGGTGGATTCAAACATCCCAGTTTTAGTTATTTCTTTCTTGTGTTTGCTCTTGCACACGACAGTGTTCAAACCCCTGAGAACCTGACAGTTCTACCCATACAAGCTTATTTTCTACAAATATATTTTTTCGTGTGTGTGGAATAGTAAGTGATAATTCACATTTATTCACAGAGTTAAGGCATCCAACAAATTCTAGGATTAAACAAAGTTGGTTTTACAGTACATTACACTGAGCAACTGATCCTGATGTAGCATCTAATCCATTATTAGAAATATTCCAACTACATCAGCAAAAGAGCCAGGCATTTGAAGAGCACTTTGCAAGGTCATGGGTATTTGCATCCATCTTTCTTCACTCTCAGATCAAGTTTCATTTCTGTGTTTGTTCTATCCCAGCTGACCTGTAACGCCCTAAAATTAACAGTACAGGAACTATAAAGTGGCAGGAGGACTTGCCTGCAAATTGCTTGGGTCTTTGTAATTTTCATCAGATGCAATCTGCAGTTTCTCTTGGATCCATTTTTCAAGCTCATCTGCATCACGCTGGAAGAACTGGAATCGATAGGAATCTTCAAGTTTTTGGCGCCTTAGAGAAGAGAGTTCCTTGAACCTGTGGTAACGGTCCAAAACTTGCTGACGCCTCTCTTGGATATCTTCTGCTGTTTCCAACACTTTTACACCACTTGGATCCATTTTCTGAAAGCAAAAATAAAACCCCATTATGTTTGTCTTACAAAACATTGGTAGCTCAGGAAGAGATCCATGCAGGAATAAAGCTGTTTTTTTTAATTCACACGTGGTTTACTTACAGTCTTACTCTGTGCGTGTAGGTACGTGTATAAAATGGAAGTATCTTACATATAAATAAAACCACACTTCCAGCAGAAAGTGTTAAAGGAAAATGTACAAAGACACTTAACACCTATTTGGTTTGGACAAATACGGCTGCAGTCATATAAAGTTTGTGTCATCTCAAACTGTAGCATGCAAGTGTCCAATACAACAGCTAAAAAGTGGGTTTGTGCACAAATATGTGTAGATACAGACAGAAAGTTTCTTGTACAACATACAATATCTCAAAACACTGTATTTAAAATATTCGATACTAAACTAAAGAATATTACTCTTCTTTGAACAACAGTTAAGTGGCCCACATGTATCTATATATACTTACATACATATAGAGACCCAGATCTCTGTCTGATGCATCTCTTTGTTCTCTCAATTAAAAAAAAAGTTATAAACCCATCCTGCCTCTCTCTACATAACCTTTCAAGAACCAGTAAGAGGCTTCACAGATCTGGCCTTAGACAAATAAGTCAAGGAGCATTTTACTTAACCAATGATCTCGCTCTGACTGAAAATCCTTCCACATTGCTTTATGCACTAAAACCTAATATTGGCACCACAGGCAGCAAAGACCTGACTACTGATCTGCTTTTTCTCTTTTTTTTATTAAAATTGTGATAAACTTTAATTTTCAGTTCCTAAACTTTCAAAAAAGCAATTTGACTTTCAGTTTTTAAAAGTGGAACTAATATTATCATTGAAGTTTGAATATTTAACCACTTATTTAACAACTAACTGCATATCAAGAGGTTGCTGCAACAAACACTCTGTGTCTGAACTATTTTGCAATTAATGCCTTCATGTACAAGTGTTTGCACAAGTCACTCACTTAATGCTTTTCTACCATCAATTCTGTACTCCCCAAACTAAAGGTACTTCTCCTCAATCCTATCAGACAGGGAAGAAACCCAGACTAGAACTGCAGACTAAAAGGCATGGGCAATCAGTTAAAATATGTCATTAAATATTAAATTGTTATTTAGTCATTAGTTAGCTGCATGCTTTAATTAGACATCTATCTTGTATAATTGTATGGAAAACTCCACAGGTTGGAAAGTGATCTACAAGGCCCTGGTTTCCAAGCACTTGTAAAAGGACAATCTGATAGAAAGGAACATATGGGGACGAATCCAGACATTCCTGAGCTACCCTTCCAAGGTCCCCACCCTGCAGAGGACAGCCGTGCCAGCAGCACTCCTTGCTCCCATGAACTCTGAGCCCCAACTGCACTGCGGCACTTGCAGGAAGGAATGAAAATTCAGCTTTGCTTTTTCTTCCACTCATTACTGTCAAAAGAGGGCAAAGAAAAAAAAAAAAAAAACACCCCGGTGTGTGCAGACTGTGTTACATAAACAAAACCCAGGTTTTGCCTGGCAGTGCTACCAAAATCTCCACTTGATTAGTGTATCTGAGTATTAAAAGCTCAAACCCCTGAACATAACTCGAGCTCAAGCACAGATATGATTGCCTGAGAAGCAGCTGTTTTTTCCAGCACTCTTTCAAACAGCCTTTTTCCTCCAGGAAAGGAAGTTAATGCTAAAAACTTCTTTCCTGCCTTGTCATGCGGTGTTTGAATCCCAACAACACTTCTTTTAAACTGCATTGTGCTCTGCAATAACACAGTGGCAGCTGGTCTAAAGTACTGCATGGCCAGAGCCCCTCTGCTGGTTCTGGTTTTGGGCAGTGCTGGGAGAAAATTAAATCAGTCTCTGGAACACTGTACACTCATTCACTGTACAATACAACTCAACTAGTATTTCAATATTAAAAATAACCTCTGCAAAGTCATTTGAAAACATTCTAAATTATTTAATTATTTACATTATTAATCTAGGGAAATATTTAAATTACTTAAATTATCATTTCAAACATTGTTACGATATTGAAAGCCAAATGGGAGACCTTCTGTAATTTACCCTGGGAGCTGGTTTGCCTCTCACCACACAAGCCAGGCAATCTGGCTCCTCTTTTTGCTGGAATTGGTTAAAAGAAAGGCTCTTTTTGTAACTACAGTGGAGCGAGTCAATTGTAAAAGAAGTGCTTTAGTGTAGCAATAATGGACTGTTCTTCCTGCAGCCCCAGCCGACGTCAGCAGTGTCTGTGCTGCCAGAGCCACCAGGGAGCTGGGAACGCAAAAGTCATGGATGCTGCAGAACAATGCAGTCTCCCTCCCTCCCATGGTATCACCTCCAACTGCAGCACTCTGGAGTACCAAGCACCCATCCAAAGACGCTCCCAAAACTTCTTGGTTCAACTACACCCTTTGAAGACACCTAGGATACACCTCTGCACTTCTTGCACAAATCCCATCAACTAAAAGTTGTGCTTTGTGTTTTTGAGGTGAAGAGCACTGGGATGTGACTGTGCCAGGCTGTCCCCAGATAACCAGCGTCATCCCTGCTGCCCCGCCCGGCACAGCCGGTGCAGGGCGATAAGGACGGGGCTGGGGGAACTTTCCAGGCCCCAGACAGCAGAGCTGGAATGTCCTGGTGACATTTCATTCCTCCTTTCATGCTGTAAGACTGACATTAAGTCAGCTTATGTCCTAAAAAAATCAGAAATGCTTCTTCACACTGCACCGTTTTGGTGATGTTATTTAAAAAGAAAAAAACAAAACAGCCAACAAAAAGAAGTGGGAAAATTAAGGGAAAAAACCCGAAACAACAAAACAAACTTATTTCTCTTATCCTTCCATCTATGCCTTCCCCAGTCAATACAAACTATACATAACAGCACACTAAAATATACAACTGCAGGTATTTACAGACACCGCAGTGCAACAATGATGATGTCAGCAACACCATTCAAGTTTGGGAACAGCGGAATCGAGGTGGGTTCAACAGGAATTACAGCGGTGCCACACAGCAGAGCTGTCAGCATTTCTCTTACCAAAACATGTTTTCAGGGATTTAAAAGCACAAATGTGAAACATATTCAGTGCTAGGCAGAAGATTTTAGCCTATTTTTAAAAGCAATTACATAAAGCTTAAAAAAGTTAAACTCTTCTGCCTGAAAAACAATTAAATATCAGTATATAAAGATCTTCAGAAGTAGTAAAATAATTTTCTCTTCAGAAAAGTCCTGATGGGTCACATATATTCAGCATACCTGACCTCAGCAGTAGCCTGTAACAGAAATATTTTCTCTACAAAAACATTCCTGCTTTCCAAGTATGCACACAGGAACAGCTCAATGTATTTTTTTTTTATGTTCATCAACATCACACATCGTCAATCTTGTCTGAAGAAGATTTAACTGGTATCAGCTACTCCCTCCTAGGGAACGGGAACAGATTGCTGATCTTTCTTCTTTAGGCAAAAAAACGGATGTGAAAATAACCTTCAAAAGGACAGAGGAAAAAAAAAAACCAACACATATTTTTCCCAGCTTTCATTTCTCCCATTCACAGCTCCCTAGAAACACCAGAGGAAAACCAAACCACCATGACTGCCTGGTTTAGGGAAGTCCATAAGAACTTGTACTGCTGGAAAATCAAAGAGAAATACGAAATATTTCTGAAATATGCACTGCACTGGCTCCTGCAAAGGGAGCCTGAGCACGTTGTTTTACAGGGAAGGAGCTAAATGATGCCATATCCTATCCTAGAAATTCAAAACACTATTGGGACAAAATTAATACCCGGCTTTTTGGTTTGTTGAATTTAACTGTACAAAATAAAGACATTTTAAGGTGAGACTACATGCAGCAGAACACTGTTCAAATATGCTATTAAGGAAGGTCACTAACAGCCCCAAATCTCCATAAAGTCCAAGCCAGAAAAACCAGACAAGCACTGCAGTATCAAAATTAAAAAAAAATTCCAAGATGTGCTGAAGTTGCTGCTTGATGCTGTAGACTCCTACAGAATAACCACAGTGCAGGTAAAATTCAAATCAGCCCCAAAATTTAAGCAGGTATTGCAGGGGCACAGAAACTGTCGCATTAGAAGAAAAAAGAAATGTAGATTGTTTAATCCAAAGTGGTTGCAAAGCTGGTGATTTAGGCTGACAAGAGGGTTTGAGCACAGCCTCAACTATGCATTTTTGAAACATGAAGACAGATAATGACTTGTTCACTTTTAGGCATTTAATCTTAAAACAAGAGCAGTTGAATTGCCCATCTGAATTTGGTGTCTTTACATAGAAGAGGGCTTTTTTGGATTTGTTTTTGCTTTAACATCAGAGACATTTGATAAAACTATGCAGGGCTGGCAAGGACTGCACTCTGCTGAGACTCCTGAGAAAGCAAATTACCTTGACTGCATTGCAGAAATGCAGAGTTTACAGGTAATATAAGATTATATAATTAACCCCAGCGTTTTTCATCCCCATTTATTTTCTTTTCATTATCATTTTAATTGCAGTATAAACATTTACATCACTACCATTTCCAAATGAAATCTAGTTGCCTGCATACCCCAGCTGAAGTCTGATCCATACATCCTATTTATTTTATCACCACAGAAACAGAGGCATCACTGTGTAGAAACAGTTACACCACAACAACTCAAGGATTATAAATTTGTGCAAGTGCATGAATAGGAACCAAAGCCAACTTTGAATGCACAATGTTCTACACTGTAAATCTCCTCATGGTTGATTTGCAGATGCTATAAAGAAAAAGATTCAGCTAAAGCACATTTCAAAATAAAAACCTCTTGGAAAATTAATCAGTATCAAAACCTGATTATATTGAACTATAACTCCTATAAAATGTTCACACATCATGCATCACAGACAGAAATTAGGCAACTCAAAGTATTAAAGGAAAAACAAATCAGACTCACACTAAGTGCAAATAAAGCATCTGCTGTATAGAATAAATTCAAACTAGTGGCTTTTGTTACAAACAGGTCACTGCAATAAAGGCAGGCAAGTGTGGCAAGGGCATTTCATGCATTACAGAAAAATACCTGGACTTTGACTTTACGAAACGATGACAACATGATGGAAGAATGTAGAGTCTAAAAGGGAGGGGGAAATCAAGATAACGTTCAACTAATGACCAGCATAAAGATATGGCTGAAATTTTTCTGTCACAGTACCCGTGAATTACTTTCCTTTTGCTTCCTTGTCACATAAAACAATGTGGTGTTAGTGTTACCCAAGCTATTGAAAATGACAGACTCCCTCATGCAAAAGGTTACAAAATCAACAGGAAAACTTAAGTTAATTCAGTACCTACTAACCTTTCCAGTTAGTTCAAAACAAACCAGAAAACTACCATAACCTGAAGGTCAAAACAGAAAGTAAAGCAAGTTATCTGGACTTGGCAAATGATGGTTCTTGCTACACTTGATTACAGCATAATCAAGTGTGACGGCTTAATTTGAAGACACAAATTCAATCAGAAGGTTTGAAACGTAAGTATCTACAAAAACGTTGACTTTCAATTGCCACAACAAAAAATGGATAAGTGGCAGTTGCAACAGAAGGTATTTTTTGAGATGTAGCTGTCAAGAGTGTCCAATCCACTGAACTTTCAGCTGAGAATTTCCTTGCCTTGCCCAACCCCATGGACATGCTGCAATCTGTGCGTGGAGAACTGCAGCAGTGCGTGTGCCTTTGTGCCTGCAGGAGCTCGGCAGGTCTGTGTGCCATTGGCACAGCTTCACCTGTGCCAGCTGCAGCGGGGAGCCGGCGCATTCCCCCCGTGCTGGATCCACGGGCAGCCCCGGGAGCGCAGCCCGGGCCGAGCTCTCTATCCACGGCATCTGCACTCTGCTCCACCCCATTCTTCTGCTGCCTACACTCACTCCAGGGACAAATGGAAAAAACAAACTCCCACACTACACTAAAGAAGCGGAGGAGAAAAGGGAGGAGGAATTTGTATTATTTCCTCCGGTAAAGGGGAAGTGATCAATTGTCTCCAAAAAGCAATGTATTTATGATTAAAACAATATCAACCCCATAAATACATTAAATGGACCAAAAAAAGGCAGTGAAGATACTAAGTTATTTGTGTTAAATTACTAAGGTTAGTTGCAAATGCCATAGTTGAGAAATATAAAGTACCCCCCTCCACCAGGAGAATTAAGGCCTCTCTTATCCTACTGCTGTGCAGGAGAAAAATGTGCAAAAAATGCTTAAAATGTGTCAAGGTAACCACCATTTTTTGTTATTGTTGCTACCTTTGTTATTAAAAAAATCAACCAGAATTATGTTTACTTCCTGAACTACAGATCTCATGTAAGCATTACATTTAAATCTGTTTCTTTAAATAAAATTTTATTTCAGTCTGATCAATATGGATATTGTGGCTTTTTATTTCAACAAGAACAGAAATAAATGACTTCTTGTGGATAGTGTAACCTGTTATCTTGGTTCAAGTATTTTATATAGCTTTAAAATTCCATTATTACAGTTACAGATCCTGCACACAATGCAGCAGAAAGCAACCCATTTTCAACCTTTTGTCCATTATTTTCTCTGCACAACCCATAAATAAGGACAAATGAAGATTTCAAGGAAGAACCCTTTGATAGTTGTATATAAATGCACAAAAATCCCACAGTGGGATTTAAAATTTGTTTTGAACAAATCTGAATCCCTGACTAAGGCCTTTTGGCGAATACAGTCATTGGAATCTTCTGGCACTTTGCTGAAAACAAAAATGCCAAAAGAAAATGGATTATTTGTTTTCCAGAAAGATACACAACCATTTCAGGCTGATTTGTCTTTTTTTGGGTTGGTTTTTCTTTTTTTATTTTTTTTTCTCTGATGTGTTCATTCGCCATCTCCAGACAACTGCTCTTCAAAACCTATTTAAATATGTATGAAAGACTGCTCAAGAGTCACGTACATTTTCGACTGGAACACGAACCTGGTTTATGATAAAACAGCTACAAAAAAATCCTGAACAGCCAATACGAACCTGCTGAAAAAATATACAGTGATAATTGCTTGGTTTTCATTCAGTATCAGGGAAAATGGTTGCCCTATTGGCACATATTTATGACCCAGCAAAGCAGATTTATATTGTTATAACCAGGCAAGGTGCATGCGGGCAACAAATTGAGGAACACTTGACTTGGATTTAATTTAAATTAAAAAAATAAGATAAAAATCCAGTGCAGGAACAAATCCTGATTCTTTTCAAACGAAGCAGTAGACCTTGCCCTACATACAAAGTAACACATATATGAAAGGAACAGAGGTCGGGAGGTTCCCTGGAAATGCCTCCCTGCCTGTCAGCTCTGCTGAGCCACCCCCGTGTCCGTCCGTGCCCGGAGACCCCCGGGCCCTGCGGAACGGGCTCATCCCGCGGCCCCGGCCCTTCCATCGCTCCTTCCTTCTCCTCGCCGCATCTCCTGACCTTGGACAGGGCTGGGCAGCCGCGGGAGCCATTGCTGTGCAATGATTGCCGGCGCCGCGGAGCGCCGGGGGCTCCATCCCCCGGGAATTCTCCCCGGGAAATGCTGGGTGGCAGCCCTGGAGGGACGGGCGGGCGCGGCGGGGGCTGTTACCCGCCGGGGATGTTTATTTTCCGCCTGTTTGTCCCTCCCCGGGGCGCTGAATGGGATTCCAGCCGCGGGTCGCGCTGCCCAGGGCGGCTGCGGCCGCTCCCTGCCCGCCCGTCCTTCACCCGCGCCGCGCCCCCGCCCTTCGCTCCGCTCCGCTCGCCCGAGGGCCGCGGGGAGACCCCGGGCCCGGCTCTGCGGCGCCCCTCAATAAAGAACCGCCCGGCAGAGCCGCCGAGGGCGAGAGCGAGCGGCGGCCGGGACGCCCAGGGAGGCAGGGCCGGCCTCTGCCTCCCCCGGCTCACCCGCACACCTGTGCCCGGCTGTGTGTGCGGGGCTGGGTGAGCCCGAGCGGGGCGCGGTGAAGGCCGCGCGGCGCTCCCCGCCCGCCCTTCGTCCCATCCCCTCACCGGGTCTGTGGGTGCGCAGGGACCTCCCGCCGGCTCCGCGCCCTCCGCCACGGACCGCGCGAGCCGCCCGCGCCCTCCCTTTTATAGCCTCGCCGGAGGTGACGTCAGCGCCGCAGCGCGGCCCTGCCCTGGCGGCGGAAAGAGCCGAAGGACTTCGGAAAGAATGGAGAATAGGCGGGGAGGCCACGCCCACTCGAGCTTTGCCGATGAACGATGGGGAACCGGAGAGAGCCGAGTGAATCCGGAAAGAAACGAGCAGTTCCGGGGAGACCGAGGTGTTCGGAAACAAACGAGGGAGAGGGTCCGGAAGGGATCGAGAGGTTTCGAAAGGAACCGAGCGGTTCCGGAAAGAGCCGAGTGCGGAAAAGGGTGCAGAGGGCGTTTGTGCCCTGCAGAGACCGGCCTCGGGCGCCACAAAATCACGATTAGAGGGGGAATTGGTTAAAATGTCCGCGCAGGGGTCGGCAGAGGGGTCTCTGCCCCCTTCTCCCAAATCAAGTCAGTTTGAGTCACAGTGAGTCGAGGTTCTGTGGCTCAGTGATGGGGACAGGTCACCTGTGCAGCATCCAGGTCAAAGCAGCAGCTTCGTTAGTTTTACATTCTATAGATATGTATTTATAGATATGTACAATACACACATACACACATATATATGTATGTAACATTTAGATCCAGATGTATAGGTAAGAGTGGCTGCTTGAAGCACCATGCAGTGTCACCCAGCAGCCTGGCAAGGACACAGCATCTAAAGGCAAGTGCCTGTCAAGGGAAAGCTATTTCTAAAAAGCTGATGCATAAATTCAAAGGAAAATTAGTCTTTAGCATTAAATCAATGTTTAAAATAGACACATTCTACTCTAAAAAAAATTAAATAATTAGAGATCAGGGAGCTGGAAGGCAGCAAGAATGTTATTGGCTCAAAGTGGTGAGTGGGTTTGATGGCTGTGTGAATTAATAACACTTGATTTGAGTGAAGTACTTAATTGGAAGCACAGGAGCTTAGGGTGACATTGCATCCCTGGGACTGCCTGGAACTCCTGTCTCCAAGCAAGAGTCTGACTCACACCAACTTTGATGCATCTCGTCCTGAAGGCACAGTATTTCCATAGATGCAATGCTCTCCTTGGTCATATTTGATAAAACATAGATGTAAAACCACCAGGGATATATGCATATGACCTTATTTGCACTGCATCTTCACAATACCAACTGGCTTACATCCAAACTTGCTAAAATGACAAAAACAAGTCAAATATTCAGCTCAAATAGCAGATACAACCTCAAGCTCCATCTAAAAATAAATATTGATTCTTATGAAGCACACACATTATTCACTTAGAAAATCTTGTTAGTATTTTTAAAATAGTATGTGGATGCTCTTGACTGAGGCAAAAAAGGATATCTTGGTTTTTTATAAAAATATATACTTTTATTTACCCCACAAACGTTAGAAACCCCAAGTAGCTGTCAGAAAAAAAAAGAGGTATTGTATTTCACAAGTACATCAACAAATTCTTCCTTGGATTTGGCACAGGCAGACAATTGTTTCTAACAGACAGGACCAATTACTGTCTTGGCAAAGTGAATCTCCACCATAATTATGGATATGCAATATATAATTAAAACATCTCCACTTAGTATTAAAAAACTTTGTACGTTTTCAAGTATACTAATAAAAATTGCATTGCTTCAGAGTTATCTGGCAAAAAGGACACCAAGAGGATATTTCCAATTTCCCAGAACAATCACAAGGTAACAGTAGTCTGAAGTACTCCAGAGTCAGTTTACAACATACATAAACCAAATACAAATTTAACTTTGGTACTAGACCATTTTAAAGACAACATTAAGGGTTTTACAGGCCTGAATTCCAAAGCAACATGTTACAACCTTTTCTCAGAAATCTCAAGAACTATATAGAAAATCAAATTCATATCCTCATACGGCCTCAAATCCATATTCTACAGCTTCAAACCGTAGTGTCTCCAGGAAAAACAAACCCCAGCCTGGTAATAATAACATTTTCAATTTGCAACAGTATATTGCCAGAATAATTAACTACCTTGTAGAATACAGAAGTAAATTTTCTCATCTTAAGAGGCCACCAAAACAGTTCAAGGACAGCTCACTGTAAATCCAACAGATTTCCCATCTCTTGTATTCATCAAGGAGCTGGGGATTTTCTTGACTGTCCCTCTCCAACAGAAAAAAACCACAGAATTTCAATTGTTACAGGAGCTCTTCTTTCCCCCACAAACCTTTTGGAGCAGTGAGTCTACCTCCCTTCAACCCAGAGTCCTGCCTTGTGGACTGAAGTTACATCCAAGGGAGAAAAGTGTCAGCACTGCTCAACCTTTACCAGCCTCACCCCGGACTTTAGATGACGTTGAGACAAACAAGTCCATCAGCATAATTACAGTTGAATTATAAAAGATGTAAAAAATACAAAAATAAAGTTCTAGCAGTAAGTTTGAGATTGATTAGGCTGTTAAAGAGTTCATAAGTCTGTGAGGTATTTTCACTTCCATGAGCTGAACAGCACAGTGCAATTTTTCAGTCCAAGAGTCCTTAACCTCCAGAGCCATCAGGACAATGGATTTAAAGCATCTTCCACATGATTAAACATATGGAGGAGAAGTCTTGAAGTTTCAGTAATTTATTACACAAAAACTTATAAAGATCTAGTGTAAAGATTAGCTTCTAAGTCTAACAAATAAATCTTGAATTAAACGTTAAGGGGAAAGGAAAACCAGACTGATTTATGTTCTCCAAAAGGAAGGTGTCAGGATGCCCTTTGGTAGTGGGACTTCCTCTGCCTGCAGACATTTCTAATGGAGAGAAAGACAAATAATAAAGATAAATAAATGTGTATCTTAATGTGGCATCTCTTCTCAGGAATTCTCATGGCTCTTACTACACATTCAAAGCATTGCTAGTAAAATGTATCAGAATTAATTATGAAATGAAAGTACAACCTGAAAGCTGTCATATCTTAATACTATGACCTAAGTTAATGTTCACAGAACAATTTAAACAATCAAGTATTTTACAGTTTTGCAAGCTTTATTTAAAAAATATGCAGAATGCAATGCTAAACAAACACTACAGAGAGAAGTTCCAAGTGTCACTTCCCCATATATTTAATCAGGACAGGTGCTAAAAACAAGCAACTACTGACAAAAAACAGCCATGACAGAAATGACTCAGCAGAATCCTCCTCAACCTGTACATTTCCTCTCACTGATCTTCCTTTATAATCAAAATACACTTTCATTGATAAAAATTAGATGTAAGAAGCAGTGAGGTATTTGACATCATAACCATCATTAAGGTAAGTCAGTAATTGAAAAGTTACAAAAGATGGGTTAGATCACAGAGAGAGGTGTCTGAACTATAAGGTGTGTGGCAAGCAGTGCCAGCCTCATTATCCAAATGATGCATATATTCAGTGATGGAAAAAAACCCAAATCAAAACTTCTGCAAATTAAATGTACAAAAAGAACCAAGAAACAATAACAACAACAACAAAAACAACCAAAAGTGCTTTACCTGCATGAAATTCTTCAAACGTGACAAACAGCCCATCTGGCCAGAGCTGGTCACAGCTTCAATTCTGCAGAAACAACAGCACATTTGAAAATCTACTTAGAAAGTTGGGTTTGATTCACAAGTGGGTGTGGGGGTGGATGGCAGAGATTGGAAAACATGGATGAGTCATTTCAGAGCGAACACCAACATTCCTAACCCCAGCTATCATACCTTGGGATATAAGATTTCTGGATAAAGAACATCGTTTTCCAGAACTGAATCCCATACTGCTTCATCAGAGCATTGCCACACACCTGTGATACAGAAATGCACAAAGTACAGGTTACAGAATTGGGTTTCAGACTCCCATGACAGCTGCAGTGAAACTGTTCCATACCAATGACTAAATGCTTTATTCAGACATTTAAAGAAATACACCTACACTAAAACAAGCAAATCCTCTAAATGCTAAAATGTGGTTACTGCTACCACAACCATCTTTTTCCCTGCTGACTGTGGTGGCCACTGACACAAATCTTGTTATCCTTCATTTCACCCCAGTTTCCCTCCAAAAATAGTTCTCTTACCTAACACCATTTGCTGGAGCACACTGTGGTCATTTCCCCACTGTGATTACTGCTGTGTGCAGTGATTCATCAGCTTTCTCCACACAGTCTACAGGACAAATGTTCCTCTGACATCACCACCCCAAGAGAATCCCCCATGGGGTATTTCACTTTCCACTTTCTCATCTGTGCTTTTACAGTTGTTTAGAAGCATTTCAAGAGCAGAGAAGCTGCTTGAGTTCAACAGTGTTTGTGTCCCCTGACTTCAGCCTTTAACTTTGGCTCTTATTTAGCACAGGCCTATATCTTAGGATATAGGATTAATATCCATCAGGCTCTGATGTTTTCAGCCTGAAAATCTATCCTATTTTATGAACTAATTTGGCTGGAACAGCCACAGGACTTCCTTGCACTGTACGAACTGCCAAGTGCTTAGAACAGACCTTATGTAAGACTATACAATTATTTTTAAAATACCAGAAATCTTAAACAGAATCAAATACAACAACATAGTTTGTATTTATAAAACTTCAGTTTTGAAATCATTCCACTCCAAAGATGTATTTGCAAGAACGTGAAAATTTTCACGTTCCTTTCTGAAGGAATAAGAACAAGTCAAAAAAACCTGCTGCAAATCTCACCTCAGCAATCCCTTCAGAACCCAAAAGGGACCTAAACTGGTGACATTTAACTACTTACAGTTATCCAGACCACTTACTTCCAGGAAATCCAAGAGCAGCATAGCTGTCACATCTGCCAGAGGCTCCAGATTCAACATCTGTGCAAGCCAGCGCCATCCATAGCTCAGACCGTGAGGATGTGCCTACAAAGCAACAAAGAAGTTACTCAGCACTTGCTTTATGACTTGGAAAACACAATTATCAAAACAGACATTTTTCTGATTGACTTTCTTCTTTATAAAACCTGATCATTGTGAAACATAAAGGAAGTAGAAGTCCACACCATGAATTACTTGGCATTGCTTTGTTCACCATAGTTATGACTATTTTCCTTCAAATATATCTTGAGCTAGTTTAAATTCTGCACACCTCAACTACAAAACAAGCTTCCAATTCATTTAATAGACTCCTAGGATAGCAACAACGTTATAAATATAAGGCCACACACATACCCCTTGTTTGTTCCCATAAGGCCACCGGAGCTGAATGATGGCAGCATAGAGACGAATCATTCCTGACATCCTTTTAAGAAAATGATCTTGTTCTTCCACTTTAGAATCACGAACTTCATATCCAAGCATCCTTAGTATGAGAAAACATTCTAGTTTTAGTACAGCAAAACACATTCACTTGAGTCCCTGCACCTCTCAGCTTACTTAAAGCCAACTCTACTGAGAATACGGATTCTTCAAAAACATGCAAGAATTATTGCTAAGGTTGATCACTACCCTCTGCATCGTATGTTCCACTGTTTGGTGAGGCACTGGAACAGGTCACAGAGGAGCTGTGGCTACCCCATCCAAGAAAATGCTCAAGGACAGGTTAGATGGGGCTCTGGGCAACCTGGTCTAGAGGAAGGTGTCCCTGCCATGGCAGGGGGTTGGAACAAGATGGTTTTTACACACTTGTGAATGACCCTCCAGAGTCAATACCTATCTGCTCAGGACTGGGGGAAAGAGGAGTTCATTCAGAATAGTCTTCAGCCTTGCAAGGTTCATGCAGAAAAGATCCAGTAATAAATTTACCTCTGATATTCTTCCATAGAAGTTCCTTCTTTCCGAGCAGGGTAAAATGGCACAGAATATGGACACTTTTTGTGCAGGTGAGCTAAAAAGATGTCTCCAACTCGAGGGTGTAATTCCCAGATTCCTGAGAGCACCACAGCAATTGGGAAAGCTGAATCATGGTGAAAAGATACTTCTCCTTCTCCATGTTTCTGGAGGATGGAAAAGGAAAGTCAGCCACCACTCCTTCAAGTAATTTCTCAGGCAAAAAAAAGAAATCCTCATTTTTGTAGTTAGCCTTTACTAAAGGATCCAAACGTTTCCATGGCTATGAAACCTAGGATAGAAAAGCTGACGAAGCTGCATATCCTCAGCTCCCACAGAGAATGACAATAAACTCTGGCTCAGGATAGAAAAATGGGATTAGCAAATACAGGCTCAAAGTGCAGGCTGCACTATATTCTCAACCCAAATAATCACTTTCAAATGTTTATAAATCAGTCACAGTTTTACTCTATGGGCTGATTTTTGCATGCATTTGTTCCTGCAGGGATAAAAGCTTCAAACAGCCCAAATTTTGCAACTAAAGCCGAGAGAAAAATATTGCCAACTTCAAGAAACAACTTAAGCTTCCTTTCTTGAGAGGTGCTAACAACAAAGCAGGGACTGAAGTTTGCCTCTTGAGCCTTAGTGTTGGGGTGTTTTTGTCCCCCAAATTCTGCCAAGATAAAAGGCTTGAGCCTATATACAATTTTGTGATACACCATAAATTAGCTATCAAATTATTTTCCTTAACACTGTACCTATCTAGTTCAAAATATATAAGATGTAAGCCTGAAATTTAAGAGTTTTTCCTCCTAGAAGAAATAAAATAAGGATTGGAAGAGAAAGAGACACTAAGTTTTTCCACTGCATTAATACAGGCAAACTGAACACCCAATGATTTTGTTCTTCACAGCTTCATAGCTGAAGAGACAGTTCAATGTCCAAAAGCACATCCTAGAACACTGGCTACCTGTGCCACCCCAAAGAAGAGATTTCCTCACCACAAACTTCTCTGCGAGTTTGTAACAAACAAACTCCAGCCCTTGTGGATGCTGAGTCACCGACACGGCTTGCCCTTCAGTCTGCACAGGCTTCCCAGACAGCAGGTTATTGATCTTGTCAAACACCTCTCTCAGCTTAGAGCCTGCAAATACATAAGGGATATATGGAGATAGAAGATAAGGGAACAGCAGAAAAGTCTTACCCAGACCACATCAAGCTCACCAACACCAGACCCACATCCCAAAGGGCACCTTTGCTTCATCTGATCAACCAAACTTAATCCTAATGAAGAAAAATGCCTCTGAGAGAAGCAACAGGCCTTCAAAGCACAAGCAAACCCTACTGCACAGATAGGCTGTGTGAAGGTCAGCTTTCTGCTGCAGGGATAATTACAGGAACACTTGATATGCTTCTGCCCTGATAAAATCTTTAAAGGAAAAGGAATTTCAGTGGGATTGAGCTCTTGGTGTTTTCCTGACCTGAAATGCTAGAGATCTGGCTCACAGGGATTGTAGCTGCTTTCTGCAAGTTTGTTTTTATCTTCCTCACCTGGAGAACAAACAAACAAACAACTTTAAAATCCTTTCCAAACAAGTAGATATCTATAATAGTTTGGATAAGCAGAGTGGTAAGAGAGGCTGATACAAGAGGTTTTTTTTTTGGTTTTTTTTTAATGAAGCTATCCTATTTACCCTAGAAATTAAGATAATCTCTCTTCAACAGTATTAATAATTTGTTCATACCTCAGTGTTGCCTTTGCAGTTTGCAATTTCACTGAAAGCAGAAACACATTGCTCAGCAGCATCCTGAAGCTGCTGGTACCATTGCATTATACTTTCTTCTGTTTTAACTTGAAGTCCTGTTATTAAAAAAACCAAAAAAGATGATGACTAAGAAAGACCTAAACCTCTAGTGAGAAAACTAATTTTAAAAAACACAAGAAAAAGGAATAAAAAAGATTTTAAAAAAAGCCTAACCAACCTTCCTTCTGCTGCTTTCCCCCTGACTGTTGTGCAGGGGCAGGTGTCTGACTCTTCATCTGCTCTTTTTTCTCTAATTCTTTCTGCTTTTGTTTCTTTTCCTCTTCGTCTTTCCTCTTTTTTTCTTCTAGAGCTGCAGTGATTTCCTGCTGCATGCTGGATATCAACCCTCGCATCTCCTGCAGGGCTCGTTCAGTGCTGGCCACATCTGCTTGACTTGGGAACCCTCTCTGCCAAGAAACACAAGAGGTAACACAGCATTAACCCTTGGTTCCAGTGACAGAGGGCCAACAGCAAGAGCCAGGAGCCTTTGAAGCATCTGCCTTCAGATAATCTGGCAGCTAACTACATACTTTATCCCCATCTCATTTATTTGTACATAACATTGGTCATACAATTTGTAAATAAGACTATGACTAAACCTCATAAGATCTGGGACAACAAAAATTAAGAGTACACTTGGAACGAATGCAAGTGAACTCCAGTGCAAAGAATTGACAGCACCCTCTACTGAAAGCCAGCTGTGACAAGCTGGAACACAGGATTAGCCTTAATAGTGTTTTATCTTTCAAGATTTGTATCCCACCCTAGAAAGAAAAAATGTCAAGGAAAGCCAGCTACTGTAGGAAAGCTTAGGAGCAGAGAAGAACCATAAGATGTTCAGTATTTAACAATTCATGAACCAGTTCACTGTCACAGAGAGAACTTTATAGCACCAAGAGTTTACAGCAATTTAATTTGAATCCTTCTACTGTAGAAGTTCTCATGCATTTTGATAAGCCATTTTCAAAGGAACAGATGCAGTGCCAGAGGAAAGAATTCCCCTTTGAAATTGTGTGCTTTATAGGATGAATATCTAAGAACATTGCTGTGACATCTTATTTAAGGGCCTCATGACAAGCTGCCTTTGAAGACAACTGCGGGGAGTTTTATGAAGGAATGACAGCCAGAGTTAACAACTCCAGAGCCTGTACCTCACTCGTGGTGCGGATGAGCCCTGACACCAGCCCACAGATCTGGTTGCCACGATTGCTGTATGCAGACAGATCAATTCTGGGCAAGTCTTTATGCCTGTAGTTGGGATCAATCTGCTGGTTCAGCTGCAGCAGCTCCTCCTGGATGGAATAAAGGCGGCGCAGTCTCTCCTGGCCCTCCTCCTTGCGCAAACGTTCCAGCTCTTCCTGGCGCTGCCTCTGCTGCTCTGCCTCACGCAATTTTAGGTTCAATATCTGCGGAGAAAAAGACACAAGAGTCATAAAATACTTCAGTAACTCAAGTTGTACAGCTCCTTCCTGGTCTGATGACTCCAGCTTTACAGGACCTTCCCGTTCCTATGACACAAGTGCCTTTACTGCATTTCCAAACTGCAGCAGGTGCCCAGGATAGCACCAGAAAATCCATCCTCGCTTCAGAGTGTCATGGAAATACAAATAAATCCATTGGTCTTTCCAGTTCCCACCCAGCAGTTAGGAAAGACAATTCTGAAGAGTCTCAGACCTTTGCTCTATGTCGGTGTTCTTCCTTCAACTTCTCTTGCTGCCCCTGAGCCTCCTTTGAGCTACAATACACATAAAGACAGAAAAACTGTATTCAAGACATTCAGGAGAGAAAACACAAACCAACACACAGGAAGCTGTTCTTAAAACGAGCTAAAGGAACTTTAGCTATCACAAATATTGTCTTTTTCTAACCACTGATACCTCAAGAATAGCCAGACATCTACTCTGACAGCCAAACTCTAACAGGATAGTTAATGTAAGACAAGCAGCATGTGAGATTGCACATAGTGACTAACACAGATGGGAATTAACCCTCACTTTGATTAAATGCTATAAAATTCTAATGATACCAGAGGTAATCTCACCTCTTCTCCATTACTTCTTGCAACTCTTGGAATTCCTGATGCCGCTTTAGCTCCCTCAGTTCATCAAAGCGCTTCAGCTGCTCGCTGGCCTGGGCATAGGCTGCCCTCACCATCTGCTCCTGCTCCTCCTGCCGCTGTCTCAGCCTCTCCTGATGACAGAGGGGTACCAAAGGAAGTCACTGAACAATCTGGACAGAAGAAAACACAAACTAAACTGCCCAACATTTATACCTTGCTGTCCTTGCACTGTTACCTCTGATTGTGGAGCCCTCCTGGGATTCACAGACACCCCCTCCTTCATTTTTTCTTACCTTTGCTTTCAGTCTGTGCAACTCTTCGTACATCCTAATGCAGCCTTCGACTTTTGCAACTTTAGAAGACACAACTGCTGGAACAACTTCTTGATTTATTTCCAGGAGACTAAGATGATCATTTTCCTGCATGGTCAGCATAAAAGCAAAATCAATGACTAAGCACAGAATCAGCAACTCATGGAGGAAAACAAATAAAAGAAGTCTCCTAAACTATTATTTGTGAAGAAACAGGCAAAGGAATCAACAAATACATGTTTCTAGAGCAGTTATGTACCCCAGCAGTGCAACCTCACTATTTCAAGTATCCTCCAGCACATTTAATAGACTGGGATAATTACTTTTCCAATCAATAAAATTGGGAGCAGACACACCAAGAGTCTCAAGGACATTGACAAAGGCCAACCGGCACCTGGAAAGCCCAGACAACCCCACATGTCCTCTGAACAATCAGGGAAAATGTTACACTGGAAGAAGTCAAGACAGGTTTATACTTTGAATCAAGCTTCAGGAGGAGTGTTGAGACTCTCTTATGAAGTTTATCACATCTTGCTGCTTCATTAATACCTTTTCCTCACAATATATTTTTTAAGTCTCACTAGAGGCAGGATGATATAAAACTTTGCTGCTCAGTATCACTGTTATGTGGTGAAGTCATCATTGAACAAAACAATTGATATTTCCCTTTCCAGAGGGAAATCATGAAATGGCTTCATCAACTTAATTACTTCCAAAACTCAACTGTTCATTGCTCAGCTTCCTACCTTTCTGCCTTGGTAAAACACTCAGAATGCATGTAAGTCACTCAAAGACTCCAGAGAACCCATTGTGGCTACTCATGGACATTTACAACAGCCCTGACCCTCCTCTGTGGTCTTATCCCTCCAAATGGGTGAATCCTGTGCTGCTAATTCATAACACAACAGAGTTCCAACTATTTTCCTCACTTATGGTGAAAAATGGAGTTTGCTTTGGGTCAACTGTGAAACATTATTTATGAAAAACTTGTTAATACTAACTTTATCATCACCTGTTCATGTTCCAAAAACTTAAAACAAAGGATGTTTTCCCCATAAATTAACACAGCACAAACCAGCCTTAATCTGACAATTTATGGCAGCAAGTTAGGACTTTCTTTTCTCACAGCTGCTTCATAAACATACGGATTATAATCAGAGAGCTACCTTGGTCTCACTGGGCTCTGTAGATGAAGGTGGTGAAGAGCTCCGGTGGCTGCCAGGCGGGATCATCTCCGCAGACGCCCGTTTGGGGAGTGGAGTGGATTGTTTGGGCGTGGAAGTCTCGGAGGGTGTGATTTCTTGGGCTAATTGCCCACTGAGGCTGTCCAGCACCCAGCCGCAGTAAGGGGAGAGCTCAACGGGAGCCACACATCCTTCCAAGGCAGCCTTGAGAGAAAATATCGTCCGTGAACGCGGCACAGCCTTAACACTGCATAAAACTTAAACACACCATGAGCAAATATGCACAGTCTGCAGCTGCTTTGGAATCGCAGCTCAGTATCCCATTTAACCCTTTTTTCTGTTGTCTTTCCAACACTTTTTCCGAACTCTCCTACTTTTGCAGGACATTTGAACCCTCTCGGGCCAGCCCCGCTCCCTGACCCCGCGCTGCCGAGCCAGGACCCGCTCTGGGGGTATTTAAAGCCCTGAGGGTCACCGAGATGAGCCCGCGATGTTTTCCCAGCGGGCAGGGCCGGCTCCAGGGGCGAGCCCTCACCTCATCCTCCTGCCAGCGGCTGCAGTAGCTCAGCCGGCCCTTGCTGGAGAGGCGCAGGGCCTCTAGAGTGTCGAAGCGGAGCTGCCACGACTCCATGGCGACCCTGCCCGGGCGCACAGAGCCGCACGAAGCAGCGGGGTCCCTCACGGAGCCGCGGGGTCCCTCACGGCCGGGCCGGTCCCATCCCGCCCCTTCCGGGCCGCAATGGCCGCATCCGCCTCCGGCCGGGCGGGAGCGGCGGCCGCCCCCTGGCGGACGGGCGGGGCCGGGCCCGGTGCCGCGGGTTCGAGTCCCGCCCCCGGCAGCGGTGCGCTAAGGACGGGCGGGGCCGGGAAACAGCCGCAGCTTCAGCGATTTCCCATTTATTCTGTGTATTCTCGCCGAGGGAGGGCTGGAGCCGCCTTGCTCTGCTTAGCTCCCGTCGCAGAAGCAGAGGGAAGGCTCCACCTGTGAACTACAGAAATAGTTGGGAATTCAGTTGCCTACACCAACAGCACTGGGATGTGTTTGCTTTTCACACACACAGCACCTGAAGAGGAAATTCCCACCATAACCAATTAAAATGTAGTTTATTGTTTTCTCTCCCAGCACTTCTGGGCTTTTTAAGGTGTTAAATGTGCACAATTACAGATCTTTCAGAAACTGATTGGTTTAGAAACTTTTTATGACAAATACTGCCAGTGACCACATCACATACACATCAATAAGATACAAAAGAAAAAAATATAAAAACAAGGTTTATTTTTGTCCCCCTAAGAACCATTCAGTAGAAACAATAGGCCACTAGAGAGCACATGGACTTTAGGGTCTTGACACACAAAAGACCTGATTTTCCAGAAGGTGCAGGGGAATTTGATGAAGAAGTTGAATATCTGCAGCTTCTCCTTAGTGGGTTTAAGATTAAGTCAGGATTTCACGCACACCCAGAACTCACATGGCGTTTGCACCAAGATCCCAAATGAAGTGACACTGATTTCCTTTGAATTTATACTGTTTTGGCTCAGTCCTGGGTGGCTATACTCAGGATCAGAAAATCAGGGTAAGAGGAGAAAAGTAACACGAGCATCACGTTCACAAATAAAGGTAAGGATCAGGGATATAAGAATATAAGAATCAAGTATAAAAAACCAAACCAAACTCACTATTTCTGGTATAAAATTGTTACAAACAATGTGGTTGTGCAGGAGATTCTCTCTTGTGAGTGTAGAGCCCAGCCACCTATGTTATTTTCAGCATCACACCAACAGTATTAAAAAAATATTTTAAAAATCCCACAGGCAAAAAGCCCCCACATGATCTCCTCAACAGAGAAACCAAATGAGAAGTGAAGCACAAAGAGAGCTCTTTACAAAAATTAACACACTCAACAAACCTCTGACAGGTTTTAAGATCTGAAACCATCATGATCTAACAGGAGGAAAAGGATCTTTTCCATTATATGCAAAACCTCCTGGTTTTGGGGCTCAGTTTATGGTGTAACACCAACCTTTAGCACCAAACCAGTACTGCTGATACCCCACATTTTGATCAGATACCAACATCATTTTATTTTCTCATTCTGCAATAAAAAAGTCTCCCAACAGTGACCCTAAAATGCTATCCAGTTTTCTATATCAATATGGCTTTTGAAACAAAGCTCCTTCTGTGTGCTTAAAAAAGGTGCAAGTAATGCATTGCTCTCAGAGAAGAGAGCGAGTGTGGCTGGGGGAGCCCAAAAAAGCACTTTCCCTAAAAACATTGTCGTAGGAAGACTTGAGGAACTGGACGTAGTTCTGCATGCTGCGGTTGGTGCTCTCCGACTGCTCCAGCCGATCCCGCAGGTCCTGGAGGCGGCTTTCGTATCGGCGCTCTGCCTGCACAGGGGAGCACAAAACAGGCTGAAAGGCAGCAACATTCATCCTCTTCATGTTAAACTCTTCCCCCAAAGTGCTGAGGAGAGCCAGAATTAGCACAGCAGGAGATGACATTACCATAGATGGTGCTGTGATATTTATAATTTCTGCTCATTCCGAACTCCATTCAGCAACCGGCTGATAAAAGCAGGAGACAACTTGGCTAATCAGCTGGGCTTTTAAAATATATTAGCTGTAGTTATGGGGAATGAAACACATCCTTTTCTGAAAAGCAGCTTGACCTGATCCATCAGCTAACACAATTCCACGTAAAACTAAAGCAAGGAAGCAAGGTAAATAGGACATGACAAAAGATTCCCAGTCTTTCTTCTAGAAGAAATCCTTTCCTCTAGAAAAGAAATTGCACTCTCTCTGAGGCAAAATGAAATCAATACCACCAGTACAGCAAGAATATACCCCACAAGCCACTCACATCCTCTTTGCTCCGTTGCAACTGGTTCAGCTCTGTTTTATTCCTGCTCAGCTGGGTCTCTAAATCCAACACCTTGGACTGGGCTGCCCTCTCTCTGGAGACTGCTCGTTCTCGAGCTTGTTCCACCTACACAGAACAACAACTTTGTTCAAGGGATGTCTATGGAAGAATGTTTTTTCCCTACCCATTGCCCACAAAAGCCCTTTAAAGTTTAAAGCAACACATTCTCATACATAAGCAACAGCTCAGTCCAGTGCTTTTCTCTGCTGAAAACCGAGTTCAGCGCTTCAACAGTGCTGCCAAATAGCACCAGCATATTACTTGTATTTCACTGAACATGATGATTTTAATGGGTTTGGTCATAAGCTGAGAAGATATTTTCAGCATTCTCACTGTTCCCCTTTCACAGCCTGGGTAGCCTTGGGTGAATTCACAAACATGAGAAGTTACTCACTTGTCTTTTGGCATCCTCAATGGCCATCTCCAGCTGACGTGCCAGGGAGCTGCACTCACGGCTCTTCTCCTCCAGCCGCAGCTGACACTGGTGGATTGACTCCTCACGTTTTGCTATGACCTGAAGGAATTCTATGTTCTGGGCATTCGTGGACTCTAGTTTTCTAGTTTAAGACAATAAGGGAAGGAAACCTATTCATTTTAAATGGAGTGTGTTTTATTCTGCCTTTTGTCAGGTCCCGACTCCTCTGGTACTAGATTCTATTCCCCCTTGAAAGGTGAGAGCCCAAAGAAACTGTTCTCCAGTCCTCAAATCAAAATTTCAAAGATTGAAGGACATACAGAGTACTCATATACCTGCATTTTCTGAGATATTGTTGCTAAAAGAAATTTATAAACATAGGTAAAAATACTGTAGTATCTAGTAACCTCAAAATTACCAGGCTAGATTGGACAAGGAGCTGGTTTCTCTGCTGTCTAAGCCATCATCCTGTCTAAGAACATTTACAACAGGTGCTGCTGCAAAAGCATAAAACCCTCAGTGGACAGCTACTGGTTAGAGAACCTTGCGGGATAAGCAAATGCACAGAATCCTGGAGGCATGTGGGGAACTGGAACAAGACTGAAGCTGTTTCAATCCCCTGTAAAAACAATGGAAATGGAAGGTTAAAAAAGCAAGAGAGCCTAGTATTTCTAACCTTTCTAGTTCCTCCACCTTCAAGGTGAGCTGCTTTTTCTCCTCTTGGGCAGACTGATATCTCTCTCTTGTCATCTCCATTTTGTCCCCCTGGAGGTCAATCTAAAAATTACAGGAATTAATTACTTGGCAGAGTAGTCACTACACACACATGTCCAACCACCTAAAATACATGCAGCTCTCAGAAGGAAATATGTTCCATTCATAACGTCTGGAGGGCTTCAGAAAGGGAAAAGTGGATAGAAAAGAACTAAACATCCATTTTGCTGATGCTTCCAGTTACAGTCTGGGAAGATGTAGGAAAACTGATCTGTACTGCAAAAGAAAAGCCAGACCCATAAATTCCTGCATGTAAAGCAGCACCTGCAAGCCAAGCACACACCCAACAACAGTAGCCACAAACATGCCAGCAGCTCACAACAGCATCAGAGTCTGAAACACCAGGCAGGTTTATAATTCCAAACCAAGCAGACTAAAGTGGTCAGACAGAGATCATGTGCTGTCTTGAGGGACAGCAGTAGGTGTCACCCCCATCTGAAATTGTCCTGCAATACCTACACAGTCTTTCTGGGAGCAAAAAACACAACTGGGAAAACAAGCTGAAATCAGAGTGAGAAAATGGTTGTGCCAGCACCATTAGCAGAAAACTACAGGAGGGAAAGCTGACAAGAGGATGGAGGTAACAGAAGCAGGGGCTGGCATTAGCAAGTGCTGCCATGACTGATACCAAGTCCCAGAAAGATTCTGCACCAAGGGATGAGAAACCTTTCAAATATTAAGGAATGCTACCAGCAAAGCTTCTAACTTCTTGCACAAAGACATGGCACACACCTTTATTTTGCAGTGCATGTTTAATCTTTTCAAAAAGAGACGAGGACAAAGATGAAGTTTGAACCTTGCTGTGATTAGAAATTCATGGTGTTTTCATAGTTGAGGTTTGCACTGGTACGGGTACTTTCTGCCAGTCCCTTACCAGCTGACGGAGATCTGAAATCATGACACACAGGTCCGTGTTCTTCTTCTCATAACCCATGAGCTGTTGATGGCACTCTGCCAGCTGTGTCTCAGTGTACTTTAGGATCTCAGGCAGCTTTTCCAGTTCAGAAAGCTGGTCCTGGAAGCTCTGACGAGCCTGTAATCAAAGAAGAGAAGGTGAGGAACTTTCAAATGTTGGTAAAATAAAGACTAAAAAATTTCTCAACTTCAATGAAGCTTTGTTAGTCCACAACCATAATAACACTGTGTGGATATTTGGCCAGTGCTGGAGTTCAAAGCCTAAAGTCTTTTCCTACTCCAAAAACCTTTCACTTAGGATCTGGCATTCCCTATGGATGGTGTAGGAATGAGTATTCTGGACTGTGGGCTTCAATTTTACTAGAAGTACAAGCTCTGTTTTTGAGGTCAGCTGTTCCACATCAGATAATGGTGTAACCTACCTAATCCACCGTTCTAAACCACTATTTCTTTAGCAAAGGACAGCAAAGGACTAAATAAATTATGCACCTCTGAAGAATGCCATATAGTCAAAAAGAAGCTGCTAAATGCTCATTCTGCAAGACTTATTGAACAAGTCCTGAGAAAAAAATGATACAAAAGGCAGAGTCAAGAAAACCTTTGATTTCCTATTCACAGCTATTTTTCACTAGATTCAGAACACTAAGATCCATGAATGTCTACAACATATCTTTAGAAGGATAGTTACCTCTTCAAGCTTCCTGTTCGTTTCTTCCCTTAATGTCTTGTTCTCTTTTTCACACTTCTCCAGTCTTGCTGCCAACTCATCTGCTTCCTTTCGGGCCTTCTGTGCCTGGACATTCAGAAAAAGACCCCAGACTTTATCTGTTATGTATAGTTTTCAACACATGTGTGCAATGCCTTGGAGTAATTGAAACTGCTCCAGTTGGTAAAAGCTAAGGCATGACAGAAGAAGCCACAGTGGAAGGAGGAAACACCTTTGTGCAAGGGCTGAAGGTTCTGAGACCCACCTGTGCTGTGTAGCTTTCAATCAACCCTTCGTAGCTCCTGACAGAGTTCTGGAGTTGTTGCAATTCTAATTGTGCTTGGTTCAGCTTGTCTTCCATTGCATTCAGAGCAGACTGAAAAAAGAAAACATTTTCCATTGAGTGCTTGGAAGTACCTGCCATGTGAGGTGTCTAAAGTTGTCTAGACTAAGAAAATACAGTTTCGTCCATGCAAGTTGTCAAAACTTTCCAGACTTCAGTAGTCTGCCAAATTTGCATCAGCAGAGCACAGAGGTTTGGAATGGAAAAAAAGATGTAGGTCACCCACAAGATCACTTCATGGTGAAGGACAACAGGAGAAATATGCCAGTCATTTTTTTGTCATTTTTTCTGGAGATTATCATTCTCTCTGTATGAGCTATGACAGCTGTTTGTTCTCTGGTCAGCAGCATGAAGGTGAAAGGACAAGATTTAAGATCCCAGTAGATGAAACATCTAGTATCTAGTTGGAAATACTCCTAAGCAAAACATGGAAGAAACACAGCTCTCCCAGTATGTATACTTCCTCTGTCTCCTCCCAGCACACTGGCCCTGTCACAGTCAGATTATATGAACTTGTTTGAAACTGTATAGGAGCAATGGGTGCAATTTGACTCTGTCTTCAGTGGCCAAGCAAGTTGTTACAATTCAGCCTTCTTTTCCTCCTAGCATTAGATCTTCAAACCTTTAGAGTCACTGACCTTTAGTCTTTCATTATCTTTCCTCAAAGCACAGTTCTCTCCAGTCATTTGGTGCACTCTATCCATCAAAGCTTCATTTTCATCCCGTGTCTTCTCCTGGACCTTTGCCAGCTGTTCCACCAAGTCTGCAATACGGCTGCCACACAGAAAGAAAACTAATCCTTAAGTGACAAGAAAGAGTAAGGCTCCTAACCTTTGAAAACTAGCTACAGAAAATCCTTTCATCTTCCTTCTCCAGTCGTGTACGCACACCTCTCTGTTACTCTGTTCAACCATTTCAATCTTTTTACACCTCTTGGAAATTAACTGGAGCTGCCCCCTGGAGCTCAAATGAATTGTCTCAAAGATGCCCAAGATAAAGATATGCCTCTCTCAACTTATACCCACCTACCTTTCCCTACAGCAGCACCTGTACTGCAGTGATACCAACACATTTATTTGCCTTCACTACAAAATTGCCATCAACTATACTGCTCATCTCTTTAATATCCTCCATTCCAGTTATTCAAAAATATCTCAAAACAAAAATAATCTTAATTCAAAGCATTACAAAATGTCAAAGGAGCAGTTTTAAGGGTCAGCAAACCTTAAAAGTCTGCCTTTGCTGTGGCAAGTCAGCAGCAGAAGTCACACGTCTCTCTCCACCTCTTCAAACTCTACTCTAGTCCTTAAGCAGTGCTGGTTTTGCTTGGTTATTTACAAGCAATCCAATTAAAATATTAATTTCAATGTTATTATTCAATTAAATTATCCTTGAACTTTGACTTCATCCCCACTCACGCTTCTTTCTCTGCACTGATTTTACTCTAACCTGTTCAGTGTAACGACTTCCAGTTCAAGGTCATCCTTGTCCTTCGTGACTTTGCTGCAGCGATTCCTCCAGCTCTCGATAGTGCTCCGGCACTCAGCAATACAGTTCTCCTGTCAGACAAGGGAAATACAAGAGGAAAAAAGTAAGAGAAAAGACAAAATCATCACTGGTGTGAGATATGCAGACAATACACAGAGATGCCCTTTACTTAAGACATGCCGTGAATACAGTGAGAGCTGAGTAAACTGGATTCGTTCTAAACTTGGCATAAATGGGCCATGGCATCAAGACAGAAATAAATTTCATTAGTCAAAAGAGACTCTCCCCAGGGCTGCTACCAGAAGCCAACAATTTAGAAGCATGACCTCAAACTAGGCCTCTCCTGTTTCAGCAGGTACCTTTTCTGCTAGCTGGGCAGTCAGTTTTTGCACATACTCCTCACTCCGCTCCGCTCGCTCTTTCTGTGCACGGACCGCTTTCTTCAGGGCATCTTTATCACCATCCATCTTGTTCTTCACATCGTTCAACTGTTCCATGGCAAGTTCCAGATCTTCCTTAAGCTGAGATTCACTCATCTCCACATTCTGCAGGGGAACAAAACCCACCATATAGATTAATGCCCTTATTACACCTGCAAACCCAAAGCAGCAACTAATGTCCTAGAAACGGTGAGAACTAGGCACAAATCCCCAGTGTTCAGCCTGGAGGTATTTGCAGTCAGGGTTCACCTACATGATCCTGTCTAAATGCTGAAAGAGATGGCAGCATAACATCTTCCTCTTCTTCCAAGAGTCTTGCTTTCTTCTTTCATAAGCTGCTTCCTAAAATATTGATTTCTCTCCTGACCAAAATAAATACTGTTTTAACAGTCTTTCGATCTACCTGAGAAAATTCTTTTTATTGATGAAATGTTTGTGTGTAATAATGTTGCTTTATGTAGCTCTCACTAAGACAGATTAAAGCTCCTTTAAACTATTAACACATTTATGTTCCTTGTAATACGATCCCAACATATGCTAAATATAAAACTCTAATCAAAATAAACCAGGGGAACTTTCTCCTCCTCATTAATACTGTAGAACGGATGAACAAGGATGATCAAACTGGCACAGCATTTTTCAAAAAAAGCAAATGAAATAGTTCCAGTTTGTCTTGATGCTTGACTAAACCAAAGCCAACTTTTCAATAATTATGGTGTAACTAACTTAGGAAAAAGAAAATCTAATTAATGCACACAGACCTTAAGGCTAAGATTTTGCCTCCTGCCTCAAAAGTGAGAAGATTTCTCTTCTCTTATTTAATTTGAAAATCATGCTGTGTATTAATGGCATAAACATCACCAGCCAATATTTCAGTCTACCAGGCTTTGTAAAAAGCTTGTGCTATTCCCCTTGTGAGTGAATTCAGTCCATGGGAGCAAAGGAAGAGAGAATCCCCAGGGAGCAGTGCAGACATACCCGCAGCTGTGTGAGCAGGCGGTTGTTCTCAGCTTCTTTGCCTCGCAGCTGGGCTTGTAAATGGGCTTTCATTTGCTCCATAGCTCTGGAGAGCTCAATTGCTTTCTTTGACTGTTCCTAGATAAGCAGGAAAAAGACAAACATGTTTTTACTCAACAAGCTAATAGAAGGAACACTGTATAACATGCAGTAGTAATCTCAGATTTCTTCACTGAATGATCTCCAGCCACCTCCAGACAGACCCCCACAGCTCTTCTTGTGCAACAAAAAGAGACCAAATGAGCAGCCATTTATTTTACAACACATGTGAATGACTGGCAAAATCCTTCATATCTGATCTTTTCCACTGCATTTCCCCTTTACTTCCTAAACTAAGGAACAGATTGGAATTTGCCATTGGGAACCAACAGGATCTTAAACAGAATGGCAATTCAGTGCCCAAGCAAAGAGAATTCTACCTATCCATCTTTATGACAGGTATCTTATTAGCAGAATATGGAGCCCATAATGGTGTGGGAGTTGGTATCTGCCTAGATAAGAAAGCCAGTCATCTGATGTCAAAATAGCAGTCTGCAAACAACCTCATCTTTTGGACTGCCTGTGATTTTACAGAACTGGAAAGTAGAGAAGAGAGGGAAAAACAGAAAAACAGTATTACCTTTTCTGCCACTATCTGAACTGTGAGGTTTTCTAGTTCTTTTTCTTTTCCTTGAAGCCTGATCTGAAGTTGCTGGAAAAACAAACACCATGCAGACGTTCAGTAACAAAGACATTTTGGACAGCAGGTAGAAAGCAAGTGGTGTAACTGCCTCCCTGTCATGACCACCTGATCTGTGGCATGGTATGTTATCCACAACAACAGCATCCTCATCCCCAGAAAAGCAGGCTGCATTCTACTCAAGCAGGAAGCAAAAGGGATACACACACATTTGTGCAACAGGGCACAGGATACCCAGTCAGGACCATATATACTCCACAGACTAAAAAGGGCATTTACCTATGTCTCACAGCAAGTTTTACGACTTCTGGCAATACAGGAACTCTTGTCTCAGTTTACAGAGCAGGAAATGAACAAAAACTGGGACAAGGTAACTCATTCAGTGACAGAGCCCAATACACAGAGTTATCCCCAATCTAAGCCCGCATTATTTCAAAGGCAGTGAAAATCTACTCACTTTGAAACGCAGGTGGCTTTGATTACCACAAAAGCTAAAATATTTTTTAAATTGATCTAAAAGGCACTAGAGTAAGATTTGACAGCAGAGTATAAGACAAAGAAGGGCTTGTCATTTTAGATCTTTCTGCTGTATCATTAAAGAGATGAGAGATTGTGGTTTGCTTACCATGTTCTCTGCATCTGTGTCAGCCATCCTTTTCAGCAGCAATGCTTGCCGATCCAGTACCTTCTGGGCATCTTTCTACAAAATAAATGCATAGGAAAAATTGTTAACTAAGAAGTCAATTTTATACAGGTTCTTTAAATGGAACTGGGAAAATCAACTATTTCCTCCCAGTTGCAGCAGCAATTCTTAGAAGATATAGAGAAACATCACATTTGCTAAATATTTCACATATCATTATCCATCTCAGAAAGTTTTTCCACTTCCCAGTCAAAGTTACAGGATGGCAATGTAAGATCATTCTGAACTCTCCCACTACTCAGGGAAAGTCATGTGGAAGAATTCGGACCTTTTATTCAGCCTCACTGGTGGCTGAAGTAACTGCAACCATCAGCTTGCTTCTGCTGAAATGGAATATAAACTACAGAAAGAATAGAAATTTCATTTTTTATTGCTCTTACAAGCAATAGAGAATTGTTCTGTACCTGCAGCACAGAATTGTTTCCAATTTCTCTGTTGTTGCCTACAAAATCAAATTTCTGAATATCCATAGGCCCTCATTAGCTGAGGCTGTATCAAGTCCTCAGACTCCAGCAATTCAAGTGCAGCAGCAGTGTTTGAGACCAGCAGGACCAGCTAATACAGCCTGATCCAGAGGAGACAGCTGGCAACATAGCAGTGCCTGAACCTTTTAATGCAGTCAAAGACTTAGAGGCTCTACAATCCTCAGATCAGAAAAAACAGTATTACTCTATGAATTAGGCAGAGATAAAGAAAAAAATCCTAAATAAAAACTATCCAACATTTATGGGCTGACAGGGTATACTGCAGGGCTAGGAGAAAGAGTTGAAAGATTTCAAGCTCAAAAAATCCCCTTCCAGCCCACGAGACAACACAGCCTCCCGTAATCAGCCAGGTTCCACACCCAGCAGTTCTCACCTCCCGGCACTGCTGCTCTGCAAGAAGCTCTCGGAGTGTCCGGTTGGTTTCTTCAAAGGTGCTCAATTTCTGGAGTAGAAGCTCTTTTTGTCTTGTTAGAGCATTTATATCTGTGCTGCTCATGTGTTTCTCCTGAAGGAAGAACATTAAAGAAACAAATAAACAATAAACAAAGAAATGAGAAAAATAAAACACAAACAAACAAAACCCACAAAACATAAACAAAAGGAAAGAATTTTTCACTTGTGTGCAGAAAGTAACTGGAAGTAAATACCCCACTTTAAAACCAAACTAGCAAACACCTAAAGGATGTTAAATCCCTCCACCTTTCCTGAGGTTTGGCTGGATTAGCAACTATAACATTATTTTTTTAAGAGAGTCATACATCAGGGAAATGTAGTAAAGGCAAGAACAAAAAGGGGTACCTACAATGTTGAGTCTCCCAATGGTATTTTTCAGGGCATTGATCTGTCTGGCAGCTGCTGCTCCATCCCTTTCTGCTTCATTCAGCTTGGTCATCAAACACTCCTTCTCCTGCTGCAAGCACTCCTTCTGTAGCCTGCAAAGAGAATTCAGCCATCAGAGAAACAAGAAGCTTTGGCAGTTGTACCAGCCACTATTGATACACAGTTCATTGGGTGAAAATTCATAAAAAGCCTAAATCAGAGGATAAAAGCTCTAAACCAAAAACTGCTTAAGATTTACCCTCTTTCAGTGTGGAATTTGTTTTGAGAAAAAGCAGTAAGCAGACACCAGGAGCTTGCTAAGATCACAGCTATGAAATTTAGAGGGGACAAATCAGGCTTATACCAAAACTGCACACACTGCTAAACCCAAAACACAATGCTGTGCTTTTCCTGGGCACTTATGCCACACTAGAAATAAGACTCCAAATGGCCAAACAAAAACCAGAAAAGCACACAAAGATGTAGCTCCATGTCTTTAGCCAGCACTTGTAATCTCAGATGCATTCACAGAGTTTTCTGAAAAAGGAATAGGAAGTATTAACTTCCAAGTGATCTTTCTGAAGGAAAAAATAAAACTCCCCAAAAACACTAATGTCCCCCTGGAGACACAAACTTCACTGTTTCTTTAGATACAAAGCAGATGCAAAAATGCCAGACTTGCAGACCGTCAGGAGCACTAAGAAAAAAGTGCATGGTTCAGTCCTCTCAGGGGCTGTCACTCCTGGTTCTGTATGATTTTTATAAAGGTCAAAAATTCTCCTCTAGTTTTCAGCTCCCTGTTTGTTCATTTATTATTCTATCAATATCATCACAATTCAAGTAGAATCCCTTAACCTTCAAAATACTAATTGCAGAGCTAGGCTGACCCTCCACACAAGCCAACTGAGGTTCCTCTCAAAGTGGTTTTTTTTTTCCTTTCCAAAAATCATGCTAGAGCCCTTCTCTGCAGCTATTCCAACCTCGAGTCTCCCTTCTAAAAGGGGGGACAAAAAATCCGAGTGCATCAGTGCAGCTGCAGCAGCAGCTACAACCTTAAATCATGTCAGCAATAAAGGAGGAAGGTGCCAGTGGCTACCACTAGAGCAGGAACAGTGAGAAGTGAAATCTTCTTACACAGTCAGGTCCTTCTCCTCCTTTATGCGTTCGATGTTGCGCCGCAGCCGCGTGTTCTCATTCTCTGTTTCTACCAGCTCCTGTGTGACCTCATTCAGTTCTTCTTTCTGCTCCTCCAGGAGGCGCTTTGTCATTTCCTCCTGTTCCTCCATCTGCTGCATCTTGACCTGAAGATTTTGGAATAAAACTTAAACCAGGGGCTTTGGAAGTGATACACAGAATCCAAATCCCAAATTAGTGAACCATTCAGAGTCAATTAACTTATTGAAAGTATAAAAAAAAAAATGAAGTATCTCCTCCTAGGTGACAAGTGACAGGACATGAGGAAATGGCCTCAAACTGTGTTGGGATATTCAGGTTGGACATCAGGAGAAATTTCTTCACGGAAAGGGTTGTCAGGTATTGGAAAGGGCTGCCCAAGGAGGTGGTGGAATTACCATCCCTGGAGGTGTTCAAGGAACAACTGGACACGGTACTCAGTGCTCTGGCTTATATAACAAGGTGGTGATGGATTGAAGGTTGGATTCAACGATTTCAGAAGTCTTTTCCAACCTTTAACAAGTCCAAGTTCCAAGTCCTTCACTTTGGCCACAACAACCCCTTGCAGTGCAACAGGCTGGGGGCAGAGTGGCTGGACAGTGCCCAGGCAGGAAGGGACCTGGGGGTACTGGTTGACAGCCGACTGAACATGAGCCAGCAGTGTGCCCTGGTGGCCAAGAAGGCCAACAGCATCCTGGCCTGGATCAGGAATAGTGTGGCTAGCAGGACCAGGGAGGTCATTCTTTCCCTGTACTCAGCACTGCTGAGGCCACACATTGAGTGCTGTGTCCAGTTCTAGGCCCCTCAGTTTAGGAAGGATGTTGAAATGCTCAAACACATCCAGAGGAGAGCAACAAGGCTGGTGAAGGGCCTGGAACACAAACTCTATGAGGAACAGTTGAGGGAGCTGGAGTTGTTTAGCCAGGAGGAAAGGAGGCTCAGGGGAGACCTCATCACTTGTAACTCCCTGAAAGGTGGGAGTCAGTCTCTTCTCCCAGGTAATCACTGACAGAACTAGAGGACATAGCCTTAAGCTGCTCCAGGGGAAGTTTAGGTTAGACATCAGGAAAAAATTATTCACTGAAAGAGTGACTGGGCACTGGAATCACCTGCCCAAGGAGATGGTGGAGTCACCGTCCCTGGACGTATTTAAAAAAAGACTGGACGTGACACTCAGTGCCATGGTTTAGTTGATTAGGAGGTGTTAAGGTCATAGGCTGGATTTGGTGATCTCAAAGGTCTTTCCAACCTAGTTCATTCTGTGATTCTCAATGATTCTGCGGTTCTAAAGTTGATTTTTGTTTTATAACCATGCATGTAATTCCATTAAATTTTGTAGCATAAATAAAATGGAAAATGCTTGATGCAAGAATCTACTTGACTCAAATCCTATTCTTGTTCACTGATTTGACATCCATGTAGTTTTGAGTAAAATAATAAGATTTGCTACTCTGAGTGTTAACCTGATGTTAAAAATGCAGTTACCCCCACCATGATGCTTCTTATGAAACCTGGGAACATCTCCCGTGTATTTTTAAAGCGGTGTCAAGTACATAAGAGCCTGTTTATCTGGAAAACACAACATCGCTGGGTTGCACATTTTTCAAACTGAATCAGAAGAAACAATATCATTGAATAAGGGGATTTTTTTGACAACAAAACATCAATGCATTGTATTTTTCACTTTCTGGAATCATCAGTTTTCAGATTTTGGGCATGGGCAGGAGAAGTTATTTGGAAATTAAAGCACAGCAATGCCTTATTAAATAAATAATATTTTGAAATCATTCATAGTGTGGCTTAGTGAATTTCTCACCAGGATAGTTCAGCTTTTCTAAACAATTCAGATTGATTTTCAAGCAAGCTACCAAGAGCCTGGGTAGCTTTACATTGCACCAAGACCTGCCTCCAGCTTCCTCTTGTCAAAGGAACAGCTACAAGGCCCCAGTCAGCAGGTCTTTCCACTGTCTCCTCACCTCTTTCTTCAGTGTTCCCACCATATTCATTAGGCTATCTATCTTCTTTTCATATTTGTTAATTTTGCAGCAAGTGGGATCATCATCCTCGGTGGAGAGGTCACTGAGGCGCAGAACCGACTGCATCCTGTCTGACTCAGCTTTAGGTGTAGATTCAAGGTGGTCAGTTGATTCCTGCCAGAGAATAAAGTGTGTAACTTTTTTAGTATAACATCATAAATAGTATTCTAAAGCTAACATTGCCAAAAAAACAGAGGCTGGGTCACATCACTGCAGCAAGGCTAGCAAAGAAAAGAACATTTACAAATGGCTTGTCCATTCCCATTGGGGAAAGGTCAAGAATGCAGAAAGAGTACAATGAAAAAGAAGAAAAACTAATCGAAGCTCAAATCCTCATCTAGGACGTGCCAGGAATGCAACATGCAAAACTATCAACTCATGACAAAGAAAATATGACACAATGGTACACAAGTTCTCCGTGCTTCAGAAAAGACTTAGACCAGCAGTCCCTCGCTGAGCCTCCAGATGAGATCTTGAAGGGCATAGTAAAATGACAAGAAACAAATGTGTCTAGCTTTCAGAGAAGACAGAAAGGCATGGCCACAGGCTGCTCATAAATTCTCTGTTTTTCTATATCAAAAAGTGAAAAAGATTTATAAAAGACACTTCAAATAGATGGCAGGTGACAGTAGCCTTCTTTCAGACCTGCCCAACTCTCTCAATACACAACTGCTCTCTTCAACCTCGGCTAAACCTCAAAGATGGTTTTAAAGAGCCAAACCAGTTGTACCTCCCATTTCAAGATGGTATCACGGGTACTTGTTTTGCCTGGGGGTATCCAAGGGGCCTTAGTTTTCACCCGCACAGCTCGCACACCATCCCCTTTTGATTTCTGTTTCTGCTTTTGCTGAAGAAAGAGAAAATAAAATAAATTACAGACCCTTAAAGAACCATTCGCAATTTTTAGTGCTGCAAAACCAAATGAAAGATCGTTCATACGGAAGTAGTGTTTCACAGGATGCATCAGGTGAGATGAGGTAGCAGCCACCAAAGGAAGCTGACATCAGCCATAAGGAAAGGCTATTGCACACTCAGTTGACAGGATGGCTGGTTGCAGGACCTGACAGATCCCTGGGAGATCCCTCTGCCATCCCAGATTGACCTCACAAAAATGTAGCTATATCATCTGACACTGTGATTGATTTTGGAAAGCCTTGGAAGTGTTTTTCCTACTCTGCAGTCAACTAGAAGATCCACATTCACTTGTATTGAAGTTGAGCTGCTCTAACTGAAGGAGAGTTAAAGTTAAATTGTTTTGCACAATTCTAGCCTTAGAGAAAAATCAGATGCTGTAAACACTCCCTACTGCAATTAATTAATAGGACTCATTATTTTCACAGTCATTCCATCCCATTATGAAATTTGCCATTAGCAACAAACATAGAATTAATACAAGACTTAGAACAGGATGTTTGCAGATAAGGAGGAATGAGATAGCAACTTCCATCAACTTTTTAGGACAATTTTCCAAAAATATCCACAACAAAAGAGGATAGGGAATAGCTAGGACCTGAGCTTCAGTTTTGCCTTGTGCCTCCTGTGGATAAGGCTGGGAAGAGATCTTCTTTGCTGCAGAGCTCAATGGACAGAGAATGTCCTTAATGTCAGAAGATGGTTTGAATCAAGATTCTTTCTCTAAGCACATTTATTTAACGCCTAAGTACTACCTCTCCTCAAAGCTTTCCTCCAAAAACAGATATGAAGCCAAATATAAAACATTATCAGGACATAGATCCAAGAAATAAAAGAGAAAAACATCCTCCAAACGATATCACATTGGAAGCAACATTTCTCACATGAACATGAAAAGCGATTCTGTATCATACCAAAATAATCTTTCAACAAATCAACATAGCAAATGTGTCACTGCAAATTCACCATTGAATATGAAATGAAGTCTCACAGCTCTAACACAACAGCAGAACAGATCTGAAAGATTTTCTGATGTTTCTAGGGCCATTCACCTTCCTCTCTGCAGCCCTTACAACAAACCAGGTACACACTCCTACCTGGCATTTTGCAGTTGTGGTTTTCTGCCCCTTTTTAATATGGACATGGACGGGGGTGTTTTCATCCACATGGACGTGCAAAGGGGGAGATGAGGAACGGTTCTTCATGGCTCTTCTCCCACAAATGGGAAAGGGAAATTCAGTGAGGGGAAACCTGTGAATAAGGAAACTGGAAATAACATTTTCTTCAGAGTTCAGAGAGGAGCAGTGGCCAGCCTTGGTTAACATTTGTGCTTTGCTTTTTATCAGTAGCATCTGCTATTTTGAGCTGCACACTATTATTCTGTAAAGCCAGGACTAACACAAACAATTCCTCTGCTTCCAGTATTTTCTGCTTTTAACCTGGTTATTGAAGATCAAACGCAGCTGGATTGATAGCAGGCGTCTGTAAAAATCATTGAAGTTCAAAGTCATAAAGCAAGTGAGCAAATCAAGGGTTCCCATAACCAACAAAATCTGATTACAAAGAGAAATTTGGAGCAGGGAGAAGAGGAGAATTAATTTAACAGTTAAGAAAAACCATCAGGAAATCATCAGATCACTCCATCCTAGAACCTTGAACCTGTATGCTCCTTCATATGTGCTTAACTTTGAGTGTCTTTTTAAAGCATAAATCCTTAAAAGCCGTTGCATCACAGCATTTCTTTAATCTTCACAGAAACACATAACCATAACCTGACACAACACAGAAAAGCTTAGAGACAGTAGGTTCAAGTCATCATCTTGGAGCTTGATGCCTCCTCAGCTGATGTAAAAGGCATAATGCAATTGCAAATCTTACACAAAGCCTCCAGTAGTGCTAATTTGATTCTGGCAGAAAGGATATTGTCAGCCTAGGTAAAGTTACTTACAGCTACTTTCACGCTTTTGACTTTTCTGGACACGATCTTGGGGGAAGAGGTAGCTTCTTCATTGATGGATGAGATACACCTGATACAGAAATAATAAAATTATTAATAGGAAAAGGTACCAATTTCTAAACATTATCTTCCTCTTGATTGATGGGAATACCAAAGCTCAAACATATCAAGTGTATGAACCCAAACAACAAAAGCTGGTGTGCCCTAGCTTCTCTGTAAAGCACGGCATGAGGGAAGGACAGAGACTCTAATTCCTAACATACTTACAATGGCAATTGTTTTAAACAGTGGAAATGTTCTGTATAATTACATGATGGCACTATTCACTCACAGACTTTCAAATTCTAGCTGCAAATTTTAAGGAACACAGCAGTACTTCCTTTAATTCAGGAAGAGGAAGACACAGCTTTCTGAAGGAAAAGGATTCCTCAGCTTCCAGCTATGAACAACACTGCTGGGTATTTTAATCATCTTTTTTCCAAGGTAGGGCTAAAGTCTCCCCGGGCCCAGCACTTACAAAGCTTTCGAATCACCACGAGTGACAACCAAACGCTGTCACCGCGCCTCCCTTAGCAACACGGCTCACTCGTAAGTTTTAATTCCTCCTGCAATCTCCGAAGGTTTTTCAAGGAAACTGGCCACCTCAGGCTGGCAGAGAGGCGGCCTGGGGGCCGTGTGCTGCCCGCAGCTCTGAGGGCAGGGCAGGCCTTCACCCAGCGGGGCCCGGCAACTCCCAACGCCCGCCCGCCCGCGCCGCGCCGTTATCCCCAGCGCCACGGCTCCCGCTGGCCTCCCAGCAGGGAGGACCCCGAAAAGCAGGGAGGAAAAAGTAATGCCGGGGCTCGGACACCCACACGGCGAGGGGACACCCCACAGGGCGAGGCTCCCCTACCCCGCCCTCCGCGGGCCCGGCGCTCTCACCAGTTGGTTCCGCGCGGGGTCCGCAGCCACTTCAGCTCCCCATCGGCGCGGCGGGCGGGGCACGGGCGAGCATGAACTGAACACGGAGGCTGACTCCCGCACCACGGACAACAGGCGCGGCCGCAAGGACCGGGCCGTCGCCGCCGCCGCGCCGCCCGCGGCTCCACCATTGGGCGATTCGAACGGGCCTGAGCGGCGGTAACCGCCCCCGGTAACCGCCCGCGGCTCCATGCGGCCCGCGCGAGCGGCGGCCCGGGGCACGGGAGCGCCCGGCCGCGCACAGGCCAGCACGGGGCCCTCAGGAACGGCTGCTCCTCCGCACAGAAATGGGGAGGGCCGAAGAGAGGGGGGAATAACTGGATTATTGAGTACATTTTCTTGGCGTTGCCTTTGAGATGAGTTTTAGCGTCTAAAAGGTGACACAAGAACTGTGTACACAGTCACTTTTACTGTAAACTGTTAACCAGAATTGTATGTAGTTCTGGCTGTCCCCAACATAAGGGCATGGACATGTTGGAGGAGACCACAAAGAAGTCGATAAGGGGACTGAAGCACCTTCCCTATGAACGCTGAGAGTTGGGGCTGTTCAGTCTGGAAAAGAGAAAGGTTGTGTGGAAACCTCAGAGCACCTTCCAGGACCTGAAGGGGGCTACAGGAAAAGCAGTGAGAGACCCTTCATCAGGAACTTTAGTGATAGGATGAGGTGAAAATTGAAAGGGGGGAAATTTCAGTTAGGTATTAGGGTATTATCTCACCACTCCGTGAGGGTGGTGAGACACTAGCACAGGTTGCCCAGGGAGGTTGTGGATGCCCCAGCCCTGGCAGTGCTCAAAGCCAGGTTGGATAAGGCCTTTGAGAACCTGGTCTGGTGGGAGACGTCTTTGCCCATGGCAGGCTGGAAGTAGATGATCTTTAAGGTCCATTCCAATCCCTTAACATTCTAAGCCTCTATAAAAGGTGATACAAAATCCTGAAACAATCTTTATTTAATGTATTATTATTGGCATGTTAGTGTTATGGATATTCATCTTGAGAGGACCGATTCATGTAACAGAACAGCAAGGAGAAGTGGAGTCACTGAGCCCTTGGTGCTTCAGATCCTCATTTAACACAAAAATCTCTTCCTCCCCCTCGAGTTGAGGTGGATGCTGAAATTATTCAACCTCCTGTTTATGCATGCTCAATATAATTCTTTTAAAGAATACTGCCTGTCGATATTGTGGAACACAAGTTTCAGTACAGAAGAGTTTAAAGAAATACAAGTCAGAGCAGGCACACAGCCATTTGTACTGCAAACATTTTCTTTCTCCCTTCAATGTCAGATCATAACTTAATTTGGAACTAGTCCTCCATTCAGAAAAAATCCAAACTTCTATAACCACCACTGTTACAACCAATAAAGGTACTCTCCTTGAACACACACTGGGCACACAGTTGTATTACAGACCAACTTCAACTGCACCTAAAATATCACAACAAATCCGATTCCCTGAAACCTGCCTATTCTTCCAGGGAAATAGAACTTGATCAAGGTGGTAATTAAGGATTCTGAAGCCTCGGGCTGTGCAGAGGATCACTCGCATTTGAACCTGCATTGTCTCTCGCTATGACAAATACTGTTTCTGCAGCTAGAGAAGGACTTTGACAAGGGGCAGTGGTTTCCCACTGACAGAGAGCAGGGTTACCTAGGGTGTTACAAAATTCTTCCCTGAGTATGGGGCGGCCCTGGCACAGCTTGCCCAGAGAACCTGTGGCTGCCCCTGGATCCCTGGAAGTGTCCAAGGTCAGGCTGGACAGGGCTTGGAGCAACCTGGTCTAATGGAAGTGTCCCTTGTGTTCCAACACAAACCATTCTGTGATTCTACCCAGCACAGCTCAGAAGACTTAGCTGCAGGTACAGCTCCTAATCTGACTGCCACATCAGCAAATCCTTTGTTACTCTTGCATGACAGAAACATCTAGAGATCCCCTGGCCTTGCAGACGGCTCTTAATCCTTCTTTTCTTAAAACTGATCTTCAGGGATATTCCAGATAGATCTCATGCAAGACAAGCCTTTCCAATAACTGCTCTGCATTTGTGATTTCAGTGTAGGCCATGTTCTTTGGGTGTAAAGGGTAAGGTAAGGACTCAGATCTCACACAGGGGACAGAATAAAGCCAGCCTTTATCCTTGCAGACTGTACAGAATCAAGTCCTGAGAGAACCGTTTACATGGAAGAGTGAAAGCAGATGCCCTGCCAAGCGCAGCCTCGCTGCTGTCAGAGGAAGAGTGCTATCTCTAGCGCTGCAGATTCCTCCAGTTCCCTTAGCATTAGGTTTACAAGATTCTATTGCAGGAAATATTGTCACTTAAAAACCAGTATCCAGTGTGTCAGTCAGGAAAACACTTCGGGTGACATGGATGAGTAGCAGAAGACAGCCTGAGGCAAAAGCTGGTCAGGCCTACCACATGTGACACAGCCATAACACCAGCCAAGAGCAGTTGCTTTTACAGTAACCTGTTCTGAGGATGTCTCTTGTCTGAAAGAAGCCTTTTTGCTGCATTCTTCAGTTCAGAGCATCTCCTTTCCAGCAGAATCCAAGATCCCTTTCTTTTACCTGTCCCCTTCCTTCTATAAACCCCCAACTGGACCATTCTTTCACAGCGACTTGATGTTCTCAACGGGGTGGTCTCTGTGCCCACATGTCAGTTCATTAGGTGTGACCAGTCAACTCTAAAAAGCCATTTCTTCTGAAGTTTTCACCATGCAAGTACTTCAGGGAGGCAGCTGCAGCTGGCATCAGATTGCAACTCCAGTTTTCTGAATGACTTCTTCCATGCGCTGGTACCAAGGTTGAATATTGGTGTGAACCATCATGTCATCAAAGGCTTCCAGCCCTTCCATGACCCGCAGTACCCCGTACACTGCCTGTGCAGAGCAGAGAGGTGAGAACAACACTGAAAAAGCAGTGGAGAACAGCTTAGGGTACAACAAGTGTCTCAATAGCCAAGCCAGTATGGCTCTTCCCCTGCCCTGCCATCTGATCCATCCTTCTGATTAGCAAGAGTGAATGGCAGGAAGGTAATTCAGAATATGCATGTTTTTCCATGAGGAAACAGTAAAGAAGGATCAGGATCTATGTGCAGTTATGGGGAAGTCCCCACCACTCGGGAACTGTATTACTTACTGCACAAAGGACAATGTATCTCATGTAGCTCAACTTCTCTGCTTGTACTTGTAGTAACCATTTCACAGAGATGAGCAGCAGGATAATTTGTGATCTACCTGACAATAACTGCAGAGATGAAGCCCTTACCAGGTCAGCGAGGTTTGGCTGGTTCCCGCCCATGAACAGTCGATTTTTGCCAACAGCTTTTACCCACTCGTTTACTGCTTCATACAAATCTTCTCGGACATCATCTCGAAGCTGGTGTCTGGATAAAGAGAAGAATCAGTTTGCAGACACAAATTTGTTTCTTTCCTAAACATTCTATCACCCCTCACTTTATGGGCTGGTTTTGGTTTGCCAGTAAGGACAGTATTTCAGAGTGAAGGGGCAGTCAGTAATTAAATAGTGGATGAGCAGAGGGGTTCAATACCTCCAGTTAATGAAGTACAGTTGTTACTCATACAGGATTAAATGGTTCAGTTTAAAACTCTGAGGTTCTGCCCTTTGACAGCTGGGGTTCACAGCTAAGGAGGAGCTATTTCTCATCTTGTATACTTGTTGCTTAGTGATACCAACCTCTTCTTCAGCCTCTTGCTAACGAAGAACATGGCAAGAGCCCCCACGTATTTGGCAAAGAGACCTTCCAAGGTGCCAAACTTCCCCTCACGGACAATGTAATCAAAAGATGCCAAGGCTTCTTTGGGGGTGCGGTAAACATTGGGGGAGATGAGGTGAACAAGCCAATCATCTGCCCATTTTCTCCACTTCATTTCTTCCCTGCAAGCAGTCAAAGGAAAGTTTTCAGTGAACGAGGTACACACAGAAGGCCTACAGGAGGCAGGATCACAGCAGCCTTAGCCAGAGATCCTTCCAAGGCCAAACAATCCTAGCCAGATACGCTGGTGACCTTCCTTAAATGCACTCAGCATTGTTATCTTTGGCAAGGCTCCTCCAATCTCAAACTGAATCTAAGACTAAGATGGAGCATTAGGTTCTCTGCCCAATAGGAGAAATAAAGCAGGAAGGGAAACTCTCCCTCAACAGCATTCCTCTGTGGCACATAGGAAAGGCCAAGAAGGAAACTGGAGCCAGCTGAAGGCCTGTGTGACCATGGTGGTGGTAACTAGGCTGTCTAACAGCTTTGTTTTGAATTATCTAACAAACACAGCAAACAAACTAATGAGGCTTGAAACACTAACAGGGGTGTGACAAGACTTGTCAGCCCTAGTGGGATTTTACATCTACGTCAACCCTGAGTACATATGGAGGGGGCTGTGACTGTACTTGGAGAGCCCAGAAACCGAAGAGCACTTACACTCTCACTTCTTTGACAGGATAGACTCTCTTTGTCTCCTTCTCATCCAGCATGAGCCAGTATTTATTCTCATACTCAAACACCTCCTTGCCTTGCTCAGTCACTGTTTTAATAGGTGGATAAAAGGACACGATTTCTTCTAAGCTATTCCTCCTGTGAAAAGAAACAGCACAGATCTGGCTGCTACAAAAAAGGAGCAAGAGCAAATGACAGATTGAAAGATACACACTATAAAATGTATTATTCTGAAAGTAAGTGCACAATGTTCCAGATTCTATTTGGAAAAAAAAAATAAAAGCCAGACTGGAACAGCTACTTGCAAATAACTATTATTAGTGCACATACCTTTGTCCATGACAGAACAGAAATTTCTGCAGGCATAAAACTTCCTACCATTCTCAAGCAGACCTAAAGGACAGGCCATAGGCACAAAAATGCCATTTCATTCTAGACGTTATAAGTGGCTAATTGTAAGCTCAGTTCCAGGACTAACACTAGTCCATGTTTAAGCAGGTTTTGTGCAAACAGAATCTCACAGATGAGAAAGTTCTTCTGAAAGGTACAAGCTTTGCTTTACATCACACACATCACAACACATATAGGCACCATCCGTATTATCACAGCCAGGCTCAGTTCACCCAGAGCTTCAGAGCCTGAGATCAGCACACCCAGAGTCTTCTAAATCTCTACTTAACCTGGGCCCTCCACATTCAACTCTTCTCTCATCACCCTGTTTTCTTACCTGGAAATAAGATAGGTCTTTATTGCACTAATTATCACCGAGGAGTCGTTCAATTGCTGAAAAACAGGATTAAAACAACCTTTTAAAAGTAGCTGGTTAAATTGAAAAAGAAATTCTACAAAACCTTTTCCCCTGCATGCTGACACTCCAAGTCAGGGAGACTTACCAGAGGGCTCCCAGCATTGGCCAGCAGGATGGGCACCTTTCTGTAGGAAGAGAATTTGATCTCTTTCCTCATGATAGGGTTCACTTCCACAATTTCATAGGGTAGCCCATGATAATCAAGAAAAGCTCGGACTTTACTGCAGAAAGGACATGTTTTATACTGGTAGAGAGTGAGCTGCAGGCTCCCTGAAGGCAGCTGGGGAAGAAAGAGAAAAGATTCCATTTTAAGCTAAAACATAAAACACTACCTTCCTTCCACCCTTATTTTTGTCATGAAGTCATAGTCACTGACATTCAGTGTCAACATCTGATCATGAACATATCTTGGCTATCAGATGCTTTCTTTAAATGGCATCAAATATTTAAATATTCACCATCCATTGCGATCAATAACCTGTTTCTCTAAATATTTATTTAATGTGCTGGAAACTCCTATTCACAGCCAGGAAAATAAAAAAACGTTAAATCCAGACAGTTTACCCTTTTATAGTTTCTATTCTGTAAAACAGAATTCTATAGAAAAACACAACCATTTGCAATAGTATTCCAATAAACACAAATAAAGCCTTTACAAGCCAATCCCTCCCCCACCACAGCCTCTGTTGAGGCCACAAAGTGGGGAGAGCAGAGTTTGCATTTGATTTTAGGCACGTGTCTGCCCAAGCTCACATTCCTGGGATTAACCAGCCTGGGCACAACTGGGACAAGGCAGGGAGAGCTCAGGGCCACCGGGCCACCAGTTACGGAATGTTTCGCAAAGCTGCTACACCTCAGCAGCCTGACAGGGCCTGCCATTCATTCCTCACACATTAAAAAACAAATGCAGCCACCCCACTTTGTTTCTCATTTACAATTTACTGGGTTACACAACCCTGCGCGGGTGCGGCGAAAAAGCGACAACAGAAAAGGCTCCACACCCCCAGGAAGCCCCTCACTGACAGCCTTTCCTTACAGCTGCTCAAGGAATGCTCTGCCACGGGCCTCCCAGACCGTTTTAAGCTCTTCCCTCACTCAAACCGGGGCAGAAGGAGCCGCTCGGTCCGTGGGGAACCGCTGTCCCCGGGGGCTCGCAGCGAGGTCCCCGCAGGCCTCGGCGAGGGCACGGCGGGGATCAGGGGGAGCCGCCCCCGGCGTTACCTCAGCGGCCGAATGCTCCCGCAGGCGCTGCCGCGCCGCCAGGCACAGCCCGGCGCTGCCGCCCAGCGCGAAAGCAGCGCCCAGCACCAGGCGGCCGCCGCCGCCGCCGCCTCCCCGTCCCGCCGCGGTGCCGAAGGCTCGTCCCGGGGCCCGCAGCCGCCAGGCTGGCGGCAGCAGCAGCGCTCCGACCCGCCACACTCGGCCGGCACCCGCCATCTTCGGCTGAGGGCGGGCGGAGCGGAGAGCGGCCGCTCCGCCCCGGGCACGGCGGCACCGCCCCGGCACGGCCCCGGTCCGTCGCTGGGGCATGGCAGCGCCGCACCCTGCGGAGGGCAAGCCCCGCACGGGACACACCGCACGGACACTCCACACCGGACACCCAACAAGGGGCGGACCCGCTGCCCTGTAATTATCTAATCTAAGAACGCATCACAGTCTAAAGTGGGAATAAAATAATCGGTTGAAAGGGTGAGGGAGCTGGGCCTGTTCAGCCGCGAGAAAAGGCAGCTGAGGGGCGGCTTCATGATGTCTGTCAGTGTCTGCAGACAGGGGACAGAGAATGGATCAGGCCGTAGTGCCGAGCAATAGAAAAGAGGAGCAGCCAGGAACTGACGCACAGAAAGTTCCACCTGAACGCGAGGGAAGTCTCCTTTCCTGTGCAGTGACTGAGCCCTGAGCAGATTGCCCAGAGAGATTGTGGAGTCTCCCTCACTGTAGGTATTCCAGAACCGTCTGGACACAATCCTGTGCCTTGTGCGCTGGGATGACCCTGCTTGAGCAGGAAGGTGAGACCAGATGAGCTACGGTGATCCTTTCCAACCTGACCCATTCTGGGATTCTGTGGGGCTGTGTGTTCTGACCAGCACATAGCCAGAGTGCAAGCGTGCATCTCCACACTGGAAGTCATCAACTGTTTTGTTAACGTGGTTACATCAATTAATTATATTCAGTTTCCCTATTTGGGGTGCAACATGAGCCTGACTGCAGCGCAGCGGGGTTATTACCCACAGAAAGGAGAGGTGGTTGCAATGTTAAATGAGGATATGACCTTTTCTTTCGTCTTTGTCCCAAATACCCACTTAAAAACGGAGTCCTTGATCTCAGGAGTGCTGCTTGAATTAATGCTCTAATTGTGGGTTATTTTCATCCCAGTGACTTTTCTCCTGGGGATGAAAACACCACGCAATGATGAGATCTCCTAAAGGTGACTGAGGTGCGGCTGATATCCGGCCAAAGACAGGGAAGGGCAAAGTGAATCGTGCTTGTTGCTGCACGGAAGAAGAGTGTGAAGGTGACCTGAGGCTGGTTCAAGCCGCTTAGTAGACGAAGCAGAGCTGGTGACAGGGCTGGAGTTGGGAGTTCAGCAGCAAATCTGGGACGGGATGGCCCGCACGGACAGGATGCAGATTCGTCCATACGGAGCATCACTTGTGCTGGGAAAGAACCGCTTAGTGCTGATGGCGGCCCCTAAGCGGGGGAGTCTGGGAGGACCTGAGGACACTCGGGGAGGGCAAGGACACAGCCTAGCGTTGGAAAAAATTCCCGAGGAAAGGAGAACGTGGCTCTGACCCCCGGGGCCGCCCCTGCCCAGCGCTGCTCGCCGCGCCCGCCCGCGCGCCTGCGCCCCGCCGCCCCGGCGCTAACCACAGAGTTCGCCGCAGCGCCGGCCTGCGTGACGCGCACCGCGCTCTGCCCTCCCATTGGCTGGAGGCTCCGCGCGTGCACGGGCGCGCCGTGCGGGGGACGCTGAGACGCGGGCGGGCGCGGCGGGATGTCGGGGCCCAACGGAGACCCGCACGTGCTGGGCGGCGGCACCGGCGACGACGGCGACGACGGCAGCGACACCTTCGAGGAGGAAGGTGCGTGGGGGAGAGCGGGGCCACCATCTCGGAGGGGATGCCGTGGCGTAGGATGGCCTGGCCTGGCCCCCTGGGCTGCGGGTGGCAGAGCGCAGGTGTGTCCAGATGTGCTCAGATGTTCTCCCGGGAGCGGTGCCCAACGCCAGCGATGCACTCACTGCACGGCAGTGGGGCTGGGGAGGCTGCAGGGTCTGATTCCCAGCCAGCCCCATGGGGCACCGAGCTCCTACGTGTTGCCCTGAGGTGGATTTTTTTCTTGTGAAAAAAATATTTTGTGCCTTTGCTGGTGTACGGGGTGCGGATATCAGGAAAGAGGATGTTCAGGTTTCGAATCCACAGGCAGATCACGTGGGCAGGTCTGGGAGAAGTAATCATGCATGGAAAAGGGGAATTTTAATGCAGGTAGCTTGGCAAATTCCACTTTGGGGCATTTCTGCAGTGCCTAGGTATAAAGGTCCTGATACTGCCCTGTCCGGTTAGAACCAGCCCACGGAGGAGGTGAGACGACAGCAGAGCAGTTATGTGGACATAGAGGTCACTCTTAAAGCTGGAATTCTTTCAGAGTAAGCACTTTGTTACTCTTCTGATGAAAATGGTGGAGTTGGGTTCTGCTCTTTCCCAAAATATTCTGTTCCCAGATGTGACCCACACAGGTGATTTTAGGAGCTGTGTATGGGATTTAGCTGCAGTGACAGGACAGTCGTTTCTGCCCTAAAACACCCCAAGCACATTCACTGCTTTGCATCATCACAGGGATTTGCATTTCACGTTTTTTGAAGAGCTAAGAGACACATTTGATGTGATGGAGAAAGTCACTAAATTGGATCCACATCCTAACTAATTGGGTTGTTCAGCTTGTAATTAACTGGGCTTTGTGTGCAGTAGCTGGTCATAAAGGGCTGCAGCTATTTCCTGGTCTAATGGGGCTGAGGCTGTGGATCTCTTCCTTCATCTCAAGTAGGAAACCTGATTTTTGTCAACTATTCTTGTAAGAATGTAGAGGAGTTAATGCAATTGCCATACTCCTGCTCAGTGTTTCCAATAGGCATGTGGCTGTTTCCAGAAAAATCCACCAAGCTTGCAACTAACGGAAAACAATAAAATAAAAGGTTTTTACAGCTTATTTTTAAATGGTTAATTCTTTTTCATTTCTCAAAGATGCACAAAATATATAACCTTCATGTGAGTTTTAGACACTGAGTAAATTAAGCTTCTGCTGTGATTAGATTTCTTGCCAAGTTGATGAATGTCCCTTGCCAGAAGCAGTTACCATGTCTGCTTGGGATCTGCTCACCATTTCAGTGGAATATGGTGCACTAAATAGGAAGCTGTAACTCATGTACCTTGAAAAATGCTAATAGTTTGAAAAATACTGATAACTGCCACCTTTTTGGAAAGCATGTGTTTGTGGAATTGATTTTTAAATCCAAGAATATCATCAGTGCTCTCTCTCGTAATGCCACCTCTGTGTATACCTGCAAGGCCAAACTTTTATTAATGAGCTCAAATGCAACATTACACAATTCTCCAAAGAATTAAAGGCTGCAACACTCTGAACGGCTCCAAAGTGGTTTTAAGAAAAGGAGGATAATTAGTTTTTAATAATGAAGCTTCTCAGCTATTAATAATGGAAATTACTTCAATGTTTAAATATTCACAGTTCTTTTAAAGCTGCTGGCAGTGCCTGGACCTGGTGTGCTGGGGCACCAGGACACCCTGCTAAAGGGGCAGCTGAGAGGGTCAGAGCTGGTCTGGGCGATTTCAGTACAGCCTGACCCTCCTAGGGTGCCTAGAGCACATCTCCCTCCTCTCTCCACATCCTCCAGCTCAGCCTAGCGTTCCAGGCACTGTGAGTATCACACTGGGCTCAGAGGAGCTGGGTGGAGAGGAGCCAGCCCCAGCCCCTGGGCTGTGAGCTTGTCCCACCCACACAGGCAAGCTTCCCCCGGGGTCCTGAATAACCTCAGCAGTTTATCTTGTCTGTTTTTTCAGTTTGGGTAGTTGTTATTCTTCAGGATTGTGCGAATATTGCTTGGAGCAATCCAAAAGCAAGTATTTGATGCAGTGGCACAGCACTCTTCAGCTGAGTAACAGTGCTAACGCACACCACTGTGAAATGCCCTTGTACTGAGGCAAACTACTACACTTGAAACAATGCTGTGAATTAGAAACTGTACCTAGAGAAGCAACTGCCAGGTTCATCTGTACTGCGTCTGGGTTTAATCTGAAATACCCAAAGCCTTAACAGAGCATGAAAATCCTGTGGCTGAACTCGGTGCCCAGCACTTACCTACCTGTGGAAATAATGGTGCCACTACCAGCACCTTTGGGCTCATCCCCTCCTCCTGCCACAGCCATGATGGCTGCACTGTTATGGCAGCCTGACTCCAGCCAGGCTCAAGTGAAGCACATCCCAGCCTGGAATCCTTATCCAGATAATTCACAGAAAACAAACCCTGCAACATGCTGACAAAATGCCTGTACTATCAGGAAAGATGATTCCAAAGGCAGCTAAAAAGGCTGACTTGTCTGTGGGATTGATCTGGTACTGTTGCAGTCAGCACTCAGCCTGTGGTTGGCTGTTTGTGTGTGAGATCTGAGGCTTTTGAATGTGCCCAAAATGGGTTTGGACTGCTCAGGTACCTTGCCTTCGATCTTGTTAACCAGTGTTCCAGCTTCCCATTGGCCTAATTTGGTCAGGGAACAGAGTGCATGCAGGATTCAGTTGTATTTTACTTCACCTATCCAGGGGCAAATAAGGCACAGCCAGAATGCTGTGGGCATGTTTTGCCAGAGCTCTCACTGCCTGCTCTGACTGCAGTGACAATGTAATTACATTGTTCAGTCTCTCATTTCCCTTGCTTTTAGAATATGCAGCAATAAACTCCATGCTGGACCAGATCAACTCCTGCTTGGATCACCTGGAGGAGAAGAATGATCACCTACACATCTGCTTGAAGGAATTGCTGGAGTCCAACCGCCAGACCCGGCTGGAGTTCCAGCAGCAGAGCAAGCAGCTGAACACGGGAGCTGATGTGCAGGGATCCCAGCCTCCTGCCTAGTCTGACCACACACTCTCAGCTGGTGTTGCTAAGGGGACAGTTACTGGCCACCAGTTTAATGTAAAACTTGAATAGCAGAGGTGCCTCGTGTCTGTTACGTGTTCCTTTCTGTGTTTGTATCCTGACATTTATCTCCATGTTCTGTTTTCCTTTAGCTGTGAGACAGGTGCAGAAGCACAAGGGCGGGTGTAGGAGAGCTGGTTCTTTCTGCTCCCCAGCATGAGCCTGGCATTCACACTTGGTTAAAGCTGGTTGTAGGAAACCTGAGGCCATGCAGGTAGTTTGCAGGAAGGCCCTCTTCACACAGTAGAAAAATGATCTCTGCTCTCTTTTCTTTAAATTCAAGACAGGAGTATTATGGCTCTTCCTCCTTCCCTCAGAAAGCACAGTTAGCAGGGGCTGTCCCGACTCCAGGCTTGTCCCTATGTGTAATAACTCTGGTGACAGCCCTGGAGAGGGAGGGCATAGGCCAGCTGCTGCCTTAGTCACATTAAGTGTGATATACTAAATATTGGCACATAGTTCCAGATCACTGGACACTTCCACTCCATTCCAGGCAGATAAGACAAGCTACCAGGGTGCTGTTTCTGACCATTGTAACTGGGAGCTGCCCTACTCCTTCAGCTGACATTAACGACTGAGGAGTGGAAAAAGGCAGAGCAGCCTGGTTAGCCCTTACCACAGCATCAGCAATAGAGAGCAGAGCCCTCCCTGTACATTCTGACAAGGAACAAGAGGTCTGGTCTGTACCTTGTGATCTTGTATGTCCTCAAGCCAGCACTTTTGAAGCAAGTCTTACTGTTCTACTTATGTAGAGTTAAAGGAGTTTTTTGGAAAGTTAAAGAGGTTATTTAAAAGAAATCTGTTTTATTAAAATCAGTTTGAAACAAAACTTGTCCTGAGAGTCTCCACTATAAGAACAGATTGGATTAAGCCTTGTAGTATTAACAAAGGACCAAGGTGCATGTTCTTGCCTAGCATAGGACTTGTCCAAGACTGCTTGTCCAACAGTGTGTGTCTTAGAAAGGAAAGTGTTCTGAGAAGCAGAATTCGGCAGAGTCTCTCAAGAGATAAACATTTTCTCTGCCAGGAAAGGAAATGAGAACTACAAAGAATTCTTAAGTCTGCATCCATCACTCCATGAAGTTTGTCCCCTATGGAAATCCCATTACCATCTTCTTTCAGGTTCAACAATCCAAGCCTCAGTCTTTCCACGTAACTGCTGTATCCCAACTGTACAAGTAATAAGCAACACTATCCTGTATTAGACACGCTAAAGCCAGGCTTATTTATTCTTAAAATAAAAACAGCAGTAAAGTTGAAGGTTTTGCTCTATTAAAAGACTCAGAAAATAAACATTTCCAGCAAATATCATAAGTAAAGGGCTCTCCTTTAAGGCCACTCTATCTGGGTTTGCGCCTGGAGGAGCGTCTGCACCCAGCAGAGGCGAGACTGGCTGTCTCACCTTTGGCGAGGGAGGAAAGCTCTGCTGCTGCCTCCTGGCCTGCATCTGCTGCCTCGTTCTGTCCTAAGCCTCCTCCACTCCCTGGATCCTGGTGGTCGTCTGTGCCTGCCCTCTGCCTGGCTGTGTTGGCTTCTTCCTCACGTCCCAGTGACTCCCCTACGGTGTGGCTCTCCTCAGAGAACGGGCAGTCGGCACTAGCGGCAGTGGACTTGTTCTCTTCCTGTAGACTTTCTTCTTCTACAACCATGATATCACACACATCATCAGTCACACTGGCCAGGCTCTTGCCCTCTGGCCTAGAGGTGGCCAGCTCACCCTTACCCTCCAGAGACCTTGAAGTTTGTTCTTGCAGGGCTGACAGCTCTGTGCCCTCCTTATCTATCCCATGATCATCATTCATCTTGCTGGCATGTGCTGTTGTAGCAAGAGGCTGTTTTGGATCATCCAGCAATTGGGAGCTGGAGCCCTGGGAATGCAAAGGAGCCTCGGGGTAGGCAGCTGTGGCACGATGCCTTGCTGCCTTGTATCTCTGCAAAAACAAACAAACCAATGTGAGAGAAAAGCCCAGCTCAGCTCCTGTGACTGCAGCAAAGCAGCAGCTGGTCCAGGAACACCTGTACAAAAACAGTGGTGAGTGGCAGGGGCACAAGTGATCTCAGCAGCTCCTGGCCTGGCTGCTGAGGCTCTCAACAGAGAAGGGTCAGCTCCTGTGAGGAAAAGTGGTATTAAAAACTGAAGTCCCTCTCACATTACTTAATGCTGAGCGAGTGCATGGCAGACCTGTGGCTCCTGAGACAGAAATCACAGTCTGGCAACTGTTAATAATCTCAGTCAGACTCAGGATTCTGTAGATCTAACAGTTCAAGTGACAGCTCCTGCTTCAGCTACTGCCAGGACACGTACCCTGAGCATGTGAGGCTCTGCACAGCCCTCAGCTACTGGTGTGATTTAATGTTTGTCAGCCAAAGCAAGGCTTAAGCTGAAAGCTTCTTCACTCTGTTGATACAATCTGCACATCTACAAGTGGAACTGTTGACAGGAAGGCTGCGATATCAATTAGATCTCATTACAAGTCACTGGGGTTTTCCACAGAGTAAAGGTAAACATATCATCAATAAAATGACTCATTTGCACTCACTATCATGATGAACCAGTAGAGGTCTGTAAAGAGATTTAAATGGCTACTACACATGTTCTAGACTGGATTTCGGAAAAACATCTCGCTGTAGCTAACTAACTTATAGCAGGAACCCAATCTTCAATGCCCAGACAGAGCATGACCTAAAGGAACAAAGTGTAATTTACTCTTTCCCATAGCAAGCAGATCCTTTCATAATCAGCTCCTTTTCAGCTGCCTGCTGAAGGCTTCCTTGAGCTGACACTAGCATTACACCTGACAATTTAAGGAAACAAGTTCGAGCACAATGGTTTTCAACGGTCTGCAATGTGGAATTACACCACATCTGAGAGGCAGCTTTACATTGTAATTCCATTTATCACGGCAGGCTTGTTCCTTCTCTGTCCTCAAATCATGGGATATGAACAGTATCATATCACATTGGAATTAGATCATCGAGTCATATTGTACCCAAACCTAAGCAGGTGCAGGCATGCAGATTGGTGTCCAGAGTGAGCTGTAAATTGTCTCAACAGCACACAATTCTCTGCTTTGAAACCCTCTGCTGAGCTACTCTGCTGAGAATACCCCAGCAACTGGCAGTGATTTAACTCAAGCTCTGACAACCCCAAGGCACCCAGGCAGCCAAGAATAATAATTATCTGCCTGCAGATATATAAGTCTGGACTCTTCTCATGAACTCCCCAGGTCTTTCCAGCATGCATTTGAGGAGCATCTGATTTCAGCTCTTAAGTGGGCCAAAAGAGTGACATAAGTGACTGCAGTTTCACTCTAAGCTGATCTAAAACAAGCCAGAAAAACAGCAAGTCCAATTTCTTCAATCCTGAAATGACTAGCTGCAGGAGTGGGAGAGGATGAGCAACCATGAAGGAACAGCTGTGGTCTCCTCCCATTCCAAATCTACTGCTCTGAGTGCTGGCAGAATTCTAAAGCACTCCACCCCTTCCTGGAGGCAGTGATGGCTGACTGGGAATAGTTTCTTTTATCTAAAGACTAGAAAAAAAACCCCTGAAGTTTTGGGGGGGTTAGGGGTGTGCGTCTATGTATGTGTGTTTGGGGTTTTTTCAGAACACTATTTAAAAAGGTGGTAGGGAAGCACAGCAGTTTTTGGGAGTAGATTCTGTGTGCAGGCAGAGGACAAAGTTGATGTGGGAGCCTCCGTCCTTGCCAAGGACAGGGAATAGTGCTCTCCTATAAAGGAGGGCCCAGGCAGTGGTCACAGGATAGGGCAGAAACAGTGCAAGCCCTGTGTACCCTCTACAAGCACTAATCCAGGCCCCTCACCCCCTGGCAAGTCAACAAGGACAGAACAATGGAGGCAGATTCCAGGCCAGCCCAGTAAGAAAAGCTTTAGATACGAAAGCAGCAAGGGGCAATACGGCTTCTTTAGGTGGAGCCAGAAAAGCAAAGGAACAGCATCAGTTTGCAGAGCTTTGTGCTAAGGAGTTTCTAGGAAAGGGTAGCAGACAGAGACAGAGAGACAGACAGACTTCCTCTTGCAGGCTGACCCTGAGGACAAATGGACTCTCACCAGCTTGTAGATTCTATCACATAAAGAGTCTGTAATGTTAAGTTTTCAGATTTCTAAGGTATCTGATTTTACCAGGCCTCTTCCTGGATGAATCACACCCACACTTTTGGCTAAAGGAGCTGTTCTTGCAGTATCACACCTGAAGATGTGTATGCACCAGCTTTCTTTACAAAGAACAGCCTCTCTCACCTGCTCAATCCCACCCTGACCAACTGTAATCTAACAGAGAAGAGGCCTAGACTAAATGACAGACTCCACAGGTTCAGCAAACAGAGTGGACACTCTGAGGAAGATTCCCAGCCAGAAACAGGCAAAAAGATGACAGCAGCAGTAGCTGGGAAGCAGGACTTGACTGGTTTTAGATCTACAAGGGCCAAGGGAGACAAAGACAGAGCACACCAGGAGAAAGCTATGGCATGATGGACACCAAGGATGATGGAAATGAGCTGGAGACAAGACAGCTAACGTGGCGGATTCACTGGAGAGACACGCACGGGGGTAACAAATGCCAGGCCATGCAATCGCCAAAGGGTCTAACCTGAAAGTTCTCAAAATGCATCAGGGACTTGCAGTGTGCGAGCCGGGCAGCGGAGTCGCTATGGTAGAATTTGTGACACAGCCTGCAGAGGTAACCTGCGACGGGGACCAGAAAATCCAGGCCTGCGAAACGGGAGGGGAAGGGAAATCACAGATCACATTGAATGGAACTCAAATAATGAAAGCATGTTAAAAGAGAAGGGGGATGGGAGTAAAAAAGGAGAGGTGGAAAGCTTTGCTTCTGTTAATCAGGGATTTGCAAGATGACTTGCTGAATATCTCGTCTTACCATGGAATGGCTGTGGTTGATATTCAGAGAGAAATCTGGCTGCCAGAGCAAAGAAACTACACAGAGCGTTAAGGGGGTAAAAAGGGAGAAAAGAATACAATGGAAAACTACAGAGAACATGTGATCTAATGTAATGGGATCAAACCAAGCAGAAGACAGCAGGCGCGCAAGAGGAACACGCAGAGAACATTCACAGCATGAATCATTATTCCATCTGCCACATGATAGTGGAAGGTTACAGCGATATGGAAGATTCGTGTCAACAGAGCTCTCCTTGGGCACAAAGAGCCTCTGCAGAGCTGCCCTCCTCAAACACAAGTGGCCGTTCGGGGTTTGAAGTCAGTCGCTTACAGGGTGGGGACCAGACCCAGCCATCTGGAGGCACCACTGCCCACCAGGCCAGCAGCACGGCTGAGGAACTGCTCAGTACAGCGTGGGGTTCTGAAGCGGAGGAAACATGCACAGTTTGGGTCTAGCAGAGAGTTTGATACTGTCAGTGATGCTCAGTATCTCTCTGCAAGCTGCATTTCTGTTGGAAAGCATTCCAAACAATATTTCTGACTCCATCTTTCCAGAGCATCCCTCATTTGCTACCTACTTTCTTCAGTACTCCTGCCCTGCTTGTTCCATGTCCTACCTTAGAAATGTATCTGGCTCTCACCCTTCTTCAAAGCAAAAGGTAGTTGACAAACATCAATCACATCCTTATGTTTTATCACACAGTAATAAAGAAACATCCTGCTCTCAGGAGAGGTTCTTCTCCAGGCAGCAATGACCTGCATTAGTCCAATGCAGATGCTAGACCACCATGGCCCAAGAAGTCATCATAAAAGTAGGTAGAGACCATCCTCACCTACAGATACAGAATATACAGAAGGCTCTGTGGCACTTTGTGCTTAACTCTGCTTGCTTACCATAGGCTGTGTCTGGACAATACTTCTCACTTCCTTCGTAATCCTCCAAAGACACTTCCTTCAGCCCAGTCTGGAAACCGAAAGAACGTTAGTGCCGACTGTATCTATGGCAATTGCCAGGCTGTTGCATTTTTCTGGTAAGCTTGGGAGCAAAACAGGATTCACATACCAGAGACAGAGTTGCACAGCCTCTGGTCAGGGGCAGATGCAAACTCCAGTGTTAGCAGACCACTTCATTACAAAGGTTAAAAATCTCCCGTTGCAGTCCAAGCCTGAAGGAGCTTAGCCATGTACCTCCTTCTTGGTAACTGCTCTCTACTGTAAATGTATTTGTCAAGATAAACCTCTACACGTTTGCTGTCAGACCCAGCTACTGCTGGGCTGTTCAGAGACTATGTCAATACTGCTTTGTGCTCCTCAACAAAATTAATGTCTGAAGACATCAGAAGCTGTAGGGCACAGCAGAAACACCTTAGTGTATCCCACACATAGTGTCTGATTCTCTTCTGCATCACCTTGAGCTCTGAAGAACCCTAGAGTCCCACCCTACTGCTGTGCAAGGTTGAGTTGACTCTTGAAAGCCTGAGCTCAACTAGCCAAGACCAACATAAGTCATAGGATCCCACAGCAGATTCTTAGCTATGTCATTCCTTCTTCTTTTGCACAGCATACCTGCTTGGCAGCAGAATCCTCGTTCTCCATCAGCACTACATCACGGTCTTCCTCCTCACCAGCTCCTCCCTCCTCATCATCCTCTTCCTCATCATCATCTTCAAAACACCCAACAGCATCCACAGTGATCAACTCCTCTGAATCTTCTGGGCTCCCCAGCTCCTTCTCTCCTAGCCTAACCTGTAAGGTACAGAAAAGAAAGGTTGGATCAACATTGCACTCGCCATTTATCCAAGGAAGAGCTCGACTCAGGACAGATTGTATGTGATGAGCAGAAGGGACTGTAAGAGGAACATAAAGCTCTCTTGCTTCTAGGCACAGCCAACACCTTCTCCCCTTTTCACTCAACTTCTTTCAGCACTAACAGCTGAAGTTCAGCAAAAGATGAAAATTAAACAGGGCTGGAAGAACTGCACATCTTCCTTTCAGCCCTGCAGTAGTCAGGGAAGCAGAAAGTTATCCTGCTCTACAGTTTAGCTGCCTCCAGACCTGAACAGCTCTCTACCCAGGCAGTATTACCTCTTTGGCTTTCTGCTTGTGTTCAGGGGACTTCATATGCTCCACAAACTTGCGAGGGGTCTTGAAGTGGCGGCTGCAGACAGTGCAGAAAGGACGAAGCGAGCGTTTGGCCAGCTAAGGAAAGAGGTACAATTCTGCAAGTCACAAGAGGCACTGCTTTGGAGGAATACAGATGAATCTTGAAACAAAATCAGCCCCACATTCTGTGAGACCACAAAGGAAACAGTCTTTTCAGCAGAAAGGACTCCCTAACTCTTATCCAACAAAAAGATGAAAAACAGGCGGAGCAAAAATAAGTGTGTCTTAAAATAGGTATTCTGGCACTTCTTCCCTAGAAGTCCATAAATATGCTGGCCTGCCTGAAGTTTAGCTTAAAGAGGCTGCCCATCAGTTCCTCCATTCAATAGATTAGATGAGTATGATAAGCTATATTTTTAAAGAAAAGTCAGGAATTACACACTTGAGGTGCCTCAGGCCACACTGACACAGTCATGACAACTGGAAGCTCCAACAATGCCAGAGGCAGGAGGTAGCACTGCAGTGCCTTTAGGGAGGGAGTTCTGTCAGAACTTTATGTGTATCCCTCCACTTCAGTCACTTTTCCTTTGCTGCTTGGGGAGCAGGAGATGCTACACACTTCCATTTAATCCCCAGACAAAAGGTCAGTGCAAAATGAAGTCCACGCAATGGCTGTTACCTTGTGCTCCTGGGTCCTGCGATGTTTGATGAGGTCCCCTGTGAAATGCACCTGACACGTGTTACACCACCGCTGCTGGGTCTCTCTGAAGTGACAACAGAGAGAGAGCTGTAAGTCACACCTTTTCCATTCTCCATGGAATACTGCAGTTAGCAATCTGTCCCTGGCGTTGTTTTCTTCACAATTCCTATCTTTACAGGCTCAGGTTTATCTTCTCTCCTTCTCACCTACTTATAGGTTGCTTGAGCTTGTGCTGACAGAAATGCACTAGATAAAACCTACTCAATCTACTGTATTAAAAACTACACAGGTCGAAGGCAACTCTGGTATCCTTCAAAAAGATGGAAAGTTGCCTGAAGGAGATTAAGGCCCTTGAAACCAGAGGGCGTTTGTACCTTATCTAAAACTGAGGGGCACCCTGGTGCACTGAAAAACTGTAGAACCCATGTAGGGCCACATTCAGATTGAATTTTTTACTGCAGGCCAGCACTTACCCATCTTTTCCTGCTAGCACCTTCTGCTGTTTCACCATGGGCAGTAGTGAAACAAAACAAACATTGCTCATGTGCTGAATCTCCCCAAGTCGCTGCTGGTGCTGAATTCCAGCCATGTGGGATTGGAAATTCTGAAAGAGAGGTTAAGAGAAAAATCCTTTTAAATATACCCAAAACATACAAAATAATAGGTATGAGCTATGCTTTCCTTTCTTTTGACTGCTGTTTAACAATGAAATATAAAAGCTTAAGAGCATGGCCGCATGTGGATCCACCCACATTCTCTCTCTAGCAGGTTGCTTGCCAGCTCTCAGGAGAGGTTTATTTTATCTGCATACTTGTCATCATTTCTTATGTTCCTTGTTCCTAAAGCATGAGCCCTTGCTAACAAATCGCCTTGGCAGCCAGCCATCTAATTCCCATCTCTTGACCACCTGGATCCCTGTGAGACCTGTGCATTTTTACCTGCTGACTGCAGCAATTGGTCTTGCAGATGTAACAGTAGAATTTAAGGACTGATTCCGGGTTGGGATCAGGTGTGCCCACATCGCAGGCCCAGTGCCCTGGTTTCAGAGCTGTTGTACTGATAGCTCTGCTCTCACTGCTCTGCTGAATAGTCACTTTCAGTGAACCTCCAGAGCTCAACACCTGCCAAAAGAAGAAGTCAACATTAAATTCAATCCCTCAGTAGAAGACTCTAAAAATTACACCTGCTTTTTGTATGTCATCTAAGCTCTTTACCCTTTAGGAAAATGCATGGAAGCTTGAAGGCACAGGAGGCTGATCAGAAGGACTCTCATACACACTCCTCCCAAAGCTGCTAAATCAGTGATCCCTGTGTCATAGCACCAGCCCTATTAGCATGGATGGCTGTTTCTGCAGCCTCTGCAGCCACTGCATGATCCAGTCTCTGGGGACTGGAGCCACAAACAATTGCTGGTAAGGGACACAATCAGCTCATGTTTTCCCACAGCAAAACTAAAGCCTACTCAGCACAACACCAAATGGAGTCGGGAACTCAGACATGGGCAGGATGATACATTTGATCACATCAATAAGTGTCTCCAATTATGGATGACTGTCAAGTCTGATTCACACCTGAGGTTAAATCTTTGTCTGCTCACAGCTTTACACAGCCTAAGGTCCTGATTTAACATCCAGCATGGGGGCCACATACTTCATACAAAAGACTCTCAGGTTGCATCTTTTAATATCACCTGAATCTTTTTACACTTGCTCTTTATCAATATGAAAGATGTATTTAGCTATGGCACTCCATACATAGAGGTTTAAGTAACTCTTTCATTGCAGCTTTCCATCTTTCCAGCCGAATACAAAAACCTTAATGAATGCCCCATCCATAGGCAGCAGTAGGTAAGGAACAGGCCAGCAGAGGTACAAAAGCAGCAAGTCAGAGCAGACTGTGCACTAATTGCAGACATATTATGCCTTATTGCCAGGGACAACAGCTTACAGCAGGAGACAGAGCTCCAGACGTGGGTGCCAGCTGGTTCCCAGTGGCAACGGGCTTCTCCAGGATGGAGGGGGAGGTTGTATGTTCTGCACCACCCCTGCATGGAGCGGTGTCTGCTCACCTCAGGAGCCTTCGGTTCCTCAGAGAATTTCCTCTCTCTGGAGACATCTTCAGCTATGTACTCCTTTGCATTGTCTGTACCTAAGAAGGGAGAGTCCTTTTAGCAGCCTTAAATCAAACAGCAATGACAGGAAAAACAGAGCAGCAGGTGAGTGAAGTCAGGGAGCTTTCCTCACAGCATTGTTGGCCATAAGCCAGTTCACAAACCTTTCTCCCTATCCTTAATAAAGATGGAAACATCCAATCATTTGCCTTTGGCCAGTAACAGATATTAGGGGACAAAGTTTGGATTTGGTTCCTAGATTTTATCCTCCTTTCCCCATCCTGTACAACTGGGGGAAGAACATTTCTGTAGACCCATGGGACCTATGGGTGTAGTTCCAGCAAGGGGTGCCCTATAAGTTCAAATCACAGGGTTCAGCAACTCACCATCAGCTTGGGCATGGGTGCATGTGACTCCTGCTTTCTTGCTGTCTGTGGCATCCTCTAACGTAGACTCCCCAGTCACACTTCAAGGAATCAAGAAAAGTACCTTAATTGCCATGTTACAGATCAGAGTTTCAAAAGGCACACGAAGGCACAGGCTGGGATCTAAACTACCACACTCTCCACTAAACTCCCAAATCAGTAAGCTACTGGAAGTGGTATTTCAGGCAAGAATTTAGCAGAAATAAATAAAAGTAATGTAGAGTGGGTTTTCTAGAATGGATTCAGAAACAGCACCCAAATAATCTGGACGAGAAGGTTACAGCTGATTTTTTGGTTAGCTGCTCTCTCCTGCAAGAAGCATGAAGGGAATGAAGTTAATACAAGAAATATTCTCAGTAAGAGCTCTGAGAGCTCTCTCCTATCATGACTGGTGACCTGTAGGGAAATTGGAACACCTGAACAGTGCTCCTGGCTGCTCTGTGCATGAGAGAAGAGACCTGTCAGAACTGAAGGAGTTCTCCGTGGTGCCTTTACAGGGATTTCACCACAGCTGCCTGTTCTATTCATACCAGTCATATTTCATTTCAGAGTCCCTACAGCTCTGCTTGTGGGGGAAGTGAAACTCTACAAGATGCAAATCAAAAGGGCTTTGCTTTGTTTTATTTGGTATTGGTGATCTGCTAAGGAGAAAACTGCTCCTGAGGGAACTATTGAGAATAAATGTCTGACTTCCAGAAGGCACAAAGGGTTCTCGTCGGTCTCTTTCTCCATCCGCCGTTTTTCTGTCAGGACTAACTTTCCACCATGACTTGACTGTCTGCTCTGAGGGCGGCTCAAATTCCCACCTGCTGGTGTCCTTCTGCCAAGAGGGAGCAGCACCTTCTGCACAAGCAGGACAGCCGATAGCGCAGGTACCGCATCCCGATATCCGAACACACACACACACCGCATAATTTATCAGATTGATAAGTGATAATGGAACTGGGTTACACGGCTATAAATATGCAGCAGGGTTTGGGCACTGCAAACACGAATTAAACAAGAGTGACTGGCATTAACATTATTTGTCAGGTGCTGCCAGCAGGCTCAACACTAACGGTACCACACACAGATGGTGCCAGCACGCAGGGCGAGGGTTTGCAGCCTGAACTGCAAACCTACGGAGCAATCTAAGGGAGCAAAAGCCACCACGAGCATGATTGAAAGAGGAAACGGTATTCTGTGGATACTTGTCATGCCATGCTAGAAGTGGGTGTTCAAGGATTTGAAGATGATGCGTGCTTTCTGCACAGGAATGAGGATGTTGTTCCAGGTGTACAGATGGTACATAGGAGCAAAGGCAGAAGTGGGAAAAACCTGAAATGAAGAAGGAGGCTGGTATTCCTGGCTAAAGGGAAGTGGAACAATGAAGCATGAAACACAAGTTTATGACACAGATGAGGGGAATGCCCTTGTCATCTGTGAAGGGCAGTATGAGAATAGTAAACTATTTTTTTTCACAGATCCATCATCTGTTCATTGGAAGATACCAGAAACACTTAAAAAAAACCCCCTAAGGAGTAATCTATTCTAGGTAAATACCAGCCATAATATATGCATCAAATCTGGCACTCCCTAACTGCAGCTTAGAAAAGAATTTTCCTAATAGCTGGCTTGCTGCAGTGAGAGCTGTCATTCCTCAGACTTGATTCTTGTTTTCAGTGCATGTAACAGGACTTTGATTAATACCCTGCTAAATATTAATGTAATTAAAATTAAATTAGCTTTGGCAAACAGATTAACAAAGCATGCACTCAAATACATTCGACCTAGCTTTAATTGAATTTATTCACTTTCTTGCTAATCATAACTCACGATGGTCCCTGAGCACACAATATTTATCACTCTTTAATGTTTTACTTTGATGTTCAGATATTACCTTGATCATGTACTCCTGGAATATTCCCCCTAAAACTATCCATTAATCTGTAATCTATAGATGGGAAACAGCGAGGTGAGGAAACTTGTCCAAAAGCAGGTGGCGAATGCCTGACAGGGAAGGTAAGAGGACCCAGGAGTCCTGACTCATCGTCGTTAACATATGCTGGAGAATTCTCAAGTCAGTGCCTACAGAAATCTGCATTCACTCCCTCCTCTCCTCCCCCCACACCAGCCAAGGGTGACAGTTCTGGGAGAGGAGCAGCCCGGTGCAGATGGCAGCGGGAACTCCACGAGGTGCCTTCCCACTAGATGGCAATGCAGCCCTGGCTGTCCCTGCCGCACCCTCGGGAGGCCGGGAGAGCCGGGATGGGCCTGCCAAGGCCAGCCTGCCGCGCATCCCTGGGGGATAATAGGATTGCCTTTGTCTATTTTTACCCAACAGACAGAGATACTGGCAAGGCAATCTTTGCAGAAGGGATACAGAACTCAACGCTCATGGATACAGGCTTGGATACTATGGAGTACTGATTCCCTTTTCTTTATCATTTCTCAAATTAAATTACCCTCTCATACACCTACTGTAACCTAACATATTCCAAGGCTTTCCCTTTCTGCTCGTTTCACTTTTTTGACATTTAGGGAAGAAACTTAAATACACCAGAATAGAAAAGAACCTCTATGCTTCTTACAAGGATCCTGGCAGGAGAACACACGAGCAAACTCAGCTTTGTTGCACATTTAGATGAGCTGCATTTCTCATTTTTCATTCTCATAATTGGATCACCCCAGCAGAGACCCCACAACACCCGGTATCTCAGCAAGCACCATGAGATTTTCTGAACTGTTCACAAGCATCTGAAATACCTCTTACATGCTAGCCATCAGGCCAATAGAATATACAGCCCTAATTATCATAAATTAAATAAAATTAGACAATAATTCTAAACTCAGTAACTATCTCAACACCCCATTCAATAAATACCTCTTCAGTCTTTTTGCTGCAGGCTCAGTGTTCAATACAGACTCTGTTGGAGTTCTTGGCTCTGCAGGAAAACAGAAGATTTCCTTAGCAAAACAGACCATGCCACCTTAAGTATGTTCCATATCTTAATGGCAAATGCCAATGAGGCCCTGTTAGAGCAAATAATACTAAATATTTGATTCTTCTGAATTTATGAGCTGCTCTGACAAGGTTAAATTATGACCTCAAGTATTTGAGTTTTATTGCAATGTCAGTGTATGAGGTCTTGGTCAAAACAAGAAATCTGTGTTCATATCTACTAAGTGGGTCTCAGTCCTGTACCTAAGTGACAAGAGCCATGATCATGGGAACATTAATATAAGCCAAGGTGGCACATCTACCTGATAGCAACCAGTTAATAAGACAGTTTTCACCATTGCATATTCCCTGGTCATAACCCCATCAAAGCCTGTAGATTTAAATTGCACGCTCTTCAGTCAGAAATGACATTCCCACATCTGTGTTGCATCTGACATTAAAATATTCAGTGCCAGCAGTTTCTGTTTTGACAACTGGGGCACCAGGACTTTCAGCTCATCTTTTCCTTAGCATGCTGATTGTAACTGGTTCTGCTTGATGTGTTTGGCTGCATGAGATGTTGACTTCAGCATGGATAAGGCAATGTGGAAGCTTTCATTTCAGACCAGTTTTCTTTTTTCCCCCCATCTTAAACAGAGCTCAGTGTCAAAGGGACTTCTGAGAGGCTTCCATGCAAGAGAAATGGTGCGGGCTCATAAAAAAATCAAAAATATTCAGGTAAAACTGGTATATGAAGCACATAGCAGAGGGCTATCACAAGCAGTTTAGGTATTTACAATTAGAGAGAAACATAGCAGATTAAGTCTAAAATCATCTCCAGTTTTTGCTGCAGGATTAGTCAAGAGAGGTTTATCATATTTGCAAGCAGTTGCTTCACTACAGGCTCCCCCTTACCTGTGGATGGTGAGGAATTGTTCTGCTCTGACCCTGCTTGCATTCCCTCTGGAATTTCTATTTTCTCATCACCTTGTGTCTGAGATGAAGAACCAGGATCTAGTTCCCGCTTCCTGTCAGGAACCCTCTGGAAGTCCTGCAGTGGGCAGAGAGAGTCACTGCCAGCTCTTAGTCCTTAACACACACTGCCTAAAGCAGAGTTTTACTGTAGGGCAGGAAGAGGAATTCCAGCATGTGATAATGGAAAGGAATAGATAGTTTACAATGGACTACAAGGCAAGTAAAGCACTTCAGTTCCACAGGCAGCCAGGACATGTCCCCACTGCTTTAAGCAGCAGCTGTAGGAAATCCGGCTTGCAGAGGGTAGGGTCGTGCTAGAGGAACCTCTGGCAAGAGGTGCATGGGCAGGGAAAAGGATAATCCAAAATAATCCCCCTTTTTTTGACTCTGAAGGATAGTCCAAGAGTGTTAGTTTACCTTACCACCACATCTTTTTGACAGAATGGGATGAAATACGCCAAAGCTAATCTAAGAGGCAAGTCGCAGTCAACCCAAGAACCATTTCCAGGATACAAAAGAGGTCTTAATGATGGAAAGCGAGAAAGTTTTTCATAAAAAAAGAACTGTAGATTTTATAAAATCCACAAGGACAAACATAAGTCTGATGTTAAAAAGTAGGAGAACAGCCCAAAAGAGGCAGAGCATCCATAGTGGGAGCAAGTGGTTTGGGAAAAACAAACTGCTTTGGAACAGCAAAGCACTTAGCCAGGATTTCTTCTGCTGTAATTACTTTTAAGCTGATACTTCTAAAGAATCCTTTTATGTCCTACGTTTAAACAGTTCTATCATGGGGAATTCTCTCTCTTGGGCAAGTAGTGACAAGAAACCTTTGCATCGTAAATGTAAATATGGACCTCAAAAGCCTTTGGGATGGAATGATTGATTTCTGCATTTCTGTGTCAGCAGCACGGGACAAAACATTGTTTTCTTTGTAAGACTCTCCCCCTTCTCCTCTGTACTCCACCTACTATACATTCAAGAGCTGCTGTAAAAGGAGCACAAAGCTCCCCAGCAGCTGGAGACCACAATCCCACCTTGCGAAAGGTCCGGTTCTGCCGCTGGAATGGGAGGCTGGGGAAGCCCAGCCGAGTTGGCTTTAAGGAGACCCCAACAGGTGGTGGTCCCAGGAGGGAATGTCTTGTAGCCTGAGGGAAGAACTGCTGCAGTGCTGGCGCTGTCATGTTAAATCCACGCAGGTTTCCTACAAATGCAAACACAGCGTTTCACCACCCTGCACTGTGCAAAGGAGAGAGAAAATCTCCCACCTGAACAAGCAGCAGGTAGAGGGAAGGGCTCCTCTACATGACCCTGTCCTTTACTGGGCACTGTATAGGTGCCCTGTGCTCTACCCTCTCCAGCACACAACATGATTTGATGTGATAGCAACCATTACAATGGATCAGGCTATTTAATTATAATTGTCACTCCAGGCAAAGATCATTAGAGCAATTATTTGATCTCATCACATTAGCGCTCATGTTTGCAACAAACAAGGTCTCATTTTACAAAAACCTCTCTGTAAAAAAAGGAAAATTCACCCCACATTTGTGCAGCTGACTGCTCACACCATAGCATGGAGCTCTTCAACACAAGCCAGTAACAGCATTTCATTTAAAACAATACTGAATGTTTTTAAAAAAATCCCACAGTCCTCTCTGCCACCTGGTTGTCATGCAAGCTCAACATGTCAACCCCAACTCTGACACTTGAGACTCTGCCATTTCCAATTATAATTCTCTGCTTTCTGAACAGTTCAGCATCCACAGACTATTAACCAAGTGTCAAAAATTTCTTCTGAAGACAGTCCTTGTCACCCCCATTCCAGGGGTGAGGGAATGGAGGGGCCCAGATGCCTCAGTTATATCCTCAGAAGCCATCCATCATTCAGGACTTGCTATTTTTTTCTCTCACTTGAATTAGTGCATACTCCAGCCTTTTAGCAGCTGTCAGAACAGGGCAGCAAAGTTTGGAAACAGGCATCCAACATCTGAAAAACCAGCCTACAGTGTTAAAAGCCTGCAACACAACAGGAAGTAGTTCCTATGTTTATCTTCAAAAGCAATCTAATCTATTATTACTTCTCATATAAAATCCCTTACTGTCAAAGGGCATAGCTATATTTAAAAAAAAATCTAACACAAGAAATCATCTTCTGCTCTTGGTTTGATAGCTTTAAAGAACCACACATCTGTTTGAATTTGAAGTATTTATCTTTTCCTATTCCCACTGCTGAAGCCACACACAGCCAATGAATTATTTATGCTGATGCTTCCCAGGGGCAGAAATGGCACAGCATCAGATATTCTTACACGTAACCCAAACCTGAATGGCCAAAAAATTCATATCACTAAAAAGGACCACACTGGACATTGGCAACCATACTCCATGTTACCTGTGGCTACCTGAGCTAGGTTATTGAGAGAAGTCACAATTCCATGGAGAGGTGAAGAGGAGCAACACTAAGACAAAGTGCATGTGAAGTGTTCATTAACATATCTTATCATGCTGATCTAATTAGCCCCAGGTCCTTGGCACACTATTTAAATGCAACTTCTCAATAAAAGATTCAGGGAAAAATGTCAGCTGACTACAAAGGTATCTAGAAGGAGCATAGCTGACTGAAGGCTGGAGTCAAAATTTTTTCTGACAACAGTATATATGTACACCAGTCATCAGAGCACGGCTCATCTTTTCTCACTGTCACTTTCCCTTCAACCTGAGAGAGATCTGTGGAGAGCCACTGGAGTCACTAGAGAGCCCTCTCGTTAAATGGGCAAGAGAGAACAAAAGGAGAGTTAACGACATGCAGAATAAATCTTTTGTCTTCACATCTGGGCATGATTCACAGGCAAGGTAGAAATTGCAGGCATTAATCTACACCAGGCACTTGAAAACTATCCCAGGTACTGATTTTCTGTGTTGAAAAGAACTGTCAGGTTAAGAGATGAGCAAAAAATAAAAACATGCCTTTATTCCTATCATCTTTACATTAGTAATGCTGTTATGAAAGTAGCTTCATAAATTTGTTTCGAAAACATAAAAAGAAAAGGAAAATCCACTTGTGGAAACACAATAATGGAAAGACAGAGATATTACCCACTACAGAAATTACAGTCATTTCAGGGAATCAAAATTTCACAACACAATTGACACCCAAATCAATTCTTCTACCTCAATATATTGTATTTGCTTGTACTGCACTAAGTTTGGATAAAGACAAATATCTACTGCAAACAAGGTTAGTGCATATGTAACAGATAATTAAATAAATGGCCTTAACCTTGTAACCAAGAAAGACAAATAACAAAAATCTCAGTATTTTATCTAAATATATTGATGAAAAAATACTTGCTCCATTGAGCCTAAAAGGGAAGGCATTATTTAGTATCTAGCTTGATACCTCCTAGAGCTATTCCCAGTTGTGAACAGCTGGGCACATGTGATTTTCAACAACTGAAGATTCTCTTTTCTGAGGACTACAGAATGATTTAAAGAGAAGAGTTAAAAAAAATTTTTAAAAGACAACAAACAGAACTGCCAAGTACAAGAACTGCACTGGTTTAGCAGGAAATAGCCATGGTATGGTTTCAGTCCAAGAGGATGATTAAATAACTCCAGTAAGTACGCGTTTCCCATAACGACAGTACCTTGCATCTGCTGCATGAGTAAGGCCCGCTGAAGCATAGGATTGGCATTGAGCAGCGATGGCTGATTTGTTGCCCGTAAGCTCAGCATCTGTTGCTGCTGCGGTGGTGGCAAACCCCTGGAAAAGAAGGCATCAATTATGAGAACCCAATAAAAACTGCACCCTTCTATTCCAGGCCCCTAGCAAGCATAAAACAGAGGAGCAAACAGCTGAAAGGCTGATATACGTGCATGAAAAGAATACAGTGCCATGCACTGGCACTGTATCCTCTGTCCTCCGCTCTCCCGGAATTTCCAAAGCTGACAGATTGTCTATCAAAGAATTTGAGGTCAGAGACAACTCCTTAGCACCAAGCCCACATAGAGCCTCCCAAGCAGCACAAAAAAAGCCCAGGAGCTGACTGCGGTTCTACAGAATTATGCAGCACCCGTCAGGAGAAATGAGTGATCTAGATCAGCAGCTACATTTAACAGGACTACAAAAAAGTTCTAAAAAACAGGGAGTTTTCGCAGTAGCTTAAAGCTCATTCTCCTAAAATCAACACCTCCCACACGGAGCCAGACAGGTCAGAACTGTCAGTGGTGCCCCCTAACTGCAAGAACCAGATGGCAAAATAAACCACGGCCTTCATATTTAAAACACGAAGAGGAAGAAGCAGCAGGGAAGAACTCTCCAGTTCGAAGGAGGGTGGAGCAGACGTGAGAGAAAAGTCTGAGGAAACTGGCAGGCACTTCTTGAGGCGATTGCAAGGTCAGGCCCACCTCTATGCACGCTGCTGACACAGCTAAATCTGTCAGAGCTGAAGAGAGGTACAAACATGGATCGAAATATCCACCCTGACAAAAAAACCCAACCCCTTTAACAGAATTCACAGCAGCTCATCTTCACATTTGCTGCTCTAGATTGTTCCAATCTCTGAGCCGAGATATTTATACCTCAAAAATCATACTTTTAAAGGTGTAAGATGCAGCCGTGCTATCTAGCAGTCAGCCCGTTACTGGCATTTTAAGCGCAGCTTTTTTATAGCATAAAACATATAAAAATGGTAAAAAGATTTGCAGGTTCATATTTCTAGTAAAACAGAAAAATTCCCACGCTTACCTCAGAGACAAATGCCTTATAAGGATAAAGCAATATAATAATTCCTTAAATAACGAATTAACTTTCTTCCTAAATTCACATCCCATTGCTTTGAATTTACAAAGAATAAGGCTTTAAAGATAACAGTAACTGCAAATAAATGAATAATTTCGGAGAATTTCTGTTGATTCTACAAGTCTCAGCTCATCGGGGACAACGGCTCCTATCTAAGTTGTTTCACATCTTGTATTTTTTAGGAAAACCGTGGTTATTTTTCTGGCAAATGTCCTTTCTCCTTTCACAAACAAAACACGATTTTCTCCATCCCTTCCCTGCCACACCGTGCTCAGCCACAGCCTAAGCGCTGGTGCCACTGCAGAAATAAGTTCAATCATCGCACCCAGACCCAGCCAGAGAAAGCAAATAAATAAACAGTTTAAGTTCAACAATGAAACAATAAAGTGCTCGTGTGTGCTGAGGGTGGCTCTGCTGAGTGCTGTGTCCCTGGAGGAGAAGGCGTTTTCCCCGAGCCCCGGCTGCCCTGCCCTGAGGGGCGACGCTCGGCTCGGAGCATCCACCCACCCACCCACGGCTCCTACACGGGCTGCCCGAGTCACCCAAGGGCTCTCGGGGACTCCAGCCCCGGACTGCGGACAGGGATCCCTGGAGCGATGAGAGGACGCGGCAAGACCCCACAAGGGCCGCCGCCCTCCCTCCCGCACCCCCGGTCCCCTCGGTGCCTCCAGGCTCTGCCCCGATCGAGGCCCGTGGCCCCCAGCCCCCGCCCGCCTCCCTTTGTCGCCTTCCCCACCAGGGGAGGGCAGCCCCGCACCAGCCCCGCCGCGGCGAGGAGGGACGGAGCGCAGGGAGGCGGAGGAGAGCGATCCCCCGGGACAGGCCCCGGATCCCCGGCCTCGCGTAGCGGCGCTTACCGGCCTCCCTGCTGCGCCGGAGGGTGGTGATGGTGCTGCTGCTGCTGCTGGAGGAGGTGCTGGAGCTGCAGCAGCTGCTGCTGGAACTGCTGCTGGTTGAACATGTCTGGGGAGCCCCGAGCGAGGCGAGCCTGAGACAAAATACGGGAGGGCGAGGGAGGCACCGGCTGCGGGGCTGGCGCGTATCAGCCCAGCAGCCATTGAGCAGAGGAGCCGCCGCCGCTGCCGCCCATTCATTCACTGAGCCGATCCCCCCCTGCCGCCTCCTCCTTCCCCCCGGGGTCATCGCAAGCGGCAGCCTGTGGAAGAGGTTTCCAAACCCCACCTCCCAAAACCCGCTCCCACCCTCCCCTGCCCGCGGCGCCCGCTCCTCGCGGCGGGGCCGCGCCGGGACCCGCAGCCGCTTCCCGTCCTTCGCCTCCTCGCCCCGCCGACACTCACGGCACAGCCCGCGGCGATCACCGCTCCCCGCCCGCCGCCTCCATCTTCCCACCGGGGACAACAAGCACCTGCCCGGCCCCGCTCCCCGGCCCAGCCCAGGCGGGAGGCAGCTCCTTGGGCAGGGCTGCAGGACACGGCCGCCCCCGCGAGGCTGGGGATCACCCCCGGAGCCTCTTCTCAGGTCGCCCCAGCCCGCAGCACCTCCATCCCTCATTCCCCGCGCAGAGGCGGCATGGAGGTCCCCTGTCCCTCGAGAGGGCTGGGAGGGAATGGACACCATCTGCCCAGGGCTGGGCAGGGAATGGAATAAACTGCTGCACAGGAGGAGCAGATGGCATCCAACAGCGTGGGCTTTCTGCTCTTTGTTTTTTTGGTTTTTTTGTTGGTTTGGTTTTTGTTTTTTTGTTGGTTTGGTTTTTGTTTTTATTTTTTTTAATAGTCCAAGGGAATCTTTAGTAACCATCTCACCGAGAAGATAGAAAAAAACCCAAAGCAGCCTCTGGCCATTTGCTGTGGTCACATCTTGGCAAGCCTGTCATGAGAATCTGGAAGAAAACAAACAGGGACTTTTGCAATATTGCTGTAAACCGAAATGACTTCTCTAGCAAGTCTGTTTCCTCCCCCCTTTTTTTTTTTGTTTTGTTTTTTTTAGTGGATGGTGGGTTTGCAGCAAAACCTTTCCTGCAGGGCCTGTTTTCCATAGCAAAATTAATTTTAAGTGCTTTCAGTATGCACAGGGTCTCTATGAAAATATACTGTGACTATCATTTCTTCTTATGCTAAACCTCACAAGGACAGTGATCATTTCTGCTCCTTGCTATTCCAGAGAATACAGCCTGAAATAATTTACTTTATAGTCTTTTTATTCAGGCCAGTAAAGACTACTTGATTCATTAAAGTCCTTGGAATTTATTTTTACCTGAAAGCATTGTAAGCTGAACACGGACAGTTATGGTGATATACAGTTGTCATTAATAATTTTCAATGCAGCAGCATATGTAGATTTTTCATTTGGGCCTTTTTATACCATCCTGATCTTACAATAATCAGTTTGGGGATGACCATGTATATTAATCAATGATGGGCTCTTTTCATGTCCAGAGTCCTTTACAGCTGTCTGCACACAGAGAAAATGCTTTCCTGTTAGGCATGAAAACTTAAATGTCATCCTAGGGAACACACACGGAGCACAGAATATGCATGGAGTCTTTTAAAAATCATTTTGCATAGTTCATCCTCTGTTCCTGTAATTGTGCTGTACTGGTCTGGCTGGTTTGCAGCAGCAAGGGTTAATCCTATGATCTCAGTACATAAATTAACTAGACCTCAGAAAGGCAGAATTCAGGTTGTATAGATAAATGTAAATCTGAAATTGATGTCCTTTGTTCTCAATTCTACAACTAAAGGTCTTGTAAGTATTCTTTGTATGTCACATTTGGAAATCTACAAACCACCATACTAATGAAACATGCAAGTAACTAAGTTTCTTCACTGTTAGATTTTATGTTCTGACATAGTCTAGAGGCTCCCCTCATAGACTAGGCTTTTCTCTCTGAGGTCCTACATACAAATCATTAAATAAACAACATTTTTGAATTTATAAACAGTCCATAGGTCTACTGCCTTGACCACAAATCTGGACACGGATTTAGTCCCCTATGCCTGCACAACACAAGACAGGACTAGGGATATTGGAAACAAAGAAAGATGTGCTACTCCATCAACCTACAACCCAAAGACTGATCTCAGACATACCTTTATGTCCAAAGGTGAACATCACACCTTCCAGAGAGGGTTTAATTGAATATAGAAGAGAAAGCTCCAGATTCAGGTAGTCACACCATTTAGTTTGAAAGTCATAGAGAGATATAAGGGAACTGCAGAAAATTGGGTTAGGATCCTTTCTTTCAGTATAAGCAGCAAAACTGTATGTCAGGCTGACAGCCGAAACGTGTTGTTAGTGCCCAGTGATCATTGGTATGCAGACCTTGACCTCCCATCCACTGACAGTTATTTTTTCCTGCAAGGAACATGTCCCTTTCAATAATTAAGCAACTCACTACTCAATGTGCAGTGGCAAATACAACACATAATGGGAGAAGACACAGAACCTTAAAAAGAGCCACAATGCAGACTACAGCATTATCACTCAAAAACAACCCAGGTACCCCCTAGACTTGGGAGTGCCTCATTGGCAATGGGAGTGAATGAAACACAATAAGATTTAGAAGTTCAAGGTAAGAGAATGACCCAGAAAGTATCCTGCAATGCAGAGACTATAGTCAGTGGAGTTGTTGGATCATGACTATATGGCAACCTGCACTACACCTCTGTATGATTCAATCGGGGTTATGAAATTTGTTAGCAGATAAGAGGACAGAGCATATGAATGCTTTTTATTCAGGAGCTGGATTGCATTATACAGCCAAGTTTTTGCTAGGCTATATGAATTTTTTCCAGGGACTGGATCAGGCATGCAGATAACCAGAGATTTCTAATTTCCAGCATATGACTGCACTGTGCAGTTTTATGTTTTAATTTTGGCTTTGAAAAAGACTTGGTATGCAACCCTCAGTGAAGCCACATTGCTTTTGAAAACCCAAGTTTTCTCAGTGCCTATGACAGCACCAACATACTGCGGTGCCCACAATTTCCTCTGCAATCTGCAAGGATGGTGTTATTACTCATCCATTTCACCAGGATATAACTATTTCTCACCATAATGTATTTAAGTCTCACAAACTTCTTGGAGAAAAAGCATATGGAGCTTTAAAGTACTTTATTCTCCTGGTTTGGGGGCCTGTCTATGGGAATAATGGGTCAAATTTCACCAGACATGCTCTTAACAGCTGATATTAGTTACTGGAATTACACTGTTTTCCATGTCTGTTTTACCTGGGGGGTGACTGGATTCACACAACATTTCAAACCAAAATTACCTGTGCATTAAAGGATGTTTTCCCTCATTCTTGGTAATATAGTTCTGGAAACCTATTCCTGATATTTCTTGTTGGGCAGGACAGGCCCACAGGAGATAAAGATACAGTTTTTATATCCATTTTACCACATGGTCAATATGCTCCTATTAGTGATTTTCAGTCTCATAAGGTAAAATATATACCAGGAGCTATTTTGTGACATCTCACTAGATGCAGAAAGCACAGAGAACTCAGTTGCTCTTAAAATATTAATTTAAACTCACATTCATGTGCAGATCCTATTCTTAATGGAGTGTAACATTCAGTTTATTTCTTTCCTTATATATATATTCTGTCTTCTGGGGAGTCACACTAACAATAATACTGTCCTAGTATCTTATACACTAGATTTACCTTCTTTTACCTCTTTTTGGGGGATTTGCACACCAATTCAATTAAAGTACAGAAGATGAAGAAGCATTTCACTACATTATTCTACAAGCAAAAGCTTTGTATTTGAAAACTAAAAAATTAAAGGCTGCTTTTCTTTCAAATAGCTTTTTCAATTAATAGGAGCATTAGAAGTCAGCTTTTTTTCTCTGAGCAACTGGTACCACAAGAGATCAATGAGATTATTATGGTACCATTGCTATTATAGTAGCACTTAAATACCTATACAATAGATACTTAAGCATTTTCTATCTGTATAGGCAGCTTTAGATGGTTATGGAAATTTAAGAGGCTAATTTTAGTTAATATTTTTAACTATTGATCAGCTGTATCACATAGTATTAGTATGGACAATGACAATCCTAGGCCTGTTTCTTTTTGGAACTTTTAACCTCTGCTTTTAAACATTCAGTTTAAATGCTCATCTGTGTTATAACCATTTTTAGGAACCCAAAAGTCCAGAATTGCCCACTTCAAGACCCACAGTGAAACATTTAAATATTCACACTACCTGGAGTCAGCAGAAACAGTTTGCAAGTAACTTAGAGACTCATAAGCTAATTACATTCCACATTTTTGCCTCTTTTTTCCTCTGAGGACTAGATGTATTATTTTTGCAAGGGCCAGAAATGAAGGACAGAATCCAGCTCTCAAATGTCTATTTCTAATTATGCTAACTAAACTGGGAGTTCTATTTGCATGAGGTGACAAAATCAGCATACACAACTGTCGTTATGTTGATAGCCATACATAGAAACACACATATGCTTGGCCACATGCATTTTCAGGGGATTCATGTTAAAGTACATTCAGAAATATTTATAGCAACAGGGAGGGGGGAGAAGGAAATCTTTCATCCCCCTTGTTTTTCTTTGCTCACATCTTCAGTTTTTCTACTAAGAAAGGAAGAAATAGATTTTTTCCTCTTCATTCCATTTTATAAAATTCCTTTTGCTTTTCCTGCTCTGTCTGCTACATGCTGCTGCCTAAGTCACAGGTAGGAGGTATTACAGAATCAAAAGGTACATTTGCTGAGAACATCCTTGCAACTCAGTTTGTGGCAGGAGAGAAAATGGAAGGCTCTGGGAGCGATTCGGAGTGCCTGCAGTTCGCTTTTTCATCAACGGGCGGTGTAGGTTTGTAAAGCTGCAGAAAATCCAAGCCTCGCTGTCTCTGATGCTGGAGTTCAGCCTCTCTGGGCTGAGCGGCTGCAGTCGCTGCAGGAGCGTTCAGACTTCACACTGTAAATGAGTGGTTTAGGGTGATGCTGCAGACAGGCGCTGGAGCTCATTTGTTTACAGATATCTCTGCAGGACAAAGAAGCTCGAGCAGATTCTGTGCATCTCTCAGTTTGACACTAATATTGATCCATGTAAAGTTTGACATTAATAGTTCTTCATGTGTTACCACTTCTATCATTCCTTTTATTCCTTTCTTGTGTACCTGGACAGCACCTTATTAGCTCCCCTCATCCCTCCTGTCCGGTTTTGCTCTTTAAGACTTCAGTTAGGCCAAACCCCCCGTATATCCCCCAAAAGACCATGTTTGCTAAGAACTAAGTATGAAATTTAAGGAAAAATAAATAGCTAACACAGGAAAGAATGCCTGCAAAGAAGTCATGCATGAGGCTTTGTACTCTATGAGCTCTTTAACTGCAACACAAACCTTACTTTTCCCCTCAGTCTTCAGCATCAGCTGTTGACACACTGTATTTTCTTTCACAAACATTTCTCAAAGCAAATGGATTAGTTTCATCTTAGCTTTTCCAAAAGAATGGTATAACCTGAATGATTATTTCTAGAGCTGACTCACCCAGAACAAAATACCTACTCAGAGTACATGGGGACAAAGCTAAGGAATTAACCTGTGAGTGAAACCCAGACCCAAAGACTCTATAGGCTGCAACTGAACTAGAGACAATCACATCTCCATAATTCAGCAGAGACTGATGGCCCTGAACTGAGCTTAATTAAAGCTCCCAGGTCCACAGATGTGGGGGAAAGCCCCAGGTGAAGCTGGTCACGGGCACTGAGAGTTTTTAGTACAGCTGATAAATTGTGTGAGGTGATGCCACTGGGTAATCTTTCTCTGTATTGCAGTTGGTGAACTTCAAAGTACAGCAAGCTCTGGGAAAAGGATAGTTTTCTTCTCATGGTTCCTCAAATAAAGCTTCAAAGATCCCCATGGTCTAAAGTTCCCTGAGCTTCAGTTCTGATCCAGGGAGGAAGGTGATATCATTATTTCAGCCTTTGATACACTTCACTGTTCTTTTTGTGGTGACCTCTTACAAGAAGCAGCTATCTACAGTGGTTTCTTTTTCCAGAATCCTTCAATATAAATTATCAGAATGGCTGCAGGGATGCTCAAAGGTTTTTGTCCACAGTCCATATTGAATTTCTTAAGCTTATTTCTTGAGATTTACTGAGTAATTTGCTGAGTGGAAAAAAATAGCGTTGACAGCCCCCAAAACTGCCCACGTATGCCCTACAAGGGTGTTACCCGTACAGATGGAAGAGCTCCCTTCCCTTCCTTCAGTGCTCTTACCTGCACACTGGTGAGGTGTTAGAGCATGAGGCAAACTCATCCCTCACCATGGCTGCCTCAGTTTCTCTGTATATCCAGGTAGGTATTTTTGCATGGATTAAACTCGATGGACATCTGTGAAATATTCATTATAATTATTATAACTAAAAAGCTGTTCAAAACAGACAGCTGAATATCTGTTGCAGTTTTTTGTATATCATTTCCCCCTCCACCCCCATCTCTCTCTGAGCTGTGAACAGGAGTCTTGGGTAGCACGAACTGAGAGGTGTTTTAAATGCAACATTCTCCATCCCTCTGAGTCATTGCTAGCCATCAGATGCTTTTTTGAACACTTGTTTTCATTGCTATACTTTGAAATCAAATATGGCTTCATGTTATATCCTTATTAAAAACCCATCCCTTTTCAAAACCTAAAACCAAGCTGTTCCCTCTCTATGACAGACAAGTCATTTTAAAAACAAAATCTGGGTGCATAAAATAAAGCACCTGTTTGTGTTCCTCTAAAACAAGCCTGGCAACACATCCACTGTTTTATAGCTATAAAGAGAAATTGATGCATTTTTCACCTGCGTTTGAATGAAGCATCAGAATCATAGAATGGGTTGGAAGGGACCTTAAAAAACATCTTATTCTAGGCTCTGCCATGGGCAAGGACACCTCCTGCTAGACCATTCAGAGAGTGGTAGCGTTTTTGCAAACCTCCAGTTGAACTATCTCAAGTGTTTCTTGTATTCTGGTGATTTCACAAGTGCTGTGTTCACACAAAGCCCTCCTCTACAGGTGCCAGCCCATTCCCAAGTGCTGTAACCAAACCATGGCGCCCTGACTGAACGGTGTGGCTGTGAGGATCAAACAGTGCAGCTGTACTAACCAAGCCACGTGGCTCCTTCGACCAAATCTTACCTGTTGGCTGGCAGCGCTGCACAGCTGGAGGCAGTGAATGCCACAGGGATCGTGGCACCCGTGAATGCCACAGGAGTCGTCGTACCTGTGAATGCCACAGGGATCGTGGCACCCGTGAATGCCACAGGAGTCATGGTACCTGTGAATGCCACAGGGATCGTGGCACCGTGCTGGCGGTACGGACTCACAGACAGGTACACAGGTGACTGTCTGCGGGGCGGGCTTACCGGGCTGCATACCCACACCGGCTGGGCCACACACGTGTGCCAACCTGTGTGCACACAGACGCAGCCCCACGTAGCTTCAGGGCAACCTGAACTACTCTGGTTTTGGGGCGTGAGCCCCGTTCCCAGGTCTTTGGGTACAGACACCAGTGCTGTGTAATCCCGGCCCCCTCGGCCCCTCGCAACCGCCGGACTACATCTCCCAAGATGCAGCGTGGTGCCGGTACCTTTAACGCCCCCTGGCGGCAGCACGGGGCGCTCCACAGGCGCGGCGGGCGGGCTGAGGAGAGCGGAGCCCGGGCGGCGTCGAGCGGGGCGAGGGGCGCGGGCTGGAGCCGCTGCCCACCGGCCCCAGAGCCGGGGACGGCTGTGGGAAGGGCTAGTGCGAGCTCGCCTGTGCGAGGAACCGCGCCGCAACCATGGGGAACCGCGGGATGGAGGATCTCATCCCGCTGGTCAACCGGCTGCAGGACGCCTTCGCCGCCATCGGGCAGAACGCCAACCTCGACCTGCCGCAGATCGCCGTGGTGGGGGGGCAGAGCGCCGGCAAGAGCTCCGTGTTGGAGAATTTCGTCGGGAGGTGAGCGGGGGGTGTCGCCGGGGGCGCGGGCAGAGCTGCCGCATGGCCAGCGCGGTGCGGGGTCCGCGGGCAGCGCGGTGCGGGAGCAGCGCGGGCAAAAGCTCCGCACGGGCGGCGCGGTGCGGGGAACGGGGGCAGGGACAGCGCGGGCAGAGGCTCCTCACGGGCAGTACAGTGCGGGGAACGGGAGCAGGGACAGCGCGGGCAGAGGCTCCGCACGGGCAGCGCGGTGCGGGAGCAGCGGCAGAGGCTCCGCACGGCAGCGCGGTGCGGGCACTCTGAAGGCGGAGCGGGCACAGCGCGGAGCGGGCACAGCGCGGAGCGGGCACGGCGCTCCGCTCGCAGCTCCTCGGCTCGGCGCCTGTGTGGTGCGCGGGCAGCGCTGCAGGACGCCCGGGCGCTGCGGTGCAGGGGTTCGGGGAGGCGCGGGAGGCAGACAGTGAGGAAGGGAGGGCTCCCCGCCTGGGGACGTTCCGCAGCGGGGTCCCCGCCACTGCCGCACCTTGGCGGCCGGTGGGAGCCCTCCTCTTGTCCTGGCTGTTACATAACGGAGGGGGCTGAAGTGGCTGTGGGGGCCTGCCCCATCCATCCCCTGGTCGGTGCGGGGATCCGAGATGGATGTTGTCGCTGCGGGGGGGGGTGATGCGGAGGGTGTTTAAGTTTAATCTGCTCCGTCCCCATCCCCCAGCCCAGGCTCGCTGTCCTCCATAGCGGATGCCATGTCAGGAGCTGCGGGGAGGCTATAGGAAGGACGGGGTTATAGCTCTCCTATATGCTCAAATCCCCGGGTGCTACCATTTTGTGACAGGCAATATACTGATGCCTTCCCTTCATGTGACCTTCGCATTCATCATCTGCAACTTGAGTAAATTGCAGACCTCGCTGCTTGGGTATCTGCTCCAGTGCAGACACACAACACCTTGGGGGGGGGGGGTGTTCCTCACCTTTTTCCTGGCCTTGTTAATTAATTGTATTAAGTTATGTACAGGTTTTAGTTATCCAGGTGATTTTTTATGCTATGACGAGCACACAGGTTTCTGGTGACTTGCCTTAAAAGCAGTGACTGCTGATACCTGGTCAGATGCTTGCGTGGGTTTTTCTCTTTCAGCAAACTGCATTTGTGACAACATCTATTGGATCTCGTTCCCCCACCCCCACTTTTTCTTTTAAGCTGTTTGCTGTTGGATGGCTTATAGAGCTTTTCCACTGTCAGAAGGGTCTGTGGTGTGGATTAACTGCTTGTTTAGCTGCAAGTAGCCTCAAATTCTGGACCTGTGCAAGGGTGTCTTTGAGCAGTGAGTGCTGAGTGTACTAGGAGGAAGGCACAGGGGTTGTATCTGGTACAAAGAAAGCATGGTCAAAATAAAAATTTTTCTTCTCTGCCATAGATCAAAGAGTTTTGAAAAAAATAAGAATATAAAATGTAAAGAGTTTGGCATCTTTTGTAGCTAACTTCCAAAGGTCCATGCAGCGTATCCCCCAGAGATGCTGGGATCATGCCAAGGGCAGGATGTTGCAGAAACACATTTTGCTGAACCTCAGGTCATAGTCCAGAATCCATTTGTTTGTCCATAGTCAAAGAAAAAAAAAAATTCCTGCCACCCAAGTGAAAAACTTCTTGGGCTGTAGCTTTCTAAGAAGGGAAAAATGGATCTTCTGAAATCTTTGAGCAAAACGGGTTCACCTGTTGGCTCTGCTGTTTTCATACTTTCTAAGTACTGGCAGTCAAACCTCATAAATCCTTTTTAGAGGATCTGTGCAGACAATGCTGCAGTGGTGTAGTAGATAATGCAGGGCTGCTGGGCCACAGGAGGATTTGTTGAAGGAAGGACAGTCGGTGTGTTGGGGTACACTTCTCCTGTCCTTTAGACCAACCACACAAGGGGATTTACTAATCCTTGGTGCATCTCCACTGGCACCAATTTAGAACTGGGGATTTTATCTGCTTGGTGGAAAATATATGAATTCAATTATCTTCTGTTTCTTTCTGATGATTCCTGTCACAGGAGAACTTGTGACCTTACCGTGTCCCATCAGCTGTCTCTCTAGCAGCAAGTTATACTGCTGTGGCTTTTAGAAAATGAAATAATTAAGGGTCCCCTGAGTAGGGGCTGAGAGCTGTCTGTAGAAAAGCATTTAGAGGATAATAATTGGAGGGGAAATGGAAAATGTCAGTGTGAAGAGGTCTTTTTCCATTTGATACCTCTGAGTGCTGGCTAGTTGAGACTGGTAACTTGAGACCTCTTACCACAGAATGTATGTGTATATGCTACAAATCCCAATCCTGTTAAAATAGTGTTGGGGCCCTGCTGTAATGTATAGTCTCTTTTCTTTCTGTGTGGTATTGGAAACCATGATAAGGAGCTATGGAAATAGTACCCAGAATAAGCATGGCTCTTCAGTGTGATTTGATAGGGGCTGTTTTCTTGTCTGAAGAGTCATAAGAAGAAATTGTGTGTAGACCTACTGTGTACAAATACAATTATTGCTGTAGTGTGGACATGACATATGTCACTGCTCCAGCTTGATACCAGGATGGTGGTGCAGCTATTGCTCAGCAGCTGCTCACTGCACAGTGAATGTGAGTGCTGATGAGTTTCTCTCTGAGTGGATGGAAATCTGTGCAAGAACAAATGCTGATGTGGTCGGTACTGGCTGGTGTGTGTGATGCAGACACTTCAGCAGAGGGGCTGTAGCCTCCACCAGGGCTGGTTTCCCTGCTCAGGACCTGCGGGGCTCCTTTCAAAATTGTCATCAAGTCACGTTTCCCTAACAAGACAGCACACTTGCCCCCTGCCAGACCTGTGTTGTGGCTATGCAGGGCTTCAGTCCAGGGCTGCTGCAGTAGTAGTAGCACTGAGTCCCACCCTTAGTAGAAACCTACAAGCAGGGAGGAATGATGCTGCCTGCAATCAGTGTTTAGTTACATGTCTTACCAAACAAATATTTTTTTGCCTCCTGAATTCGATGGCTTACTAGTTGCTGCTAATTGCGTTTTCAGTGACACTTACTCTGCTGCTAACAGATTATCCAACAGTGCAGAGTTTGTATTTATAATAATAGATGTCAGTGTGGCTGCTATGTGTGCTTTTGCTGCTGGAGTCTCAGCGTGGTGACTCTGATACCGGCTGGTGGTGATAAAACTGCTGAAGAAACAAGAAGCCACGTAGAAGCCAGACAGGTGACACATCTGTCCACAGACTGGTTTGTCCTGGGCCCCAGAACTGGAAGGAAGGTTAATCAGGTGAGCTCCAGGCATTTCCTCTTGGTGTGGTTATAAGCTTGTAGGGTAACTCAGGTTGGAAGGAACCTCAGGGATCATTTATTCTATTCTTAAGGTGTTGTTAGTTCCCTGATGTCTCCTTTCCTAAATAAATAGAATCAGGCACCTGTACCAGCAAAATTGGTCTGATAAAAAGAACAAAGCATGTGGTATGTACTAATTTGACTTGAGAGCCCAAATGGATGAGGAGGTTGTACGAGACAGCCCACAAGGCTGTTTGTATAATCATCCATGTTCATGCCACTCCTACTTTACCATGTGAAAATAACAAATATGTTTTCTTTAAATTCTGTGATCTCAGAGCACTGTTACACAAATCCTTGGATTTCTGGTAGTATTACTGTTATCTATGCTTTACAAACAGGAACACTGAAAGCACTGGGCTGTGTTCAGCTGGTTCCCAGAATGTCTGTGCCTTGTGGTGGTATCTGATCCAATGCAGGGTGCTGGGACAGCTGCATTGCTCTTCATGGGGAAAACAAGGCACCTCTGACTTCTCCAGAACAGATGGTTTCAGGGGGCTGCTGAGGAGGCAGTGACTAAGGGCTGGGAACAGTGGGTGGAAGGACTTGAATGGAGATGAAACCATCTTGTTTATGATCAAGGGACATAAGCAGTGCCAAAGTTGTGGGCAGTGAATCAGTGTTTACTTGACCTCAGACCTGAACTGGAATCTGGTACCCCACAAGCATCTTCTCTTGGAAGCTGTGCACCCAAAATAAGGGTACTTAGCAGTCTGTCACCAGGCTCTGATGGTATGTGCTGAATTCCCTGATGTTTGTGTGTTTCCTGGAAGGAATCAGGAGACAGGTGTGGGCCAACTCAACCATGTTGGGCTAACTTTGCCTCTCCTAACACACTGAAATTTCCACATGAGTAAAAGAGAAATGGGAAGATGCAGCACTGCAATGCCTTTGGCAGGGGAAAGGCTAAATACTCATTAGGCGTAGCTGCAGTAATTGCTGTGACAACATCAGGCACGGGCCTGGCAGCAAGTGTCTTTGCTTTTCTATGTCCCATACTGGTGATGCAAAGCTAGATCCTAAAGCCTCAGGGTTTAGTTTGGCTTCAGGTGTAACTTTGAGGGGCAACTTAATACCTTCCACAGCCATTTAGAGACAAATACACACTCAAGATGTGATGAGGGAATGCCTTCCTTGATAAGACATACTTTGCTTTGTTATGGAAAGCTTCCCCAGCAAAATACCTTCAGAGACCAGCAGCAGTATTAGCAACTATGCAGAAGTGAAGGATACTAAAGAGGATGCATAGAGATCCAGATACTTGGCCTGTTCCTGCAGGAAAACTGTTTTGTTGATGATCTTTGTACATTTAACTTGCTCAGGCTTCTGCTGCAGTATGTGCTTTATGAGCTTGAGTGCTGAAGACTGAGTGTTCAGATCTTGTACAAGTCGTGGCTTTATTATGCATAAATTGAGGATGTCCATTGTACTGGGCAATGCTGAGCATCACTGCAGTACTTCAGGAGCAGATTTAAATTTAAACAAGAAGATACATTCACAACATGTGCTTTGGCCACAAAAGAGGTTCTTAAGTGTGATTCTTCTAAATTTTTGAGGGTTCTGATTTGAGGCGTGTGCTGGCAGAGAAATGATTAATTGCAAATCATGGATCTTTAATTGTTGTATTATAAACACATCTGTGAGCCAGTCAAATCCTGTTGTGTATTTGCAGCTTGAAAACACAGGCACTGCTTGTGAACTGACTTACTTAGGGTTGGATGGTGCAAGAGCCAGGAGTAGGATTCTGCTGCTTAGAGAATTTAAATTATGGTCAGATAAGTCATTCAAATGGCAGCCAGTCTTTGTTCTCCAGTAAAGAAAATACCTATTTTCATCTTGGATTAATTGAAGAAGGAAGAAAATATGGAGCATTAGGGGAAATGGGTAATGTGTTACAGCAGACCCCAAGATAAAATAATTTCACTTAAGAGAAATCTGTAGATCTCTGAGCAAACATTTGTGGGAGGAGGAATGCTAGAAGAAGATACATAATTTAGTTAAAACATAATATAACATAAAATGGATGGCTATGAGGGAAAAACCTGCGAATCTCAGTGATTGTGAATGCAGCAGCAGTGTCTGCTTGTGTTTGTTGTCAACTTCTTTTAATCCTATCGGGGTTGGCTCAAATAAATACAAGTCTAATATTTTTTTCTACTTCCTGCAGCAGTTACATGTTCTCTGCAGATCTTGCTAGCTGTATCTTTCAGCTTAATTCTTTAGTGATGATCTTGTGCTTCTGGTAACTGCTCACTAGTCTTACAGCCTTATATTCTCTAGAAGAAGGGATCTTTATGGTATATCTCAGATCATATCAGAATTTACCCAGGGAAAGGAAACCAGCTGGTGCTCAGTGCTGTGCAAGTTGGTGTTTGGACCTATTGGTGTATGAAAATGACAGGTTGCCTTGTCATTGCTGGAATTCATCACCTGATAGCTGACAGATCAGGGATGCTGCATTTCCTTGTGCGGACTCTTCCTTGTTAGTATGATAATCCTCAAGCTGAGAGTTTTAGAATCTCTTTTTTTGATTAGTCCTTACTTTGCTTCGAGATAAGTAAATGTGGAATTCTTTGTGTTTCCTCAGTAAACAGGATACAGTGATACAAGGCTGTAAAGAGAGAACAGGACCAGTGGGGAAAGGAGTCAGAAGTTTCCAAAAGCTACTGTCAGCTGCTCCTGTTTTTTAAAACTTGGTGTGCTTATCACACAGTCAAAAAACCTAAATAAAACCAGGCAAAGCAAAGATGACCTACTGTTTTTAAAGGGTACTGATTGTTTTCAGAAGCCATTCAATACCTATCTGGGAATACCAAGCTAAGTCCTTGACCCTGACTTTTCCAGATCCTCAGAGCAGGCTGAGCACTGCTAGACTGAAACAGAAGGAATAGGAGCCTGTCTGCAACAGCTCCTATCTGAGCTTCTGAAAATGTTATTCTGAGGCAGGAAGTTAATCCCCTTCCTGATCTGGTGAATTCCTGAATGTCCCTACTTTGTACTTCAGGTTTGAGTCTGTCTGTGCAAGTGTGAGTAAAAATTCTGACTAAGGTTTTTTTAAGATGGATCTTCTGGAGGAGAAATTGAAGCAGCTTATAACTTAGCATAAGTTAATCAAGAAAACAGTTCTTGCTGTGTTCTAGCTACTGGGGTGAAACTTATTATGATGCCTTGAGCAGTGAATATATTGGACAAGAGCAAACCCATGAGTGCTCCACCCATGCAAGCCAGTGCTTAGATTTTTTGTTTCAGGCAGTGCATGAGTAGCAAAACCAGAAGAGTTAGTGAAGAGGTGGCAGGCAGTCATCTAGAAGCATATGGTGTTCAGCCTATGTGGTCAATGTAAAATTGGTTTTGAGGTGGTGTCTGTGAAAGGAGATTTACTGATAATATGCAGGGTAAACCTACTTCCTTGATATGCCACTAAAAAAAAAACACCCCAAAAACTTTGGGTGTAATACTTTTTTCCTTTTTGGGCTCACAGATCTGTAACTATATGAGTCAGAGGACTCATAGTTGTGAGGAGAGATGAAATCAAATCTGGTCCAAAAAAAACCCGAAAAATACAAACCCAGAAATCTAGTCATGCACGATGGGAAAAATAGCTTACTAGTGGGACAGTTTCCCATTCTACTTGGAATTTTCTCTTCCTGGCCTCTGACCTGGTTTTGCACCTTCTGATAGAGAGTGGAATCTCATGGTTAAGGAATATTGTCTCTTATTGCAGGCAAATGGGCATGTTCAGCTTTGAGGTAGGATTCTGTTCTTTGCTCTGAAGCTAAATTCTTAGCAATTAATTTTTATACCTTTTTCTCCATCCTTAAAGGAGAGGCTCTTGGTGTCTCCCATGACATACAGGTGTATGTCATTAATGGCCACTTGAAATAACATTGGAAAAGGTTAAGCATAAAGTGATAAACTGTTTTTCTTAAAAATAAATGAAAACTCTGTAAAGATGGCACTGCAGTGTCTGTCTGAGCCCTTGCAAACGCCTGCCTTCTCTAAAAACGTTGTGCCAAGAACTTTAGTTCTTCGTGCAGGTTGGTTTGTTCAGTAATTTGCAGATTACTTAGGTCTGCTCTGCAGAGATGGGGTCTGGTGCAGCCACCTTTGGCTGCTGGCATAGATCAGGTACAGGGTTTGAGGGGTGAGGGTGTTCTTAGAAAGCACTGGGAGATGAGAGACTGCCCTAGTGCCTGGTAGCACTTGAATTTTTGAGCCTGGTCTTTTAGGGCAAGGATGAGCAGCGCAGCCATACAGAGGAGTGAGCCCAGAGTTTTGTACCTAGGGACTTTCAGCAGTTGCATATTCTGGTCAACTTTGGAGGTGGTCAGCCCACAAGCAGATACTGATTCTGAAAAACTGCAAAAAAGTTATTTCTCTTAATTTACATTTATCTGTGATCCATCTACAGCACACATCGTGCTTATTTTGGGGTGACTTGATGGAGTTTAGTAATGCAAACTGGATGTGTTACTCAGAATTAACTACTGTAGATATTTGGTTAGCTATGAAGAGAAGGGCTGAGAACATTTCAGTGTTTACTGACGAGCAGGCATGACTGCATCAAACCACTGTGACTGTCAACTGAGGGCACAATTTAATGTTAGATATTTAAACAATTATTCTAGGTGACTCATTGATACTTTGTACTTAGGTCCAGCTTTGTTTTCAAAGTGAATATTTTAGTCAAGTTGAATATAAAGTGGCTCCACAGTTTTCTAAAGTTATCTTATGTAGCTGGGCAGACAGGACAATTAAATTGCTGATGTTTGCTTCCTTTGTGACCTTCAGGTTTGTCACAGCTCCGAGCCTGGTGCTGACTGTAATAGATAAGTGCTTTGCTTTCCTTCAAGACACAGGAGAGAAACAATGAGCCCTGAGTCTGAAATCTAACAGTGTCTCTGTTTTCTCCAGAGCATCTGACATGGCAAGTTTTGGCAGACCCAGCCATGACCAAATGGAAGTGAGATGGTCCTTGGTTAGTAGCTTCTTGCAATTCAGCATAACATGCTTTTGGAAGCAGACGTTATGCAAGCTCCTCAAGCTGTGTCTTACTGACTGGAAGCAAACTTGCCAGCTTCTGCCATTTTTCTGCAAGTCTTGTGACTTGTGTGGCTTTTCTTAGAGCCCTGGCCACAGCAATCAAGCGAACAGAAGAGCAGTGTAGCTTTTGTATTGAAAACAGCAATTTCTAATGTGGAGGTTTGAGGGTATTTTTTTTTCTCTAAAAGATGTTGTTTCCCTAAACGCTTCTGGAGACAAGTATAAAGAATCTCAAAACTTCTAAGACCTACATTGTCATCTCTTCCCTTCCTAAAAATCAAGGCTTAGTCTCAAAACTATAAGCTCTGCTGAAATACTTGTGTTGCAGTCGCAATGAACAATAAATGAGGTTTGGAATAAACCCAGTACCTCACTTGTGACGGAAATGGGAATTGAACTGGAGTCCCTAGGGCTGAAAATACTATTTTAATAATGTATTGCCTCAACAGTCTCCTTTAACTCTCCCTTTCCTGTTTCTTATGGCTTTAGGCTGCATTGTCGCAGCCGTGTGGAAGGGTGAAGAGTTAATACAACCATAGCAGACATGGGAAGTGCTGGGCTCCTGTCTGCCTGCTCAGTCTGTCATTTTGGGGCTGGGAAACACTCTTGCTGCAAGAGGGGTCAGTGTACTATATGTGATGCCTAAGAGAGGACACAGCCAGTGTTAAACAGATACTGTTGTGGATTTTGGCTGCAAAGCCAGGCAGTGTTGCTGTAATGCTGGATAAGAGCTGATCATAAACTGCAGCTGTATTTCAGAGTAGTTTTTCATCTGCATTCAGACCCTTTCTCGTATCAATAGGCAGAAGTCTTCAGAGATGCTGAGCAGTCGGTTCTCAACATCTGCAAATGTTTTCACAGCAGAGCTAACTTACCCTGGAGAGCACTCAGAGAAACTACAGTGTTTCCCTGGTTTTTTAAAATTGAGAATGGAGATCCAGGGATGGGGGAGGCAGTGCTGAATTTCTTAGAACAAGGAAAGAGGTACCTAAAGGCAAAAATCTTGAAGTCTTTGTTCAGTTCCTCCTCTTTGTCTTCCTGCCACTCTTACATCTGTAAAGACAGAGTAAGTTACATTGGATCTGGCTCAGGACTCTGACAAATTAGCAGACTGTTTCAGCCTTGAGAGCTCTTCCTCATCCAAGTAGTTATAAATCTCTAAAAATCTGGCTTATAATGACTGTCCATTTGCCACCTGCCTTCCAGCACAGGAACAATTCCCTGTCAGCAGGGGAATACATCTCGTGAGCTGTTAGTTCAGAATTAAACCAGTAAACAACAAAGCTCTAACCCTCACAGGTTTTATGTTGATATTTAGCCTCACTGACTTGTTTATGATTTATTCTGAGCTTACCCTGCTCTGGGTCATGATGGGACCCCTTGATTCTGATGCATGTTAGGTTTTCTCTCTTTCTGGCTGCTGTGATCTCTTGTGTAATCTCTGGCTATTTCTTAAGCTGATTGTGCTTTTACTTTTAATAGAAGCTCCTCTATGAATAGCTGGGAATTGCCTGAGCATGGTGGTGGCCTTGAGAGGAGATCTGTCGCAGTGGGGTTAAAGCTACGGGTAAGGAGGAGGTTGGTACGTTCCAAAATGCAGAATACCCTCAGGGATTGGTGCATGACATGTGTCACACTGCAGAGCTGATGCTGCAGCTCCAGCACTGAAACTCAGGTCACCTCTTCTACAACATGCAGCTCTCAGCAGAGATCCCAGCAATAAACTTCTCCCCTCTGGGCTGTGCTACTTTGATTCGTTCCTAAGAATTACTGTGCTTATGCCTATGGTACAAGATGTGTTTGTTATCTCAGGCCTGCAAACTACCAGGCACCCCAAACTCCTTTTAGAGAAAGATCATTTCCTGAATGAATTTATATAGACTGTTGAAGGAATTATATTTAAAGAATGTTTACTGCAAAAGAGTGAGTTACTGCACTGGCTCTTGATGTTTTGCCAGCTTCTGCTTGGAAAAAGTTGAATTCACATTGGACACCTGGAGGGGCAAAAGCAGATGTCTTAGAAGTCACTGTATTGGTGGAGTGGAGATACAAGGGAGAGAAATTTAGTTAAACCCTTTACTTGGGGAAAATAAGGAAAGAAATGGAAGGCTGTAAGACTGTGGTCTGTCCAAGTCACTCTGCCACAGTTTTGCTATCAGAATGCCCACTCATAAGGCAACACCTGTTTTGATTTTCCTTTGCTGTTGTTGTTGTTGAATTTAAGCCCAGCCTTTTTGTGACTTCTCGTGGTCACTGCCCAAATTTGACTAGAGCAAAATGTGCCTTGTGGCATGAGAAGTGCTGTTCCATTGGACATTGGAACCAGACAGGAGGTCAGGAGCTCATGTCTTCTGGGACTATTGATCCAAGTTTTCTTCTGGTATAGCGTGAAATGGAGATGTCTTGTGTGTTTTTTTTAATTAGATTTTAATGCTTCTGACTTTACTCTGCACTAGAGGTGTTTGCAATCAGTCTGCTGGGTCTTCTTCAAGGGCTTTAAGAGGCAGTGCCTCTGCATCGTGTTCCCAGCCCAGATTGATCCTAATTATATCTGGAGGTGCAGCGCATAGCAAGGAGCCTGGCTCTGTTCCTGCATACTTCTCCAGGCAGAGCAGAGATGTAAATTGGCATCTTACATTCCCTCTGCAGGACAGCTGTGCACTGTGGGCAGTTTAGTCAGGATGCCTGAGTGAAGCATAACTCTGTTGCCCCATGGAATTCTGTCCTTCCTGCCAGGCCTGTTGGAAGGGAAGCAGGCTACTTCCCCATCCACAACACTGCCTCTTACTACTGACCTGAGATAAGCTATTGGAGTGCATGCATTCAGCTTTATAAACCACCACCAGTTTGTGGCAACTAACATCATATCATGGCTTGTTGAGGTGCCATCCTTCCTCATGCAGCTTCCCTTTGGGTTTGTTTCTGTGGCTCATCAAAGCGACTTTGCCTTTCCCAATGAACTCTTTCAGTTGTCTGTACCCTTTAAGGAACTCAGGCTCTGGGCAGCCCGTCTCCTTTTCTAGCACACAATGCTGTCTGGGAGTGGAGGAAGTGTCATACTGCAGTGATGAAATGTGCCTCCAGCTACATTTGTTCTTCTCTTGGGTCTTGCAGCAAATACCAGGACTCCAGAGGTAGAGTTTTGACAAGAAATCTAAGATTATACTTAGCACAAGTATATTTGATAACTTTGAACTTGTCATTGTGCCTGGTTTCCTTCACTGAAGGAGGGAAGGACAAAAAGGAGGATAACCCCCTTTTTTATCCAGAGCCTCCATGCAATGAGTAGTGTGAATTTTAGTTACTGCTGCACAGTATAATAGTGTCTCTGAACATAGAAGAGCCCCTACTGCTGGGCAGCCTTTAGTCTGGGCTCAGCTGCTGCCTGGCTTCAGAGATTAAGACACTGGTGGTGGGAAATAGCAAGGTCAGCCTGCTGCTTGTCAGTCTTAGCATCCCTTAATCCTAGGGTGTTATTGTGGCTGTGCTTTCCCATCAGCCATTCCTGTCCCAGAGTTTTAGTGTACAGCTTGTCCTTTTGTTTTCTCACAGCTCAAGTTGCAGGTGCTGAACAGGTCATGTTTTTCAAGGCTACAGCCTTCTGTTACAGCAGAGCCAGAGGTTGTTGGTAGGTTTATTTGTGCCAAAGCAGAACAGTGTTACTGCAGTGTTATGACAGATCAGTGTGTGGCTTGAAAAAGAGGCAAAGATGCTGGGTCATGGATTTACCTTTCTGGCCTTAAAAAAAATATCTGTTTCTTCACTACTGTCATAGGGACTGAACTAATTTGATGCTTTGGGGTGTTGCTGCTGCCTGATATTGTCTTCTTGGGGGCTGTCTGGAAGTTACAGGGAGATTCTGCAGTTGCAGGGAGATTTTTGCTGGAGTATGTATGCTTTTGAAGTAGCAAAAGGAAAACTTGCGTTTGTGCTGTGATGGTGAAAATTAAGCAAGACAGACTTAAAGGTCTGGTTTGTAGTTTCTGGGGTGGAGAATACATCATGTAGTGCAATATTTCTGGTGTTACTCTTTTTTTTTTCTCATGAGTAAATACAGCCTTGTTTCCTTTCTCCTGGGATTTTAATTCTTGAAATCAAAACTGCATTTTCCACAAATGTGTAATCCTTACTGCCACATCCATTCAGGCTACACCAGGCTGCTTATTCTCTTAAGTTGCTGATATTGTTATGCAGAATCAGTGCTGTATTATTCTTTACCGTGAATATCCCAAGGCAGCAAACAAAATCCAGGACTTCATTTTCTATTACTCAGAAAATCCTAGAGGAAGCTACACAGCAGCAGTGCTGCAGTTTTCCCCTCTCTCCAGCCTCTGCTTCCTCAGCTCTGCAGCCTGGAGTCAATGCGGCATTTGCTATAACGGGCAGTGACTTTTTGAGATCAGGCAGTGCACTATAGGCTGTACCACTCTCTAAATCATTCTCCACGGTAAAATGCAGAGCTCCAAACAAGCAAATGCCTTTACAGCTTTTTACCTGCAGAAACACAGAGTAAATTGGCTCACAAGTACACGTGAGGTGCTGGAGTGTTCTGTTTTGATTTCCCATCTGTGTTCTACGTCCTCACGTATTCTGGACTAACCCATCTGCAGGAGGATAGCAGGGAGGGAGCTGGCAGATAACTCGTCCCTCAAAATGGAGGAGGGGAAGAATATTCCTGATTAATTCTCTCACAGCAGAGATGAACTGAAGCAAATGACATTTAGGATGAGATGGCTGAGTTTGTATGCTGGGAGTGCCTCTTTTTTCTCCTCCCAACTCTTGAGCTGTAACTGTAGGCACTTGCTTAAAACCTCAGCAGCTTGGGGCTGATGCCCACCAGTGTGGGATGCAGGAGCTGTGTGGACATCAAACCGATTTGTTTCTATGGAAACAGTAGATTTCACCATGTTTTAGGGAAGTAGGAGAGGAATTATTCCCCTGGGCCTGGTTCTGGCTCTCAGATTGGATTGGTTGCTGCACAGCAATTGTAGAGCAGCAGCCCATGAAGGGATTATCTATCAGGCAGTGATCACAATTAGGGAGAGAAACACGTGGCTCCAGTCTGCTCCCATTGTGGGATTCCCAGGGTCACAGACCTCTGTGACACTCAAAAACAAAGAGTTTTACCTTGGTTACTCCCAGCCCCAAAGGAGGGCTGCATTACAGTGCAGGCAGCTGCACCCAGCTGGGGTGGCTGGGGGAATGAGCTGGGCTTGTACCTCACCACATCTTTTAGGCAAGAGCTGAAAACTACTTGTGGTGTCTACAAGGTCTGGAGGAAGCTGAGATCTTTCAGACAGACTTCAACTGATGCTTTCTGATGAAATTATTAAAAGTCGAATTTGTTGTACTGCTCTCAGAAAGCCTCAGCACTTGAAGTGCTGTGACTAGGGGTGATGATTTTGAGACCTTTTTTTTCAAAAATGAAAGGTAACCTTGTGAGACCACAGAAGGAATCAAAGCATGAATATGAGACTTAAACAGGTTCAAATAAGAAGAGTTTTTATTAAACCCCATATATTCTTAGTGGTCTGTGGAACTGAGTCTCTTCAAACGGGCCTGGTGCCCTTGTGCAAGATCCCAGTGCTGGTCCTTCTGAAGGAGTTTACCAACACCTCTGTATTTGAGGCTCTCAGGCCCTAAAGGCACTTACTGTCCAGGCTCTAGTATTGACTGTGAGAGGGAGAGCTTGTTTTTCTAGACAGAAAGAAGGCAGACCATGGAAAACTGACGGAAAGGGTAATGCTTGTGTGTGTTTGAACCTTTTCCCAAGGTACTGCCTTGTTTCCTCCAAATGTAGGACAGAGGCTGTGTAACCGTCTCTAATAGGGAGAAATTCTGTTTGCTCAGTTTCTGTCACCCCTTACTGTATAAAGGGGTTTCCTGTATTCCCTGTTATGTAAACTGAGTTAGGGATGAAGGGCAGCTTCTAGCAGAAATTCTTGCCTTATGCTTTGTAGTACAGCCACTAAGTCAATTGGATGGGATAATCCTGGTTATGGATTTGCAGGGGTGCATCAGAAGAATGCAGCAATACCTCTGCTTTACTTTCAGGTCATCTAAAAATATATATATAGACCTTGAAAGTCAGGCCAGATCCTGCTTTAAGGTCTACCAAGCATAAAGCTGGAGTGTGCTGGAATTCTTTGGAATTACTGTAGACATACAGCAGCAGAAGTGCCTGGGGCAGACTCTTGGCTATGCCAGTTTAGTCTGCATGCTGGCAGGCCCCCAGGGCATTGACTAGAAGTGTAAGAGTGCCTGTGACTTCCTTGGAAGTGTCTTGCCCTGTGGAAGCAGGGCAGCCATGAGGGCTCTGTAGTTGTACATTTGATTAACTGGTGCACAGCAGCTCCAGCACAGCCATGACTTGGCATGATGCACACAGCTGTCTTCCAGATTTTGATGCATCCTGAAGCCAGTGGAGTGTGAAACAGAAAAATCAGCCCGAAGGATTCAAATGCAAATAAACAATAGCAAAACTTAACTTATCCTACTGCTTCCAGCAACTTGCATAGAGGCATGTACAGGAGAGGAGTTGAGATGCAGAGAAAGGAGATATGGAAAGAGTGGATGGGAGAGGCACCAACTGCTGTGGATGGCTCCTGGGAACCAGCCTGTGCAGTGAGAGATAAGCCAGAAAAGCAGAATTTAGTGTGCTCAGGGAGGGGTGGGGGAGAGAGCTGTTTCCAAGTGAGCATTCATGTAAAAATTGTTGTGTGCTTTCCTTCAGGCTTCGGCAGTGTTAAGGAAGGTGCTGCAGGCAGGAGTCTGAACATGGCCACTGCGGTTGAAGTATCGGTGATGTGAGAGAACATTGCCCCAGGGTGTTCCCTCTCTCATTGTCTGAGCCCCCTCAGCCCACACTTGGCTCAACAAGCACGTTCTGAGTGGGAAAAACACGTTTTTGATTAACACTTCTGATGTTCAAGGCATGTGGGTGCTGCCAGAGACATGAGAGCACGTGAATATTGCAGTGCCTTCCAGCAACAAAAATCTTTTTCCTGTCTTATAAGAAAGATCTGGGCCCTACCAGAAATTACCCAGACAACAGAACTGGACACTGTCACATCTGTATTTGTAAATCAGTGGCCAGTAATTGTGTTGTGTCCCAGGGTGAGGAGACAAGCTGATGATAAAATGGCTGAGATGGAAGCTTGAAATTCAACTTCTGTCCCTCCATGGCAGATCATTTACCCCAAATGTCAGTAGAACAAACCTCACCATTATGCCTGTCCACGAGGAACTGAATTTGATTTGCCAAACTCACTGTGTAGGCTTTCAAACAGCCAGGCATGTAGCTTTCTATGGAGGTGGATTCTCTTGGAGGGGGCAATCTCCTGAAAGGTTTCTTGTCTCTTCAGCAGTCTGTGGTGTGGGGTCATTGTGGTTTTTTAAATGTTGTGTTTTGCAATAAATGTAGGTTTCTGATGTGGCTTTATTGAGTTTATATGTTAACTCTATAAATACACTGTGTTTTTCTTATTTGAATGAACTGAGAGCACAGTGTGAAAAAAGATTCAGGAGAGCTCCAGAACATGCATATCCTGGTCAGTGGTAAAAGAGGTGCAGGAAACACATCAAAGGTGATTCTTGTGGTGAGAATCATGTCAGGTCTGGAGCAGGATGTGGTGTGAACATGTAATGCTACTATTGCTACACTTATTTATTACACTGAATTAGCACAGTTACTGTCCCTTCATGTTTGAAGACCTCAGTGCCTTATTCTTCACAAAAGACCAGAACATCCCTCGCTTGCTGGGCCCTGTGCTGGTGTCAGGTGCAATTCTGCACGAAGGAGTAGAACAACTTGAGGCAGATTGGGAGAAGGTGCCAACTTCAGAAGTTACTTTCTATTTCATTCTCTACCCCCTCTGACTCGTGTTTGCAAATTATCCAGTATTATGTTTTATATGTGTCCAGCTTATTCTGGCACTTGTGTTTTGCCCTGCTTGGGCAGCACCTGTGAATTTTCTAGGACAGTCTCTGGGAACTCACCTTAAGCACAGCAAACTCCCACACTTGAGAGGCTGTTTGGTCCTTTTGCCTACTGACGTGGGGAGCTGTACTGGGGAGAAGTGGCCAGGTGTTGGAGAGGCTGTTTGAGGGTCAGAAGTATTTAACAAAGCAATTGTAAGTGTTCCAAGCCAGCACAATAGTGTTAACCTCGCTCTGCACTATTGTAAATAGGAACTCAAGGTACAAGGCAGTGGGAAGCCTTCTCTTTAAATTTTTTGTTTCTCCTAACATGTATATTATGATGACACTCATGAACTATTGCTTGTCTTTATTTTTCACAATTGTTTTCTTGAATAATGAATCATTGTGCACAATAATATTGCCACTATACTGGAAAATGGTGTACTTACAATAGATCTTTATTTCTATATATATCCATTGTGTGACCAGTACCAATTGCATCCTAAGAAGTTACATTATACTGAGTGCTTATGGAATTGCTCTTGTTCACTGTGGGTCAGGACTTAGGCATACTTGTGCTGTGGAGATTGGCTGATAAACAGTGCACATCCTCTGGCTTGAAGTTATCCAAAGGTGCTAACCTTAATGGAAAAAAACATGGCTTAACTAGGAATAAGACTTACCATATGATTATGAGTCTGTATGACTGGTGTGCAAGTTCACATGATGCAGTATGAAAGCTTAGGACAGAGGAAAACAGAATAGCAGGTTGATGGATGGTTTTGGTCATAATGCACCTGGTTTTTTTTGCTGTTCCTCTTGACCTGTCTGGCTTTTTTTTTTTCAGGCAAGAGAAGAGCTCACAGAGCCAACCAAGTTAGCAGGAAACTCTGAATCTGCAATGCAGCCCTCTTGGCAACCTTCTGGGTGGCAGGGGAGAGAGCAAATTTGTCTTTGTTTTGCCCCACACTGAGTTATGGAGTTGCTTACAAATGTATTTGCATGTTGCTTGAAGGATCAGACCAGGAAGGTGCTCCAAGGGCAGACCTGCATCCTTCTTCTTTATAGTAGAACTACATGATGTCTGTTGTGAAGGAGCACCAGGAGTTAGTGACCAAGAAGTACAAAGCTCCTACTGTTTCTGAGGTGTTTGTTTTAGGAGCCAATATGATTAATAGTAAATATTTTTAGTGTGTGGTTAATGCCTCATAGGTATCAGCCTGTGTGTTAAGGATTCATTTTGATGTGCTGAAGTAAGAACATGTTTGAAAATATAAGTGCTGTGAGATGAAGTGCTGTTCAGAGAAATGTATAAGCTGTTCACAGAATGCAGCTTGTATGAAGATGTGAATGTTGTTGATGGGCACAGTGATCAAAAGAATCATATGTCAAAGGTACCAATACCCCTAGATTGGCTTGGGATTCTTGTAAAGCACTGTGCTAGGCTGAGCTAGGGAGGAACTCTTGATCTGGATGTGTGAGAATGACAAATGATCAATTACAAGCCTTGACAGATGAAAATAGTTTGAAGCTTAGGCAGGAGCAGGCTTGAACTGTGTAAGCAGACAGTAAAATCCATGGGGACAGAACTGTATTTCTTGTGGCATATTGGCACAGTGCTTTGTGCAGTGCATTTCTGATTGAATTGCTGTCCCCGGGCACCATCAGAACACAGGAAGTTACAAGTACTCGAATTAAAATACAAACAGCCCTGTGCAATTATGGCGGCTGTGTGAATCTTAATTTTCTGAAACTAATATAATCCAAACAGGGGATTAATTGCATCCCTTAATACCCTATTTTTCTATAGATGTTTAATAAGAAATCAGATAGAAATTAAATGATCAGATGCTGGTGTTCCCTTCTGTTCTTTGCAGCTACTTTTATGTCTTCATAAACTGCTGTTTTGGCTCTTTAATTTAGGCTTTAACTTCTCTAGTGCATTCTAATTCAAGAATCTCAAAGGTCTGGCAAACAATTGACTGCAATGATGCTGTGCTGGTTTGTGTAGACTAGGCCTAGATTTGTATTGCAGAGCCATCTTCAAACAGCTTTTTGAGCCTTCCAGCTTCTCCAGACAGGGAAAGCAAGAATTCTGTGTTCCACATGGAGCAAGAGATGGTACCATGGGCTCTGTTCTGGTTTGGACTGCTGAAGAGTTCTGCTGCAGATTCATTGCAGACAACAATCATGCCTGAAAAAGCTTTGACTTAAAGTCTGTTCAGAAATACAGATTACCAGTGGATGGAGAAGGTGCAAAACTTGAATTTGGTGGAAAGGGGGAATAAATGATGCTCATATTTGCAGTGGAAGAGAATCTGTGGTGAAGCAGATTGCTGGAATGAAACTGTAAATGCTAGAGGAATCTCTAAGCCTTAGAGCACAGACCTGATGCAGTGAGCTGACACTTCTGGCAAAGCATGAAGGGACAGACTGGCTCATGCAATCACTTGTACTTATCAGGATTTGAGAGCATTTATTCCAGCAAAGCTGGTGGACCAGGCACAACATGCCCCTAACAGTCACAGAGGTGCTCAAAGACTTGCTTTTCCTCCAGAGATCTCAGTATCTGATTGAGCAGGAAAACATCAGATCAAGTGTTTGACCAAAGGAGTAAACAAGTATTCTTTGATCTGAGCAAACTATGTGTGTGTGTGTGGACACAAATGTGCCCCTGCTGCAGGGAACTAGCTCATCTGAATATCTTTTAACGGACAGTCACATTTTCTTCAGTTTAGCAAAAGTGAATAATCACAAGAAACATGTCTGAAAGTTTCAGTGTGTGCCTATTCAGGTAATCCCAAGTTTTTCCATATGGATGTGTGTCCTACTTTTTTTTAATTGCATTTATCTTTGCTTCCCTTTCCATACAATATATGTTGATTTATACAAGCAGTTTGTCAGTTGCCTTTGTTTTACTAATAGTCTGGGCAAAGTGTCTTTGGTTGGTGATACTTTTAACTTCTAATCCTCTGTACTGTACAAGTCATTAAATGAATTATAAAACTTGTTTGTAGAGCAGAGGTGGTTTTTTTGGTCATTTATAGCCACTAACAACCTTTTTGTTCTGTAGGATTCTAAGTTACCTAATGCATGAAGGCTTTTTGTATATAGTGTCTGGCTTAGTAAAAAACTTCAAACCAACAAAACAATTAAGGAAACCCCAATTCCCAGTGCCCGGATTATAAATATATTGTTGCATAACATCAAGGTTGCTTTAATGTATTTTCAATGTGTTTGGATTTTGTTTCAGTGTTGCTCTACAGTAACTGCTAGATTGGCTCCCTTCCCCTCAACATTTTTTTTTTACTGCATTACGAATGCAGCTTTCAGCCCAAATCTGCACTCTCATGCAGCTCGGCATGTGAAAATAGTAATAAGACTGGAAGGGATGCTGTGATTGTGCTTGCCCCGAGGTAGCTAGTCAAGGACATGTGTAAGCACTTCAGAACTGAGCAATGCAAAATATAACAATAAATACCTTTTCAGGTCACTTCCCTGCCTGAACTCTTTCAGCCTGAGACCTGTCAAGATGTGCATCCTTGATTCTTTTTGTTGCCTTGGTTTAGAAGAGCAGATCTATCTCTGGCCAGACCAAGAATTTACCTACCTCAATATTCTCTCTCTGCCTGTTAATAAAAAATGAGTGTAAAATACATAGAAATAAGTCTTCCAGTAAGTGATGTTTTGGGATATGTAGTTATCTGAACCTAGTTTTCCAACCTTGATAAAATGCTTGGAATTGCATCGCTAGAACTGGTACCTCAATATCTTGATTCAGAATTTTGATTCAAAAGCTAAGAAAGCTAGAGGCAAATTAAGTATTTATATTCCCCGAATGCAGCTCTCTCTGTTTGAGCTGCTACTTTGTTTATTTTCTAGATGCAGCCTAGCCTGGAGGAGTGGCAGTGTTGTATTCCTGCTTTAAAGCACAGGAAATCAAATGTTGTGCACCTCTGTGTGTTACAAACAAAGCAACAGAAAAAGGACTTTGCAATTCTTAAGATAAAAAGTGAAAGAGGAAAACAGGGGTTGGTGCCCTCAACGTGAGTAACATAATTCAGGCACAGTCATATATAGTGATGTATATAAGGAGGCTCTGGTTTCATGCTAGAGGCTGCCTTGTCTCAGCACTCTTTATAACATTTTATCTCTGAGGGCTTATTCCATCATTCTTTTTCCTCCCTCAGCCTTGCTCTTTTACATCTCCCCTGCTGGAGGTGAATAAGCCAGTTCAACCCCTCTGCTCCTGCCTGCCTAGGTCACCTGGCACGTGCTGGTTTTTACCTGGTGTGTTCTCTTCCTGATTCCAGCTCGGTGTCATCACTTTGGGCTGCACTTTCTGGAACAATAACTGTGTGTGTAGCTCTTCCTTCAGGCTCTGAAGTGAGCTCAGACTGTGCTGGGCATGTTGTCTGTGCCACACGTGCTCTGTGGTTGTAGTTTATTTGCAGCAGCAGTTTGTGCTCCCTACAAGAGGGCAGGCAGAGCTCTCCACTCCTCCTGTTCCTCTGCACTCAGCCAGCTCCCTGAGAAATTTCCTAGTCCTGACTTTTTGTTTCTCTGATTTGAAAGGCTTAGCTAGAGCAGGAGGAGGAAGGGGTTTTTCCAACAGGCTGTAGAGAGAAAGTAAATGAAGAATAGGAAATAACATGGATACAGTGGGATGATAATGCATCAGTTGTAGTTTGTTTCTTAATAAAGCTTTTTGGCTGTAACTCCTGGTAGAAGTGAAGAGTAGGGAAGATTTGAAAGTTGAGCTGCATGTACCGCCCAATAGTTTGTGGGTAAGAACGCACATTCATATTCTCATTAGGGATCAGATTTGCATGTATTTTCACTCAGAACTAGAGCAGCACTAAGGGTTGTTGGTTAGGTGAAACCTTTTCCTTGGGAAGAAAAGCCCGGGAGGTGCTTGAGTTAACAAATAAACTGGATCTTTTTTAACTGATGCTGGAATCCCGTATCATAGGTTGTCTGTCTCTCTTTATCTTGAGATTTTTTTTCTTAGTAGCTATGGTAAGGACAGCAGAGAAATCAGGACTTCAACCAAACCTGAAAGATGCAGGAAAATAACAGTGCAGCATGAATAGGATCTTGCTTCCTATTGATTTCATGCTTATAAATGCAAGTGGTCCTTTTTCTACAATAAAGTAAGATTTGATACTGCAAGTTGGAAACCAATAACTGGAGGATTGTCTTAGTGTGCTGAAAAGGGAATCTGTAGTAATAGGATTAATTTTTCTCAGGTATAAGTTCAAAATAATTCAGTGGAGCTGAAATGGATTTGTTATGCTAACTGATACAAGAATAGGACTTTTCCACATATTTACCATAGACATCTATAGGAATGGAGCTGAGACAGCAGCCAAGTGTTAGTATGATGCAGTGTCTCAAAGATTCCAGGGTTAATCCTACTGGAATGGAAAAACTAGAGCTCTATTATTTGATAATAAATAATCCCCAGTTAACTCTTTATACTTCTGGAAAGTCTAAAATAATGAAAATGAGTTTCAGTCTAATTTTAACTGGTAGAATTGCACCAGAAGTTCCATTACTCCTGCCTTAGTAATTAACAAGTGATATTTTTATTTGAGGTGTTAGAGGATGTACAGTGCTGCCTTACTCTCATTTCACGTGAACCTAGTCTCCAGCTTTTGATATTACCAAATTATTCTGACATTCCCACAGATGGGGAATTACTTTTATAGCTGAGAAAATGGAAATACAGAGAAGCAGAATAACTTGCATAGGATTACACAGGAAATGAGTGGCCAAACCAGGAGCTGAGACAGAGCTACTGAAGGCTTTGTCTGGTGTGTTGAAACAGAAACTCATTTCTCATCTTCATGGACTTTGTCAGTCTTAAGTTCATGCAGGATTAAGAGGAAGACCTCAAAGTGGAGAGCCCTGAATTTCTCATTCAGCAGAGTCAATGGTTACTCCTGAATCAGCAAAATTATTCCTTGCCACAGTTATGAAGGGAAGGAGGATTGTCTGCCAGAACCCTGCCAGTGTAGGCAGGGCTTCTTTTAACAGAGAAAACTATGTTCGTGCTGTAGGAAACATATTTTGAAGTGATGCTTCTCGCAGTAGATGAGGAAGCAATTGATTATATTTTCAGAACTGCTCAGTGGCTCTTGAAGAGCCACATGAACAGCCAAGTACTAGAAAACCAGACCACAAACTAGCGAGGTCATCTTGCAGATGCAGTGAGCACGCCTGGCTTTGGATTGGAAAAAAAGAAAAAGCAAAGGTGAACTGGTGGGCTGTGGCTGCTAAGTCAGCATTTGGAGAATGTTAGTGTAAGGCTGCTTTCCCTCAAAATTACTTGAAGTACACAAAAATTCAGGATTCTTATAAATGCAGAAAGGAACTTCTGCTTTTGCCTTGGCAATACTGATGTCTTGAGCAGTTATAGGGAGGAGAGACGCTGTGTGGAGACAAGCCTTTGGCTGCTAGTTATTTTCTCAGTTGTATCACGTGGTGTTTGCACACTGGGACAATGTGGTGTCTTCTCAAGCCCCAAGTGCAGGGTGTGAGTGAATTTGCGTAATTGTTTTTGCCAAAAGGAGGCATGTTAGTTCTCTGGCTCTGTGTCAACTTCTCTTTTCTTTCTGAAAGATCAAAGATTTTTTTTTCTTTTCCAAAGTACAGACAGCTGTATTAAATGAGCTTGTTAGTTAACTTGGAACTTTGGAACTTCAGCTGAAGGAGCTGTACTGTCATAGACATGATTAGAGAGACTGTGCTGTGAGTATAAACTACTTCAGAACAAGCTCTTGCCCTTCTCAAGGAGAGGCACTTTGTGTTTAAACTCCTGTTTGTGCCTTAAACTTTTTTGTGCTCATAGCTGGGACTCCCTCTTAGAATCCATGTACACTTATAGAAGCAGAAAAGCTGTGAAAAGGGAAGGAAACAATCACTCACTCACTCACTCATCCAAAACTTCCTGTTTCGTTTCAGGGACTTTCTGCCACGTGGATCTGGCATCGTAACCAGGCGCCCACTGGTCCTTCAGCTGGTAAATGCCAGCACGGGTATGTGAGCTCCCTTCCCCTGTGTGCCCAGCTGGATTGCTGTCTTAGTCAGGAAGCTCTTATTTGATCACTGGAGAAAATAAATAAGAATTTTTCCCGAGGAAAAATGACCTGCAGCCTTTTTGCCTGTTTAACATCTAGTGCATTAAATGTTCAGAAGCAAAATTCTTCTTAATGTTTTCCTTTTTTCATTTTAATTTATTAGTCAAGGCTCCATGCACACACGTCATAATTTTCCTTTACCTATGCAGCTGTGACTCTCATGTGTGGGTAAGACCTGAAAATGTAGTGAATTAAGGGGGTGAAGCTGTTGGGCTCAATTGAATTATCTCAGGGGTTGACCATATAAATGTCACAGCAGTTCCAACCTGCAAACTTTGTTGGGAAAGGCCCTTGCCAGACTTCATCCCTTCAATTGTTTTTTGTTCTGTTGTGCTTCAGGATGTGATGCTTTCATCACACTTCTGAGTGTTTCTCTGATTTCGGTGACTATTTCTGACTCTGCTTCTGTTTGAATAGAATATGGCGAGTTCCTACACTGCAAAGGAAAGAAATTCACCGATTTTGAGGAGGTTCGTTTGGAAATTGAGGCTGAAACAGATCGTGTTACTGGCTCCAACAAAGGGATTTCCCCCGTGCCCATCAATCTCCGAGTCTACTCTCCCCATGGTGAGTCCTGGTGCATAGGGGCCAGCTATTCTAGAAGGCTCTGCAGTCCATTGTGAACTGAAAACAAAGTACTGTCGTCCCTTCCTGTTCAGTGTAGCATATGTGGAAGGACTTTGAGGCCACAGTTTTCCTAATCAGTGTGAAAACAAGTGATTTGAAGGAAAGGTGTTGAGATCATTGACAATCACAGTAGAAACAACCTGCAACAAGTTCTTACTGACCCTTAACAAGAAGGGAATATAAATCTTTCTGTGCTTTTTGTGTATGCATCTCTTATCCCTATGATACATTGGGGCCACTTTAACTACAGGTGGTACTTAAAGACCAGAACTTTCTTACCTTAACAATCTCTTGTGCTAACTCTTGTGTCCTGTGTCTAGTCCTGAACCTGACCTTGGTGGACCTGCCGGGTATGACAAAAGTCCCTGTAGGGGATCAGCCCCCTGACATCGAGTTCCAGATCCGAGACATGCTCATGCAGTTTGTCACCAAAGAGAACTGCCTCATCTTGGCAGTATCCCCAGCCAACTCTGATTTGGCCAATTCTGATGCCCTGAAGATTGCAAAGGAGGTGGATCCTCAAGGTAAATGTCTCTTAATTTATCCTGGCATTACTGGACAGTGGCCTGATTTTCCTTTGGTTTGGATTAGCCCAGTTGCTGTGGCTCGTTTCTGTTGCCTTGGGATGTGTCTTCACCAACAAACATTCTTTTGAGATGTATTAGTGAGTGATAACAGTTGCTGTAGTAGAAATTTTGTTACTCCCGTTTTCTTCTTTTGTCTAAGCCCCATTTCTGAAGAGTTAAAGGATTTCCTTTCCATTAATCATTTGCATTTGGCCTAGAAAGCACTAGGAAAATATGCACTAAAATCCTTTTCTGCTGTGGCATAGCTTGTGCATTCAGCAGGATACAACTGACAACTGATACTGGATTTTTTGTCTATTTTGCTCTTGTGGTCTCTTGTACATGATGGGAGCGAGCTGTAATGTGTGACTTTAAGAGCCCTTTTGTAGCTAAGTTGGGAAATCTGCAAGCTGTGTGAACAAAGGAAAATAATACATGAGTTGTTTGCTGATCAGGTATGTTTGTGGTTCTTTTCTATAGGCCAACGCACCATTGGGGTCATCACCAAGCTGGATCTTATGGATGAAGGAACTGATGCACGAGATGTATTAGAAAACAAATTGCTTCCCCTCCGTAGGGGTAAGTTTCCTCATGCTTTGTCCATGATTTCCTTCCTCTGTTTTCCCTGTGTGAGGTGTCCTGGCCTCATCCTCTTCCTCCAGTGCATCCCCTTCCTATAACATGTTATAACTTTTGGTTAAACTATCTCTGTTCCAACCTAGAAGTGAGAAAGGTTGGGGAACAGGGCTCAGTCATGCTGTTAACAGGAGCTTTTTAGGTATTTATACCTTGATATATAGTCCTAGCAGAAACACAGCCTTATGCTCTTATTTTTACTACCTCTTTCCTCCTTTCATCAAGGCACGCTGTGAAAGATGTCTAAAACACTTCCCTCGCTGCCATAATAAAGAGATTAAATAATTCCAGGCTGTGGTACTTGCTATGGCCATGGCAAAAGTACTGTGCTAAGGACTCATAAAAGGAGAGCCTGAAATAAATGAGACTGGAGTGTGCTTTTTGTTAGGGAAACGGTAATAAATAAATTAATTCTCTGCTCCATACTCATTTTTGTCCTGCATACCAAAATATCAGAACCTGGGCCATTCAAGGAAATTCTGATTTTAAACTCTTCCAATTGCTCTTAATAATGTGTTACCACTAGAATTCCCCTTTTGTAAGGCTGCTGGCTGAGTAACTGCCTTCTCAAGTCTGAGTTTTATTTACATCCTTGAAATCCTCTGATCTCTCACAGGTTACATTGGTGTGGTCAACAGAAGTCAGAAGGACATAGATGGCAAGAAGGACATTCAGGCAGCTTTGGCTGCAGAGAGAAAGTTTTTCCTCTCCCACCCAGCCTACAGACACATGGCTGATCGCATGGGAACCCCCTTCCTGCAGAAAGTACTGAACCAGGTACTGTCCACAGTCAAGAGCTGTGCCCATGGTGTCACTGGCTGTGGAACACACAGAGGCCAATAATGGAGCTTGCACACCAAAGACAGAGCACTGATTTATCCTTTCACTTTCAAATTCAGTAGTTGGTTTGTGGTATATAAACTATCAGGATGTGAAGTCTTTCTGGCTAAGTTAAAAGGTACCTTCTAAATTCTAGTGATCTCTGTACCTAGCAGTATTTATGTGATAATACTGGTAGTCATTTCCCATCTATTGAGGCTGTCTTATCTCTGTTTTTCATACAATAGGAATTTTCTGTTGCTTCCTTCTCTGGTCCCTTGAAATACTCTCTGAAGTGAAGAGAGTCTCTTTCTTATTTCTCCTTATTCAAATATTCATCTTTAAACTGGAATTTCCCACAAAGTTGTGCTTTATGGAAGCCCTCTTATTACAGCCTCATGAGTGGTTTTGGCTCCTTCTGTCTTGCCTTTTCATCCTTTTTTTTTTTTTTTTCTGAAAAAAGGCTTCACCACCAAATTGGGTGTCAATGGTGTGCTAATCTGAAGGCAGAATAGCCTTTACCCTCATGTAAAAAGCAAATACTGATACTTGTATATGAGTTTTTTTGGGTTTGAGTCAGTTTGGTTTGTGTGGAGGAGAGCTTTGCACCAGACTAGAAGGTAAACTGAAGGGCAAGGGTAGAGAGGGGCAATAGGCAGGAGCTAAGGAAGGGGAATACCTTCAGCTCATAACTGAACATTTGTCCTGGGGTAGACATTTTGTTAAAACCACACGGAAGAATTGAACACAGAGAGGAGCTTTCAATTTTTTTGTAGTGTGGAGGCAGCAAACTCTTCCCAGTAACTACCTAGAGGTTTATTGTCATCTTAAACTTTCTTCTTGTGCAGCAATTGACCAACCACATCCGTGACACACTGCCAGGGCTGCGGAACAAGCTCCAGAGCCAGCTCCTCTCCATTGAGAAGGAGGTGGAGGAGTACAAGAACTTTCGCCCTGATGACCCCGCTCGCAAGACCAAAGCTCTGCTTCAGTAAGTGGCCTCAGTATCCCTCCCTGGAAAGGACTGCTCAGCAATGAATTCCACTTCATGCTCTTGGTTTTCTTTCAGGATGGTCCAGCAGTTTGCTGTGGACTTTGAGAAACGCATTGAAGGCTCTGGAGACCAAATTGACACCTATGAGCTGTCAGGAGGAGCTCGGATCAATCGCATCTTCCATGAGCGTTTCCCCTTCGAGCTGGTGAAGGTACTGCTTCCCCATGCTGCTGAGACACACTTTTTGCTTCGTGTTGTGTGTTACTACTTCTGTCCGTCTCCTTACTCCTCTTGCTATATTAAATCAGTGGACTTTTTTTTTCAGCTACTTTGTTTCATGATTTTCTCTTTTATCACCTTTTTTCACTTGTTTTTCTCCTTTATTGGGAACCTTCCCATAGTCCTGACTTTCCCTTCTGTCCCTGTTCTTCTGACAGAACTTAAACTTTCTCTGAGGTAAATGATGATATTGTTTGGGCTTGATTCCTAAATGCCAAATTGAGTGTGAAAGATCACTTTAACACAACCAATCGTAAATCAATGACTGAATGGCCTCACAGATAAGTTATGCCAAAACTACTATGATGGAATTTCATATAGAAACGATGGTGCTGGAACTCATACTTCCTTGATCCTGAGCATCAGACTAGATCTAAAGCTGGAATCATAGATACCTAAGAAGCAGGAAAAAGAATTGTAGGTGTACCTGGGATTACTTCTGTCTGTCCTCGATCAATGGTCTAGAGGTGGGAAAGGTGTAGAAACTGTACTCCCCTCTTAACAGTGGAAAGGGGATTCTTACTGAAAGACAATTTTCTTGGATGGTGAAGTACACTAACCTGATCAGGAGGAGTATTGATTTTTTTTTTTAATGTCAGTTGGAACAAACTTGAGATCCACATCTTTCTGCTTCAGTATTTTTTGCATTTGGCTTCCTTTTCTTCATATTTGAATAAGATGAGGCCTTTCTAGTGAAATACGTAGCCTTCCCCGTGTTAGATTTACAATTCACACAAAATGTTTTATCCATTTGTGGTGTTCACTGAAAAAACAGCTGCCAAGATCTCATGCTAAATGTTGTGATGCAAATCAATTTGCTTTAGGAAGCCATCTAACACTTCAGTCCTAGTCTTTATCTCAAAGAAGCTCCTTAAGAGCAGCTGGGCCAACTGTAAATGGAGACCCTTAGCTATTCGTATGTGTCCAGGATGTCCTGCTTTGGGCACAGCAGTTTTGTGGCTGGACTCTGTATCCAACACTTGAGCTAATACCTCATGTGTCACATGGTAGTGCTGGCATGAGACTTCTCTGCAAAGTCTGCTGCTGTGTCCTGCTGTGCAAATCGGTGTCAGAAAGTTTCTGATGGAATTCTCTCCTGGTGCAGATGGAGTTTGATGAGAAGGAGCTGCGGCGGGAGATCAGCTATGCTATCAAGAACATCCACGGTATCAGGCACGTATCACACACTAGGCAGAGCTCTGGCTGAAAAGCCTTGTAAATACTTCTAGACCTTCCAGATGGAGTTGAAGACTTCAGAGGTACGGTAGGTCGGCCAAAGGGAGGGATAACCTCTGTCTTGAATCTGAGAATAGGGACAATCATTCAAGTGAGTTTGCTTTCTTTTCCCATATGGGAGTCACAGAAGCCTGAAAGGTAAATGCCTGGGTGACTTGACACGTTTTCCATCCTTCTTGGGCCTTTACATATGAAAGGGTAGGAAGATGGATGCAACTCCATACTACTCCTTTGTGTAGTTAAAACGAAAGTGATTTTCACACTGACCAGCAGTTAGTTGTTCAAAACAGAGCCCCTCCTCCCCTAGAGATCTGAGGGAGCACTGGTGTGCCCGTCACCAGGGTCCCACTGGCCCCACATGCTTAGCAAACAGGTGTGTGTTCCCTTCAGTGTGAAGGTGAGTTGTCAGAAAATTCAGCCCTGAGACCCTGAGTTGTGCTGCTCTTGGGAAGGTGCCTGTTGGAGCCCTTCTGCACACAGGGATGTGAACAAACACTGACCTAGATTTATTTTCATTCCTTTCTCTTGGTCAGTCACCAGATGAACTTGATAAAGGGTACCAGATGTGTCAGTGTCCTAACCATTAATAAAATCTTCCAGAGCAGGCCTCATCACTGTGGAGGGGTCAGCCCCTGCCACCCTTAGGCTGAGGTAAAATGGTGGCCTGGCTATGGCTGTCTAGATAAAATCCATTTTGCCCTCAGCACCTCCTTCTATGCAAGTGCCAAGCATCCCTTGTTTTTCATGAACTTCAGTCAGGACTTGTTGAGGGGATGTGCCACTTCCCAGCCCAAATGTCCCGGGTTTTGATGATGCTGGTGCCTGCTCCAAGATGTGTGTGTAACGCTGTGACATTCTCCTTGCCCCTTCTCCCCTTCCTGCCTTGTCTTGTCCCCACCCTGGGTGTTTAGAACCGGTCTCTTCACACCTGACATGGCCTTTGAGACCATTGTGAAAAAGCAGGTGAAGAAGATTAAAGAACCTTGCCTGAAATGCGTGGACATGGTCATTTCGGAGTTAATCAATACTGTTAGACAGTGCACCAAGAAGGTAACCAGAGGCAGCATGGAGTTGGCACCTTCCACCTGCTCGCTGGCTGCGGCGCAGCATCGTGACCTGGGCAGGGACTTGCCTGCAGCCACACTTGGTGTTTTCACCACCTCCTCAGCATGACTAGACCTGAGCAGAGCCAGCCTGGAGCGATCCAGCCAACAAGCCAAACAGAAAGGTCCTGCTCCCTGAATCTTTTACAGCTCAGGCATGCTGCAGATGTCCTGGCCACCCCTTTGTAGTATGACTCCTAGTTCCTTTGAAAACCAAGGGTATTTCTCTATGGCTACATTTTTCTTTAAAATTATTATCTGGGTTTATTTTCGAAGCCAGAGACTGGGATTTAAATTTTGTGCCCTCTGTTCTTGTAGAAGTGAGAGGATTAATCCCAGAGTTGCCCTTGGGGGATTTGTGGGGCGGAAATTTAGAGCTACAGCACTTACAGATGTGGGAAACGTTCCTGTGGTGTTTGGCTTGGATTCTGGCTGGTTTGGTCCATATCCTGATCTGGAATAGCAGCACATGGCTGAGAAGAAGCAAGTTAGAAATGTTCATCAGCCTCTGGGGTCCATCTGCTCTCTCTCAAGAGAGAGAGCATCAGGCTTTGCCCTTTGGGATCCATACTGGTATTTTTTGTGGTCAAGGGTGGGAACCTTCCTTGATTCTGCCCTTTGGATGTGGCAGCTCTTATTTTTGAAGTTGGGGTTGAAAGAGAGCAAGATAAGATGACTTGTGCCATTCTTCTCAGCCATGACTTGCTGCTTCAGGCAGGGCTGGGTGCTGGTGAAAAGGCACCTCAGTTAGGATTAGGTGGGCACTGGAGACTGGAATCGCCACTGGCTATTCAGGTGCAGGTAAATGGGCACTGCAGGAGGTTTCCACAGAGTCTGACCCCCTCTCAGCAAGGGTGGGGGCAGGTGCCCAGGTGGTGACACTTGCCATCCCTTGCACAAGTGCCTGGTCCTTAGGGCCAAGAGCCTCTGCAGAAGGGCTCAGGTGTGCAGACACATGCTTTGCCCCCAGGACAGACTGGGAGAGCAAAGTGGATGCAGTGAGAGGTTGCTCAGGTTTCTAGAGTGCTGGAGGAGCTTCCTTTTTCTGTCCTGCTGTCCTCTCTTGGGGTGTGTGACTGTGGGAAGCACCCAGAAAATTGCCATTAGAGCCTGTTGACAGGTAAGCACAGGCCCTCGGGCTGCCAAGTATCCAGAGTCACCTGCTAACTGGATCAGAAGGGCCCTCCTTTTTCAGGCCCTCTGAAGCTTCTTTTGATTTGTTCTCCATCCATCAGTTGCTATTAAAACTGCCCATTGATTCTTTGTCATTGCATTCTTTCCTTCACTTCTTATTTCTTACTTCATTGTTTCTTTTTCATTCCTCTTTTTACTGACAATTTTAGGAAAAAACCCTCTGTTCTGAAGACAACAGTTCCTCAAGTGATCAGGTGGTGGGTACAATAGGGTGGGAAATATGGGAGGAGAAAACACCACATGGATGGAGGGGAAATGTCACAGATTCAGGAATAAAGGATCCCATTTCAGCTTGGATCCTACTGCAAGGTGTTCATGGTTGACTTCAGTTCTAGTTGTTCTGTGTGTGCTCTGGTAGCCATGGTTACAATTTTGTAAATGAAGAAACAAAATACTGTCACTCAGGTGATACTCTGGAATTGTAAGGGACTAATTTTTGTAAAAAATCAGACTTCCTCTGAAGTCTGGTGGGGGAAACAGCATAATCTGAGCTTACCTGGGCAACTGGGTTAGTAGGAAGCCTCTGCTGGGTCAGAGGATGTGAACTGAACTCTGGAAATGCTTTTGCTTTGCTCAGAGGGGGCATTCTTGGCACCTGCAGAGAGACCCTTGGGTGAATCCAAATCCTGTAATATATTCCAACTCTTTGATGCTTAAAAGGCAGAGTGGTTGTACTTCCCCTAATATGTGTTTGAAGAGTGTTTTAATACTGGTGTTGCTTGGGGACTTGCAGGTGTTATCCACAGAGATGTAAAAGATGAGGTGAAGGAGTAAATATCTGATCTACATTAAGTGGTGGTTATTTATAGCCATCGTAGGATTTGGTGTTAGCTGCAGGCACCACAGGTGTGGTTATAAACTGCAGCTTTGGAAAAGCAAGATGCTATTCCCTGAAAGCACTGGAAAAGTACTAATGGCCCATGCAAAGACAAGTAACTCAGACTGTGTAACAAAGAGCATCCAGTAGAAGCTCTGAAGTGTTAAAAGAAGTGCTGAAAAACTTTTTAGGGTGCAGTAGTCTTGAATTGGATTGATCTTGGCTATTATTTAGTAACTTTAGTTTCTGTGGACTTTCTGTTTTTCCTGAGTGGACCCTTTGAGAACACAGACCACAAAATATCAGTGGAAATTAATAGTTCCTTATAGATCACAGCAGGCCTATGTTGGGTCTGATGCTGCATGTATAATGGATGCTTTGTATAGCTGTGGATGTCCTGTAGCACATTTGCATTTTCCTAAATACTGGGTACATCTCTTCTTACTGAGGAAGCTGATGTTGCAGGGAAGGCAGGTGAGATGAAATATGTTCTGTAAGTGGAGTGGTTTGCCTGAATCCCTGAAACTGAGAGACATCCGTTCAGTTCTGCCAAAACAAGATGCAAGTGACAGACCCTCTGCAGATCTTAGCCTGGGTCCTGTTCAGGCTTCCTGCAGCTGGAATAAGGAAAATTTGGAAGGGGATATAACTATGGCGGGAAGGAAAGGGAAATGAGATAAAGAGAAATGGTGAACCTCTAGGAAAAGAGGCAGTGGCTCACTGGCAAGAAATTTTGTCTTGAAATCCAAAGAAGCTTTCCTTCAGGAAGTGATCACTTGATCCCTGGGGGCTCCATTCATTCATCTTGCTATTGACAGCTCACCATTTCACTGGCCCAGCTGCTCCTACCTCATTCCCCTTTTGACACTTCCATTTGCCTGTAGACTCTCCTGATACTTGGCAGTGCACAGGCCCCATAGCAATGCTCACCTGGTTCAGTAAGCTAATGGAATGAACCAAAATCTCACTTCTCATTTTGCCTTGTGTTTTCTCTCTTCTCCCTCTTCCTTCCTTCTTCCTTCCTCCTTCCTGCTCTTTCTCTGCTTTGCTTTCTTCTTCCTCGTTGCTTCCTCCCACCCTTCCCCTGCCATGCAGAACGGGTCTCTTCACGCCTGACCTCGCTTTTGAAGCCATAGTGAAAAAGCAGGTGCAGAAGTTGAAGGAGCCAAGTCTGAAGTGTGTGGATATGGTAGTGAGTGAGCTCACATCCACCATCAGAAAGTGTAGCGAAAAGGTAAAGAAACAAAAAATTGAAGAAAGGTCATTGCCCATCCCCTTCCCACACACTTCCATGCTGTTTCTCCACACACACACACCCACCAGGAACTCCAGCAAATCTAGAGAGAGAAAATTGATATAACAATGCATCTAGAGGAGAGCAGCAACCTGCAGGTACAGGAGCAGTTTAAAGGCAGGCCAAGGGGAGTGGGTGACAACTTATGGGTTCTTTAGCTGAGCAGTGAGCTGGGACCCAGTGGGTTATTCTGGCTTAACCTTTTCCTCTGTCTAGCTCAGTGTGGATCAAACTCTTTGTAAGACCAGTTTACTGTGCCACTGACTGCACATTAGGAACTTCTTAGTGGTTATTTCTGGGACCTCCTTAAATCCAGGTACCCTAGAAAAAGATAAAAAACCAGAAAAAGACCTCCCACCCCCACAGCATGAGTGGTCTGCAGTGCATATCGAGCCATCACATCTACAAAACAGCAATTGATTAAAGGTTTGAGGTGCAAAAATTTTCTGCAAGAGACATTCAGAGTTCCAAAAGGCTTTGAGAAAAGCTTTTCCAGGCATTGCACCCTCTGCATCATTCTCCTGCTGATTTCTCACTCCATGGACTATGCTCAGGGGGAAGTAGTGTGATGCTTTTCCTTGCTTGCCGTGAACCACAGGAGGTGAAGCCTGAGGGCAGCAGCAGGTGGAGAGTGACAGGGAAGGTGTCAAATACTTCCTGGAGGCTGGGGCAGGAGTGGCTTTGATTCCCGGGCTGGTTCCCTCCAGGAGAGGGCACCACATGCCTCCTTTAAAAAAAAGGCAGATGTGGCAATTGGTGTTAAACTTACCAGCGAGGGGCCAGAAAGATGTGGCACAGCAGAAGTGTGCTCTGGAAACTGAGCTGGAAAGGACTGATTCATGGGCTATTTTAGGACTTGGAAATTACAGTTTCCTTCTTCCAGGGTAACAGCCAGACCCGCCAGCATTTTGGTGAGCCCTAAGTTGGGAAGGAAGAGGAGATCATAATTGATGTGAGTTCAGAGTGAGGGCGAAAGATGAGTTAATAAGGTCTGGCTCACTAAGGAATGCAAAGCTCATTGCCACTACTGTAAGGACACGTCTTTGACATGCCCCGAGCTCTGCCCAGTCTATTTCTTGAGGAGTCCTGCTGTTGCCATATTGTGTGGTCTGATGTGATGAGGCAGAGTAACTCCTTCCCAGCCTATTTCTAATTGGATTTTTTATTTTGACGGGTGTGATTGCTTGTACTGTGTTCTGTATCCAGCTGGTGATGTCTGCTCTGGGTGGGGAGAGAGAAGGATGATGATAGAAACCCCAAGGGTGTTGAATTCTAATTTCTCTATTGGACCATGTCCTTCGAGTGGCTGGATACCCACTTGCTCTGTGGATTTTTAATCTGTGATGTGATGGACGAACCTGTGAGGATATTCCAAGGTGATGCAACCTGGGTAATCCTGTAAGGAAGGTGATAGTGACACTGTAGGAGACTAATGGCTATGGTTAAAGCCAGAGAGCCCAGGGAGGCAGATGTTAGATGTAAAATAACTGCCAGAATGAAAACATGTAGCAGTAGTACTGGAAGAAAAAAAGGAAGACTTTAGTAATGTTTTGAGTCAAATGTCTGCGTGTAGTGAGAAGGTTAATCTTGCCTGTACCTCCCTCTGAAAGAGTAGAAAGAAAGAAAAGGCCACTTAAGGATTGCAGCTGGACTGAGATGGTTTCTGATGGCATAAGGTAGTAACAGCACAGGGACATTAGTTAATTTGCAATATTTATTTTGCATGTTATAGCTCTAACTGCTTGACATGGACAAGAGCATGTGCTATTAGGGGAAGCATCTGGAAAAGGCTACTTTAGGACTGATGCTAATTGTAAGGTAATACCCAGCCTGCCGTGTTGTGGACTGATGCTGCATCTGAAAAGATGACAAAAACCTTTAAATTCACTAGGAGTCCTGCAAGGCTTCTGGAAAAGAAGGCTGCTTGGGCTAATACCTCTTGAATTAGCTTAACAGTCCTGTAGCCTTGGTTTGTTGCTGTCCTGAACTGTTGTGTGTTACTGTTTATGTTCTCTCACAATTATTTCATTTCACCCCAGATGGTGAAGAAATCATTGTATGTACAGTTGATAAAGCTGTATAGATTGAATATTATGAGACTATCAAAGAACACAGAAGGTGACAAACCCATCTGTGTTCACAGTACAGTTTTCCTGTATGAAAAGTTATTTCTTGACTATTAGACAAAGTTGAGGGGTGAAGAAGATGGCTATTAACAGCTGTCCTGTGACTGGCTTGATTCTGAGCTTCTTGCTATTGGAGAATAGCTCCAAAAGCAACAAAAAGCTGGTATAAGCATGCTCCCTTATATTTAGGAGAATATTGTTCTAGCTAGTGTTTTTCCAAAAGCAGGAGCCTTCTGTGCCAGACTGCACTGCAGTGTCTCACAAGTGCAGGAAAGTCTTGCAAGTCAGCAGCCCTTCAGCTGAAGGTTGATCTCTGGTGTGCTGGCAAGGACTCGTAGCATCTGCAAAGAGGGGAACTAAGGAGCATTGGGACAAATTGCTTTTCAAAGAGGGCTGTAAGCTTGTATTTTGATTGAACAGGAAAATGATGCTAAAGCAGGATCGAAACCCCACTGAGCTGGGACACGATCCCAGGCTGACAGACTTTACCCCTCGAAGGGTCGCCTGCTCTCCTGTCTTTCAGAGTCATGGCATTTCTGGGTGCTGTTTGTCCTGCTGGTGATAACTCTTGCCCCTCTATACCCTGTTGCATGTTCCTTGGTGGTGTGACATCATGTGGCTTATTTATCCTCTTTCCTTGCCCACCCTTGCTGCTCCTGTGCATGCTTGGGGTCAGAAGCTCCTGCATGGGGACCAATGCTGCCAATTTATTTTTGCACATGGATGTTGCTGGATGAGCTGGGTTCTGAATAAACCACTACTTGTTTTGCACTTTGAACTGGTTGGGACTGGGATGGTGGAGGGGGGGTTTCATGTGGTTTTTGTTTGACTGTGTTTGTTGTTGTTGTTTTCTTAATTTGAAGCAAAGAAGCTGAGACTTGCTTAAAGTTTTCCAACTTCCTGTTTTTCTGTTTGACATAACTTGCCCATCTATCCTTTGCCAATCCCCCAAAGGAAACAGGAAGCTTTCCCTGTCTGTCTCTGAAGCAACCAGCTGCCTGAACCAAGAGATCATGGAGAACACCCAGTTTTTGCTTTCAAGACAAGGTGGTACTGGGGAACACTAATTCCACTTTTTTCCTGCCTCTGTGGCCTTCAAAAACAAACCCCCCATTTAAAAATAGTGTCAAATCTAGTCCAAATTTCAGTTCTAGGCTATTGCAACTTGCTTGACTGCAAGGGGGCTCAAAGGGTTTGAAACTATTTGTTGGCAGATGTTAGGAATATTGGTGGTGGTTAGTGTGGGATCTAGCTTCCAGAAGTGATGCTGCACATTTTGAGACTGCTCCTTCTAGCATGTTATAGTTATGTGTTCAAAACAAAAGGGCAAACCGGTTTAAGAAGCTGCTTTCATAAACTGGAGGAACAAAACAAATGCAGTACATGTCTTGGGCAAATGAGATTTTCTTTTTATACAACTCCTTGAGCATGTATAAAAGACTGATATTGGGAAATACTATTTGGCATTGTAGTCAAATTGGAGGTAATATTAAAACAGGGAAAATAGTTTCACAGGGGATAAGTGATGTAGGGAAGGAGGGACTGGATTCTGGATCTAGAGGATTAATTTCATTTCAGGCTTGACCTGAGATGCAACAGTGGCTGCTGTAGGAATCACTAGAGGTTTATGACTCTAGGCAGGAAGGCAGATGATGTGTGAAACCCAGAGGACTTTAAAGGTGTTAATTCTAGAAGTGTAACTCAGGTATGATCTCTCTAGATAATCATCCCTTGAATCACAGCTACCAGAGTCCTTCTGCTTCTCAGTGTGGGCAGGAAAGGACTCGCTCCTCAGTAATGTGGTGAAAAATGTGCTGAAGATGCAATGTGAACATAGATCTCAGCTATGTAGTCCTGCCCCAGCACAGTGGAGAACAGGTAGAAGCAGCTGGATGCCCAGAGCACGGTGTTTCTTGGAGACATGAACCCTTGAGCTGGTCAGATCCTCTCTCTGCTCACAGATGTTGGAGAGAGACAGATGCTCTCACTTAGTCCCTCAGCAAACAGGGACTGGAATCCAGTTCACTTCCTAGAGGACTTAACAGGTTGTAAGAACAGGCCATTCACCTGCTTAGCCTACTACAGTGAGATGCTGAACATCTAGAGAAACTACTCACTTTAATGGGGGAAAAAGCCCAATAAGAAGAAGCAGTGCACCTATACTTAAAACATTCTGGTGTTTGCCAAAAGCCTCATGACAAGAAGAATGTGGTGAGTTTGGAGCAGGTCTCTGGTGAGACAGAAAGGTTGCTGCAAGACTGAAAAGGGCTTTCCTCTAAAGCCCAGAGGAAGTAGAAATTAATTTTGCCCTCAACAGACCTCCAGGAACTTGGAAAAGTCTGTCTGCAAGTCCAGCTTTCTAGAACTTCCCTTGAGAATATCTAGTAGCAAGGTGTATGTGTGCATGTGTACATGTGGGGGGCTGCAGCCCCCTTTTTACCTCCCTTTCCCATGTGCACGTGTTTCCTCTCTCCTGCAGCTCAGCCAGTACCCTCATCTGCGTGAGGAGATGGAGAGGATTGTCACCACCCACATCCGTGAGAGAGAAGGCAGGACCAAGGATCAGGTGGGGATCAGGAGTGTGTATCAGGGGGGAAATTGGGTGGGGGACACCTTTTGAAGATGTCTAAGGTGGGCCTGAGCCAAGGGGTGTCTGGCTGCAGAGGGATCAGATGAACAATGTCCGGGGCTCTGTGTGCCCCTGTTAGCAGTGTCAGTCACTCACCTCTTGCTCTGTGCCTCTGTTTGGCAGGTCATGCTTCTAATAGACATTGAGCTGGCTTACATGAACACAAACCACGAGGATTTCATTGGCTTTGCCAAGTAAGCACTCACCTCCTATTGCCTCCTCTTCTCTACATGTGTTTCCTGTGGCTCTATCCTGTAGCTGTTCCAGTAAATGGGGTGCAGAGGCCCTGGTGCAGATTGTATTGTCCCAAGAGTGGTGCAGCTCTCAGTATTGCTTGTTTTTTCAGTGGCTCTGGATTGCAAGGCTGGGGAGGAGAACAGAGATGCGTGGAAGGGGCTCTTAGAGTATTGTTTGTGTCAGAACAAAAAAAACCAGCAACTGTGGAGGGTTAGTGACCCAAATGAGGTTCAGGTGGGAGTGAGAAGATGAGTAGTCCAGGCTGAGAGAGCAGATGGCAAAAGATTGGGTTATTAAGTCTTGGAAGCCAGTGGTGGGGGGCCCCCAACTCACTGTAGCAGCTATCCAAAGGGAGGAGGATTTGGGTGATCAAGAAGAGCCTTAGAAGTTTTGAATGTCTCTGCTGTTGTTTTCAGTGCTCAGCAGAGGAGCAGCCAGATGAGCAAGAAGAAGGCAGCTGGTAACCAGGTAGGCCAAGTTCCATCTCCTTCACTGCTGCAAGGAGGAAGTGTTTGCTACCTGGAAGCTACCAGGTGGACAAGTGCTGGGCTGGATGCAGCACTGCTCTAAGTTATTTCGTTGTGTTGCCTTTTTGTTTTAACTCATCAAGCTGTTTGTAACTGGAGGACAGTGGTTTAGGCTCCTGCAGTCAGGAAGAACTGAGCATCTGGCAGCAATGGAGGGCAATGGCAGCTTGATAATAAAGTTCTGGTCTTGCTTTTCTGGTAGAAATCCCTATTAATAAATGTTCTGTAAACTCCTATCTGTTCAGCCCCTTCACTAACTGTGCCAACTCTCCTGCCAAGGTGAGAGGTACAGAACACTAGGTCTGAACTGTTACAGAACTGTTCTTTCTAGTTGTCTTTCCCATGAGTGGTATCTGCTTTCTGGAAAGAGATCTCAAGAGAGTTCATGGACTCTTTTTCTGAAAAACTTCACTGCAAATATATAGATCTCTGTACAGGGAGAATAGAGGGTGATGGTAGCTGTGGTTGCAGTGGGTATGTATCTGAACACACCCATGGGAGAAGACAGCAGTGGAGGGAAGGACTTCCCTTAATCCTCCAGGAACTGTAAGGAGTGTACACAGAATCAAAAAGAGACTAATGACAGTTTGTCCCAGATTTGTTGGGAACATGGCAAAGCTATCTTGGCTAGAAGATCTTGGAAACAAAGCCTTAAAAGCAGCTTCATAGAGAATGGAAGAAAATACTTTTGCTTAGTCTTTTTAGAAGACATTTACTCCTGACATCTATCCTCTTCATAACAGATTGTTTGGCCACCTCTCCCTGGACATGACATTGCAGTGTTTCAGCCTGTTGGCAGGCAGGTGTTCTCAGCAGGTTGGGCTGGCCAGCCACCCCTTTTGGAGCAGCTGTAGGGAATCCCATCCTCTGCAGTCCCTTACAGTAGAGCTGAGCGTAGAAGAGTGCAAAGGGCAGACTCCGGATCTACCTGTAAAGTGCTTTTGCTTTCCTGTTAGCAGATTTGTTTTGGGATGGGGGTTGCTTGTATTAACACCTGGGGTAAAAGATTTGGTACCAGCCTCCAATTTATTTTATTTTATTTTTGAGCCTCTCTTCTCCTGCTCCAGCTTTCCTGGTAATAATCTCTCCTCTCTTTGCTCCTCTCCTGCTCTCTGCTCTGCTGCTGTTGCTATGGTTCCCCTTTGCAGGATGAGATCCTGGTGAGTAGAAGGCCACTCAGCAGGGTGTGCTAATGAACATTAATGTTGCATCTGGGAAGGCAAAACCAGGGCATAAACACATTATTCCCTCTGCTGCCCAATGGGGAGAGGAGGGCAGATGGCGTTAGACACAGATGAAGTAGAAGCAAGGTGGAAAGGTAGTATGTTGAGGAAGAATTCAGAACTGCGGGTACATCTTTTGAGTGGGTGGAGATAAAAAGCAGCAATCCAAGGATGTGTAGTTCTGTTCCACTGCCCCCTCCTGTCCACACGGAGAGTAGGACTAGCTCGAGCTTAGAAGGCGGGAGATGAAGATCCGAGGCTCCTACGTTTGCCTTTACAGAGTAAATTGCCAGTTAAATGATCCTGTACCTCCAGGGCAGCTAATCAGGTGCTGGGCCAACTGGGTAGGTTGCTCACACAATGCAGCCTGCTAATACACAGGGCGGTCTCGTGGTTTTTCAATGCCAGGAAGTTTTCAGCAAGCATATCAATACAACAAGGTACAAATAATGCACACAGATGTTTCTGGGTGTGAGTAGTACAGTAATAGTAAAAGCTAATGCCTTTAAGATGATGCATACCTGCATTTATTATGGCATGTGTGGAGTTCCAAACTAGCACTTGGTGAATAGGAGTCCCCTGGAGAGTAATAGCCTGGCTTCTTTACACACTAAACTTCTAGAACTTGTCTTGCCCTAGATTAATATGACTGCCCAAATACCTGGGTATCTGAAGTCCAGGGTACTAATTCCAGATGCACCATTTTGTTCTATTATCTTTAGTGACTTTTTTTACTAAACTCAGTTCTTTCTGGGGTGCTTGGCTGTGTCCTGAACTAGTTCCCCCTCGCCTGAGTGGAGTGAAGCACTCCACTCCTGAAGTGTGCTGAAAGGTGTGCTGGTGTCCTGGTTTTCTCTAGGTGTGGCCTTTTCTGGGTGTTTTGCTGTGATTTGATGCTTGTAGGTTGTGCCACTGTCCAAGGCACTCCTGATATAGTTCTTTCTGTATCTCTTTCCTCTTGGCAGAGGGTATAATGCACAGCACTGCCAGGTTCCTTCCTGCCTCTTTTTATGCTATTGCTGGCCCTTTTGGGGCAAGGACCTTCAGTGGCCAGTTGAATGGGGGGCTCCTCTGGCAGCAGCAGAGAGCACCATGTTCCTTGTCTTTCCATACTGCTCTGCATGTAGGGATACCCTTGGTTCCCTCCTCTGTCACCTAAGGCCAGGAATAATTATCCTTGTTAATGCTCATTGCTTCCACCCCCTCAGGTGATCCGGAAAGGCTGGCTCACCATCAACAACATTGGGATCATGAAGGGTGGCTCCAAGGAGTATTGGTTTGTCCTGACAGCAGAGAACCTCTCCTGGTACAAGGATGACGAGGTGAGTCGCTCAGCTCTGCTGCTCGAGTCTCAGCCATCTGATGAGGACAGGTACTTCAGATCACTGGCTATTATAGATGTATCTTCTGAGTGCTGTCTGCAGCTTGTGACAAGCTGAAACTGTCCATGGGCCAGGCTCCCCATGGCCTCAGTACTGCTGAGCATTTCTGAATTGATGTGAATGTGGCTTGTTTGACGCACAAGGAGTAATATTTATGCTTGAAGTTCTGGCTCAGTGGAAAGTTGACAGGCACTTGGAATGAATTTGACCTTTATTCATTTTGCTGTGGCAGCTGTGATCATCAAGGGTGTGATGGGTTAGTTCCAAGATTTGGACTTTTAGGCATTTGTGGGGCAGCAGTGAGTTTTCTGAAGGCATGTGGCAGTGATTTCATGCATCTACTGGTTACAAGAAAAAAGCTCTCTCAGAGCGAAGCAACAGGAGCTGTGGACCTGAAGCTCCAGCTCAGGTGCTGGCTCCTTCTGACTTCGAGTAAATTACTTAATCTCTCTCAGGTCCAGTTCTTAAACATGCAAAGTAGGAATGTCTTTTTATTGATTCTGCATTGAACATGCCAGTTAATGTGTTATATTTAAAATTGTTTGAGTTGTAAATTATCAGAGTTCTGCTGACCAAAAGTACAGAGATGTGTGGAATATCACTGATAGGAACATAGATCTACTCTGTAGAGTTGCTTGATAATCTTGAATATTAGCAATTCTGCCAACATGCTATGATGTGTTTCTGCTTCACTGGGAATTGTTATAAGCAGACAGAATCGTTCCAGCTGAAATCACTGTCAACAGTGTCTTGCTTCCTATGCAAGACAAAGGTAGATAATTGTCCTTTTTGATTACTTTGGAAAGAGAAAGAATAGCTGAATGGTTCTGGTAAGAATGTGATTGAAAGGTTTAGTCCCCTCAGTGTGCTAGGAGATGAAAAATGTCTGGTATGATGTAGTCATAAGCTCTGGGTTGTTCAGAGTTTCTGATTGCAAATGAAGAAACTTCTCTGCCTCTTATTGTGGTTTGTGTCCCTCAGGTGTTCTGAGGCACTCAGTATTGTGTCTGGGAGCTGCAGCCAGGCCTGGCTTCTTGTCTAGTTGCTATCAGTGGGCCTGTTTCCCTCTCAGCAGGTAGAAATGATGACAAATACAGTGATGAATCAGCCTCTAAATATTGCTTTCTGTATGGAGATGGCTGCTGTGCTGCTGTGGATGAGCAGGCAGCAATTTCCTAATTAAAGAACAAGGAATTGAAATGGCTTTTGCTAAATCAGTGTCTCTCTGCTGTAAGACCCCTGTCCTTTGTGTTCAGAGTTGCTTGGGGAGGCTTCCCATTCCTCTGGGCTTCATATACAGGTCGAGTGGTTATAAACATCAAGTAGTTTAATCAAAGCCAGCTGCTACATCTGTATTACAGAGATGATCAGAATTCCCTGTTCTTCCCCCAGGGAGTGGGAGGGAGGGCGGTCTGCAGTGGGGATGTATAAACTGTTGATAGATTCCAGTTGCCTGGGATGGGGATTGGACCTCCCTCCCCTTCTGAGGGAGGGCAGCCTTGGGGGTTGATAGCAACTGGAGGTCTGCACCATTTCCCTTCTGCAGAGCTGCCTAATGAAAACAGTTCCCTGCCAGCCCCTGTCCCTTAAACACAGAGAACCAGCACTGATGAGGTCTGAGCTGCCTCTGAGAAAGGAGTCTTTGTTTTCAACTGAGTGGGAGCAGGGGGGAAAGGGAAGTGTGTGTTTTATTTGCTTCCTTCCCAAGTCCAGCTCCTTGATCACTGGCTGTTGTGAGGGAGAAAGGAAGCAAAGTCTGCCTGGACTCAAATATTGAGTCAGGCTAAAAGTTGGTGCATTTGATGGGCAGCTGGGAGAGCCTTGAGCATGGGGATTCCCATCCCAAACCTCAGTCCTGCATGGAGCTGACTGAATGCCCAGGAGTTGCTCACAGTGCATGGTCCTCTGTCAGACAGGGGATTCTTGCATGTCTGTCATGGAGCTCTTCTTCACCAGTTCAGGAGAACTCATGACCTCTTCAGCTCTCCAAACAATCTCGTGTTTTTAAAGATTGTTCACCATGGTCTGTCTTTGCTTCAGCTCTGGAAGGAAGGGGGAGGCTGTGTCTGCCCCACCCTGCACTTTGTGGGCTCTCTTGTCCTAGTTCCCCTGTGCTCTGGCTGCTTTCCAGAGGGAACGAGGAGGAAGCTGAATCTGCCTTTTGTGGATGGAAGTGCTGGTAGCAGAGCTGTGGGTGCTGATGGGGGAAGGATCAGGGTGAGGTGGTGGGGTGAGGGTGAAGGCTAGGCCAGCACCTCTGGGGCCAGGGGGACTGGGGACGCTGCCTCTCCCTGCCCTGTCCCATAAGCCAGGACCCAGCGTCTGCGGAATGAAGACATCTGGACCCCATTAGTGAAATACCAGTCTTTCCGCAGCACTGGCTTGTTTTTTTCTCGGCCTCTGAAGAAAGGAACTGAAGCTTAAAATGTCTTAAAGGGCCCAGCATTACATGTTAGCAGGGATATATGGCTGTTGATGCTCTGGAGGGGCCTGAGGGACTGTGCTGGGGAATGGGAGGGGAAGGAAAGAGTGGGCCAGGCGGGGGTGGAAAGTTGGCTCCCCAGTCTGCCTTGCTGCCAAGAGCATGTGTGTGTGCTCCTGGGCTCTCTGTTTTTCTTCCTGTCTCCTTTCAATGAGTCAAACACTGGCCCCATGGAGAGTGGCCCCACAGAAAGCTTGGCCTCCCAGGACCTGGCGACCCTCCTGAGGTACCTGTATCTCCTGAACCCTGTGGGATCATGCTGCAGGCCAGCAGTGGGAAGGAGAGGTGGGGAGGAGCCTGCTCTGGCTGCTGGCAGTACAGAGTGAGGTTTCCTTGCTCAGGGAGGCCATAGTATCCCAGTGGAGCAGCAGAACAGCACCAGAGCACACTGGCTGCTCAGCAAGCACCACAGTGGACATGATACAAGAACTTGATTTGAATACTCCTTCTGCCCAGATCTCTTATGAAATGCACAGTGCCTATGACTCTGCAGGGCTTTCCTGTCTGCTGGAGAAGAGGGTCTGTGAGCTTGGAGAGAGCTGCTGGTGACAGGGACCTTGTAGGCAGGATGGAATGAGCACTGTGCTCTGTGGTTCCTGCCAGTAAAGCTCACTCCCTGCTCTGCAGGGTGACTGTTCCTGCTGGAGTGCCTGTGTGCCACTGTGTGCTGGAGTGTTTGCACAGCTGGGTGGATGGATGGATGTATCTGCAGCTTCCTTTGGGAATTTGTGTGAATGTGCAGTACAGCTGGAACCTTTTGTCCTTACTCAGGTAAATCATGCACTAGAAATTTGGGTCTTGTGTGAATGGGTGACTACATTAGAAGAATGACCTTATTTGCTTGTGTGAGGGTATTCATATGTTGCATGCAATGTCACTGCTTTTGAGACTTTTGTGTGTGCCAGGAGGCAAGGCTGCAGAGTTTTAGGTACTTTAGGTGCATGTGTGTGTTTTGTATTCCTTACAGATCGTGTTGATTCCTGATGCATCAGTTGTTGAGCTTTTTCTCTGTCTTCGTGCCTTCTCTTTTCCTTGAAATGTATTCCTGTCCTGGGGAAGATGTGACCTTTTTGATAGTCACTAGATAGCTGTGTATTCTGTACCTGGCAGCATCACTTACCCAATCCTAATTTACAAATAAACACATGGATCAGTAGAGATTGTCCCCCCCCACTGCACACATGCACTTCCCTCTTCTCTGGCCCCTTCTACTCCCCAGTCCATGTCCCTGAGGCACAGATTAGATGGTAGAAATATTTTTTTCTTTACTCAAATGCCCTCAGTCATCAGAAGTTTGCTGTGATGAGTTGGCTGCAGTCAAGTTTTTGCATCCAGCTTGTTTTAAAGAACATAAGAGCAGGTCTCCTCTGCGGTGGTTCCTCTCCTGCTTTCATGCTGCTCTCAGGTGCTCTCTGGAACATGTTCATTTTCTTTGCATTCTCTGTGGAGCCTTTTCATTCATGCACTTATCTTTTTTCATAAGTGTATGTTTTCTCTAATCTTACTCTGTTTTAATCGGTCCTCATTTATGCTTTCACTGTTTGTCTTCATTCTCTGGCAGACAAACATCAAAGCAAACACAACACCCAGAGCATCCAAACCTCCAACTTTGAATATGTTGTGGGGTTCTTTTTTGTATTATGACCAATATTCTTTACACTATGAACTCCCCCTTCTCCAGTCACCTTTCTGTGCTTGAACCTGCCTTCTCAGGTAGCAAAGCACACCGCAGTTGTGACTTTGACGGACCCTGTGTGTTTATTTCTGCATTTTATGGCAAAGCTTAGCACGTGAAACATAAGCCATCCTGAACACAGCTACCTTGAGACAAGCACATGAAACTGAAAGAAATAAGAAAGGAATGAGAGAGACAGGGGAAATAAGAGAGTTTTGAGTAGGCTGGTGAATAGGCAAGTAAAAGTGATGATCAGGCATGGCTCCGAAGGGTTAGACCCTCCCAGGCTGAGGGGTGAGTGACCTCTGCATGCAGCCATCCCCAGAGCCCACCCTCTCCAAGCATGTCCCTCTGCCGTGCAGGTGTTGCCGTCCCCGTGCAGCACTGGCAGTGTGTGGTGTATCCCAGCACAGCCTAACCAATGTGCAGACTACTGTACAATCTCGTAGTCCTGAACAGGTAGTCTGAACACTGGGCAGACGGAGTGGAGCCTCTGCGATCTGCTCTCCGGCAATCAGCAGCTCATTAGTCCTCTCCCCTCCCTGCTTTTGGGATGGGGTTGTGCGGGGCAGAGATGGGGTGAACGAAAGTCCAAGTCCTGATTGGAAAAACATCCTCGTCTGGCAGCTGGGGGAGAAGAAATGTTGCTCCCTGCATGTTTCCAATTTGGAGCAAGTTTCCAAGTGCCTTCATCTTCCAGTGCTGGTGTCAGGCTGGTACCTGGATTCCACCTGGGATATGCTGCACCTTTTTAGAAAGAGAAAAAAAAAATTGATTACTTTAGTTTGAGGAGGAAATGCTGTGAAGTCTTGGCTGTCACCCAGGTGTGCAGGACTTGTTGCTTCATTCAACTCCTTTTCTTCCCCATGGAGCTGTGTGGGAGGATCCTCAGGCCCCATGCACCCTCATCTCCTGTCCTGAAGATCAGCGGGTCCAGAGCAAGGCTCAGACAGAACCAGCCTTTGCTTCCAAGCCCTGCAGAAGGTCCTTTGACAGGGTTGCAGAAGGCAACCTTGGCCAGTTGCCCTTGCAGCTCACCTCTGGCTGCTGCAGGAGCAATCCACATCCCTTCTTTCTCTCCCCCCACTACGCCCTGGCATTGCTGACCCTCCCTCCCTCTTCTGGTTTTTGCTCCCTCCCTTCTTGCTTCCCTTCTGTCCTTCTGCCTCACTTGACGTGGCAGTGGAAAGCTAACTAGACTCGAGGGAGGAGCTTGCTGGCTGCTGGGAAGGCAGAGTTTGGCAGGAAGTGAGCGGCTGACGGATGGGGTTGCGCGGGGGAAAGGAAGGTTCCCTACCCTGCATGGAAACTTGAGGAATGCTGTCGCTTTCTGTGACGCCTGGCTCTCATGTAGTGATTCCAGATGTTAGTCCCTGCCCACAAGATTTGCTCCCTCTCCCTGTGCTGCAGGGATTAAAGAGGACTTTATTCACGTGTCTCCCTTCTAGGATTCCTTCTCCTGGTGTGGATGGTTAAGTTTTGTGACCGAAAATACGAACACTTGGAACTCCCATCATGGCACTGACTGTGCACTGGGGAGGTGTAACACACCCTCTCTCAGGGGTGTGAAAGACTTTGTGTGTGTTGTGCCTTACCTCAGCAAAGCAAGTCAGATACTCTGGGATGGTTCCATCCCTGCCCTGGCACAAGGACAGGGGCAGGGAGAAGTGCCTGGTTGTCCTTTGTGAAGGCTGGTGGGTATTGCTGTGACCTTAGAGGGGTCATGAGAGTCGAGTTTTGGGCACTATAGTCTCTCTCAGGTAACTCAGGTTCTTGCCTGTCCTTCTTCATAAACCCCCTGATGGCTTCTTAGGGCTGCACTTGGCTGCAGGTTTAAATCTCCGCATTATTTCAGCTGATGTGAATAAAAATCTTTACTTTTGTGCAGGTGAGTTAATTGTCATTGCTGTGCTTACCAAGCTGATAGTAATGGCTTTGATTAATCACATGAGTCCAGGTCTAGTGTCTACAGAGCTTTTGAACTAAATCAGCTTAAAATCTTAGGATGTGTTAAGTTAAACCAAGGCAGCTTTCTGATGTAAACAAGCCATTACAGCTGCTTTGCAGCTTGGGGCAGGAATCATTCCTATAAATTATGCTCTGACGGGAAAAGTGATACAGGTGGGCTGTGTCTGGGAAAGATGGTCTCAAGATGTGTGTATATAGTGGGATGACCAGGGCTTCCTGGAGGAATTACATCTCAGAAATTCAGCTCTTCTACTTGCTAAGACAAGAAGCAGAAAGCAGTAACATCTTGTTTGGGGGAGTGGAGTGGTTGGTTCAGCTTGAAAAGCTCAGCTCACTTGCTTTCAAATATTCCAAACTGTTTTTTAGAGACATTTTCCTAATAATCTTTTAGTGTGCATGTATTTATGCAGTGTGTTTATTATAAATTATGATGTTAACGTTTCTCCATTGGAGTAGAGTTTTATTACTGGAGTTCCCAAAATGCTGTACATGTGCTTAGCAGAAACAATTTTACTGAAACTCCAGGCATCTCTGGGGCAGGTTTGTTTACCTGTAATACTTTACATCTTACAGGAGGGAAGAGAGATTAAGAGGTGTAAGCAAGATGAATTTCCCCTAATTTCACAGAGCCTCCAATTAAAACAATGGCAATGTCTTCTCCCATATCCAGACCTTTGTCTCTGTGCAGAAGAAGGTGTTTGTCATATCAGCTACAGGGAAACCTTTAATTAGTTTATTTATGCTTCAAATGCAAACTGAGACCTAATAATTCTGCCAATTACTTTCTTGTGCTGTGAGTGCCAATTCCTAACCTTAGGGAGCCCACACATGCATCTGTCAGCTTCCTTTGCATGTATCCAAGAGCAGGAAAATTTACTTTGCTGCTGAGGCAGTTCAGGTGAATGGAGAAAATGCTTGGAGTCAGGCTGGCTTGCTGCCTGCTGAATTCTGTGAACTTCTTATAGGTTATTACTTGCGGGTTAGCAACAAATAATTCAGGTGATAGTGTAGATTATTGCTATATCTGGCCAAAACCCATCTGTAGGATTTAGCCACCATAAGGAGATGTGTAGCAGCAATCAAGGACATTGGAACATCAGAGTGCAAATGCAGCATCACTTTTTTCCAGCAGTTACTGTGCTTTTCACCCCACAACTGGAATGGCTCATGGATCCTGGTCGGCTTCCTGGCCATGTGTATTTTCTTTCCTTGGTAGATGCAAAGTACAGAGCCATATGGCTGCATTCTGCACTGTGCTGGGGGCGGGGGAATAATCCTCTGGCACTTATCTTGCCTCTGCAAGGAGCTTGCAGTAATCTCTCTGTGCAGGTCTCTATGCAGGCTGAGACTCCTGTGAGAGCAGCAGCCGTGATGAGGGGTGGTTACCGTGTGCCTGCAATACTCCCAAGCCAACTCTGAGCACCGTGTTCTGTTTGCTACAGTCTGGGGGCCTCTGCCACTGCCCCACCTCCCCTTGGCCTCGTGGCTCTACAGATTAACTCACAGCCAGCAAGTACATTTTATATAACACATACTCTGCTGCCGAGGGAGAGTTTTGCCTGATTTTATTTTTTCTTCTCCTTATTGATGAAGGGTAATATAAGCAACATAAGCCTCTTGGGATCACACTGAAGACTTTGAATATAGGATTTCACAAACTACTTTCCCATTTCGATGTGTGCTGGCTCTTCCATCTCTTCCCTCCTGACTCCAAATCTGGAAAGCTAGAGAGAGAGAAGCCCTTTTCCCCTCTTGGCCAGGATGCTGCTCAGCCATAGCACACCCTGCCAGATTGCTAACATATGGGCAGAGCGCTCAGCCAAAGTTTTGAGAGGCTCAGCCCTTGGCAGCTCGTTCCACACTTTCCTGTCTCTGCATTCAGGAAATGAAGTCAGATTGTTGATATAAAACAGGCTGGGTTGAAAACTGAGAAGCTGGAAAGGCTGAAGTGGGGGACTGGGAAGGGGGAGGTGTGGGGAGATGGGGAGCAGCAGGGGCTCGTTGCAGCTTGCCTGGCTTGGGGGCTTCTCTTGTGCCCATGTCCTCCACTTGATTGTTCTTGCTACCTCCACCTCGAGGACTGATAAATTGTGCTGGCAGACAGATATTTCGTCTTCCCTGTGGTCTGTGGCAAGATCAGCATGTGAAGATAGTGCTGTCTTGATCACGTGGCAGCATTTATCCGAGAGCTTAGAAAGGGTGAAAGTTGAAACTCTGGCAAAGAGCATGTTTTTTCCATATCAGGGACATGGAATTCCCTTACTTTTTGACATTTTTTCCTGAAGAATGACACCATTGCAGAACTTCTATGGAATTATGTGGGTCTAATGCAGAAGGTTTTTCTCAGACATCTTTAGCATCAGCAGTTTTGTTGGATTTTGTTGGATTTTTTTTTTGAGGGTTTTTTTTTTTTTTGTTTGATTTGGTTTTTTGTTTTGTTGTTTGTTTGGTTTGGTTTGGTTTCTATTGGGTTTTTTGGGGTTCTGTTGGGTTTTTTTTGGGGGGGGAGGGCAGCTTAGGGGGAGTGGTTGGTGTTTTGGTTTTTTTTTACTAGCCCAGGGACTGTGGCGTGAATGCAGGGAGTTCCAGTTAACTGAGGCTGCAGTGGGGATGGTCTGACTCAGCCACGGACTCAGAAGTTGATCTTGTTCTCTTCTAGGTCACTAGTTAAGCCTAAGTCAATGTAATAATAACCCAGAGTAATAGAAAGCTGCAGGTTGTTTGTGGCTCACAGAATCTGAAGTAGTCTGTGTAGCTCTGAGACCAGCATGTGGCTGACAAATGCCCCATTAGAAAAATGCCTGCCCACATCTAATTAAAACTGATCAACAGTATTAGGAAGTCCAGGGAAATTGGCTTGGAAGAATTCTATTTTCATGGCCTGGCATTTTAGAGAGACAGTCTGGCAGCAACCCAAGTGATCTCTTCTGTTTTCTAGGTGCTGCTTTTTGGGATATTCTCATTGCATGTGATTTGTAATGAACTGATATGATTTGATCTTTGGGCTATCTCAGAACTGTGAGGTCCTGGTATCCTTAGCAAACTCAAGTCAATTTAGCTGAAGCTTAAGATGATGTTAGGCTGGACTTGCCATTTTCTGGGTTTTTGAGCTCAGATTTGTCCCTTGTACCTGCTCCTCTGCCCTGCCCTTCCTTCCTGGTCAGCTCTTCAGGATCTCTCCTCACTGACCATCTTTGTTTTCCATCCTGTTTCCCTTAAGAGTGATCACGTTTCCAACCAAGAAAGGTCTACAAACACACAAGATCTCACAAGGGGACAGTCACACATGCTTGCTTTGCACATAGGAGTATGCTCTGGTTTTGGTTTAGTCTTGGATAGCTGTGTTCAGCGTTTTGGAGACCAGTGTGAGGGCTCCCTCTCTTGTTTTGCTGGGGTATAATTCCCAGCTGGAGTAGGATGTTCTGAACGAGAGCCTTAAACCAAATTCGGTTCTGTTCATTTGGTGTAGATCCAGATTTGAGACTAAGCAGGGATTATCATTTCTGACTTAGTTTCTGTATGCAAATGTAAAAGTTAAGATCAAGTTTTGATATTTTTGTTTTTTATGAAGGTGAAGGGTTCACAATAACTAATGGAATGTAGGACTAGGACAGTGATAGGATGAAGTAACAAAATCAGCAAGTCAGGTTTTCTAAAGAGGTAAATTTGAGGTATATATATGTGTGTTTGTGTGTGTATGTATCTATACATAAACCAGATTTTTAATATAATATTTAACATCAAGGTTTATTAACTTTTGTATCAAACCATAAACCAAATAGCTTCTCTATTACATGCCTGTCTTTTCCTGAACCTGGATTGACCCCTTTGCTGAGAAGAGTGGGACTGCAGTGTTGAGCACAGCCTGGGGAAGTTGGACATTGCTGTGCTGGTGGCTGCTCCTGGAGGAGTTAATGGGACAGAGTGTTGGGCCACATAACAAAGGCAGTTGGGAAGGACAAACTCTTGTTTCCAGATTTCCCCTTCTCTCACAGACTTAAGGAAACAAAGGACTTGGGTCTGAGAATGCCTCTCTTGACGTGGGGCCCTGTTGCTGATGCTCCATGCAGGCAGGGCAGTGATGCCCCTGGAGCAGGGAGTGACTTGTTCTTCATTCCCTTTTCAGGAGAAGGAGAAGAAGTACATGTTACCAGTGGATAACCTGAAACTGCGAGATGTGGAGAAGGGGTTCATGTCCAGCAAGCACATCTTTGCTCTCTTCAACACTGAACAGAGGTATGCTCCCATCTCAGCACACCAAGCTGCTGGAGCTAGGGACAGGATTTATGTAACAGAGTAGGCATGAGTGGGTTAGGATAGCTGTCCAGGAAAGATAGGAGTGTCCTTTCAGAACAGCCACTTTTGAAGGAGATGGGAGGACTTAACTTCATTCCTTCTGATCTGACAGATGTGTATAATTTTCCTTTTGTTTGCCAGTGCGTGGCCTGTGGTGTGACCTTAACCCTTCAGCCTTTTGGCGTGATTACCTTGGTCAGCCTGTGGCTGGGCTATATATTTATAATCACAGTGTTCTTGGTGAGTGACTAGGGAAAGTTATAGAACCTGGGATGGGTGGAGTCGTCCAGCAGCAAGCAGAATTGAAAAAGGAGTCTTTTTCAGGCCTTGTTGAAACATACAACTGATTTGAGAGCAACCAAACTTGATTTAAAAAAAAAAAAAAATCATTTTTCAGGGTCATCATGAAGTTCCTAGCACGGGACCAAGCATCTCTGTCTTAAAATGACAGGAGGATTCCCTAGTCATTGATATCTTTGTTAAATATGGGCAGATCTCTGAGCTGCAAGAGAGAATAATAAAATGTATCTTCCTGTCAGGAATGTTTACAAGGACTACCGACAGCTGGAGCTGGCCTGTGAGACCCAGGAGGAGGTGGATAGCTGGAAGGCTTCCTTCCTTCGTGCAGGGGTCTACCCAGAGCGTGTTGGGGTAAGTGACAGCCATAATAATGGGTTAAGGAGGAGCACAACATCTGTCTTGAGAAGGATAGCTCCATCTTCTTATGTTAAAATAAGTCTGTAAAGATTTTGTGTCTTTCCAGAGCTGAGAATCTTTCATAACAAAAAAATTTTTGTTATGTCCTGGTGCTTCCATTTTGGAAGCTTGAGATAAAGTAACTGGCAGCTTGAAAGGGAAGATAAAGTAAGATAAGACTGCCTTGATAAATCTCTCTAGCTGTCTTGTTTTGTGGACATTCACAATATAAGGGTGACATTTAACTACAGTGACTACTAACTGAGCAAAGGCACCATTCTTTTTTGGTAGCTCTGTACAGCCTTATTAGGAACTTCCTGACTTAGCAGTTGTTCTCCCTTTCTTTCCTCCAACTAATTAGGGAGAGATGTTCTTTGAATTTTTCTTTTGCTTGGTAGATACTCTAATATTCTCCTTTAGCAAGAACTCTTATCTCTTCCCTTCCCCTTGTCCCACAGCACTTATTGTCAGCATTATTTTCTGCTTTAAAGGTATCTTCTAGACAATTGTGGTATTTGTTTCTGTTCAAAGCCTTTCCTGTTCCTCTGTAAAAGGAAGCTGCTATAAATAGTTTTTCCATTAGAAAAGCAATAATTGCTTTTCTGTTTGTATTTGTTGCTTCTAATAGATTTTTTCATTCATCTGTCCTGTTACACTTGAATATTGCTGGTTTTGCCTTAAAGCATTTCCTGACAGACTGATAAGAGATGACAAAAAGAGTTAGGGACTGGGCTTTAACAGTGACATGACTTCAGATTAGCTTTGAACCAAACTGGGCCTCTTAACCACAGTGACTTTGGCCACCTGTTGCTGTGCAAGTGGAGGGGTTTGACATGGGAACCCTGATCCCTGTCTCAAAACCCCTGTAAGGAATGGCAGTGGCCCTCGCAGGTAAGTTGCCCTTTGTTGTTAACAATATGGTTTCCTTTGCAGAGCATCCCACTTTTCATTTTAGCTAAACAGTTCACTTGTTCCTCTTCTAGGGTAATTGAGGTATTGATGTATTTTTAGTGGGATTGATCTTTTGATTGTCAGTGCTATTATGGGATCTTCTCCAAATTCTGAGACCAACTAAGTCATTTTTTACTTTTTGTCCCTTTTTGTTTTAATTTTTTCCATATATGCTCAAACTGGCCTGCCAGGACAAGGACAAAGTAAGTCTGACCTCCTCTGCCTGTGTTGCCTCCTGGGGCTCTCACCAGATAGCTCTCTCATTTTTTTTTTCTCCTTTTGTCACAATTTCCTGAGAGGCATTTGCTTCTTCTCCCTCTTTGTACCCTCTGTTGGATTCCTGCTGTCTGTTTCTGTTCTTGGTTTGAGTTTTCCTTTTTTCTTTTTATTCCTCCCTTTTTGTATGACTTCTGAATCTTGGTGCAAGCTTATTTTTGGGGCTTTTTTTTGCCCTCATTTTTTTAAGTTGTCCTGTTTGACATCCACTTCCTTTACTTTGTTTCACACTGAGACCTTGCATTCCTTCACTATGTAAGATCTTCTCAGCAAAAGCTCAAATGAACAAAAGAATTTGCCCTTTCTCATATATTTTGTTCGCCAAAACAAAAGAGAAGCCATTTCCTACATGGCAAATTGTTCAGACTAGGGCTGTTTAAAACAAAGATGTTTCATTATACAATCACAGGGGTTTTTTTAAAATAAGCATTGAGGAAGGCAGCAATTCTTTCATGCTTCAGTGCTTTGAAATTGATCCCAAATGGAGGAGCCTTGCAGATTGCTTGCTGTCGAACAGCACAGTCCAGATTTTACCTTACAGAATAAATACTTTATTTCAGGCAAACAGGAAGAGATTCATCTGCTTGGTGTGAAAGAAAAGATAATTATTACTTATGATGCAGGAGTTGCAGTTGAAGTGATAGGAAAGTTTTTTAGTTTATTCCATCTATTTGTGGTCAGCCTGAGAGGAGCAGTTATTTCACTTCTCTGTATCTGTTTTCTCATTTGTATAATGAGGACAAAGATGCAGCATGGCAGAGAACCTGTGAGACTTAATTTATGATAAATGATTCTTGGTTTTAACTGACTCTGGTCATGGAAAACCCAGTCAAATGAAAAATCTTTCAGGAAGCTGTAAATATTAAAAAGTAGTAATACAGCTTTGAGTATGCACCAGAGCCATAACCTATGAATATGAGTCAGGAGTCCCTGTTTCCTTTCACCTTTTTTTAATAACTTTCTACTAAGAGAGCAGCTTTATTACTAAAATTTCTCAGATGTGAGCTGGAGAAGTCTGTATAAACTGAGTTGTGCATTGACAATCACAACTCAAAATGTAAGTTTAAATATATTTTATTTATTGCATGCACTTTCTGCCTGTTCCCTTCTACTCTTCTCTTAGCTCTCATGAACAGGCAGTTTTGTGTTACATTTGAAGAACGAATCTGCTTCTTTTTTCTGCAGGCCAGTGAAGCAGAGGAGAATGGAGGAGATAGTTTCATGCACTCCATGGATCCTCAGCTGGAGAGACAAGTGGAAACGATCAGGAACCTGGTGGATTCCTACATGGCAATTGTCAACAAAACCATCAGAGACCTCATGCCGAAGACAATCATGCACCTCATGATAAACAATGTACTTATCACACTGTGGTCAATGGAGGTGGGGCTGGCAGAAAGGAGGAAAATAGGGAGGGAGGAAAAGAATGAAGAAAAATGGAAGGCAGCTTGGAAGGAAGAGATGGGGACAGAATAGAGTGTTTTGGGGAAAGATGGTGAAAACTGATTCCCTCTCTCTGCTCACTTACAGACCAAGGACTTCATCCATTCAGAGCTGCTGGCCAACCTGTACTCCTGTGGCGACCAGAACACGCTGATGGAGGAGTCGGCGGAGCAGGCCCAGCGACGCGACGAAATGCTGCGCATGTACCACGCCCTGAAAGAGGCCCTCAACATCATCGGGGACATCAACACCAGCACCATCAGCACCCCCATGCCCCCACCGGTGGACGACTCTTGGCTGCAGGTGCAGAGCGTACCGTCCGGACGCAGGTACCAGAGGCTCAGGGGGAGAGCCCCGCAGACCTGCCTGACGCCTCTTCAGTGCCTTGCTGGGGCCTCCCGCTGACACAGGGAGTCCTCCTCTTCTTCCTGTGGATGAAGAGTCCTGGGTATTTCTGCTGGCAGGCTCCTGGGACGTCTTTAGAGATGTTGAGATTTCTAAACCCTTGGGTTGGCTGGGGCTGACGTAGCTTTGAAGGCAACCTGCGGCCTGGTGTGGCTCTTGAAAGCCAAAGGGTGGTGTGTAAAGTGATAGGAAGCTAGAGAGAAACACTGAAGGCAGCCTGCGGTGGCAGAGGGATCCCAGAGCTGTTGCTGCAGTTGAATGCCTTTGTTTGTTTGGCAGGTCCCCCACGTCCAGCCCCACGCCGCAGAGGAGAGCTCCTGCAGTGCCCCCCGCCAGACCTGGGTCTCGCGGACCAGCTCCTGGGCCACCTCCTGCTGGTGGGTCCGCGCCCCCTGTGCCCTCCAGGCCGGGTGCCTCTCCTGATCCCTTCGGGCCCCCACCTCAGGTTCCTTCTCGGCCTAATCGTGCTCCTCCTGGTGTTCCCAGGTAAGTCCTGAAACACTGCTCCATGCAGGTGGAGTATGTTCTGGTTTTGGATTTGGAGCCTTGGCAGCACCTGGCCTGCCTGGGCCATGGAGGAGATTGGAGTGCATGATGTGGGTACAGCCTTTGGATATTTGAATTGCATCCAGAGGCAGGGGTATTGTTGTCCTCTGAGATTTCATTGTATGGATGAGGCAATGCCAAGGCAGCTCTCAGAGGGGCAGCTGTTTCTGTCTACAAACCTCTATAAGAATGTGGGAGAAAACCTTGTACCCAAGGTTTACAGCAATTGTACCAATGCCTGTAGTCACCAGATGAATCACAGGACTGGGGTGAGATTCCCCTCTGTGTAGGGCTCCCCGAAGTCTGAAGTTGCCCCTTTTCTCTTGGCCCAGAGTTCTTCAAGGTGAGTTGGAAGACCTTCAAAGATGTTCAGTTGCTTTTTGGCTTAAGAGACTATCGCAGGATCACTGGCAGGAAAATGAATTCTTAGGCAATTTTGTTGCTTGTGTAATCAACTTCAGCATTTTCCAGTCTAGAGGGTTCAAATCACACAGCTTTACTTTCCCATTAGGAAACTCATTTCCTTTCCTGTCCAGTCACTTCAGACACACTTCAACATAGTAATAAGGGATTATCCCCTGTGCGGCTGAGTACGTGTTCCTGAACTTGGGAAGCAGTCTGGAAACAGGAATATTTTTATGTTGGGTGCTTAGTTTCCCTTGAGGAAGAGGGGGTAATTACAGTGTAAAGAACAAACATAACCAGAAGCTCCCCAGTGACATGCCAGAGGAAACACTTCCCTTGTGGAAAGCACCTCTCCAGTGGGTGCTGGTGGCAGAAGTCTGAAAGTTTGCCAAGCCTGTCAATGGTTGGGGATGGTGTATGGCTGCAGCCAGCCCAGAGGTGGATGAATCCAGACAGCTTTATAGACCAGTTTCTGACTCTGGTGTATACAAATGGTTTTACTTTCTTGGTGCCTTTGCCCCAGTCCTTCCTATGTACCTTGATGCAGCTCCCAGAGTAACTTGTCCTCATATACCTCAGTGTTGCCCCAGAGACTGTGGAGGCACCTGGGGATGTCAGCATGCTGCTGCTGTGTATTTTGGCTCCTGCTTCTTGTGACCCTGCCTTTCCATATACTGTTACTTTGTGGTTTTGTTTTCAGTATATTTATGCTTCTTTCTGTCTCCATCTTCCTCCTTTCACTCAGTTTCATTTCTTCACTCATGAAAAGTATTCTATATACCTGGCCATCGTGATAGGATTCCCCAAATGGGCTGAAATGAATTGGCCTTTTTTTTGAAGAAATCTGTCATAGCCTATCTTAATGGCTTTTCTGCCTTTTGCATGAGTAGAAGGGTTTAGGAAAAGGTAGGAAAAACAGCATTGGAGCAGAGGAGGAAAGAGTTTCATGCTTGACTGAGCAACCCCTTGGTTTAGGAGAGATGGTAGGTTGGATTGCATGCTACTGACTGCCCTGATCTGGAGTTGAGAATGTAATTCCAGAAGCTGTGAAGTGTGATGCTCATTCTCTGATCCCCCTCTCTGATTCTTCCAGTTGTTCATAGACTCCTCCGGATCCTGATACCAGCTTGTCATTTGAGTTCACTGATGAATGGAGAATTTCCAATGACAAGGGACTCTTTCTCTTCCTCTCCTGTATATAGAATAAGAATGTTCCCTGCTAGCACTTGGACTCGAGTCCTTCTGCCATGGGTGAACGAATGCCATCTCCATTGTCGCTTTTTTAATTCCCATCTTTCCCTTGCTAACCGGGCTGTGCAGTGTGTGTGTGAGAGAGGAGCAAAGCTCTCGTGTTCAGCACCAGTGGGCTTTGATGGAGGAGCTGGTGGTGTGGAGTGAACTCAAATGTGTGGTGGTGGCTGGGTGTGCTTTGTGTGCTCATTGATGCCTGTGTAGAAGTTTGGTAGTTTTGTGCCTCTGGTTTGAGCATCTGGTTTTATGAATGATGAACTTACACAAGTGTCATGCTACTCCTTTTTCATAAACATAAGTGTATAAACACATCTTCACATATAATCACCACATGGTACATTTTTTTGCACAGAAAGATTTTCTTGCATATAACTAAGGACACTTAAAACAAGATTTACCATCCTGCTTCTCTGCTTAGCGTTTATTCAATTTACTGTGGAAGTCCATATAGACAAATACATAATTTTGGGAGCTGAAAGTTACAAACCATCCGAGATCCTATCAGTGTGCAATGGACTACATTTAGGATTTGACCTGGGAAAGAAATCTATGAAGGTATTCTCTCAGGTATTTAGGCTCTTTAGTTTAGAATGGTTTGATAGAAACTGTAGGTAGAAGAGCTTGAAGGAGAATTAAGGAAGTTTCGGTGTGAATGACTCAACCATTGGGAAAATGAATTGAAGGCATTAATGGGTTCTCCATTCTTTGGCATCGCAGGGGCATGGGTCTGGGGTTGCCTCCTGGCAGGGGTTGTTCTCACTGGCCGCTGAGCTGGTCAGTACAATTGGGACACATCACTGGAACTCCCAAAGAGTTCTTGGACACACAGTTTTAAGGGACAAATTATCTCCTTAGTGATTTAATGGCCAGTGTCTGTGCCCATGGCCAGGGGTTGCAGCTAGATGATCTTTAAGGTCCCTTCCAACACAAACGATTCTATGATAAGCTGTATGACCTGAATTATTCAGGAGGTTGGAGTAGCTGATTGCATGATTTATGACCTTCAGAAAAACCTCCACCTGCTTTGTGCCATTTTGGGTAGTGCTCAGGACTACATATTATCTCCCTCTTTCCTGAGCTCTTTCTTAAGCATTTCGTATGGTCAGAAGATAGGAATCCTCAGTGAGAGACAAGCCCAGCTATCTGTGCCCAGCTGCTGAGTACTGAAACCTGGGTATGACACTGGTGTGAACGTCAGCCTGGATGTGTGAGGAGCTTGGTGAGTGAGCAACAGCCAGTAGGTGTACACACAGATGGATGGGTTTTGATGTACCCCTGTGCACAACGGGGTCTGGATGTGTGCAGAGATGAGGCTATGAGTGTTTTCTGTGTGTTTGCAGTCCCCCTACTCATGCTGTGTTTGGAGGGGGGTGTGTGACTGTGTCTGTGCAAGCACCTGTGTATCTGTTTCACCTTCCTGACTGTCTGTGTGGCCTCTGCTTTGAACTGTCTGAACTGCCATGTTGATTTCATGTTGTCTTTCAGAATCACTATCAGTGACCCCTGAGGACTGGCAGCCACGGTAGGTTTTGCACTCTCGCTGCGATGCATGAGTCACTGTGTCCCCATCCTCCAGCATTGCTCTGCAGCTCTCCTCTGCTGCCCAGTTCTTGTGTTAGTAACAGAGTCCCTTGTCTGATGAACCACCTCTGCCAGGATCTCATAAAGGGAGGAGTCTTGAACAGAAAAACCAGCTGATCAGAGGCAGAGCAGCTGCTTGAGCTGCAGGAGCTGGGAAAGCCTCAGTACCTGATTTAAGGTCTGGAGGACCCTTTCTCTGCTTCTAAATAGAGAAGGTGGGATGGGGGAATGAGCTCTGGCAACAAGGTCTAAACTCTTTTATTTGGCTTATATCCACACTAAGATCAGCTGAATAAACTCTGCTTTGATTTGGTCTGTCAGCTCTTAGGATCAAGACAGAGACTTGGGGAGCTGATAGTTCAGACTCCTCTTCTTATATTCTAATGTCTGGCTGGAGAAGTGCTCCCATCCTCACTGTATCCCTAGTGCTCATGGAAGTCAAGAGGAGTTTGGATCATTAATACCAGGACTTCCATGTCTGAGTGCAGGGTAACTCTGACATTGAATGTTCCCTTTTATCCTTGTGTCCCATCATCAGATAGATGTGAACTCCCTTTGTTTGTTCTCCCCTTGACCCTTTACCTTCTAGGTTACTCTCCTGCTTCCATTCAAACTGCCTTCTCTCCTCTACCTCCTGCCCTGCAAGAGGAAGGGTGTAGTAATCTGTGTCCCTCAAGCACTCTGCCCATTTCCCTGTCCTCTCTCTCCTTGCATTTTGCAGCATTGTAGTGGTTCAGTGATGTAGCAAGGTGTGGGTTTGTGCTGTGTACTGCTCATCCTGTTACTGTCAGTGGGGATATGAGGAGGGACATTAGCAAATTCTCCTGAGTCCTTTTCTTGGGACCCTCCAGCCCTTATTGACAAAGAGGTACAGAGGGCAAAACAGGGCAGGTGTGGATTTTTTTGGGCCCCTTCTCCCTTTCTCTCTGGATGTTGTTTCATGACAGCGGAGTGGAGCAGCAGCAGCTCCTGCAGATTCCCTTGCTGCTGATTGTGGCAGAGAGATCCGGGGGCGAGGAGCATGTGCTGAAATCCTACTTCAGCAGGAATAGCAGAAGTTCAAGCCCCTGTTTTAGGGCAGGGGGGTCTCAGCCAGCCCCCATCTTGCAGTAGATGGTGCCTGTTACTGCTGCATAGAACTGCAGTTAGAGCTGAGAGGTGCCACATTGCAGTGATTGCTCATGATTGACATCTTTGAGGACGTCATCGTCAACCCTCCTCACTGATGACACACTGCAGAGGTGTTGGAGCAATCAGCAGTTTCCTCCAATATTCTATCTACTGCAGACATCCCTGACAGCCCTGGAAACATGCATCCTGGGTGAACAACATTGGGAAGGAGCCTTGCTGATGTCTGTACCCCATTCTGGGACTCGCTGTTATGGGGCATTCTGTTTTTAATCTGGCATAAAGAGCACCAAGGAAATAAAAATAAAAATTAAAAAAAACCAACCCACATGGTCCAAAAAATTACACCCAAAACTTCTTGCAGTTCAAGGGAATAAACGTAATATTTTCCCACCTCTGTTAGATCCTTATCAACAGAACTCCCTATTAGCCCAGTGGTTCTTAGATAAGATTAGCTCAGTGTTCCCTCTGGGTATGGCCTGAAAGACTGACTTCAAAGGATGTGACAGTAACTCATCTCCCTGGGCTCCTGCCCGGGCTCAGGTCTTCCTTCTCATGTACTGGAGACAGCCACAGGCTTCTCTGTGAGCAAAACTTTGTTCCTTGTCCTGACAGGGAAAAGTGACTTCAGTGATATAAAAAGGTATGACTAGCAATGTAGTCAGACTGAAGCAGCATTTTGTGGGCAAACGTTGCCTGAGAGACTTCTGTCCCTTCGAGTGCTGGGAAAGTTTTCAGCCTTTTCTTACCTTACCAGGCAGATTCTGCAAGCATCTCCAGAAAACCTCAACAGAAACAGCCTACAAGTTTAAAAAGTGACAGCACCACACCCTAAAATGCTTTGAATGCTGAGAGAAATAAGTCTGCAAAAATCAATCATAGTACATTACAAAAAAGCAGCCCATCTACCTGTGAATTACTTAGGCTCCTTTCAGCCCTGTTTATCCTACTAGGGTTAAGTGGCCACTCCTTCCAGAACACTTTACATACTCCTGTGGCTTCAAGCATTTTTTTCATGTGAACCCTCAGAAGGCTTTTAGCACAACCTGTGGAAACTCCTGAAATGCAAACAGTCCTTCAACCTTCACAGAAAATGGCTTCTAACGTGATGATGCAACAGCATCTCACTAAATGTTGAGCTGAAGTACTGTAAGGTTTTAATTCAGGTGCTGCTGCTGTTCCAATGACAGTAGGAGCCACCAAAGGTTTGGTGTTACTGCATTTACACTGTGAGCACCCTTAGAGATAATGCACAGATCCCACATGTCATGAAGCTCTGAGGCTTAATAGTTCTGGAGCAGTAAGTTCTGCTGAGGTTTAATAAATAGGACTGGAGAGTTGCTCTGGTTTATTTGCTAATTGAGGGAACTTGCCCCAATTTACAGGAGTGTTAACTCCTCTAGTGCCAGTGGGATTATAGATTATTGGTATAAATATCCTCCTCTGCCCCTCTTCTTTCCCTCAGCCCCTGTGTCAGGAGAGGGCCTTCATTTCTAGCAGTGAGTTGATTCTTTGTTATCTAAATCTTGTCAGTGTGGAATTATTGAGGCATTAATTCTGTGACACCTGGTCCTGTATGATCAGTGCAAGGGCTTCCCCTCCATTTGGTCTAAATGCTGTTGGCTTTGCTCTTTGCATTTCAGGCAGTTTGGACCTCTGGCTTGGTACTGAACAATTTATTTAATGAAAATATCAGCAAAATGCAGTTGAGGTCGCAGACGCTGCAGGGAGCATACTTTAAAGGAAAAGCACAGATTGGATTCAGTCTTAGAGAACACATTTTATTTATAGTCTTCTTACAGCCTGTAGTCTGAGACTGAAGTGATATTTCAGGTAATGAGCTGAGAGCCATGTCAGGGGTTTTGTCTTGTATGTTCCAGCTTTTTTTTCTCCCCCAGTCCCTTACAGGAAGGAGATTCCAGAACACCTAATCCATGCAGAGGGCAAACACTTCAGTTGCTGCTCATTTATGTAGCTAAAGTATCAGGAAAAGAGTTGGAACAAAATGGAGTAGGAGTAGCCAAAGTTCCTTTTATTGAAGTAGAAGCTGCATTTGCTCTGCTCCAGAAGTGGAAAACTGAAAGTCATAAACTTGCCCCTGACATCCACGATAGTCTCATGTCAAAATAGGGAATCTCCTAGCTTCGAGGGCAGGGGAAGAAGGTGCTCCTCCAAACCAGCCAAGAGCCTCTGGCAGCAGCGCGTCTCAGAGGACCCCATCCATGCTGTGTGACTGTCATGTGCTTGATACAGGAGCTCACTGTTGTCCATGCTTCTCCACCTATCCCAGAGCCAGGGCCCTTACTGGCAGTAAATCTCTGCACTTCAAAATTTTAGAGGGAAGCAAACCTCCAGTCCAGGGGATTGCTCTACTGGTGATCTGTGCTGTGCAGAAAGGCCAGTGCGAGGCTGAGGGGAAGCCTGTGAGTCTCCTTTGTGGAGCTGCACTCCGGGAGTTTGTGCCTCAGGATGGATTCTTTTGCTGGCTCAGGCGAAGTGGAGAAGCATGTGTGGTTGTGACTGCAATTGCTGTGCTAACCACAGTGTGTGTTCTCTTGTTTTTGTTTCCTGCTTTTTCACAGCAGAAGGGGCCCCGCCTCACCTACTCGACCTACCATAATCCGACCGGCTGAACCGTCCCTCTTAGATTTATAACTTGAGGCTGTAGACAGCTGGCGACGAGTGCCGTGCTGGTGGCTTCCCCATTCCACCCTCCCTTCCACAGCCACAGTCACTCCTCTCATCCATCCCGCATCCCTGCCTCCCCCACCCCTCCCCGGTGTGTCGTAAACTCTAGCCTAGTGATTGAGCTCTTCGTCTTCGCTCGTGCGTCCTGTATTGCTTTGTAAGCATAGAGTAGCCTTCATTCAGTGGCATGGATCCCTGAGGTACACAGGCTCCTTGGAGAGATCAGCCACAGGGACATCCTTAGGTCCAAGTGCTGGCTGTCCGTCCAGTAATTCCATCTGCCTAGTCTAGCCTGGATAAGTGTCCTGCCTGCACCAGTTAGCTGTAGCACCCAGGACTGAGCTGTAGCTGTTTTCTTTCCTTGTAGTTTAAGACAAAAGTGTGGCTTAGCAAAAATATGCTGTCAAAACACATGACACCCATTAGGAACAGATTAAATGTCCTGTGTATTAGCTTGACTTCTAAGGTGCAAAAATTTCATGTTGGGAACAGTGCAATCAACTTCGTATCAAAACGAGGCAGGGAGATCAGTGAAGGGGGGAATCAGTGGATCAGCCCAGTCCTGCCAGAGTGAAGTGTGAGATAGTGCACACACCTCAGTGTGCAGGGCTCACGGACCTGCTCACACCCGGCTCTTGGAGCCGGGCCATCCCTACTGGGGACACACTGGCTCCTGCCAGCAGTTGTCTTGCATCACCATTTTTGGCTGACTTTCCTGAACCCAGCAGGGCGAGGGGAATAGACACGCTGCTCCCCCCTTGCAAACGGACAGCCAAATGTTTCAGGGAGTTTGCTATGTGGTGTTTTGTTGAAAATATTTCTGCTTTGAACTAAGCACATCTTCCAGTGTTTTTGGGGTACTGTGGTGACTTCTTCCGTAGCCTTTTCTTGCATGTGGATGGTACGTGTTTGGGGAAACTTGTAACTGTTGTTGATCACAACTCATCTTAAGGTTTGGTTTTTACTTTTCATGCTACATGTATTTAAAAAAAAATAAAAAATTTAAAAAAAATACTTGAGAATTAAAAAATATACCAACCCTATTCATCTCAGATGTCATGTCTCTGCCAGAGCTAAATGAACCACCTGTATTGCAGGCTGTCCTCCAGGCCTGATTCCTGTTGCAGTTCTCTCGTTTCAGTGCTATTACTCTTAATTGTGGATCCTCTATTGTTCTGATGCCAGTTCCTTTCTGTGTTTTAACTATTGTTTTACTACTTCTCCCCCTTCTCCTTCCCTTTCCCTTTTCTTTGTTTTTCTTGTCTTTAACCTCCAGCCGGCCGGGTAAGGCCAGTCCCGCCCGCCCGGAGAGCCCAAAACCACCATTTGACATGTAGGCCTGCTCCCTCTGAGACTCTTTGCCTGCCTCTTAGCTGTTCTGTCCTGGAATGGTCTGACTCGAATCTCACACATGGCTTGTTTTGTTTGTAATTTGTGACACACACATATCAGATGTGATTGTAGTGAAACTGTTTTTGGGGTTTTTTTTTGTTTGGGTTGTTGTTTTTGGGTTTTTTTTCCCCAGCTGCTTAAAGGAGTTAAACAAGTATATTGTAGTAATGAGAAACATATCTTTACTGTTATAAATATCTATAAATATATATATAAGATGAAAAATCTATATATGTCCAGGTGTTAAAAGCCGTTTGTGCTTCCATGTGAATTTTAGGAAATACTTAAGTAGGAAAAGAATATCTATATACATATATATATACACACACATCCAAAAAAGTTAACCAAATCCCAATGTTGAGATTTTGAGCTGATTGTTAAATTCTCTGCTGTGTGCAGTTGGGTTATTGTATTACCCCAGACTTGTGGGTGAACTGTCTCAGTGCTGGTAGTAGCTGTGATGCAGTTTGTGATCTACCTGTCACTCTTGTTTATTGGATGAAATAAACTCTCATTTCTGTATAATGAAGGTGTCCATGACTAGAATAAAACCATCTCTCTCTTGCTTTTTCTCTGGGTGGTTTTCAAGCTGTGTTTGATTATAACCTGATCTTTTCATCCCGTAGAGTTAACAAGCTGTACATGCCATCAGGGGCAATCACTGATAGGGAAGGTGGAGCAGCATCAGCAGTGAGTGTCCAGGAGCTGCAGTAGAGTCAAACAGCTTGTCAGGTGCAGAAAGGTAAATCCCTGTGCAGAAGGAATTCTATGGAGGTGCTTCAGAGATGGGGCATACAGAAGGTGGGAGTTGGCACACAAATTGCTTCTTAAAAGGGATTTTTGCCTGTAGTGCTTGTGGAGCACAGCAAGTGGATGTTGAGTAAATGTGAGGTCTGGGAATCACTCCTGAAAGGGGTCAGGGTAAAAAATGCATTGAAGCTGGGGTCTGGATACGAAATGCTAGCCAAGAACCATCTCTCAGGCTTGTTAGCAGTCTGTACAGAAAACATCCGTGAAACTTCAGTGAAAACAGCATCACTGTCAGGGCAGGTGCTTTCAATAAAGAATTCATTATTCTCTTTTTTTTGGCCAAATTTCAAGGTGGTCTATGCAGAAGAAATACGTCTAGTCAATGCCCCTCTGAATAAGTTTATTCAGAAAGCAAATTTGTAACAGGGCTAAGTCACCTCTGCAACAGACCACAAACCTTCTTCATTGGTCTTGTCTCCTTCACAGTTCTAGAGTAAACACCCAGTAACTATTTATTCCTTTTACAATAATAATACTCTGTCTTAAATCACAACCCTTCCCCTATTAGTTATGATACAGATTTATGAACAGCCTAAGCAGCTGTAAGCACTGAACAGGCTTAGTCTCTCTTCAAGGAATATACACCATTTTACACAGATACAGAATGTACATATCTCATGCTCTGGGGAGCTGGGCAGCCCGGTAACTTGTGCTGAGGAGAGACTGACACCACTCGTGCCATTTAAATGAAAGGAGTTCAAAAAACAGCTTCCCCTGGGGGCTCACAGGAAAGCACTGATTGTGCTATGTGTCCCTTTTTTTCATTTGTGTTTGGAAATATCAAGATACGAACCATTAAAAAAAACCAACCTGCACATGATCTGCCTTTGGCAGTAGAAGAAAAGCTCTCTGCTGTGCTGCTGTAAAGCTTCACTAACTTGGACATGAAGAAATGAACCATCTCTCCTGTTGAACAGACAGGAATCTGTGTTCCTGTGCTTGCATCTTGTATCTCGCCAAGTACCAGGAGGGCAGCTGATGCTGCTTCAGACAGCAGCCCAAACTCCTGTTTGATCACACAGCTCTAATGATCAGGTCCCTTTAATCTCCCCTGTGGTTTTCCTCAAAACTCCACTGTTGACACCACCACTGAGACCAGGGCAGGTCTAGCCTGAAGGCAGATTTAGTTGCAGGGTATCCACATGCAGTTCACATAAAATTCCACACCCAGGTTTGTTTTGCTGCATTTCAGGGAGTGCTCTCCTCCCTCCGTATTCTATTTTCTCCTTAGAATCAGGGCTATGGCTTCAAGGCAGGGCCAGGTACCACACTTGCTGCTGTATGTCCCAGGACCTTAAACATGGCACACAGGATCATGGTTTCCAGTCATCTCCTGTAATTCTTACCAAAATGGGAGAAGGGGAAAGTTCAGAGATGGAGAACTAGAACCCCTAAAGTCCCAAAATTCAAAATGAAGCATGTTTATTAAGTGGTTTCCTTTTTTCTCCCATTTCTTAAAATAAATAAAACCTTCAGACACATACAAGTGAAACACATCATCCTTCAAAGTGCAGTTACATTTCCACCCCACTCCCAAGAATCACATAAAGCTTTGTCAAGTAACCAAAAGACCCCTCAAGGCTCCCATCGGTCCCTTCCCCTGGCAATGAGAACAGACAGGGCTGTGCTGCCCAGGAGCTGCTTGCTGGGGGCCTGTTCTGAAATACAGGTGCAAGAGGCAGGGCTGCAGCAGGAAGGGGGAGTTTAGGATACGTAGTATGAAAACAAACCCAACCTCTTGAGAGTCCAAAGAGTCCATTACCAGAACAGTTAGTTACTTTGGGAAGGAACTGGGCTGATGACAGGCATGACTGATGGATCAGAACCGTGTGAAGCTCCTGTGGCAGCAGAGTCTGGGACAAGGGATTAAGTCATTTTGCCAAAAGTGATGGACTCCCTTTGCCCCCACTCTGGGCCTGGCCTAGGTATTGTGGCAGCACCAGCTGCCTCCCAGGACGAGTTAAGAATCTGCCTGTACTCCAAGCACACCAAGTAACAGAGAAAAGAGAAAGAGATGATGAGGTCTGATGCTGGAGCTCCATCTGATACAATCTCTCTTTACTGATGTCTTTAGGAATCTGTTCTCACCAAGGGCACTGAACAGAGGTATGGGCACATCCAAGTCCATCAAGTCCTTTCAGGCCCACAGAAAGCTGCTGTCAGTAAGATACTAGCACCACTTAAACTACCATGATTTTGACCTCATCATTCTCATCAGCACGGTAGAAAAAGGGAATGCATGGGTTTTCCAGCAGGGAGCCCAGCCTCTCCTGAGGGTTCTGGATTTCTCTGAGAAGCTGCATTATTTGCTTTGCTGTGGGGTCCTCTTGGTTTGGCTGAGCAGCTTTACTGTCAGCAGGGGGGAAACCGGATTGATGAACAGCAGCCTCTTGTTCTGCTTCATCTGACAGATTCACCTCTCGTAACCCTGCAAGGAGCACAGACAAGGCAGGCAGGTAACTCCTCCCATCCACACCCAAGGCTGGAGCAGGAGCTGTTCCCCCTGCACAGAGCTTGTCCTGGCTGCAGCTTACCTGCTCCATCGGTGGCATTCAGCTCAATGCGCCTCTCTGCTGGAAGCACACCTTCAGTCTGGCTTGCCAACAACTCTGGGTTCTGAGCAGCTGCTACGTACTTGCTGTACCATTCATTTCTTTCCCTGACCAGGCGCATCACTAACTCCTGCAGTTCCAGTAGTTTCATCTGTACCAAAAAGTAAAGGAAAGCCCATGAAACATGTACAGACACCACTGTGGTTTGCAGTCCTACTCCTGTCACAGAATTAGCAAATGAACACACAAAAGCTTGCACTGCCCAGGCCCACCCCGCTTGGAGTAGTACCACAGAAGAGTCCTTGCCTTCATCTCTTCCTTATCCTGAGCCAACCTGCTGATATACTCCTCTTTCTCCTGGTGCCGCTGTTTGAGGATAGCCCTTTGACTCTGGTACAGCGCAATGTACTCCCCTGGAATACAAGAGAAGCCTCAGGAGTGTCTGCAAGATTGGGGTACAAGCCCTATAGCGAGGTATGAGGCATGAGGACCCAGGAAATCCAGCCCTGGAGACCTAGCCCAGTTAGCCAGCAGTAGGAGACATAGAGGGCTTGGTAGTTTGAGGGCTCCAGCTCCAAAAGCTGTTTGGAGATCTTCTGCTCCCCACATAAGTAAGGCACTGAGCAAATTCTAGCCTGTGCTGGTGCTGCCTAAACGTACCAATGGTGTCAGTCTCTCCAGACAGCTGGATGCAGCGGTGCTCCAGCTCCTCCAGACGCTCCTTCAGATCAGCCTTCTCATGCATCAGCTCTGTGAAACGCAACTGCACACACAAAGTGGGGTCAGTCACCTGTGCTAAAGATAACACCCCTGTGACACTGGTCTGAGCCTGCAGAACAAATCCTGTTTCTTTACAACCAAGCAGTGAGCAAGCTTTTTAGGACGGAGCATCTTTTTATGGAACATCTGCTGCTCATTCCCCTACAATCTGTTTGTGTTATGTTTGTCTGGCACTGGATCCCAGTCTGTCTGAGCAGTGTAATAATGCTGAAACAACATGAGATGCTTTGCTTACCTGTAGCTTGTCCATGGCAGTTTTCAAAGCCTCGTGAACCTCCACTGGAACAGTATCCATAATGGAGCCTGGAAAGGATGTGTGCAATTTACAGTTTCTCTTGGGGCAGGATGCACTCACAGACCCAAAGGTCTGTCTCGGAGCAGCCATGGCCAGCTGGCCCAGCACCTCATGGTCACACTGTCCTCAAACTGTGCCAAGACTTTACCTCCATCCAGTGTGACGTGATGTTGCTGCTCCTGCCTAAGAGCTGTGATTTGCTGCAGGAGGGTTCTGCACTGCTGCTTCTGAGCAGTCAGCTGCTTCCTCAGATCTTCTCGCTCCTGCTCCACTTGGGACATGGCAGAGGTCACGAAAGTGACCTAAGAAGAATTTCAGAACGTGGACATTAGTGCTTCCCCTGTGTTCAGCAGGATCTATGGTGCACCTCAGGACAGAGTAACAGTTTTCCCCATTTTATTTATGGGTGTGAAACCAAAGAACTGTGTGGCTGCCCTGGAACTAAGCCAGACGGCAGCTACTGCCTCTTCTCATTCCCAATTAGTGCAGGTTAAAAACTGTGTCCCTTGAGAGCTGTTTGACTGCAGTATTACGACTGTACTTGCAGATATCTTGTAATCTTGTAGATATTTGACACCATTTCCAAACTGCCTTCCAAATTAAAGAGAACATCATAATCAAAGCCCCATTAAAGAGCTCTTCTACCAGCAGAGCTGTCGTCATAAGGAAATCACTGCCAGACTTCCAGCCTGTTTTGCAAGGATGCTGCAGAAGTCTTGGCTTTGCTGCTATGCACGAGGAACTGTTGCATTTCCCTTATGACTGCACTCAGCTGGTAGGATAACAGCTGATAAACCTCTCTGCAATTTAACCGATTTCCTTTTCTAGATATTTGTTTAGAACTAAAACCAGAGGCTTTTCTACCCATTAAGACTCACCATTTCTTCATGGCTTTCAAAGTTCTCTGGGATCACAAGAGAAGGTTTTTGGATTTCTTCATTCATTGCTTCATCACCTTCTGTAAAAGAAGGAAGGTGAATAAGGAGGCAGTGCTGCAGAGAACCTACCTCTGCCTCCGCCCTGATGCAGCCACTCACCCTCCAGTTGGTGCAAAATTCTGCCGTCCATTTCTGCTGCCAGCTGACTGATCTGGGCCTGCAGCTCTTTGTTTTCCTTGGCTACAGCTTCCAGACTTTCCTGCAAGAGAGAAGCAGAGGGTCACAAAAACCTGCACAAACCAGACTGCAAACAGTCACTCCATCTTCAGACAGTAGCACTACACACACAAACACACAAGCAGTACTTTAGCTCCAGATACTCTGTAGGGCACAGGGTATAATCACAGCATCACAGAACAGCCCAAGGTGGAAGGGACTGGCCAAATCTCTCACTTACTGATAACTTCCATCTTTCCACTTGTCTCTTTTTAATGTTACCTTTGTCTGCTGCAGCTCTTTCAGGTGCATTTCCACTGTCACTTTCCCCTGGACCTCCTCATGCTGCAGGCGATCCATGAGCTGTGTCTGAAGCAGGAATTGCTTGTGCAGTTCGTCCTTCTCAGCAGCGAGCTGCTGGAAGGCCAGGGTGTACTGCTGCAGGTGACTGTAGCACTGGTCCCGCTGCTCCTGCAGCCCACGGGCCTCCTGTGTCTTCAGCTCCAGCTGAGAGAACAAAACCAAGCCACATCAAACCCTTTCTGCCTGAAAGACTGATCCGTGTGACATGATCCAAACTGTCAACACTGCCCCAAAGCCACCAACCAGGCAGACAGCCACCATCTGCCCCCACATGCTGGTCCCCCACATCAGGCAGCAGATGACAGAAGAAGGCTCCCAGCTGGATCTTTACAATACCCATTTCCATCCTTCCATCAGTGTCTGGGAAGTTGCCAGCAATCTGCACAATCCAGCCCTGCCATCCCACTGCTGGTGCTCACCGTCTCTCTGAGCTCCGCCAGGTTCTCCTGCAGCTGCCCAAGCTTCTTGGCCAGCTCTTTCTTTACGTGTTGCTCTGACTGTAGGGCACTTGTAACCTCCATGTTTTCATTTGTCTGCAAGACAAACACGACTGTGTAAGGGAACTGCCCCAGCCACCACAAAACGGGCTCTCAATAAACCAGGTTAGTTCCCAGCACAACAGGGGGCCATCCCATGCGTTTTTCTGGACTGTAACTGAGGGCCATAAATTGACTGCTTAGGACAGTAAATAACTTACAGAAAGGTTCAGAAGATGGGAGAAGAGCAAGGAAAAAGCCAGGAGAATCAGTGCTGGGACAGTGCCAGGAAGAGGCCTGGCACATCATGCAGCCTGTCAGCTCCAAAGCAGATGGGTGGCATGAATATCCCAAAGAGAGCCACAGACATTCAAAAACAAGGAATTCAAAAAGGACTAAAGGAAAAAAAAGCAACAGCTAGACCATGTGTCAGTCTGCTAGGGCCCCAGAGGGAAAGGCGTTACATTGAAAGAAGCAAAGCAAGAGTAAGGATTCAGCTCCAGGATGGGTAAGAATGACAGCAGCAGGAGATAATACTGTTGAGAACTTCCTCATGGGCAAATACAAGGGAACAGGAAATGGGTATCTTCAGGTAAAAGGGCAGGAGGAGTACCCATGGACAGAAACAGCCTGACTGCCAGGGGATGAGAAGGAAAAGGAAACAGTTCTGGACAAAGATACTGGTTCATCTGCTAGAGCACCTGAGGGAGTAAGGAACCTCCTGGTATGGCACTAGGTATCAAAGGATGGAGAAGCCATAGTCTCAGAGGATAAGAGAGGGATAATGCTGCTGCCAGTTTTTCACATCTGTGCTACAAAAGGATTGCACCAATGAGGGAAGCAGTGGGAAAAGATGCACAGAAGAGACCTACCAGTTTGACAAACCCATTCTGCAGCTCAGCCAGCTGCTCCTTCAGATCCCGGTTCTGGCTCAGGGCCCTACTGATTGTGGCCTTGTCACTCTGCATGTCCTCCAGGATCTGCTGCCTGTCCACAGCCTCCTCATTGTAGCGCTGCACAGTCTTTTCCAGCTCCAGCAGCCGCTCCTCCTGCTCCCGGTTGAGGTGGCTCAGCTGCTCATTGTCACGAACCTGGGCCTGGAACTGCCCATGCAGCTCCTCCTTCTCCTGCTGCAGCCGCTGGATCTCCTCCTGCAGACTGAGCTCAGCTGCCGTGGGCCCTGGTGGTGAGGGAGGCTCGGTATCCATGGGCTTCACTGCTGAGGAAATGCAATCAGAAGGGGCTCAGTCACTGGGAAATTGGCTGGGTGAGACACATCTCTGCTGGACACAGAAAGCACATCCCAGGCCATAGGGCTCTGTAACCCAGAAGGGATCACCAGCTGCAATATCCAATCCTCAGTGCACAGCACTGAGAGAAAAGAAGAGCAAACCTACTCCAAACCCAAGCATAGCATCTTGCTGTCTGCTGCTGACTCCCTCACAGCCCTAGCAGGAGCATCCTGCCTTCCCAAACAGCTGGGTCAAAAAGGCTGACAGTACAGTCAGGCCAATACTACACACATAACCAGGCTGCTGGTCCATTCATTGCAGGAGTTCACTTGCTGTTTCCCAGGAGAAAAGAGTTCTTAGGCTCACTTGGTCTCCATATGCCTTCTCAGCATCAGACCTACTTGCACCTCCTGGGCAGAAGCATCTGCACAGCAGGACAGAGCTATCCAGCTCCACTCTGCAGTGGGAACCCCCACTTTGGAAGTCCTACCTGATGTGCTCAACAGCTCTGTAACATTGTCTTCCAGCTCCTGAATTCTGGCCATGTGTTTCTCCTTCTCCTCTGCCATTGTATGGACCTGCAAGGCCAGACAAATGAAAATTACAACAATGTTCATGGGGCATTTCCTGCTGCCTGTGTTTGTCCAGAGCTGAGATGCTGCCCCCGGGGTTACCTGCTCAGAGAGCTGCTGCACCCGCTGCTGCCAAACGCTCCCCTCGTCCCTCAGTTTCTCCACATACTGATCTCTTTCTGCCTGCAGCTGGTGAAGTGACTCTGACAGCTGTAAAAAAAAAAAAAAAAAAAAATCAAACAATATCATACTGGCTACATAAATTTGGTTTAAGGGATAAAACTTGAAGAAACCAGTGTTAGTGCAAAGCTCAGACTACACTTTTTGCCCCACAAGTTTCCTTGCAGGTATCAAGATTTGGATCATATTTTATTGAAGCTCTTACCTGAGCCAGCTGGGTTTCCAGGCTTGCCTTCTCCTCCAGAGCCATCTGCAGCTGCTGGTTTGCATCCAGACTCCCTCCCTGGCTTGAGAACTGTTAAGAAAAATCAGAAAGTTAAGGCAAAATGTTAATAATCAATTCCTGCACAGCCCTTCCCCTGAGAGTAACCTGCCACATGATCTGTGTTGTACCCTACAGTTCTTTAAAGTGCTCCAACTCATAGTGAAGTTCAGTGTGAAAAAAACAAAAAGCTGAGATTTTAGTCGTGTAAAACAGGCTGAACTGGGCAGCTTCTCCCTACCAATTTTACATTTACTCTTTTTTTATTTAAGAAAATAGGATTCAATCAAACTTTGGCTCAAAAATTTTGTGCATTTCCAGAGTCTGCATTATACAGTCATATCAGATGGTATAAAGCCTGTGACTTTAAAAGTTGTCAGACACGTCAGGAATTTAAAGCCAGTGTCTGGAGCATGTCAGTGGACTGAGCAGCAAGGCTGGTTCAGCTAAGGCACAGCACTTTTCCCAGAAGAGCAGCAGTTGGCTTAATTTCAAGGGTAACTTAAGACACATTCTAGGAATAAAAAAAAAAGAGCGTTTTCTTCCCTCCCAGGCTCAAAGTTACACCAGGCTTGCTCTCTGACCTGCTAACAGCTGGCTCCATCCATTCTTTCCCCAGCTGACTTCAAGCTGCCACTGTCCAATTCACCACCTTCCACTGGTGGGTACCAACACCATCCCTACTCAGCTGGTTACTCCGTGAGACTGCACAACTAAATAACCAAAATCCTGAACAGACACAATCAGAAAAGTCACTGTATTTCCACATTTCACTCTCTCACTGTACAATAGTTTTAGCAGACTAATGTCTCATTGCTTTTCAATCAGTGTGTGCTTTTCAATCCATTTACAGCTCCAACACCTTAGAGAATACAAAGTTTCTGTTCCCCTGAGGCCTTGCTGAAAGCTTTATTCTAGGAAGATGTCTTGATGAGATTTCATGCCTTCCTTTTAAAGCCAAGAGTTAAGTCTTGCCCCCTCTCTCAGAAAGAAGTGTGGCAGTAGCATCAGTGTCCTCTGCCCTCACCTGTTGAATCATCAGTTCAGCCATTTCCAATTTCTTCTGCAAATCTTCCACATCCAACTTCATAGCTGAGTTCTGAGACACCAGGGAGTGAACTTTCTCTGACAACTCTGAATTCTGCTGTTTTATTTCCTCACTACTTTTGCTAAAACAAACAAAAAAATTAAAGTGGCTCTGGGTCTGCTGATGTCCAGGTCATAAATCTACAAACCAGTACTTACTGGCAGCTAGAATCACAGAAACATCACATCTAGTGACTACTTTTTTTTTTTTTTAATTGAATATCCAGCCTCCCAAGTCACCACCTGTGGTCTTTGCCACTTGTTTTGGGGCTCTTCTGCAGTAATAAGCAGAAGGATCTTACCTTCGTTTGTACAGTTCCAGTTTCAGGTTGTCTCGCTCTTTCACTAACTCTTTATTATGCTGAAGAAAAAGGAAATTATTGATTCATCTGTAGACTTCAGCCAAACAAATAAAGTATTTAAAAAATACTTCATTTCATCTTTTAACAGATCAGCTAAAACAGAAAAGGTCCTAACTTTAGCAAAAAACCTCAGGACAGGTTTGCTTAGAACCTCCTGAATTTTCCAGGAATAAGTCTGCTCAGTCTTTTCAAATGGGATGCTACAAGTATTTCTGCAAACTTCTGGTTTAAAGACAATGCTAAAATGTGTGTTTGATGGAGATTTCTGGGACAAGGTGTGTCCTGTGTGCAGGACCAACTGGACCATATGATTAATCACAGAAACTTGAATGAAGATTACCTTGATCATGGGGAATACAGGGCTTTATAAGGTTAATTAACAATTAACAAGGTTAATTTCTGCCTCTTCTCCAAGCAGGGACTGCAGACTTTGCAGCAGTGTAGTAATAAGCAAATAGCCAAAGGCAGAACTGCTGGTTAAGCATAAACAGAGGTGCCTCTTACCTTCTCTGACTGCTTTTGCTGCATGGAGATGGAGGACAGGGTGCGCTCCAGCTCCGAGACTCGCTGGCGAGACGAGTGTAAACGGGCAGCAAGGCTCTCAGCTTCCCCTGGACAAGTCAGAGCACAGACACTTGAAGCTGGACCACAAAGAGCATTTTGGAACTGGCTGAACAGCACTTTCTACTTTGTCAACAAGCTCTTCAGGCAGCAGACCTTTGTAAATCAGCAGAGCTGGCTCCACTCCTGACTCTACAGGTGATTCACTAATAGCCCTGGGAGCACAGCTCTCTCTCACTACCTGCCTCACTCTTAGAGGGAGATGATGAAACTTCCTTTGCAGAACAATAGACAGTATGTTGTTTGGGTTTTTTTTTCTATTAGCATAAATTGTTCAAATGTAGTTCAGAATAACAGGCTGGGCTAAGACCTAGATTAACATGACAGCTGTGTGGGAGGCAGGGCGGAAAAGAGAAACCAAGTTTTAAAAGAATTAGAAGGGAATGGTCTGGAGTAGTCACCAGACCCAACAGAACTGACAAGGCTTTAGTGATGCACAGAAGAACCTCAACTACTGTGAGACCAACAACATGCTCTCATTTGGGGGCAGCTACGATGACAGTGCCAGTGCCAAAGGGCTCAGGGAGTGCTGTGAGCTGGCTGCCAGCAACTGTCGTGCTTGTGACTTGACATCCATAGTTGAACCACAGTCTGAGCTGCAGACACAGTCACGTACCCGATTTCTGCCGTGCAGCTTGCTGAGTATGGCCAAGGGCTGTCTGCAACTCAGACTTCTCAGAAACGAGAATTCCAATAGTCTGGATATGAACCTTTGGGAAAGAAAAATCAGCTCAGCACAAAACTTCTTTGCTTGCCACAGCAACATCACTGTTGTCACAAAAGGACAATTCAGTAAAGAGCTCTTGCAGTTAAGTACAGTCTGGCTGACTTGCAGTTTTGCTAAAGGAATGGACCTCTGCCTTCCAGGATAAGGACTATGAGTGCTCAATAATCCACAAAACAGCAGAAGTCAGGTAATATTACTGTAAGGAGGAGGCTCTGCCTTACCTGTAACTGTTCCCTCAGTGCTGCTTGCTCTTTAGAAAATTTCTGTTCAAACTCCTTCTTTTCCTGTAGAAACAAATAATGCTTGGTCAGCACAAACGTGCAGATAGTTAACCCTTGTTTTAGTCAAACTAAAAAAGCAGGAATTAATTGGTACTATTTCTAGCATCTAAATGATGCCAGAATTTTTAAAGACATGTTTAATCTTCCATTATTTGAAGTACTTAATCATTTTTCCATCCCAGACGAGCAGCGACAGTACAGTGTAATTAATCATTGCAGCACACACGTGGCAGTGCTGGAATGGAAGCTCCTGGCAAGGACCTAAACTGTAACCTCCTGTCCCCACTGCACTCCTCCAACTTGAGCATTTAAATATTAGCTTTGGTCAAAATAAGAACGCTGCCTGTCAGGCTCAACTTGTGAAGTCAAAATGCTAAAGCTTATGCTACAAATAAAACTGAATCTAACACAAGACAAGATCATACACACTTGTGCCACAATCCACTGTGTTTTCTACTCCTCAGAGAAACAGATACTTATTTCTGTATCCATCAAAAAACAGGACACACTTTACCTTCTCCAGCTGATTCACTGCTTCTTGGTTCTGCTGTTTCTATGGAAGAAAATTGATGCACAAATATTAAGAGAAAATATTCTCATACTGCTGAAACACATTTTCACTTTGATGAACTAGGATATATGCCCAGTTAATGTAGAAGACTAGGAAGTTCATTTCAACTATTAAAACTAAGAGATTTGGGGCTCCCTTCACTAGTACATGTGATATGTTTTTCATTGTCCAGTACAGTATCACAATTCTCCTCCAATATCTCTGCTGAAACCCCTCTATGTTCCTATCTGAGCATCCAGCAACTTCAGTTTAAATTTGCAATATCTCACATCTATGCAATTAACCATAATCAAAGTGGTGTGTTAGGAAAAACATCAAAAATTATTTCAATAAAAGATAAATACCTAAATCCCAAAGCAAAAGTCCTTTGCTTTAAGTGATTCCTTGGACCTCTATCCCAGTTAACAACTGGCCAAGTCATGCCGAGCTGCACGTACGTTGGCAGGCTCCCACCAAGGTGGTATGAGACAGAGCTGAAGCCAGATGCAAGGAAAAGGATAATTCTTTCCCAGCCAATTTCAGTCTTATGGGTGAAGTACTGGAGATCTGTGACTGCACAAAGTGCATCTCTCGGTGTGAAGGGGACAAAGGCTGCCCAGGCTGCCACCAAACCTTGTTTGCCTGTTTGCCCTTTGCTGCTCTTGTCCCCCTGGCAGTTTTCTCACAAATACCTCTTAAGTAACTACATAATTAGTACTTTTTCTTCTTCCTAAATGATGAATATTGGCCAAGATGCTTCTTTATTACTGCTACTACCTCAGTGCATTTTGAAACATGACTGCAGATGGAAAGCTGATGAGGTTTTGATTTTAGCAATGCCAGCTCACAACATAACCAGGAAGAGCAAAGACAAGAGCACAAATGCAGCAAAGGCCCTACAGAGTTCCAGACAAACAGAAAAGCTGGCAAACAATGAGAATCCTGGGTGTGCAATGCCCTGTACCTCTGCAGCCCAACTAAAATACAAAAAGAAAAAGAACCAAACAAAATTAACCCAAAACCAAAAATGAAACAAAAAGAGGGGTCATGGGGTACACTGGGAAATGCTGAACTTTGGGAAAAGTGTGGTTTTAGGGAGAACAAAATGGGGGAAAGTATTTCATACAAGAAAGGCTCTTTTCAGCCTGCAACAGATCCACTTAGCTGCATTTCTTGCAGTGTTAAGGCTAGAGGCTGAAAAGCAGCAGGAATCCATGCAGGCTACAGGACAAAGCAGTTCATTCATTGTGCCAAGAAAAGCTGAGGATATGATCAGAAAACAGCCCCAGGCTCTCTTAGACCTATTGCTCCTATTCTGCTGATATATTTAGAACAGCATCATCACCTGCAGAAACAGGTTTTCACATTGCTGCCAGCATCAGAACTCTGTATTTCAAGGATTCAGACCAGGACCAGAAATAGCTGTTTTATCAGGATGTTTATCATCCAGGGACAGTGTGAAGAGATCAACAAAGCACACTTAAATAGAAACAACAAAACTCTGTTTCTGCTTCCTCAGATGAGCCACCACACTCACAAGAGGCCTTAGGCTTTGATCCTCTCACAGGTTTTCCATCCAGCCCATTTTGTTCCATACGAAGTGCTGTGTAAGCAGCCTTCCTTGTGGCACTATGAGGGAACCCATAAGCTTGCAGACACCCAGAGAGCGTGGAGGAGCAGCAAAGACAATGCCAAACTGGTTGGTTGGATTGTTTCTTACCAATTCCTCTATCTTTGTAACGAGCTGTTTGTTAGTTAGATTGCTGGAATCCAGGGCTACTGCCAGCTCCTGGTAACGTGTCTGACGGGCACATGCATATAGGAGAAAAAGGAAGGAGCAGAAGAGGAGGAGGGAAGGAAAAAAGCAATAATTAAAAAGGACAGAAAAAATAAATCATTATCACAGTTTGATATAATCAGATTCTCCAAACAAAACGAAATCTGTGGTTTGAACAAAAGCAGCTAGGATGTCAACCTATTTTATCCATTTCTGCTGAGGCCTCATTTTGACATAAAAGTGAATCAGAAATAAGGACTGCAGTTGCATGGAAGCCAGATTATCCCCAGTCCCCAAACTGGGAACATCTCCAATAACTGCCTCTGACTGTAGTGATCACAACTACCCAGTTACAGCCCCAGGTGACACTATGCAGTGATGTATGTGACCTGTGCATTCAGTTAGGCCTCACTAACACTGCTGTAAGCACAGAATCCAAACAAGTGATCAAGCAGCAAATAAGAAGAAAAATAAAAAACATGACAGACTGAGAACTTACTTCCATTTCCTTAATATTTGTGGAAGAAACAGCACTTTCTCCATTCACATACGATGTAGACTAGAAGTAAATCAAGTAAGTCAGTTTTAGTCCCCAAAGCAAATCACTATTAGGTAAGATTACTATTAGATAAGTCCTTATAGCACCTGTCACTTCAAACGACCACACACAGGCACAGAAAACACTTTTCTGGCTCAGGATAGACACTGGTTGCCCCTGTGACAAGCTGATGTGAATTATTCAGACTGACTTCATATTCTTTTCCAGTAAATCAAGACTACATCTTTCCATGAATATGTACAATTCAATCATCCCACTCTGCTTTTCTTCCAACTGCTGAAATCTTAAATTCCTAAACCAGGATTTTTTGCTCCTCAATGTGTAAGTATCACATTGGTTAGTAGGGTGGCTGCAGACGTCTCTGAGATTGAAGAGTGTTTCCTTGAGCTGTCTGCTTAAAGTTCCACATCAAACACCAAGAGAATTAATGGGACAAATGGATGAAAAGGAGTACCTGGGAAACCAGGCCATTGAGTTGTTCAGACAACTGACGGAGACCCTCTGTTGACGAGAACGACCTGGGAACAAAGACCTGGCGATGAAAACCTCTCCCAGAGAGCTGCCCAAATCAGCACAGCATTGGGGCAGGAATAAAACCTTAATTTGTTGGGAAGCCAACACAGACACTCACCTGTTCTCATCCAAAGCATTTTTATGATCCTCAGCTTCATTCATCTGTGGATTAAAATATAAAAACTTACAAGCCTGTAAAATATGGGAGTCACACTTATGAATGTGTCACTAAGACTTGATTACACCTGGGCTCAAGTTCCACAGCTCCTGTAATTACTGCTTCCCAAAGGAAGATGAACTTAAAACCACCAACTCAGCCCTGACTTACACATCATTTCTGAGTGGTGTGAATCTGGGTTTCCTGGGACAGAGAAATTCAAGTATATTAGGCTTTATGTCTGCTGTTCTATTTATCAGGATAATCAACACTTTGCTCGAAAAAAACTACAACTGAATCTTTAATTAGTAAAAGGAAATATAGACTGATTGGACTGGAGACTTGTTATAAAGGTTACTTTCTGCTAATGAAATAGGAGAGAAGGGGAAGGAAAACAGCTCCAGAAGGTGCAGGGACACGTGTGTGCTAGTACTCCCTCTGCTCCCACAAACAGATGATGACTGCTTGGAGAGTGGAGAATGTACTATTTTTAACAGGAGAAAACCTGAACTAGTCTTGTAATATTTATGAAGGTCATCTTTCTCCACACTAATGTTGCCTCACTAACCAATATTGAATGGTTCAATGGCAGTATTGATGATAAGTCACAAACCTGTGTCAGCTGCATGCTCTCAGGAGCAGGCAGAACAGAACCACAACTAGGGAGGCTGTTGCTGTTAGATAGCACAGGGACATCGGGAGCAAGCTGTTCAGCACTACGAGTGGCAACATCACTGTCAAAGTATGCCTGTCACAAAACACAGCACAGGATTACAGCCTTCATGCAAAATGAACACACACACCAACACATCACCCTGTGGCCTGCCTGTGAAAACCAGACAGATGTGAACAGTCAGTAAGAAACATATGAAAGGGAACCTGTGTTCTCCCCAGAGCAAAGAGGTGGCTGCATCAACCACAGATAAACACTGTCCCAGAGTGTGTCCTTTCATAAAGAACCAATGTCCCACAATCCAACTCCCTTTTTTTTAACACAGGGCAGTAACATCACCCAAACTCCTACATTCATACATAAGATTCACTGTAAAAGATTCCAAAAATCAAATAAGGGCAAATGTCACTGTGCTTTGGAAAGCACCACCTTCGAGGTATTCCTGGGGAAAACACAGATTACTGTATGCAAATGAAGATGGAAAAGAACAGGGGAGTGGCTACTTGAAAATTGGGTTAGTCAGACTCAAGTGCTCCGTCTAAAACTCAGTGAAATTTGTGGTATGCCATGACCCACCAGTTTAGAAACAGGACATTTATGAATGCCAGAAGAATTTATGAAGGCCAGAGGGAGGGTGGCTGAAGCAGGTGCCTGTGACCCTGCTGTAGCCATGGATCCCATGACTAGAAGAATCTAAATAGAAAAGAGAAGCGCCAGAAAACTATTTCTGGACAGCAAGTTCCCATCCAGCCTCTGTGGGAGGATGGATGGCATCTGCAGCCCCCTCTACGAAGCCACATTGCACTGGACCATTTCATCTCCTTGCACAGCACTAGAGCCGTAAAGGTCCAGCAGTGCTCTTGTGTTTTATAGCAATTTGATTCATTTCATCATCCAGCTCTGGTAAATCATCACTTAAACACAACAAAACAAATGAGATAATCTTTCAGCATTCAGCCCCACCAATAGACTGCAGCTCTCTGCAATTCTGCCTGGAAGAGTTCCCTCTTACTTCAGTTGCTTCCTTCTTGGCACTTCATAGGAACCAAGAAATCTCTCTCTCTTGGCATTCCCTGTTTACCTGCTCAGCACTTCACTCACTAATCCAGCAGCAAGGTTAAAACAGCAACAGTGGAGACAGATTTAATGAAGGCAGTAAGTTGGAAGACTACAAAGGGAAAACAAGAATTTTCTGAATTTCTTTTTAGCAGGACAGGTACTGATGCTCTGAAGGAGTACTTACTAGGAACTCCCTCATTTCTTCTAGCTAAAGGTTACCTCACCTTTATCAATCACACACTCATCAATATAAATATCAGACGGAAAGGAGGAATTCATTCCCCAGTGCATCTCAAAATGATAATTTCTTCTGATTAGAACATTCTTTCTGCCTAATACCTCCAAGATGCAGAAACCAGTAACCTTAACCACACGAACTTCCTTCTTTCTTCACAAGGAACAGTTTTGTAAGAAACTGTCAGAAACCCCAAAACTATTGGAACAATCAACACTCATACGGAACTTATACAGAAATTATGCATTGTGACATTCCAATAATGCAGAATAAAAAGTCAGTAATTCTGCTTAGCATTAGCATCCATTTGCTTTCACACAAAGGCTTCTACTTTTCTGGTTTTCCTCTGTTTCAGAGCCAAGAAAGCTGAAGTGAGAGAGAAGGGAGGGCTCTGCTTCACGAGACACCAACGGCAGCAGCAGCTCAGCTTTTCTGCCCTAATAGAATCAAGTTTCTAAACAGCTTTTTCCTGATTCAGGCTTTTTACAAGACAGCAACCAGAATGAGAAATTGTTCTTTCATTACATATTGCAGTTGAAGATTAGTTTTCAAATAATTCCTAAAAGCCCAGGCACAACAATCCAAAAATTCCATAATAGCCAATCAGATCAAACTCTGAGGGAAAGAGGAAAAAAAAAAGGGGAAACAAGAATGACTAGAGCAATAAATTCTCCCTTTGCAGAACACAACTAAAGCTGTAGACACAGGTAGGCCTTCACTGCAAGGCTAAGTGTCTCTTCAGCAACAGCACTGGACCACCTATCTTCATCTCACCTGCCAAAGGAAAACAAGTCTCTTTCTCCAATACTTAACTCACTCTGAGCTTACAAGTATTAACTGAAAACAGTCCCCAGGACAACAGTGACACTTCAGTTTTCTGAGGCACACCCAGCACCCCAAAGCTGGCAGTTCACATCACTCGAGTTCTGCTGGTACAGGACCTACACAAGGTCCAGCTGGTGAAACTGTGTGTGTCAGATCACACAAAAGAAATAAAAAAGGAAAAAAGGATACAAAGGCAATTCGGAGGGAATTCCATTCCACCTTGAAGTTTAACTTCATCTGTCAGGCACCCCATGTGATTACTATAGTTATATTTATTGCTGGAGACCCATGGATATGCAGTAAATATAACAATGAGCTAATTTATGACAACTACATTGAAACAATGGTAGGGAAATAAGCTACCAAAGCAATGCAAGTGAAAATGAAAAGCACAGCTTTGGTACAACAAAATTGGAAGAACATTCTGGGCTACAAAATTTGACTTCTTTGAATTCCTATCACAGTTTGGGCCCTATTTTAAATAAACTGCCTGTCTGAAGATAAATACTTTTAAAAGGCAGTTTGTTCATGTATGCTTCTGAACACCTTTCTCTTGCTTCTTGGCATACTCCCTGCCCTTTCCTCTTCAGGATCTTGGGAATGTGAAGACGCTAAAGCCTGTACATGCCTGGCTTTGAAGTATCTGACTTCCTGCCTAAGCATATTTACACCCCTGCTACTTGCCAGACTGTACATCTCCTGTGCCAGCTTCATCGCCTGTCATAAAAGGGGTGGCTGGAATAACCAGCCAGTGCAGCTGTTTGCCTGGAGATGAGCAGAAACATGCCCTTCTGAGACCAAGCTCCAGGAAACAAAGCAATGACACTCAGAGCAGGAGAAATACAGAATATGGAAACACTACCTCTTCCTAGTGCAGTTTTCCTCAGCTGTTAAATGAGTTTATTGCCTCACCCCAAACTCCTGTTTTCCTCCAAGCTCAGCTGTCTCAAGAAAGACTTTTTGACAAAGCTCACTTTTTGACGTGTTAACATTGACACAAACCAGAAGGAAACAAGCAATGGTAACAAAGAGCTCCATGTTAATAAAAACAGCAACAAAACTGAAGCAACTGACAATGGATGTGTGAGGACAAGGCTCCATCCTGGAGATGGAGCTCGGAACTCGAAGCATGCAGGAGGGAGAGCGAGTCACTGAGAGGGACACAAGCACTGCCTCACCTTCCTCTTGTCCAATGAGGGTATGGCTACCCCATTGGAGCGGTTAAGGTCTGACACCAGCACCTTCAGAATGTTCTGAATCTACAGGAGGCGAAAGAAAAGGGGAAAGAGAAATGGCTCAGAGAAGGACAGAGAGAAAACGTCAATCCAAGGCAGCCAAGAAACAGCTTGTGAGGATCACACACCTCAGCCCAGCAGCTCTGGGCACACCCAGGGCACCATCGGACAGACTCTGATGCCAGCTGCACCTTCCAGAACAGGCAGCTGCCAACTACTGCAGCACACTTCACACAGCACCTACACCACTCAGCTCTTACCCCAACAACCACTTCCAGCTCCAGTCAGATTGTCCAGAAAAACGAAGAAGAGGGAGGTGGCAAATGACTTGAGAGAAAGAATGAGGCACTCACATTCTCTGGAGGCTGCTGGTCATCAGTGGTGGGAGTTGCAGGTCTGCTGCCTTCTTTAGTTTTGCGTTTTTTCTTAGTTCCTGCAGTTGCTCCAGGGCTGTTCTTCTGCTGATATTCCTTCAGCTGTGAACAGAAGAAGAATCTGAAGTCCAAACAGAATATGCTTTCTATAACCCCAAAAAAACCTCAAAACCTAACTTCACTGGTAAAAATACAGATCAAGTGTAAGGCCAAGAGAAATGGTCTTCCATTAATTCATCTGTTTTGGGGGAAAACATAAACCAAAATAAGCCCAGAGAAGGCTAAAGACCAAAGAGATAGGTTTATGACAAGAGTTGTAAACATTCAACTTTTGTTTACAGCCAATACTGTTCCTGGGACATTTTTTGATACTCCATAGTGCAACTAAAAGGAGATTGAAAGCACTGATTTGGGGAATTTTTAGGGTTATAAGTAAGAGCAATAAGGGCAATTAATCCTGTGTGCAAAGTGAAAAAGCACTGCCTGATAGTAAAATATTCCACTCCGTGAAAGATTTTATGAAGGACAGTTGCAATCCCCACAGCAGACACTGCAAAAACTGCGAACTAAGGGGAGAAACTATCTACAAACAATTTTAAATCGCATCCACCTCGCCCAGGAAGTGCCCGTCTGATAAGATGTAACTCGAATCCCGCCAGGTCTGCCGGCATTTCTGTGCAATTCCTGCACGTCCGAGCCCCAGGGCGGCCGGTTCCGGCAGTTGTTTATGCAAATAACGGCACCCCCGGCCCGCACACCCCGGGCAGGGCACGACAAGGCAGCGGGGGATGGAGAAGGACGAACGAGGATCCCATTATTGGTAGGATTTCAAAATGGAAGCCTGAATTGCTCCAGGACACTTTCCCTTTCCTGTGACTTTGACACAGAAGCGCATCCCGCCGGGACGCAGGCAGCCGGGCCGCCTCGAGGGAAAAAATACAGGGAAAAAACAGGGAAAATAAGGGGAGGGGGGAAGAAGCGAGGCGGGGAGAAGACACGACACCTGCACACCAGCCCGGGCAACGCTCACAGCACCGCAGCCACCCAGGCCCGGCCTCGCCCCCAGCTCCCGCCGAGAAGGCCGGGCCGCAGCCCCGGACACCCGCAGGCTCCCAGGGCCCCGCCGCGACCGGGCCCGGAGCGAGGGGGCGGCGGCGGCCCGGCCCGCGCCCCTCGGGGGAGGCCGCGCTCGGCCCGGCCCGGAGTCCGGCCCGTGCGGGGCTCGCGGTACGCAGCCGCCCCCAGCTCCGTCGTGCCGTGTCCCGTCCTGCCCGGGCCCCCTCACCTTCTTCTTGGCCGCGGCCAACCGGCTCTGCCTGCTGCCGTCCGCCATGTCCGCCCCGCGCCCGGGCCACGTCAGCCCGCCAGGAGCGGCGGGGGCGGTAGCGGCTCCGCCCCCGGCCGGCCTCGCTCCGCCCCGGGACACCCCGGGGTGACACAGCGGGACAGCCCCGCCGGGACACCCCCGTCCTGGGACACCTCGGTCCCCGTGTGGCACTCGGCGCTGTCCCGCTGCTGTAGTGACCCGACAGCTCAGAGCAAATGCCAGGAGGGGCCAGCCCGGCTTCCTTCGCCTTTGCGGAGCGCGTCCCGCACACCCGCCTCGCGTTCTGCCCTGTGGTGTCCGAGCGCTGACCCCGCGGGCGGCGGGGTCGTTGTGTGTGATCCCAAATCCTTTGACCTTCCAAGCTCGGCAGCACCTGGGGCTCGGGCAGCCCGGGCTCTCTGAGCTCACGGCTCTCACAGGGACGCTGCTCCCTGAGCCAGCCGGGCCCTAGCGCGGCGGGACACCGCTCCAGCGCTGTCCGAGCCTCTGTGCGGGACTCGGGGGGCCGGCCCCGCAGGGAGTTGCGGTGGCCCGGCGGGACACGGGGAAAAGCAGGGGCGTGGGCAGCGCTCACCTTGCGAAAAAAACATTGCGGAGGTGCTTAAGGATAAAGACTGGACTTGGCTCCCATTGCCGTGGTCTATTTGACGTGGTGGTGTTCGATCACAGGTTGGACTCGGTGATTATTCGAACCAGAGGTCATTTCGAAGCAGATTGATTCAGTGATTCTGTGTGAGTGATCCCGAGACACCCTGAGCCCCTGTCCCAGCTGAGCCGCGGTGCAGAGGTGTCTGTGAAGCACCAAATGTAACTACCTCGGCTGCGACCATTGGGACACAATTGTGTCCTGCCACACCTAATGTCACTTGTCAGCCCCACCACGGTCGGGCCCAGCAGGGGACTACAACTCCCAGCACGCCTCTCGGCAGCAGGACTATAACTACCGGCGTCCTGTGTGGTGGTAGGACTACAACTCCCAGCGTGCTCTGTGACGGCAGGACTACAACTCCCGACGTGCTGTGTGGCGGGGGGACTGCAGTTCTCCGGTGTGGCGGGAGCTCCGAGCCGTCAGCGCGGAGCCCTCAGCCCTGGCCGAGCAGGTCCCGCCGAGCGCGGGCCGCAGCCCGCCCCGCCACCCGCCGCTGCGGGCCCTGCCCAGGAGGTAGGAGCCGGTTCCCCGCTGCCCTCCCCTCCCGGGCCGTGTCCTCGCAGAGGCGGCGGTACCGGCCCCTAACGCGGCGCTCTCTGCTTTGGTAGGGTCTCGGCTGGCGGCCGGCGGGGCGGCACGGCCGGGTTCAGGGCACCGGTGAGTCCTGCGCGGGGCTTCCCCGGGAGCGGCTCTATGCGTTCGCGGGGGCTCAGCCCGGCCTGGTGGGGAGTGTTTTTCCATGAGGGTGAAGGTGCTGGTTCCTCGGGTTAGTGCCGGCACCGCAGTTTGCACTGTGTCGTGCTGGGAGTTTCTCCTAGAAGGCACATTGTGATTTTTAATTATTTATTTTCACTTTACACCGTAACTCCCGAAAGTGCTTTAGGGTGTGATATGGAGCAGGCTAATGTTATGTACACTGATCCATATTTTGCTTGAATCCTCCCCTCTCTGCCCTGTGGATATTTTTATTCCTTTTCTGTTTTATCCTGTTACACACACTATTTTCCCATTAATGCTTCAGCTTGTAGCATCTTATCCAGAGTTGAGTTCCTGCTACATGTCTTCTGTGTTCTACAGGTCTCATCTCCAAAGTCCTTCCAGCCTAATGGAGCCAGCGAAGAAGCCCTGCGGTGTGAAATCGAAGAGCTGAAACAGAAAGACCTTGCTCTAGACCAGGAAATTGCACAATTATTGTCAGAGTATGTCCTTGGCAACCTCAGTGTTCACTGTGATGCCTTCAATATTTTTGTTTTTAAAACAAAATGTGATCCAGGAATTGGAGCTGAGAGCTGACCTTCTATGATGCCATTGTTGGCATGCTGCAATGTTGGTTACAGTGTTGTTCTAAGTGATGGAACTTGTTAGAGACAAGAGGGAATTCTTTCCACTTTATGTTGTAAAGCAAAACAAGTTTTACTAGGAGCTTGCATAAGAGGATTTTTGCTTTAGCCTGGGTGTTCCTGAGATAATTATGTGTTTACTGGGAAGGGATAATTTAAGCCATTTGTTATTTGTTGTGAAGGACTGATGTTTTCTGAGGTAAGTGTAGTACATAGGATGGAAATGGTAGAACAACAAAGGCTGTTCCAGAACCCTTTTTCATTTATCCTCAAGGGTAAACAAACCTAGTGACAGGACAAGAGGAAATGGCCTCAGGCTGTGCCAGGGGAACTTCAGGTTGGACATGGGGAGGAATTTCTCTGCTGAAAGAGTGATTAAACATTGGAATGGGCTGACCAGGGAGGTGATGGAGTCATGTTCCCTGGAGGTGTTCAAGAGATGACTGCATATGGTACTCAGTGCTCTGGTTTAGTTAATATGGTGGTGCTTGGCCAAAGATTTGACATGATGATCTTGGAGATATTTTCCATCCTAAATGATTCTACAATTCTTAAATTTTTCCCTATATACAGATTAGAGATACATACCAATGGAATTCACCACAGCCTACTTGTTTCTACTTGATTCTGAGAAGGGTGAATTGACTTTCTTGAGCTTATTTAGAGCTTTCATGTTTACAACTTGCAGCTGCAACTGCACTCTGCTGTGTTCAGTTTCTGCTTTTGAGGTGCCAAGCTTGGGTATCTCCCACAGCAGCAGGAACCCCCAGTCCCTCTGTGTCATTTGTCACCTTTCTGGTGTTAATTTACAGGGGCTACAGCCTGGAGGAACTGGACAAGCACATCTCTCTGCTCCATGAGTACAATGAAATCAAAGATGCTGGGCAGATGCTCCTGGGCAAGCTAGGTAAGGAAGGGAAAGTTGTTCAAGAACTTTTTAGCCAGTGTTTTCATACAGACACAGAAAGAAGCTGCTACCATGGAGGCAAAGCTTGTATAACAGATTCTTCACTTTAGAAAAAAGTGTTTGAGCAAGCAGGAGGCACAGCTCAAAACCTTGGTTTTCTTGGCTATGGGATGTGCTATGGGGTAATTATGGGAGGAAAGCACCACGTTTCTGACTCATCTGATCTTTGTTTAATGAAAGCAATGCTGTTTCTTTATTTCCTAGCTGTTATCCGAGGGGTCACTACAAAACAGCTCTATCCTGAGTATGACCTGGAGCTCAGTGACTAGTCCTGAACCTGGAGACTGCCATGTCCTGCAAAAGTGACTGTCACTGGGCCATTACATGTAGGTGTCATCCTGATTTAGAAGAGACAGAAGGTGGAAAAGGAACCTTTGGAAAAGGGATGTAGGACTTTAGATAATTTCATGTACTACCTGATCAACAGGATTTTTTTTAAATTTTTTTTTTCTTTGAAAAGTTGTTGTTCAGGTTGATGTTTAACCTCTTCCACGGAGCCTTTGATTCCCTGCAGTATCCAGGGACTGTTTGGTTACTGAATGGATAGAGGAAGTGAGGACATACAAATGTGCAATGTAATAGTTGCTTTGAAAGGAAAACCCTCAGAAGAAGGGAGGGAAGAAGGCAGAAATTGTGGTGGTTTGGGAGTTTTATTTTATCATCAAATCCAGAGAAGTCTGGGTGTTCTGAATTTTTGTAGTTACTTGCTCTGGTATCTGGAGGTTTTGTATCATTTCTGTAGAAAATGGCAAAATGTAAAGTTGTGTTGAACTGTCCACTCTCAATAAAGCAGCTTTCATATCTGTCAGTAATTCACTTTAAGAGCCTATAAAACATTGTATGAATTTGGGAACAAAATCTAAAACTGTATTGAGACAACTATAACACGAGTTATTCCAGTGTTTTCTCCAGGAATGTGCAGGTGCAGAATGACTTTTCCCTGCTCTAAGTGCAGTCATGGAGTGAGCACTGTCCTGGACAGGGGATGATGCTGGGAGCACGGGTGTTTCAATGTCAGTGTTAGGGCTGAGAGTGACTGCACAGACTAAATTTGGCTGCTTTGGGCAGTTGGAAGTGATGAAGTGCTCTGCTGACTGCAGATCTATTGTCCCTTTTTCACTCAGCCTTGATGCCCTGCCCATTTTTACTTTCCAAGACATTCTAGCCAGTAAGTTTCCCCTGTGGTCTCCAGTTAGGCCCATGCTGCAGTCTCCTTGTTACTTCCAAATTTGAATCAATTAATTTGTCTTCATTGTGATTGGAAGCCAGAAACCAGTCACAAGGCTGCTGCTGAGAACAGATAATTGGTTTTGTACTCCTGGCTCTGGATGTGGCACAGACACATCACTAATAGGCTCGTTTTGCTTCAAGGGCTGTGGGGAGTGGTCTCAAGCAGGGGGACAGAAAGAGCCTGTATATTCCATGATTCATCCAAATAAGTCTCTGTTGATGTGCAGCTCTGCAGAATAATATTTCCTGTGGCCAGACCAGAATGGACTCTCACGGGGACGGTCACACACCTCCCTACCACATACCCCTCTGCCAAGTGTGGAACACTCGTGTTTTGGAGTAGTTTGAAGGGGAGGAAAAAAGCCACAAGGTGGCAAGAGCTGGGAAATGCACACTTTGTTACTAAAGTTGCTGTTCTGGCTGGTGTTTCCTGAGCAGAAGGACTGGTTCAGCCTGGAGTGTTCCAACCAAAATATTTCTGTCAGTGGGACACACAACTGGAAATTATTTTTGCAATAGGAAGTATGCATGGAAATCCTTCAGTTTGTGTGAGGTGTGAGCTGAGGGGATGAAGTATAGTCCATTACCAAAGTTACTGAAGGTTGTTCAAGAGTGAGAAATCCATGTTTTCTTCCCCATTATGTTGGAGCACTGGGGTTAAAACTTGCTGCTGTAGCTGTGCAAGTATCCTGCTTGCAGCTGCAGGGATGGGTTTACACTTAAGGTAGTACTGGGCAGGTGTCCAGGGAAGGTCCCCTGATCCCAATCCCTTGTCCATGGAGGATGAGAACATCCACAGAACAACCCAAGGACTGGGCACGGTGTCCTTGGGGAATCTCTGCTGCTGGCAGGGTGGCTCTGCCAGGTGGTGGCAGCTGCGTTCCACGGCTATTCTGGCTGCTCTGTGCAGCCCAGAGGAACCCAGAACTGAAAGATTCCAGGGACTAAGTTAAGGACTTCTGGGATGCTTCAGGACAGGACTGCATGCTGCCACTGAGGTACTTTATCATGGACCCTGTGACTGCCCCTCCCAGACTTACTCTTGTACCTTTATGGCTGTCACCTGGAGGATGAAATATGCTGGCCTTTGTCCAAGTCCAGGAGAGGAACAGAACACATCTTCTGCTTTCCATAAATAAATTTCCAAACTCATTAAGTAAGTATATAACTAGAAAACCATTGAGTGCAATAATGGTAAGTGTAATTCCAGATTTAAATTTAGAAAGTGTGTTTCTGCAAAGTCAGACCCAGCTATAACGAGCTAAGAGACACCAAATGGTATCACAGAGTTTACAGTTTCACCAAAGGGCAGGACCTGCTGTCTGCAAGGAGAGGCTGCAGAAGAGGATACCAGACACCATTGAACACCCTTGGCTCCTCAGGAAAAAAAGGGTAAAATAAAGTAGCACTTGCTGGGCTTTTTATGAGTCAGTGTACATGGATGAGTACTGTGCCAAGAACCAACCTCTTCCCTGTTAGGTCATTTTCCATTTTATTTTTTGTGTATCCTGTGCATTAGTCCCCATTATAAGCCACTTTTCATCACATGCCTACTCTGGATAAAACCATTTCCTTGCATTGCTTTGGGTAAGCTGTGCTTTCTCCTGCATATCCCTCATTTAGCCCAATTTTGAACTCTCATGTGTCTGAGAGCAGGGCTAATGGAAAGAAAATACTCCAGGAGAACACAGGAAAAATAAAATCTATACAGCAGATAAGTTATACTGCCAGTTGCAAGCAACAGATCTGTGCAGTCAAGGGAATACAGCTTTCTGAGACACTGCTTCCTGGTGCTAAACAATTCGGGAATAGGTTTTTATGTCCCTTAGCAACCTAATGTTCTCAAAATCAACAGGAATTTTGGCACAGCTACCTCCTGTTAATGAACTGTTTGTGATGCTTTAAAAAAAATGATACAGCCTGTCACTGAAGAAAAAAAAGCCTCTGATAAAAGTCATCTCAAGGAAAGGGTGGAAGTGAACTGCAATTAACCTCTTCCCTTCTGCTGTCCATCACGTCACTGCTGTATTGTGCTGCTGGGATTGCTCAGTCCCGCTCCTGCAGAGCATGCTCATCTGCGTCCCCATCCAGCTGATGAAGAGGACTGTTTTCCCCATGTCCCAGTGTTTTCTCCAGCTCTGTTTCCACTTTGAGCTGACAGTTCCGAATTGCCTCCTGGATGCTCTGCAGGTTCCACTGAGTTCTCGGGAGAGCGTCGTCCACTGTGAAAATGCCGTCGCGAATTCTCCGCACTTGTGTGCACACAGCAGATGATTTCAGCTCCAGCCCAATCTCGTGAACCATCTTCCGGAGGTACTGCTGAGTCTCATGCAAGCAATGGATTTCTAGGAGGACAGAGACATTCCCTCAGAAGCAAAGCTTTGATACAAGCTCTGACATTGTAAATCCACACATCACTCGCTGTTACGCTGAAAGAATTGGTTTGGCAGAAGACACTAAGAGCATGGTATGATTTTCTGAAATACTGCAGGGTGTTCCACACCCTTCCAAAGTGAATACTTTAGAAAATAAACCTATAGATATAGAAGAGTAATGTAGAAATTTAGGTATTTCAAAGGGGATAAAAAGGCATCTTTTTTAATAAGACAAATAATTTGTGAGGGAAAGGGGACTGCCAACAGGAAAACAAACATGCTGCATTATAAAAAGACTCCAAACCTAGCACTGAAATGCATTACACTGAAACACTGTGCTAAGAAGAATTTCCCCCATAGGTTATTCATGATGCAAATTTTCCAGCCTTGGGCTTAGATCTGAACTGGCAAGGAAAAACCTATGAGCTGGCTGGACTTACCAGAGAAGTTGAGTTGATAAGAAATTCCCAACTAATTTTGCATTAAATCATGAGTAAGAAAATGACGCCTACCAACTTATTTGCCATAATATATACTCAGAGTTCCCCAGTACATTCTGTGCCAGTCCTACCTAGCTGGAATTCTGGAAGTGCAAACTGGAGGCATCGGACTGCTGTGATTATTGGGGGGCTTTTTCCCATGGGGCGAATCAACCCTTTGACAGCCAGCTCATATGCCTCTTGTGTTTTCATATCAATGTTAGAATACCTAGGAAAAAAAAAATATAGCAGCAGAGATATTTAGAACTTCTCTCCAAAGAGATTCAAAATATATCAATTCCCAATAAAACAGAGATGCAATTTTTATTCTTAAAACTATCCAGTGAGTTTTTGCATATATTTCAGTCGTGTATGTACTGTCAGTAGTGTAGCACAGTTTGGGAGGGAGGTACTTGGTCATGTCTACAAGTTATTTTTGTCAGCCCTATATAGCAGATTGCTCCTAAACCAGCAGATTGGAGATTTTGGGATACAAGAAGGACATTTAATTGCAACCTCTCACTAGAGCACAGAGCACTCACGAGTAACTCCTCTCTGCCCTTGCTAGCACTCCAACCTTTACAGACTTCGATTATGGGAAACAAAATCCTCTCATTTGTTTGGAAGACCAGCAAATGGCAGTGAGATCAGATCAGCTCATTTCCCCAGTGGATACACACATCAGCAGGGCCTTTTGATTTGTCCCTTGAATGACAGCGAGAATCCGCTCCAGCTTCTCCCTTGTGATATGATCTGCAAATATTAAGGCAGAAACAAAGTCTCAATTATCCATCCAGAAACTGGAAAGTCTGAAAAGTGCCACTGAGGTATTGCTGTCCCTTGAGCAGGTAGTCACATCAAAAGGGGCTGATGAGAGCTGAGGGGTGGCCTTTGCAAAGTCACTTCCCCAGGCTCTCCATGGAGCAGCACAGAGCTGGACTGCAAAGGGAAGAGTTATTTTGCTTAAATGATTTCAAAATGTTGATGCTCCAGTTTCCTTATTGTATGTTTTCATTCAATGAAATCTCCTAACTGCTATCTCCAAGTGTGAGTCACAAGGAGATCTGGGTCCTGACCAACTCAGCAGCAATCACTTGACCAGCATTCACACTGCCTTTGTATACACTGTGGTTAGATTTAGAACAGGAGAACCACATCAACAAGGACTACAAGACATGCAAGATGTGGCTTTTGTCATTGTGCAATTCATCTGATTAAATGCTTTGGAGTTAATCTGCTGTTTGATATTCTGTTAAAACAACAACAACAACAACAACAAAAACAAATTAAAAAAACATATAAATCAGTTTCTTACCAAATGTTGTCTTCTCTACTAAATTCCCTGTGTCTGAGAAGTCATCAGTGGCTTTACCAAAAAGCCCACCAACAATATAAACCTGGAAAAAACACAGAGTGCAGTTTATCAAAAAAATGCTCCAAGCAATTGAGCAGCTGTATTGCACCATGAAGCTGCTAGAAAGGCAGGCTATGAGAGTTTTGCATAAAAAGACAGCAACGTCCTCTGCTCAAAAGGCCACAAATGGATGCTCATGTGAAGGATTAAACTCTGGATGCTGAAAAGCTCTCAAAAGCATTGGTAGGTGTGAGACTAAAGTGCAGAATCACCATCACAAGGCTGGTCTGGGGCACTGGGGCAGGATCAAGTGTGCAATGGATCTCTGGGGCTCCGTGGCCCATTCAGAGCCAGCACCTACCTTGGTCAGGTGACAGTTATACAGGTCAGTGAGCAGCTTGTTCCCATGGCCGATGCCAAGCACTGAAACATAGAAAATGGGGAACCTGTTATTCAGCCTCACAAAATGTCACTGATGTGCATTTACACAGCACTGAACACTCACACCACTCCTGCCCCCTGGACAGGGCTGTATCTCCTTAGGAGTCATGTCTGAGCAGTGCAATTAGACCCCCAGATTATTGCCTGGCATGAAAACCATAGGACTGTAACCAGAGCTCTTGGATTTTCCCAGAACTTTCCACCTGGGCACTCAGGGCAAATGCTCAGCAGTGCCAGCCACAGCCAAGCCAATTCAAGTGGTGGAGCACATGTGGGGATTGGTGTCCCCCAGCAAAACCCAGTGAGCCTGGGTCTCTCCCATCTAACTTTGCCAGAACCTTGCAGGGACATTTATCTTTTGTTTTAGCACTTCAGCTCCCAGTAGGGCTGTGAGATCCAGCCGCTGCAGCAGTGCAATGGCCGCGCATCCACCCTTCTTCCCTGCGTGGACACCCATCACCTCGCGGACAGCAGGACACGCTGCTGCTCCGCCACCAGACCCACCGAAGACTCCCGAAGCCTTCACATCCAGCCGGTGACCTGCTCCGATTTTCAGCTTCTTGAACCGCGGGCCTCGGACTGCAACGGAGATAGTGATGGAGCCGGTCCGCAGCCCTGCCAGGGCTCCCACCGGTCCCCGGTTTCCCCCAGCCCAGGAAGGGGAAAAGGCCCCGCCGTGCCCTTACCGAGGGGGTGGTCGGCCAGCACCGGTACCCTGGTAGCCACCAGCTCCACGGCCCCGCCGCCGCCCGGGGCTGGGGCCGGTAGGAAGCGGACTCGCTGCCGCGGGGCGCGTCCCGGAGCCGCGTTCAGCTCTGGAAGAGAAGCGGGGGGACGGGGGGTGAGGAGCGGCGGGCGAACCCCGAGGATGGGCTGGGATGGGCTGGGTCCCACCGGCAGCCCCCGGCGATGGGATGGGCTAGGGGGTCCCGCCGCCCGCGCTCACCGCGCAGCAGCCGCGTCTCCACCGCCTCCCGGACGCGGCCCCACGCCACCCCCGCCGGCTTGTACACGGCGAAGAGCCCGGCCAGCCCGGCCGCCGCCATGCCCGGGCCGCCCCGCCCCGTGCCGGGCGCTTCCGGGGCAGCGGCGGGGCCGGGGTCGGGGATGCGGCAGCTGCTGCTGCTGCGGGCGGCGCGGGCGGGGGTCCCGCTGCTGTTGCGGGGCGGTCCCGCTTCCCCAGGCAAGTCCCTCCCGCCGCAGCCCCTGGAGCGTCCGGGCCAGCTCAGCCAGCCGGGCCGGTCCCTTACCCGCTGCTCCCCGCAGGCACAGCCCGGCCGAGCCACAGCGAGCCGCGGGGCCGGGATGGACGCGGCAGGGAGGAGGAGATGGAGGAGGAGGTGGAAGGGTGGCACCAGCTGTATCCCGGGCACATCCCCACCAGCCCGCTGCAGAAGGCGCTGCTGGCCGCCGGCTCCGCGATCATGGCGCTCTATGACCCCTACAGACACGGTAAGGCCGGCGAGTGGAGCGCCTGCCACCCGCGTCCAAAAAATCCCGCTCCCTGCCTCCTGGAAACTCCATAGGACAGTTTGAGGCAAGCGCGGGATTGAGAGGGAGTGAAAGAGAGGGAGTGAGGAAACCCAAACACACCCCAGTGCCACCCCCTGTGATGCCACCCGGACAGCTCTGTTTCTCCAAAGTCCCCCAGGCTTCATGCCCGCTCCTCCATCCGATTCACAAGAGGGGTCATGTGGGTGACACCAGGGCAGAGTAGCCCTGAAGCTGAAGATCTGTGGTTTATGGGATCCCCACTTTGCCACGGGCTTCCTGCCTGCTCCTGGTCAATGGGCTCATTGCCCTATTTCCTCACCTACCAACCAAGGATAGCTGGGTGTTGCAAAAGCAGCTCTTGGGTCACTCTCAGGTCTCTCTTTCAGACATGGTGGCAGTCCTTGGGGAGACCACAGGCTGCCTGGCCCTGCCAAACCTGCGAGACAAGATGAAAAACCACCCTGAAGGTTACCGCATCCTCCGGTGCGTCCCTGCCCATCCCTCCCAGCTCACCGCGTGGTTTATGGTGGCGAGGCAGACACGAGGCCAAGCAGGTTCCTTGGCCCTGGGATGGGAGAGCTTGGAAGCAGCACAAGTGTTTTGCTAGCCCTAACCCTCCAGGCTAACTTTATTTTTAACGTTCAGAGGAGCCTTGTGACACATCTAAGGGCAGGCACTACTTGCCTGTCTGTTCTGCTTCACTGCTGGAACTGGCAGCTGCCAACACCACAAGATGCAGCAGCAGGCACAGGGGATGTGGATGCTGAGCAGTGATGAGAGCACACTACATCCATGGATTTCTTCCCTGTGCCTGCTGCTGCATTTTCTTGCATTGGAGACTGTCTCTGCTGGTCTGCCTCCTCCTTAAACACTTCCATATTTATTTTTCTGGCTCAAGCTGAAATGAGGCCACTTCTCTTGTTTTCTTTTTTAAGACTCCATCACTTCTGCTTCCATATCTGGAAGGACCTGTTGAATGCAGCAAGGCTGAGGACCAGGAGGATTTCTCTTACTAACCAAGCTCTCACTGTATATCTGCTTGCCTTCTCCCTGTTTCCTGTCATATGTCACACCTGCTGCTTGTGTCACATAGGAGCTTTGGAAAAGTTGCCTTTTGCCATATGTTTGTACAGACCAGCCTCATCCTAGTAAAACATCCAGAGTACTGGAATGGGGCTGAATCCCAGCAGAACTGCCCAGGGAGAGGGCTGAGAAGGGGCATACCTACCTGCTTCTTGTCCTGTGGTATTGCAGGAATTTGCAGGGCTCTGAATTGGGCACACAGGTCTTTTTGTTTTTATCCCCCAAGCTGCTGAGGTCACTTTGATAACAAATACACAAGGAAATATCTGCAGCCAGTGTGAAACTGATGCCAGTGGCACCTTCACTCTGGGAGCTGAGAAGCTCATGGATCCACTGCAGGGCTTTTGTCATGGGAGGAGTTTACCCTGTGAATGGAAATAAAAGGGCTTTTGTTTACTTTCAAGACTGTGAGGCACCTGTTTGCCAACAACCTGTAGAGGAGACCTTTCTCTGTGTGGCTGCCATGCGGCTGGTGGTGAAAGCCTGAGAAGGATTGAAATTAAACCTGTGTTTAGAACACATTCCTTCTCCTCTTTGAGTTTGCTCCTTTGAAGCTCTGGCTGCTTTGCAGGGGCACTAAATTTCTCTACTCTGCAGGGCTGGCTGTTGCTGGGGGCTGTGCCTGGCTGGCAGCCCACACAGCAGCAGCATTTCAGTGCAGAGGACACCAGTGTTTTTCCCACCAGAGTTGTTACAAGTGCACAAGATAAAGGCGCTTTTATTGCCAAGGCTTCAGGTAGATCCTTTAAGCAATTTGTGTCCCAACCTCTGCAGAAGTGCAGACAGTGCTGTCCCTGCAGTGAGCAGTTGGGATCTACACAGGGAAAACAGCAAGGATGGGCAGAGGCAGGGGTGGGGGTTTCCAAGGGCTCCTTTTCTGCTGCTGTGGATTTTACTGGGAGTCTCACTGACCTGTGTTTTGCTTCCAGGGAGCGGCCTTGCATCCGTCTCTCCACCCTGGACATGGCCAGGCTGCAGGGGCTGCCGGATGGCACGCTGGGCAGGGAGTATGTCCGGTTCCTGGAGAACAATGTGAGTGTGGGGTTTCACGGGGTGCAAATTCCTGTGGCTGATCCCTGTGCTGGGAGCCCAGGTGAGATTGGAGCCACAGAGTTGAGTTGGACCTCTTCGGACTTACAGAAGGTTTCTCCAGACACCCGGATGCCACCCAAGTTTGTTGATGATGAAGAGCTGGCATACGTGATCCAGCGGTACCGGGAAGTCCATGACCTGATGCACACTCTCCTGGGCATGCCAACCAACATGTTGGGTGAGCAGCAGTGGGCTCAGGGAGCTGCACTGCCAAACCCACTGATTGTGCTCGGCTGCCTCCCAGAAATGGGAGCAGGCTGGCCCCAGCTGGACTCCCTGATCCTCAGCCCGAGTCAGTGTGTGGGGATTTTGCATTGTCACTGTCCTACATCACTGGCTCTGTGGTGACCAAGGTGCCATGAGATGTCACATATTCCCTGCCAGGAGATGCTCTGCCCAAGCCCTGGGCACAGGCAGCCACGGGATGGGTGGGTTCTGCCTGGCAGGGAGGGTGGCATGGATGTTTTGCAAGCTCTGTGTGAAGGCAGAAGGGAATTCCTAGTTGCTCCTTATCTGCACATCTGTGTGTCCTTTGCCCTCATTTTGTGTCTGACTCAATAGCAAATCCCAAATGCGGCCTTGCACTTGTGCAAGGGAACCAGCATGACTGGTCTCAGGCTTTGCCTGAGTCCTGGAAGTTCTGTAAAAGGCCTGTGCTGGGAGACCAGGAGAGACACATGGAGCTTCGGGCCTTGGTACCACATTGCTGGGGTCTGCAGGGAGTTGGACTGCCTGGGACGTGTTCCCCAAGCTCCCGGGGCTTGTGGGATGCCATCCCTCTGGGATGGGTGAGTGGTGTGTGACAAGCCCATCCTGGCACAGGATGATGCCGTGGCCAGACTTAGGAAGCATTCCCAAGTAGCCATCCTTGGGAAGGGCAGATATACAGCCTGTGGTGAAGAGCCACAGAGCCCTGGCTGGCCGTTGATCCAGGTGCTCTGTGTGCTCACAACCTCCCTGCTCCCTCCCAGGTGAGGTGGTGGTGAAGTGGTTTGAAGCCATCCAGACGGGGCTGCCCATGTGTGTCCTGGGAGCAGCGTTTGGCCCTGTCCGCCTCAGCACACGGTAGGTGCCCAGTCTGTGCCCTGGGTACACCCAGCCTGTGTGGTGCTTTCCCTGGGGACAGAGGGGACACTGCTGCTTTGCAGGGGGGAGTCAGTCATGGATTTCTCCGTGAGCCTACTGCTGTACTCACATGCCAAGGAAGCGGTGACAGCTTTGCCTTGTCACTGAAGCAGAACCTGATGTTTAATCTGCATTCAACACCAGCTCCCCTGTGCAAGGCAGGTGCAATTTCCAGGCCTTGGATGGGCATGTGTTGGGGGCCAGCAGGACCCTCACCACACTGGCAGCTGTTCCCTGCCCCAGCACGTCTATTATTCAGCAGTTGCAGAACCTGCGTTCTGGCCTTGGGTTGGTGCAGGTAACCTTCCTGGCACACCTGTTCTGTGCCTCAGTTTCCCCTGTGAGTTAACCAGAGGGGATGCCAGAAAGTTAGAGGGATACGTGGGACAGACACATGGGCTTGGCATCAGCCTACAGTGAGAACTTGGTGAAGGAAATTAACAAAATGTGGATATCAAAACTGCCACCACCTGTATGGTTTATTGCAGAAAGCTGCAGGTTCTGGCCACCGAGCTGGTTCCCTGGGCCATTCGGAGCGGGCTCAACTCCAGCTGTGTCCTGAACGTCTACTACGAGCAGCGCTGGGAGCAGCCAGTGGAGTCCCTGCGGGAGGAACTCGGCATCTTCCCTCCCCCGGCCGTCCGAGTGTGAGAGCTCATGTCAGGAAGGGCCCGGGGGATCCCTTGGCAGCCGCACTCCACATCCTCCTGCCCTGCCCGAGAGCATGGCGTGGCTGTGCTCTACCACCACCGACCCAAGGGCTCTGTTTTCTCCTGCCAAGAGCTGGCACCAACCTGTTGGTAGGGGCCAGCTGTCACCTCCCTGTGCTGTGACAAAAACTCGACCTTTTTTTGCTGTTTGTGATTTTGGTTGCGGGATGTCAAGGTCAGATGTGCCTTTGCTAGCTGGTCTGGCTGCTCAGGTCTCCCAGCAGCAGCATTCCAGTACTGACACTCCCAAATGCTGGGATGAGGAGGGAGCACACTGCTTGCTTTGCACACTGATGCCTTGGCCTTCTGCAGCTCCGGGGCTGTGCAGGTAAATCCTTCCTCCCACTCCTCCCATCCTGGGAAGATCAAGGCTTCAAGTCTTGAGGCTGCCGTGGACTGGAGCTAAACCCATGATTTCCAGAGGAGCGCAGGGGCAGGTTTGGTGTGTGCAGTGGTGAAATCCCATTTCGTATTGGTGCCTAACTGGTTTCCTCTTGGGTCATATTGGATGTGCCTCATTCCTGCCTGACAGTGTGTGATTATGTGCCCACGGGGCAGGCAGGGAAATACTTTTGGATATTTTCCCTCCTGGATTGGCTGTTTTGAGAGCCGATCCCAGTCTGCTGTATCTCCCTGTAGTCCCTCCCCATCAAAAATGATGAAATCCACATGATTGTGCTGGCTGTTCAGTAGGAATCATCCCTTCCTTGGGCAACAAAATGACACAGTTGGGATTATGGGATTGAATCCAGTGAGTGCAGAAACAGCGGCTGCTGGTGCTGTGTCTGGGAGCTGATTGCTGTCTGGGTTAATTAAACTGTGCTCCACACTGCCAGCAGCCAGGGAGCGGAGTTGCTGGATGTGATGGCAAAGAGCCACGAGGCCAGGGGCTCTTTGTTCATGTGTGTTTGCTGTTGGAATTCCTCCTGGTTTAATAAAATCCATTCTGGGGCTTGTAGTTCGTTACCCCTGTCCTTTAGCCCCACCTCCCCTCCTGAGCTGGAGACCTGATGTGAAACCTCACCTCTTTTTGGCTTCAGCAGGTTTTCTTCCTGCCCCCCAGACTCCCTTTTGCTAACTTCTCCCTGCATCAGCTACCCCACGCCAGACTTTGGGTTTTTATCCAAATCCTCCCTTGGCCCCCAGAATTATTTCAAACATATTAAAAGACAGCATATAAATACATCCTTTAGCTGCCAGTAAAACACACAGGGTGAGGGTTGTCCTAGTGCAGTGGTCGAGATGAAAGAAACATTTGCCTCTAAAATGACCCAGAAATGTCAGAGCCTTGGGGTGGATAAACCAAAGGGCAGCAAAGATTTGCTTCCAGGAACTGTGAGTGGCAGTCAAGGAAACGTGGGAAATGATGGCCTTGAGAGAGGGTTTTGCTGCATTTTGGGTTATTTAACGAGGCCATGAAGTGTCTGAGCTGTCAGTGTTGGTGGTGCCGCCACGTATGACTCAGTGGGCTGGTGCCAGCGCTACAGAAATGGCACATCATGTAATTTTAAACGGCATCTGCTCAGCCGGATCAAGTAACAGTCTCTGTGGCTCCTGTTCCTGCAGCCATCGCTTGGGGATCCTGCGGGAAGAAGGCGACAGAGGGAGCGGAGAGTGATTCGGGGAAGGCAGACACTAGCCACGTGAAAATGCTTTTTTTGGAGAGAATACATTCGCTGTGGGCAAGTGGCAGCTCCACCATGCCCATGCTGCGGGACCGTGCTGGGACGCGGTAGCTGTAACCCCTGAAACGCTGGGACGGATGGCCGGGATTTTCCCCGGTGCCCGGGCCGCCCCGGGCCTCGCTCCCAAAACGGGTCTCCCTCCCTCTCCGCGCTCTCCCGGAGCCGGGCGGACCCTGCGCGGCAGCAGCGCTCGGGGGCGGCCGCGGGACCCCCGGCCCGATGCGGCCGCCGAGCCCCGGGAGCGATCGGCGCGGCCCGGCGGCAAAATGCGACTCTGGTGGGACTCGAACCCACAACCTTTGAATGACTCCCGTCACACAGCTAGAAGTCCAATGCGCTATCCATTGCGCCACAGAGCCCTCGCTCTGCCGCGCCGCCCTCACCGCCTCTTCCCCGTACCCCGCCCGCCCCGCCCGCGCCACCGTTCCCCGGCACCGCGTCCGTCACCGCGGGGCCGGGCCGGTGCACCGGGCGGGACTACAGCTCCCGGCGGCCCGCGCTGCCCGCCCCTCCCCGCCCCTGCCGCAGAGTCGGGCGGGCCCCGCTCCCGGTGCAGGTGGCCGGGCCGCATCGGACACCCCGGAGTCCGGTAAGAGCGTGGCACCATCTTCCCCATCCCTTCTGTCAGCTCCTGCCGCCGCCGCCGCGGCCGCGCTCCCTTCCCGCCGGCGGCCCCGTGGGCTCCCCATCAGGCGGCGCGGCCTTGCGGGCGGCACCGGGGTCCCTCCGCTCCGCCGCATGAGGTACCGGGGCTCCTTGTAGGGCACCGTGGCAAGCACCGGGGTCCCTGAGTGCCCCGGTGTCTCCAGGAGCGCGCCGCGGGCCCTCGCCGCGCCGAGAGCGGCTGTGCCGGGCGGTTCCGGGGCCTGGCCGGGGTTGGGTGGCGGGGCCCGGCTGCATCCCAGCCCGGGGCCCTCCCGCCTTTCCGCCTCGTGTAATGGGGCTGGGGCAGCGCTGCTCGATCTCGCTGCTGGGGTCCTCAGGAGGGTGAGACGGGTGTCCCTACCCAGGGCAGGTGGGGGACAGGTGTCTCCCAGGTGCCATTAGCGCTGGGGCTTCTCACAGCCCGGCCACCTGCCCCTTGTTCCCCCTGTGACCCGGTCCCCGGGCCCTCCTCAGGCTCGGTGCTCCCCGAGTGGATCCCTGCACTTTGCCTCGGTGCCTGCTGGCTGTGAGCTACAGGCAGGGCTTCGTTTTCTCTGTGCTGATGCAGCTGGACAAGACGTGAATCTGTAACGCAGGGCTGGAGGTCTCCGGCAGCGACACACCGGGTATTTCCCGGGAATCTCTGCCCGGTTATCTTCGCAGGAGGCACCGGGATGCCGGAGTGAGGTGGAGATATGAGCAGAGGATAACAGGGGCTTGCCTGAGCCTGCCTTGCCTTCAATTGGGAGATTAAGCACTTTGCTGCCCACACAGAGCGGGGCTCCCCCGCAATTGCTTCTCCACATCTGGCTGGTCTGAGGCTGTAGCGGAGAGCCCAGGCCCTGGCTGAGGCACAGTAGTTTGATGGTGACCTAAAGGTTGCCCTATTTAAGTGCAGAGAGAGGCTCCCAGGCAAAAACACAGTGAGTCCTGCCTTGCCAAAAGAGAGTGGACATCACGTCTGGGAGGCAGGTGTTTGGTGGAGAGTGTCACTGGCACAAGGGGGAATTTCAGGGTAAGGACTATGGGTGGGAAAATGTCTCCAGGTGTCCACCTGGGAATGGCATCTTGTGCTGTGATGCATCCCAGCCTGCTGCTGGTGGCACAACTCAGAGGTGGGACAGCCAGTGAACGAGACGTGTCAGGGCACAGTGACCATGTGGCACTGCCTTGGCTCCCACCCTGCCCGCATCTTTTATCAAATCCTCAGACACTCCTTGGATCTGGGGGGACTGCACAGAGCAGAGGGAAAGACACAAGTGTGGCTCCCAGCCCCACCAGTTGTAGAAGAGCCCATGCAGGGCTTCCAGCTTCAGAGCAGTGAATCAATCTTCAGGAGGGAAATGATGCAAGTGTTTCCTTCCTCTTTGGCCTGTGTCCATGCCAGGAAGGGCTAGTTTTATCTAGGAACTGTGAGGGTCACATCTCTGTCATTTTCCTCCTCACAGTGCTGTTGCCTGCAAAGAGCCATGGCTAGATCGCTGTCTCTGGGTCTCAGAGCCACTTCTGGCATGTGTCTGGGATGGGGACAGAGATGCTGTTTTGGAGGGATGAGTACCAGAGTATGAGTATGGGATGAGTACCCAGGGAATGGGGCAGGGGCCTGGGCACTCCTGGCCGCAGTGACAGCCCTTGTTCTGCCCACTCCAGGCTGTCCTCACCCCTGACCTGCTCTGGCAGTGTCTTCAGCCTAGCTAGGCCAGGAAACTGCTCGCCAGCATGAGGGTTTGCAAACACAAGCAGAGCTCAGAGAACCGAGTTTCCTGTCCCTGATCCTGTCTGAGCTGTGTCACGGAGCACATGAAGCTGTGCTCTTCCAAAAGCTATGATGGCTGTCCTGGAGCCAGGCATGCAGGAGAGCTCATGCTCAGGGCCTGGGAGACTCTGGATTTTGAAGACAGAGGGATTCTGAGGTGGAGTGGAGGTTTCCAATCATCTGTACAAAGTCTCCTGTCCTGACTTTGCTCACACATTGGAATTGACTTTATCCTGCTTCTCATGTTGCTGGGGCGTGGCCAGACCCCTGGCTGGTGTGCAGGATGTGGCTCCCCAGGTGGGAATGGCCAGGCTTTGGACTTGCACTGAGCAATGCCATGCTGATGGCTCAACTAGAGGCCATTTCCACAGTCAGATAAAGTTACATCTCTGGGAGCTCTGGGCTGCTGGGTTACGTCCTCACTGCCAGGAGGACTGATGACTCAGGGACCTCATCCAGGAAACTGAGGGCTGCTCAAGCATCCCACACCCATGGGATTGTTATCACCAGGTCCAGTGTGCATGGGTTGATGGCCGTGGTTTCTGTCTCCCTGCAGGCCACGATGCTGCGTTTGGCTGCTTTTGCAGCTGTGCTGCTGTTCTTCAGGGTCACTCTGGAACTGTCCTGGGTCCAGGCCATCCCTGCTCTCTTTGTCTTCTATCTGGCATCCGGTGGATGGGACTTCTTCCTCGTATTCCTCAAGACAGTTCCAAGGGACGTCAGGTAGGTGTCCTGGCTGAGATGGGGCCCAACTATCCACCCCTGGCCCTCTGCTCTGCCTTGGTGTATGTGTATGTGTGAGCACAGCCCTGACTCCTTGCACAGCCTGGGTTTCTGCTGGCACCTGGCCTTGCTGGAAGGAGATCTCCCTCTGCCATGTCTGGGTGACTCCAAGCTCTCGGGCAAACTTTTCCCAAGAAGGATAGATTTCAGCTGAGTTCAAAGTCTATTGACTGTCCTTGTATTTCATCCTGTCCCTAAAGCTGCTGGCGTAGCACCTGGCCCCTGTGCAAAGTTCATTCTGAGTTGGTATCAGGCTGTGCCAGCACCTGGCAAGGATTTGTGGGGGTGGGAGTGGTGGTACCCCTTGGAGAGCACCCAAAGCTCAAAAATACCCCTTTGATTGGGGACATCCCTGTCTGCAGACTTCCAAAACACATCTCTCCGTGACCTCCACCAGTCCCTGGCTATGAGCATCTTTGCAGATGTGTTCTGCTTATGTGCACACTGATCAGGGGAGCACGCAGAGCTGCCGCTGACCTAGAGTGGGGTCTGGTCTAAATGCTGGGCTGTTGCAGCCCCTTGGAAGGTCCTTGTGCTGTGCTGGCTTTGCTGCAAGAAGTGGTTTTGCAGGGGTCACTGAGCAGCTGCCCTCTTGCTCCCCTTCCTTTGGCAGCACGGGGCTGGTCCTGTTGCGGGTGAAGTGGCAGGTATGGAGGCACGTGAGGGAGAAGAACACAATCGCCAAGATCTTCCAGAAGACGGCGAGGAAGTATCCAGAGAAGACAGCACTGATCTTCCAAGGCACAGGCGAGAGCTGGACCTTCCGTCAGCTGGACGAGTACTCCAACCAGGTGGCCAATTTCTTCTATGGCCAAGGCTTCCGCTCGGGTGACGTGGTGGCGCTTTTCATGGAGTCCCGCAATCAGTACGTGGGGCTGTGGCTGGGCCTGGCCAAGATCGGCGTGGAGACAGCCCTCGTGAATTCCCACCTGCGCTTGGAGGCCTTGCTGCACTGCATCACCATCTCCAGCTCCAAAGCTGTGGTTTTTGGGGTGGAAATGATGGAAGGTGAGGGGCTGGCAGATGTTTTGGGAGTGCTTTGGACTGGAGGGAGGTGTGTCTAGTCAGTGGGTTCAGTGTTCCTTTTCTGCCCACCACAGAACAGAGATCTGGAAGAGAGTAGGCAGTTGAATCATGCAGGAATTAGATTTGGGTTTGGGGTTTTTTTATTGTTGATTCCTTTGGACACTGGGCAGGATCTGGGGTGCAGTGATGTCTACCTCCCAAGCAGGTCAGCCTGGGTATGAGGGTCCTTCCTTGTGTCTCTCAGGTCCATTCCCAGCATAGAGACCTGGGTTGGGCTGTGCCTGCCCCACTGCACGGGAGGAGCCTCCCATTGCTCTCCAGGGCTATTGCTACATCCCTGCAGCACCTTGGCTCTAGTTCCTTGTGTGTTTCAGCCCACACCTCTGAGGCTGGTGGTGTCAACAGACCTCTTGGCACCAAAGGGGTTTTGGATGGGGGAAGGTGGAAAACAGGATCTTCTGGTCCCTGAAGAGGTCTGGGCTGTGGCCCCAGCATCTTTTAATCATGGGAACGACATCTGCCTGGGATGGCTGTGAGCCCTTTGGGGACTCTGCCAAGCACAGTGGGGGTACTGCTACCTGGGGCAGGGTGTCCCTCAGACTGTCTGGGAGGACAGGAGGTCTCTGTGCTGTAGCCACCCTGCCGCTTTTCTCCAGCTCCCGTCTTTACTTTCTCAGCAATGCAGGAAGTGCAGACCTCCTTGGATAAATCCATCCAGCTCTTCTGGTCCGGGGAAGAAAATCCTAAATCCGTGCTTCCTGGTGCAAAACACCTGGACCCCCTCCTGCAGATGGCCCAGCGACACCAGCCAGCTCCCCCTAATAAGGGCTTTCTTGGTATGTGGTCAGCTCTTGGGGCCAGACGTGGTGATTTTGAGGGTCAGCTGGTTACAACTCTGGCAAGACTGCTGGGGATGCCAATGGCAAGGGATGTTTGGGATGGGTCTTACTCCAGTTTTGGAAGCCCATCCCTGTGTGGAGCAGTATCCTGTCATATCCTCCATGTGTCCAACAAACCTGATCTGTCCGGGGTGATTCCGACATGTTCTTGGAGCTGTTACATGAGAGTTTTGGCTCAGCTGGCACCAGTAAAGTGTTTAAATTTTGCTTGCCCCCTCTCCTGGTTCGACCACCTCCTAGATTGGGAATGTGACCCTGTCTCCTCATTGTTTCCCAGATAAACTCTTCTACATCTACACCTCTGGCACGACAGGGCTGCCCAAGGCTGCCATTGTGGTGAACTGCCGGTAAGGCTGTGGACAGGGCTCAGGGAGGATGGGGCTGAGCTCTGCCCCATCTCTGCACAGCACCCCTGACCCTGCTCCTGACATGCCTTTTCACCCTCCCCTCAGGTACTTCCGCATGTCCAGCTTAGTTTTTTACGGTTTTCGGATGAGGTCCGACGATGTGATGTATGACTGCCTCCCACTCTACCATGCTGCAGGTAACGTGTGCCATGCAGAGCCTGGCATCCTGGGACTGACTCTTCCCTCAGCCAAGCCCAGGGCTCTTGGGAGGCTGGTGTGGTTGTGATCTCCATGTCGAGGAGGATGAGACTGCTGCTAGCAGTCTGTGACTGAGGCGTTTTCTGCTTTTTCTCTGGAAGCCAAGTATCGATCTGGCTGACTTTTGGAGCAGGGAGTGTGGGGGGAGGGTATTATCCTACTCTGGGTTTGGAATACCTGTTCCTTATTGCTGCTCCCTGTGGAAAGTAAGGGGGGGAGGTCTAGGGAGAGGGGAAGCAGTGCCTGCCTGGCTGGCTGAGACATGCTGGGATGTTTAGGTACAAAGTGCTGCCCTACGTGTAACTGCCATGTGTCTCCACCCTTGTGCCCGTGGTCCTGGGGGCTTTGGCTGGCTGAACCCCACTGCTGTGAGCCAGCCATGGCCTCTGCCTTGCCCTGCCAGTTCTTTCCCTAGGTGAGCTGGGCTGGAGGTGTTTGGGGACTGAGGGCTTTCCTGGCTGCCTCTCTGCAGGGAACATCGTGGGGATTGGGCAGTGCCTGCTGCAGGGCATGACGGTTGTCATCCGCAAGAAGTTCTCAGCCTCACACTTTTGGGAGGACTGTGTGAAATACAACTGCACGGTGAGGCCGTGAAGCAAGGGGCCAGTGGGGAGTGGGCAGTGAAGCCTGGGGTCTGTGCCATGCTGGGGAGAGCCCAGCTGCTGAAAGTGGGGGATACCTGGACAAGTTCTGTCTGTCCAAACTGCCTTTCAGGGTGGTGGGGCTGTGTCCTTCCCACCTGGGCTGGTAGCTTTGTGTGTCCTCCTCACATTCCAGCACTAGCCAGGAGATAGTGGATGGGTTTCACAGCCTGGAGAGGTGGGTTAACCAGGGAAGGACAGGCTGGATGAGTTAGCAGAACTTCTCTTTTTTACTATGGCCTCTTTAGCAAACTTTGGGTGTGTTGTGCCATTCCTTCCTGCCCTGAAGAAACCTCAGACAACCTAGGGCCTGGCAGAGGGGTCCTGGTGACTCTTTCCTCTCTGTTGCTCCCAGATTGTGCAGTACATCGGGGAGATCTGCCGCTACCTGCTGAACCAGCCATACCAGGACACGGAGCGGCAGCACCGGGTGCGCATGGCCCTGGGCAATGGGCTGCGGGCCTCCATCTGGAGGGAGTTCATGGCCCGCTTTGGCATCGCCCAGGTGGCCGAGTTCTACGGGGCCACCGAGTGCAACTGCAGCCTGGGAAACTTTGACGGCAACGTAAGGCCCCACAATCCTCCCTCATGACCCAAAGGGTGACAGCTGCTTTGGACAGGGTTGGAAACCCAAATGGGCTGTTTGCTCCTTGGCATGGGTTGCCATCCACCCAGAGGGTTTTGGCTGTTGTGTGGTGCTACCTCTTTGGTGTCCTAGGAGCATGTGAGCAGTGTGTTCAGGTGGGACAAATGTCCTTGCTACCCACAGCTCTGAGCTCTTTCTGTTCTAGGTTGGGTCATGCGGCTTCAACAGCAGGATCCTACCAGGTGTGTACCCCATTGGCTTGGTGAAGGTGGATGAAGACACTATGGAGCTGATCCGGGGACCGGATGGTGTCTGTATCAGCTGCAAACCAGGTGAGGACAACTGCAGGGATAAAATCTCAGCCCTGTGTGAGTGTGAGTGTTTCATGATACTTCAGGATAATTTCCCTGGATTTGTCTCTGCTCAGTTAAACCACACCAACTCCATTAGACACCTTTTTGCTTGGGGGTGTGGTGGTATTTCCCCCCTTCATCCCCTCTTCTCATTGCAGGGGAGCCAGGGCAGCTGGTGGGTCGCATTGTCAGGAGCAATCCCCTGCAGCACTTCGATGGCTACCTGAATCAGTCAGCCACCAACAAGAAAATTGCCAGAGATGTGTTTACAAAAGGGGACGCTGCCTATCTCACAGGTGAGGCCAGCAGGACCCCTCTGTCTGCTGAGAGTGGAGGAGAAAGGCATCTGTGTGGGAGTGGGGACTCTCCCAGGGTAGCAGCACTTCCCTAAGATGCTCCAGGTTTGCTCCTAGCTGACACCTCATTTTTTTGCCTATTCATTGCTTTCCCATAGGGGATGTCCTGGTGATGGACAAGTATGGCTACATGTACTTCCGAGACCGCACCGGGGACACGTTCCGGTGGAAAGGGGAGAACGTCTCCACCACGGAGGTGGAGGGAACCCTGAGCCGCATCCTCAACCTGACAGACGTGGTGGTTTATGGTGTGGAGGTCCCAGGTAGCTGAGAGGGAAATTGACAATCAGGAGAGGCAGGCAGGCCTCCAACACTTGAGTGTGGACATGTCCTGCATGTCCAGATTGATGTGTCCTTTGACAAGAGGGTGGACAAGAGAGGCTCCCTGTGGGCGAGCTGGGAAGAGACCATAAAGGGTGTGGCTAGCAGGAACCAGAGGGTTTCCTTACTCTCTCAAGCTTTGGTCTGATTCTGGCTGGTTTGTAAGGACCCTGTGTCCTCTTTGGCCAAGACTGTGACTGCAGGGTGTTGCTGGTAGCCCTGGCCACAGCGTGATGACACAGCAGTGACACAGCTGGACGTGCCAGCACTTCACTACAAAGCAGGATCTTGCTGGTGCAGGGCAGAGGAGAGATGGTGCTACAGGGACGGTGTATCTGACTGCTCTTCATTCTCTGCCTCTTAGGGATTGAAGGGAGGGCAGGAATGGCAGCCATTGCCGACCCAGAGAACTCCTGTGACCTAGAAGACTTTTCCAGCAAGCTGAAAAAGGCCCTGCCACTGTACGCACGTCCTGTCTTTCTGCGGTTCCTGCACGAAGTCTCCAAGACAAGTGAGCCATGGCATGCACACTCACACTGGATATGGAGCTGGGGGAGCCTGGGAGGGAAAAACCTGGTTACAGACATCAGTCTGTAGGGTGGGGATGGAGCCTCTCTGCCACACAGAGCCCATGGCCAGTTCCTCAGGTTGCTTTGAGGCATGAGGACACAAGGCTGGGTCTGGGGCAGCACAGATGTGGTGGGGATGGAAGTGTGTGTGCCCTTACTCCTTCTTCTCTCCCCATTCCAGGCACTTACAAGTTCCAGAAGATGGAGCTGCGGAAGCAGGGCTTTGACCCCACGCTGGTGAAGGACAGGTTGTATTTTCTGGACTCCAGGCAAGGCTGTTACCTGCCACTGGACCAGGCAGCGTTCAGCAGAATCCAGTCGGGAGCCCAGAAGCTGTAACTGGTGGGGCTCGAGCAAGGCACCTCACAAATCCTGCTGGGGAGAGGGGGCAAGGCAGGCACTGGGGAAGGAAGGAGTGATATAAAAGGCATGCTAGAGATTTTATTTGACAAGTTTTACAGATAAGGGTTTTGGGGGAACCCACAGGGGATTGAGGGGAGGGGGATGGTCACATACCAAAGCATTGATTCATTATGGCTTTATTTTCTATTTGGTACAGTGGTGGTGCTCCCATGCCATGGGAGGGCATGGCTCTGGCCAGTTAAGGAAGAACGGGGTGCCCCTGCCATTCCACTTTGCTTTTCCTGTCTTTCCCTACCTTTTCCTGCCTGCAGCAACCCTTCCTTGTGAAGGCCATGAAGAGACCAGTGCTGGCCTCTTCCCCACTCCTCTACCACCAGCCCCTCCTTGGCACAGGGACCCGGCTGGCAGAGGGAAGGTGGATGCCAGGCACAACCCCTTCCTTCTGCTCAGCCTTGCTGGTGTTGTGTGTCTGCTGTGAATCAGGGGAGCAGGGTAGTGTTGGGCTCAGGAGGGGGACAGGGGTGTGTTTCTGCCATGCCTTTCTCTCTCCTGGGGATGACATTTCTATTTTTCACAATCACACGCACATTATATTATATTATATTATATTATACATATATATATATATATGTGTGTGTGTATATATATATATATGTATGTAATACACGCTTTTTTTTTTTTTTTCAATCTTAATTTATTGTCTGTACTTTTGAATGTGTCCCGGGTTTGTGCAGTAGGTGGAGGGATAGCCCAGACCTGTCCTCTCTTGGAGAATCCTTTTCTCTCGCAGGGAGGTGGGATGCTCATCTGAGACTGATTCTCCTCTTCCAGCGTGGGTGCAACTGTAAATGTCCTTGTGGCCTTGCTCCATGGTGGAGGACATGAGCAAATCCCACTGTCTTGTGGACACTTCTCTGGGTCTTTTACTTCCATCTTTTGTGGATGCAGCATTGTCTTGTGACTCTTCTTCCTTGCAGAAAGCAAGTGGGAGAGTGGGAAGAAGGGCCCAGTTGCCTTTGCTTAGATGTACTCAGGAGGTAGTTTGCCTGGGGAGAGAACGTCCTCTGGAGGATGGCCTCTGTGAGAGCCTGACTTCATGTGCTCTGCATCCCTTCCCAAAAGAGCCCTCCCTGTCTCCAGCACCGGAGCAGGGCCCTGAACTGAAATGTCCGTGTGAAATATCTGACTTGTGCTATGTGAATTCCCCATGTTGTGTCTGACATGAAACAACCTCATCTGCGATGTTTGATTCCAGTCTTCAGAAAACAAGCAGAAATTTCTCTTCCAGAGAAAACTCTGGGTTGGGTTGCTTTTTGGTTTGTTTTTTTTTTAATAATTTGTTTTTATGCTTTTAGCAGGGTTACTCCTTAAAATGACATCTGTCTTTTGTGAGGGCAGGATGTGTCTGTTCTTCTAGCTGTGCTTCCACTCCAACATACCTGCCTGCCCCAATCCGTCCCAGTCTCACAATTAAACACAAGTATGGGCCTATGCTGATGTTTCCTACCTCTTCCTTGTACAGTCCTGCTCTGTGAGGGAAGGTGGGGGGACTGTGCTGGTTTGGGAACTGCCACTCCAGAGCATCACCTCCCTGTGTGCATTTTGACTCATCTGAGAGCCGGGGGAAGAAGCCCCTTGCTGCTGGATTTAATGACTATGTGAACACAACATGTTGATCAGATCCTCCCCAGTTTCCTCCACTAACTCTCCACACCCTGTTTTTCCTCATTCTGTCCTCAGCATTGCCATCCCAATTTGTCTTGGCCCAGTTCTCCCTGTTTTCCCTGGGGCATGTTCCACCGCTCTCCTGTTCTCTGTTTCCTCTTCCTGCTGTTTCTCTCTGTGTTTGTCCATGATGAACTTCCCAGCTCATTTCTGCACTTGCAGACAAGTTTTCTGGTAGCCATTCCACTTCCCTTGCTGCCAGAGCCATCTTTTTGACCTTCTGCATCCAACCCTGGTGACAGGAAAACCTGACTCCTTCTTGGTGTGGGGCTGCCAGGGACAAACATGAGCCTGAGTGAAATGTGTTGCCTGGTGAAACACACCGTAAGAAAAGTGTTGGAAATTTGCGTCCTTTATATGCCAGCTTCACCTTTGGACTTGTTCAAATGGGTCTCTTCTCCAACATCTCTGAGATGAAAGCTTTAATTTTAGCTTTTCAGTCTCTTGGACACTCACCAAAGCAGCTGGTGGAAAACAGACATCACCCCCACAGCCCTGCAGCATCCAGAGGGCTCAGCCCTCAAAGAGCGTGGCTTTGCCCATATTTCGGGGCCGGGCAGTGCAGCAGTGCTGGCTCTGCAGGCGCTCTGCTCTCACTTGTGGGCTGCGTTCCGCTCACAGCCACCAGAGGAGGGCAGGCTGGGCTCGGCGAACGCCTCCCCTCCGGGACACGCTGCCGGGGCTTTCACAGCCCTGGTGCGGCGCTCAGAGCCCTGCAGGGGTGGGATGTTGGGGCAGGGGAGTTACCCACGCAGGGTGGGTGCCTGAGATGAAGTTTGGGATACAGAGAATGGTGCTGGGTGTGAGGCCAGCGGCAATCCCAGGCACTGGTGTCCGCTGTGCTCGGGCTCCTGGCTGGAGACTGTGCCTGACGGAGACTTGGGCAGCAGCGAGGGCACCGAGCTCTGCCAGGTGGGTGGTGGGCAGCGACCTGAACCACCGGGCCTCATCCAGCTTTCTGCTACAGGCAATGAGGAAAAGCTTGGCCTCCCTCAAGTCACACCTGGGGGTGGTCATTGGGAGATGGGTGGTTTGGAGATGAGGATGCAGAGGGACTGTACTCCCTCCCTGCAGGAGATAGCCATGCTGAAGAAAGAGGGATTGCAGGGCAAAGCTCAGCGCTGTGTTTCTGTCTGTCAGAGAGCAGGGTAGGTTAAAAAAGTCTACCGGGGAAATTAGGCATTCAGGGCACTGCCTGAAACGCAGATGTGAATAGCTTTGGAAGCTTATGGAAATATGGCTGTTACTTGTTTGCAAGTGAGCCCATACAAATGGAGACTGGGTTGCACTGTTGGATTTTGGAGATGAATGGGAATTACAGGCCTGTGAGAGGAGCAGGATGTAGCCCTTGGTGGTGCTGACACAAGTCAGGAGCCAGCTGTGAGGAGGGGCAGCTGCATGATGCAGGCAAGAGGAGCAGGATGAGGCCCCTCCGAGGTGAGAGCTCCTGCTCTGGGGAGATGAGAGGTGCTGAGTCACTGGGAAAGAGCTCAGCAGACATCGTGGAGGGCTCTGGTACACAGCCCATCAACAGCAGAGACCTGCAGGGCTGTGCCGGAGGGCTGGGGTGTGCATGTGCCACACACACCTCTGTGCCAGAGGATTTCCCAGGGAGAGGGGAGCCCCAGGGAGTTGTGTTCATAGCTCTGAGTAATGCTCAGAGGAGCAACCCTGCCCAGCGAGGGTGGTGTTGGGGAGTTGGTCCCCTCTGGAGATCTGGTGCCCGGGGACCATTCACCATTGGAGCTGTGTTTGTCCTGACTCAGGAGGGTTGTGTCGCACTTGGCAGTGCTTCAAGATTCCCTGAAACACCCAGCTACACCAATTAGAGTTTTTCTGCTGGCTGTCAGCTTTGGGTTGAAATCCTGGGGCGTTTCTAAAGTCGCAGCTCCTCTGGAAAAATGAAGTTTATGTGCAAGTGTCCCTGCAGCTTTTGGGCTAGAAATACAAGTGCAGGTGTGGTGCTGAGCCTGGGATCAATGCTGAGACACAACACTTCCAGCAGATAGGTATTTAGAATGAAGTAGCCAGTGTTTAATCATAGTCTGATTTTTAAAAATATCTTTTTATTTGTGCACTTTTAAGGAAGATATTTTAATTGAATCCTCTATGATTACAGACACCTTGTGAGACATCCCTCCTCTTTGATCAATGCACTAGTCTGGCTCAACAGCTGCATGTAGATAAAAGTCCTATACATAAAGTACGAGGTATTGTTCCGTTTTAATTAAAACACTTAAAATTCTGTTTGCATGAGGTTAAGAAAACATTAAAATCCTTTCCAGGGTTATTATCAAACTGCTGATTTAAGCAAAGCCAAAGAGCTTTACAAACCAAATGTACTCTTCCCCATGGAGATGACTGCTTCTCCCAGACTCTGTGTCCTGGACAGTGACAATATATCAAGACAAAAAATGTGGCAACTTTCTTTCTGATCTGCTCTGGGTTCAGCCCAGCCACGCCATGCTTGGTATGCAAAACTGGAGTTTATTTTAGCCTTAATGCAGGTGGGGGTTTTGCAAGTTGCTCAGAACCTTTCTGAGTAAAATTAATTTCTGCTGCTGAGAAAGTCTGTGAAAATCTTTAACACTGCATCTCTCCAGCCTCCTCCTGCCACTCTTGGTGTGCCAGAGCCTTCCCAAACAATGACAGCTGCCTGCTCTTCTGCACGCTGGGGAGCTGGCTTTGCCTTTAAGCAGTGACAGGGAAATATTCTGGACTAAAGAAGAGACTATTCTTTGGTGCACTCTTTAGAAATGGAAATACTTGATTCCCCTGAGTGGTTCCAGTGTAACCAGGAGCAGGGCCAGCAGTGGCTTCTCCCTCTCCAGTTTGAAGGGACTGTGTGGCCAGGGGTTCCACCAAAATGATGGTCTGTGAAGATCTCGTCATGCTGTGTGAGAGGGAGGGGACAGCAGCTTTCCTTTCCAAAGGAGAGAGGCTTCAGAAAGGAAGACAATATCCTTAGGGCTGGTTTCCTGCTGGGTTCCTGGACAGCACGGGACGGCTGGACTCTGCAACTGAGCGAGGCTCAGGGAGCAGGGATGGGTCCTGCTCTGCTTTCTTTGAGCCTGGCCCATTTCAGTGGCAAATCCCACCTTCCAAAGTAACCTTAGGTTTGATCTGCTTATCTCCTGGTTCATTAAAAATCCACACATAGGCACAAATGATGGCAAGCCAGGCTCTGGGAGAGCTTTGGGCAGTTGAGATCATGCAGTACAGGCTGGCAACCCCAGGAATTGCAGGCGATGGCGATGCTATCCAAGTCCAGGACATATTCCTGCTCAGGATGTGGGTCATTGCCCAGATCTTCCCTGATCCCTCGACAAATGGTCTCAGACTTGTGAAGTGGGATATGACCCCTACTGTGCTGCATCCCCCTCCTTGTTACAGCCCTGCCTTCCTCTAATCCCCTCCTTGGGGGTGCAGAGCAGCTTCCCCAGTATCCTGCCAGCCCAGGCAGGATCTGTGGCCTGATCCTGCCCTGGAGGTGACACCTCCCACGACCTGCACGGGGCCCGGCACACCCGCAGCGCTGTGCCAAGGAGCCTGAGGAAGCGAGGGCAGCCAGAGCCTTCCCCCTGCCCCCGGCCATCCAAGTGGCCGCCGGCTCGGCCGCAGGAAGAGGCTAACAGCGGCGGGCGAGCCACCCCCTCAGCTTTGAGTATCACTTTCAGCTATTCTGGAGGTTAAACGCCTGTTTAGAGCTCCCTATTGAAGGTAGAGCCGGGGGTGCGGCATTGTTCGGACGCCCTCCCGCTTTGTCTGGCCGCTTTGAGGGATGCCCTGAATGGGAAGCGGCCCCCCCAGCCCAGCACCCCGGCAGAAGGGCTCCCGGGGGAGAGGCGCTTCCTCCCGCCCTAATGACATTCAGGCCTCCATCGGTTCAGCTCCCGCTTTCTTTCTGCTGCAGTTTAACCCGGGCACAGAGGCCGGGCTCCATCTTACTGATCTCTGCTTGACACCCAATTACCACATGAATGGGAGAGAAAGGCTGCAAAAGGCTTTAACTCCCACTGACCCTCCTTCCCCTCTGCCTGCTTCCCTCTCTCCCCGTCCTACCCCCTCGCCTTTCTCCGGCGGAGGGAGTTCAAAACTGAGACGGGGAAATCAAACAAAGCCCCGAGTAAGGAAACCCATTGTCACCGCCTCCGCGATGGCTCCCCTTTCGCCAGCTATTGTTCCCCTTGAAGTTTGACTTGCTGTGTGGAAGGATGCGAGCAGCTGTTTGTGCATTCCCCTGATGTTTTATTGAAAAATAATTGAATCGTCAATTCGGGGCTCTCTGATAAAATGTTTCCTCGTAGAGCTAGGCCCTGCTGTATTTATAAATTACGTTTCCTTCTAGGATGTGATGGCAACCTAAAACGTTTCCTCCAGAATAAACCCTCAGTGGAGGAATGGAGGCATGTTCCTTCTGCACTCAAAAAGAGAGAGAAAGAGTGCAAATGGCAGGAAAAAAAAGACAGAAGATGGGAATGAGACAAAAGAAATTAACACTTCTTCACTGACAGGCTCAATTTCCAACCTGTTCCCTTTGCAGTTGGCTTTGTGGGAGGGGAATGACAACAGCAGGAGCTCCTGGTCAGTGGCCTCCTGCCCCAGTAACCTGAGTGAGCACCACAGCTACCCGGGTTTTATGTTTATCAAGCACCGTCCATGTTTACAGCACTTCAACAAGGCAGCATTACCTTTTCTTGAGGAGATTGCATGCTTAGTTTCCTCATCCCAAACATATCCCAGAGAATTTGTAGTGCTCTGATTTCAGCACGCAGCATGGAGACAGGACTCATTCCTCTCTCAAGCACAAAATGTCCATAAACACGTCCCCTGTATCTCATGTGGTCACTTTTTGTCCAGGACAATTGTTAACAGTAACCAGCTTTGAATGCTCGAATGAGTCAAACTGGTATTTATGATTACTGTTCCCTTTCTTGTAATTTATTTTTGCTTTTCCAGGGAGGTACTAACACTAAATCTGTACCATTTTGTTGTGTAAGCCAGGAATCAAGATTATTTTAGGAGCAAGTTCTGCTTTTATTTGGCCTCATAAATGATTTCTGGGAGCGAGAAGAATAGCTCATATAAAACCATAACTGCAAACACTGATCTGGAATCAAGATTACCAGATCCTCTCAACACAGAATGCTTCACCCATTTCTGAACTAAAGATTTTTGTTGAAGGCTTCTTTCCTCAGCCGCTTTTCCATACAATTCCATCCTGGGCCATATCTCCGAGATACTCAACAAAAGCCTTGGGATTTAGAGATATATAAAATCCAGCTGGAATTTTTGGATGAAGACCACGGTCAACAGCTTCACAGCTCTGCCATCACGTAACCCCGGCAGCGACGGCAGCATTCATCTGCCGGAGGGACCAGCCTTTCCTGGGGCCCAGCCCAGAGAATGATCTCCTCGGAGAACAAAAGGCCATTACAAACACCACCACCTTCTGCTCCCGGGGTTAGGCGTACTCTGACCTCCGTTAGCATAAACGAAGAGCAATCTGTCTGTGTAAATTTATGCCCTTTGCACATAATGCATCATGTATATGCATAGCTATTACATTTCTATGTGCATGTGTGCACATGTACATGTATTTTTTAAACCCAAACCCTCCGCTGAGTGGAGGGAGGGTTAAGAGGCTGCAGATTTTCTACCAGTGCAGCTCCGTGTTGTGGGGGAGAAGCCCAGCCCAGCTGTCACCGCCATGGCTGCGTTCTGCCTGTGTACATGGGCCTTCTCTGGGGACAGGAGGGGAAAACAAACAGGCGACAGATGTGAGCCGCGTTGTTTAACGCTGTGCTGGGGGTGCCTGGCGCCGTGGGGATGTGCTGGCTGGCAGGGGCTGCCCGAGCAGGAGGAGATGCTGAACAGCCGCCCCTGGTGCTGAACTGCATCTTCCCGGTGCTGACAGGAGCTGTCGTTAGCATCACTCAGCTGTTTCTGGTCCCCCACAACAATCCTGATGAGCCGTGAGGCAGCAGGTTGGCATCACAGAAACACAGAATTGTAGGGTTGGGAGAGACCTCTGGAGATCATTCAGCCTGACCCCCCTGCCAAGGCAGGGTCACCTGGAGCAGGTGACACAGGAACACATCCAGCTGGGTTTGGAATGTCTCCAGAGAAGGAGACTCCACACTCTCTTTGGACACCTGTTCCAGTGCTCTGCCATCCTCAATGTAAAGAAGTTCTTCCTCATGTTGAGGTAGAACTTGTGTTGTTGCAGCTTTGCTGCTGGTAATTCCCCGCTGGGAAACCCGTGTGCAGCTCCTGCCTTTGCGCAGCCCAAGTGCTCTGAGCGAACAGGGCCCTGTGTGTGGTTCTGAACACGTGAAGGGAGTTCTCTGCGCGGCGAAGCCTGAACTCGGTGCAGAATTCAGTATTTTAAAGTAACACCGCCTGGCATCAGCGCCCATGTATTTTAAAATAACACCAGCAAGGGCACGCGCCGCACCCCAGCACTGCGAGAGCTTCTCCGGGGGAGGAAGAGGAACAGGAGCAGGGAAGACGGGGCAGGAGAGATCCGAGCCGCGGGCAGCGCCCACGGCCACCCCACCCTCCTCAGCACCGCGGGACCGGAAGTCTGCGCGGCACTTCCGGCGCGGCCGCGCGCGCCCGCCCCTCCCGCCCGCCGCCGCCAAGATGGCGGCGCCCTTGTCGCTGCAGGTGGAGTTCGGGTGAGCGCGGGCGGCGGCGGCGGCGGGGTCGGGCGGAGGACAGGGCAGGGATGGGCCGCGATGGGCCGGCCCCTCCGTGAGGCGGCCGCGGCATCGTGGCGGGGCGGTTGCTGCGTGCGGCCTGGGGGGCCGCTACGGGCGCATCTGGGCCCGGGCGCCACCGCTGTCACGGGGCTGCGGGCCGGGGTAGCGGGAGCGGCCGCCACCGGGGAACCGGGTAGTCAGGCATCGACGGGAGGGGCTAGACACCGCCAGAGGGTGTCGGTAGTATGAGGCCGGGCCGTCTGCCCCCGGCCTCGCTCGCGTGTCTCTGTGAGCGTCCTGTGCCAGGCCTTTCCTTTTCTTTCACCTCTTTCAACTTCTTTGAGTTGTTTGGTTTTTTTTTTTTTAATTTTAATTATTAAAATTATTTATGCAAACATTCCTCTCGTTTCTCGCCTTTTTTTTTTTTTTTCTGAGCACTGTCTATGTGTGTGTTTGTGTGTGGACACGTGCCCTCACTGTGCTTTGTGTTTGAGCCCTGTCAGGTCTGTACAGCTGCCAGGTTCTCACTCTGTAGGATTTCAGTTTCCAGGCCTTTGCTGCTGTAGTATCAGCATTGCTCATGCTCTGGCCCTGGGATCTTAAAGCATTTTCAGTGGAAGCTGTGCATATTTGTGGAAATACTTGTGTTATTTCGTTAAAGCCTCCTTTTAGCAGAAGCTAAAAGGCTGCTATTTATTCGCTTTTTCCCACCCTTTCACGAACACAGAAATGCCATAACCCTTTAAATACCCTTCTCCTTAAGAATCCTGTCCTCTATCTTTCCCGCTTCCAGCTGCAGCAACTCTCCTAATTTTCCCAGAAGAGTGAGATGCATTTTTGCTTCCCTTGGAAATGCATAAATGAGCTCTCTATGTAGGAACCACAGCTGAGTTCCCCACAGCTCTCGCCTTACAGAAGGACCTTATCTTGCAATCTACATTTCCCGCTGTAACAAAGCGTGACCTTGTTTTCATTACATGAAAAAATGTTTTTCATATAATTGTTATGACTTGTTCCCTCGCATGAATCTCGGCTCATGTTAATAAATCACTGCTTCAATTTTGAGATAACTATTTGTTGTGAGCTGGTGGAAGAACACCAACAGAGTGCTCTTTAGGAGAGTTGCTGCATATAAGTAATGCTGCTGAAGGCATAACAAGGGTTCTGTTGTGCTCTGCCGTTGCAGAGCCAAGAAAACCTACTGTGACATTTTTAGATATTGAATTTAAAGGAACTTAATAACATCTGGAAGTATCATTGTTGATACTTAGGTGGGGATTGCTTGTTTTAAATATTTATCTTTATTATGTTGGTTTCCAAGGGAGGAGAGGCACCAATAAGTTCCCAGAAAGTAACTTCATAGGAAGATCTTTCCAGAGTAATCGGCGTTTAAGTTGGAAGAACATTTTTGCTACAATTATATGCCCTTTAAAAATGGGTTGGTCATTTTTCTACCTCAGTTTAATATTAAGTGAATTGAGGTTTTTAAGAGTTCTCTAGTTGTTAAAACTTTGGCCAGTGTAGAGTTCAGTCTATAGTCAAAAGCTCACGCTCTCTGCTGCCGTGTCCTGTAACTTAAAGTAGCTTTTGTGTTTATTATCCATTACTCACATGGTAAAAGTTCTATAATATAAGACTGAGTTTGGCCTGTGGCCTCACAACATCATGAAAAATGATTGATGTTGGTAAAGATTTTTCACAATTGTACTTTTTCCAGAACAGGAGTAGAGGTGAGGAGCTTGCTGAGGCTTCTAAGCTGTAGTTACAAAAATTAATTACTCTTTTGAAGAGCCTAAAGTAAGGTGCCTGAACTCAATTCACATCCCATTCTTTTCCAGTGTGAGGACCAGCTCCTTTACCTGCCAGCCTCTGCATATCCTGCTCACACCTGATCTGTGGTTGCAGAGGCCATCAGTTGTTATCTGAGGGTATTCCCTAATGTATTCAAAGTGTTCAATGGAGGAAGACTGTATATTTATTAATTTATATTTTACCTTGTCACCCTCATCACTTACTTCTCCCAGTCGTGTCTCTCTCTGGGACACTTTGTAGTCAGTAGATCAAGAAAGAGTTGCCAGGACTCTTGGGCTGCTGGCACTGACTCTGAAACTTCGTGTGAGTCATTTCCCCTTTCTATGTGTTCACACGTGGAAACTGGGGAAATATTTATTCCAGAAGGATGCTCAATTTGTGAGATTTCTGGCCAGCAGGAGTTGGGGATGAGCAGTGTTGGATGCAGTGTGGTGGCTGTAGTGTTGGAGTGGAAGCAGTGCTGGTGGCTGGAGAGGGAAGGCAGTGCTGCACAGCGGTTTGGGAGCTCATGGAGATGGGAACCATCCTCCCTTTCTGCTGGGGTGATGCCTGGCACCGTGGGGTTCTGGCCCACAGCAGAGCCTCCTCTCTTTGTTGGCAATGGGAGCTGGCAGCTTCCCCTGTGGATTTTTGGTTTGTGACAGGAAAAAAAGACAAAGGGAATCCTGTGCTAAATATAGTCTGTGTCATTTGTTTTCTCTGTTGTGGCATCTATGTAAATCGCCTCTTTTGTACTGCTTTCTTTTGACAATAAAGCAAAATCTCAGTTGTTCATTGTTTTTATTTCAGAGGTGGTGCAGAACTCTTATTCGATGGTGTCAAAAAGCATCAGGTGACTTTGCCCTGTCAACCAGAGCCTTGTGAGTATCAGAACCTGTTGGATAACTTGACAGAGTAACAAGAAATGAAACAAAGCTGGTTTGTACAGCACTTATAGTTGCCAGCAAGGATCAAAGTATTTTAAAAGCTCTTTCAGACATGCCATGGACCAGGCAGCTTGGCAAACAGGGTTAGTTCTCAAAGTCTGAAGTCTTTCCTGTCCTCTAAGCACTTGTGAATCAAGTCCTTCCTTAAGACTTTTGCCTCCCTCCTGCTGGATAGACAACGGCCTCTGGGTGTTTCCATCAAGTCTACGTTTGTCGTTCCTGGTACTTGAAACCACCAATAACATCCTCTCTCCTTTGTTTTTTCCTGCCTGTTCTGAGGTTTCCAAGATGCACATACATAATGTGTGTGTGTTTATGTGGTGTATAGATATGTGGAGGGGTGTGTAGCAATGTAACATAAATAGTGTTGATCTACTCATTTGACCTTTCAAGTAAATGTGATAATTTTAATATGAACTCTGCAATTGAAGAGAGTAAACCTAATGGTCAGATAGGATGCTGGACATCCTGCCCATGGCCTTCCCTGCAATAAAGAACAGGACTTCAGTGTTCCAGGGATAAGCAGTCATAATTCCTGGTTTGCAGTTTGAAATATCGATACTGAGCAGTGCTGCATTAACTCACTTACTTGTGTGCATACTTCAGTTGTAGTGTAATTTTGCCACAGGTATGTTCTGAATTTTTCCAGCTAGATAGCACTGCTTTATGCTATTGGAGTGGGATTATAAACCAAAATAAACCAAAGCCATGAGGGAGTGTTAGCAACCAATATCTCATGAATGGCTGATGTCATAATCTATGTACTGGGAACCTCCTGGCCTGAAATCTTTTTGCTGTGTCTGGAATTAATTAGACATTGGTAGAAGTGCTTTTGATGCTTGGACAAAAGTATGTGTAATTCAAATGTAATAGGAATACTGCAATATTGTGTTATGTTGTGGTTTAAGGACAAGGACTAAGGCTCCAGAAACATGACCTGATGTTGATTTGCTTTGTGAGTTTAGTCATGTTGCTTAACTTTCCCCTGTTGCTAGTGATACTTTGATGTATCACAAGAGAATTCAGCATTAAATTCCAGCACTGCTGAAGTACTTAAGATCCTTAAATGAAAGGTAGCAAAGAAATGCTAAAACACTCATTTAGTTGGTTTATAAACTTGGAGGCTAGAGCATAATTTTCCTCAGTGCTCTGCAAATTTAAAATACCCAGTAACGCCCACGGTTTTGGTGGTGTTCAAACCATGATCAGATGCCGAAGAAAAAGGGGTTATTACAGGAGATGTTTTATTTGTGCCAGGAGAGGGGAGGGTATTAATTCCAAAGAGGGATTCTTCCAGCCCAATGGCTGTCAGGAGTGCAGTTGTATGTGGCCTGATCCATTCCCTCTTGAAGCTGCTGGGAAGACTTCTGCAGCCTTAGTAGGATCTACATTTATCCTAAGGGCTAAATCTCTCCCTTAAGATCTGTGTCAGCCTTAGGGTTCAAACTCCCGATCTCCAGTGATTCATTCCAGATTCAGCTACATACTATTGCTCCCAGCTTTTCCTGCTGCCATGTTTTCCAGACGCTGCTATCCCTGTGACAGGAGTGGCAGATTTGACAGTGTACCCCTTTGTCAACTCCCCTGGTTTGCTGCTGTCTTGTGCCTTGGCTGTCAGGGAGGTTTCGTTTCGAGGCTGGTTTTGGGTGGATTGCAGCATCTGAGGAACACAAACTGAGCTGTGAGGCAGCTGCTGTAGTGGCATTTACACCCAGCCCAGGGACGGGGAGGTAGAGCTATCCTGAATGTCTGACAGTAAGGGATTACTGGAAACACCCCTCATGATACTTCCAGGAGACAATTATGTTGTAGTGGTGAGGAATCAATGGAATCATATCAGAAACTATGAATGATTTTCTTGCAATTTTATATTGTTCCTAATGACGTGTATTTCCCTTGTTCACACTAAGAAACTTCAACTTTCCTGTCTCTGGGTAAATAAAGATATACATATCAGGTCCCTGCTGCCCTCGTGCAGCCAGAATTGCAATGATTAGAGAAATAAAACAGCTCAGTTCTACTCAGCACATCCTGTTGCTTACCTTACCCTGAATGTCCATCATTAAATTCTCCAGGGAAAGACCTGTAGTATGAACACTACTTGAAGACCTGCACTTCTAACCCCATTTTAAATGATTTTATTAGCTGCCAAGTTTATTTTTGGCCATTTTGGCCTCTCTTACCTACTCTTCCTTTTTTCTAGGTTATTTTTGTCTTCGTCCTCCTTTTTGCAGAACAGTTGCTTCTCTCTGGGTTATTGGGCCCACCTATATTTTAATTGTTTAGGCATTTTTATATATATCCCAGAAATGAAGGGAGGTGGAAAACTATATAAAGAAATACCTACAAATATTTACATGAATAAAATAAGCTGTGCTCCATAGTTGGCAGGGGCAATAAATGTTCTCTAAATGATAATGTTGCTTGAGCAAACTCTTTATGTGGTCATTTCTTTTTCCCTGGTAACGGGCACTAGGTGGAAAGTAGGTGGGTTCCAGATCCAGTTAACTTTTTCAAGAAGATTTGATTCTCTGTCCTTTTCTGATGCCTGGAGATGGACTCCTGGAGGGATTGGGAAATGCAGGAGGAAGGAAGCTGCAAATGGGACAAGAGCAAGCCACAAGGGGCACAGCCATGTGGCAGGACCTATTTTTATTACCCAAGGGGCATTTTGTATCCTGATGTCAGTTAAACAGCAGTTCTTTACTTCCAAAGCAAAGATGTGTCTGCCTGCATTTTGAAGCTGCTGCCAAAGTGGGAAGTTAGGAAGGTGTGATGCATGTGCATAGGCAGCAGATTTACCTAAGCCACACTTTGTGCAAGACTGTGTAATCTTATAGAGCTGCTGAAGAAAGAAGACCTCAAGTTAAACAAGAATCTTGTCCCAAATTTTTGGCTATTCTAATGATCTCCAATGATCTCACTGATAATGCTGTTTGAGGATCTAAAGGCATTATGCCCTGTTGGCTTCTTCTGCATAAAAACAGTGTGTGTGGGAGAAAGCAGCTGGGGGAATAACGATATTTGTCACATGGAGAGAGGATTAAATTGGCAGGGAAATCAACTTTATTTTCAAGCATCTAAAAGGCTATTAGAGACAATGGAGCATAAAAGAGAGAAACCCTAGATTAAAAACTGAAAATGTATTTGGCAGCCTCCTCCTGAAACAAGCCACAGTAATTTAACCAAGTGCTTCAGTAATCAAATAGATCATTGTATGACTGCTCTGCAAGTGATGCTGGAGCTCCTTCCTCCATCTCACTGGGACTCACAGTGGTGGATTTGTCCTGGCCATGTGAGTTGCATGGATGCTGTTGGAAGGGTAGGAAGTCGCTGGCATTGTTTAACCCTTGTAGTTGTTTTTAGGTTTAGCTCAGCTGCATCATCTGATGAAGAGTGTTTACAAAACCTCTCTGCTGTGCTGTCTTCTGGATGTTGTACCTGGAGCTTGGGACTGTGTGTAAAGTCTCTGGCACTTGCACTCCAGGCTGCTCAGCTGTGAATTCCAGCTTCTCCTGTGGCTTCAGTGGTGGGAATTTGTGTTTTTGTAGCAGCAGTGACCAGTTTCACTGGTGCTCGCTGGGACCTTCTGGGCTAATAAAGAATTCACACTGTGTTTTGGCACTTTACAAGTCTGGAAGGTTAAATTATTAATCAGTGCATTTTGGCAATTGTTTGTGGTTTCCCTGTACCAAAACTCTAGGGGAAAAAAAACACTACCAATCAGATTTTTTTAAAGAGGGAAAATTAAAATAATCTGCCAAATACTGCTAATGTTGAATTCCCATAGAGAAGAGCATAGTGTGCTCCTCGAGAGCTTTGCTTTCCAGGGGCCTTGCTCTGCACAGCATGGAGGACTGCTGGGGACTTGGGAGCATTCATCTTCTCGGAAAAGAGCCTGGGGATCTTGAGAAATCAGACCTATGTTACAGGCAGGGTGGCTTACAAAGTACACCGTGGCATGTGTTCAGTGTTCACTGGGGTACTGGACCAAAAGAACCTGTAAAATCCAGAGTAGCAGTTGGCGTTGGCTGTTGGTAAGTGCCTAGTGCTGGGTAGTACATCGTAGTTGAGTCATTAATATTCTGGCATGCTTTTATTGCTCTGTTTATTATTCCTAGCATTTTAAAACTAGCTCCAAAGAAAGAATAAAAATATATTTGCTAATGTAGAGGCTTATTAGAAGAATGGTAAAAAAAAAGGCCCCCATGGATCTGTGGAACTTCATGCAGTCAAATCTATTTAACCACAGTGTGTGGTACTTGCAGCTCTCAAAGGACTTGGATTATTCCCCTCCTCGTGCATCCCACTCGTGCATCTCTTTTAGGCAGGAAATTATAGATTTGGTGGCAAGGGAAGGGCGCTCTGTGGGTGCTCAGGCTGGACCAGCAGTCAGGGGGGATCAGTGTTTGCAGCAGCAGAGCTGTCGAGATCGAGCAGTTGCTGGCATGGGGCTCAGCTCCAGGTCCCTGTCCCAGGGAGGCTACGGCTTCCTTTAGAGGGAACAGGGAAATAAACGCTTGTCCTCACAGGAGCAGTCCCATCACCCTCCTGGGAGGCCGTGGAGCCGCTTTACCGGATCAGCTCATCCCAACTCATTGTGGAAGGGAGCTTCCCAGGCACTGGGAAACCAGCTCTTGTGTGCAACCAAATCCCTGGGATAACAAAGCCTGGCTGTTACACCCTCCTTCCCAGCCGCTGTATTGCAGTGCGGACACCTAGCAGGATAACCCCTCGGTCCCACCCCCCTCCTCTCCCTCTTTTCTCTTGGTGGGATTTGCTGTGCTGACAGCGCTGTTCAGAGGGTGGCAGCGGAGCAGGGCTGGGGAGGAGGATCCGGGCCCTTTAAACCGCTTAGCATGCGGTTCACACGGCTCCGGGCCAGCTGTTCCTTTCTCCTCCTGCCCTCACTCGCAGGAGTTGTTTGCTGAGCTCAGAGCTCCTGTGCAAAATTGCTTTTCAAAAGAGCCACTTTCTGCTTAATTAAACAATGAGCCGCCGTCCCTCTGCACATCTGTAAAGCTCCCTCCGCAGCCCCTTTATCCCACAAACTGCTCCATTCTTACCTCCATTCACTTGTAAATCTTACCCCCCCCTCTCCTCCACCCTGATCATCTCACTGGCCCTTTCTTTTTCCCTTTCAAGTAAGACTGAGGGGCTTGGAGTATCTGTGGGGGTGGCTGGGTTGGGTGGACAGGAATCGGTTTAATGGTGCTTGGCCCTGTATGAAAGTCTAATAATAGCAAAGCAGATCTGAGCCCAAAAGTGAGGGGCGATTTCTGTATTTAGAGGAATAAAATCATGGCAGTTTCCTGAGCCGAGCTGAGACACTGACTCATCCAGCAGCCAGAGGGGACACAGCCACCAGCCAGGCTGGGAGGGGGGCAAGGATTTGACTTCAAGGCATTTTCTGATCCAGCTGGCAGTGCCAGGGAGAGCCCAGCCCAGGGAATTCCCTCGGCCAGGCTGGCTGCGTGCAGAGCAGTGCCAGGCTGCCAGGGAATCCCTCTCCACTCTGGCAGGAGCAGCCACCTTCCTCCGTGGTCCAGGGTCTTTTAACATCAGCTCTGTGTAGTCTCTTCAATAGCAATAAGGTTTTCCTCTTAAGCCCTCAGTGTCTGTGCACACACCCAAAACTCAGAAACCAGGAAAATAGGAGAGAGGGGAAATTTCAGTTTGCTGGGTTTTGGCAAAGCTTTACACTGGTGGTTAGTAATGCATTCTCTGAATTGTCTTGCTGAGAGCTTAAAAAAAAATTAACCAGTAACATTCAAGGTTAAACAGGATAAATGAATGGAAAAGTGATGAGGTGGGATATCTCCTTTATCATTGGGAAGGACAGATTATAGCCAGCGTGATGCAATATCATCTAGTATAGATTGATAGGGAGGAATGAAGAAATGGGAGTTTAGTGCATTAGCAGAAGATTCCTGACTGCAAAAACTATTAGACCATGGCACAGTCTCCTTGGGGTTTGATAGCAAGTCTACAGTGCTGAAGCCTCTTAAAATCAGAGCAGACAAGACTCAGGATGGTCTTTTGTTGAGAATAATTCTGAGCTGGCAGAGGAATAAAATCACAGGACCTCTTAAGATGTTTTTTTTAATGTCTGTGATCCCCAGGCTGGTACTTCACTGCTGGGGCAATAGTCTCTGAGGCTCTCTCAGCTCCTTCCTTTGACAATTCTGAACGAGAGGCAAGACCCTGGGCCAACACTGGTGATCTGTGATCCTAATTAAAAGAGACAGTTTGGTGCACTGGCATTTATTGGGGAGCCTGAAGTGACAATAGCGTTGGGTGTTACGGGATTAGATGCTCTGACTTTGGAAATGAGTAGGGATTAGGTTTACCCTGAGAATCAGCTCGGAGCTGCTTTTTTTTGTCATGGGAGCTGATGGATCTGGACGCTTGCTGCTGGTTAGCAGTGGGATTGGAGATCACTTGAACTTGTATTTCACTACCAGCAATCTGTGGGGATTGGAAGATCCTAAGCAGCTCCTCTCCAGTTCATAAGCATTGTGATTAAAACCTCAGGGCTGAGAATTGCTGGGTGATAGCTGGAATCTGAGTGCTCACTGCTAACGGGAAGGCTGTGAATGACCTCTGTGATCCTTTCTGATTTTGTAGACACAAGAAAATTAAGAAGAGCATTGCTATTCTAGATGAGAAGCAAGAAAAAGACATTCTAAAGCAATTAAAAATTACAGAAGCCGAGACCTTGGTGTTCATTTGTAGCAGACAAGAAAGATGAGAGCAACAATAGCAAGTCTCTTATGCCTGGCTGTAGTTACCCCCTAATTTCTTTCCTAGTACTTAAATCACTGCCCATTCCAGTGTGTGGCAGGATTGGCTTGTGCACTTGTCAGAGAAAATGGATTTTGCTCTTGCTGCAAAATTTGCCTGGCTACTCACTCTGCATAGTACCAAATCCATTTGCCTCTGACTCCATTTATACCAGCCATTCCAGGTCTTCTTCTGCGGTTTATGGCACACCATGGTCTGCTTCAGAGAGTGATTTGCATATCAGATGGGAGGCTGGAGGAGTTGGAAGGATACCTTAGATCTGGTTTTGAGCTGCTTTAGAGAGCAGATTCCTGGAGGGTCTGCTGGGATCCGAAAGCAAAGAGCAGTCATGCACCTGGAAGAACAGCAGGTATTGGGAGCTAGTTTGTCTAGTTTTTGTTTTAAAAACAAGCTGCTTAAGCAGGAAAAGGGACATACAAATTGTTTTTCCATACATTTCCATGCAGGCAGGGGGAATAATGGCAGAGGAGCGGCAGGGAAGGGGCTTTGTCATGGTTACAGGCCGGTGGCTGAGAATGTGGGTGGAGCAGCGCTCGTCCAGAGTTAGTGACCTCAGCAAATTGGAGCTCAGCCATGGTCAGTATGATAAATGATCTTATTCTGGGTCACAGAAGTGGTGCCCCACAGGGAGGTGTCCGCAAGGCGGCCCAGGAAAGCGCCGTGCTCCTGCAGCACTGACCCCTTAGTGACCAGTGCCACATATATCTTATTTACTGCAGACCAGAAGGGAATTTTCCATGGTTCAGCCTTTATAGGGATCCCCTACTTCCCTGAAATAATCTCCCAGTTCTGCAGCCAAGGCAAGAAAATGGGTGTAATTACATCTTCTGGGTGCCCTTGGAGGCTTTGTGCGAATTTTTATGTGGATTTTAGGGCAGGGGACACAGAGGTGTCTGGTCCTTGCATGTGTGTGTGAATCTATGAGTGACCTGTGCAGCTCCCTGGGAGCCAAGGACTGTCTGTCCATGTCAACTGGTATCAGGATTGCACAAAATCCTTCCATGTTTCTGCACCTTTATCAGTTCATTGTGAGATCCTTCTAGTGCAACACCCACCTTGGTGTTTCTTATTCGAGGCACCTGGTTTCTCTCTGCACACAGCAAGTGCCCTCCTTTCTGAGTTGTCACTGATGGATCTGTCAGGCCCAGGAGGTTTTATTGAGCTAGGAAAGATCTATGGATTTCAGCCCTGCTTTTGAGGGTGCAAATGAACCCAGGCAGTACTAAAATGGACTATTAGATGCATTCCTGTTGCAGAGGAAGCGCAGCAGATTCTTCATGAAGGAGCAGTTGGGGCAATGAGGAAGGTCAGGCCTTGGAGGATTTGCAGGAGGACGGAGCAGACTGTGCAGTTCTCTCTGCCACAGCCAGGAGTGTTTGTAGTGCAGCTGGGCTGAACAGGAGCCGAGGCTATTGGGTTTTGTGTGCACTCACTGCAGTTCCTGCATCCCGTCCTCTTGCGTGACAAGGCAATGACTTTGTGTCACTGCAAGCACACATCTCGTTTTCCTGAGCGCTGTCTTTCACTGGCTGATCGGTTTTCTGCATGTATTGTCGGCTTCAGCTCCCATCTGTGCACTTGAACTAAGCAGTTTTCTGAAACGTTTTTCAGTTTTTTTTAAATTAACTTTAGATTATTTTTTCCTAAGAATTTGGAGAGGGTTGATGTGCTCTTAGCACAGGCAGCAGAATCTGTCTCTGTGTAGGAATAACACAGGGATTTCCTACCATGTGCTTCAGTCCCTCCTTTGCAGTTTTAGAATATTTCCGCTTCCTTGGCTGTTTCAGTCTTGCTTATCCTCTGATGCTGCCAGTGGTGAGGACAGTTATTGAGACTTAAGGGTGCATTTTTTGATGTGATATTTGTTTGCTGTGCGTGAAGTGGAGTAGGCTACCAAAAAGATTTCAGTAAGACCATGCAGCAGTGATAAAAATATATCATTACTGGGATGAGCTGGGTTCGAGTTGGTGATGCTGGAGCAAAATGCTGTATTGTCTCAGCTCTCACCTGAACTTCCCCTCCCTCTGGAGCCAAAATGCACGGTGGGTTTTGCAGCCAAATCACAGCACCTGTAGTACAATTGTGCTCCTGCCAAAGCAGATGCCTCTGTTCTGTGATGGGGGCCAGCTTCAAACCAACACGCGTGTGAAATTGTGGCATTGTAGTGATGGTTTAACTTATCAGCAGATGTGGTGCCTGACCAGGCTGAGATTTTTTCCTTCTTTATATGTCATCTGTAGAGAACCTGCTGTTTGTATAGAAAGTCCTTGGGCCAGGGAGCTGGAAACCTGTTAGACCCATAGCATAGTATCAGAAAGAAAATTCTCAGGAACAATACGCATGTCAACTGTAAGAGATAAGCAGTTGTGCTGTAATTTACCTCTTATTATTTCCATCATGAGAACACAGAGTCCTGAGCTGTTGATCAAGACTGTTGTTTGAGGCACTGAGCTGCAAGATGGCTTCTCCACAGACCTCTTTCAATGGAAGTAATCTTGTTCTTTCTCAATATCTTACTTGTGGGGGATAGTTTTGGTGTGGCTGTGGTCATCTGTCATCCTTTATAATTGATTTGCTCTAGTAATACTGGTGTATAGTACACAGAGAAATGAAGGCGGGTGAAAATATTCAGTGCTGATAAAGCAGATGAAAGTACTGTATTAAAGTTGGCTGTAGAGAAAGGATCTTAATTTTTGTACCTTTTGGAGTGAGCAAGCTTCAGGCATGCATAGGGGTGTTTGGGTTTTTTTCCTACTGTCTAAATTCTTCAGTATGTGTGTACGTGACTTCTGGGTGGGAGTAAATGAATGTTGGCTCAGGTGGGACTGAAAATAACATTTGTTATGGAAGGAGGTGGGGTGAGGGAGTCTTCCAGCTCAGCCTCGAATAAATCAGTCTTCTCGTCCCTCTGTCCAGGCTGCTTCTAGGTGGCTGCCTTTTATCCAGCTAGTGCAGCATGTTTCTGTTTAAATGATCTCTCCTGAAAGGTCCCAGAGGAAAGGGCTGCTTATTCCATGCAAGGAGAATGGTATATGGCACAGCTCATTGTTGTGTGCCCTGCTGCAAGTGCATAAATATGAAACAGCTCGCGGGTGATGCCGCGGTGGGGCTGGTGTCCCCTTCATACCCCCCTCCCTCTCCTGAAGGCTCCTCTCCATCCTCCTCCCTTTACAGCTTTCATTTCTTGGTGATGGAGAGCAGGAGCCATTTGGGTGTGAGATCCTGAGGGCTTGACGTTGCAGCTGTGTTTTTCAGGGGAAGGTGAATGCAGTTAACTCTTGTTCTGATGGCTGACCGACTGCTGTGGTGCGTGTGTGCGTGTGTGTGTATATATATATATACACATATATATGTATGCATGTGTGTGTGTATGTATGTAAATACACACACCTTCTTAGTGGTGCTCCCTGTCCCTGGTGCATGTTGCTAGGAAGGAGGCAGAAAATGGTCTATTTTGCTCTTTTGACTACATATCATTACAAGGCAGTCGTGGGTTGGCCCCAGGCAGGTGATCCAGCTCACCAGGCAGTTTTGAGGCACAAAGCAGCTCCTTTTGCCCAGATCAGAGTGCGTGGAGGTAGCAATACCTGTTGTGCTCTGGGCAGCCCTGTGGTGAGATTGGGGTTTTGGGGTCAGAGTGCTAGCTTGGAGGCACCAATACCCTGGGAAAGCAGGGGGAACAGAGGGAATCTCAGAGCATCCCCCTCCCCCTTTCCCCAAGAGAAGAGGCCCCCATCTGCTGCAGATGGACATATCCCCATTGCCTAGTTGATGTGCACCTGTCTACACCAGGGCTGTTCATCCTGGATGTGACAGAAGCAATGAAGGTGGCATTATTTGGAACAACTCCAGTTTGGCTCTGGGTAATATCCATGATCCCATAAAATCTTGGGGTAAGGCCTGGGCTGAGTCAAGCCACTACAAATGCATATATTATTGCTGGTCATGAAGGAAACATAGGGGGAATGGTACACAGAGTGAATTTAACTCAGAGGAGCACATGTGGAAAGATTTCTCATGACTGCAGTGAGCTTACTTCACATAAGAAACACAACCTGACATCCCTGCTCCTCCTGGAGCAGGGCTGCAGCCCTCACACTGGTGGATTTGTGCCTTCAGAAAGCTTCCTTGCTTCTTGAAAACAAACAAAACTCTTTCGGGGCTTTCAAAGGGCTGTTTTAAGGAGCCCCGGGAGAATAACTGATTGTGGATTCAGAATGATGAAGTGGTTTGTGGAATGGTGAAATGTAGAGGCAAATGCAGGAGAACTCCACTTTGCAATTTGTCAGCTTCTCTAAACCCTGTAACGGATTGTTCCCCCCCTCTGTCTCTTCTCACCTCTCCAATAGGAAATTAACTGATGCTATCACTAAAGAAATTGTTTTTGCTTCACAAAGTAAAATTGATACTATAAAAACCCGCCAGCAGTGTCTCCTCCTCCTTTTACATGAAGACAAATCCTTCCTGTCACCTACTGAAATGGAAAGATAAAGGCTGAGCTTTAATAAAGAAGCTCTAAGCATAAAGTGTAGATGGAGGGAGCAGACACAGCATGGGGAACACTCCACAGCAGCAGGTGTGATGCTGAGGGATGTTGTAAGTGTCCAAAATACAACTATGGGCTAGGGCCCTCCTGTCTGTTTAATGCATGGCAATGGACAGGTTTGGGTCCCAGGGCTCCCAATGTCTCCAAGAGTTTGTGCTGGTTTTGGTGCAAAAGTGTCTGGTTTTGCACCATTCAGGTTCTTAGGCTTGCTTGTTTGGACTTTTTAAATCTAATTAAACGCACAAGAGAATTAGACATAATTTGTTGGGTGACAAGATAATGCACAGGATATGGGATTTGTCAGAGACCTGAACCTTGGGAATCTGCTGCCAGATTGGTGCTTCGGCAGGAGCTGCATTCAGTCTTTGTGGGATGAGTTTTCTGTGGGAAATCTCTTCTGCCAAACCACAGGGACAGAACTGTCTGTGAGTTTCTTTGCAGCTATCCCCATCCGTCTGCATGTTCCTCATCTGCTCTTTCGTGGATAAACAATCACTTTGCTCTGGCATCACTGGGAGCCATCAGCTAGCTTGTAAACCCTGTCCTTCCTTCTTCCAGGGGATATCAGAAACCTGCTCAAGTGGATCAAACAGAATCTGTTGAAAGAGCGACCAGAGTTATTTATGCAAGGGGAATCTGTGTAAGTACAACTGTTATGAATCCTCCTTATGTTTCTCTGTTGATCCCCACAGTTTGGGGGATTTTTCCTCTGGGGCGGATTTTCTATTGAGTAAGTCAATGACCATGAAAACACAGGATTTGCTTAAGTGATAGTGGGAGGTATCCCACCCACCCCTTGCACTGTCCACAGAGAGCATCTTTTGCAACCCTCACCCCAAATCTTTAAACCTTAAACACAAAGCAAGGCCATTTATACTTTCTCTTCGTTATCACTTGGAACAGAGTAGCACCTGTATCCTCAATTCCAGGAGTTTTAGCAGGTCTGTCTGTTCCCTGCTGACATCACTGGGACTGAAGCAGTCATTCTGAGAAATGCCAACAAATACTTCTTCTGGGAAATGTATTTTTATTATCAAAATGGGGCCAGTCTCGTGGAGGGGGGGGGATAGGAAAAAAAAAAGGAAGGCAAGAGAAATGGAGCAGAGTGAGCTGTGCTAGCCATCCCTGACTGCGGGGTGGCGCTGGGGGTGTTTAACATTCGTCACGGATCTTTGTGAGCTGAAGCGTGTGCCAGGTCCCCTGGTAACAGGAGAGACAATTGCAGGACACTGAAGATCAAAGAAGGGGAATCCCTTTGGTCAGAACCAGGGGCTTGGAGTGGATCCCAGGTGTTTCATGCCTCTGGTAGGGGCACTGGCATGGCTTTCCCTACCTTCACACTGAGCTCTCTGCACTCGACTGTCGTGCGTGGGTTTTAATTACCTGGCTTTTCTGCATCGTACGGAAATGCAGTCATCCTGGAGCATCCTAGGGAACGGTGCCTTTTCATTCAAATGAGCTCTGGGATTGCTCCTGCGTCCCCTTTATTTGATCTAGAAAGGGCACAGACTGTACCTGTTTCCACCTCCATGCTAGGATCCCTTTTTTGGCTTTATAGTCAGTCAGCTTGTGATCTGTGCTGTGACATCCCTTGTTCTTAACTATTTGTGGAGCTTTTTAGCAGCCCTATATCCTAATTATTTCTCTCTATTCTGCAGGAGGCCAGGAATTTTGGTGCTCATCAACGAGGCAGACTGGGAACTAATGGTCTGTACTCCTTCAGTTTGACTTTCTTTGTTGAAAATATTGCTCTCTCTGTTCTGTGGTTGCTCTCACAGAAGCTATTTCTGATTCTTGCCCCAAGCGAAGCATTTCATATTTGAGGGGGAAGGGGCAGGCTGGAATCTGTCTCCTGTACTGTGGCTGTTCAAAAGCCTGGAGCCTCTCTCTAACCTGCTGAGTCTCATCAGCCAGACAGGGTCTGAAGAGAGATCACCCTTTTTCCCTGGTCTCTGGCACTGGGTTTTGCACCTCTGGCTGCTGGCAGCCCCCCCCACATGTGGAGTGACAGCGTGGGGGGCACCTGGGACCATTAGGCCCACACAGAGCCACCTTCCCTGAAGTCAGGTGGTGCTTGGCAAGTAAAGGCCACAGGGAGATTTCAACTCAAACAGGCACCTGGTAAATGCCTTCCCTTCTCATCCCACTCTTGTGCTGAGACAACAAACAGCCCCTCGCCACTTCCCTGCCTCAGGCAACCACCTGTTCTGTCAAAACCTGGTCCAGAAAGCAATGTGGGGTGATGAGCATCCGCACTGTGGCTGATCTCTCACCTTTGCTTCTGTTATGATGAAAACATCAGTCTGTCCCCTTCTGCTCTCCCTAATACTCACCATCCTTTTATGAGCTGTTTTCTCTTTGCAGATTGTATTTGGAAATGACATTTGAACAATTTTTCATTTTTTTTCTTGGCCTGCAGGGTGAGCTGGATTATAAACTCCAGGACCAGGATAATGTGCTTTTCATCTCAACATTGCACGGCGGGTGAACTCCTGAAAAAACAAGAGGATGTAAATCCAAATCCCTGGGAAAAAAAAAAAAAACCAACAAAAAAAAACCCAAACAAAAAACCCACCCAAACCTCTCTTGAACTGTCTCTGTCCAGTCTGCATCTTCCCACTGCGTTCACTTGTTCTAGACATCCAAATAAAGCCCCGCCAGCCTGCGGCCTTCTGTCCACAACAGCATCCATCTTTTGGTCCTCATTTCACCTCTCCTGACTGCACTTCCAGGTACCCTAACAAGCAGAGAGCACCTCAGCATGTGGGACTTTGTTTTTCTCTGACAGGAGGAAGAGGGGTGCTGAACCCTGAGCAGGATAACATGTCTTAACATGCAATGAGGTGTTATGGTGCTGGAAACCAGGATTCTTTTAACACAATGCTTAATGTTGGTATAGTCTCTGCACCAGCCATGGGAAGGGTGAGAAAGTGCAAGGAAACAAAAGGTGGCTTGACTGGCTTTTCCATGGGGTAGCAAACATGACAACTCCAGAGCCCTCAGAAGTGACTTTTACCTTGTCATGGTATTTATTTATGGGAAGCAGGAGAGAAATAGGCTTTTTTGGTTTTGTATTTCTGATCCCTCGTGCTGCTTTCATACCAGAGCTGAGGCGAGGTGAAGTACTGGCCCATGAATAATGTCAATTTATAATGATTTGGTTGGAGGGGAAACAAACCCTCACCCGGCCTGAGACAGCACAGAGTGATCAGGGCAGCAAATGATCTTTCTGTCACCATGATAGACAGAATTGATCAGGGTGCACTGCATTCTGTGCAGGTGGAAGCTGCAGTCTGGCTGGAGAAGGGCTGGGGTTGGAGATGCTCAGTTAAAGTGCCAAGACCTGAGAAAGTCAGTGGCTTTTAACCCTTTATGTCAGTGGGACAGAGAGGCTTCTTGCTGAGGAAGTCCTGTGAGCACTGTGGAAGTGGGTGTGTGTGGTTTTGCTAGGGCATGGGTGTTGTTGGTTTTCCAGAAGTTTCCTCGGAAAGACAGACTGGCCCCTGCCAGCCAGGAGACTACAGCAAAAGCAGAGGGATGGGCTCAGAGAGGATAGCACTGGCACCAACAGGTCTGAAACAAGCTGCATGAGCTTCCAGAAGTGCCTGACCAGGATTGTCCTCCTGCACTCCCCCCTGCCCTGCTCACCTGTTTGGGCTCGGCTCCAGCAGCACGCAGAGGTCCCCGGCAGCAGCTCCCGCCTGAGCCGCGGCTGTTGTGGATCAGAGGCTCGCTGGTGCTTGCTCAGTTGGTGCCTCAGAGCTGGTCTGTACCACGTACTGCTCTAAAAGCCCTCGATCTTCAGGAGCTGCTGAGGAGGTGGGGAGCAGCCGGTGCAGCAGCCCTGCTCAGGCAGCCTGGCCCACAAGGAGCCTCTCCCGTGCTGTGCCTGACGGAGGAATTCCTCTGTCTGATGCGGAGAGAGATTCCCTCAGCTGACTTCTCCACTGACTCCTCTCACGTCTACCCCTCCACAACCTGCTTAACTGAAAGCACCCACAGCCTACGATGCTTCTGCATCTGAGGAGCCCCAGCTTCAACCCACAGCTGGTGACAAACCGATATTCAGCCTTTTCCAAATCCAGCCACAGCAGCTTGAGTCCAGCTCACGCCGTTTGTAAATGACACAGACGGGCCAAAGGCTCTTCTCTGTCCCGAGTTCCTGGCCCTTATCTTAGCTGGGCTGGGACAGTGGAAGGGATTCCAGGTGGTGGTAGGAGCTGGCTGAAAAACAAGGAACCTGTGTGGCGTGCGGCTTGAAACGGACTGAAACACAATGGGAAAAAGCAGGTTCATCTTCAGCACTGCTGCCTGCCCTTTCTCTACCCTGCCTCTATGCCTTAGGCTGGGCTTGTGTGTTCTCATCCCCCCCAGCTGTTTGCTCAGATAAGATGGGTTCCTTCCCCAGGAGCTGTTATTCCCCTCGATAGTGCAGGTAGACCCAGGTGGCTTAGCTCCTGCTGTAGTAAAAGCTGTCAATCACTGCTAAAAAAAAGCTAGAAATAGGAAGATGAGGGAAGCCAGGGGGGTGGAGAAGAGGGGTACAGCAAAATCCTGTAACAACAAGAGCAACAAAAAGTTTCTGAAATAAAAGCCTTTTAAAACATTCTCCCCCTCCAGCTTTGTCCTAGATAGGCTCTTGGAGAAATTCTGCTCGGATCTTGTAATGCTTCCCTCCTCCTCCTGGGTTTCCTTGGCAGCCCCGGCCGAGCCGTTTGGCTGGTGGATTCATAAAGCCTCTCTGTTAGAACAAGCCTTCCTCCGGCCTCCGTTCCGCGGGGGCTGCTCCGCTCCCTGGGGCTCCCCGAGCTCCGCCGCGGCGGTGAGAGCCGTGCCCGCCGCCCGGAGCCGCTCTCCGCCAAGCCCGCCCGGTGCCCGAGCGGCGGGGCCGATTCCCGGCCCGACGGAGACCCAGCGCATTCGGAGCGGCCTCTGTGTGCCCGGGGCCAGCCGGGGCTGCGGCAAGAGGACCAGAAGAGTGTGCCGGTGCAGGGGGCCGAAATACGTTAAATGAAATTAAGCCGCAATGTTAAAATAGATAAATAAATCAACATAAGAAGGATAAACCGGGATGGAGGCGCAGGGCCGAAGTGCCCGCCCGCCGCACCCGGCTGCGGCCCCACCGACCCCAGCAAAGCGCCGGTGCCCGAGGTTCGGCCCCTCCGTCCCTGCCCGGTGCCTGCCGGGTGCCTGCCCGGTCGGGGCTGACCGTCCCGGTGATGACCCGGCCGGTGTTTGACGCATCAAGACCGAGCACCCTCGGCCGCGCCAAGCCTAGCGGAGCCGCCGCTGGTGTTTCCTGAATTTCCCTGATATCCTGGCCCCGATCCCCGGGACGAAGCCGGGAGCGGTTACCTGCCATGCCCCAGGCCCGGGGAAGGTCTGTCCTCTGTCCTGTGCCCCGAGAACCATCCTGGAGCCCCGCCGGAGGAGGTGAAACCTCTGCTACAGATGTCCAGACACAATTCTTGGTTCGTACGTCTCCATCGCACAAGAATTGCGTTTGGACAATCAGGAGCGGAGATTCCCATCCCAGGTTCGCGGGATCTTCCAGGGGGAATCCGGCTGGAGCCTGGAAAAGAAGGACACACGGGCCCTGAGCCGGCTCCCGCCGCCCTCCGCTCCCGCTTCCCGGCCCCGCCGAGCCGCTGCTCCAGCCCCGACAAGTTTCGAGCGCAGCCGCGGCGTTTCGCATCCCGGGTTCCATTTAATGGCACCGCCAGGACTTTAATTTTATCTACTCATTTCTTACCCCTCAAAAAAAGAGGAAAGAAAAAAAAAAAAAAGAAAATAATTTTAAAAGCAGTCCTATTAAAAAGAAAGGGAAAAAAAGAAAATAAAAAGAAAAAATTAAAAACCTCAACATAAAAGAAAATTTAAAAAAAAAAAAAAGAGGAAAGAAAGAAAAAAAGAAACTAGAAAGAATCGAACAAGAAAAAAAGATAGAAAACGAAAACCGACAATCCATCCTTGCCGGAGCAGCCCCGGTGGAGCGGGGGCTCGGTGCGCCGGGGCTGGCGGCCGCGGCGGGGCTCGGTGCCTCCGGCAGCCGCGGGGCTCCGCGGGGGTGATGCTGCGGGCACAGACCCCGGCCCCGCGCTGCAGCCGCGCCGCTCCTGCCTTGGAGAATCCACCAATTCCAAGCGGATCGCCCTCAAAAATTCGTGCACTTTGAACAAATCTCCGAAATTTAGAAATGACCGCTGGGGGGAGGGAAATATTAATAATAATAATAATAAAAATAAAGGAAAAAGATGAAAAATCCAGGCTTCTTCCCCAGCCCCTCCTCACCGACCGGCGCCCACGAAGTTGGGAACAAATCCCCCCTCTCCAGCCAGGGAAAATCCCGGCCCGCTGCCGGCGCTTCCCCCGCCGATGCCAGCGCCGGTGGCCGTGGCCGCTTCGCGGCGGGGCCGGGCAGGTCGCCCCGAGAGAAGGCTGGGGGCTGCGGACGAGCGGCGGACCCCTGGCTGCCCGAGCCGCCCTCGGCCCCGGCGGCCCACGGGGCTCCGAGTTTCCACGGGGCGCGGAAAGTGCGTCCCGCGGGGGCGGAGCGGGCGGCCCCCGCGGCTCGGCGGGGCACAGCGGCGGGGCTCCCGCCGCACCTGCTGCCGGCCCCGAGCCCGGCCGAGCCGCCGCGACTCTGCCCCGCTTCCTCCACGCCGTATCCACCCGGGAGGGTCCCAAATCCGCCCGGGAGGGATGCGCACACCGGGGCTCTGCGGGCTGCGCCGGGGCCGGGCAGGGCTTTTAGTTGAACGGCACAACAATAAATGTGTTGCAGAGCCGGCGAGAAAAGAATGGGGATGACCTTCAATTGGTACTGGATTTGAATAACACCACGGGGTGATAAATGCCCATTGTGTTTTAGGAGTAATGAATCTCCACTGTCTCTATAGCACAGAAACAGCAGCTGCAACCTGGAGCCAGCCATCTCTTAAAGACACAGCTCCCAAACGCCGGCTCCGGCCCGGCCCGCAGCCGCCGCACCGCCGAGCCCGGGGCGCGGGGTGCGCTCTGCCCCGGGGGCTCGGCGCCCAGTCCCGGGGACGGTCGCGGTTGGCCCCACTCGGGGTTGTGGGGATCCCCCCCCGAGCCGCCGGGCAGAGCTGGGTTTGGGGTTCCCTCCCACCCACTCGGCCCCCCTTGGAGACCCCCTCCGTTCTGCTGCCGCGGGAGTGACACCGTCCGGGTACCCCGTGGGGTATGGGGTCACTTGCACCCCAACTCGGCCCCCCAGCGCCAGGGAAAGTGCTGGGGATAAATAATGCTCATTGTTTTCCCCTAATGAATATTACCGAGGTGCCAGGCCGGCAGCTGCGGGCTCCGGCCGGAGGAGCGGGGACATCGCCCGCTCTCCCCGCCCGGGGACCCCCCAGCTCCAGCCGGCCGCAGGTCCCCGCAATCAAAGGGAAGAGCATGGAGGTGGCCGGCGCCTTCTCCACTGCTGCTGCCACCACCCTGGGTGTCACAAGGGTCCCTGGGCAGAACTGGATGGGAGCCTGGAAGGGTTCGCCGCGGAGGTCCCCGCTTGTCCCTCGTGTCCTCACCCAGGAGAGGGGAGAGAGGGTGTCCTCACCCTCTCTCACGTGGGGAGAGGAATTGGTGAGTGCTGGGACAGAAACTCCCGCAGCCCCAGGGATGCTTGGGGCAGCCCAGCCACATGGAGCTGCAGGGTGACCCCAGCCTCTGTCCCCAACCCTTAGCAGTGTCCCCTGCCTTAGGCCCCTGGAGCCCAGGGACAGTGTCAGAGACTGTCAGGCCCAAACCCTGAGCAGGGACCAATAGGGCAGGCATCTGCGGCTGGAGATTGCTCTCCCACAGAGTCTCATTCCCTCCCTGGGAGGTTTTGCCCACCCTGAAGAGTCATGAAGGTGTCCCAGGGCTTGGGGACAGCCATATCCTCACAGCCCCTTCCCTATGGGCCAGGGCCAGGGGGATGCCCAGCTCCTGCCACAGCCATGCACCTCCCTCGGAAGGGCTCCTCTGCGTCCCAACACATCCCTGCCAGCGCTAGTAGCAATAAACCCACTTCCTATGAGTGTGAAAACCAAAAGAAAGCCAGCATTTAATAAAAAGAAAAAAGAGCAGCAGCAGCTGAAGGCCCCTGAGCTGGGTTGCAGCCATTGCCTGGGACTGGCCAGTCTTTGGGAAGCGGGAACCATCCGAGGGAAGCCCCTGTCGCTGCTCCGGGTGTTCTGGCATTGTTTTAGCCCCGGACCTGCCGGCCTTTTAACTTATTTTAATTCCTAGCGCTCCCCACCACCACCCTTTTTTTTTTTAAGTCTCTTTCCCAAATCTCAGCCGAGTTAATGAAGTTATGTGATCCTATAAATGTTAATTGTCTAAACTTCTTCTCTTCTCTTTTTTTTTCTTTTTTTTTCTTTTTTTTTTTTTTTTTTTTTATCTCTCTCCTCCTTGCTGCTTTCTGCTCCACTTGTAATAAAGAAAATATCTTGGCTGGTCTTAGCCAGTTGCTTGGCAACCTCAATAGAAAAAAAGAGAACAGAATGTAACCAATCCCGAGACAACCGAAAGATTTTGGTGACATGTGACCTCTTGGAAAAGGGCAGCCTTAAACTGTCCCTTCTGTCCTTTGCTCTGACCATTAGGGTCTCTTGCCCTCCACCCCCCCCGCCCCCCCCGGTTCCTTACACCAATAAATATGGATTAGTGAAATACTTTTTCCCACACTGATGAAAAGCCGGGATTGATCTTTCCACCTCCTTTATCTACCAACCTGACAAGTTTCTAAACAAAATTAAGAGGGAAGAGGCGAAAGGAGCCATCCCAGGTTGGGCGGCCGGGGACGGATCCTGCCCCGCCGTGGGGATGGGGGTCCCCGACGGGGCGCTGGCGCCGGCTGTGCCGGGCTGCTCTGCTCAGCCGCCGGCCGATCCCGTTCTCTGTGCGCTGGGGAGCCCCTTGCATGACACTAGCGAGTTAAGAAATAAAATGTAGCTCTTCTAACCCAAAAAGAGAAAAAAAATAAAGCCCTGGCCAAGCCCTGCAAGCATTCGATGGGCGCCTGTGTGTCCTGGGGAGACCTGTCCTGCTCCTCACGGCGGAGCCCCAGCGCTCGCGGGCGGTCGGGGAAGTTGTCTGCAAATTTCATCCTGGAAAAAAAAAAAAAAAAACAAACCCACAACATGATGTCATTGGCTTTCTGGTGTATCCCGCCGGCGCCCCTCCACCTGCCGCCGGGCGCTGCTTGGCCATGAGCCTCAGCACGACCACGAGCCTCGGTGCGATGGTCAGCCCGGGCACAGCCGTGAGCCTCGGCGCGGTGCTGGGGATCAGGCTCCCGCCCTCCCCGCAGCCCCCCGGCTCTCCCAGGCTCCCGGTGCAGTGAATGCCTCTTTCACCAGCAGTTCCCCACTTCCCCAAAAAGCATCACCTTGCCAGCTCCCTTCCTCCCACCAGCTGCCAGGAAAAAAAATTAGGGCAAGGACGGGGAGCGAGAGCAAAACCAATGAACTTGTTTCCAGCTTTTCCTTCGGATCAGCCGTCCAGTACCGGGAGAAAAACATTTCTCCTGTAAAAAACTCCCCTCTCCGTGCAGGCTCCGATCCCGTCGTCACTGGGACACTAGTTGGAGACATGGGCTCAGCTCGGCAGCAGAGGACACCACTGTAAGTTGTTTGCTTAAACAGTTCCCTGCTTTTTTCTGCTTTTTTTTTTTGCTTTTTTTTTTTTTTTGTAGGGCGGTTATGCCACGGTTTAGGGGCTGAGACCCACAGCGATGGAGGAGGAGGGTCGGACAGGGGGCAGTTGCAAATGGGGGGTTGTGGGGGGCGCAGGCTGCGAGGTGTGGGCAGGGTGGGCACCGGCGCGGTGCCCGTGCCGGCGGTGGCCGGTGGTGCTGGGTGCCGGCAGCCCCGGGGTGCACAAAGCCCCTTTGAGCTCCTCACAGAGGAGCTGCTGATCCCTGCCCGGCCCTCGGAACCGGGAATGGCCACTGCAGAGGAGAATGGAACCTTGGACACTCGGGAGGGCTGACGAGGTGGGGAGCTCAGGGCTCTGGGTCTGAGCGTTCCCCGGGTCAGGGACAGCGGCTCCAGTCTGAGCCCTGAACGATGGGGTGCCCAAAGCATGCGCTGGTCCCTGGCCAGCCCCGCTGGACTGGGGAGCTGTGGGGAGCAGGGTGTGCCCCAGCCATCCCACGTGGGGATAGGGACTCACTCCCTCCTGTCATGGGTCGTGGTGACATCCACGAAGCCGCCAGACTGCGATCTCCAGGGTGGCCGCGGGGAAGCTGCGCTACGGACTGGGGTGAAGAGGCAGGTGGGACCAAATGGGACCCAGTGGCACCTGCTGGCACCCGATGGGACTCAGTGGGACCCGGTGGGATCCAATGGGACACAGTGGGACCCGGTAGGCCCTGGCAGTCCTGCTGCCGAGGGCGGCTGGCCGGGCACAATACCACGGCCCCTCTCCTGAGCCGCCGCCGAAGCCCCTTTCCCAGCGTCGAGCGCCTTTGTCTCGCCTTTGTGATGGAAAGAGCCCCCCCTCCTAAATCACTGCCCTGACACCCCCATTGTCTCCTTCCCGGGGAGGTTTGAAACTTCCCCCCCCCTCCTCTCGAGGTCAGGAATGTGGCCGGTTTCTATTGGGACGGAGGAGCAGGGCTGGGTGGGGGGCTGCGGGGTCACGCAGGCTCGGCGGGTCAACCCGAAAACAAAACCTTTTGAAATACCTACTCTCCATCACTGCCAACATTGTCCCCTGCCAGCGGGGGCCTGGCACGGCCCCTCGACGCCTCCAGCCCGGCCGCTGCCCACCCCAGCGGTCAGCAGCTGGGGGGGGGACGACAGAAGGGCATTGTGCCGAAGGGGACAGCTTTGTTTTCGGTCACAGCTGCCCCGGGTTGGGACGGGACCGACCGTCAGCCCCACTAAGAGAGGAGGGAGGGACGGGAGTGCACCGGTCAGCACATCGCAGGGGGGACCTGGTCCATCGGGTACCCCTCTGTCGCTGTCCCCCTGAGAGGTGGCACTGGGGGGACAGAGGAGAGCTCTCTGCTGTCCCTGGAGTGAAGCCGCAGGGTGTGCAGCCTCTCCGTGCCCACCGACAGCCTAGCGTTGGTTTCCTGCCTCAGTTTGCCCTTGCTGCAGGAGGTATCCCAATGACAGGTGCCTGGGGTCCCCTTTGACACCCAGAGCCAGGGCACTGCTGGCCCTGATGCCAAAAGGTGTGGTCCAGATTGGGGAGAAAAGGGACCATTCTGAGGCTGACTGAACCAGCTGTGCCACCCAGAAGGGTCAGTATTTGGCCACTGCAGGGCTTGAATGTGGCTCCAAGGCTGGCAGTGCCTTGCAGGTGGAAGGAGCATGGCCTTGGCTTCCTGCTCCCAGCAGGACATGAAGAAGGACCCCCAGGAAGCCTTCACACTCCCCGAATTTCACAGGCCACCCGGAAGACCCCAGTCGGTCTCCCAGTGGGCTGAGGTTTGGGGGACACTGGCAGTGTGTCACTGCCCCATTTACAGTGGCACAAATCTCCCTTTCCCCACAGCCAGGATGAGAATGCTGTTCCCATCAGCCTCCAGCTCCTCTGGTACAAGATCTCTTGGGTGGGCCAAAATCCCCCAGGGTGGCCAAAATCCCTCCCAGGATGACCAAAATCCCTCCAAGATGGCGTAAATTCCCCTGTATTTTTTCTGTGTGGGAAGATCTGTAGTTTTTGCTCGCTGCAGAAGCAGCCTGCAAGGAGGAAAGTGGAGCAGCGCCCATGGATGTGATGGGTTTAGCAGAGACCTGGAAGGAAAACCCAGCTGAGAGGGGAGTGCTGGCCTCCTGAGCTACCCAGCAGCTGGGAGGTGGTGAAAACATCTGGAACAGCTGGAATGGTGAAGGATGAGGGGCTTGCATAGCAGAGGGTATGGTGGATTCATAGGCACTCCCTTAGTTCCAGAGCTCTCCCTGGACAGGCACTTGCTGAGGGGCTGAGAAGCAGGGAGGAGGGCTCTGTGCCTCAGTTTCCCCAGTAGGAAGCAGGGCTGGTGTTTTGAGGCTGGGTAATTCAGGGGAGGTCTGGAGAAGGCATGTCTGAGAGGAGAGCACCACTTGGGCAGTGTCATGGATGGGGACCCTTGGGAGTATCATGGACTTTGGGCAGCTAGTTGGGTCCCCAAGATGTTTTTTCTTGTGAAAAAAAGATTAATAAAAATCTTTTGTTGACTGAGGGACTTGTACCAGCCTTGGCCATGTACACACACACAGAATTTCTGCATCTATAGGTACATATATATCCACATACACAATATCTTCATGTATTTCCCTTTTGCAACCAAGGCTGAGCCTTTTAAAGCAGAAAAATATGACGTTTGAGGAAACAGGAGCTTTTCAAACACTTTGCTGAAAATCCTAGAAAATTTCAAGGAAGGAGTGGAGAGAGGTGGGAGGTAACCAAAATCCTCATCCCTAGGTCCAAAACCAACCTTTTCCTGTTAAAAAAAAAAAAGGAAAACATACTCCTGTAAATGTTGTGCAGTGCTGCTCCTGCCTGGAGCTTTGGGAAGGGAAGGCGATTTTCCAGGCAGGATGTTTGCAGGCCTGATGCTGGCTCTGTATTGCAGGTATCACCATGAGTGCATGGAGCCATGAGGATGTCCTGAGTCCCATGGGGAAAGCCTGGGCCCTGTGGGGACCTGCCACCTGCTTTCCAGTCCTGCTCCTGGGGCACAGGAGCTGTCACAGCCCTGTGTTAGCAGGTGGAAATGCTAACCCACAGCATGGAGCTGGGTGGGTTCCCCTGAGGACCACACAGCCGGTGCCCTGACAGGTATCTCCATGTCCCCCTTCTCCCCGAGCTCACCCAGGGTTGTTTTTCCATTGCATGCCCAAAACTGCTTGTAAGGTGCCACTTGGCTCTCAGTGGCCTCTGAGGGTCCACTGTGAGCCCGGCAGCAGTGAGGATGTGGGGGGAAGGCAGATTGCAAAGGCAGGGATAATTCTGACCCCAGCTGAGCTTGGGAGGACAGGCACAGGATGCTCTGTCCCTCTACTAGTCCCAGCCTGTGTGCATTCACTGGCCCGTGCCTCAGTTTCCCCACGTCACAGTGGTGGCCCCCCTTTCCTCTGCCTGCTTTGGGGGTGATGGGGCTGTGGGAACGGCAGTCTTTCCCTCTCTTGTTCTGCTCTGGAGCCCACGGCCAGGGAGTGCTGGTGAGGGCTGTACAGGGCAGTGGGGCCATGGCTGTGCTCGGGTGGCTGAACTGTGTGGGGTGCCAGGGGAAGGGCAGGTCCAGCTGTGACCGTGAGACAATGCAGGGATGGAGGGATGTGGGGAGATCAGGATGAAGAAGGGAAGGGATGCAGGGATGAAGAAGAGCAGAGATGAAAGAATGGAGGGGTGTAAGGGCTGGAGGGGTTTCGGGATTAGGGATATAGGATAATGGGATGCAGAGATGAAGTAGGGAGAGAGGGTTGTGGGGAAGTGGGGATCAGATCCAGTTCGGACAGACCCCGGGCTCCCCACCGAGAGCCGGTGCGGGCGGTGCGGCGGCGCCGGGAGGTGGCAGCAGCGACCGAGCGCGGGGCCGCGGAGCGGGGGCGGTGCCGGCGGGGGTGTCCCCGAGGGACGGGGGGGCCGTGGGCTCCGCGGGATCCCCGCTACTCTGCGGCCCTTGCTCCGCCCTCATTCCCTCCCGGGCTGCGGGGCCATGCTCCAGGGCTCCGGCGGAGGGCAGAGGAGCTGCCCCTCGTTCAGCCTTCCCGGGGGCATGCACATGGCTGGAGTCCCGACACGGACGCGGGTGGGTCCGGCTGTGTTGGGCGCTTGGGTGCCTACCCCTTCCCGCAGTCCTTCATGACTGGGAATTCCCGGCTGTGCTGGCGCCGAGCCCTTCCCGGAATACTTGTCCGAGTCGGGGCTGTAAACAGCATTTTTCTCTCCTTGTAGTCACTGCCGGGTCCTGTGAGTCCCCCGCCCTCTCTGTTGCTTCTTTCAGGTGTTCCTGAATTGTTCGCTTCCCGACCCCTCTGCTGTACCCTGACGGAGCCCCGCCGGGGGGACACAGGCAGCCAGCGACAGCAGCCGCCTGGGGCACCCCTCACCCTGATGCGGGTGGGCACAGGTTTGGCCATGTGTGCCATCCACCCGTCCCTCACCAGGGCTCTGGTGCCACCGCATTACTGCTGGGGAGCACGGAGTCACTGCCCCGCAGGACGTGACCACCGCCAGGCCTGCGCTCGCTCTGGGAGCTGACGGCTGTATTTATGGATTGGGTGGAAAACCAGAGGGTTTGGTCAAACGTCCCACAGGCCCCGGGCCTGCCCCTGCCCGCGGCGCGGACACGTCACGGACACGCCTGTGGGCCTGCGAATGGTCAGCCATGGGGGACAGCCTGGGTGGGACACGGCTCAGGAGGGTGGGCTGCCTTGGTGAGGACGACAGCCATGACCCCGCTCGCCATACAAGCCTCTCTGGCCATGATCCCCTTGTCCACTAACCCCCCTGGCGATGATGCCCCCGGCCACCAGCGCCCTTGGCCATATTCCCCCAAACCATGAGCCCCACTCCCCCTCATCCCATTGCCCACCCACCCTCGCGGTGCAGGCACCGTGGGGACCCAACCAGGTGCTGGCCTGTGGTACATGGATGCTCCCCCGGAGCATCATCGGGGAGGGGGTCCCGGGGTATCCCCCGGCCTCTCGCCCCCCAGCCGTGGGCTATGCGGGGCTCTGCACCGCTGTCGACTCTATTTAAGGAAACCCGACCCAAACTGGCCCCCGGGGCTTGCGGCGGCGGCGGGGCCGGGCCGGGGGCGGGGGGTGCGCTGAGCGCAGCGGGTCCCAGCCCGCCCCTTCCCCGCCCGCCACCTCCGCCATGGGCGCCGCGGGGCTGCTCTGCGCCCTCCTCCTGCTGCTGGGCACCGGGACCGGCACCGGGACCGGCACCGGGCCAGCCCCACCGCGCCTGGTGCTCGCCCTGCTCGCCCGGAACGCGCAGCACTCGCTGCCGCACTGCTTGGGAGCCCTGGAGCGCTTGGACTATCCCGCGAGCAGCATCGCCCTGTGGTGAGGGAGCGGGACCCCGGGGGGAGCCGGGACCCCGGTGGGGGAACGGGCAGCCCGCGGTGCGGAGAGTAGCACGGATCCTAGGGGAGGAGGGAGCTGTGGGGGAATGGGCATCTCGGGGGGAGCTAGGATGCTGGAGTCACAGGGACCGCGGGGATAACGGGGAGCACCGGGGGAATGGGCATAATGAGGGGAAGGAGGGTGCTGGGGAGTAAGGGAGGCTGTTGGGGGAATGGAGAGCCGAGGATAGCCGGGATCCGAATGACAACGCGGGGTAGGAACTGGGGAGAGTGGGAGAACTGGGTGGGCTCGCAGAGTGATCTTGGAGTAACAGGGGCTTGGGTAGACAGAACAGATTCGAAGGAATGGGGGCCTATGGGAGAATGGGAATCCTTAGGGGGCAGGGACCTTCGGGAGGAACAGGGATCCCGGGTAGCAGCGCCCCCAGCCCCAGGATGTTAGGGGTGGCTCTGCCCCGTGTGTGGGACCCGGCAGGGAACAGGGAGGGGCTCGGGCTGCCCGCGGCGAAGGGGCAGGACACCCACCTTTTCCCTGAGGAAGCTGTGGGGCTGGTGAGGGAGGGGACCCCTGGGCACAAGGGAGTTCTGCATCATCAGGGACAGACGCTGCCTTCCCCCTCCCTGCAGGGCTCACCCTCAGCCCCCCTTTCCCAAAGAAACCCCCAAGCCCCCTTTGCCGTGCTGGGGGTTGGCTGGGAGTCTCCTGTCTCCTCGTTACGCCATTGCCGTCTGTCGCCTGAACTTGTCGGAAACTTTTCTGCAGCTGCTTTTGCGGGGGAGCTGAGGCGGGGGCTGTTAGGGGGATCCTGGCAGGGGTGGGGCGAGGGAAACTGCTGGAAGGGGAAGGGAGGTCCTCACCTTTACCCGCTGCACACCCCGGGAACCGCAGGACCCTGCAGGGTGTTTCAAGAGCAGCCCGTGGAGCTGAGGGGACATAGATCCTGCCTTGTCCCCCTGAATCCATCAAATCCCCGTGATACCCATGCCTGGGGGATGTCCCAGGGCTCTCTGACAGATCGAGGGTGCCAAGGAGTGTGGGAACGTGGGGTTTGGCTCAGTGCTCGGCTCTGTCTATGCTGGTGTCCCTGTGAACATAGTTGTGAGGACGGGTGGGAGAGTTGGGAACGGTGATGGTCCCGACAAAGGGAATGTTCGGGAAGGAGGATTTTTTGCTGCTTGTTGAGCCCTTTCCTCTCACTGCTGGAACAGTGGGATGCACAGGAATACTGTGGGATGCAGGGGCAGGGGGACAAAGCAGCTGTGCTGCAATGCTCATGGTTGGCAGTCACAAGGCTGGGGTGAGAACATGTCCAGGGCTGCCACTGGGCTGAAGGGATGAGGGGCGGAGGCCGGGGAACAGCCTGGCTGGCTGGGGCACCGAGGAAGAAATTACCAGTTGGCGTTCTCCCTCCTGTCTGCGCAGCCTTCAAATTACATGTTATGTTCCCAAGCAAGTCTGGCTCAGTCTTTTGGCCCCGTGAGCATTTCTAGTGCAGGGTGAGGTCCTGGTTGTCCCTTGAGGAGGCCCCCAGAGACTGATGTCCCCTCATCTCAGGTGTGCAACAGACCACAACTCAGACAACACGACGGCAATGCTGCAGGAGTGGCTGGAGGCGGTGGGGAAGGACTATCACTCGGTGGTCTGGAAGGTGCAAGAGGAGCCCAGGTGAGGCTGGGTGAGTGCTGGGTGGGGGCAGGTGTGTGCTGTGAGGGGCTCCTGGAGCAGCATCAACTCTCCCTGGCCAGGGACCAGGAGGAGTGAAGCGGAGTGAGGCTGACTCAGCCTGACGGCTCGAACAGCCTGCACCGAGTTTGTGCATTCCCAGCGAGTGAGGTTAACCCCTGCCTCCCCCTGCCCAGCTCCTACCCTGATGAGCTTGGTCCCAAGCACTGGAGTGACAAACGCTATGAAAACGTGATGAAGTTGAAGCAGGAAGCTCTCACCTATGCCCGGGAGCAGCAGGCAGACTACATCTTGGTAAGGGGCTTGGGATGCTGTGGGGTGGGGGCTGAGGTGGGCTTCTCCACATCTCCAGAACCTGTGCTGTCTCCACAGTTCGTGGACACTGACAGTGTCCTAACCAACAACCAGACCCTCAAGTTTCTCATGGCACAGAACAAGTCAGTGGTGGCCCCCATGCTGGACTCGCAGACCTTCTACTCCAACTTCTGGTGTGGCATCACACCCCAGGTACATCCCCAGAAGGCCCTGGGGAAGGGGACACCCCCTTGGTGGAGGAGCCCTCTGCCATGGAGGCATTGTGCTGTTGTGCTGCAGGGATATTATCGCCGGACCCCTGACTACTTTCCCACCAAGAACCGCCAGCGGGTGGGCTGCTTCCGTGTCCCCATGGTCTATGCCACCTTCCTGATCGACCTGAGGAAGGAGGAGACTTTGCAATTGGCTTTCTACCCGCCCCATCCCAACTACACCTGGGCCTTCGATGATATCATTGTCTTTGCCTACTCCTGCCAGGAGGCTGGTGAGAGTGATGGGGTTTTGGGAGGTGAAGGGGCTTGGAGGGGCTGTACTGCTCACTTGTCTCACCTGGCAGGTGCGGAGGTCCATGTGTGCAACCAGCACCGCTTTGGTTACATCAATGTTCCTGTGAAAGCTCACCAGACGCTGGAGGATGATCATGCCAACTTTGTGCATCTCACGCTGGAAGCCATGGGTGAGTGCCCATGGGTGGAGAGATCCTGGAGGCCTCCAGGTCCTGACAGGGCTGTCAGCCCCAGCTCCCAGCCAGGGGAATCTGGGTTCCTCTGAAGAGTGTCTCCTCTCTCCACAGTGGATGGTCCCCCCATGCAGCGCTCCAGGCACATTTCTCTCCTGCCCAGGCCACTCACAAAAATGGGCTTTGATGAAGTAAGTGCCCAGTGGAGCCACTCATGTCTCTCTGTCGATCCCTTTGATTGTGTCCCTCTCTCTGCATCCATCTATGGCCAATCCCGAGCCCCTGTCCCCATCCTGCAGTAGCCAGACAGGCTGTGTGTCCCCCATGACAACACGCTCCATTGTTGGGGCTCTCCTCTTCCTCCCCAGATCTTTCTAATCAACCTGGTGCGCAGGCCAGACCGGCGGCAGCGAATGCTGGCATCCCTGCAGGAGCTGGAGATTGTTCCACGGGTGGTGGATGCTGTGGATGGCAGGTGACCATGGGGGGACGCTCAGCCAGTCTCCTGGTGTCACCCTGGGGAGGGGACAGGGAGTGTCTGGGGAGACACCTTGCTGATGCAGCCCCTCGCCTTGCAGCACCCTCAATAGCAGTGACATCAAAGTGCTGGGAGTGGACCTGCTACCCGGGTACTATGATCCCTTCTCTGGCCGCACGCTCACCAAGGGTGAGGTCGGCTGCTTCCTCAGCCACTACAATGTCTGGAAGGAGGTATGAAGCCACAGCGGCCATGGGGTCCCTAAGGGCCACCAGCAGTGGGCAGGGACCCTGCGAACATCACAGTTGTCTGGAGGACCTGGGGTAAAGGGGTGTCCTGCAGGGTCAGTGGCCCCAGTATGGCCCAGAGTGGTGCTGGGATAGGCGTGCACCTCTGTCCCCTCCTCCAGATCGTGTCCCGGGGGTTGGAGCGGTCAGTGGTCTTCGAGGATGATGTGCGCTTCGAGGCTGCCTTCCCAGCACGGCTGCAGCGGCTAATGGAGGAGCTGGAGCAGGCACAGCAGGACTGGGACCTCATGTAGGTGCTGGGGCCAGGGGGATGTGGGGTGAGGGTTCCCAGTGCTGGCTCTCATGGTTCCCTGGCCACCCCACAGCTACCTGGGGAGGAAACAGGTGAACGACGAGGATGAGGCACCTGTGAAAGGCGTGCGGAACTTGGTGGTGGCCGGGTACTCGTACTGGACACTGGCCTACGCCATCTCCCACCATGGGGCACAGAAGCTGCTGGCCACCAAGCCCCTCTCCAAAATGCTGCCAGTGGATGAGTATCTGCCCATCATGTATGACAAGCATCCCAAGTAAGGAGCAGGTTGTGCAGGAGGGTGCTGGCCTGGCCATGCCAGTGTGGGACAATGTGTTTCTTCTCTGCCGTCACCACCTCACCCCGTTCCCCCCCTTGCAGGCGTTACTCATGCTGGAGGAAAACATCTGTAGAATGAGCTCATTCTCAGCCGGCTGCTGCCTGGCCACTGGCCACTGGAAAATGGCCCTCTGCCAGCATGGGGTGGGGGAACAGGAATGGAGCTGGGCCTTGATGTGGGCCCTGCACAGGGTCTTGGCCCTGTGGCAAGGGGCAGGGAGCAGCCCCCTGTACCCTGGTGCTGGGGGGCTGTGTAGTCCCCTGCCCCTGGTTGGGGGTCTCAGCCCCAGTTTGGAGCACTTTCATGCCCCTCTCTGGGGTGGAAGTCAGCAGTAAGGCTTTGTCTGGGGAGGGGGAAGCTATTTAGGGGGTGAGTGAGCACCAGTGGGTGGGTGTCCTGGGAGAGAAGGAACTGGGAAACCCAGTGACCAGGTTGGAGAAACATAAGGATCAGGCATGTAAAAGACAGGCTGGAGGTGGACAGAGGGACACATTAGTGATCTGGATGTGCACCAGCAGCTGGAAGCCCCCTGCTTGCAGGCATAACAGCACCAGACATCCCTGTCTCAGGGCCAGCTGGATGCTGTGCCAGAGACCCACTCTGTGCCAAGAGCCGGCCTCAGCTGGAGGGGAGCGACAGGTCCTGTCCTCTCTGTAATCCCTCCACAGTCCCAGCCTTCCCCGGCTCCATGCCTGGTCATGCCTAACATCCCTAACTATCCCCTGCCCTGCATGGAGCATTCCCTGGGTGGTTATAGTTTTCCCAGTGCTTTTTCTTCTCTGTGCCATGCTCTGTAAGCCAGTTTCTCCTCTCTGGTTTGCTTTCCCCAGCGAGGATTACAAGCGACACTTCTCCCCACGGGACTTGCTGGTGTTTTCGGCTCACCCCCTCCTGGTTTATCCCACTCACTATGCTGGGGACAGCAACTGGCTGAGTGACACCGAGACTTCCACCATCTGGGATGATGATACCAAGAAGACTGACTGGGTTGGCTCACAGAAGACTCTGAGGGACTCACAGGGCAGTACTGGCCACCTCCGCTCCACAGCCCGTGATGAGCTCTGATGGTGAGCAAGGCTGTGAGGCACAGGGGACAGAACAGCTGGGGAGCATTTCCCTGCAAGTGCCACATTCAGATGTGTCCCACATGCCTAGCTTATTTTTGTCATGGAGTAGCAGCTCTCCCCGTCAGAGCATTGAGAAACAGAGACCAGACTGTCTCTGCCAGGTGGGGAAAGGGGTGTGGACACAGATGTCCCATGTGGGGCTACACTGGGCTGGAGGAGACATGGGGACAGGGCCCTCCATTTCTGAGTCCATGCTGCTCCCCAGCCACTCAGGTGAGGAAGGAAAAATGCTCCTTTGCCTGCTGCAAAAGTCTCCTCAGTGTGAAAAGAGCTAGGGCATCTTCCAGGGAAACGTTTCATCCCAACACTGTTTGCTCCCCTCAGAAGCAGGTCTCTTTGGGGCTGTGCATCTGTGGGGTGGCCATGCAGGCAGGCAGGCAGGCGACCCACACTGGCTCAGCCCCAGGGCAGCATAGACACAGTTAATGCTGGGTCAGACTTTCCCTGACTGAGGTTGCTTGTCCTGGCAGCAAACTGCCCTGGGAGCTGCCAGACCGGGGGAGGCTGGAAAATAGCCCTCCCACTGCCTCGGCTGCAGGCGTGAACGTGTCGGGGCTGCTCCTGCCATGACCACTAATGTCTGTATCCATCCATGCCTCCTAGGGATAGCGAGTGTGATCCAGCTGGGAGCACTGTGGGCAAGGACCTTACACTGCCCACTCCCACTCAGGAGCTACAGCTGCCCTGGACAGAGGCCCTCACGGTTCTTTGAATCTGCATGCGACGAATCCACCCAAAGCAGGATTTGCCTCAGGAAAGCCTTTCCCTGCCAAGGGGAGAGACCAGAGGAGCGCTGTGCTCTGTCTCTGCTGAGGACACATCTCCAGGACAGTCCCAAGCGATGCCAACTCTGCCATCTCCCACCAGCCTGGACTTTGGGAAGTGGACTTCGGGCTGGCACCTGTGGTGGCCTCCTGCCACTGACTGGACTTGTCCCTCATGCTGTGCCTGGGTGGAAGCCCAGGGAGGATTAAAGCAGACTGAGCTGAAGTGCTGGGTGCTGGCATTGCCCCAAGTTCCCAGGGCAATACCCCACTGGGGTCACCTCAGTGCTGCAGAGGTGAGGGTCTGGCAGTTCCCTCAGCTGGGAACTTTGGGAATGAAATCTGTGAGGGGGAAAGAGAGGAAGGAGAGAGGTGGGGTGGGGAGGAAGATTGAAGCTCATCCTTGGGGTCTAGGTAGGAAAGGTGGGTGGCATTTTCATGGAGCTCAGCTCTCTCCTGGAAATGGAGGTGATGGAGCAGCAGGTGGAGGCTTGGCAGCAGATACCCACAATGAGATCACTCATTGTCTGGAGTCTGAGACTATTAAGTGATTCAGGAAAGCCTAATTTGGGGCAGGTTGAACAGCTACAGCAGGGACCTCGTGAAGGAAAACAACCAGATCCAGATCATACAGGACCTGAAGATCCGAGTGGATCTCCTGGAGAACAGGGAGAAGGAAATCCCAAGTGCCTGTTCTGCAAGTGCAGGGTCCCAGCCAGTATAGACATAGGTGAGGAAGGGATGACAGGTTGGGGACACTTTTGCTTCCCAGCTTTTCCTAAAGTCCTAAGCAGCCTCAGTGCTCCAGGAGGAGCTCAGGAGCTGGGGATGGAGCAGAAGGTGTGGTGCCAGTTGGAGCAGAGGATGGAAGCGCTTGCAAGACTGTGGTATACATCAGCCAGCAAGTGTCCCAGTGCTTGTTCCAGTGCCTGCTGGGATGCAGGAGCGGAGCTGCCTTTGCTGGGCGTCCCAATATTCGTGGGATACAGAGCTGGGCAGGACATGCTGGCACAGCCCAGGACTCTGGGACAGCAGTGGTGAGGACACACTGCCTCAGTTTGCCCTCTCTACCACGAGACCTGCAATGGGTCTGTGGGAAGCCAGAACTCCTGCAGCTGTTGGAAACTCCACGGTTTTAGCCAAAACCACTGAAGTAAAAAAACACTGTGAGGCCAGCCCTGAAACTTGCAGCAACTTAGTGGGAGCAGCACGCTACGAGATTCCAGGCTCTTCATGCTTGCCAGCTTCTCAACAAAGCTGACGTGCCTTTGGCCTCTACAGAAATAGTTCCTATTGCTCCCCATTTCTCAGTAGAAGCCTCCCTCCAGACTGTGCTGAACAGGGATGGGAACACAGATTTGAGCTGCAGTGCCAAGGACGACCCAAGCTCGGCAGGTGGCGCATGGAAGAGAGGAAGGAGCAGGGCAGAGTCAGGGTGAGGGTTTATTTAATTTCTGTGCCAAACTGAGGTATGGAGCCTCTGCAGGGATGCAAGTGGGACACGAGCTGCCTGGAAGGAGGCTGCCCCAGCACCCAGCCAGGCTGGGCCAGCTCTGCTCTGCACCATGGTCACTCTGGAGAGCCCGTACCACCTTTCTATCAGCCAAAAGGGTCTCCGGGGGTTTGTGTCAGCCCCTGTCCCCTGGCTCTGTAGGTGCTCGGCTCTGGATGTGCTCCAGCAGGCAGGTCACTGCCTGGGCCAGGATGTGCTCCAGCTTCTCCCGCTCCCCAGCACTGAACGGAGACAGGACGTAGTTGGGCACTGTCACATCACCCTCTGGCCGCCCGATGCCGATCCTGAGCCGGGTCATCTCCTGGGGAGGAAGGAAGAGAGCTGGGGGAGCGTCCCTTCAAGTGTTCAGATAGAGCTAGGCAAGGTGACAGTGCTGAGAGTGGAGCTGGGCAGCAAGGGAGCAGCTCCTCATGTTTTCCAGGTGGTTTTGAGTGCTTGCTCCAAGAAACATAATTTTGGAAGAGGCTTTTTCTGGGCTGTGTCAAGATCCCAGACTCCTGCCAGGCCTGGCAGATCCACTCAAACTAATTGTTTCCATATCCTCCATGGCAGCCAAACAGACAACAGCCCTCCAGAAAGAAGGGGAAGGAGAAAAGGGAGGAAGGGAGCAGGGGCTTTTCTGAGGGGCATCAGAAAAATGGGATTGGGGGAAAAAGCCATGCATTGAGGGGAGCACAGGATTGATCCCCTTCCACTGAGGCCCACTCACGTTGGAGTGCAAAGCACTGATGCAGGATTGGACCCCGTTGTGTCCCCTTGGGAGAGAAAGAGAAAACCCAGAGTTAGCCTGTAAGAGACACCCCTCTGTGTAGCTCTGGGGTCTCCTGCTGCAGGAATGTGGGAATGTGGTCCCAGCCAAGGGCTGCAGTCCCCATGTCCTGGTTCTGCAGGAACATGCAGCCCAGGGGGCTCAGAGCAGTCAGCTGGGGTTTGAGGGAAGCAGGGCTGGGACAGCACATTCTGTGTGTGTCGGCTCTTGCTGCAGCTGGTGCATGTGTGACTGAGCACGGGGGCCCAGCACCATACCTGCCCTGTTCCGCAGTGGAAGCTTTCCTAGCTTAAATGCTTGCAGCCTGCCCCAGGAGCTGGTGCTAGGCAGGCACGGTGGAGGAAGAGTGCTATAAAAAGCCCATGTGGTGCTGTCTATGGGCTGAATCCAGCCCACAGCCGCTTCCAGGAGGCTCCCTGCCCTCCCTGCCAGGGCAGAACTGGGAGGCTGCCCAAACAGCCAGCTGTTGCCTCTGCAATGGATTGAGCCCAGGACAAGAGCTGAAACATTGCAAGGCTGTTGGGATGGGGCCAAGAACAGCCCATGAGCCTGTATAGGTATGCTAAAGCTTCAAACCAGCTCACACAATCAGAGAGCTGGGGCAACCCCATACCTTGCACTGCCTCCCAGCTTGATCACCACCTTGCCCAGGGCCTTGTCCAGGTCATCATGAACCAGGTAAATGTCTCCAGGGCCAAGGCTGTAGATCTCAGCTTTGGAAACAGAAACACAACCTAAGAAATTAGGGGGAGACGGACTCACCAGGCCCTGACTCTGCAGAGTGGGGCTGTAGTGGAGGGCAGGGAGACAGCAAGGCTGTCACAGGGGGTTGGTGACACTAGAGGCTTTGGGGCTGACCCAGTTGCTCACCAGCACTGGCGACGCTGAGCCCATTGAGGTTCATGAACCGCCGTGGCTTGAGCAGCACCAGCTCCAGGCCGTGGGCTGTGGCCAGGGTCACATCAGCACAGCACCGCTTGTCCACTCGCCAGCCCTCGGCCACCGCCAGCTGCCGGGCCAGCCGATCCAGCACCTCCATGCCCACACTGTGCCGTGTGCCCCACAGCCCATAGTTTCCCAGGCCGGCCACCTGCGTGACAAGTGTCAACAGGGCTCTGACGGGCCACCACGAGGCCCCTGGCCCCTGCATGGGCCTGATCCTCCCCAGTATGTCTCAGACCTCCTCCCTCACGGCTGCCCACAGCTGGCTGGGTTCTCACAGCCTCAATCCCCACAGCATTCCCCTCAGCGCCTCTTTCCTCGGTGCCTCCCTCACAGCCCTGATCACGCCGGTGCTTGCCCATGTCCTGATCCACCCGCCCCCGGCACTGCCCTCACCGCCCTGCTCCCTCTGCTCGCCTCACAGTCCTCATCCACCCTGTTCTCACAGCCTCCACTGCCCCCCGTTCCCCTCATAGTCCATCTCCCTGCGCTCCCCTCAGCCTCGCTGCCCCCCGTTCCCTTCACAGCCTCGCTGTCCCCGCTCCCCTCCTCCCCCGCCCTCACCATGGCGCGCGGCCCCGCCCGCCTCACGAGCGTTCGCGCGCTCCCCGCCACCTCCGCCGCCAGCATCGCCCTCCTGCCCTGGTGACGTCACTCCCGCGCGCCGCCCAACGTCCTGCCCACGTGGCCTCGTCCCCCACCGCCATCTTGGTTACGGGCAGCGCCGCCATCTTTCTAGCGGGCGGCGTCGGTGTCAGGGGCGGTGTCGCCGCTGTGGTAATGCCCCGCGGGCCGGCTGGTCCTAGAGGCAGTCGTGGTGGGGAGGTGCGTTAACGGGGCGTTACTAGGGGCCGCGGCCTGGGAACCGCTTCGAGCCGGGAGAAGCTCCGCAGAGGGTCCCAGAGGGGAATGCCCAGGCAGGACTGGTCCCCGTCCTTTGTGTGTTTGTGCCTGTTCCGTCTCCACTGACGTGCCGGCCCTTGGGATACGGCTGGATGGGGGAACACATCATTCCTCACTTTCCCCGAAGTTGTCCTTCAGCCCTGGGTGGGTCCTTACCCTACCAGGAGGGCAGAGCTTTCTTTCAGGGCACTGTGACAGTTCCGCAGCCCAGCAGCACATCACTGTGAAATTGCTCATTTTCCAAATCCTTCCACACTACCTGCAGTCAGGAATCCATGTAAAGATCTCAACTGTTTAATTCTTAAAAGATTTATTTTAAAATTAGAAATGCATTATATATTTGGAAGAGGCAGAATTTTTGCCTCGGTCTTTGGGCCAGATCTTAAGCAGCCTTTGGGTGGTGTCTAAAATCCCCAAAGCTCAACGGCCTGGAACTGGAATGGTCCACTGGCAGCTCATTTCCGTACAGGGAACAAGCCGAGCTTTGGAAGCTTTGCAAAGTGTCCCCACGTCCATCTCTTAAACCAGGTTGTTCCTAGTGAGTGAATGACTCTGGTTCCTCTGACCTCTTGTTCCATAGCAGCACAGGATATTAAAATCTGGACAAAAGCCAGGCTGTGCATCCAATGCTTGGCAGTCTGGAGCACTAATCTTCTCTAACTTGTCCCCAGGTCCCCCACTGTGACACTCCCCAGAAGCTGAACGGGTGCTGGCACAGCCAAAGCCTGAACGGTCTGACCAGCAGAAGGATGTACAAGAAGCTCCACAGCTCATAGCACCAACTCTGCTGTAGAAACCATCACTGAATAAAAGGAATTTTCAAAACCGTTAGCAGCACTGTGGGCTCCCCTGGAGGTAGGATGAGATTCTTCATGGCTGGTGAAACAAGCAAGAAGTCTTTTTTTGTTGTTTTCCTGGTTTGCTACAGGGAAATCCTTTGGCCCTTAGGGGAAAAATGGATGAAGGGGTGGTAAGGGAGCCTGGCTCATGGCAGATCAGGTGTTGCCCTCTCCCACATTACCCCCGTCACTTGGTGTTGAAGCTGGTCCCTACCAGCACCTATTCACAGTGAAATGAAACTGGAATGTGGGTGTCTGTAAAACTTCCTTGAAAAGAAAACTTTGTTGCCATGTTGAGGTGTTTACAGGAGTCAGCACCGTTGTGCCAAGGAGCTGAGGCACAGCTATGCTTGAAAAGGTTTAAAAAAACCTGTTAAAATGCTGCAAGAAAGAAATCTTCTTCTGTGGGCTCAGAATCTTAACGTATTGGGTATCAACAGCTGCCAGAAGTGGGGAGAGATGCAGGTGGGTGTTGCTGAGAGGGTGAGAACCTCCCTGACACTGCAGACCCTCTCAGCATCTTCCTCATGTCATCACAGATGTCTCAGGTGGTGGATCCACCCTTACCTGGCCAAGAGTGAATCAGTAAAGTGCTTTAAATCACATAATTTGCACCTGGTCCTGCAGCTATATCCTGCATTGGACTCCTTAGGGCTGGAGAGAGTTCAGCAGGAGAGCACTTGTGCTGTGAAGAGTGACACACCATTCCCACTGTTCATCCTATTAGCCCTGGGTGCTTTCTTAGCTCCATATGGATGTGAGTGAGGCCCTTGCCAGTGACTAGAAGAAAAAACTGATGCGAGAGGCCACTGTTTTGCAGCCTGTTGATGAGAATAATTTCTCTTCTTCGGGGAAGTAGGGGATGCTGTCAGCCACTTCCTGGACGACACCTGGGCGTACCTCGAGACCTTGCTGGAGAAGCTCACTGATGACGCACTGCTTTACGTGGTGGTGCTTCAGTGGGAGGAAAGGCACAACAAAATCAATAAGATGTTCATTAATGATCCCAGATTTCCAGAAGCCACCTGCACAAGGAAAGGAAGAGAAGGTTTTACCTTCAGAGAGTCTCTGCAGTCCCTGCAATTCAAAGAGATGCTTTGTGTGAAGCCAAAATACTCTGCTGAAGAGAGATCTTGCTGGTTTTGTACAAGGAGAGGGTTGAACTCATCAGTTGCCACTTCCCCCCCAAACAGACTTGTTCTCCAGGAATGGGGGATTTAGCTTGTCTAGTCAGAATTTAAGCTCTGCTCCCTGTGCTAAGGGCAAAGCAAGGAGATCTGGCAGGCAGTGGGGATCGATATAGCTCAGTGCTGTTCTGGCAAGTGTGCTGTGTTGCCTGCCAGCCCCCAGCTGCAAACACACCTTGTCTCCAAAGAACTTTGCTAAATATGGCAACAGGTCTGCTGGCTCAGAAGCTGGTTCCCTTTGCCAGGAAACCTCAAGGGGATCGCAGTTCCAATCCCTCAAATCCCCCTTGTCCCTTGGTAGGTGGCAAGTGGTGTGTATGGCTTCTAGAACAGGCCTGACTGCCTGTGCTGGGCTGTGGGGCTACAGGAGGAGCTCAGCTCCATGGACTCACTCTGAGGGTTTTCAAACACGGCCTTGGAGATGGCTGGCTCCAGGTCCTGCAAGCTGATTTCCTCCCGGTCCTTGCGGGCATACCACAGAGCCAATGTCACGTTGTTGATCTGCTCCCCTCCTGCGTTGCTGCACAAGAATGAGAGGCTTATCCAGTGTGTACCCAGGAAAATTATGTCTCAGGTGGCACCTGACACCCACCAGCTTGCAGAGTGCAAGCCAGCAGCTCCCAGCTGCCTGGCCCAAAATAACTCCTGTAGAGGCAGCCAAATAACATGCAGACGAGGCTTTTTCACACTCTGCAGATCTGTCTGTTCACAGTGAGACAGCATCTCTTGGTATTTGTAGAGGCTCAAGGCCTGGAGAAGGAAAGGCAAAACAAGTGTGTGCCCTGCCTGAAGTAGGTGTGACCTCTGCCCAAATGAGCAGCAGTGAGCTGGAAGGCCCCATGGAGAGGCCTCTCTCACCTGATGAAGATGAAGATGGCTTTGCGGTAGTTGGTCCCGTAAACAACCCATGAGGGTCCCAGGAAGGGGATGATCACATCAATCAGGCCTGGGTGCATCTTGTCCATCTCATCAAAGAGAAATGCTGACCGTCCACAGTTTGTCAAGTTCCCTTGGATCCAGCGCTTCAGGCTTTCCTAGGAAAAACACCCACCAAGCTGTAAGGCAGCGAGATGGCGAGGAAGGCTCAAGCACCACGGAGTGAAGGCTGAGGCAGGAGCTCAAGCAGAGCTAAAGGTGCTGAGAGCAGCACCACACACTTGGAGCTCAAAGACCCAGTGCTGGGGAGGCCCCTTTATTCTAGCTTTCACACAGTGGCTATTTACCAGTTTTTTAGACCACTGTAGGTATTTTATTACAGATTTAAAGGAGGAGGCAGCACACTAAAGCTGGAGATTTAGACTCCTACAGCTCCCCATGTTCTTGTCGTTCCCTGTTGTATCTACACAGTTCCCAGCTTCTTGCCAGCTCCTGTTCTGATGCAGAAACATGTGCCTGCGCTGACCCAGAACAGCTCTTTATCATGGCTGAAGATACTTCCCAGCCCACACAAAACCACTCACATTGCCTGGGGGCATGTGTAACTCCTAACTGAAGCACTTCAGCTAGGAAGGGATTTACTTTTTCAAAAGCATTTCCTCTAAGGACACAATACAACAAATAACTTCTCCAAACACCCAGAAAATAAAGGTCCAGGTGTGCTGAATCCCCACTCTGCTGAGAATCTGGCATTTTGATTTCTCTCTTTTCTCAGCTCTAAGACACAGAATGGCACCATGGAGAGTCTGGAGCTGCTGTTAGGAAGCTGTGTGCTCTGTGAGGAGGGGATTACAAGTCTAGTGATATGCAGGTTTTTACAGCCATCAGGCTGTTTGGAAAGCAATGGGAAATTTTTAGTGCTTTTTATCTAAGCCAAGCACTTTTGTTTATGCGGTCAAAGAGCTGTGTAAATATTTAAGAATGAGAACATGATCACGGCAAGGACTGCTGTGGAGAGGATGAAAGTAATAACTGAGTATATAGCGGTTACTAGTGAATCCTTCAGCCAGTGTATGGAGCCACTCACTCAGCTGTGTTGTCTGAAAGGGTAAAACAAAGAGCTTTTATTCCTACTGCACTTCGGGAAACAGCTCGAATGCATATATACTGAGGATCAAGATAGACATAGCCCAAACCCTCCAGTTAAGTGGCACTGCTGTGCGGTGTCCCTTACCTTGTACTGCTCTATCTGCTCAGCATGGGGGAAATGCACTATGGGAGAGAAGTGGTGAACATAGGGGCTCTGCAGCCCCCTCTGGAAGAGGTAGCGGATGAGCATGGAGCTCACGAAGGTTTTGCCTGTTCCTGTCGAGCCGTGGAAAGACATCACGAGAGGTTTCACTGGATTCGGGTTCTCCAGGAACTCCCTCACCCCCTTCATCACTTGCTGCCTGACCAGGGGCTGCCCCACCAGATTCGTGGCCAAGTCAAACTCCAGACCTGAAACGAAGCGAAACCAGGATTTGGACAACGCGGGCTATCATCACCCGTCCCGTCCCTGGGGCCGCCCCGCTGGGCCCCGTCATCCCCGACTGTCCCACAGCCGAGAGACCCCGCTCCAAGTGACGCCCCCGGAAGGCTCTCCTGGAGACGCGCTGGCTCCCGGGATCCCCTCGCCTGCTGCCTCCCGGCCTCGGCGACTGCGCGCCCCCCGCCCCCGGGGTCCCCCTGCCCCCCTTCCCGGCCGGCCGCTCCCGCTGACCGCGCAGATCGGGCCCGAAGCCGCACTCGCAGTCTGCCGAGAAGCCGCAGCGCAGCGCCCACAGGTCCCAGGAAGCGGCAGGGCGGGCGGCGGCCGCCAGCAGCACCAGCAGGACCCGGACCAGGACCGGGGCTGGGGCCGCTCCGGAGGCCATGGCGGCCGTGGCTTCCGCACCGCACGTACTACAAATACCAGCGTGCCCCGCGCGAAGGGCGGGGCCAGAAGGGGAGCGGCCCTCAAAGACGGGGCTATGGGGAAAGAGGCGGGGCCATGCAGCAAGAGGCGGGGCCATATGGCAAGGGGCGGGGTCTGTCCCGTATCGCCCCACCTCCCACCTGCGCAGGGTCCCTGTGTACCCCTGTACCCTCGTACGTTGGGGACATGGGACCCTCTCGCAGAGAAAAACCTTCTGAAATTAAACAAAGGCAAATGCAGGGTCCTGCACTTGGGGAGGAACACCGGTACCAGTTGGGGACTGACACGGAAAGCAGCTCTGCAGAAAAGGACTGGGGGTCCTGGTGGACAACAAGCTGTCTGTGAGCCAGAAGTGCGCCCTGAGTGCCGAAAAGGCCAGTGGGATCCTGGGGTGGATTAGGAAGAGTATTGTCAGCTGATCAAGGAAGTGATCCTGCTTCTCTGCTCAGTTTTATATATTTATATTTATATGCCTAAGGGGAGGTGCCAAGAAGATGGACAAGGCTGTGCTCAGTGGTGCTGTGGACAAGAGGCAATGGGTAGAAATTGATGCCCAGGAAGTTCCACCTCAACCCAAGGAAAAACTTCTTTACTGTGCAGTGACCATGCACTGGAACAGATTGTCCAGAGAGGGTGTGGAGTCCACAGGGAGGTTGGACCAGATGATCCACTGTGGTCCCTTCCAATCTTAACCATTCTGTGTTTCTGTGACACCAAATAGCCCTCCTCAGAAGGGCTGTCACTGGGCCACCATGGGGTCTAGGGGCAGATTCAGCATGCTGGTTCCCCCCATCAGCCCTTCCCATGCTCTGCTCCCCTGGGGGGCTCCTTTAAAGGACACCCACAGGACAGGGGGTCCCCTTGACAGGAACAGGATAAAAGTTTATTGTATGTAAGAACCAAACCCATGAGATATGTACATGTATTTACATGACAAAATGAATAAGCCTAATTATTTACAACGAGGACCATCCTTCACAAGTCTGTACATCAAGAAATAATCATGAAAATATATTTACACACAGGATCCAGCAGCTGTGGGCAAGATGGAGATGGTAAAAAAAGAAAACCAAAGTGTGAGGTAAGGGGCACCATGTAGTCATGGACCTCAGCTGGGCTGGGTGTGGAGGCTGGTGCTGGCCTGGCAAGACACTGTCCCCACTCTTCAGAGTAGCAGTGTGGACCCCTGGCTTGTTGTGTCCTGAAGAGGTGGGTGGCAGATTTGAGGCGGCTGCTTTTCCTCCTCTTTGTCTCAAAATTGCCGACCTGTGTCTCAGTGCCTTTCTGGGCCATCTCTCCTCCTCCTGACGCTGGGTGCCTGGTCCCTTCCCTTGCCCCACAGCCACTGGTGGGATGCAGGCTGGGAGCTGGGGGTCTCTGAGGGCCTGGGGGGTTTACAGCTCACTGAAGCGCACCGCTGGCTCCAGCTTGTGGGACAGGGCAGTGAGGACCTTGTCGAACTTCTCGTAGCGCTCAGCCTGGCTGCTCTCAGCCCCACGGCTGCCCCAGAGTAGTCGCAGCTGGAACTCGGTGCTGAAGACTTCCAGCAGCTCTGCCTTGCCCTGGAAACCTGCAAGAGGGAGAGTCAGTTCCCTGGGATGGGATCCCCTGCACCTATGGGATTCTCCATCCTGGTGCAGGAGCTGCACACTGGGAATGTGGCACAGGGAAAGGGACTCTGCTGTCCCTACTGCTTACCCTGCAGCTTCACCTCTGCATTGGTGTGGTAGAGCCCACCATGGTGAGCCACCAACCGTGCTGCCTCCAGGTGGGCCATGACCACCTCCACACCGTTGTCGGTGGCCTCCCAGGGCTCGGGGCTTTCCGTGAGAGCCTCATCCCGCTCCAGGAGAGTCACAAGGGGTATGATGTGGGGAAAGGTGGTGTTGGTCAGCGGCGGCCCTTCTGTGGAGAGAGGCACTCTTAGGACCCCACATGGTCCTGTGACCCTGCATCCCCCTCCCCATCTCCCTGTGGAGTGCTTATGTGGCCAAACACTGCCACGATGCCAGGCTGCCACGGTGCTCCCAGGAGAGGCTTTAAGGCTCAGCTGGACACAGCAGCTGCTGTGTCTATTCGATCGTTGTGCCTGGGGCCATTGCCTTGTCTAACACCAGCTCCTCCCAGCCAGGGTTTCTGCCTGCGCTGGGAAGGGAAAGCTGATGGCCATGCTCAGGCTGCATTTCCCGGGGCTGCAATAAGGAGCAGGTTTGCAGACCACAGGGCACCAGGCATTAGAGACACATGGCTTTTCTTCTTTCCAACTGGCTGCCAAACCTGTCCCTTGGTTTGGCCCTCACTGCCATGCGAGCACGATGGTTTGGCTCAGCTGCTGGTTTTATTTAGTTATGAAATGCTTCCTTGGGAAGGAAGGGGCAAGCAAGGCCAGATGAGCTCTGCTGAGTGCTGGGGCGGTTCAGCAGCCAGAGGGTGTTTGGCACTAACTGGGAGAGGGTCAGAGCTCTCAAACTCAAAGTGATGCCGTGCCCAGACAAAAGTGGGAAGGAGAAAACAAGTGAGACAAGGGGAGTTGCTCCTTTTACCTTTCCCTTCATTCAAGCTCTTCAGGAATGGCTTAAGCTTCTTCTCATAGAGGATTGCACCCTCTGTGTGCCTCTGCCGCAGCACCATCCAGGTCTGCTCCAGCCGGGCAATCTGAAAGGAGATGGGGCAGGTAGAAGGTGCAGGGGCAGCACAGCTTCCAGGCACCAGGGAGAACAGCCCAACCCTGGAGCCACAGTCCCCAGCCTTGCACACAACAGTGCCTGCTGCTCCCGAAAACAGCCTCTTCCACCAGTGCTCATGGCCAGACACGGCACAGCCCTGGCACTGAGGCTGGGCTTAGGATTTCCCCCCCTGCCCGTGCCCCAGGACAGCAACTTTCCTGCGTCACAGTGGCCTTGAAGATGAGATGCAGGGAGGGGGCAACCATTCCACCTCCTTTGTGCAGGCAGGAAGCAAGACTTCCCAGCTGGGCTCGATTTAAAATTGAATTTTAATCTCCTTTCATCTTCCAAAGAGAGCAGTGTGGCCCAGAGACGCTACTGCCACAGCCTTGAGACTGATTTGTATTGTACCAGAGGGCAGATTCATTTCCTCCCAGGAACACAGCCCAGCACAAAACAAAAAGCCCAACCACTGAAAAACAATTGGATCCTGGCGGGACTAGGCTGTCTGCTCTGTGGAGGGGATGACTCTTCCCCTTCCTTGCTTGCCTCCCAGCGGATGTGGCCCCATGCCTCCTACCCGGGGCATTTTCCCCTTTCACCCATCCCAGTGACTCTTGGAGCCTACAGGACACAGGGAGAGGGATGCATTTTGAGCAAGGGGCTGAGACCAGGCCATGAGGACTAAAGGAGTGTCCCCATACCTGTGTCATTTCCAGGGCGCCCATTACAGCTGCAAAACTGAACATGTTCCCCATGGTGCTCTTCAGCTCGGCAGCCAGCTGGATGGTTTTGTGGAGTAGGGCTGCCCGCTCCTCCGTGCTGCCTGTGCAGCCCAAGATGTCCACAGCGATCATGATGGACATGGTGTGAAACCTGCCAAAGGGCAAGACACAGAGCGGGGTCAGCACAGGGAGGGGGGATGCTCTGGGGGCTTAGACAGGGCTCCTCCTCTCCCCTCCCCTGTGCCAGGCTGAGAACACCCAGGGAAGCTGGGCCAGGCTGTGCAGGGCAGCCCAGTGGGCTCACTTTGGCCATGCTGTGCCGTACCGTTCCAGCAGGTCCAGGCGGAGCTGGTGGCCGTGGGGCAGGGTGAGCAGCTCCATGCCAGAGCTCACCCCCATGAGCCGCTGCATCTCCACTGTCACACCCAATATCCGGGCGACCTGGCAAGGAAGGTGAAAGCTGATTAGACTTCTGTTAATTGAGGAGAGGCTGAAGTGTCCTTGGGCAGCCTCTTGCCCCAGCCCAGCCTCTGCCTGCCCTGGCTGATACACCATGGCAGAGCCCATCAGGGATGCTCCAACGCTCAGGGGTTGGCTGATGTTGGGGGATGCACTGATCCCTGCCAACCCAGATCGATCGGAGGGCAGCAGTGCCCATCCCTCCCTCCAGGCCCTGGCCGTACCAGGCAGTCCACTTTGGTGATGTGTTTGGCCAGTGTCTTGACATCCACCTCTGCCAGCAACTCTTTGACCTTCTTTAGCACAGTCATCTCCAGAGGTTTGTTATCCAGGGGGATGAGCAGGGACTGGAAGGCAGCAGGGTTGAAGGAGGAGGTTGTTTCCATGGTGGGGGGCACAAAGCCCATGAAGTCCAGCTCTGCTTTCAGCCTCTGCCCTGCCTCTGCTTCCCCAGAGCTGTTCTCCACAGTCCCTCTCTGTCCTTCCTCCACCTTTAGCCTCTCCACGTAGCTCTTTGTTGGAAGCTGCTTGGTGTCGTGGGCTGGCCGGTCCCTGCTGATGGGTGAGGTGGGGTGCAGCTGGCAGTAGTGCCCCGTGTCCGGGTCACTGTAGCTGTTCACGGAGGGAGAGGGGGAGGCGCGGGCATAGCCATGGCACGGGGTTGAATGGGAGCTGTGGGTAGGGTCTGGAAGAGGCTTGCTGTTCCCGTGGCACAGCTGGGGTTCGCTGGACCTTCTTATGACTGGAGAGGCTGGGGTGATTCCAGATGCTTGGCAGGCATGTGGCTTTAGCCTTGTGACTGTGGGGAGCAGAGGAGACACTTATCAAAGCCGGAAGATGCACACACATAGAAGGACCACAGATGCAGCAGCCCAGGGACATGGGGCTCAGGGAAAACCCCTCTGCCAAAACAGAACCTGGTCCCAGGACAGCTGCACAATGATGCAGCCGAGGACTGGCTGAGGTCCTGTCCTTAAGGTCCCCCTCACTCAAGTCCCTGGATCACAGCAGTGCCAAGTCCAGGCTGATCCACATCCCCACTGTCTCGAGAGGGATGGAGAGGCAATGCCTACCTGTGCTGTAGGCGGGTGATGCTGGGTTCTCAGAGATGGGGGACATCGGGGAGTGCAGGTCTTGGATCTGGTCCACGCTGACAGCACAGTTGCGAATGATGTCTCTGTGGTGGGGCAGGGACACGCTGGGGAGGGGGCAGAGGGCACAGGTTAGTCCCTTAAAGCAAGGCAAGCAGGAAGGGCTGGGATGAGAGTTTGCTGCCTCAACACCACCCTTGGATCATCACCTCCTTCCACAACTACCCAGAACAAGCTCAGCTGGAGCAGTGAGCAGGTAGTCCCTGCAGCAGCTGGGAGCAGAAGGGGTCACTACCCACTGACCCCCATAAACCAGAGACAGACCTGCCTGCAGGGACCCTGGTCCTACAGAGGAGAGCAGAGCAATGCAACAGTATGCCACACCAAGACAAGGTACTTGGAATGGGATGAGTTTGGTCCACTCCAGGGTGCTTTGGGGAAATGATTCTAGCAAAGAATTCATGGATGTTAGTTTTCTAGGGTTATGCTGCAAAGCGGTATCTAACACTGAGTTACTCTATCTCTACCCGGGAGCTGTGTTGGGCTGGGTTAGGTGAACTGTTGCTCTGACCCAAATCTTAAGAGAGCTGGAAAGTGCCTGGAAACAGGACTTGAGAAGTTACACAACAAGTAACAAGGTCTTGGGCAGGTGGGACAGCAAGTGGTGGCCTGATGCAAACACTGTGTGTCAATGGTGCTGCAAAAGACGCTGAGTGCAGGGACGGTTGCAAGGAGTTATGGCAGGTAATTCACTGCCCTCCCTGCCATGGGTGAGGGCTGGGCTGCTGTGATGTGTTTGGTTTTGAGCACTGGCCTCAGCAGTGGGAGGAGGATGGGACAGCAGTGGCGGTGATAAGGGATTTGGGGAAAATGTGAATGATGAGGAAAGACTGATGGATCTGGGCTCTTCTGGAAACACATATGCTCTTCTGGAAGTCTGAGTGTTTTCCTTTTCCCAGCCATAACAGTTGGTTGCCTGTTTTCTGCTGGTGCATTCTCACCCTGCCCTAGGGCTCAGAAGGTCAGGGTGGTGAGAAAGCAGCTTGGCTTAACAACAGGCTGTGTCCTGCTGGAGGCAGAGGTAGATGGGTCTCCCCTTAGCTGCTGCATGGGAGGATATGTGTGTGGCCCTGCCTTCCCTGCAGGGCTCTGGGCAGCCTGGGACTGCCAAAAGTGAGCCATACAAAGGAAGTCTCCTCCTCCACCTCTGGAGAAGCCCAGCTGGCCAAGGTTAATGTGAACAGCTCAGCTTTATGAAGGCTGTGATCCAGGGTCTGTGCAGACTCCATTAGCACAGACACATCAGTCTCCTCCTGCCCATCAGGCTTTCAGCTCTGCTTGGTAACTCCTTGCAAATGCTGAATGGAAAGAGCTCTGAAACTAAAAGGGCCATTCAAAACCAAACAACAAACGCTGTCTTGGTGACTGACTCTCCTCTCATGTTTGCCTGGGAAAGCTCAGCTCCATGGCTCTAACAAGCCCTGACGTGCTGGTAATCCCGGACTGGGTGATTGTAAAACACTCTCTGGCTTCTGGCCTGTGATGCTAAAGTAATGTCTGCTTGCTGGGCGTCTGCTGCGGTAACTCAGCATGGCTGGCAGCCAGTCTGGGAGAAAACCCCAGTTCCAGCTGAGTACTGGTTCTTTCCCCCATGCCTCTGCTGATCTCTCTCTTCCATCCCTGACCCCCAACCTCTGCCCTGCACCCAGAGAGCAGTGACTGAGCACGCCCTGCTTCATTCCTGAGGCTGATCCTCTGCTTAGCTGAACTAGGATGAGACTGCACGCTCACCTGGTTGGGCACCCCTCAGCCCTGGTGATCTTGTCTGCAGTCAGGCCGTCTGTCATGGTGATGCTCCTCCTCTTGATGTGGCCCCCTTTCTGGGTGGAAGGGCTGTGGGGTCCCCCATGCTTCCCATTGGCCAGCCCATAGCTGGCTTCCAGGTAACGCAGGGGGAAAGTGCGGTTGATGGGGCAGTAGATGATGGCCCCGCTCTGCTCTGAGATAGCCTTGCGGTTGCCCACGTAGAAGCGGACAAGGGCAGGCACGTTATCAAAGCTCTCCTGCTCGAAGAGGTACTGGACATGGGTATGGCCATCGCTGGACTTGACTGTCACCTTGTTGATCTTGAAGTGCAGCGGCTCGTTGCGCCAGCGGCACGTCAGCACGTAGTCACCCAGGCTGGTGAGCGAGTCACGGATGAGGAAGTCACCATTCCTCTGCACAAGGCTCTCGGACACCTGTCAAGGGGACAGGGCACAGCTCAGCCACAGCCACGCTGGGTGGACCACAGGGCACGAGTAGATGCTCTGCCAGGTGTTATCTGGCGCACTGGGTGTTCCCCTTGCCCCTAGCTCTGAGCCACAAGAGGGATTTTGCTGTGGCAAAATCAGGCAGCTCAGAGCTAATGAAGCCCTTGACCCAGGAGGACAGGCTGACAGTTCTGTGTGGCCTCAGAGTGCTCTCCCACAACATTCCAAGTCAAGAGTGCCCAGAGCCACCCACCTTCCCCATCTCACCTCCCGGGGAATGCGGCCGTGGTACCAAGCATGGCTGCGCAGGTCGGTGCTGCTCAGCTTCAGCTCCTCTTCCAGCTCCTTGTGAAGCTTTTCTGGTGATGAGTCGAGGATGTATTTCTCCTTGGAGAACTGTACAGGAGAAGAGAGAGTGTCAGGCAGTGCAGCAGTGCAGGGACTGGGGAGGGAAGGGCTGGCAGGATCCCCGCGTGGGACTGTGGCACCTGCCAGGAGCACAGCCGTCCCCACAGGCCAGGTAACTCAGCTGTGTGTGAGGATTACTGCTTGTGGCAAAGGATGTGGTAATGTGCCTGTTGATGGCCAGGTCCTGTCACCATCAGCACTTGGAGGGTCTCCTGGTGGCATGCCCCTATTGTGCCAGGCCACCCCATGCCTGGTGTGCTGCTCCTCTGCCACAGCTAAGAGATGAGTGTGGTTGGGCAAGAGAAAACCCCTTAAATATCTCTGGGGCCGAACTGTCATAAGAAGCGCTCTTTCAGGAGGAAACCTGCATTATTGCTCCTCCTTGAAACATCTACCATAGTTTCCCTTTCAAAGGGTTAACTGTGCTTAGCCTGATGGCAGCATAAACAGTAATGATAAATGTAAAGGGAACCTTCTGCATCGAAATTAGCTTTTAGAAATTAGCTTTTACCAGCACTGGTGCACCTGAGCCTGGAGGATGCAATCTGCCCCCTCCTTTCCCCTGGAGAGATAAGGGATGATGGCTTCATGTGTCTGTTGGCTGGAGCCTGCCTGCTTCCCTCCCTGCCTGCTGCTGGGCCAGTATTCCCAGAGGGGAGCTGCTGGCATGGTAGAGCCAGTGGATGTTTGGGGACACAAGCACAGATTTGGGGTTCCTGTGTGCTTCACATGAGGCCAATTCTCCTGGTTGACACATTGGCTTTGAGGTGATCCTGCTGTGGTACTGACACAGCTGCATGATGGAGCAGAGCCTGGGAGCCAAGACACTTGGGTTCCCTCCATATCCCAGATGTGTGGTGTCCTGAGAGGGGCATATGTGTGCCACTGCCATGGGCTAAGAAGCTTGGATGGGGCTACTGGGTTGCCCTGTTCCTCTGCTCCCATGAGCGAGGGTGGCTGGGTGGCCCCCGGTGGCAGTGCCAGTTGTAAGGAGACAGCGAGGGCTGGCCCAGCTCCCTGGTGCCTGTTGGGGCAGGATCCTGGTATTGTCTCACAGGACAGGCATGGGCTTGAAGCTCTGCTGACACTGCTCTGGCACTGCCAGAGGAGCAGGCTGGCACTCATGGCTGGCCTTGTGTGGTTCTCCAGAGCATAGGGGGCTGCAGCCCCTTGCCAACACCTCAGGGACTCGCCTTGGAGCTGACCTCCTTGCCCGGTGCCTCATCCTCTGTGTCCTGTATTGATTCCTTCTGCTCCTCCAGTGGTTGTGAGCAAGGGGAAGTGCAGAGCACTGTGCTGCTCTCCTGCCTTGTACCCACTGCTCTTGCAGCATTCTTGGCACCCCATGGAGTCCCCCAGGCCTCTCCTTCCCCAAGGAGATGATCCATCCACCCTGGTAGCTGCATTCATTCACCAAACTAGGCAGAGGTCCTGTCCTGGGAACCCTGCTCCAGCCTGGGGAGATGGAAGAAGGCAGTGGCAAAGGGATTGTGCTCTCCAGGGCCTGCCCTCACCAGCTTGGAATTGCCTTTATTCCTCCCTTCCCAACTCCTGTCAAATCAAAGGTGGTGGGAGAATGGAAGCAGCCTATGAAAACGGTGTGGATTGAACTCTGACTTGCTCATCCAACCATGTTTATTCTCCCTACAAGAGGGTCCTGGTGACTGCAGCTGCAGGGATGTGTGGATTGTCCCCCCCCGACCAAGGGCTGCAGGGAGCTGAGCACTTGCTGCTGCTCTGGGCCCTCCTGGAGACAAAAGCCACCCGGTGCTGCTGAGCCCGATTAAAAATAAATGGTAGCTGGTGGATGCTGCAGGGGTCCGGCTGCCTCCTGGGGGGCCCAGGCCGAGCAGATGCTGTTTCCATGGTGACAAATCCATTGCCACGGAGACCTGGCTTGGCCGAGGGGTGGTGGGGGACCCTTGACTGCAGCACTCTCTCTGTGACAGGGTTCCCCCAAACTATGGGGCATCAAATGACCCCCCCCAGAACCTCTGCTGTTTGTGCAGGTGAAAGCCATCAGAGCTGAGCTGGGAACAGTTTGGATTACAGCTCTCCCCCCACCACCCCTGGAGCAGGGATTAGTGCCTGTTCTGCTCAGCATTGTACATCTGGGTTTTCCTCCAAATCCTCCCCATGCAAATGTGCAGGGTAACAAAAACACAAGCCCAGCTGAGCAGCGCCCAGTATCTCCAAGCCCAGATTTGGGCAGCAGCTGGCTGGCATCCATGCCAGGAGCCATGAGCTAAGCTAGCAGGAGAGAACAGGAGGTTTGGGAGAGGCAAGGAAGGTTTTGCATCTTGCAGATGGGGGAGGGAGCCCAGCTCCCTGAGCAGAGGGTGTCAGGAGCCACCTTTTCCAGCCACGTGCAAGGCACTGTCCCTGCCTGGGGAGTGAAATCCCACCCAATTTGCACGGCCACTAAGAAGCCACTGCTTGGAGTGATTGTCAGGCTATAATGGCTGGGGCATGATCATGGGGAGCCCTTTTCCTTAGTGTGATGTAACTGAGACTGGTCCTTGCTGTGAGTCTCTCACACTACTCCCACATGCTGCCACAATCACCTGTCTGCTCCCCTTCAGTGTGGGAACTGGGCTCCCCACAAGCCCTTGGTGCAAAGACCCCTGTGCTGTGGAGGGCTGTGTTTCCCCTGAGCCCTTCAGCCGTGCCGAGTTTCCCCCGCTCCATCGGGAGTGTGTCTCGGAGGAGCCCGGCTCGCAGGCTGCCAGCTGGCCAGGTGCCGAGGCGCTGGCAGGGCCTGGCATGGCACGGCCTGGCAAGGCAGCACAGGCCAGCCGGGCGCTGTCAGGAGTGTGTGAGCGATGTCTGAAAAGGCATCTCTTGGCGCTCCTGGCCGTGCCACGGGAGCGTCTAAAGATGCACGGCCCCAAGTGAGGTCTTGCATACTAGAGGAGTGGGTGTGGGGAAAAGCCTGGACTCCCATTAGCATCTGGCTGGAGTGCATGGTGCTGGGCTCCAGCATGAAGAACCCCAAGGCGTCTTCCAGCTGAGCAGGAAGAAATGGGGATTAGAGCGGTTCCCCAAACCAGCCGCACCAGACAAACCAGCTCAAAATCTGCCAGAGATGATGCCAAGCTTTGCTGGAGGAATCCCAACCAGCAGCCAAGCTGGCTCGACTGGAGAAAGGAGAGTGCCCTGATGGACTGTTTCACAGTCCTGGGGCTGGGGAATCCTCTGAAGCAGCCATGCAATGGGGCAGCTGCCATGAGAAGGCAATTCCTGAGGCTCTCCATCCCTGCCTGCTTTCCTGACTCTCTGTGCTGCTTTCTTGATGGAGGAAGTGCTTCCCAGCTGAGTGGCAAGGACTGAAACTGGTAGTGGAAGGGCAAGAGCTGCAGGGATGGAGGGTGCTGATGCCTGTGGTGTGTATAAAACAGCAGCTGTCACTCTGCCTGCTCTAAGGAGAGCTTCAAAGGCTGGCATTTGGCTTTCTATCCTTGCAGAGGTAATCTTATGAAACTGGAGTGATTTCCATTCTGCTTTCCGGCTCTCCCCTCCCAACCTGGAGGAGTTGCAGATGAGGATGAAGTCAGCTTGGAGAGCAAGGTGTACTCGAACCCCACCCTGCTGATAACATCTGACTAACCCCAAGGCACCAAGCACATCTGTTCTCCCTCTTGCTCATGCTGCCTACCCTGTGCTGGGACCTTGCTAGGGGAATCCCAGCCCCTTCTGGAGTTCTCCACCCCTGCTCTGGCTGCTAAAACAGCTCTGGGGCCTGGGAAGCAGAACTGTAAGGAAACAGTAACAAGCCATTGGGAACAGGTGTCTGGGGAAAGCCAGAGACTTGCATGAGGGGTCTTCTCTGCTTCCTCCACACCTGGCAATGGGCTACTTCAATGATGTATTTTGGAGGAAAAATCCTCGCTGAGCATCACAGCGAGCCCAAGAACCATTCTGCCTGCCTGATGCAGGACTGCTGCACTTACCAATCCAGGCACCACCCAAAAATGGTTACCCCACCCTGCATGACCGTGAGAAAATCCCACCACAAACAATCCCCAGGTTGTTATGGGCTTGCTCTCAGTTTGCATGTCCTGCTGTGAGCCAGTCTGTCCTGCTGATCTTGATATCCATATGTAAAAAAAAAAAATCACTTGTTCCTCTGTCTTCTCTTGCAATGAGTCTAGGAACCTAAATGGCCTCTGAGAAGGCATCAGCCTATCTGCCCACCCCATAGCTGACTGAACATAACAAACATTCTTGGTTATGTCACATCTCCATTAGTCCCCACTGAAGGCAGATCTTGGCTCAAGATCTTTTTTCTGGAGTTCAAAGCCCTTCCTAGGACTAGTCCTGGCTGCCCTCATGGTGTCCTCTCCCCTTGCCCATGCTCCTTTGTGGCAGCTCTGGAGCAATTCTATCTCACTGGCGGGGTGGAGTGCAGCTGGGGTTGATGGCCAGGAACATCTGGGTGCTCTAAAGTGAGACAAGCATCTCAGGCTGTGTGGCAGGGTGGCAGAGTATGCTGCTATTGCTACTCTGGGGGAGCAGGTCTCCAATGCAGTGATGATGTGTGTGTATACACACATTTCCATCCATCTATATATTACTTATCTCACTCCAAGACGGCGGCAGCGGCTGCTGCTGCATCCCTTTTCGGAGCTGCTATTGGCCAGAAATGATGTCAGTGCTTCCCAGGCTGGGTGCACCGCCATTGGCGGTGAGCAGGGATGCGGCTGTCAGCTGGAAGTGCTCCAGTCATTCATGGGGACTTCAGTGTGTGTTTGCTGGGCACGCTTGGACATAAATAGATGGTGAAAGATCTGGCAGAGCCAGGTGAGCGCTTAGGGCTTCACTTTTAACTCTTTCTGGGGTTGGGATGTCCTTCATCCTTTCTCACATCCTCACACAAGAGCCAGATGCTCACCTGTCCCTCCCTTGTTCTGGCAGCAGCTAGCTGAAAGCACCCGCTCACCTCCTGCAATGTGCAGCCCAAGGGCATGTCCCCGTGTTGCTCAGTGGCCTTTGGACAACTGCAAAAAGCTCTGCTACTTTTCCCTCTTCACCCCCACCAGCAATCAAAATCCCTGGCTTTGCGCTGAGATCAGCCGCAATCATGACAAGACTTGAAATGCTGCTTCTGGGCTCCTTCTTACCCAGAATAATCTCTAAAGCTCGGCACCTACCTCGCTCAGCAGGAGTACTGAATTAGACTGCCAGCTCTCTTGGCTGCCAGCTCTCTTCTAACTTGCAGTATACTACAGCTCGTGCTTCAGACCAGAGCCTGCTTGGCTCCTGCAGTCCTAAACACCTTTGCTCTCGAACTCAGTAAATGAGGGAACCAATTCCCAGCACCGCGCCTCCCTTGGGTGAATGCTAGAGTCCAAAAATAGGACACCTAGACTCTGCCCAGACAGTGGCAGTGCTGGAACGACCACAGGACAGGTGACAGATGGATCCCAGCTTTCTTCCACCAGTCAGACCTGTGCAGTGCAGCACAGAGATGGACACCCGGGCCAAGAAGCTGCGGGCTCATCTGGGCTCGATCTCACTCCTGTTCTCAGTGATGCTCCGGGCACATGCCACCTTTTGAGGGATGCTAAACACTTCCCTTCACGAGGTCTGCTGCAGGTGAGGGTTCCCTGCAGAGACTTTTCCGCCTGCCAAAGCGCTGGTCTGGTGGGATGTGGTGGTTTTGGCTGGGTGGCCCTGTCTGCAGTGGTGCCGAGCTCTGCCCCCCGACCCGGCGCTCGGCTCACCCCGCTCTCGCTGCCGCCTCGTTGAGCGCGCCCGGCTCCGTGTGAGCGGGGGCACCGCAAGGCTCCCCGGGGAGACTCCCCCGCTGCACCGGGAGTCCAAACAGCCCCCGGCGGGTGCGTGTCCGGGGATCCCCCGTACGCTTCCCCTCGCGCTGCCCCCAACGCCTTTCCCACGCGTGCGGCTGCCCGCCGAGCGCAGGGCAGCCGGTGCGGTCCCAGCGCCGCCCCCGCTCACCTGCACCTGCATGAAGGAGCCGCGGTAGAAGCAGCAGGCGGCCGCGGACAGGGCGCTCCACAGGCTGCACCGCTCCGTCATGGCGCGGCGCGCCCGGCGGGGGCTGCCCCGACCCGGGCTGCACCGCCGCTGCCTCCGCCGCCGCCGGGCTTCAATTTCAGCCGCTTCCCCGATTACCTCATCCCCTTGTCGGCTGCGAGGGGCGGGCACGGTGCGGCAGCTCCGCCCCGGCCCGCCCCTGGGGGCCGCCCCGGCTCCGGGGAACCGGGGAAGCGGCACCTCGGGGGGAAGCGGTACCCCGGCTGTCTGCGCCCTGCGGGGGAACTGGGAACCAGCTCCTCCGAGGGGAACCTACGCTCCCGTGCCACAAAGGGAACCAGCATCCCTGAGGGGATCGGGCACATCGGCTGCCTGTGCTCTGAGGGGAACTGGGAACCAGCTTCTCCGAGAGGAACCGGCACTCCCATGCCGCAAAGGGAACAGGCATCCCTGAGGGGATCAGGCATCCCTGAAGGGAGCCGGCAGTCCTATGTTGCAAAGGGAAACAGCCTCCCTCAGGGCATCAGGCATCCCGGCTGCCTGTGCCTGGAAGAGAACCGGCACCTCTGAGGGCATCGAGCATTCCCGAAGGGAACCAGCACCCCGCTGCCCATGCCCCGAGTGGGACTGGATCCTCTAAGATGACTCAGCTCCTCAGAGGGGAACAGACACCCCTGGGGGAAACCAGCACCCCTAGCTGCCGGCGCTCTGAGAGAAACTGGCTCCTCTGAGGGCATCAGATACCCTGAGGGGACCCAGCACCTCTTTTCTTCCCATCCCAAATCTGCCTGCTCTCCCCAGTGATACCCATGGGTCAGGGGGAGCCTTGTCCCCTCTTGCCCATCCTGTCTTCCTTCACCCCCACATGGTGATACCTTTCTGAGGGATACACCAGTGCCCACCTCACATGGCAGGGAGCCGGCTGCCTGTTTCCTGTGTAGGCTGACTCTGACTTGCGTTTAATTAAGGCTCTGCTTTGGTTTAATTAAGGCCACAGTAGCACGTATGGGATGTGCAAGGCAGCACGATGACTCAAAGCATTGCTCCAGCCTTGACTCTTGAATAAATCCCCCAAACCCACTGCTCTGTGCTGGTTACAGGCAGGGGCTCCCCCAGCTCTGGTAGTGACGGGGACCTACATACTCCTTGCTGTTCTCCCTCCACATCTGTCCTGCACTGCACGGCCTGGATTTGGCTGTGCTTTGGTAACTGGGGGCTTCACCCTCTCATCTGCAAAGTACGTCCTGGCCCAAGGAGCCCCACGCTTTCCAGGAGACGCTGTGACCTCGGAGAGGTATTCCTGCTGCCACCGACCACAGAACCCTGCAGCCTTCCTGCTAATTAATTCAAACGAGCCCCTCATATTACCAGGCAAGGAGACAGCATCCGAGGCTGATGAGATACAGGTCCCTGCTTGAGCAAGCAGCTCTTCCGTGCAGAACAAAGAGCTCAGAGGCGCTGGCCGGGCTCTCACTCTGCCCCTGGTTTTGCAGGGAAGAGAGGAGACAGGAGAGCAGCAAGGCTGAACAGCAGGACAGGGCTGAGCCATGGGAGAACTGGTGGCAGCACACAGCCTGCAGGCGGGGAACATGAGGCAGCAGGTCCCACGGGTCCCATGGGCACCTGCAGCCCCACCAGCTTGGGCAGGGAGCATGGACTCTCCTCCTTGCCTCTTGCCTGGGGCTGAGGGACAGAGCAGATGGCACTGTGCAGGGACATGCTGCTCCAAAAAGATGCGATGGTGAATCATCCTCCTGCCAGGGCTTCTCCCCTGTGATAGGCTCCATGGTTTCCTTATTGAGGCTTTCACCAACAAGTGAGCAGGAGGCTCATGGGGTGCTGCAAGGTGAAGTCCTCCAGCTGTGACTGCCTCTCCTCACAGGAAAGCTGAAAATCCCTGACTGAGCTCTCATAGGACGTGTGACAGCTTTATTGGTTGCTGCTCTCTCGAAGGGTAATGTCTTTCTGCAGCTCCTTCACCTGCACAAAGGCCAAAGCTGGGGTGGCTGGGATGTTGAAAGAGAATGGGCATGCAGATCCCCAGGCAGCTTAGAAATACCTACCCTTAGGCTATTATTAAAGCACATTAATTACCAAGTGCTTATTGATCCTGGCTTTCTAACCCTCTCTAGCTCCCAGTTGCATATCTAATCAGGCCAGGCTTGGTGATAGGAAAACCAGCCCTGGCAGTTTTGCAGCTGAAGCTCAAGGGCTGATGTTTGGCAGATCCTTCGTGCACACCTGGGCACAAACCTGCCTGCCAGCCTTTGCTCATGAGGGCTTTGCAACACATCCTCTCCCTTTTCCTGACTCTCTCCTTCACTGGCTCTTTTCTTCCTGTCTTTCCTTTGCTCACCCCTCACTAGTGTTTCCTCTCTGCTTGTTTCCCTCCCAGCTACACTGACCAGTGGCAGATCCCAGCCCCATCCTCCCTTGCTCCAAAGGCAGGCACTGCAGCCTCTTTCCCACCCTAAATCCTGCAGAACCTGGGGCTGAACACTGCTGGGTTCCAAGCACCCTGCAGCTGCTTGGGCTGCCAGCCAGGCACAGCGCCTGCAATCAGCTGTAGTGTCCCTGTCATCCCGGTCACTCACACTCCAGATAATTACTAATTTGACTAAAATAGCTGCTGTCACTGCAGCCGTCAGTTGCTTCTCTGACCAAAGTGAAGTGGTGTATAAATCACAGCCTATGGGCTCTTTCTGGACACCATGGGGATGGATGAGAAATAAAGGCCAGATAGTTGAGGTCAGGGATCTGACTGGATGGTAGGGAATTCTCTTGGCTCACCAAAAAGTACTTGATGCCAAAGGCACAGCCATATCCATTGCTCCCCATCTGTATTGTTTCAGTCTGTTAAATCATGAGCTGTAAAACATATCCATCTCTGGGTGCACACACTGACAGTGCCAGGGAAAACATCCCAAACTGTTCTGTTCCTCTCCTCACAGGACTTTCCTGTGCTAGCAGGAGTTTCCTGTGCATCTTGAGGTCCCCATACAGGCCCTTCCCTGCAGAGGCCAGTGTATTGGCTTTGCAGGGGAAAATGAACTACATCACAGCCAGACCCAATACGCCCAGTCAGAGCTTTGTTGTCCTGGCACACGTCCCACTTCCAGCCCTATGAACTCCCATTCTGCCAGTCCCACATGGCTTAAGGGCGCAGAGAGGAGAACATCCCACCCGCGGGATCGCTCTGCTACATGTCAAAAACCTCATTTGACCCCAGTGCCCAGAGGCTGCCAGTTGCCAGACTCGGCATGTGGGGTCCTCATTAGCCCCAGGGATGGACACATAGGGAGGTGATCCCTGTTGGAAGCAACAGATGAGCTCAGGGTCCAGCCAGCTCTCTCCCAAGCTTGCCAGTTGGTGCTGCCACAGGGGGTTCCCACATTTCCATGTCTGACTACAGCCACCACCAGGAGCCCCAAGTCCAAAAGATGAAGGTGCAGGGCTCTGTGCTAATTAGACCACCCAAGCTGGGCACCTCAACTCACTCTCAACAACCCCATCTGCCCATTGACAGACTAGATGACATCTCCACTGGGCAACTGGAATCAGGAAGCTCCAACTCTCCTTAAATAAATACCCCAAAGGCCATGGCAGGGCAGTGACCACCCTGACACTTCAGTGGGTTTCAGTGTTCTGTGCCCAAAGCTCACAGCACTCCTGCCACTGCTCCTCTGTGCCTGCCCAGCACCCCATCGTGCCAGCAGCCTCCTGCAAAAGGGCCGATCTCCTCCAGAGCCAGGCGCCTCACTAATGAATTTCTGGCCAGACATGAAGAGTCCTCAGGAATGTTAATAGTTTGCTGGAGGATAAGCAAAAGATTTGGAGAGATTTACACCAACTTTCATGTGACAGCCACGAAAGTGGCTCAAACCCTTCCGTTTCTTTACGTGGGGGCGGAGAGAGAAGGCTGCGTCTGTGGGCGTTCACAAGTATCTGGGAACATGAAATGCAAGCAGCTCCTATGGGAACAGCATTGGGGCGACCACGTAGGGTTTGTGTCTCCTCTGTCTTGCCTGGCCTTGCCAGAAATATCTTCTAGGGCCAAAGAGAGAGCCCAGAGGGAAGGAGGGGTGCAGAACTGAGCAGCCTGCTGGTGTAAGACCTGGACAGTTCCAGGGCTATCATCCCCTCTCTACCCCTGGCACCCAGTTGGGACAGGATGTGATCAAGCTCTGTGTCTTACCTTCACATATTCACTGCCAGACTCCAGCCCATCGTGGTGACTAAAAGGAAGAGAAACAATAAAAATGCATAAGTAAAGGGCAGTAAGTTGTGACATTCAGGTCAAAGGCAGTGGTGGGCACAGCTGGGGGAGCTGGGGTCTGTGCCCCTCGTCTTGCCACAGTGCCAAGAGCATGGCCATGGTTTAGGAGAGGCTCCCAGGGCCCCAGCACTGTTCCTGCCTGCTCTGTGCCCACTCTCAGCACAGGGCTTATCCTCCCTAATGCGATCAGGGAAGAATGAGGCCTTTTTAGAGGATATCACCCCAAATCGGCTTGGGACTGTGTAAGCTGAACCAGGGAGACCCAGAACTCAGGCTGGGGTCCCTGCAGGTCACAGTGCTGGGGGATATATATCAAGTTGGGGGCCCCTGTGTCCTGTTCCCTGGCAGAGCTGCATTCCCAGTAGGCAGCTGTTAGGATACACCATCCAGACAAGCATTTTTGACTTTATGGCTTTGTACAACCCTACAGAATCCAAACTCCCACCAAAGCTAGGCCTGAACTGTGATGAACTGTCCCAGACTGGGACTGCTTTTCATGCTGTTATAAGTCCAGATGTGTGTCTTTGAGGAGGAGTCCCAGGGGAACAACAGAGAGTTCAAAAGGAGAGAGGCTGTAACAGCCTGAGCTGGGATGTGCTACCTTTAAGTCTCACCTTTCAGAATAAAATACAGAAATCCAGATGTCTTTGACCAGAATCCACAGCCTGTTGCCTCCCCAGTGCCAAGCTTCAGTATGAACATCTCCCGGTTTGCCAAGGTTGCTTGCCTGAGCACAAGGCAGCAGCAGGGGCCCCGGGGACAGCAGGCTGCCACACCAGGACAGGCAGCTGCAACTAAGGAATTACCAAATCCAAGGTCATCATAGACCTGGGATGTCCCTTCCCTGCCAGGAGCCACCTTGTCAGACACATACTGGGAACTGCTGAGGGTCCTGCACACAACTTCCCCCTGAGACCCACACTGGTAGCAACCCTGGGGAGACAAATTCCTCCTCTGTGGGCTCTCTCCAGATTGAAAGTGGTGCCTGGTGGCTTCCCCAAAGGGAAGCAGGGATAGCAGAGGCAACCAATGCCAGACATTTTTCCACTGGACATCCCCCATGGCGTTACAGTGTGCTGTGACAGGGTCCACATGAGCCCCTCGTAGGTCCAGCCCTCCAGAAGACAATTCCCACTTCTGAAAGCCTCGGAAGTCTATAAAAAACATGTGGATGGGCACCTCGCACCTCAGTTTCCCCCTCTGTAGAGCTGTCTCCAGGGAGGTTTTGGCTGGAAGCGCTGCCAGAGGGGTCTGCAGGGAGTGTCAGGCAGTGCCTGAGGGAAGCGGCGTTTCCGTGCCTCACACACAGTATTTAAGGACAGGGTTCAGCGGTGAACATAGCAGGGCCGGGTTGATGTTTGGACTCAATATCAGTGGTATTTTCCAACCTTAGCAATTCTGTGATTCTCCAAGCCCACGTTGCAGAAACCGCATCCCCTGGTGTCCAGCTTGGGAGGGGAAAAAGGGGCTGGAAATCAAGTCCATATTTTTTGGAGGCGAAGAAAACAGCGGAGCATTTGGGAGCGGGGATGGATGCAGACTCCCCTGGGCAGCTGTGGGCTGCCTGCCCACCCTGTCTCCAGCCTGTCTGCCCTTCACACACACACTGCAGAGCTGCCTGGTGCTGCGAGAGCCGTGAGAAAAACCGGCAGGAGGACGGGGGGCCTCTGGGCAGGAAGTCGGGAGCATGGGAGCAGCTGGGCGACGCAGCGAGGGCCCAGGCAGGAGAGGCCCCTGTGCCGGGGAAGGGCAGCAGCTGGGACCGCAGCCCCCCTGGTTCTGCACATTCCTGGAGGAAACGGCATTTTTGGGGGCAGACGAGCGCCTGGGAGAAATTCCAGGGCTGCCTTTGGAGCGCGGCCGTGGCTGAGCTGCTGGGACCCGGAGCTACAGCAGTGGTGTTGGGGAGTGGGGGATTGCTGGGGTGGCTGCTCCCTTTGGGCTCGGGAAGGCATCACCGTGACTTGCAAATGTGCCAAGCTCCAGGCTGGCTGCTGGGAACAGTCCAGGAGGATCCTGTGAGTCCAGCCCTGATTTGAAGCCTAGGCTCTGCTTTCCTTGGAACACCGGTGCAGGCTGTACCCCAGGGGAACCAAATTTGGGCACCTCGTCCCTCAGTTTCCCCCTCTGCAGAGGTGCCTCCAGGGAGGTTTTGGCTGGCACTGAGCTCTTTGTGGAGCAAAGAGAGGGGTCTGCAGGGAGTGTCAGGCAGTGCTGCGGGAAGCTGCGTTTCCGTGCCTCACGCACGGCCGTGCTCAGGGAAACCGAGTCACGTCCGCCCTGTGACCTGCCAGCGGTCACCTCCCGTTAGTCAGCGTGTCTCTGCTGGAGTCACAGCCACCGCCTTGCTCTGAGCAGCTCCACAGGCTGGCTGCCACTCCCTGTCCCACAGCAGCACAATTTTCCCCCTTTACAGGCCTGATTCTGGGAAAGCCCTCCTGCCTACAGCATCCTCAGCCCACCCTCTCTTGGGGACTGTCCTAACCAGAAATACTCCGGGGGGGGCAGGTGGAAATGTGTCCCAGGGCCATATTTCTTCCCCCCCTCAGGGAACATGCTGCTGCCATGGCCTGGCAGGAACAGACTGTCCCCATCCCCAGGGATGTGCCTGCACGGGAGGAAGGGCTGGGGCGCAGCATTATCCCGGTCCCACTTCCTCCCACCCGTCCCACAGCAGGGCCTGGCCTTGGGATGACTCTGGCAGACTCCCTGAGCCAGGGGCTGTGCCAGAGGCTCCGGGTTAGAGTGTGGAGGGGCAGAAATGATCCTGATGCTGAAATAAACCCGCTCTGGTCACTCTCGTGCCTCAGTTTCCCTGGCAAGCAAGGCTACACCCATCATCAGGGAAGCCCCACAGGATGCAAAAAAGCATTTGACCCTCAGTTTTTGGGAACCCATTCCCTAGATTCAAGATACCCACGTGACCCACCCATTTCCCACTGCTGCTTGGCTCCCAGCCACGCTGGCTTGGGATCTAAGTAATTTCTGGGAGACAGAGGGTGAGCCCTCTGCACCCTCCTCGGGGACTCTCTGCCACTGCTGGGGCTCCGCACTCACCGAAGGATGCGGCAGTGCCACCAGCCCCTCAAACCTCCGAGCCCCTAACCCCCGAGCTGGCCGCAGCCCCCGGTGCCGGGGTCTGCTGCGGTTTCAGCAGCTCTTTCCTTGAGGAAAACACCACCACGGGCTGGGGGCCTCGGCACCCGAGCAGCGGCTCGGCTCCGGCATCTGCGTCCAAGTTTTGCGCCCGCCCCAAGCAAAGCCCCTTCCCAGCCTCTCCCTCCCCATGCCCTCCGCTGCGCCGAGGGGTGGCCGGGGGGACCAGGACCCCTTACCTGCCCTGTCCCAGAGTGGGAAACCTCCTGCCCAGCGCTGTCATGGGCCCTGCGGGACACAGCGAGCGCCTCTGCTCCGGGATGGGGAGAAGCTCTCCCGCGCTCTCCCGCTTTGCACTGAGCGTCGGGACTTCGGGGCGCGCAAGGCGGTGGCGGACCCTCCTCCTTCCCGTCCCAGCCCTCCTCCGGCCCACCCTTCGGGCCGGCAGGAATGTGTGGCCGGCACAGCCCGGCTCCCACCGCCGGCACGGATTTATCCTCCTTACCCGGCTCCCAGGACCACCCGGACCTCCCGAACGCTCAGTGTCAGGAAAAGGAGCCCCCGGCCCCGGGGCAGTGCAGGGGGAACAGGGACACCAGGGGCCACTGGAGTGCAGAGAGAGGAGAGTCAGGCCAGGGAAAGGGGAGAAATGTTTTCTGGAGAAATCTGGAGTCTCCTTTGCTTGTGTCCCCAGTCTCGCATACCCTGCTGGGCTGGGGTCGCATTTGGCCCCTTATGCCCAGATGCCATTGGGCTGGGGAATAAAAATCCCTCTGGTTGGTTCTGCGGTCAGAACCCTCCAAAAAAATCCATCCGTCATCTCAGAGGGCTGAACCTCCAAATTCCCGCGGAGGGGGAGATCGTGCCTGGAGTAGAGGCGTTTGTGCCCACAGTGGGGGTTTAGTGGCAGGTGATGAAATGGGGGCAGAGTGTCTGGTTTCAGGATTTGCCCCTGTGCCTTGGGAGAGGCAGTACTGCTCAGCAGAGGGGTAGAGGATAGAGGAGGTGGAAAAGAGGAAAGTGAGAGGCGGAGGAGGCTGTAACAGTGCTGGTGTGAGCTCTCCGCAGCAGCACATCCTGGTGCTGGAACGCAGCCGCCGCAGGACAAAGAGATGCCGGGGCAGAGCGGGGCTGCGAGATGTTTCCACCCCGTCCGGAAACAGGAGGGAGTAGAAATCCCACAGGAAACCTCGTTCCCATGGAGCCGTTGACCTGACCATGCTCCAGCTGTGCTGTCCCACCGGCCAGGTGCATCCCCCCTGGCACTGTGGACACGGGGGGACATTGCAGTGACCCTGGTTTGTCCCAGCCGCCTCCTCTTGCCCTGGAGGGGCAAAATGGGGGTCTTAGCAGAAAGCAGAGCAAACCTCAAGGGCTATACCTGTCTGGGGAGATCTTGTCAGGGTGCTCTTGTCCCTTTTCCAGCAGATCCCCATCAGTGGTTTCTGCTTCAGCTGCTGCGTCAGGGCTTGTGGTTTGGCTGGGGTTTGGAGCCAGGCTGGAGCTTGGTGCCTCAGTCTTAGGATAGGAGACATTTCCCACAGGCTCTTGGTCTGTCCTGACCATTGCTGCCTCCAGGGTGTCCCCAGGTTCAGCTTCTTCTTCTTTCTGCTCTGCTTGTCCAGCAGCTGAGGATGAGTCTGTGCCTGGGCCAGGAGTGCTGGATATCTCCGGGCACTTGAGGCTGGGGAGCGGGGCTGCCTGGGGGGCTTTGTTGTTGGGAGACCCTTTCTCCCAGCAGTTCTGGCTACTCTTGTCTTTGCCCAGGCTCTTCCCTGCCTTGCCCAGATTCACCCTGGGCATGGTGCCCATGTGGGAGTACATGTTCGACGACTGGGCGTAGGGGCCAGGGCTCTTGGGCATGGTGTTGAGATCATCCTGGGTGCTGTCAAAGGGCTCTCTCAGGAAGCCGTGGGGAGGTGGGAGATGTGGCCCGAGACTCTCAGGAGAGCTGGGGACCACAGAGACACGCCGGAAGGTGAAGGAGCGGGGGATGCTGCTCAGGCTCCCAAAGCCTTTGAACTTGAAGAACTCTGGCAAGGAGAAAGGAGTGATGAGTGTGAAGTTACTGCTGGCACAGCAGTAACAGTGGTGGGGGGGGTATCAGAGCCCCTGGTCCTGGGTTGGGGTGGGCATGGGGCACTACGCAGCCTGGTGTCACACTGTTACACCCATATCTACAGTCCCAGCCTGGCACGACATCCCTGTGGTCTGGGGTGTGTATGATGCTGCTTGAGGCATCTCTGCTGGGTACCCAGAAACTCTGCCCTTGTGCCTCAGGGAGCAGAAGTCTCCTGTGCCCTGGCAAATCTAGTGGCTGCATCTTCCCACCACAGCTGAGGGGTGGAGGAAACACCCAACCCTGGCGAGCAGGCAACTCTCGAAATTATTTCTGCCTGCCTACTTCCTCCAGGGGACTCTGGGCAGGGCAGGCCGATCCCTGTAGCCTCAGGGCAGCCCTGCAGGATGAAAGAATGGGACACAAGGCATCTCCCCAGGGAATGGGGGTCCTGGATGCACGTGATCTGCCCACACTTGCATGCCTTGCCAGCACGGTGGAGCAGGAACCAGCCACGGGCGCTGCTGTGGGCGGGAGATAACCTCCCCACTTCCTCGCCTGGCCCCTCACCAGCTCCAGCTGCCACCTGCAAGTGCTGAGCATGAACATGTTCGCCAGAGAAATATTTATAACTCCGGCGGGCGGCTTTACATTTCACACCTCAGCCCCAGCTCAGCTCAGTGTATCGCTGCAGCACAGCCATGGATGGTACCAGTGCCGGTGCCAGTGTTGGTGCCGGTGCCAGTACTCAGGGTGAGCGAGCCTGTGGCTGCAATGCTGTTGAGCAGTGCTTCTCTGCCGCCCCCACTGCTGTGGGTGCCACCGGGGGTTTTGCAATGTTGATGCCGCCCTGGGGCTCTGCAAAGCACGGCAGATTTGCCGGGGCAGGAAGCGACACGTTGCAGAGGTGCTGAGCAAGTGTTCGGGGCTACTGGGCCCTTAGATTCCCACCTCCAGCTGCCATCCATGGGCTCTGTGGGGCATCCGTGCAGCTGGACAGGGTGAAGCAGCTGCATCCCTGAAGCCCCTCTGCAAGGCAGAAACCTCGAGGCCTGAGTGGAGTTAGAGGCAAAACTACTTTGTGCTAAGCATCTCCTTGGAGTCCAAGCATCTTCTGCTACCTGCTGCTCCTGGGGCTGCTGCGAGGTGGGAAAGGCAGCACTCGGGATTTTCCCCATTTCCCCACCACTCCATTACAAAGGAAAATCCCAGCTGGGATGGGGCTTCGGGTTTGGCCAGCAGAGGGGTCCCAGGGGAGCAGAAGGACTGGCCCCCGTTTGGCGCCGGCCCTGCGGCAGGAATGCAAGAGAGCACAGCCCAGCGCTGGGAATGGGGTGAAGGCCACTGCAGCCTCCCCCCGAGGCTCTGGGGGAAAGCCGAGGTCTGTGAGAAAGTGCAGAGCTTGCTCCCGGTGGGTATCAAGCACTTCCTCCCAGAAGAGCCAGTGGGAATCCATTCCCAGGCTCCCTCCCCAGCTCCTCTGTACCACCCCCATCCCTGTGCTGCAGGAGCACCCTGGAGTAAGGGTCCTAGCCACCCCTAGCCCCCAGCAACAGCTTGTGCCCCAGCCATACACCCTGAAGGGTGTGATTTATGGAGTGAAAACTCCCAAACCCTGCTGTGCATCTCTCTTGTCACATCCCAGCATCCAGCACAGGGCTGGGCTGCAGCAGACTGTCCCAGTCCCAGCACCCAGCTCCTGAGCCAGAACCCAACTCTGTGGATGGAAACCCCCAAAGCCCCTCACCACAATGAGTTTCCTAACAAGAGCAGAGCCTGTCATAGCTCCAAACATCCCTGGATGAGATGATTCCACCCCTGGATGGGATGACCCAGGGAGCGTGTAAGCACAAACTCACACTAACTCTCACACATCCTCCTGCCCACCAAGATGTCCAGGTGAGCACCCCATTGCCCACCCAAACTTTCTCGTGGCCACTTACTGAATTTCTTGAAGCCCCGTCGTTTCTGGCCCTCGGCCATGGCTGTGCTGGTCGGACACCGTGGGGACCCAGAGGGACAAGTATATAACTGTGAAGCCCTTCCCTGTCCGCTCCTCCCTTCCTGCCCCCCCCACAAGCACCCTGCAGTCACTCATCGCTCGCTCAGCATTTCCTCCCCAGTGCTGTCATCTGTTCCCAGCCCTGTTGTTGTCCCTGCCCGCCCTCATGCTGTCCCCACAGGTCCTGCAGTCCCCGTGGCTGCTTGCACCTGTCTGGCTGCTCAACAGTCACCTCTGCACCTCAGTTTAGGGACGTCTGGCAAATGTGGACAACCAAAAACCTCTGGATGCCAGCTCTAGAGGAAGGTGTCAACCCTAAAAGAGGGTGCCAGCCCCATGGAAGAAGGTGCCAGCCCTAGAGGAGTATGACAGCCCTATGGATGAGGTTGCCAGCTCTGTGGATGAGGCTCTGGCCGGGCAAACAGGACTCTGCCATGCAAATCTGGTGCTCAGCCCCTGTGGGGTGAGAGCTGGATGGCATCACTGCCAGCAGGAGCACTCCCTACCAGCCATTCCCTCGCTCTGGGGACACTGACGTGCCCCATAGGAGTGTCTCCATAGATGGCCTGGCCCCAACAGGGGTCCGGTGGCCGTGTTTCCCATTCCCAGGGAGCTGGTGGTTCCCATGACCAGGATGCTGGCAGCCACCTGTGCCACAGCTCTGTATTTGTGTGCTCTTCACCTTGGGGACCAGTTTCGGACAGCCTGAGATCGAGCTCTTTGTCCTGCACCTGAACACAGCCATAGCTGGGGGATGAACTCAGGGTCCCCTGAACCTGACCTTGGAGTCCTCCTGCGTGGCCATGGCCTCCCTATGCCAAAGCCGCGGCTACAGGAGCAGAAGTTTTGTTTAACTCCTGACGCGTTGAAGCGCACACGGAAACGCCCTCTAGGGCCACCAGCACCGGGGACCGCTCGGTGCTCCCGGCCCAAGAGGAGGGAACAACATGGCGGCGGAGCCAAGGACTGCAACACCCACAAGGCCCCGCGCGGCGGCTGGCGTGTCACGTGACGACGTGACCGGGTCACGTGGCGGAACGGGCGGGACGCGGTGCTGTGGCAACGGCGCGGCCGCCATGGCCAAGCAGTATGACATGGTCGAGTGCCCCTTCTGCGACGAGGTCTCCAAGTACGAGAAGCTCGCCAAGATCGGGCAGGGCACCTTCGGGTGAGTACCGCGCCGGCCCCGGCCCTCCCTGGCCCGGCCTCGGCCTTCTCCGGCCTCAGGCCTGCAGCCGGGCCCAGCCCCGCGGCCCGTCGGCGCCAGTCGCGGGTGCTCCTTGCTCGCGTGTCCTTTCCCCGGTCACCCCTCTGGCTTCAGAGAACCAGTCTGGCTCCTGAGCCCTCTTTTCCCTAGCCTGAGATCCCGCTCTGTCCCAGCTCTGGCAAAGCAGAGTTAATCTTGAAAACAGTTAGGATGGGGACCTGTAACTTGGCTCCAAATGTGCAATTTTTTGCTCAAAATGTGCTACATTACTGAAAATCCTTGTCAGGCTGCAAGAGCTCTGGGCTTTCTGTTGGTTTAGTGAGTCCTGAGACCCTTTGGCCCAGGGTCAAATGTGGCTATATTGGCTCAGCACAGAGTTCTCTGTATGGTGCTTTAGTGTGTCTTGTTTGGGTTTGTTCCTTGTCAGGATCACCTGGCTCCTTTCTCCTTGTGCTGCTCATGGATTTTTTTCTGTTTTTTTACAGGGAAGTTTTCAAAGCCAAACATCGCCAGACAGGCAAGAAAGTAGCACTGAAGAAGGTGTTGATGGAAAATGAAAAGGAAGGAGTAAGTGTGCGGGGCATGGCTGGGTTGGGCCTGTTGTCACCTGGGCTGCAAAGGCACGTGGCAGCAGTGGCGGGACTGGTCTGCACGGGATGGCTGCTGGGAAGTGACATTTCCTTTGTATTTCTTCTCCTCTGGGACCCTAGCACAGGGCTCCACGCTAGCTGTGTTTGTGGAAGAACTGGGTGATGTGTGAAGCACATGCTCAGGGGTTGGGGAGAGAGTTAACAGCTTAAACAGCAAAGGCAGCAGCCAGTGAGGCTGTTCTGCAGCTCAAGCTGGGCTGTACCATGTCCTGGTGTGAATGTAGGTGAGGAGAGGAGGGCAGGACCTGCAGCTGCATGGTCACACCTCTGCTGTTCTCTAGGCAGAGATGACCTGGTCTCCTGCACTTCCAATCTCCATTCTGTCTTTCTCTTTTCCAGTTTCCCATCACAGCCTTGCGAGAGATTAAAATCCTCCAGCTGCTCAAACATGAGAATGTGGTGAACCTCATAGAAATCTGCAGGACCAAAGGTACTTTTCAGGGTCTCCCTTGTGTTAATGATGGATTTTCTGAGCCCTGCTGAGCTGGCTAGTGTCTTGTGCTGGGACTGAGGTGGTCTAGCTGAGCACAGGCCTCTGTTCCTGCCTGTGACATGGGGTGACAGGTCACTTATCTTGGAAAAGAGTTTCTGAATGAGTCAGGACATTGCTGAAGCTCAGCAAAAAAAAAGGCTGTTGTTAGTTCTGCCAGGATATGCCTGTGCCATAGCTGGGAAACTCCTTTTTGAGAGGCTTTAAATGAACCAGCACTGGAGAGACTTTGGAGCAGAGGTTCCTCAGCATCTCTTTATATAGGTGACATAACTGCTCGTGCTGGGAGGGCTGAGACTCCACATAGGCAGTTCTGAGCTGCTCTTCCACCTTCTCACTCCCACCTGATGCCATGTGCTCCCACTGGTTGGCAGGCTCAGCACACCTGGTCTGGTTCTCTTTCCAGTGAAACTGCTATATAACATTTGCTAGAGTTTATATATCATTCTCTTACATGGATTTATACTGGAAAAGTACTTAGGAAAGTGACAATTGATGTTACAACGTGCCCTTCCCTAGCTAGCCATGTCAGTGAAATAAAAACAAAACTGACTAGTATCTGGTGTTTTTTGAAAAGTGCAGTCACTGAACTGGCAGAAATGTCTGGCCTAGGGGTGGGAAATTCAAGTTACTCCAGTACTCAGTTGTGTGTAGATTACTGTTTGAATAGGTATGAGTAAAAATACCATGACAAGTTAATTTTTAATTCACTGTGTGATTAAAAGAGCTGCAATGATTGGGTGTCTGTCATACCAAAAGTAAATATTTTTGTAGACATGTCATTTGTTCCCTTTTTGCTTATGTTTTGTTTGTATTCCGGTTTTCATCCAAGTCTACCTTGACCTCAGTTCACAGTAAAGTAGAAATGTTTCATTTACTGTTCTCAAACGTGAGGCTTTTCTCTTTTTACGTTGGAAAGGTGTATTTGGGCCTGTGTCTGTGTGAGGAACTGCAAACCCAGTGTAGCAGGCACCCTCCTGGCTGGAGAGGAGAGCATTGTGCTTCTGTGCGGGCTAAGCTTTTCCAGTTGGAGATGCTGATCAGCAGGTTTTGCTGATTACAAGTGATGAAAATCAGCCTTTCTTTTTAATAACATTTTGTGTGGGTGCTCTAGGACCAAGATTGAAATCAATTGCTTCACTTAAAGTCTGCTGTCTTTGACTTCAAATTGGAGTTGGCATTTTATATCTTTTTGATTGAGATCAGTCCGTTTTCGCAGATCCTGTTTGAGGTTGCAGGAAATCTCACTTTTTAATGTGAGATTAGACAGATTTTCCGTCTTTCTGCATTTTTCTCGGGGCTGGCTGTGGGTGCCTCCTCTATTGCTCGTGCTTGGCTGGCAGCCACATCTTGCAGGCAGGAAACCCCACAGTTGTTATATGCCCAGAGCAGCACAGAGTGAAGCTTTCAAAGGTTGCCATGCCCTTTCCTTGCCTGTCTGATGCCATTCGCTGTACCAATCCTCATCTCCTGTTCTTGTGTTGCTAGTTTTGCTCCGTTCTTTAAAAAGGACCTTGAGGCCTGCAGGCTGTCTGGTTCTCTGTATTCCTGTGCCCTGAGATTCTGTGTAGGGGGTGTTGTAGGAGCTGCAGGGTGGTGGGAGGTGAGAGGAGCTGTCACCTGGTGAAGGGTCCCTCACTGACAGCCCCTCTGTGCCTCTCCTGCAGCCTCTCCGTACAACCGGTGCAAGGGCAGCATCTACCTTGTGTTTGACTTCTGTGAGCATGACCTGGCTGGCCTTCTCAGCAACGCCCATGTCAAGTTCACACTGTCAGAGATCAAAAAAGTTATGCAGATGCTCCTGAATGGACTTTACTACATCCACAGAAACAAGGTAATGGGACAGACTCCTGCTGTGCTCAGAGGGTGGCTTTCCAAGGGGCAGGTGTCTTAGCTCAGTCTGGAGGGAAATCCTTGTTTCCCACCTCTGCAGCCTGAGCATTGTGCTCGCCCCAGGCACCCAAGGAGGGCACTTTATTCACTTAACTCTTCAATGTCTGTTCTTGTACAGATCTTGCACCGAGACATGAAAGCAGCGAATGTCCTGATCACGCGGGATGGAGTCCTGAAGCTGGCAGACTTTGGGCTGGCTCGAGCTTTCAGCCTGGCTAAGAACAGCCAGCCAAACCGCTACACCAACCGCGTGGTGACCCTGTGGTATCGCCCCCCAGAGCTGCTCCTAGGTAGGAGGAGGCATAGGTGGGCTCTGCCGGCTTCTTGGCCCTTCTCGGCCCTCTGGGAGACTAACTCGGCATCTCCGTTTAGGGGAGCGTGACTATGGCCCCCCCATTGATCTCTGGGGTGCAGGCTGCATCATGGCAGAGATGTGGACCCGCAGCCCCATCATGCAGGGGAACACGGAGCAGCACCAGCTCACCCTCATCAGCCAGCTCTGCGGATCCATCACGCCAGAGGTGAGGGCCAGAGCGGGGATGAGCTGTGGAGAGCAGGAGTGTGGGCAGAATATGGGACTGGGCACTCGGGCCTCTTCCCTACCCTGTGTGCTGGCTGATCTATGCTCCCAGCAGTGGAATGTGCCTGCTGCTGCCAGGGAGGCTGGAGAATCTTCTAGCCTGTGTTTTGGGGTTGTCTCTCAGACAAACACCCTCAATTTCTGCTTAAAGAAGGGTGGGGGTTTTTATTCTCAGGTGTTTTGCATTGGTCACCTTGAAAAGCCTCTTGAATTCTGTCTTGTGATTTGCGGCATCAGCTCAGCTCTGGTGTGAGCACCCGGCCCCTTCTCAGCGCCTCCTTTATCAGCAGCTCGTCCTGCCCTCTTGTGGGGAGCAAGCTGAGGGATCTCAGCCCGGACTGGGATCTGTGGGATGTTGTGCTGGCAGCTGCAGAGTTCTCATCCTGCTGTTACATTCATTATGTAAATACACTGAAGGCGCTTTCTTTGGCATGTAGCTACCTGCTGTGGTCTCTCCCAGATCGAGATAAGTGCTTGTGATTGCTGCAGGCTTTGCTTTCCGAGGATAAAAGGTGCCACATCCCAGGTGATTATTTAGCAATCAGTTTTGTCACTTTATCTTTCTGGATGTGGTAGCTGGCCTGAACCGTGCTCTCTAGTAGTTCTTTCATGGGGAAACCAAAATTCCTTGAGCATCATTTCCACACCAGGAAGACTGTCCTGACTTGTCCACGTGTCTCCAGGCATTAGTGCAGCCTTTTGTGCCTCTTTGTTGCTGTGAGAAGAACATCTGCCAGCTTGGCGGTTATAAAATAGAATTGTTATTTTGGTTTGCCTGAGGGTGTTTGAATAAAAAGTGGCTTGTCCTTTCCATAACTATTTCTTGCCGACCCCTTTTCCTGCCCCTTGCCAGGTCTGGCCGAACGTGGATAAGTATGAGCTGTACGAGAAGCTGGATCTCCCCAAGGGGCAGAAGCGGAAGGTGAAGGATCGCCTCAAGGCCTATGTCAAAGACCCCTACGCGCTCGATCTCATCGACAAGCTGCTGGTGCTGGATCCCGCCCAGCGCATCGACAGCGACGACGCCCTCAACCACGACTTCTTCTGGTCAGACCCCATGCCCTCAGACCTCAAGAACATGCTGTCCACCCACAACCAGTCTATGTTTGAGTACCTGGCCCCACCACGCAGGAGGGGTGGGCACATGCCCCAGCAGCCGGCGAACCAAGGCAGGAACCCAGCTGCCACCAACCAGACTGAATTTGACAGAGTGTTTTGACATCCGGCGAGGTCCTGGCTGGGCTTCCCCACGTTAAGTGGAGATGTTCTGGCGAGGTCTTTTTGTCTAGGAAAGGACTTTTTTCAAAGTGAATTGACTGATGGTGTTAACAGAGTTTGCCCATCTCCTCAGCCACCACAGAGCTGTGTACCTTGGGGAGGTGATACCTGTGAGCTCCACATTGTTTCCCTGCAGTTTCCTGTCTCTAGAACCTGTTTTTGCCCCCCAAAAGTCTGTATTGGTTACATTAAACTTGCAGATCAATTGTTATGGATCTGGTGATGGAAGAAGTGTCTCCATCCAGGCTGGGGCTCTTGGCAAATGGTGCGGGGACTGGCAGGACTGGGAGTAGTTGTCCTGCACTAAACTGGGCCTTGCTTGGAGACGTCCCAGTTCTCTTGGTCTGTCTTAGCTCCTGCATGGAGTATCCTCTGAGCACTGAAGCGTTGATGTAGGACAAGGCAGGTGCTTCTGAGTCATCAGATGTGTCTTGGGGAAGGCAGAATCACCCTAGACAGCATGATGAGCTCTCCCTGGAGGCTGGGCTCTAGCCTAAAACAGGGCTTATTGGGCAAACCAGAGAGGTGGGTGGCAGAGCTGGATGCTCCATGTAGCCAGGATTTACAGTGGAAATTGCTAGTCTCTGTGGCAGCACATGGCATCCATGCTTTCTTCATTGCAAACCATGACTAGGAGTCATATTGCATACACCACCTGCAGATGCAGCCTGCTGCAGGCAAGCACTGCCCTGTGCCTGAGGTGAAGCCTGCCCTCCTGCTGTCTGCAGGGATTTCAAGATAGTGTGGCTGGGCTGGTCACACTGTGCTGGGAGCAGGGCACTCACGTCCCCTGCTTTCTCCTGGAGCTCTTTGCATGAGAGACTAGAACAAGACCACTGCCTCCTTTGGGTACAGTGACTAGCCTGACATGCTGGGGTCACCTGTGCACACCTTATGCCAGGATCAGTTCATAGAAATCAAATGGTCCTCCACAGCTGCTCTGTGCACAGTTTCCAGTGACTATCAGCTGTAGCCAGACATCTTTTCCCTGAGCCCCATGGATGCCAGAATCCCAGGATTCAACACGTGAACTGGTGATAGCAATTGGCACTCGGTAACTTGTCCGTTAACAATTACTGACAAAAGCTGTGTCACTGGTCTTGTAAGGTCTCATGAGGAAGTGGTGGTGAGTGGGGCCATTCTCAGGATAAAAAATGGGCCTGGAAGAAGACATGTACAAGGTAACTCTGTCTTGGCGCTCCAAAACAGTCTTTTGGCGGGGGGAGGGGGGGCGGCGGTTCAGTTTCTTTGGAAGAATAGTCGGTTATGAGCAATAAGCCTTGTGCAATTGTGGATAGATACAGTCCCGTCCCAAACAGCTGGCATGAACCTCCTGTCGCTGTGCTGCCTAAATGGAGACAGCAGTGGGAGCCTGCACGACAGCACCGGGTCTTCCCGAGGGCGGTTCGAGTTCGGGCAGCCTGAGACCCCGGTCCTGTTCCTGGGGAGCTGAGGGGCTCAGCGCTGCTGTCCCGTAGCACATCAGTACCGCTATCATGGGCAGAAGAGGCTGCTGCGGGCTCCGCTGGCACCGGGCGTGGACGATGCTGCCAGCCGGGGGCTGCAAGGGTCCGGGCGGTCCCTGTGCCCCAGCTTGGGCGGTGGGGGGCTGTAGGGCCATGTCCCTGTGCTTACAGACTGAGCGACACGGAGACGGGTTGTGCCTGATGCTACGTCCCCGGCCGGGACTCCCGTGCTCCCTGCCGAGGTGTGCGGACGGGCTCGGTCGGCGGCGGCCGCCTCGCTGCCCCTCGCAAAGATGGCGCTCCCCCCTTCCTGGCGCGACGTGGCGCGCGCTGCCCGGTGCAAAGATGGGGGCGGCGGCGTCTGGGGTGCGGGACGGCCCCGCCCCCTCCGCCCGGCGGCGCGCGCGCGGCGGGGATGGTGGCGCGGGGTCTGCGCGCGCTGCGCGGGGCGCTGCGGGCCGGGGGGCGCCGCTTCAGCACGCGCCCCGCGCGCGCCCCCGCCATGGACTACCAGGTACCGCGCGGGGGCGCGCACCGGGCGGGGCGCGGGGCCGCGACAGCGATGGGGGCTCCGGTTCCGCGCGGGGCGGCGGACACACCTCCCCTCCCGACCCGCTCTGCCGCCCCCCGCAGCCCCGGGCCGTACCGGCTGCCGCGCGCCGCCGTGTCCCCGCTTTCTGCTCGGGTCACTCCGCAAAGCGCCGTGCCCCGTGGCAGCAGCGGGCGAGCCCGGCCTGTAGCGGCAGCCGCTGCGGTAGTCACGGCGTGTCCCGGCCGCACGCGGCTGCGCCAGGTGTCGTGGGGGTAATGGCGGTTCCCGGCGTGGAGCCCCGCCGGGCAGGCGGGAGCAGTCCCGCTCTGCAGAGCTGGAAGCGCTGTGCTGCCAGTGCCGCTGTCCGGTGGGACAGGGTGGTCCAGCTGCCTGGTTGAAGCGTCCCCACACTGGGGACATGGGTTGGTGCTATGCCATCTCCCCCCAGCCGCACGCGGCTGTGCAGCTCTCGTTCCCTTGGCGTGGGGTGGCAGTGGTGGCCTTGTGTTTCAGGTGTGCCGTGCATGTGCAGCGTTGTTGCTTCATTAGCGTCGCTCATTAAACACCAGCAGGGCGGGTGCGCACTGGAGCGCTGCCCGCTGCAGCCGGCGGCGACCTTGTCCCACTGGGCAGTGGTGGGTGCCGGCGCTGGGCTGTCCCGTGTCCCAACGTGGGGCCAACAGGCACCTGGGGAGGGGCGGGTAACCCCTGCCCATAAGTAGCCTGTCCTCGTGACAGGATCTGGCGCTGCCGGCACGTCCCCGCGGCACCATGGCAGAGATGCTGCCGGCGTGGGTCACCAATGGCACCGCCGAGGGGACTGAGCCCGACGGGGTGGGTCAGAGTGCAGCGGGCTCTGGGTAGTCTGGCCCCGCAAGGCTGCTGTGATGGGCACTATCCCGACTACCCTGGGCGTCTTTCCAGGATGCAATCCGGATGCTCAACACCCTGCAGACCAATGCCAGCTACCTGGAGCAGGTGAAGCGGGAGCGCGGTGACCCCCAGGCCCAGCTGGAAGCCATGCAGGGCTTTTTGGAGAGGAGCGGACTGAAGGTGAAGGGCCGATCCCCGTCCCTGTTCCCTCTGTCCTGTTAGCAGTGCCGCCATGCTTGGTGCTGGCTGCCATGGGGGTCTCACAGGGTGGTTGAACTCTTACAGGTCGAGGACCTGGATCGACTGAACATCATCCACGTCACGGGGACGAAGGGCAAGGTGAGGCGGGTGGGCGGTGCTGTGGGGGGATTGAGGGGCTGAGGAGACTGCTGCAGTCTGTGGCTCTGTTTGTCCCTGCTCTGGAACAGGAGGATTAACACGGCTGTCTCCTCAGGGCTCAGCGTGTGCCTTCACTGAGTGCATCCTCCGCAACTACGGGCTGAAGACGGGCTTTTACAGGTGGGCAGGGGAGTCAGGAGGGTTTTGAAGGGCCGGTGGAGCTGTGCCTAACTCTTCCCCCTGCTCCGTACCCCCAGCTCCCCTCACCTCGTGCAGGTCCGTGAGCGGATCCGCATCAATGGGCAGCCCATCAGCAAGGACCTCTTCAACAAGTACTTCTGGCTGGTCTACAACCGCCTGGAGGAGACCAAGGTGGGGCCAGCAGGGTTTGTGGAGGTGCTCCCTCCCTTGGGTCCCCTGTTCCCAGGGTCCTGTGCACACCCTCACCCTGCTCTGCCTGGCAGGACCCAGCACACTCCAGCATGCCGGCGTATTTCCGCTTCCTCACCATCATGGCCTTTCACGTCTTCCTGCAGGAGAAGGTCAGTGGTGTTGGCTTCCAGCTGGTGACAGAAATGTCAGGTTGCTGGGGACCTCAGGGAGGGGGGACTTGGGGCAGAACTTGTGTGGATCAGGCTGTCATGGCTGTAAATAGAGGATGCTGTGCCACGTGGATGATCTCCCCACAAATGTGTGCTCAGGTGTGGGTTTGGAAGGGTTGGTGGCAGGGACCTGTCTCCACCCACATCCCTGAATCCATGGGGACATATGCTGATAGCTCCAGTATCCCTGTGTCCCCAGGTGGACCTGGCAGTGGTGGAAGTTGGCATTGGTGGCACCTATGACTGCACCAACATCGTCAGGTAGGAGCTGGCAGGGCTGAGCCTGTCCCCAGGGCTGCCAGGGCTTGATGTCCCCATAGTGGAGGAGGGAACAGCAGGGACACTGCCATGCTGCATCCCCAGGGCACCGGTGGTGTGTGGGGTCTCCTCCCTGGGCATCGACCACACCAGCATCCTGGGGGACACCATGGAGAAGATCGCCTGGCAGAAGGGGGGCATTTTTAAGGTAGGAAGATCTGCTCTCTCCTCTTGTGTTTTCGGGGTGTGTTCCACATGCCCCTGAGCACCCATGTCACCCATGTTCCCATGTCACTGAGCACCCCCATCCTTTCCAGCCCGGTGTGCCGGCGTTCACTGTGGTGCAGCCAGAGCGGCCACTGGAGGTGCTGAGGGAGCGAGCCCAGGAGCGGAAGGTGAGTTGCTGGTGGAGGTTTGGATGGGGGGTACCCCATGGCGGGGAGCTCAGCCTCCTTCTCTCTCTGCAGTGTTCCCTCTACCTCTGCCCGGAGCTGGATGACTTCGAGGAGGGCTGCCAGGCGCTGGAGCTGGGGCTGGCCGGTGCCCACCAGCGCTCCAATGCCGCCCTGGCCTTGCAGCTGGCGCGGACGTGGCTGCAGCGCCGTGGCTGCCAGGGTAAGGCAGGGGGACGGTCACAGGGGGCCAGACACCACCAGGGCTCCTGAGGCCTCAGTGGGATGCCTATCCTGCCTAGGTCTTGGGGAGCTGAAGGAGGTGCCGCCAAGCAGCGAGCTGCTGGGGAGGCCAGTGCCACTGGCGCCCGTCTTCCGACTGACCGATGCCATGATCCAAGGTGCAGTATGGCCATGCCAGCACCACCCCTCACCATGTCACAGGGCTTAGCAGGGCCATGCTGGACCCCAGCCAGTGCCATGTGTGCTGGAGGGCACAGTCTGCCCCATACTGGATTCCACAGGGGTAGCTGTGTCAGGGAGGGTATGGGGGTCCCAGCCATGCCTTGTGTTCCCCCAGGCCTGCGGGACACAGAGTGGCTGGGCCGGACTCAGGTGCTGTCCCACGGCCCTGTGACGTGGTACTTGGATGGAGCTCACACCACTAGCAGCATCCAGGCCTGCGTCCGCTGGTTCCGCCAGGCTGCCCTCAACCAGGACAAGCCCCATGAGTAAGGAGACGATGCAGAGGGGGGCACACATTGTGGTGGTGGTGCTGGAGGTTCCCTGAGGGCATGGGCCACCTGCCCTTTCTCCCTGCAGTGGTTCTGAGGTGCGTGTGCTGCTCTTCAATGCCACAGGCGACCGGGACACGGCGGCGCTGCTCAAGCTGCTGGTGGTGAGGTTTAGGGGGGCACGGGGGGGGTCACTGTGCCCAGATGCCTGGGTTCTCTGCCAGTCCTGGGGCCTGCTTTGTTGTGGGTGCAGGGAGCCGCGAGGTGGAGCTGGCACCCTGTCTGTCTGCCCATCCTGCTATCCCAGGGTGTATCCCACCTCAGCTGCTCCCTGCAAGGGTCTCGCGGTCCTGGGTGTGGGGAAGGGACTTGGATCATCCCCTGCCCCATCTTCTGTAACCCCGCTGGTGTGAGACTGGATCCAGTGGAAATCCCATGGGTGGGTCCTGAGAGTTCCCACAGTGCTGATTCCTCCTGTCTCCACAGCCCTGTCACTTTGACTATGCTGTTTTCTGCCCCAACTTCACGGAGGTATCGTTGGCCAACAACGCAGGTGAATGCTGGGGAGACAGGGCATTCTCCAGCTCCCCATCCTTATTCCTCCCCAGCTCTCCCTGCAATCCCTGACTGTTCTCCCCATCCCTCCCAGACCAGCAAAACTTCAACGTGACGCTGGAGAATGCCCTGACCCGCTGCCTGGAGAACCAGCAGACATGGACAAGGCTTCTGGAGGAGAAAGTGGGGCAGGACCCCTGGCTCCCATCTCCCCCGCGGGTGGGGGGGCTGCTGCAGCCGACCCCCGCCCGAGGCTCCCTACTTCTGGTGCCCCCAGCCCCACGACCCCTCAATTCCCCAGCCCTCGTGTTCCCATGCCTCGCCCAGGCACTGCGGTGGGTAGCACAGGGCCGAGACCCCCATCTGGCAGCCCCCGTGGCCTCGGGGGCTCACCCTCACCCCGCAGCCAGCAGCGGGGCCGTGCTGCTGCGGGAGGCAGCTGCTGTCCGTGTCCTGGTCACCGGCAGCCTGCACTTGGTGGGGGGGGCCCTGCGGCTGCTCGTCCCCGCCCTGTCCCAGTAGCGGCGGCACAGGGCTTTGCACCTCTGTTTACTTGAAGCAACAGTTTTGCCCCCGGTGATGCTCGGAGGCATCTAGAGGGGGATGTGGGACACCCTGCCCCATCCTGGCTTGGCTGTTTTCACCCCAGTGCCTTTTGCCTGTGTCCTTCCCAGGACACTGGGAAGCGTCCATGGGGGGATGCTCCTGGTTTCCATCCCCTCCCTGCTGAGACTGACTGAGGGGACCCCCAGAGTTTGGGGAGCTGCCCCAGGCTGTGATGAGGTCCCAGTGCCTGGTAGGTGGGAGCCTCAAGCTGTGGCAAGGCTCAGCATCAGGGCACAATTAATTTAATATAGGGAAGGTTTTTATTATTATTGATAAAAGTTTGTAACTTGGACGGGGGAGCTGGGGGGAGTGGTGGCTTCTGCCCATCATCCTGTGGGAGGGCAGCTGCCTTGCACCATCCTCCGCAAATAAACCTCTTGCTGCTCCCACTGGTGCCTGCTGCCTTCTTGGGGGGATGCAGGAGGAGTACGGGGGTCACCCCAAGTGCTGGGGCATGTCCAGGGGGCACCCACTTCTTCTTCCCCCCCCATTTGATGGGGAGCCTTGTGGGAGGTTTTGGCAATAGCTGCTCTTTCTGCCTCCCCACTGCAGCGGGGGATCCCAGGGGGGTTGCAGGGTGCCCCCCCCCCCCGGTGTGGGCTGCCCTCGGGGGGCCAAAGCATTCACTGAATGAGTAATGGAGGCCCCCTCTGGGCTCGGCCTGAGATTTGGGGCAAAAAATCAGCTTAATGGCACTGGGGTGAGTCCCCAAGTCCATTGGCCGGGGGCTGCGCGGGCTCGGGGGGGCCCGGGGGTGTCAGGCCATGCTGCTGGTGGAGCAGGGGGTGCTCTGGGTGCTGCCGATGCTGTGGTTGGTGCTGCTGCTCTCCGAGGCTGGCGCCGTGCTGGAAACCGGCTGCAGTTTGGAGATGGGACCTGGCTCACACCGCCCGCCACGGGGGAACACCAAGGGGAAACCAGACTCAGGGCGAACAGCGGTGGCCTTGGCTCGGTCCCCTGGCACCTTCCAGCCCTCATGCACAAACCCTCACGGATCAACCCCCAGCTAGCCCATGGGATGGAGATGAGTATGGGGCACCAGGGGCAGGAAGGAGGGCAGATGGCAGAGGGGCCCCCAGACAAGTAGGAGGGACCCTGAGGAGCTGTAGACACCTGAGTCAGGGTTATTCCCCTATAGCATTGCCAGGACTGTACAGATGAGGGCAATGGAGCAGCCTGCTCTCTGGCTCACCTGGGGACTTTGCCCAGGAGTGAAAAGCGGGCAACCCAGTAAGAGACATGCATGTGGCCTCCCTATCCCACCACGGGGGTCCTAGAGGTGGTGGATACTCACGGGTGTGTGAGTAGATGTACCAGAGCCCGGCAGTGAGGAGTGCTCCGATGAGGAAGGCGCCAAAGGTGATGCCCAGGACAGCGGCCAGCCCTAGCCCACGGTCTGTGGGAGGAGGAGGCCGTCAGCACTGCCACACTGGGAGGGTCCCTTTCCCACCCCCATTCCCATGCTGACCACCTCCCTTGCCCTGAACTTACAGTTGAGTGCCCGCCAGGCATCCTTCACTGTCACCTTCAGGTCCTTCTCAAAGATGGTGTCATTCTGCAGAGGTGGAAGTTGGGATGAGAGGGGGAAGATGTGCACCCCTGCAGGATGACTGAGGTGGGGGCCCCCAGGCTTTCTGTGGACCAGGGAATGCTGCTCCTGGCTGGGCTCCATCACCCAACGGTGTGGGACAAACCTATCAGGCCGCTACCGCCGATGGGGACCAGCACAGGGTGGGGAGGTGGTTACACTGACCTGCAAGCCGGCCTTGCACTTCAGGGTGGCAGAGAAGGGCATGTGTCCGCCCTCAGGAATGGTGTAGGTGAAGCGGAAGCGCCAGACCTTCCTCCCGTGGGTGCCGGTGGGGCTCTCCAGCACAGCCACCCCCGCACCACGAGCCTCCCCGCCCTGCACCAGCAGCACTGGCTCCCGCCCGGAGGCCGCCAGCCAGCACTCCTTCAGCTGCAGGTCAGCTGGGTGATCCATCCACCGCATGGATGCCTGCACGGGGTGGGAATGGGGCACACCATCACTGTCTCTGGCCCAGGGATGGCTGGACTGCCCAGCCTGGGCACTGGGACAGCGGCAGTACCTGCACAAAGGCCTCCTTGTTGATCTCCAGCTCCGTCTGTGGTGCTTTGAAGTCAGCGGTGGGGAAAAGACGCAGGAAGAGCTCCCGTGGGATCTCGCACTGGAAGCCAACCTGCAAGAGGAGGGGCAGCACTAAGGGAGCACCCAGCACCCAGCTCCCAGCTGACAGGGACATTTGCACCTTCTCCCAGCCCTGGACATGTTGGGAAATCCGGCTCTTACCCGCACACTCTGGAGCACTGCATCCTTGGGCAGGCTGAGGATGAGCTGCGAGGAGACAGCAAAGTTGGGTCAGTCAGGTGGTCCCCACTGCTGGAGTCTGGGATGGGATGGGATGGGATGGGATGGGATGGGATGGGATGGGATGGGATGGGATGGGATGGGATGGGATGGTCCCACCCACACACCCCCCCTCCATCCCAGCCCTGGGCTGCAGTATGATGTTTCCAGCCATGCAAAAGCAAAGAGGTCCTGGTGGAGAAGCTCCACTGGCAATCACTGAAGCTTTCATGGGCCATCAGTAGGGCTGGAGGCAACACCCCCAGCCAGCCCCCCCTCTCACCTCATTGTTGGCATAGCCCCTGCCCTCCAGTGAGGTGCCACAGTGGCTGAGGGGGCTTTTCAACATGAAGTGGGTGGCATTTTTCTCTGCCTGGCAGCTGATGTCCCTCAGGGTAATGTTCACCACATCCTTGATGGGCTGAGAAGAAAGCACACTGTAGTCACCCACTGACTGGGGACAGCCCTGTGCCACCCACCCTGAGCACCCAGAGGAAAATGCAACTTCTGAGTGATTTTGGTGGACGTTGGCACCCCTTTCCACCTTCCTTACCCCCAGGTGGGATCTGACGATGACGATCTCCATGGTTTCATCTGTGCATTTCCAGGGCTTGAGGGTGAACAGCACCTGGTGGGGCAAGTCTAGGGACTTCGAGGTGACAAGAGGGGTGGTCGTCACAGGCGTCTCAACCGTCTCTGCAGGACAGGGAGATGGGAAGGCTGAGTGGGAGTGGTGGAACACCCCATCCCACCCAGCCCTGGGGTGCTGGGGGCCTCACCATGCCCATGAATTTCCAGGCTGATGTGGGTGCTGGCAGGGATGGCGGAGTAGGAGGCAATAACACTGTAGTTCTTCTCAAAGGCTTTAGCAATGAGGTCCTGCTCCGTGTCAGGCAGGAGACACCCAGGGAGCAGCACTGAGGAAAAGATCTTGTAACTCCCAGAGATCTGCAGTGAAGAGGAAAGGGGGGGCCTAAGTGGAGACAAGGACAGCTGGGGGTGCACAAGGCAGGGTTCATCCCAGTAATGAGGGCTTGCAGCAAGGAGGCTGCCACTTGCCCGTGCCTAATGTCTCCAGGTGCCCTCTTGCCACCTTTCCCCTGACACCAGCATCTCCTGGGCACCTGGCAGACCCCTTGGTGGGGGTGGGTGGTGGGAAGACATTCCTCTCAGCATACCAGTAACTGCATGTTGCACATCAAGGAGAGGGACCAGGTGAAGTTGACCTTGCTCTGCAGGATGAGCATCTGGTTGACAGAATTCTGAGGACAAGTCAGAGTCAGGTTCACCTCTGTAATGGGGGAGCTGCAAAACCACAAGATCCCCCTTCTCAGCATTCCATACCAACTGGTCCCACATCCAACTTGGGATGTGGGACTCTGCCTTTGAGACACCCCAACACCTTCCCAAGCATCTCCATATCCCACTGCCTGTCCCACCCCGGGGGTCCCACTGCTGGCACTGTGGTACCTGGGCTCTGGCTGCAGATGGATGATGTGAGCAGCCCTGGTGTTCTGGGCGTCACTGCGTGAGCAGCCCTTCACCCCGTGGAAGAAGACCTCAGTCTCAAGGTGCAGAATGGCATTGAAGTGCTCTTGGGGAATGCAGTCTGGAGGACTGTAGGCATCTGTGCAAGTGGCAGGGTCATCAGAGTCAAACTGGGCTCAGTGGGTAGGGAGATGCTCAAGGGCAAGGGGCATCAGTCCCCACGGCATCTCCCTGGGGAAGGCACTTTGCCCCAGGAGGTTGTCACCCTTCTGGAACAGGAAGATCATTCCTGCCCACTCCAGTCCCCCCGTGCTAGCCCCCAGCCCCACGCACCTTCTCCCAGGTAGAGCTGGACCTTGCGGGGGTCCTGCAGCTCGCTGTAGGATGTGATGCCCCCATAGGTATCCAGAACCCAGGCCAGCAGCTGCCCCTCGCTGGAGACCATGGGTGGCTCACGGTTTGGTGCTCTGATGGTCTCCGGGCTGAGGTGGGCGTCCTGTGGGCCAAGTGACAGCCTAAGCTGGGGTGAGGGGCAAGGCCCATCCCTCCCTTACACAGGCTGGCATGGGGAAAGCAAGGAAAACCTTTCCTCTCAGTGTGCAGGATACAAACGTGAGCCTAAAACAGGTGAGTGTCCCTGGAGCCTGGGCTGGGGGTCAGCCTGGATGAATGGGAGTTTTTGGGGCCATGAGCTGGGAGCAGCGAGAGTGGCCGGTGGCACACGGAGGGCTCAGCCCACTTTATTATTAGCCACAAACAAAGCAGGAGGTTTATTTTGCTAACAAAGCGCCCGACCCCGGCTCAGCTCGCTGGAGCCAAACCCCATCCCTGACCTTCCTCCTGCCGGCCGGAGGAAATGGGAGCTTTTTCCAGCCCTGTGCGTCATTCCCTGCCTGGCCAGCCCAGTGCTCAGCACCGCCAGCAATGATCAGGAGCGTCCCCTCCTCCCTGGGGCACCGCAAGCATCATGTCTGGTGATCAGGGGTACCAGCCTCTACCGGAGATCCCTTTAAACATCCCCATGGATGGCCCGAGCCCTGCTGCCCCCCAGGATTGTTCCCACTGTGGGGCTGTGGCACTCACGGTGTGGATGATCAGGTCTGAGCACGGGGAGGTGATGTTGGCAGAGCAGCGGGAGCAGAGGAGGATGAGCACTGCTGGCCGGCTGCAGGCACCGGCTCGTGGAGTGACTGTCACCACCAGAGGGACAGGAAAGTCCTGGGGTGGAAGAGGAGAGTGTCACCACTGTGGCCACCAACCCCAGCTGCTGTCACCTTCCTGACTGCCCCCTGGAGCCAGAGGGAGAAGGGAGAGACCTCAGGCTGGCCCTGAGGCTGAGCCATGCAAGAAGCAGCCATGGCTGGGGCAGGGATTCCGCATGAGTGTGTACCTACACCAGTGGGACAAACACTCCCTGGCTCCCCTAAGCAAGGGAGCAGCAGTATGCCAACCTGGCAGATGGTGGTATCCCCACACTGGTGTCCAGGACACCCCACCTAGCGGGGTCTAGGCACTCCCTTCTTAGGGACCAGGACATCCTTGAGTTAGAGACTAAGAAATCTCTGCACTGAGTAAGTGCGACCCCACTGTGGTCTGGGGTAACCCCACACTGAGAACTGGAGCATCCCTACACCGGGCCACGGCATCCCCACCCTGGGCACCAGAGCATCCTCACTGCAGGTACTGGGATATCTCCCACTGAACACTGGAGAATCCACATCTTGGGCACTGGGATATCTCCCTGGAAGGCTCCCCAGCCCCATCCCAGCACTGTGCAGCCACTCCAGGCTCAGCTGTGTCCGTACTGGTGTGCAAGGACGCCTGGGCACAGTGGTGTGCCCACACACCATTCCTCGTGGCTAGCACCGCCTGGTTGCCTCTAACCGGAAATCCGGATGGGGAAGTCAAAACTCCAGGTGCTAAATTTGGCAACTGCTGCCCGAATAATGACTTGAAAAGTTCTGAGCCAGGCAGCAGGCAGGGAAAACCAGCTGGGGACTGGGTGGGTGGAGGCTGGTGCCAGTGAGGCCGTGGGCATCCCGGCCTGGCCATGGCCCCGTGGCAAGCGTGGGTGGCCAGGGACCCCGGGTGGCCCCGAGTGTCGGGGAGGAGCTGGCGGCTGTTTTTCCTGCCGCGTGTTTTGTGGCGCTCCATTGTTTGGCTGCGCGAGTGGCGGGAGCCTCGGCGCTCCCCGCCGCCGCCTTTCGGGTTACTTTTTTATTTTTCTTCTCTTTTTTTTTTTTTTTTTTTTTTTTTTTCATCGTGGGGATCTGCTTATAGAAAGCAGCTTCCAGTAATTCTTCTATAAGTGGAGCCGTGTCCCTGCCCAGCTTCCCCCGAGCGCCGCGGGGCTCAGTGCCGCAGCCGTGACATCAGTGCGTGTCCCCTATCGCCGCTGGTGACAACCCTGGGGCACCCCTGGCCCTGGCATTTATCCAGGATGCAACGGCCAGGTCACACAAGGCTAGGCCAGAGGGGTCCTTGCAAAACCCACCCTCCCCGGCGCCTTGTTGCCTGGCTCCCTCTCTGCTCCAAAAGCAGAACTGGGAGAGCTGGGAGGTGGCAGGGAGGGGGGAGTGTGGCGCCGGGTGGCCCAGGGCTGGGCCAAAATCGGGTGCTGGGCCCCAGCCAGGGCAAGGGAAGCCAGGCTGTCCTGCAGAGCTGCCATGCAAACTTGTGTGATGGTGCAAACCCACCACCACAGCCAGCCAGCACCAGCACCAGCCCTGACACCGCCCTCACCACCCTTGCCCTAAAGCACCCACAGTGTGGTTATCACCTCTCAGCATGGCCGTGCCAACACTGGCAGACAGGTTGCTGCTGGCTTGGACACCTTAATGTGTCCTCTTTCATCCCTCCACTCTTCCCTCCATCCTTCCCTTCAAACCTCATTCCATCTCTTCCTCCATCCTTTCCTCCATTCTACCTTCCATCCTTCCCTCCCTCCCCAGTTTGGTCAGCACTGGGTACCCGTGGCTCTGCCAAGCTCCTGAACCAGGACCAGGCCACCTTCCCAAAGAAATGGAGTGTCCTGAGGTGTCCAGCACAGGAATATCTGCCTTGGCAGCATGGGCTATTGAAGAATTTGCCTCTAATGTAAATGTAAATGTAAAGTCTTTACATTCCCATCAGGGGCAGAAATGTCCAAGGCTGGGCTTGGAGGAGACGCTTGGACAGGGTGCCATGGGGGAGATTAATCTAGATCCTTTCACTGCTCCTTAATTAGAGGAAGGTTTTCACAGCTGGGACACCCTGCCTGCTGCAGTGACAGGGTGACAGTGCTGTGGTGACAGTGTTAAGTGACAGTGTAAGAAGTTCTCTGGGGATGCACTGTGACCCCTCTTGCTCACCTTGGACCACTTGACGCTGAGGACATGGACTTCATGGCCAGTAGCCATGGAGCTGTTGCTGACACAGCCCCGCGGCACCGTGCCGGTGGCATAGGAGAGGGTGATGGGTGGCTTCGCTGTCACCGGCTGCAGGTCACAGCCCTCGGCTCTCCCGGGGTCTGGGCGGAAAACAAGAGACTGTCAGTCCCCGCCGCACGGATGTGGGGTCACACAACACGGAGGGACATGATGGAGGAGGGAGCTGAACGTCCCTGCCAGCGCCGGCACTGCCCCTTCAGCCTCAGCCCCCAGCTTGGCGTCAGCACCGCCGGCTCAGCACCCCCGGGACCATCTGCTACGTGTTCGCTCGGGGCCCGTCCGCCACCGCCAGCCCCCTCCGCAATCACGTTAATGACCCTTGGATCCGGGCTGGAAAAATCCACGGTCCCCGCTCGGCACAGCCGCGTGCCAAAACTCGCACCCAGCCGCCCCGGAGGCCGGGGCGGTGGCGGAAGCCCCCCCGCATTCCCCCGGCGCAGGAAAGTGGGAAGCGCAGGTATGGAAATGGCTGTAAAGCTCATCCTCCGCGGGCGCTCAGGCGTGAGCTTTGCCCCATCCCAAAGCCCCCGGCGGCGCGCGGCGAGCGGGACCGGCCGGCGGCTGCCAAGGGAAATCCTGAGCGCAAACAGCCATTTGAAGGCCTGATCCTGTAAATCCCCACGTGCCTCGATAGTTTCCTTTGCCTCAGCAGCCCTGCTGTGGCCGGGCTGTCCTCAGCTTGGCCCCGAGGAACCGTCGGCATCCATGGGTGCTCCCTTCCAGGGGGCTGGGCAGGACGGACCCCCGTGGCCACAGCTGGGAGACTTTCTATGGGGAGACAGTGCCTGGGATGCTGTGTTTCCTTTGGGGGTAGCCACTGAGCTCTTTCCCTTCCCACTCCAACTTTTCCCATCACTGGTGGCTCCGGCCAACGCACCGAGAGGTGGCTGGACCGCACTCCAGGTCCACCCCGCCACCCGCACGGGGACTGGGGCTAGAGGGTGCGATGCTCCAGGTCACTGAGTTTTTGGGACGCAGCACCCGGCAAAGGGCCACTCGTTCCAAGCCGTGCCCATCACGGTGTCCCTGACCCGCGTCTCACCCATGGGGTGGCCCGGCTGTGGCGGCGGGGTCACGGCACAGACCCCCGGTGACGCTGCCATGGGCCCACTCATTGTCCGGCGCTTCCTCCCCCCAGCGTGGCGGCCGCGCGGCCGGCAGCATCGGGAGAAAGATAAACAGCCGCTTATCTGGGCGCCACAGGCTGTGTCCCTCTTCCCTTCCACTCCTGCCCTGACGGCACCGGGCACGGCCGCGCAGCCCCGGCACGGCTGGGCAGAGGACGGGCAGCTCGCCGCTCCTCGGGCAGCATCCTGCCGGCAGGTCGGGCAGGGCCGGGGGCCGCGGCTGGGCTCGCCCCTGGCAGGACAGGGATGCCAGAGCAGGGGATGCGGGGCAGCGGTGCCAGTCGGGCACTGTCTGTCCCTGGGGAAGGCAGCGGGCTCCAGCATTATGTCAGGATCAGATAAGGGGGCTCAGCTGGGCCGCCGGGGCGATCAGATAAGGGCACTGTTATTTTTGTACTCCAGGAAAGGGAAAAAAAATTAAAAGGAAGAAAGAAAGAAAATCTACTTTATGTTTTTCCAACCCGCACTCTCCCTTGCTTTGGTGCTGCTGAGATCAGGGAACAGGGATGGTCCCACTGTGGCTCCCTCATGGGTCAGGGGCTGCGGGGGCAATTCCTGAGATTTTGGGAGCAGATGAAAGACCTGGGCAGAGAGCAATGCTGGGGTGTGGGGTGTAGGGCAAGGGTGGCTTTGGCAATGCAGGATGCCCATGGATGGGCAGCTCCACTTTGGCATCCTTGCATCTGACCGTGTTGCCTCAGCACTTGTGTAATGAGCTGATCCAGGTCAGGAGCTGGATCCTGCACTGAGAAGGAATCCTCATCCCCTGAGCCACTGCTGGCTGTTGGACCATGCTGAGGTGGGCACTGGGGGGCAGATAATGGGGTGGATGGATCCAGGCTTCTGGCCTGACACAAGCCACATCATTCCTGCCACTCTCTAAGTCAGACAGGTGCCAAGAAGCCTCTCCTCATAGATGGCAGGGGTGACCCAGCACCATACTCACCCCACGGGGAGCAGTGCTGGCCCCTGCCGAGGGAGTACAAAGTCCCCCACCTCTGGAAGCTGGCTGTGTCTGTGAGACACCGTGACACTGCACCCATTAAGAGCACTCTAGTCCTACATCACTGCACCCATCATGGACATCCCAATCCCACAGCACTGCTACCACTGAGGGCACCCCTGTCCCACATCACTGCACCCACCATGGACACCCCAGTTCCATGGCACTGCACCCGCTCTGGGCACTCCCAGCCGCAGAGATTCCTGTGAGAAAGAAGCAGCAACTGGACAGGACGTGGTGAGTAGCACAGGTAGGCAGGATAGGGACCATGTGTCACAGCTACGCAGGACATGGACCATACAGCACAGACACGCAGGATGGGGACTCCTGCATAACTACAGTATGGCATAACTACAGTATGGCATAACTACAGTATGGCATAAGTACATAGGACAGTGATGATATGGCACAGTCATATAGGATGGGGTCCATACAGCACAGCTGCATAGGTTAGGGGTTGTATGGCCAAAGGAGATGGTCTGTTTATACGGCAGAGTGACACAGGACAGGGACCATACAGACACATACAATAGGGACCATATAGCTCCATTACAAAGCACAGGGACTGTGTGCCACAGCTACGTAGGATGGGGATCATATAGCACAGATAAATAGGACAGGGACCCTAGGAACAGACACTCAGGGTGGGGACTGTATGGCACAGCTATGTAGGACTCAGTCTGTATGGCACAGCCCTGTTAGAGCATGTATGGCACAGCCATATAGGGTGGAGGCTGTTGGAACAAATACAAAGCTCATGGACATATGGCACTGCTACATAGAACACAGATGACATTGCACAGCTGTGTAGGATGGGGACCAGATGGCACAGCTGTGTGATACAGCGACTGTACATCACAAACAGGGAGGACAAGGGCTCTGTGGCACAATGACACAGGATAGGGAACATATGGCACGGTTATAGGATGGGGACTGTACAAGAAAGCTATAGACACAGACCTTACTGCACATCTACACAGGAGAGGGACACCACAGCACTGCCATAGGGCAGGGACTGTGGCACAGCTATAGGATGGGCACCGAGCCTCACAATTACACATGACACAGGACTTACTGTACATCTACAAGGATGGAAACTGTATGGCACAACTACAGGGGACATGGCCCACATGGCGGGGACTGTCTGGCAGAGCCACCACACAGGGTTGTGATGTAAGAGTGGACGTCAAGTCTGGCAGTGGGGCCACCCCAGCACCACCCATGAACACTGGCCCCCGAGGTGACCAGGAGGGACCAACCCAGACAGGACGCTCAGTGCCGCTGGCCCCAGGCTCTCTGGGCGGCTGCTGCCTTCCCAGTTCCCATCCCCTCTGCCAGCGGGCTACGTCCCCGAGTCCCCCAGCTCCCTGTCCCCCAACTCCATCAGCACTCCATCAGCGTCTCTTCTTGAAATTCCCCCTGTGGCTTTGCAGAGATCTTGGGGTGGCTCCGACTGCTTTAGAAGCGTTTTAGCCCCCAACTCCCATGTGAGGTTTTAAGGATTTTTTTCCCCATTTCTCACCCCTATCTCCAGCCCCACATCCCATGTGAGGCTGTATGGATTTTTTCCCATTTCTTTCCCCCAGCATCCCATGACTTTAAAGGTTTTTTTCCATTTCTCGTCCCCATCTCCTGGTCAACCCCTCCATGCTCTGTGGTGACGGGAAGCCACCAAAGCCACCCCAGACCCTCCGTTTGCCATCGTCTTGGCCAGGACTCAGCCACGGCGTCTTCAACACCTCCGGCGCCCCAGTGACGCAGCCGGGATTTGGGGGGTCCCAGGGAGCGGCAGGGCTGTGCTGTGTGTGTTCCGGGAATCGGGGCGGGTTTGTCCCTTCCCACATCCAAGCTGCTCCCCAAAACCTCCTCTCCTGCGGGTTTCCCAGGGGTGACAATCACTGCCTATGCGGGCACAGCCGAGACCCCTTTGGCCACCGATCCGGAGTCACCGGTGGATCCCGCCGTGGCGGGTGTCTCGTCCCAGGGCTCCCGTCCCGCTGTCCCGTCCCAGGGCTCCCGTCCCGCTGTCCCATCCCGCGAGTCTCATTCCCAGGGTCCGGTTCCCTGGTGCCCCTCGTCCCCACTCACCCGGGCGGCCGAGCAGCGCCAGGAGCAGCGGCAGGAGCGGGACGGAACGGGGGCCCATGTCCGCCTGCGGCCGCTCCCCGGGAGCCAGCGCCGAGTGCGGGCGGCGGCAGCGGCAGGAAACCGACTCCCTTCGGAGGAGGGTCCGCGGCGGAGGAAATGCCGCTGGCGGCGCTGGGGCCGGGCCGGCGGGGCCGGGGGGGCGGAGAGGATGGACCCCCCCTCCCCCGGAGGCGCCGTGCCTCAGTTTCCCTACAGCGCCGTGAGGGAGGGGCGCACTGCAAGCGCCCCGGGATGGGGGAGGGCACTGGTACCCGGGGTAGGTGCCCCCAGGGACTCCCAGGGCTGGCACCAGTCAGTGGAGGGGTTGGACACAGGGGCTCTGGTGGGGTCACCACCCAAGTTATTCCCGAGCTGCCCCCAGTGATGGGAATGGAGGGCTGCCCCCGACATTCAGCCCTCACTGCTCCCAGCCAGCACCCTAACAGGGTCACAAGTCTCAGGCTGGTGGCGGCCCCACGGCCCTGGACGTCCACTCTGGTGGGCAGGTAGAAGCCCCCGAGCACTACTGCCTGCCTTGCCTACAGCCCTACCTGGCAGGTGGATTTAGGGTCAGGAGAGCCCTTGGGACACGGGGGCCTGGGTGAGGGAGTCACGGGCAAAGGGGTCACAGCTGAACACCGCCAAAGAGGGAGCCATGAGGCGGCTGGGGACATCCAGGGATCCCCTTCTGCCCCATTCCTCCCCACACCTCTCTGCTGGCCGAGGTGAGAGCCCTCACACAGCTCTCAGTGGGACCCTCACGCTGGGGGTGAGCGCAGGTCCCCGGGCGTGGTTTTTATCTCGACTCATGGCGATAGAATAGAAACGTGCCAGGGAAGTCAGTGACGCCTGTCCCCAGCAGCCAGGATGTCCCCGGAGATACCTGTGACTCGGGGTGACCAGCAACCATCTCCCATGACAGAGCACTGCCATCTCCTGGGGACCGCGGGCACGGGTGCTCACCCGGGGATGGAGACAGCGGTGGGGACCGGGACCCGGCACAGGATCCTCTGGCTCCCTCACCCCTCTCCCCGCGGGAACACCGCAGGACAACTCCCAAGAAGCTCTCGGTGATGGACACTGGGATGGTGGCAGCCACAGTGTGACAGAAGCATGTTGGCCATGGCTGTGGGGTGGCCACATGTGCAGCTCCTTGCACCCCATTGGGCCCAGCATCTTCCCCCCTCACAGCATATGGGGTGGCCTTGAAATTTCAAACCAGAGAAAAGCATCTAAACCCCAAGACCAAGCACTCAGGGCCATATTGGGGAGCAGGGCCGGGTCCCTGTCCCACTCCCTGCCCAGGTCACCACCTGGAGAAACTGAGGCACACTCACAGCACACCCACAGAGGGCTGGAGGCACAAGACAAACGGGTGTCCCACTCTCCCATTTTAGGCCATGGTGTCCCAAACCACACGACCCCTCTGTCCCTTGTCTCCACCAGCACGAGGCAGGCACTCGCCGGCCCCAGCCCCGGATCGTTGTCCTGGCAGTGTCCCAGCCCCGGCCGGATGGCTGCATCCTTCCTGCCCGCCGGCCTCCCCGCAGTGCCCCGGGCTCTGCCCGTGGCTCGTGGCCCCCGAGCACGGGGCTGACGTCGGGCTGACTGATGAGTTTGGGTTTTCATCTTGGGGAGTTTTGTTTTTTCCCTGCTGGCTTCCTTTCTCCTCTCTGACTCCTTGGCCTCGTGGCCTTGGCTGACCCCAGTGCTGCCGCCCCTCCTGCCCTCCCAGCCCCCTGGCTCTGTGCCCAGCTCCCAGCAGCCCAAAAGTAAGAGGTGGGGGGCCCTGTTGGGGTTGCAGCTCTGCTACCTCCTGCCCTCCCTGTGGCTGGGTAAACCCTGTCCCCATGCCCCACTGCAGCCCCTCTGCTATGGCACTGTGCCTGTGTGGCTCTGTGGGTGCTGGGGAGCCCCCCCCACCTCTCCTGTCCCCCACACCAACACCCCCAACTGCCTGTCTGTTGGGGTCCTGTGACTCACCACCATGAGGGGACCCACCCAGTCCCCCAGCCAAGAGGACACTCAGCCTGGTGGCTGGGCTCCTCTGGGTGTCCTCAGCACATTCCTTATTCCCTGGGGTCAGGGCTGAGCAATGAGTGTCCAGGCAGTGAATGAGTGTCCAGGCACAGCAGGACAGGGAGCACCCCACTCCAGGGCATTGTGCCACCACAAACCATCAGTGCAGCCACTAAGTACCCCAAAAATCCCTGACAGCCAACAGAAACAAGGAAATACCAAGGCATGAAAGTGGTGGAAATCCCCATCCCAAATCCGGTCGCCTCTAGTCCCTGGCAGCCAGTGGGAGAGCTGAGAGGAAGGGACGCATGTGCAGGACACGATTCTGATGCTGCCTGTGTGTCCAGACACACACTCACAACACGAGGGACGGAATGAGGGCGACCAGGACTGGCTGGAGGATGCAGGCACAGCCTCCCTGCAGGCCACGGATTGGGAAGCCGGGGCGAGCGGCTGGGATGCTCCCTCCCTTCCTCTGAGCACAGCATCTCGCTGCCCCGGTGGGATAAACACCCGCTTCCTGCCCTTAATCAGCTCCAGAGGGGCTGGTGGGGGGAGACGGGGAGAAAAAAAAAAACCAACAACTCCTCTGGAAAGAAAAACTCATTTCCTGCGACAGAAGAAAAAGATAAAGTCTGGATTCATTAAAGTGAACTTTACTGGGGAGAGACGGGAAAGAGCCAAACACAATGTCCTTGAAATTTCCTCCGCACGGCTCCGTCCATGAAAACAGGATAAAGCCGCTTCCGCTGTCTCTGCTGGAGTGCACTGGGGGGAACTGGGGCCGGGGACTCAGTTACAGGCAGTCGAGGTGGGTGCAGACCTGCTGGAAAACCTCGTCCACGGAGCCCTCGGCGTTGAGCTGGGTACAGTGGGGTTAGCTGGGGACTCCCCAAGGGCTCTCGTCTGAGAGCAACTGGAGCTCTTCCAAGGATGCATTTTGGCCATGGGTGAAGAGGCCACGGCTCATTTAGGGCAAAGGGGTGCGGGCCATCCTTGGAGAGGGGTGTGTTGGGAATGAGAGGGGACAGGCCCACCCCAAACTAGGCAGGATTGAGTTTTCCTGTTTCCGTCATCATCCCCGTCCATCACTTCCCCTCCCCTGGAACACAAGCCCCAAGCAGCGAGGCTGAAGGGTGCTGGCATCAGCCACACTCCTGCTTACCTGGCGGACAATGCCTCTGCTCTTGTAGAAGGCAATGACAGGCTCAGTGGCCTTGTAGTAGGTCTCCAAACGCTTCTTGATGGTCTCCTCATTGTCATCCACCCTCCCACTGGTCTCGCCTCGCTTCAGCAGGCGTTTCACCATCGTGTCCTTCCCTGCATCCACGTAGAGCAGCAGCGTGGGGGGAGCAATCTGTGGGCAGAGGGTCATGGTCGTCACCACACTGAGTTGGTGTGGGTCTGGTTTGGTTTGGGCAGGTGGTGGGGGTCAGCATGAGGGTCACAGATGTCCTCACACCACCCTCTGCCTCCCTTCACATGGGTCTGGGGGCTACCAGGACATAGAGGTGTCCCCACACCATCTTCTGCCTCCCTTTGCTTTGGTCTGGGAGCCACCAGGACACTGTTCCAGTGGCCTCTAGGGCCATGTAGAGGGAAGCAAAGGGGCACTGTGGCCAAGCCCTGGCTTTCTGCCATCACCATCATGTCAGTGCTGTTGTCACGCTCTGTCAGCCTGAGGACACCCTGGTCCCTCCCACTGTGCTCTGGGCACAGGCTGTCCCTGAGGCAGGGGAACCTGCTGCTCAGTTTAGAGCCTTCTGGGATGTGATCTCTGCTGGGATGGGGAGGCCAGACTGCTGCTGGATTGAGTCCCTGTGCTAAGCTGGTGTGTGGCACAGCACAGCATAGCATGGCATGGCACCAGTCCTCACCTTCTTTTCAAACTCCTCTCCCTGCTTCACCTCACGGGGGTACCCGTCGATCAGGAAGCCCTTGGACACGTCTGCTTTGGCCACCATGGCGTCCCGCAGCATGTCCAGCACCGTGTCCTGCAGGGGGGAGGACAGAGCTGCTACAGCTGATTTGGGACATGACTCCCACTCAGCATCCCCAAGCCCTGCTGCAAACCCCACCCTGGGATGGCAGGGCCAGAGATGCCTGAGCCATGTGCCAGCCAACCACTACCACTACCCCACTGACACCCCACCGTGTGGCAGCTGGTGGCTGGTGAGGACTTACCAGGGGCACCAGCTCTCCCTTCTCCATGATGGCCTGCAGCTTCTTGCCCCGCTCCGAGCCCGAGCTGACCTCAGCCCGCAGCAGGTCCCCCGTGGAGAGGTGGGTGTAGCCATACTTCTGCACAATCTTCTCACACTGTGTCCCTTTCCCTGAGCCAGGGCCACCTGCAAGGCACATGTGTGCCCCATGGGTAAGGAGGGGGAGGGGTACATGGGAAGAGCAGCATAGACATGCAGGAGTCCTCAGAGCTCAGTGACATGTCAGTTGGTGTCCCGAAGCCCCGCACCAAGTGGATGGACAGAGCTCCTCCTGAGGATGCCCAAGTGCTTGGGGGAGTCATGGGCTGCTGGAAATTGACACTCTGATAGCACACAGAGCATCATGACTCAGGTTTTGTCACATTACCTTCCAGGGGTTTGTTGTCACATCAATCCCTACTGGTTTACTGTCACATCACCCCAGATGCTGCCACCCCATGCCTGGCCAGAGGTGGCCTCCTGGTCCCAGCATACCCCATATAGCCTCGAGGAGCCAAGCTGGAACCATGGCCATCCCACAGTGCTTGGAAATAGCCCAGTCAGCCTCCAGCCTTGTTTCCCCAGCCTGGAGACAGAGGGAAAAGGCCTGGGCTGACCCCTACCAGTGACAGGACCCAGACACAGACTTACCCACCACGAAGATGATTTTGTGCTGCTTGAGCTTTTCTGGAAGAGAAAAAGGGAAAAAAATTATCAAGAGCCAAAAGGTCCATCGGGGAGTGAGGTGTCCCCAGGGGGTGCCAGATCCAGGCAGGCATTCCTGGGGATAAAGGGGACCGATCCAGGAGAGTCCTGGGGAGAAGATGGAGAGGGAAGCAGACGTGTGTCCTGGTCACCTGGGCAGGCTGGGATGTCTGGCCACGTCTGAGCACAAGGACCCCATGGCACCTCGGCCATGGGGCTGGTGCCACGTGGTGTCCCAGAGGTGGTCATTGTCCACGGCTCCACTGCAGGCAGGGACTGGCCTCATCCGTCCCTGTGGCTGGCTTCTCACCCCGCTGGGCTAACTGAGGCCGTGGCAGGCTCAGCTTGGCACGGCCACCTCGAGCACCTGGCACAACCCCAGAAGTCCCCGGACCCCAGCATCAGTCCCTGGACCTGGTGGCTGATGTGCAAGTGGCACTGACCACTCCAGCACACTGGCACGGGGTTCTCACCACCTGTGGGATCTGTGCTGTGGGGTGATGCCGAAGAGGGAAGTAGAGCTAAAAATAAACTTGTGCTCCTCTGGGGCCACTTTCCCGTCTCCTGATTACAGCTGGATGAAATTTCAACTCCTTGGCACCCAGCACTCCCCAGGGCTGGGGATGAAGCCAAGTGTCTGGCAGGGACCAATGGGATGTGGGGCATGTGAGGGGGCTGGAGGGACATGGAGGATGGATAGAAGAGAGGGAGGCAAGGACACAGGGGCACATGGAGGGGAGGAGTGCAAAGAGGACCAGTGGCTGCATGTAAGGGGGACAAATGCAGGGGGGATGCATTTGGGAGGGAAGGGGAATGCAGAGGGGGTGGATGCAGGGGGGTTCAAGGGGATGGATAAAGAGGGGACCAAAGAGGTTGGATAAAAGGGGGACAGGGGCATGCAGAGGGGATGGATGCAGGGGAGATCAAGGGGATGGATGCAGGGGGCAACCATGGGAATGGATACAAGGGAGACAGGGAGATGCAGAGGGAATGGATGCAGGGGACACGGAGGGGACAGATGCAGAGGGAATGGATGCAGGGGACACCGAGGGGATGGAAGCAGTTGGAATGCATGCAGGGAGACAGATCACTCACCTGTCGACATGCTGCCGCGGTCCAGGCACAGAAGCACTTAAGGCTGCCAGGAAAGAGCAGGATAAACAACTCAGCACATCAGGTGATGTGACACACCAAGCATCTGGGCAGAAAAGGGTGTCCCTTTTTCGCTATGATAGTGCCCAGCTCCAAGGCCAGGCTGGGGGGATGGGACAGAAGACACAACTCCTGGCTCGGCCCTGGAATAGGGAGCTGAGGGATCTCTGCTTCTGCGGCCATCACTCACCTGGTTCCCAGCAGTCACCCTCCGCATCCGGCTGCGGTAAGGGCATCCCCATGCCGGGTGACGCGTGGTGACGTTGCCGGCTTCCTCCCCTGCCCTGCCCACATCCCAATGCCTGGGGTGCTGCATGACAGCAGGAAACCCGCTTGAGATGCCCGGTGCCACCACAACCGAGGGATGGAGGCAGCACCCCCAGCTGCCCAAGGGCTGGTTTTAGGGGGGTGTCCTAAGGAGGGGGTTGCAGCACCCCAATGCACCCCCAGGACCTCGAGGTGTGTTTGGCCACCCCGCCTGCCCACACCCAACCCCGCAGCACCCGACCTGCTTGGCCACAGCGCGTCACCCCAAACCGGCCGGACAGGGTGCAGGGACGGGGCATCCCGTGGCCAGAGGAGCCCGTAGCCGCTGACAGGTCGTGTTACAACCTCGAAAGGGCAGGGGCTAAGAATGGCCGGACTGAAACCGGCACCGGGTCACATCCCACCAGCGCTGCGGGGACAAAGCCCTGAGATGGCCCCCACGGGGTTTGGGGGGTGCACGACTCCCGAGTCCCTAAATGTGGGGGTGCTGAGACCCAGGACAGCTGGCACAACTCTTGGTGGGGCGATAGGGCAGCCCCGGCGCTCAGTGCGAGCTGGGTGCCTGATCCAGTGCGGTGCCAGTCCCGTGGCTGCAGGGTGGGGGTGATGTGGAGGTGACCGGTCCAGAGGCGATCGGGGGAGCGCTGACCCGTTCGGGTCGGGACTGGGGAGGGGTCTGCAGGATGGCCTCGTAACTCCACAACCAAAGCCACTGCGGGCTGCACCCTGGGGTGCCCCCAGCGACCTCACCCCACCGCCAGCTCCAACCCACCCCTCCCATTCCATCGGCAGCCAGCGTCCCGCAGCCCTTCCCTGGGCCCGGCTGCTCCAGCACCCTCGCAGTGCCCCCGCCACCCCTCGCAGGGGCCAAGCAAAGCCCCCCGCGCTCCTGCGCTGCCCCCGTGCCCGCCGCTGGCGGGGTGCCCCCCGGGCCCCGAGGGGTCCCGCACTGACCATTCCCGCACTGACCCGGCCCCACGGGGGTCCCGCACTGACCAGTGCCGCACGGACCCGGCCCTTAGGGATCCCGCACTGACCAGGCCCGCACTGACCAGGCCCGCACTGACCGGTCCCGCACTGGTCGGGTCCGAGGGGTCCCGCACGGACCCGGCCCCACAGGAGTCCCGCGCGGACCCGGCCCCACAGGGGTCCCGCACGGACCCGGTCCTGAGGGATCCCGCACTGATCAGGCCCGCACTGACCGGTCCCGCACTGATCGAGTCCGAGGAGTCCCGCACGGACCCGGCCCCACAGGGGTCCCGCACTGACCTGGCCCCGCCGCCGCCCGTGCCGTGCCCGCCGGTACCGCTATTTATAGAGCACGGCGGCGCGCGGGGCACGCCGGGAGCGCGCGGCACCGGCAGCGCGAGCGGGCGGCGCGGGGGGACGAGGGGGGACAAGGGGGGACAGCGGGGGACACGGCGGTCCCTGCGCACCCCCCGCACAACCAGCACGGGCAGGACGCGGTTAAACCCCGCACGGCTCGGGGGTGCGGATCCGCCGGCGAGGGGAGCCCCCACCCTGCCGGGCCGGGGTCTGCGGGGCGCCCCGCGGCTCCTGCCTCCGCCCCCAGCTCCTCGCAGGGGAATGCTCTTCATGTTACTGTCCACATGTCGCCTCCCCTTTTCTGCCCCCGTTCCGTTCCCCTGTCCCCATCTCTATCCCTAAGACCCATTCCTGTGCCTGATGTCCCCATTCCTGTCCCATCCCTCCTGTCACCGTCCTTGTCTCTAATGTCCTTGCGTCCCCATCCCATTCCCTTGTCCCCCTCCTCGCCAGCTCCAGGGATGTAAAACCCCGGGGACATTGTGTCCTTGTTAAGATATGATTAGTGAGAGATGCCGGATGCCAAAGCCAATAGTACAGATTTTATTTAACAATAAAATGTGAGGTAGAGAAAGATAAATAGAAAAGAGGGATTGTGTGTGGGGGGAGGAGAGAGAGATTGGTCAAGCGGAAGATTGTCACCACCCGTGGATCCCTCAGCATCCCCTTGGTCCTTCTTCACCCTGGTCTTCATGGTGGTGGGGGTCCCCAGGTTGTTGAAAACTTTTCACTATTTATATATTTTTGCAAATGAAAGCATTACTGCTCATTGGCTACACAGTTCCTTTATTCCATTGGTTAAATAATTCCTTCTCTTCTAATGCTAATTAATCCCATGCTCAGTTTTTCTCTTCGAGTAGAGTCCGTGGTTGCAATCTCCCCTGCCAGAATTACCTTTTACCCAGCTGGAGCTGATTCCATCCACCAGTTACCAGGTTGGCTTTCCTTGCGGATTCTGTGTCCATTATCAGTGATACATTCTTCTCCCCTAGTTTTGTTTACCACCCCTAATCTGAGATAATGCTCGGACAATTGTACCACCTTTATCTTATCTCAAATTCCTCTTACGGTGGCTAAATTTACGTAAAATTTACGCAAAATATCAGGCATCTCTGGCAGGGGGAAGAGGGGCTTCGGTGGTTGCAGATGCTGTCCATCGCATAAGTTGGGGTGATCTCTTTGACTAGTGATATGTGCATGAGCAGTTGCCCTTCCACAGCTTGTCTGGATGTGTCACCTAGATGTGCCAGACCAGAGCCAGTGCCATCGTGCTGCTCCCTGCTGTGCCCACCTCATGGCAAAATCCTTCTGTGGCACCAGACTTTGAGAGAGGGACTCCAAGTACTTGCACTTACCTGCCCTTCCTCCTCCTTTGAGGCTGCAGAGATCTGGTCCCAAGACCCTGTGACCCCCAGGGCACCTGGCTGGGGGTGACAAAAGCTAGGGAGGTCTCAGCTGCCACCTGCCACTGAAGAGGTGTCTCAGAGCTGGAGTCAGCCAGGAACTGGACATGGATCCCACCTGGCCATGCTGGTCACCTTGCCACATCCTCCTGAGTGTCCAGGGACAGCGCTGCTGTGGGCTGGGGATCACTACCATCATCCCCAAAAACCCATCCAGAGCCAGGGCTCAAGGTAACAGACTTCAGCAATATTTATTCCTGTACAAACAATTACAAAACATGGGTGCCCCACTGCTTCCCCCAGCACCAAGCCCCTCAAAACCCCAGCCACAGCCAGAGGGAAACTGAGGAATGGATTCCTGCCAAGGCTCAGCACCCAAACCTGCCATATTTAGGTGCTTTCCCCAGATCTACTTCTCTGCTGCTGAGACATTAATAACAAAGTTCTGTCTCAGCCACAGGGTGCCAAGAGGCACCACTGCCCCCTACTACCTGCCCACTTCTAAATTATTTATAAGTAGCTGCTGGCCCTTTGTTACCACTAATGAGCAGCCCCTGCTCACTCCTTCATCCAGGAATTACAAGTACAAACCCCAGGATCAGAAGCGGGGAGAAAACAAAAAAAGCCAAAACCCCCAAAAAGCTCCCCAAAATCCCATCTTTCAGTTAGAAAAGGTTTTGGCACAGTGGGGTGCAGCGGTGCTGGGAGGGGTTGGTGTTTTTAGGGTACTGGGACAGGGAAGGTGGCAATGTCACCCCCATGGGGTCCCACCAAAAACTGTGGGGGTTCTGCTGCGGGAAGGATGACTGAGGACTGGGATGAGGGGGGCTGAGCTCCAAGAGAGGGTCTCCCCACCCAGAGGGAAACAGTCTCTGTGATGACCCCAGAAGTGATGCAAACCAAAACTGAGCCAAGGGGACCTGGAACCCCCTTAGAGGCTCACAGGGGCTGCAATATGCATGGACCAGTATGGGGCAGGATATCATGCCCAGGTATCCTGCACATGGAGGGGCGACACTCCAAATCTTACATTCACCACCTGGCCCCCCCAAAAACCAGCTCTAAACCCAACACATCCCAGGTGCTCCAGGAGCCACCAGGCACAACAGCAGTGGTCCTGTGGGAGGCAGCTGGTGGCACTCTGATGCCTGGATCTCATCACTCCCAGGGGGATGCAGGGGAACCCCCATCCATGCCAGCTGCAGGGGTGCGCCCGGCAGGCGTGGGGGAGCCTCTAGGTCCAGGTGGGGTGGGAGAAGGTGATGTTATAGAGGCCGGCCCAGCTGGCAAAGACTCTTTTCTCAGTGATGAAGCGGTGGTGGTTGCCCCTGCGGCTCCGCTCGTTGTGGATGTAGGTTGTGCACTCGTCGGGGCCCTTGGGCTCGTAGTAGTGGTAGGGCAGGCGGCGGGGTGGGGGGTGGCGGCTGCAGCGGGGAAAGAAACATTGTGTGAGCCCCGTGGAGGGGTCAGGGTGCTGGGGTGGGGGCCTGGGGCTCTCCTTACCCGCAGTAGCTGGGTGGCACCATGCCATAGACGTGGATGGCATCACACAGCTCCACTGCGATCACCATGGTGAACCAGCCAGTGCTGAGCCACGAGCGAGACTTCTCTCTGGGGAGGAAAAACAACAGGAAGGATGACAGCAGTGAGGTGATAATGGACCCTCTCAGTGTCCCCAGTGTGCCTCAGGGATCCCCAGCTCAGTGCTGCAGCCCATGAAGCAGCTCCAAGAGTCAGCTCTGTCTTGGGAACCTGGAGAAAGGGGGACACAGCACAAGAGGTGGCTCTGAGGTACCTGTCCTTGCCTGTCTCTCCCCGAAACAGGTCATCAAACTGCTTCATGCGGCCGGGGGAGACAACATAGGCGGTCATGTTGGGGAATGAGGCGCAGACGCGCTGGATGATCTTCAGGAGGCTCTTCTGCATCTTGGTGGGCGGCCCCCAGAAGATGAAGATGGTCTCTGGGGTCTTGTTGACAAACTCCTGGGGCCGCTTGAGGACACGGTAGAGGCTGGAGTGGGCCACCACGCGGAAGCTGGTCTTGTTGCCCACATCAGCACTGTAGCCCGTGGTAGGAGCATCGTTCATGCGGATGGTGCACTCAGCCCCGTCGATGACTGTGCCCAGCTGGGTGCCCAGGAGGTGGCTGGAGCTGGTGACAATGACGCATTGGTGGCAGCGGGCAGTCAGGGTCTGGTGATGACAAGTGCCGTCAGCAGGTGACTTGTGGTGTCACCGTGAACAGGGTTCTGTTCCCTGCAGAGCCACTGTCCTCGGGAGGGGGCAGTTTGGCTGGGTGTCAGCAGAGGGACAGACCCCGTGTCACTGCCGAGGCCTGGCCCTGCTGCCCAGCTCGTACCTTGTTCCCACAGACAGGCAGGTACCCGCTTTTCACCCCCCACTTCTTGAGGTCGGGGGGCCGGCGGGCTCTGCCCCGCAGGCGGCTGTAGGGGAACACCTCGCTCCCGTTGCCAGAGCTGTAGATGATCAGCAACATGATCAGGGCAAAGAGGACCCCCAGGGCGGCGGCGCGCTGGCTCTGCGGGCGGGGGGAGAGCATCAGCCGCTGCCCCCATCCCACTGTGGAGCATCCACCCCGCTCCCACGGCATCTCCAGCAGGATGCCTGCTGTCCCCACGAGGTCCCCGAGGTGATTATCTGGCACTCACCGTGTTGCCACTCATGTCTCTGTGCCAGCCTCAGCACACAGTGATCGCTGGCGTCCTGCGAGCACCTGCAAGGCATGTGGTCACCCCCAGCCTGGCCCATCGTCCCCAGGCTGCTGGGCTGGTGGGGCTACAGGAGCAGGTGTACACGGGACAAGTCTCCAGGTACCCCTTTGAAGAGGAGAACAATCCCCCGGAATTCATGAGGGGAAAAGAAATGCTGTGGACAGAGGCTGGGCAGACTCCGGGGTGTGGAAGAGCCAAATCCAGCCGCAACTTGTGCCTGGGCGATCCCCACGTTAAGCTGGGTCCAGGGAGGATTATCTTCCTCTCGTGGGGATGAAACCACTCAAACCGCAGGGTTAGGGAGGATCAACCTGCTGCTCGTGCAGTGAAATTCCATTAAAACCAGCGCCAGAGGAGTCTTGGATCAGGAGGAAATGGAAGGAAGGGAGACCTGCCCCACTCAGTGCACGGGACTGCATCCATTAGACCTGCAGGGACCCCTCCAGCCCCAGGACCCACTCTACCTTCCTCTCAAAGCGGACTAACCCAGTTTAGTTTTGGGAGCCCTGGTTAGTGTGCCCCAGCCATTCCTGGAGCGCTCCAAGCAAGTGGAAATTAAAAACCACTGAAGCCTCTTTACTAATTGTCACAAGGAAAATTATGCAACAGCCTGAGATCAACCCCTGGGGGGAGCTGACAGCTCGAAACGCTCTCAGGGCTGCTGCTGGTGGTGCCAGAATGTACCAGCCTGCCCGGGGACCCCAGGCCATGGCGGGGAGTGGTGATGCTGGGGAGCTTCATCGTGCAAAGGCCGGGGACGCTGTGGGACCCCCACTCCCGGACCCCACTTCGCTCCCTCCATAGCTCTCGGGCCATGTGGGACCCCACAGAGGGGTCCCAGCGGGAGGACCCCGCGGCCTTACCTGGTGGGGGTTGTCATGGGGACTCCGTCACCTCCTCCGCCCCGCGGGCGCCGGGGGCTGCCTGGCCCCTCCAGCGGGCTCGCCCATGGCCGGCATCGGGGCTCACATCGCCGTGCTGCGGGAAAAGCCTGCTTCAGATCCGGCCCTCTTATCCGCCGGGGTCCCCCAGCCCCGGATGCGAACCCTCCCGCCCTCCGGGAAGGGAAAACCCTCCCGGCCGCCGTTGCGAACCTCCCGCTACTCCTACTTGCGAGTCCTCCCCCGCCGCGGGGAGCATCCCCCCACCCCCGGCAGCGGCCGCGGCGACACGAGAGGGAGCCGAACCCTTCCTACCCCTCCATCCCCCGTGCACCGGCCCCGGGGGCAGGGGCCGCTCCCCCGCCCGGCCACGGTGCGTTCCGCCCCTGCACCGGCTGAACGGGACCGGCGGGGACGGACGAGCTCCACCGAGCGCTCCGCGGTGCGCCTGGTACCGCTGCCGATATCGGTATCGCCGCCGCTGCCGATGCCTCTACCGTTACTGATATCGCCTCCGACACGGACTGTGCCGCTGCCGCCGCCCAGGCCGGGTCCTAGTGCCGCCCTCCCGGGATGGCGAGCACCGCCGGGTCCTAGTGCCGCCCTCCCGGGATGGCGAGCACCGCCGGGTCCTAGTGCCGCCCTCCCGGGATAGCGAGCACGGCTGGGAAAGGCCAGGACTGATCCCCCGGTCCTCGAGGGCACCAGTGCGGGCAGCGGGGATGGTGGCAGCGGGGATGGTGGCAGCGCTGCCCGGCTGTGCCAGGAGCATCACGCCGTGCCCAGCACATTGCTGGGATGCCGAGGACTCCCCCGCGCTGGCGGGGAAGCCCAGGGCCCCGCTCTGGGGGGTTTCGTGGGGCAGCGAGGGGGCTCCACCGCTGGCAGGGACCTGCATCCCTGACGCCTGTTCGGAGGGATTCTGGCTCCGCTGTGCCGGTGATGCCTTGCCCTGCGTAGGGCTGTGGGAGCTGAGGCAGCAGGCAAAGAGCTTCACGAGCTCCTCGGCTGCTGATGCTCTGCAGGAAGCAGCCCTGACATCACCCCCAGTTCCTGGACCACTCACTCCTCACTGCACCCCAGTATCGCTGCCCCTCCTCTCCCCCCTGGCCCCCCAGACACCACCGGACCCACCCAAACATGTGGTATCTGTTCACATGTTCAAAGGGCTGCTGTGGACTCAAGGCTACACAAATTCCCATGGCATGTCCCAACTCTCCAGGGACATGAGAGCTGCGAGTGCCCTGTGACAACCCAGCAGCACTAAGCCCTGTGGGACTGAGGATCACCCCAGACCCAGCACCTATCCTGCATAGATGCAGCTGCTGGTTCCCAAATAACCTCAACTGCTTTCAGCACCCTCTTCCATGTTTAGGCTCAGCTTGTCACCTCCCCCTCTTATTTATAGCCTGGCAGCCTGTAAGGAGCTGTTGTGTATCCCCCCTCCTGCACTCCCTGTCCTTTCCTGCAGCCACAAGGGGCACAGCAAGGGGCACCACTGAATTAAAAACAGTTTTAATGGCCACGTTTGCTTTGGTCTGAATCCAAGGACACTTGTGACAAGGCAACTCGGAGCTCCTAGGGCACATGTGGCTCCACCTGAGGGGATGCAGGCAACAAGCAGCAGAAGGCAGAGCCTGGATTCAGCTGCCTGCACCCCACATCCAGCACTGTCCAGAGGGCACAAGTGGGGCAAGTACCATAGTAGAGCTTTCTCCCTGTGAGAGACACCAATCTGTGACCCTGGCAGGGCTGAGCATTTCTGCCCCATGTCCTAGCAGAGTCCAGCAGCATGTCTAATCCTGCATTAAATATTCCTCCTAGGAGAGAGCAGAAAACCAGGTCTCTGTGTCCATCCAGGCAGGTGTTTGGAGCTGGTTGGACTGCATGAGTCCAGCTCATGCTCCCCATGTACCAACAGGGGGTTCCCAGCCCATCCACGAGGGGAAACAGGCACTGCTGCTGCAGAGATGGAGATTCCCTGCTCCAGGGCTTGGCAAAAGATGTCCAACCGTGGCACTGGCAGAGCTGAAACATGTTGCTGCAGGATGAGAGCTGCCCTGCTGCCGAGGTTCCTGCTGCCTCACCCCATGGCTGGCACCCTACCTGCCTGCCCAGGATGAGTGGTTGAAGACAATGTTCCCCCTCTTGGCCCAGCGGGAGAAGATGGCTTTCTCGGTGATGAAGCGGTGTCCAGCACGGCGAGCTTGCTCGTGCATCAGGTACGTCTTGCACTCGTCCAGCCGGCCCTTCTCAAAGTAGTGGTATGGCACGCTGGAGTGGTTCTTTTCCCTGGCAGGAGAGAACAGGGTGAGTGTGGGACTTGGGGAGACATTGCAACACCCCACGCCTGCCCCTGCCACCCCCCCACACCTGCAGTAGCTGTCGCTGACCATGCCAAAGACATTGATCTGCTCGCACAGCTCCATGGCCAAGATCATGGTGAACCAGCCCGTGCTCAGGAAGGAGCCAGATTTCATCCTGCAAAACATCATGGAGTGGGTGGCACTGTGCTGCTGGCTCACCCACACTATAGTGCTTGATGGGCAGACAGGTGGTGCATCGGGGGGGCCCGATGGGGCTCCTCAAGGAACCAGCAGTACCTGTTCTTCCCTGTCTCCTTCTGGAAGACATCATCACAGTATGTCATCTTCTCCTCAGTCAGGGTGTAGATCTGCACCTGGGGGTACTTCTCCATCACCTTGAGCAGTGCCTGGTAGGTTGAGCCCTTCTCCCTGTTCATCTTCTTTGCTGGCCCCCAGATGACGTAGAGGGTATCTTGGGACTGCTGGAAGAAGTAGGGCTGGTTCCCCAGCAGCAGCGGAACGCTGGTGTGTGAGACCACCCGGACAGTGCAGCGTGTCCCCACATCCTGCTCGTAGCCGGTGGTGGGGGCATGGTTCATGCGCAGGACACACTCCTGCCTGTCGATGGCCTGTCCCAGCTGGGAGCCCAGCATCTGCCCCGAGCTAGAGACGATGGCACAGTGGTGGCACAGCACTCGCTCCAGCGGCTGTGGGGAGATTCAGGGTCAGCTCCTGCTTCCCTCCCACAGCAGCTGGACACACCACAGCCCCTGCCTGTCCTTCCCAAAGGACAGGGAAACTGAGGCACAGGTGGGCTGAGCTGTCCCGCCAGCCCCAGCGCTGCCCCATCCCCACGCACCTTCCCATCGGGAACGCGGCTGTATCCCTGGAAGCTGCGGACGCTGGATGCGGCGGGGCTGTCCCGCAGCCCCGGGGCTGGACAGCAGGGCTGCGAGCGGGTGCGGTAGCACAGCACGGTGAGCAGCATCGCCACCACCACCGTGCACACCAGCGTTAGGAACAGCCCGACCTAGAAGCAGAGCGGGGAGAGTTCTCCGGACCCGTCCACGTGCACCGGCCCCGTGCCGGATGCCGGTGGCTCCCTGGCCATGAGGGAGCTGCCCCTCGGAGGATGCTGAGGTACCGGGCCCGGTTCACTTCCTGCAGCGGCGATGCCCGCACGCCCTTCGGGCTCCATGCCGCCGGCGAGCACCGGCCGCAGCCGGGCTCAGCCCCCTCCAGCACCAATTTTAGGGTCCCACCGGTCCCTCGCCCCTGCCCCAGCGGGTACTCACCAGCGTCTTCATCCTCGGGGGGCTGCCAAATCACCGGGAGGGTGGGGGCTCGCCGCCTGCAAGCGGAGCGGGCTCAGCGGCGGCACCCCGGGGTGAGGTCGCCCAGCGGGATCCCCCCGGTCCCCCAAGGCCCGGGGTTCCCCCACCACGCCTCGCGCCGGGACCTCCCCGAGGCCATTACCGGGATCCCCCCACGCACCCTCATTCCCACGACCCCCGGGGTCTCCCCACGTGTCCAGTATCCCCCTCCGTGTTCCGGTTCCACGGGTGCCGCCCCGCCGGGCAGAGGTCGGGGCCGGGGCGTCCCCCCGGCGCGGCGTCCCCGGTTCCCGGTGCCAGCCCCACTCACCGAGCCGGGAGCCCCCAGCGCCGCCACCGGCGGGTCCCGCATGCCGCCCGGAGTGGGGCTGGCGGGCCGCGGCGGGGCCAAGCCGAGCGGCCACTGCCGGGACTGGCACTGGGACCGCCCCCAGCTCCGCCCCGCGACCCGGCTCCTCCGGGGACGCGCCTACCCATGCCCGTGAACTCGTGCCCGGCCCACCGGGACCGAGCCCGGCACCCACCTCGCATGTTCCGATACCGATCCCCGCCTCTCTCCCTGCCGTGTGCCTCGGTAGCGACCCCACGGCTCTTTCCCCCTCTTACTCTGCCCTCTCAGGCTCCCTTCCCGCTGGAGGAGTCCTGCAGCCTCCCTGTTCCCTGTGCTCTCTCACCTCCGTGCACCACCAGCTCCCGATGATCCCGGAAGGGTCCGGAATGGCTCAGGAGTGGGACCAGGTCAGGTGAGACCCTCGGTACCCCAGACCCCATCCAGGGGGCCGCCCGTCATCTGCAGCCCCTCCTGCCAGGGTCAAGCCACAGAGTACCCTCTCTGTCCCCAGAGCCAGCTGCCTGTTGGCCCAGGGCTTGGCATGGACTTTGACTGGAAGTGATAGGAACACCACTGAGATTCTGTACAGGATGCAAAACCGGATGGGGAGGCCACGCCTGGAGCTTCTTAGTCAACACTGAATGCTTCCATTGTTTGCTTCCTTCTGACCCAGCCCAAAACCATCCTTGTGGGGCAGGCGCCGCCCAGGCCAGCAGGTGAGGAACAGGGAAGGGCAGCAAAGGGTTTGACAGCTTAGCTTGGCCTGGCAGCCTCTGCAAGAGCTAGAAAAAAACCTCCAGCCAGAGCCTCACCTCCGGACCCTCTGCTGGCTCGTGAAGCCAGATTCACCTGTGGCCCTCGGGGTGTCACAAGCCACCAGCATCACCCCCAGGCAGGATGGGAGACTGTAGAACATGCTGGTGGCAGGAAGTTAACAGTACATGCAAGAAAGGTTAGAGTACCCCAAATCTGCCCTCCCTAGGCAGGGTACAGCAGCCCAAGGATGGCAGAGCCAGCATGAAGTTGGGCCAGGTTCTCTTTGGTGCTTCCCTGCCTGACCTCACCAGCAGGACATTTTTAGCAGGACGCCATGCACTGCCAGGGCCATGCAGCTGAACCCACCCTGGCAGGCTTGTGGCACTCCTTGGCATGGGCAGAGGACAGGGAGTGAGACCTTACAGACCTTTATTGAGGGTGATCCTGCTCACCGTGGTGCAGGGGAGCTGCCAGGGCAGCAGCTGCTGTCAGGAGAGGAAACCCCACGGAGGAAGGACACCATACGTGCCTGCTCAGCCCCAGCCTGGCTGGCACATGGGGCCTTGTCCAGGGCAGGAAACCAGCCAGGACTGAGAGCTGTGATGGGAACCATACCCAACACTTCCCTGTGATCCAGGACATCTCCTCACCACCCCCTCAGTTGGGTGGGATGCAGAGGATAGCACTGCCCCTGTACCCTCAGCACACCCACCCTCATGGGAGTCCTTCTTCAGAAAGGCAAGAGCCCCCAGCACTGAGATTAGCCCTTCCAGAAGCAAATGGAGAAAGCAAACCTGTTCTTTCCAAGCCCAAAGTCTCATTTCTCTCCTCTCAGACTTGAATAAAAAACCCCCCACAAACCGTAGGTAAACTTTTAAATAAAATTCCCAGAAGGAACAAACTACTGGGCAGAGCCAGAGCTGAGGGGAAGGAGTGCCCAGGGAGTGGGCAGGGCAGTCCCAGCTGAGGAGCAGGTCCCTCAGCAGGGGCTCTGGTCCCTCACTTGATGAGCCTTGGATGAATCCTGCTTCTCTTTGGTCAGTGAATTGTAAACTACAGGTTTAGTCTCTGCAGGAGGGAATGTGGGAGCAGCTCAGTGCTGGGCACCTTGGAGATGTCTGCCTGGAGCTGCAGGAAAAGTCTTTTCCTGGCTATGATGCTGCAGCGTGGGCACCTCCTCATCTCCTCAGATGGGCCTTCAGTCTGATTTCTTGGCAGGTTTCCTGCTCTTCCACATGATGAACATTATAAAAACACCTGCCATGGGAGAGAGAACAGATTCAGGTAGGAAACTTTTAATTCCAGGCACTTCTACAACACCTGGTAATGAGAAACAGAATCTCAGCAGAGAGAGCAAGAAAATTCTGCTGTCCAGAGGCTCAAACAGCCAAAGTCACACATAAACACAGGCCCTAGTCCCTGTGCCAGGCTAAGCTGCAACAGTAACCACAGAGAGTGTCACACATTAGCTAAACCCCTAGCAACACTCTTCTCTCTTCCTAATTTAGAAGTTTCTAATTAGAACAACAGAAATAACTCTCACCTATAAATAGCAGCAGCAGCAGCCCGGCTGCCACAGGGATGATAACTGCGTACTCCCGAGGCAGGAAATACTGGTGGATCCCATGGTCGCTGTCGATGAAGGGCTGCAGGGACAGAGAGGGTGTCAGCAGGTGGGCACAACACCTCCAGGTGCAGCCTCGAGGTTTTGGGAGAAACATGGAAATATCTGGTGTGAGACAGCTAAAAAAAGGGTGCCCAGACCTGCATGTGGCTCAGCCACAGAGACCAAGAGTGTGTGGGCCGTGAAGGGTTTGGTGTTCAATGGACAACGAGGGGCGGCTATGGGGCTGGCACAGGGTCCCACAGCCCCGGGGGCTCGGGGCGGGCAGAGAAGAATACAGCAAACCCCTGTCTCTCTGCCCTGCAGAAGGCAGCAGCTGACACCGGCTCTGCTCCGTGGTTATCGCAGCAGGATCCCTCTGCAGAGGCCAGTGGAAGGCTCTGGACACTAGGGAGCAGTGTGAGGATTCCCACACAGCAGCGAATGCTCCTCCGGCTCTGGGAATGCCGGGAGCACAGACACGGTGCAGGCAGCAGAGTGAGCAGATGCAAGAGGGGAATTCAAAGCCCTTGGAGCTGGAGGAGAAGCTGGCGGGATTTCAGACCTTAGCCCAAGGCTGAACCTGGCCTCTCACACCTGGAAAGCTCGTGGGGAGAAGTGTCTTTCCAGGGAGAAAATCACTAATGACCTCAGCTGATGTGTGCCCACATCAGAAGTGGGCAGCCTCACGATCAATTTCCCAGAGCCCAGCATTCCCTAAACTCCTGTCCTCCCTACCAGGCTCCAGATCTGTTAAGATTTGTCTCTTTCCATGTTTCCCTGTGTCATCTCCCACCAGAAACAGGAATCTGGGAGATGCAAATGTGGACATTGATGACTACACCTCCATCAGGGCCAGGTTTCAACTCTTCCCAATAGCTCATCTACTCCTAGCTGGGTCAGCCCATCTTGGAACTGCAGGTGGGCACCACGATCAATGTTTGGTCTTGCCCAGGCAAGGCCAGGAACACCCAGATGGGAAAATGTCTGCGCCAGCACACAGAGGAAGATCTGCCCTGAAATTTTTAACCCAAGAGGCAAGAGACCTTCGGGCACACAGACACATTATCACCTGAACAAAGACCAGGAAAACATCTAAGTACGGAGTGACTGGGATTATATTGGCCAGAGGAACTCCGTACCAGTACGATGATCCAGAGTGTGTAGTAAACAAAGAGGACGAGGCTGAAGGTGACCAAGCCAAACCCAACGAGCTGGTCCGTCGCTGTGGCCTGCAAAGGGAGAGGCGGTCAGAGCGGGATCCCCAGGGCAGCGCTGTGCAGGAGCGGCTCACGGCACCCGCTGCTGGCTACGTGACCGCACTGCTGCGGGGCCCGGACACCGGGAAACCCGCAGCAGGGGCACCGAGACACTGCGGCGGGATAATCCATGGTGGGCAGCCCTGCCGCAGGAAGCTCCCTCAGCCAGTTCACACACACATCCTAAGGACCGATCCGGCCGGCCCCGGGAGGCGGCCGGGCCCGGTCTCTCCGCAGCGACAGCAGCCAGGGAGCCTCGGGATGGCTCCGGGCCGCAATTCAGCCCAAGCTCTCCGTGCTACCGTGCCGAGCTGGACCCTCCCTCCCCCGCCATGGCGTCCCGCTCCGGGCCCGGCCCGCACTCACCATGGCGTCCCGGCCTCCTCCCCGCCAGCCCCGCCTTTCCGGCGCGGCCACCAATCAGCGAGCGCCCCGCCAACCCCGCCCCGGGAGCGGCCAATCAGCGGGGCCGGGCGGGCGCGAAGCCCCGCCCCGAGCTCCGTCACCTCCCGGAGCCGCGAAACGCCCGGAGAGGCGGCGGGACGGGCCCGGGATCGCGGAGGGAGAGAGCGGCGGGGCCGGTTCTGGCACGGGGGGAACGCTGCGGAAGAGCAGCGCTCCTCCTTCCTCTTCTCACTCGCAGGTCTGAGATCATTGGTACAGCTCGGGCTCCTGCTCCCTCAGTGCCGTTGCCCTTACCTGTGAACAGGGGACTCTGGTTGCATGTAGCACCTGTGCCCGGGACCGATGGCAGTGACGGATCCTGGCACCAGCTCCATCGCCCGGGACACTGACATCCCACGCCCCAGCCGGGGGCACGGGGAGGAAAGGAATGAGCGAGACAGAAGAGAGAAGCGGCTGCCTCCCCTTCCTGAAACAAGGGAAAAGGGAGGACCGTGCTTGGGACTCAAAGGTGCACTGACCTTTGTGTGGCCGCGCTGTGGGAAAGTGGAAAAGGCAAAAGCTGTTCTCTCCCAGGGCTCCTGCTCCCCTCCCGCCCTATTAGGCATCAGTGATGAGTATCTGGGCACTGAATTTGGCTCACCCTCCATTAAGGGGGCGGCGAGCCTATGGTGGCCAAGGGGCTTCTCAGGCCCTGAGGATCCAGAGGTGTTTATTCTCTGGAGCCCTGCTGGGCTGTGGCCCAATCCCCCAGGTGAGCCTGATGAGGCTGCCCCAGCAGGAGAGGCAGTTTAGGCAGAGCCTAGGCTGGGACAGAACACAGGACAGTGCTGGTGACTCAGGCAGGTGTCACCTTTCCCCAGGATTGCTGCTGTGCTGCCAGCTGCCCTCTCCAGCCCTCTATCTCCAGGGAAGGGCTGGCAGGGATCTCTGCTCCCAGTTGCCAGAGCAATCGGAGAAGGCAAAGCAAAACTATTCTAGGCCCGAGCATGCCCTTCTCACCCTCTAGCAGATATTTAAAACAAGAAACAAGAGCAAGAAGAATCAGTGTGAAGTACCAAAAAAACCTTTATTTTTTTCCCCCCAAACCATAACATTTGACATTATATTGATTTCCTCATATATTTGTTATTTCTCTACATTAGGAACCAGATACAGAAAATACAAACACGATCTGTTGAATCAAAGACGGCACAGCATTCCGTTAGAAAAAGAAACAAAAAAACTAGAGGAGCAAGATAGAAATGGTGAAAAACAGTCATTCCCTCCAGCCCAAACTTTCCAAGAATCATCATCAAAATAGAGCAGTGGAAGTAGCTTCTCTTTCTAAACACACTTCTGCTTTAAGACAAAAGTTAGATTTATCTTTAGATTTTCAAAGTAAAAAAATGTTAAACTATCTTTCAAGCAATTTTGGAAGTTTGCATAGACCCATTCCCTTTCCAAAAATATCAGCCATCTCTCTATAGAATCTGATACAAATCGAGTGTGCCTCAGCCGAAGGTCACCAAGCTCAATTCACTTTCAAGAAAATAAAACATGATCTCCCTTTCCCCTCCCTCCCCCCACAAAAATATGGGCTCTACCGTTATCCCGTGTGTTTGAGGCAAGTTCCCAGGCTCAGCGGCATCCCTCGCTCAGAGCTCCACCCAAATTCCTTTTCATTTCCCAGGTTTCCACGCCCGCTGCCTCCCGGCGGGGCAGAGGCGCTCTGGAGGCAGCGGGATGGGAGGGCGCAGGGAGAGGGGGCTGATGGACACAGCTCTCAGGAGGGAAGTGGGAGGAATTTTGCATTCATCAATCCCTCCCGCAGCGAGGAAGTGGCTTTTCAAGGACAAACACCTGCGACCAGGCAGAGTTTGTAGGAACTTGTCCCTGGGGACTGGCCTTGTCCAAAGGGCTCAGTCACCAGAGCAAGAACTCAGCTAGAGACCAGGTGGGGCAGCAGGGATGGGGCAGGAGGGGGGTCTGCAGCCCCCGGGTAAGGCAGCGAGGAGGGGAGGGGGAGCCCCTCACCAGGAGGGGGTTCACTGTGGTGCTCTAGCGTACCTGGAGTGAGGTTTTCCCAGAGGTTCCTGGCAGCAGTGCAGAGACCAGCTGCACTGCCACCCGCTTAAAAAGAAACAGCAACGACAAAATAAATAAAACGTCAACCCCTCCTATTCAGATGAGAATGAAATACTACTTCTTCAGGCCTCCACCTGGTTTGGAACCCTCTAAAAACTGAAGCAAAAGTTTAAAAGGGCTTGTTAAACTTTCTGCAGGGGGCAAAGTGATGTGGCAATGAGGGGGGGAGAAATCACACGCCTGCTGCCCATCACTGCAAGGGTCAGAACAGCACAAGGCCCCCATTTAAAGTGCTGACCATACAAAAGATGATGATGAGGGAGCAACATCCTTCTCCCCCTTTTCCCATCACAATTTCCAACTGAAATCCATCTCCTTCACCAACTAACGACTAAGCCTATTCTTCTGCACACTCAGTTTTATATTGGTTTTAAAAAAACAGAAAAAAAGTTAGTAAAAAAGTTACACTGAATTTCCTAACGCTTTGCAATGTGCTTCCACCAACTAAAGGTCTAGAAAACAAGAGCAGAGCCCACACGTTTTGCCTGATCCTGAGACTGAAGCAGAGAGCCAGCTCTGCTCCTCAGGGCCAGCCAGGCATGAGCAGCCCTGCTCGTCAGCATCAGAGACCCAGGGGATGCAGAGTCTTGCCAATAAGGTCCTTTAATTTGTTTAAGTCACCTCTGAATCCCCTGAGAAGGGGAACAACGTGGGGAAGAACATTCCCCCCTAAGCCCCCCTGAAATAAAATATCAATGAAACAATAATGCAGTCAAAAAACACCAGCCTGCTGGGTTTGTATTAAAAAAAAAAATCCATAAACTTCACAACAAAAAAGAAAAACCCAAAAGAAACTAGCCAGCGGTTTGGGTCTGGAAAATGATTCACTTCCTAAATGTTCAAAGTCCAAGGAGGCACAGGCAGCAGCGATGCCACAAGGAAAAAAGTGCTCATGAGATGCAGGTTCCTGAGGCAGTGGTGAGTGTGTGGGACAAGTGACCTCACAGCCACCACCTCGGGTGCCCACGGCTGCCTAGGGACTGCTGGGCATTGCTTGTGCTGGAGGCACAGCAGGAGCTCTGCATGGGATCTACAAATAGGAACAGACTGCTCCTTCCTCCCTCCAGATCTGCTCCAGCTGCCCCAGCTCCATCTGTGCTGTGCCAGGCTGGATGACTAGGACTACTTACTCACTCAAAACCAGGGGCAGGAGAGCTAAAAAGCCACACAAAGACCAGGATCTGTGGAGGCACTAATGTGGAGACAAGGAAGAAATACCCTATGAGACACAGTTACCAGAAATGCAAGCAGTGATGTGCCAAGCCCAGGAAGAGAAGCCAAAGACATGCCCAGGTTGGCCACAGTGATGCAACGGAGCAGGTTATGCCTCTGCCAGCCTGGGAAGAAGAGACCAGTGCTCTCAAAAGCTCACTTCTCCTCTTGCTTTGCTGGGAAGATACTCCTCCCTCTGTCCCACTGATTTCGTGACATGCTGAGCTGCCAGTGCCTCGGAGCAGCCGACTCCTGCCAATGGAGGCCAGAAGAATGCCCTGGGATCCCAACTGCTCTGACAGTGACTGCCATTGTTCTTCATGGGAACAGAAGCAAAGCAGCAGAAGTGAGCTGGGTTTTGGCCTCTTTCCTGGCTTATGCTTGCTCCTTTCAAGTCCTGGCTGGATCTGATTTCCTGAGGGGCTTTGTTGGCCCCTGGGGAGCAGCCAGACCCTGGGCTCTGCACTGCATCCACAGACAGGGCAGAACAGCCACTGCTGTCCGAGCCTCCTTCTGCCCTCACCCTGACCTGAGCAGACGGTCAGGCCAGGCCTGGCTTTCTGGCACTGCCCCAGGGAAAGAGAAAGACAAGCAGTTCTCTCCTTCCTGCAGACACGTGGCACCCCAGGAACAGGGCAGGATGCTCAGCAGCCTGCAAGTGGTGCCAAACCTACCCAGGCTGAATGAAGAGATCACCATTAAAAAAACCTAACAAGTGTGAAAGAGCTTTTGTTCTAGACAGTCTCAAAAATCCAACACTTTTTCCTTACATTAAACCAAACCAAGGTGTTGTCTGTATCCCCTTTTTACCCTAATTCAAATTTAATTCCCTTTGAAGGGAAAGAGTGGAAAAGATGCATATCCTATATGTGGTCTGTCCAAACACAGAAAGAAACCTCCTGACTCAGAGAGAAACCACCAAAACAGAGTAAGCAACTGTATAGTTTTACCACACTGCTGAGCACCCTTCCCATGCAGCATCCTTAGCTAGAAGGGGGAAAAAAAAGCTAAATCAAGGCCCTTTCATTCCTTGTTTCTCATTCTGCCAGATTCCCTTTTCCAGTAGCTCATCTGCATGCATTCTGGCCAAAGAGACCACAGTTAATGTTTTTTTTTCTCCTTTAAAAGAGGCTTTACAATAACTAAGAATTTGAACAATGTGATCAGTTACAAGTCTTCCCTTGCTGAACAGGATGAGTGTGTGCCTGTACACACACACAAGTGTCAGAGGGGAGCCAGGTCCCAGAGTGTGGAATTGCTCCAAGGGCTTGGCTGCTGAGTGCTACCACAGTACACTGGCAAAAGAGGAATGGGCACTACACAGAAATAGCTTATCAGCTGAGGGGCTCTGGACAGGGAGGGCTGCAAGCACAGCCTGCTGCTGGCCCACAGCTGGGAACTGCCCAGATCCTTGCTGGCAATTCAGCTGCCAGGAGAATCTCCACGTGGGAGCTGAAAGGGATCAACATCTCTGCCACACACTGCAAGGAAAAGTGTCAAACAACTGCAGAAACCAAACCCAAAGAAGAACAATTGAAAGATCAACCAGAGAACAGTTTGAAGCCTTGTCAGAAGAGTTCACTCACCACAGAGCAGGTCAGAACAGCTGCTGTGGCTAATGCAGCAGCAAACACTCATTCTACCCTTGAAGGCAGAGACAGTAGCTTTTCCCCAGCCCCAGAAGGAACCAGCTCAGGCACAGATCTCTGCTGACAAGGCAAGAAAGGCCAAGCAACACCAAATCCCTTACTGGCCCAGGCCAAGAGAGGCAATCGACATCACCACCACAACAGAGAGACCACTGCAGTCAACTGCATCCAGCTCTGGCCCAGGGAAGGGCTGTCAGACAAGATTCTTTTCACAGTTCAAGAAAGGCAGTTCCCTTCCTGAGCCAATGAAACAAGAAAAAAAAAAAAAAAAGGCTTTGTATTCCAAACTCCAACAGGACTACTTGCTGAATCAGTCCAGCAAACACAGATTATACTCCTGGAATAGTGAGAAGATGCCTCCTCCAGGTAAAATCTGTAACCTCTAAAGTGCTCCTGCTAATGCTAGCTGATGAACACCCCGTTCCATGCCCAGCAGTGGAGGGGCTGCTGCAGTCAGTGGTGTGATGAGCACTCACATTTAACCATTCACCAACTCCCAGCTGGATTGCGGTAGTTTTCTGAAATGCACTTTTGGGAAATATTTCCTATGAGAAGATGTTGTTTGGAGATGTGAGGATAGGAAGGTGAAGTGTACACCACAGCATACCTTGTTCAGTAAAACCACTGCCTTGGGAGGTGATGTTCCCTTGCAGAGTCAATGGAATAAAGCATCCTGCAAGTGGCCGTGTCACCGTGTCCCCAACGAGCAGCTCTGGGTTTGGTTAAAATGGTTTCCCCCACCCCCAGTGATCTGAAGAGTTCACAGTGGTATAACCCAATGTTTTGGGGAGACAAACTGAGAAGTCTCCTGCTGCAAGTGAATGGGTGGAATGAGGGATGCAGATGATCAATATCCTCTGGGACTAGCCCAAGGATAAGCCCCACAGACACCTTGTGCCTGAGCAGGAACAGGGGGAAGGCATGCACTGGAACGACCAGGAAGCAGAGAAGGACAATGCCAATGCAGGGAAAGTGCATGTTCTGGAGTGGTCTTGGAGTAGTTCTGCAGTGCAAACATATGGGGAGGGGTGTGGAGAAATCCCTTCTGGAATGCTGCATGAAGAGAGGTAAAGGTTGGCATCCATGTGGCAGCGGACTGGGTAGGGGGCCTGTGTCCAGCAGCTCTACCCTGTTCTTCACATTTAGTGGGTTTCAATCACCACTGGCTCGTAAACTCCAGATGAGACCCTGAGGAGGCAGAGGGGAAGAGGGGCCAGTTATTTTTCACAGTCATTCTGAGCAACCAAGTTCTGATTCAAAGCTCTCAACTCTCAAACATCTTCTAAGCCCACATAGAACACTGCCAGTAACGAGTCAACCTTGTGGGAAGTTCAGTCCTTGGAATACTAAGGGGACAGTGAGGTGGCAAATCAGCAGCAGAGCACTGGAGAGAGCTGGACGTGACACACAAACCCTTCCACAGGACACAGCAAAGGGGGAGTATCCCATCCAGAACAAAGAGCCAGCGTGCCTGGCTTTGCTGTGCTCCCGGCTTTGTCACCAACTTGATACATTTCTGCATTACCATTACTGCTCCTTTTAACTGAAAAGATGAAATACAGCCTCAAACGCAACTGGCCAAGAGCTGCACTAAGAGCTATGGTGGCAAGAAAAAGTTTAATTGCTTCAGAAGGCTTTAATGAGAGAACAATTATGGAAGAGGCAGGGAGAAGGGACAATAAACCCTGCTCTGCCGCAATTTTGCTGCAGGCCAGCAGGAGGCAAAGCTCCCTCCTTCAGGAACAAACGGGAACCAGCCTCTACCATTTTGTCCTTTCACTCCTCACTTCTGTTCCTGGGTCTAACAACCAGGATCCCATTATCCCTCTGTGCTCCTGCTGAGAACTGCATTCATACTCTAGTGCAACTGCAGCCTGGCACCAAAGGGATGCCAGGGCTGTTAATGTGGGAATAAAGCCACCATGTAGTACAAGATGTTTAGAAATCTCTCCCGTAGCAAAAAGTGGAAGTTACAGAGCCCACTAATCTCTCTGGAGCCCCTCTGTGTGCCAGCCTTTTGGGAAACCTACCTGTTTCCCAGCTGAATACCGCTCAGCGTAGTTGTTCCGTCTCTGCTCACAAACAACCTCAGGTTACTGTCTGCAGACAGAAAAGGAAGAGACATCAAAATCCAGAAGTACCGAGGCTGCCAGGAACTCCCCTCCCAGACACACAATCAGCATAGGACAAGTGTGTCTCAGCAGATGCACGTCCACACTTTCTGGTGATGTTCCCACAATATTCAAGCCCCTGTGAACTCCTTTCCTTGCTCCAAAAGGGAGCCTCCACAACACAAAGCTTTGGAAGAATAAATGCAGAGATATTAATTCAGTCATACTCCCCCAGTTGCCTCTTTTAAGGCAATTCCATTGATCTAAGTTCTTGGTCAACTTATACACATCTGAACAGATGAGACGTGGGGCCTTTCACTGCTTCTGTAGAGTCACTGGAGGAGAAACTCAGCCTGTTCTGCTGGTGAGAGGTAACTGCATTTAGTCTAGCTTTAACCCACACTGAAAGAGGTGTAATTCCCCACAGGATAAGAGTGCTGCCATGTGCAACAATTTAAGGTGACTAATGGTAAATTAATGAAGCACAGATAACAAGCTAGGCTCGAGTTTAAAATTTAACAGAAAACCTCAGACAAAAAAATAGATTAAACATTGATTTCTATGCTAAACTGGAAAGTGAAAACAAAAGCAGTTATATAATTAGTTTTCTCCCAACAGATGCAATGACTGCAATGGAGAAAACCCCTTCTAAAGCTCTCCAAAAGACCTGATCACCAGCACATGGTAACCCATGTTTCTGTAGACATGTGCTACTTCCCCTCAACTTGTGCTCTCTGCTTTTGATAAATACCCTTGGCCTGACCCTGGACCAAGGCCATTAGAACAGTGGAAACAGCTGATGCAACTGATCTCCACTGAGGTGAGAATCAGTATTTTTCCTCTCTCTCCCTGCATGTTTGAGCTACTTTTCAATCTCTGCTGTCATGTGTGGAACAGCAGCAAATGCTATCTGTAAATACATGTGCAGTGCTCAAACCCACGTGGTTTATCTACCACAGAAACACCCAGCAAGCACTGAAAGCAAACAGCTGTCAAAAGGAGAAGAGAGCCCATGGCAGATCAGATCTGACTGTAAATGCTTGGCAGCCTTGCCAAAGGAACAACCCAGACATCCCCTCTGAGGCTTCTCCTCTCACCTTCAGTATTGCTGACATCTGTGAAGTCCTGACTCTGCATTATTTTCTCCACTATATCATCAGCATCGATCCTGGTGTCATCCACTCGGGTTGGGTGACTCTCCATTGAATCCTTTTTCCTCCTGGCAAGAGGAAATACAGGAAAAACTTACTCAGCTTTTCAAGACACAGACTTCTACATACTGTCTTACTTGTCCTCCTCAGTGGCCACCATCTGATCCACTGTTGCCTGAAGACAAAGGAGCAGGTTGTGTCTCTCCTCGCCAGAGAAAGGTCTTTGCTCTACTGTTACTCACCGGGAGGGTCTGTCCAGCAGGAGGGGAGGTCTGGGGGGGCGAGGTGGCTTCTCCAGTTTGTGTTCCCGCTCCCCCTCGGGATACTCCACGGTCATGCTGAGCCCCCCGGACGCGCTGCTGCTGGTGGAGGTGTTCCGGCGGTGCGTCAGGTCTGACATGCTGGAGGAGCGGGAGTGCTCCGTGCTGTAACCTGCCAACACACAGGGGTTACAATCCTCATCTGCTCCCCTTCCTGGCAGCACAGCTAAGGGGCAGGGCAGCTTCACAGCAGCACTTGTGCTCCTGCACACAGAACTTTAAACATCTATGAGCTCATCTGCAGAGACTGAACAGGAGGCTGATATTACAGCGCAGGGTGAGAGAGATGGCTGCAAATCACTCTCACAGGAGCTTGCTGCAGGAAGGAAAAGGGATGGCAGAGCTGTGGATCAGTGGTTACCAGAGATCTTGGACTGCTGGCTGGCGTAGCTTGAGTTCCGTGAGTGCCCTGAGTGGAAAACTTCCTCTGGGCTGGACAGGTTCTGATCCGACTCTTCTGGGACACCTGCCATGGAAAAGAGGACACTGCTGACACTGTAACCAAGCCAGCACACGGTGCACTGATCAGCTGGGAGTGGAGGCTGATGCTGGGATGACAGATCAAGGAAAGGGCAGTCTACTGGCCAGAGCCCTGCTGTACAGGCCAGCACAGGGCTTAGAAACACCCAGGGAACTAGGGAAGACCACAGTGAGCTTCTCTATCAAGTTTATCACTATTTCTACCCAGCACACGAATTTACAAACATCTCTGGAGACTTGTAGCATCTAGAAGGACAAAGTAGTGTCTGAAACTATGCATAGTTAAAAGCATGAAGCTAAGGCCAAGTAAGCATCAAATGGCCACTGGCAGTAAAATATTTCAACCTCTGTTTGGGTGCTTCTGTTACTACCTTTCCCTTTCTATTACCTGTGAGAGAGCCTGTGCCATTTAAATAATCTTTGAATTTGATACGAGCACTTCAGCATAACCCCTATTCATCTCTCTTGCAGGAAGCTTATCCACAAGTGCACAAATGTAACACATTAGCCAGCTTTATAAGAACAACACTTGCAACCACGTGCTCTGTCACTGAGGGGATGAGACTCAAGTGCTATTTTGGTGCAGTGTATCTGCCTGCACATTTGGAATGTGCTGGGAAGGAAAAAAACTGATGTGAAAATGCAGTGCCCTTGAAAATGGGCTCATACAGAAGCCAAAGAACTGCATCAGCAGCTGGAACAAGGCCACTAGACCTTAAACCAACCTCTAAAACCTTCAGAGGAACTTTTCTAGAAGATAAGTCTGAGCAACAGAACAGCTGAGTGCAGAACAATGGTAAGTGTCATTGAGCACACTGGAAAGCAGGAATGAGTGCAGTGCATGAATTATTAAATCCCCAGCAAAAGAACAAATTGCTTTATCTCCACTAACAGAAATACACATGTGGCAAATATTCAGCCTTCCTCTCCTCAGTTACACTTAGACGGTTTTGTTATTCTCAATATTCTTAATGAGCAACGGCATTGTGGATGGGTGCAGAAAAACATGAAAAATTAAAGAGTTTCTGTGCTTGCAGCTGCTGGGAAAAACAAAGGAGTGTCCAGGCATTGTATGGCTGCAGGGTGGGCATTCAGACCTGAGCTGAGAATAGCAGTTCTTGGCTTGCTCTGGCGCAGGGAGCCAATTGTGGAGGAACTGCTGCTGCTGGTGGTTCCCTCGCCCTTGCAGGTCAGCTGCAGAGTAGAGTCCTGCCCCGGGATGGTGATGGATTTGGCAGTGGAAGGAGGCCTGAAACCAGAAGGGAAGGAGGTTACAGACTGCCAAGCAGGGAGCATGCATCATTCTGTCCATCTCACCCTTCTGAGCAGGGGAAAGCTGGCAGCCCTCTGGCCAGCAGCTCAAATGAGATGTTGGGTTTTGTTTTCCTACATGCAAGAGTGATGTCTTCCCTACCTTGGACTGCATTACAAGAAAAATCAAGTTTTTGAGATAAATCAAAAGGCAAAAAGGGACCATTCATTCATTTATACAGGACAACAAGCTCAGAACTTGCACTGTCCTCCAGGACACCATCCAGAGCTGCTCTTTCATCCCCAAAACGTGTCCACTGCCAGCTGGCTTTACAAACAGGAACCAGTTTGCTGTTGTCCCACTCTCAATTCCAGCTTCCTTTCTCTTACACCTCTTTGGCCAAAATGAAACTTTTTATCCCAGCAACCCTGTTCCCCTATATGAGGACTTTTACAACAATCAAATAACCTTTCCCTTTTTAAACTGACTATTAAACTTTTCAGTGAAACTGAAGTGTTTTTCCAGCTGTCTGAATTATTTTTCTGGTTATTCCATGATCTCCCAACATCCCTCTGTAAATGCTGACTGCAGGGCAGAGCTGTGAGTGTCTGGAGCCCCCTCCCTTCCTCCAAAAGTGCTTTTGGGTGAAAGCCACAGCATGTGCAGCATGGCAAAGTGAATATTCCTGTTGGAGCCCTAACCTCCCTATAGCCCTAAGTCTGAACTGGAACTAAAGGATCATATTATAGTTTTTAAGTGAGGAGTGAGAAATAAAATCTTTTGTCTCACTCAGAGCTCTGAGGGAAGATGTTACATGAGAGGGGATCTTTGCAGTATTTTGGAAGAGAGAATATTTAATGCTGGCAGCGGAATGGCTATAAAGCTTTCAGGAAACTCACAGCATGTCTTCACCAGGAAGAAAACCTCCCTAATCACCTTATCAGTGATTTGCATGCACACAGGTGCTTTGGAGGCTTTGCTTCACAGGTTTTTAAGGCTTTTACAGCCTTAAGCAAGCAAACTGTTCCTGCAGCAGCTGTGGGAGCAGCCCCTTGGTCAGGTCAGCTGCTCTGCCCCTTCCAACAACCCCAGCAGAAGGTTCATGGAATGCTGCAAAATATCAGTGCTTGGAAGTGATTTCCCAGCACAGTTTAATTCCTGAGTGTCATTTACCAGAAGCTCTACTGATCAAGGACTATTCCACATGCAAAGCTTCTATTTTTAGATATTTGCACATCATCAACATAAAAGGGAAAAGCGGGAATGACTGCAAAAATCCTTCAAGAAAATTAGGAGGTTTGACTTGCAGACTGAACCTACTTACATTAAATGGATATTTATATCCTATTCTGTGTAATTTTCAGGCATTCTAACAGTGGGACTTGCTTCCATTGCAAGGAGCAACAGGTATTTTTTTCAGACATTATTACAAGACATCCTAGTACCCTAGATTTAAAACATCTATTACTTCTATGAAGTTATGGTTTAAGAGATTCAAAATTTCTTTATTACACTGCCTTCTGAAGCAGAATTTCTTCAGAATCAGATGACACTGATTTGGGGTTTAAAAGTGTCAGAAAATTCTGCAGCACTATGAAAAGCCTCTCACAAAACAAACCTACCAAAAATGATACAGCATTTTTAACAAGAATTTGAACTAATTTATACATTCCAAGCTAGCTCCTAAAATTAGACCTTTTAGCCCAGAATACAACTGCTACAAGAGTTAGCCTCAAGGTAAAGCTTTCTTCTCTCATACTCTTGGGAGGCAACATGAAATATTCCTCTGGGCACATGGCAGCCCTGCTGTGTAGTCACACACCTTCCAGTACACCACAGCAGGGCTGGGACTGTGATGCTGCACTGTGGTGTGAGGGAAGATGTGGCCAGAATATTCACTGATTCACCAACAAATCTTTAAACAGCCAAACTGCTCCACAGCCTAACTGTACTTATTCTTTCCTACCATTATACATTAAAAAAACCCCCCACATTACTGCAATTTCTCTGCTAATTAATACAAGTTGTGAGCCCTGTAGAAAAAAAATTAAAATGATTCAGCCTCAAAATATTTTTGTTACTGTTTCCATCTGAGATCTTTATCCCCCATGATATGTGCTGAAGCATGTCCACTTCCAAGACTGTTTTCTATATTGACCTTTCTCTTCTTAGAGGTCAGTGAAACCAAGCCCAGAGCCATGAGAAATTCTATCCTTCAGGCAAAACATGAAGTTTGTAATCAAAATCTACTGGTTTCAAAAACCTAAGTTGCACCAGCAGGGAAAATACCGTGCACAGCAATAATCAAAGCTGGGAAAGGCAGAGCAGAGAAAAACAAATTAACAGCACAGGCTGGCTATGCTTTCCTGGCTGATTCAACCAGTTTTACTGTACTTCCCAATATCAAGGGCATCTTTTCCCCTCTCTTCATCAATTTTTAGTGTCTGCCCAGAACGGGTACACTCAGGAACTCACGTTTTGAAGCAGGGGTCCCCAGAGAGCAGGGACATTCCGATGGTGACCTGGAGAGGGGACACAAGGCACATCATTAGCCATGCTACACGGAACTCCTCACTTCACAACAACCAGGAGGTCAAGGGCTAGGTGTAAAGATCAGCCAGATCTAGCTCCTTTCCCAAGAAAATCAGCTTCAGGGATTTAACAAAGTATTTCACCCTCTGTCCCAAATCCTTGGCATCAGTAACTCCAAGTGGCAGTGGCTCAGCAGGACACCAGCTGGGCCACACTAATAATGCCTTGTAACAACCTTTCCCCTCCCTCTTGTTCCTGGTTTCTTTGTCAAGGGTCACTGCTTGGCCAAATCAATGCCAAATTATCAAAGGGCAACTCTGATAATGGGAAGCTTCCCAAGTCAGTCTGGCAGCACAAAAGCAAAATCCTGTCTCTGCAGATAACAGGACCTTCTCTCAGGCCTGGCAGGGCACGGTGATCTCCATAAAATCCTAAGCAGAATTTCTACTGTGTAAGTTCTAGCTGTTTTACCTTTAGGATGGAGTTGTCCTGTCGGGTATTCTTGGTATCATATCCTTCCAGCAAGCAGCAACGAACAGTGGATCCAGAGCCTGCAAATTCTGCCAGATTTAGATCAGCAAAGCCCAGCTGTAGCCAAGAAAACAATGGAGGGGAAGGTGAGAGAACAGACATTACTCCATAAATGGATACACAGTGTCACACAAACCAAAGGGAGAGAACACATCTGTGAGCAAGGGCAGAAACAGGAGCCAGGACACAGAGTGGTGGCTGTGAAGATTGCCTGGTCTTGAGGGTGGAAAGGGTCACATTCCTAATCCCAAGCTAGATGGACACTTGGAGGCCTTCAGGAAGCCAAGCCCACATGGAGGAAAGGTGTACAGCAATGGTGATGGCCAGGACAGTGTTAACCAGCCTGCAGCCATTGCATAACCAAGGACATGGAAGGCATTAGGTCAACAATGTGGAAAAAACAGAATCACACATACACAAACATAATAAGGCACTCTTTGTATCGGGCCATCCCAGAATGCAGTGGAGCATGTGAACCAGGAGATGAAAGGATATTGTTACAGGGGAAAGTGACACCATCCTGAAAAAAAACCAAGTGAGACTATGGGCACGGGGAGCTGGAGGCCCAGAGCCATGTGGGACTGCCTGTGCCTAACCCCTCAGAGGCAGCTGCTGGGCTGGGCAGCTCCTGGGGCACTCCTCCACAACACTGCTAAGGTTTAACTAGCAAGGGATTTGTTTGAAAGGCAGAAGGGAAGAGAAATATTTGAAGAGATTTAGTTGTGAGCTCTCTAAACCTTCTCTAACAAATGGGAAGCAAACAGGAAAGGTGACAAAGCTGAAGATCACACGCATTTTCAAAAAGGGCACTTTTACCTCCAGAGTAAATACAAACACAACGTAGAGCACCTTTGTTTTCCTGCCCTAAATCCCTGGTGTATTAACACAGTGTTTCAAAGAAAGTTACAGCTTCTTTTATGCACAGCCTTAGGAACAGAAGGCAGTTGTGAGCCATCTCATCTGATCAGGAGAACATACTGTACTCGGTATGTGGCCAAAGCATCCAGGCGTGGAGCATCTGCGTCACATCAACAACAGGTCAGCTCCCAGGGGAACAGGGAGCACAGGTGGAGCAGCAGCAGGTCCTTCTGTGCTCTGCAGCACATCCCTTCTGCCCTGCTGCTGACAGCTGGATGACACAACTGAACAGAGTGCCCCAGCAGTAGCACCAGCCTATGGAACTGTGGTGCCTCTGTCAGCTGAGGAAGCTGATAGAGAGTCACAGCACAAAACAGTCATTGCCAGAGGAACCCTGGCTTCTACTGTTCCAAAGCCAAGAATCACAGTCTGCTCAAGGTATATGATTGAGGGGGAAACAGCAACAAGATTAATATAGATGCTTCCTTCATCCCCTTTTCAAAGGGATGGCAAATGAAGAAAAAAAGTGGGATAGAGAGGGAACCTTTTATCAGCAAAAAAAAAAAAAAAAGAAGGAAAAAAAAACCACCTTTCTCCCTCTCTCCTCACTTCTTAAGAATTCTTTTAATGCAAGTGTTCCTTCAGCCCTTGCTGCAGATACTTCTGTCTCTTCTAGTCAAGGGCTATGCCGTTTGCTTATTATTCACCGATAAGGAAAAAAACAGTGAATTTTTATCTCTTAGAGATAAACAGGACAGAGGAAAGCCACAGAGGGAGATGCAATCCATCATTGTGACAAAGACACAGCACCACCACACCAGGAGGACAGCATGGTATAGGGGTGGCCCAGACCTAGATCCTTCTTCCTCCATCACAGCACTAAATTCTGAGAGGAGATCAACAGTGGAGCACAGTGTGGGAGAATTCTCCAGCAACCCACATGGTATGCTGAGGTCAGAAGCTCTTTCAGGAAGTAGACTCCCAGCATATAGAGGAAAGATCCCTTAACAAAAGGATGTTTTCAGATATAACCTTTCAGAATAGTTTCCTCAGTTTTCCAGCCAGCTGATGGTGCTTCTTGCAGCTCAGGGAAAGAGTTTCTGCTTTATCAGTCCTTCCTGTCGCCTTCCGCTCTGTCACCCCTGACACCGAGGTGACATTCACGTCAAATCCGAAGGTGTGCAAGTCACTGGAAACTCTGCCTGGAGCACAAACAGTCCCATCACTCTCAGCCCCTGCTGGTGGGGGACCAGGTACAGAGGGCATTCACAAGTTCCATTTTCCTCTATATCTGCTGGATAGAGATGTGTGACTGGAGAAGTTCTCAGCTGAATTAGGAGAGTTTAAAAAGGTGGAGACTCATGGTGTAAAATGGGAAAATAGCTGCATAGACATGCACCACTGACTTCTGCTAGAAACATTAAGAAGCCCAAATGAGTTCTGCCTGGAACAAGGCAAGACTGCAATCACCCTTGTCTGGTGTGACATCTCATTTCTGAGCTGCTTCAGATCATCTTCACAGAGAACACATCTGTCTTTTTCACAGGAGACCAATCAAGATACCAGCCCAAGAGATGACAAGTACTTGAGATTTGGTCTCCAGTTCTGTGCTGGAGGAAGTCAGTCTCCTTTAAATGCCACAAAACACAACTGAAGACTGAGCAAAAAGGAAGTAGGTTAGAACATGACCTGAATAAGGTCTCCAGGTTAACTCCACCATAGAAATGTGCCTTCAGGCTTCCTTTAATTCTGCCTTCCCAAATCCTGTGGAAAGCTTGAGGATGGACTTCGCAGGAGGCAAAGGCTGATGCATTTACTGTCTCTTCCTCCAGCTATGTTGGTCTCCCTGGACATGCAGCTCTACAGAATGAGTAACCTTCCCACAGTGTGAATTTAATGAAAGAGAAACTGATGGCCCTAGAGACCATGCCCTAATTAGCAACAAAAAAGGAACGATGTGGGCAGCCACATTGCCTTCTCCCACCCAGCAGAGCAGAATACAGGAGCTAGTGCAGCACACCCTTCACAGCCAGTTGCCTCCATGGCCTCAGAAAGGATATTGATGAGAAGGAATTCTAACATTGCTGTGTGTGACCAAAGCATCTGCTTATTAGAAGCCAGCAGCAGTGACTCATTTTCAAACAAACATGATTTCGGGTACTGTGTGAGCTCAGCTTCTAAGCCAACATTGTCTCTTGATCCAGCACAAGGAGGAGAAGGGGGTGGCCCATTGTCTGTCCCACAGCATAGGCAAGAAAATGCAAGGAAGAGAAACCAAGACGAAAATCCCTGCTGATCCCTTTGGCTTTTGCCTCGGTGTCTCCTGTGCTTTGGCAGGCAGTGATTCCTGCTGTAGGCTCCTGCCTGCACTCCTGAGGCAGCGAGGTGCCTGCCTAGCTGGCTGCTGTGCTCCAGAGAACAGAATTGGAGTCTGTTTCTTTATTAGAGACGTGCTGCCAGAAGCCAGAGAGTTCACATCTGACTCAGAACTTCCCCAAAGTTTGAGGACATGCAGATCGTCTCTCCAACCCCCATCTCAAATCCACAGCCAGTACAATCTGGATTCTGTCCCAGCAAGTCAAGTCTTTTCGGAAATTAGGAAATTTGGGAAATCTTAACTCAGACTTAAACTAAGAACTAATGAGCATCTCTCCAGATTGGTCCACTCAGCAGCCACTGGTTTCTAAGGGGTGTAAAGCACTAGCAGGAGACAAGACCATCATTGCTCTGTTACATTTGCCCTTTCTGTGCTCTTACCTTCGAGTAGGTTTTTCCGCCCTTCAGCTCCTATATTGGGAGACAAAACAAAACAGGAAAAGCAGCTATTATATCTGCTGGGGAAACAGGGGGAAAGTCATTACACAGTCCTGGAATCTGCTCTCAGCATTCACAAGCCTCTCTCTCTCGGGTTACCACCACCTTGGTCACTCCCATCCTCCATCAAGGACTCTTCTTGGAGAGAGAGGGGCTCCGTTCCAGCATATCCTGTCCCAAACAATCTTCCCTTCCCACCACAGTCCACACAATTTTTCTTGCTGCCAAAAAGCAGCCAGTAATCAACTTCCAGTACACTACTGGTGGCATCACCTGCCAGAAGCAAAGCTGGATGCTCACCTTACGGACAGACACTCGACAGATGCAGGGGTCCAGGAGTCCTGTGGCAGGGTTGGCACTCATTTTACACACAAAGGTGAATTTCTTTTTCCAGCGGACACAGTTTTCCTGAACTTCCTCTCTGTGAGAATGATAAAAAAAAAAAAAAAATCAAATAAAGGTACAAAGCCAAATTAAGACCAGCTCTTAAGTATTTTTTTTTAATGATTGGCATCCTAGTCCATAAAGATCCTTTGCAACAACTTGGTTCACTGCACCACACAAAGGTGTTCAGTTAGCATCAAGCTTTTCACTAGTCAGTACAGGTAAAATCCACTCAGGTTACAGAAATACTAATCATCTCATCAACAGAATTTGCCTTTAAAACTCTCACAAGCTCTCTGACACTTCCTGCTCAGCTGGTTTAGCTGATTCACCGTCCAGCCTGCATGTAATAAATCTCCATACCTGAACTGGGCTGAAGGTTCACAAGCTTATCTTTCTCCAGCATGTCTGTTTGTACAGCCTCTGCACAGCAAACTGCTGTGTGTCCTGGATGGCCTGTCCTTCCCTGCTCCTCGGGCTGGGACTAAGCCAGTGAGGATGGAAGCTTGGAAGACAAAACATACGTGGAAAAGCTCCTGGTGCAAGCAGACAGGGCCACACCAAACAAACACCACGCTTCAAATCCTGCAGGGGGTCAGCCAGGGAAGAGGTGGTTTTGCTTGCACAGTTTCTGAGCAGACCATCCTGATCTCTAGGGCGAGTGGGGAAGCACATGGCTCTGGCATAGCCTGAGCCTGCAGGAGGAAGAGGAGAAGCTTTCCTGAATGCAGGAATCGCTTCAGGTACAGCTCTGGCTTCTGCATGGCCCTCAGGGAAAGCTGGATTTGACCCTTCCAAGGAGGCTGGTTCAAAGGAGCCTGGAAACAAGGTGTGTGGGTCCTTCCACAGGGCTCTGGTGTCCTCCTGAGCCTCTGCAGGACCTGATCCATTTATGGCTCAGAGCTTGGCCCCCAGCCAGGTCAGCTCTCAAAGTAATGAGGCCGGGGTAGGAAGGGAAGACACTGCTGCCAGCTGTGAGCAAGCAAGTTTGACTCTTATCTCTCCTCCTAGCACAGGACAAAGGGGCAAGGGCAGCTGATAAACTGTTTGCTTTAGCAGGGAAAGGGAGGCTTCCCACCATTTGACCCAGGCATGGTGTAAGCCAAAGGGCTTGGGGGCAAAGGGGAGAATGATCAGCCTTGGTAGTGTCTCCTCTTTTTCTGGGAAGAAGAAGAAGCTGTAGCTCACACTGCCATTAGGGCAACCTCGAGGTGAGCCCACCAGGACAGATCCAGGAGTCCTCCAAGACACTCTGTGGGACCAAATGTGCCAGCCAAGGCAGACACAGAACAGAAAAGGAGTAGTTGGCAAAAAACTGAAACCTGTAAATCTCTGTAATGTAGGTAAAGACTGATCATCCCTATTTAAGACAAGAGAAAACAGAAGGCAACAATTCCTTCAAAGTAGAGAACTTAAATCCATTCCAGATAGAACTCAGGCTTGCTGTTGAAGTCAGTAAAAAGTGAGACATCTAAGTGCCAAAAATACCTTTGAATCTGAGATTATTAATTCAAGATGAGATCTGGTTCTCATTATTCCACTCAACTCGCCCCATCTCTCTCAGACAAGAGGAAGAAACACATCCAGAGGGATTAAAAAGGTTTTGCCTGTAATAAAATATTGACCATGCAAGCCAAATTAGGCATGCTACATTTCAAATATGGGTGCTTAAACCTGCCTCAACAATAAGCATCTTAAATGACCTAAAGGAAGGAAAAACTCAAGATACAGATGAGAAAAGGTATGCAACAGAATGGAAATCCACCTCTGAACATATGCTTCAGGAACACAAGGCAGGTACAGGGGGATACAGGAAACACTGAGTATTTTAGCAGCATTAATCACCTTTGGAAAGGAAGTGCTATTTTCTAGAAAGCAAGGCTAGTGCTAAAGCTGCTACAGACACCAGAGCTCCAAATGAATGCTGGAAGGCAGCTACAAGTGAAAGATATTCACTCAGCAGCACAGTGCTGCACACCTTGTTCCCAGCCCTGATCAGAGCTCTGACTCCTGCCAGACCAGAGCGTCCACGGGACTAAGCTCCAGCTCCCAGGGCACATGCCTGGCTCCCACAGCTGCACGACCATCAGGGGCATCAAGAGCTGCTCCAGCATGCGAGTTTCCTTACTCAGGAGTTCTTGCTCCTTTTACAATGCAGCCATGATTAAGCATCTGCTGGATGCTGCTAAGTCCAATGAAGGCTAATTACTTCAAAATGTGGTAAAAAGTACTGATTAGCAATAAAGAGCTCCATGGCTAATTTGCCTTTAGTGTAAGCTCCTCTAACAGACATTCTGCTTCTTATTAAGGATGTACCTTGGCTTTCCAGAACTGCTGTAGATGCCACACAGTGCAAGGGATTAGGAAAAGGATTTGGGGGTGTTATGTTACCCACAGCACTGTGATCATGGATCTGAGCTGCAGGTGCACACATAGCTTGGGGTTTTGTGCCTTTGGAACAGTCTGCACAGGGCAAGAAGAAGTTTATAAGACAAAATCCAGAGCTGCTTTCCAGTCACAAGTTTCACAATCATTCAATAATGAATTTCAACCTTTTTTGTTTTTTTTTTACTTTAACGGGTGGGGGCTGGGTCTGTATCATTAGACAAGCAAGCAACAGCTCTATTGTTTCAAACCAAACTCTAAAAAATTAGTTCCACATTTCCAAAAGATGGCATGTGGAATAGCAACGGGCTTTGCCTGTCCACCTCCCTTCAAGCTATCGTTAGGCTGGTAATTAGAGAACACTAAAATAGGGACAAAAAAAAAAGGAGAACTCAGAGGATGAGCAGTTTTGTATTTAGCCCTGGAATATTCTCTGATGTACAATTAGGAACCATCATACAGAAACAAAAAACACCCAAGAAGCATGGTGAGGGCTGCACTGAGAAGTTTTCTTTTGTTCTCATCACAAGGCAACTAAAAGTAAAGCAGAAATGAACAGCTTCAAACCAGAAGTGTCTAATTTAAAGTTTTACTCTGTATTTGGAGAGCCAGAAATAGTTCACACCAATGCCAGGTCTAGGTGCCAATTCAACGGGTCTTCAGAAGTTTTATTTTAAAAAAAGCTGTCTGTATCATTTTGCAAAAAGACTCCCAGAAGGTTGAATCCCTGCCAAGCTAAGCTTTGCCCTCTTCTGACTTCAGACTTATTCAAAGCTGTGTAATTACACTTTCCAGACCTAAATATATTTCCTCAGAATAAACCAGTGCAATCCTGTGGCAGATTTTGTGAAAAGTGCAGTTTTGGGAAGAGTTTTGTGAGGTTGTCTAATCCTCATCTACCTCCAGCTCCAGGAACAGTTTTCTGCATCCCTCATCCTACCCCTTGAGAGAAGATTTACCTAAAAACCAGCAGCTGGAAGATGCTTCACCATAGGATGGTGAGAATTCAAGTAATGGGAACGATGCACAGTGGGGACTCACTGCTTTACCTGCTTTTGGAGAGGCAGCAGTGAACTCAGGGAAGCCTCCAAGGCCACTTTGGGTTGAAATCTCACACCCAGCTCTGAAGACAGGCAGAAAAACACACAACAAACAGACCTTAAAGAAGAGATGTTTCCCAACTGTGATTTAAGTGCCATGGACAGACTAGCACTGTTACAGAAAGCTGCAAGGCTCACTCTGAATTCAAGCTGGTAAATCAAACACTTCTAGAAAAAGGCCACATACACGACCCATGCTATCTTGGGCTACTGTGAACCTCTCTCCCACATGAAAACCCAGCTAATGAAACACTAGAGCAGAGATTAAAACTTCTATTTACAGACTCAGAGCTGAGTTGTGGGTATCAACCTTCCAACACACCACCCGCTGAAACACTTTTGCCTTGTTGAAGCATTCAGAAAAGCAGATGTTTCACTCTTGCTTTATGGCAATTGTCACACTTAAGACAGTGTCATAAAAAGGCCACAGCATTACTGGAAGGGCTGCAGCAACAAAAAATAGCTTTTAATGCCAAACGTTTCACTAGAGCACTGTGTCTGATGTTTCATGCATGAGGCAAACGTGGGAAAACCTCAGGCTAAATGGGACAGTATAGAGATAAGCACACACAAAGAGCTGCTTATTCAGATTTACTCCTCCTCCTCACACAGAGGGGAAGGGTAAGCTTTCCTATTTCTGATGCTCAGTCCACATGCTCACTGTCCCCCCTCTGAGATGTGGATCTGTGTCAGAGCCTTCAAGCAGAACTAATCCCCCTCTCAGCAGACCCAGTCCTCTGCACCCAGCTCCCTGGATCACCACTGCAGCAGGAGCAGCAGCATCTTATCTGATAATGCACAGGAGAGATAATACCATTTTAAAGAGGCTGCCAAGCCAACACCCAGCATAGATTCTTTTAAGTACAATGAAAAACAGCCCTTCAAGGGGCCCTGACACATATCAGCAGTGGGCCTTTTGGGGAGTAAGAGAACACCCCTGCAATGCAGGTACGATCCCCTCAATCACAGAGGGGGGATAAAGAAACAAAAAATCACATTATTTCAGCAGATTGCACCTGAAAGGCATTAATCTGCAGAGACACAGTTAAAACAGTTCCATCTAATCCTCAGCCCTTTCAAAGGCTGAATTAGAACAGAATCACTGACAATTCTACGGCCTTGCAAAGCCTGGAACAATCCTGCATTTTGCTCCAGAGAAGACAGTTACTATTTTAACCAGGTTATCTAGTGCAAAGCTGTAGGAGAGACCTTTGGTAAGGGCAAGGAAAAAATCCCTGAAAAGCCTGTTTCAAAACTGACTTTTTAAGATGCTCAGGAACCAGCATTCACACCCCAGCGTTCACAGCACACTAAAATATATCCCATCCTACTAACACAGCAGGTCCTGCTACAAATAATGCCTAATCACTGCCTATAAAACACAGGAATTACAAAAGTGGGTGAACATACATATGTAATACAAAGCAAGCCCTCATTTAACCATTAGCTGGTTTAGATTTACAACCCAGAACCTGCAGGTATCTCCAAATAAAGGGGTTAGGACACGGCATTCACGGCAGTATGTACATCATTAAAGAAAAATGCAGCTCTGAGGCTTTGCCATCCAGATGCCTGGCAAGGAGAAGGAGAGGAATCCACTGATGGCAGACAGAAAGGAACAGGTCCCATCAGTAAAGCTTAGGCTGCCATGACCCGCTTAATTTTGTTGTCAAGCTCAGGGAGGCCAAACACAGGTAGGGAAGCAGAAGCAAACACAATGTAGCAATGGGTGCTGGAAGCTCAGTGGAAATATATCCCAGGAATGAGGAATGACACACCACATCCCTTGGGAACATCATACAGAATGGTAAAAACCAGCTGGATACACAATGCATGAAATCCTAGTTTAACTTGGGGGCGGATATATGCTTTACAAGTTTACACAGAGGGGTTTTGCCTTCCCTGAGCAGAAGCAGGGCAGGGAACTCCCAACAATAAAGTTACTCTGCTGTGCCTGAGCTGACATCACTAGTCAGAACAACTGCCAACCCAAGGAGCTGGACATCTCCCCCTCTGCAAACAACCCCGTATTCTACAGCTGACAAGTGCTGGTTGTTGTTCAGTAGACATGAGCAGTTATGATGAAAAAATGGCTCAGAGACAGATGATGCAGACTGTGTTACTGAGAGAACTAAGAAAGCCTTTGTCATTTCAAACCAGTCTTACTTGGATGTTTCACTGCAAGTGTTTTAAACAAGGGTTCAGCAGTAAGGTCACTCTATCTACCACCTACTCACAAAATTAACTTCTGAACTCCCAGCAAACCCATTCCAGTGGCCCACGGTGAAGGAGGACACCTACCCTCGTCTCCCCTGTGGCATCAGCTTACACCTGTTCAGTTCTTCATTTGCACCAGAGCAGTGATATGTAAATCTCTCTAAATGCTAAACATGTTCACCAATGCTTTTAGAATGAAGCAATTGCACAACCCAGCGTTTTTGAGGGAGAACAAGGCAAGCCCCAAAACGTCTGTAGAGCTTTACCTGCTGTCTCAGCTCTATCTCACAGCAGGAGATGGACATACATCCACTCCTGCTGCTCACTGGCAGCTGGGGAGGTGGGGAAGAGTGAAGGGGGAAGGAAGAGTAGGGGAAAGTCAGCTCAGGAAACCAGATTGCACTTACGTAGTTAAGAGCACAGGCTGCTTAATCCCTACTCCACTGGACATGAGACAAATACAGGAAAAAGGATTAATGGCAAATGTACAGGAAAAAAAAAAAAAAGCTAATGGAAGAAACTCCAGGCACAACTGAGAAACCAAGGTAAGGAACAGTCCAGGTGGCTTCAGTGGGGGACAGGAGATGATGACGACAGCACCAAGTATGTGAAAGGCAGCTGAGGAAAGAACTGGAGCAAAAACAATAAGGCAAGCATGAAATAAAAACAATATTCAAAGAATGATTTAGAAATCGTCCTTAGAAGTAAGTTGGTAAGCTTTGATTTTTTATGGCTTTAACTTTATTTCCAGAGAAAGCCTATTTCTGTAACGTACATCTTGGAAACTGTGTGTTACAGTTCCCTCCAAGGCAGGGATCAATCTTGATAAAGGTCCACCAGCACAAACCAGGGAGTGATAATCCCTCCTGCAGAATGGGGGTGGCAGTCAGTCGACCACCAGAAAAAAACTCTCCAGCATCAGCATTCCTAAATGTGTATTAACAGCTTCTTTGAATGTAATTCTGTTATGTCTGGACTCCAGTCACATGAACCCAGACATGTCTTTTCTAAGTGACAGACATGAAATGCTGCATTTCATGCACTCTGTCCCATAGGCAAGAGCTTTCCAGTGCAGTGCATCCCAGGTACTCCAGATCACTGCTAGGTAGCCAGGCTCTCCAGCACTTTCAGGGCTTCTCAAACCACTAGGACTTATTCGAGAAGAACTATTTCCAACCATTCCTTGTATCTAATTCTTAAAACTATTAAGCTCCTCCTAAAATGAATTATGTTAAAAATACTATAAGAAATGAAACAATGGAGGTTATTTAAAAGAATCACATGCAGCTGGTCACCAAGTGTTACAGGAAAAGCTGAATAAGGAAACAAAAATTATGCCAAATGGAGAAAGTCACAGAAAAATGACCCTTTAGAACTCAAACTATAGAACAAGTCAGATGAGTTTTGGAAGGGTAAGCAAGAGTGGAGCAGGGAGAAGGCACGGAGAAAGAATTCTAACAGACTTGGCTGCAAGCAGCAAGGGATGGATACATAGTGTTTTAAAGATGGGACATGCCCAGCAGAGCCACTCTGCTTTGAGGTATTTGTAATTTACATTCTGTCTTCTGGAAGCAAAGAAGAAAAGCTGGACATCAGGAAAACAAATCCAAGAAGGGAGTGTAACAGTAAGTGCTGTGCAATACATCTATTGTTACACACTGTGCTGAAGGCAGACCAACCCAAAGCAACACATATCCAAGGACTTCTTGCCACATCTACAGAGCACGAGCTCTTCCTGGTCTGAGGCCAGGGATGTGTGCCAGGAGCAAAAACATCACAAGCAGAGAACTACCAAACTCTTAAGTGTAAAGAAAGGAATAACTGGATAGATGACTCAGTTACTAAAACACAAGTCTGTAATAATGTGCGTATTGAATGCTGAAAGATGCATTTGCTTTTTCTGAGCTCTCATCATGCACTGAGTCACCACACCAACTCCTACTTCCATTGTCCTGACAGACTATGTCGGAGCTGGGTTAGCCAACAATGAGCCATGTGCCAGGCTGCCAAGCCCACCACCAGTGTCTTCCTCCCATAAGCAAACCCACAAAGATTTAATTTCCAGAAGAAAGTGGAGCAGGTCTACCCTGCAGATTGCACTTGAGGCTGCCCAGATCAGCCACCAGCTCTCACATTCAGGGTTTTCTATGCCAGTGGTCCCTTCTCCAGCCTGACTCACATCTGTTATCACTCTTGCTTTGTGCTACCTTCACACCCACCATGCTCTGAAGAACTTGTCTAACTCTGGGCCCTAAATACCTCTTAGATCTAATATTCCACAACGATACCCACTGATCAATCAAATGTGCATAAAACAGGGATGAAGGCAACTTAACTAAGTTACCTCTTATGAACTCTAACCTACACCTCCTGTCCAGCCAGCTAGACTTACAGGGGGATGAAAAAACCCACACTGAGAGAATTCCCTGTTACTTGGGGGTAGAAGGCACAGAAAGAGGGGTGTTTAGGCTCATTACCAACAGCTGCATAGTAAACTCCACGAAAGTTAAAACAGGGTGAAAAAAATAAAAATATCCCAACCCTTCCAGGGCCTGCTGGCCCCTTGGACAAATCACAATTCAAATTTCCCCTGTGGTAATAACAGACCAAGGAACTAAAGCTTCAGAAGGTCCCAAACACTTCAGAAAAAAATAAAAAGTTTGCTCTGTACAGATGCTTACAAGATACAGAAACACATATTGACTCTGAAATTTACTGTATCACAACGTGACATTTCTCGAAAGCCTTTTCACTTCTGGCAGACCACAGATGTAAAATGAAGACGCACTGATTATCTGTTGCTGGTGTATTTATAAACTTTCTTCATCCCCTAAGTGTTAGCTGTCATTCTGAGAGATTCCAGATTTGCATTTTGCTGACTAAATTTAAACTCCCAGTGAAGAAAGACAGAAACATAAACTCCACCAAGGAGAACTCTGACAATGTGCCCACCTCACAGGGCACAAGACATGGCTACAACTCTATATTGCAATAGAGCTAGCTTTGAACACAAGATGCTCTTATGAAGAAAAAGCTACATATAAACAGAAAAGCTACCTCTCAAAACAAACAAACAAAAAAAAATCAACCTGCCCCTCAAGATGAGAAAAATCCAGACATGAGTCAATTCAATAGGCTAAGGCTTTGTTGAATTAGTAAATCTGGCAAATGAAAACTCAGTAGGGAATCAACACAAGACTAGGAACAACATCACTAACACAAGTGATGTGCAGAGACAAATGTTTTTGCCTCTAAGGCAGGTTTAGGGCATGTGAAGACATCATGATGCCAGAAGAATTAAGTAACTTTTTTTGCCAATATCAACCCTGCTTCAACCAGGAGAGTTTGCCAAGGTAGCTGTACCAGAGAGGTCTTTATAGTGCAAATTAACCTGCACATGAGGGCAAGTTAATTTCTGGAATAATTTCATTAATACCATATGATGTAACATCACTGCAATTTGGCTCGAACATGCTGAAGAGTCTTTCAGTAAATAAGCTGCCTGAAGTCAACCCTAGTGCTAAAAGTAGGTTTAGTTACCCAAGAGGTAACACCCAACCGTGCTCAGACGTGTTCCTCTATGAGTCACTTCTATAGAGTACATATTTACTCAAAACAAATACAATAGTCCAGGAGAAGGCCCTTTATACCTCAGCATCAACTTTGTCATTCTGGGATCAACAAAGGTGTTTATGATGGCTCCTTTATAGAGGCACCACTCAGCAGAACAAACCAGGTCACGGGTTTTACGGACAAGGTCCAAACACGTTCTCCCTGAACCTCTGTCCCCTCCATCAACATCTATCACTGCTGGTGTTTATCAGCAGAAAGGCCACTCAGCAGGAGGGGTTCGGAAATGAGAAGAGGCTGCTGAGCAAAGCTTGTTGACCCCTGACTCACCACTCTACTAGTGATGGGCTGGGGCTCCTAAATCTGCCTCTCCCAACTCTATCTTCCCTTCTGCCCCAGTTTCAGTGTCAGAGCCAGCAAGAGGAAAGAGAAAAGGGTCTGAGACACAGCAGTTAGAGCTCATTTTGCTCCTCTGGAGCCAGAGCTGCAGACAAACACAATTCTCTAAGAACGACCAATATCTCATGGTGCCACTTGTCCTAATGAGACAAAAGTGATTTCATAAATTACATCTTGTTTAAAAGCAGAATATGGGAGAGCTCTGCATTTAGAGGCAGCAACGAGTGCTGGTTAAGACCTTGGGAGATGTCAGCACAGGATCCCACTGCAGGAGCAGATTTCCGGGGATCAGAGAGGCTTCACCTCCTCTGTGGCTGTCACCACAAGCTGTACTCAGACACGCTCCCTTGATTCTCCCCTGACGAGAGCAAATGACATTGGAGATGTACTGCATCACTTCTGGAGGGAAAACAACAGGCAGGGCTGTTTTGAAAGAACAGATGCACTTGCACTTACAGCGGGAAAAGTCATCACTATAAACCTACATCAGAAATGGACCTTAGAGAGAACAGGAGCCACAGTATGATCAGCTACTCCCTGTACAGCACAAAAAGGGTGTCCAACAAAGCAGAAAGGCAGCAAAGGACAGCAACAGTTGTAGGAAATACACTCCTCCACAGCACAGTTTCCCTTGCAGCAAAGAGCACTGCAGGCTACCGAAGGTACAAACAAGCAACACCGCACTTGAAGGAATTTGACATTTATACAGATGGAATAGCCAGGTGTTACCAGAACAGGCCACTGACAGAAGCCAAGGAAAGCTTTCCTGCAGGGGGGTTACTGCATAATTAATCTGTAACACAGACAAGCAGACTACCTCTGCTCAGCCCTTAGTGCTGTCTGGAAGCAGGACACGGCACTAGCTGGGGATGACTGGTTACAGCAAGGCTGCCTAAGTGCAAATGGCATTGCTTCATTTGGGAGCAATGGAGCATTAACGGCTCTGGGAAAATTGCTGAATTATAAATATCCTACGTGCCTCCCTCAGAGTCTCTGACATGCAGGCACAGCCTAAGCAAGGATGGGAAGAACAGGAATTAGCAGGAGAAATAAGCATGACGGAAACACAACTAAAGTGGAAACCCTTTCCTCAACCTACACAGATGCAAACAAAAACCCACTGAACACTACGATGCCACACCCAACCTCACCTTTGCTGTCTCAAGCATGGATAAAGCCTCAAAGTCTGATACAAAGACAGGTTTAAAAAAAAAAAAGCCAGGATTTTTTCCAGACAAGTGTTTCCTTCCTCCTCTCCTGGCTATTTGCATTTTTATTTTGATCAACAATATTATCCCTTAAAGACTGGAAACAAAAGTGACCGGACAGGGAACAAGACACCTGGAAAACATTGGCAGGACTCACTCTGGCCTCCCCATTTTGTACTCCTCACACTCCCAACCTGTAATTCAGGAGAAATGGAAACTCCACTGGCAGGCAGGAGCACACGTAGGCATGCACTGACCAGTCCTTCATGTGGCAGCTGGCTGAGGGAGTCTCTGTTGATCATTAACCCAATAGCCATTAGTGAAACATCTTGCTACAGTCATTTCATACAAAGTTTTATTCTGGAAGCAAAATGGAGGTATGTGACTACCCCAAATTGAAGCCCTGAGGCCACATCCATTTCACAGGACTTTCTATTACAGATGCCTTGATCTGCTTGTCCACTGCATAGTCAGACTGGAGCATAGTGCTTGCTAATTTTTGACAGGCACTAAAGAAACCTTACATTTTGTTTTCTACATTTGGTACACTGAATGGCAAGAGACGGGATTTGCCTCACTGAAGGAAACATGCAGCTCTAGAAAGCTCCAAAAGGAAGTTTTCTAGCTTTAGTTGCTTATTTCAGAGAGCACATTTCAGGGTAGTTACCAACCACATGATCTTTGTAGGTCTCTAAAGCTGCATTGCTAATTAGTGCTGCAGCTTTCTAGCCCTTCCAGAACAGTAAATCCACATAGTCTCTTCCTTCCTCCCATGTAAACACTCACAGTGCTTTCAGGCTGAACAGATAGAGTTCATTCCTTATTTAAAGTACAGCATACAGCAGTAAAAGTATTTTTAGCTTCATCCCATCTCCTACTACAACATGGGACCTCCTTCAAGGCCTCCTCTCACCAATGAGGTAGGATAAGGCCAGCCAAAGGAAAGGCATAATCCTGCTCTTGCCAGCTCAGCTACTTGCTATCTGCAGGGAGTGTGGCCACTATAGACTGTATATGCTACTGCTTATGTAGAACATCCTGTCTCTTCCACACCTGCCTCCTCCCAATCCTTTAGTCTCCATGTGCTTCCTCTTCATTGTCTTCCTCATCCCCAGAACTCCACCCCAGTTCCTTGGCCTTATCCACTGAGCTACAGGAGTGACCCTTGAGAAGCACGTGACAATGACATCCACGACAATCAGCGATTACGAATCGTGCACAACAATTCCCTTTCTTGCTCATGGGATTAAAAATACACCAAACAAGAAGGCTGTTCATGCAGCGAACACAGGCACAACTGTTTGTCTAGTGGGAAGTGCCTTTCAAACCCAGGCACTAAAATGAGATGCCGAGTCCCACTGTATGGTACCAGAGGGATCATGATGCCAAGTCCGGAGTTACAACAGCGACGTGCATCGTGTCTCCCAGCAAGTGCACTTGGCATAACATGAATAAACTGCAGGAGGAAAAAAATAAAGTCTCTCACCCTGCAGGGCAAGCAGCTGGTACTGGGGTGGGCTAACACATCCTGAAATAACACCTGAAATGATCACCTTTACAGCATGGACTACTGACACAGCGTACAGGACACTACAAAAGAAACATGCAGATCCAATTGTTGGCCCAGGGAATTTCCAGAGGCTTCTGGTTATTATACAATAACCCACAGCTATAAAATGGTTCCTGACCCATTTCAGAGCAGGCTGCAAGCACAGTGCAGAGCTGGCAGCTCACTGAGGATGCAGAACATATCCTGTTTGAAGAAGGGAGGTCACACACAGAGCCACATCCGCCTGTCCTCGCACGGATGAGGCTGCACAGAACCACACACAGGTGGATGCTGCAGAGCTCACCATCCCACACTGCCTGAAGTGAGGGAGGTTTCTGATCTGAGGAAGACACCGGGCCCTTTCTGGAACACTACCAGATGTAGTTTCCTGCAATAAAATAATAATAAGAAATAAATCTGTACCTGCCTCATTTATCTGGAAACTGGTACCAGAACAACTTGCCACTGGCAACTTATGGCCTATTAAAATACCAACTGCTGTGCAGAGAGACCACAGGCTGCCAAAGGCATGCATGAATTCCTCAGAAATTCAGCTACAAAGCTAGAGTCAACATTAATGGCAGCTCAAGAGCACAAAGAATAAAGAGACTGGAAGCCCTTTAGGTTTTTCCCTGTATTTCAGAAATAAATACATGTCTTAAAGGAGCAGAGCCACTCTCAACCACCTTCCCTGATTCTCAGCCAGAGCTGATGGTATTGTCACCCTAGAAATTAAGTGGGCCACAGAGCCCCAGTTTCCCAGCAGAACATTAATTTTCAATGAGCAATTTTTTTGAGTCAAGGGCTGCTTAAGTCACACAGATAAGGGTGTTGCTAAGAGTCAGCTGTCAAAGCAATGCCAGCTCAGAATCAGCGATGAGGGGGAAGTTTGAAAGCCGCCTGTATCTGAACGTATTTACTGATGCTGTACACACAGCGTATCGGTTACAGCGCTTTAGATTGTAGCTTCTGCTCAGCAGAGCAGCCTCTGCCTGAGCCACAGCAGGCAGGACAGAGCCAGGGCATGAACAGAGACTGCTCTTTACCCAACAGGATACAGCCCCCGTGGCAGGAAGGTTTTAATGTAATTCTGCCAGTCTTGTGACAGGCTTCAACACGGTGACTGGTGACAGGAAGAGGCAAGTATGGCACAAAGCAAATCAAACCACTCTGTCACACCCTGCAGGTGTAGCAGCCAGAGCTCAGAAAAGGTGAGAGAAGTGCTCTGCAAACTCAAAACATAACTCAAGATGGTTTGTGACGGGGACCTTGAGGTGCTCCGTCACTTCTGCAATTTCTCCAATGCTCTCAACTTGTGAGAGGTTAAACCTCATCCACTGCTTCTGCTCTCACAACCTGCACCTACGTTTAGCTGCACTCCTTTTTCTCATCTTTGCTGTCTAGTTCCTCTGTATTTGTTTCAGAATGCAAGGCAGTGCAGGTACTACGCTTTAATATTATCCTGAAGTAGGTCATGTTTTATTGCAAATCACTTCTAGAGGCTGTATTCAAATCACTTCTCCATCAACACCCCCAGCCTATTCCTCAGGCTGTGCCAGGAAGGAAGGATATTATGTGAAGCTGCTGTGGAACATGAATACTACTGTGTAATAGGAATATTTGTAGGGAAGGTCTGCATTTCCAGACACATTTGCAACAAAAGTACTTATTTTAAAATATGTTAACACACCACATGCTCTAGCAGAGGACAGAGCCAAGCACATACTGTCCTAAAATATGGAACTGGGAGAACGGTTTGAAGTCACAACCAAGTTCCTTGCTCTACCAAACCGTGACAATCCCACTGGAATCAAAAAGCAGCACTCAGCAAGTGATCCCCTTTTCACTACAGCCAATTTTCTTTCCTCTTGGGAACTCTAGAAGAAACTATTTAGTTACCTAACCTTTATTTTAAGGCAGACAGTACTCAAGATTCAGATCTCAACCAGGCCAAATCAGTCCTTCAGTTTCTGATTAAACAAACAGTTAAGGATTTTCCGCTCTGAAAAAGCTAAACGTGGTCAGCTTAATTACCTGAAGGATCCTGTAATGTCAGGCACAATGACTATTTACGTAAAGACAGTGAAGTAGTTGATTTCTAACTCCCACCACCAAGAGCTGCATTCTGGAGGTGGCAAAACTCGCACCTCTCTTCACAAAAATTTTTGAATCACCAGCCCTGTGTTGGCAGGGCAATACTTCTCCCCTTTATTTATGTCCTACAGAAGTGAATAAGTTCTGTTTATCACCAAGGCATTATGATGTTTTTTATCCCACCAGCTGCCAAAAGCAAGTAGCTTCAGGTCATTTGTGCCTACACGATGATGACAGAGCCACACTTACACAAAAGCTGACCTCAGTCCACAGGGAGCTGTCATTGTGAGGTGCCTTCCCAAATATCAGTGTTTCTTTGGTTTTCTGGATGCAGCAAAAATAAAGTATGCAGTGCAGGAAGAGGCCTTTCAATACTGACTCAATTAAAAATTGCAAGGCTAAAACATTGTGGGCTCAGGCTGCAGCACTGACATACTTGGAGGTCAGACCACCCCAACAGGGTCAGGTCTTCCCAGATCGAGCCCACATGCAAACAGGGCAGGGCTGCAGGAGACAAGCTACACTCATTATTTCAAACTGCTGCAACGAGTGCCAGGATCAGAAAACCAAGCTGAAATGTTGCAGATATCTGCAAAAGCATGGCCTCAAAGGAAATACAGTCTGAGGTGCCTTCAGAAGACAACGAGGAAGGTGGGAAATGCCCTCAAAGCTGCTCAACTTATGCAAAACAGTCTCTCCTCTAGAGTCAGACAAGGGCTTTGAGAGTACAACCCCTTCCTTCAAATCCAGAAATACCAGAGTGAAACTGTTGGCAGGCTAACACAACAATGTAGGATGAGGTGTCAGGAGTCTGTGGATAACACCTGGCTTTCCACTTCCTTCACGTTGTGCGCCAGCAGTGCTCGCTGCCAACACAGAGCCAGAAATCACTCAGCACCAAGCAAAGAGCACCTGGCTGTCACTCAACATGAACTCCGTAAGCAGAGAGGGGGAATTTAATTGAGTCTTCCTCTTCTGGGATACCCAAAGATGTACATGAACTTGCTACATCAGCCTGTAGCTTTAGGCACTCAATTGGACATCCAGGATCCTGCCTGTGCTGATCCATGGATGGGATACTTCTTGCTATTATGAACTTACTGTCTCATCTCTCTAGGAACAAAGCTGCACAACCCCCTAGAAAGCTTCAAACTGCTACAAAATGCAGCCGCCCACCTGCTCCACAAAAATGGTTGCCATGAATACATCCCTACTTCTCTGTACCTGCTATTTTTAAACATACTTGGGAGGCAACTGAATTCACTGGTGGTTGTGCTATTTAAGTATCTGGATTAATAATATTCAAGGAATATACTGGTACTTCTCTGTGGAGAAATACAGTACCTGCCTGGTCTGTACCTGGCTCAGATACCTTTTCAGATGGCCAACTTCTGTAATCCAACTGCAAGGTGATAAACCCACAGACACAATAGATGCTTTTAACACAGAGCACTGTAAAGTGAAACCTGTGAGTTTTATTCCTCAGAAGCCCCAGAAGAACCTAAGGAAACTTTACAAAGGGAGAGGAAAGGACAAGCTAAAAGATATTTACAGCTGAAACTTTAGTTATTAAAATATCTATAGTTTAATGCAAGGCCTGAGCGCAGGAAGACTGGAAACAGAATACCTGCCTGGAAGAAAATAATAATTTTAGAAACCCCAAACAAGCCAGAAAACCCAGGAGAGGCATATCCCCAATGCTCAATGTGCTGACAGGACCTGAACCTTTTCCAGACATCCTTGAATTCCTAAGAGCATTTAGTTTCAATACATTTCAGACACGTTCCCCTCTAGCCAGAAGCATGAGAAGTTTGGGAAGGGAGTCCCAGCCCAGTCTGTGCCCCATCAGGCCCAGAGCAGCAGGCTGTGGCAGCTCTGCATGTGCACCCAGGCTGAGCTGGACTTGGGACCAGGACAGGCTGATGGGAGCGAGCATTACAGGCTGCTGCTTCAGCCTTGCCCATGGGTCAAATGATCCCAGTGCCACCTGACAACTCACTGGGTATATCATATTCCCACCTCCTGCCACAGACATGCATGAGGCATCAAGCAAGTTTATTGTAAATAACCTGAAAAATTTGTCTCTGGAGGTTCCTGTATAACACTCCTCTTTTCACACTACAATTACAAAAACTGATTTAATGTTTCCTGTGAAGAGTTGCTATACCTACTTCGACTACTAACTACTACCTACTTCTAACCTCAGTTTACAGACTCCAGGTGACATGGGGCACACTATTCAGACCAGTTGTCTGAAAACTCATGGTTATGAAGAGCTGCAGCTCAGCTTGATCAGTCACAGACCTCCAAATGGCCCAGATCACAGGAGCCCAAATCGATTGCAGAGCAAACACCAGATTTGGTTCATAAGCGGCTCACAAGAGATTACCTGCCAGACATTACAACCTCAAACCCAATCAGTTTTGGAAGTGGTTGATTTCAGAGAAACAATCACAGACCCTAAACAACTTACAGATTTCCAACACTACACATATAGAGTATCTTCTTTCCTTTAATCTTTCCCAGTGAGTATCAAAATGTGATAGAAATGAAGAGAGGAGCACAGAGCAAAGCTAAGGCATGACCTGAGAGCCTCCACACACAGTAACTCTTCTGGAAATTCATCCCTCCTGAAGTTTCTTTAACTGCAACAGGGAAAAATATTTGGAAAAGGTCAAATGACTCAATACCACTGAGACCCATAACTTTTCAAGCAGGAACAGGTTTCCATGTGCTTTCAGTTAGAGCACAGACAGGTTAGGGAAAGGCGGGAAACCCCCCAGCCCACTCTGCTCGTTTTGAGAGCTATGTATGTGTTTGGTTTTGAATTACAGTTGATTTTGCTGCTGGAACACATCTGCAACGCTGAGCGAACTGCTGAACCCCAGCCAGCTCAGAAAACAACCCACACGGCTGGCAGCACCAGCAAATCCCAAACGGCTCCTAGAAGCTGCTTTCAGGGATAACAAGGAGAGGGAGATGGACATTTCTCTGCACAAGCTTTTCCTGAAACACCCTCCAGTGCCACTTATTCTATTATGACTCCAGGAAGTGGAAGGGTTAATTTCTTTCCAAGTTCACATACTGTTTGAATTCCTTAGATAAACTGCTTCCACCAAACCCAGGGATCTAGCCTCAGGGGAGAACACTGTGAGGAAAAGCTCTTTTGATAGATTTTCTTCAAAAGAGAAATTAATTCAAAGTCCATTTCTGGAGGTGTTCCACACCCTCGGCTTCCACCAACTTCAGATGAGGTTGCATTGTGCCTCAGGACAAAAACCCCCAAGCTTTGAGCACTGTCCTACCACTTCTGTTTGGAAGACAGAAATGTTTTATGCTTGCTCAATAAAATCTCTCCTGAAATGAGACACCACAAAGAGGAAAACCAGAGCCAATCAGGCTTTAACCCTGGGTTAAAGCAGTTAACAGCTAGCACAAACTAATCCTATACCTTTAAAACTGAGCAGTCACTCAGGAAAGCAAAAAACCAAGTTTTGAAAGCCACTGAAGGCTTCCCTCACATTTTGAAGCAGAAAGCAAGTCTGGGCTGTTTTGGAATTCATGTTTGCATACTGTTCGTGGTAATCTGTGCGCATAGTTGGAAACAAAGCAAGTTTTTATTAGCAATTAGTAACAAGAGTAGGGTCAGACCTGCCTGAAGCAGTCAGAGAAATGCCAATACAGGATGGCAGAACCTTTTAAGATGTGTAGCAGAACGATCCCAACATGGCATAGAAAACACTGCTGCTCTGAAGTGGGAAATGCAATGGCATCAGTTCAAGGAGATAAACTGGGTCTTTAACACTGACAACTTTGACTCCAGGCAGCAGTTTTCCCTTGCACAGCAATTTGCAATGCAAAACAAACTACTTCCACCCTTACCAAGAAGAGAAATTCAGTATCAAAGGGGGAGAGCAAAGCTGAGAAGGGTTGATTTGCTTAGACATAGTTTTCTACAGAGCTGAGTTTCAAGTAAGGCATTAAGGCAGTACAGAACAGGGCTTGAAACAGTGTGTGAGAACTTGGGCAAGGAGGAGGGGGAAGAGAAGAGAGGATTTAATCCCCTTTCAGGGGAGTGACCTCCCACTCTCTCCCCTCATCTCTGAAAAATTCAATCCAGCTCGGATCAGCCAACACCACCCAGGTTCAGAGCTCTCCAACTACGTATTTCCCCTTCTCCCGAGAATGATATGGCATGTGGGGCCCTACAACAGGACTATTAAAATCCCATCAAGGGGTAAGCAAGTGGTGGCCATATGCTAAACCACTCAAGGGAAGAATAACCAGGGAAAGAAACACAGCCAGGCAGCAAATCTACAGGCAAGGTCTTACCTGGTAGATAAACTAGCAAAGTCTCCTCCATCTAGCAGCCTGATTTTGCAGAACAGAACCCCATTGACAAAGGGGACAGCAGTCAGCTCTTCTAGAGTGAAACTTGTCTGAAATTTGAATTTCTTCTTCTTCATCAGGAAAGCCATGGGCAAATTCAGCGTGGAAAGCTCAGGAATTCCAAACAAGATCAGGGAGAAGTGGCTCACAGCACAAACGGACAAGCAGAGGAAGGGCAGTCGTTCCGGGAGCAGAAACAGGGAGTAAATTCCAGTTCAGTTACAACGACGGCCCAGCTTCAAACGCACGATTCTCTTCTCTTTGGCAGTCGGATCTGGCTGCGGGATCATCGCCACGGCAGGCTTCAGGTGAGCAGGAAGAGGTCAGATCAAATCTCTGCAACATCTCCAAGGGAAAAGCGAGGAAGGGAAGTTGGGTCTCAGCTCCAGACCAGCAGGAGCTGTCCCAGTTAGAGGCTGCAGTGCTCTGTCTTCAGCACAACACCTCCTGAAAGCATCACTTGTGAGAAATCATCTCGAGTCCCTGGAGAGGCCTTAGGTCTGCAGGCAGCACATTCAGAGAGCTTCCAGTCTCTCTCTTGTGCAACTCTTTGATACAGGTCTTTGGGTCAGCCTTTGGGAGGGAAATGAGTAAATTAGTTCCAGCCAGTCTTGGACTCCTCCTCCTGCTCTAAAACCTGTTTGGATGGGTAATATTCAGTCCAGACTCATTCCAGTCTGAAGAGGTATGGCCCCAATTAGCCCAGCCCCAACATCCTCTTTCCCCTTTTTGCCTAGGGCAAGCTTCACTGTTGTCATCCCCCTTGTAATTTCTGTTTTGCAAAGCAGCTAATAAAAATTTGCTCTATTTTCAGTCATTATATTTAGAAGCAGTTTACAGCTCAAGATCTTTCTAATGTGTAGTCTAAGAAGAAGAAGGAAAAGCCGTCTCAAGAAATGAAAAATACGTTTCTTTCCTGCATTTCCAAGCAGCCCTAAACGTTAGCACCTGTATCTTATAAAGGGAGAAAGCAGCAGAGAGAGGGGAAAAAAACAAGCAGCCTGCTCCAGATTACACAGCATAACAACCGAATCAGGTCATCTGGCTGTCCAATCGCCAGGCCCACCGGGAATGCTGCCTTCCCCCCGGCACCGGGTCTGCTCAGAGCTGTGCCCTGTACAGCCCAGATTTCGGTCTGGAGACAGCGATTTCGTTACACATTAACACCTAAAACAGGGAGGCGAGAGCTGATGAACATCTCAAAGGGACAAGGTTATGAACACCGGGCAGTAAACACTCCTCACTGATTCTAGGAGCTGCCTGCGTGGGTGGTGGGTGATTAAAGACCCTCTCCCGCGCGCTGGCTGCGGGGGAACCCAGCTGTCTCTGTCAGGGCCCGAGCACCTCTACGGCCATTCTGCTGTCCCACAGACACCTTGGAGCACAGTGGGGGCGAGACGGGTCAATGCTCTACACCACCAGCCCACTCCACGAGCAGCGCCTGTCCCTGCGCCGAGCTGCTGCCAGGTCTCAGCCTTGGCTGCTGTGAGGTCACAGCCTGTCCCCTGGCACTCCGGGGTCATGCACTGAACGGTATTCAGGACCCAGCTCTCTGTCCAAGCACTGAGCTGTGCCCAGCTTCCAGCTCTCTGTTCGAGCCGTGCACTGAGATGTGCCCAGATCTAAGCCCAGTTCTCTGCCTGAGCCGTGCACTGAGCTGTGCCCAGGTCCCAGCTCTGTCTAAGCCCTGCACTGAGATGTGCCCAGGTCCCAGCTCTGTCTAAGCCCTGCACTGAGCTGTGCCCAAATCTTAGCCCAGCTCTCTGTCCAAGCCGTGCACAGCTCTTAGCCCAGCTCCCTCTCTGAGCCGTGCACTGAGCTGTGCCCAGGTCCCAGCTCTCTGTCGAAGCCACGCACTGAGCTGTGCCAGATCTTAGTCCACCTCTTGGCCCTCTGAATCCCGACTGCCCTGCAGCCCGCCCCCAGGGGCCAAGCACCGAGCCCTGCCCGGGCCGCAGCCCAGCTCCGGCCCCACAGCCCCTGTACCGAGCTGCAGCCCGGGCTCAGCACTCTCGCAGCCCGTGCTGCCCGATCTTGCCCCTCTCCCAGCTCTCCATCACCAGCTGCCTTACAGAAGGTCTCAGCCCGCTTCCCAGCGCCCTCCACTGACCTGCGGCGCGGTCCCGGCCCGGTGCCTGCCCGGCCCTGCCCGCTCCTCCACCCCGCTCCTCACACGGCGGCCGCCGCTCGCCGACACGGCCGCCTCTACCCGCGCTACGCCAACTGCGGCCGCTACGCCAACAGCGCGGGCAGCGTACGGGGAGCGAGGCGCCGCCACGCTTCGGGAATACCGACAGCACGTAACCCTCGCCCTCCCCCCGAGATTAGAGAACGCGAGGGGAGCCTCCCGATTGGACAGCAGCAAGGAGGCGGGCTGAGCGCTGCGAGACAGTGATTGGCTGATCCGCCACGGGGCGGGGAAAACAGCGCGAGGATTGGAGGGAAGCGCTGTCGGTTTGGACAAGCCCCGCCCCTGCCTGAGGGGGTGGGCGGTAAGCGGGGTCCTCGGTGTCTCCTCAGCGGGAGTTGGACCTCGGCTTCCCGCCGCACAAGATGTCTGGGAGCCCCTCTGCAGGCTGAGAGCTCCTAGCTGGCACGGGAGCTGAGAGGGTGGAGTGTCCCTGCCTGGGCCGAGGTGGTGGCAGAGTCATCTCTGACATGAGATATAGGGAGCTCCTGGGAGTGGGTCCAGCGGAGGGCAGAGGATGACTGAGGAATTGGAGCATCTCTGCTATGAGGAAAGGCTGAGGAAGATGGGTCTGTTTAGCCTGGAGAAGACGTAACTGGGAGGGGACTTCATTAATGTATATAAATACCTGAAGTGGAGTGCCAAGAGGATGAAGCCAGGCTCAGCTCAGTGGTGCCAACCACAAGGACACCAGGCAATAGGCAGGAAGCGATGCCCAGGAAGTTTTACCTGAACATAAGGAAGAACTTTCCTGTGCAGTGATTGCTCACTGGCCCAGAGATGTTTTGGAGTCTCCCTCACTGGAGATATTCCAGAACCGTTTGGACACAATCCTGTGCCATGTGCTCTAGGATGACCCTGCTTGAGCAGGAAGGTGAGACCAGATGAGCCACGGTGATCCTTTCCAACCTGACCCATTCTGGGTTTGGTGACAGACATCATCTCTGCATCCTCCTGACAGCCAGGAACCCTTCCCCTGGCTTGTCCCAGTGCCCAAGCAGCTCCTGGTGACATCCCTCTCATCAGCGTGTCCCATGGGCTGCAGGCACACGGTTCCTCAGGCCCCTCAGCAGTGTGGCCATCCTGTCCTCCCCTCAGGACACCACAGAGTGGCTGTGGGTCAGGCCAGCAGTGCATGGGCTGGCTGGGAGCAGGAGGGAGAGCCTGGTACCACAGAGCCCTGGGGAGCAGCACGAGGAAGGGCCTGGAGCTGGAATCTCACCCTCCACATGTGAGATGTGGCAACCAGTTGGGCACATCCCTTCATCAAATTGGCTCCTTGTTATTATGTGCTGCTGCTGCGTCCAGCGCTGTGGCTGGCATCCCTGGTTAGGCTGGATTCCGTTGTTTAAGGGCAAGCAGAACAAAATGTCTCTCCTTGTCCTGAAGGAGCCTGCAATCATCAACGTGATTTGCCTAGATTTTAAATGGAGGCATTTGCCCAAGAGCTTCTGTGGCTGAGAAGTTGAGGCTCATATGGGAGGAACTGTTCCCAAGGCTGATATGCAAAGCTTGGATGAAAGCCTTGGAGTCCTTGCTCTCTGCCAGGCTTTGATGCCCAGACTCCTTGCCTGTAATCTGCCATCTATGCAGACAATATCAGAGCTATCGAATAATTCCACCACAATGTGAGCCTCGGGAAAAAAAAAAAAAGGAAAGAAAGAAAAAAAGAGTCTGCTAGAAAAAGTACAGAGAAATATCCTTGGATAAAAGTGAAAAATTGGATCAAGCCAAATACATTGTTACAATTTTTGCTTACCAGGTTAAGTTTACACAGCCTTTGGACTGGGAAAACATTCTGTACTGGTACGGTGAAACCATGACAGGACATATCAGGAGTTACCAGGAAACAGCAGGGATTACAGGCTGCTGTTACAGGTGAGGCTTGAATCCTTCCATCAATTCTTGTCTGATGTTTTCAAGGCTTTGAGGCATTGCTGGAGATGGGCTGGCAATTTTTGATTTGTGTTTGCAGTTTATTGGGAAAGAGCTGAGCCTGCTAAATATTTGTTATTTACCAAGCTATGATGCTGAAATACCAGAGGCATCTGAAGAATCCAGCCCAGTTCTCACACCTGTCATGCCCCAGCACATGGCTGACAGATATGTGGATGCTCTGCTTCCATCCCTAGGTAAAGGGCAAACGATCCCTGTGTGTGGTGTGGGAGGAGACTGTGTTATCTGCTATGATTCACTCTGGTAAATAACCTTCTGGAGGACTGCTCTTGTTTATAGCAACAGCCTCATATGCTAAAGTTTACAGAGACTTTAATCCTTGCTGTTCTCACGCATATTTACTTTGCAGTTTTATCAGAAACATCTCTTGAAAACCTCAGTGTTTTTATAATTAATTGAATAATGTGACTGATGTTAAAAATAAATGGATTTGGAAAAATGCCCAGCAAGCTGCTGAGCTGTGTGTAGTATAGCAACCATAGCTGCATTCTCAGGGATATGTGTGTTTTCCTAACAAACGCACTCTCATGACTGAGAGATTAAATCTTTATTAGTTCAAAATTCACCCTGTTGATTTTGCTGTGTTTATGCTGCATAATTGTTTCTGGAGAAATTCACATGTTTTAAAGGGACCGTGCTACTGCTTACAGAGGGGATGGGTTAGTCTGAGCCTTCCACAGAGGGAATATGGGTGTAGGGTATCTTCATCCATCCACATCCCTCTGCCTTTATAATATTTTCTGCTCCAGGTGCAATACGTTGGCCATGGGGCCGTGTCTGTGACCAAGGTGCTTTGATACCCATGGATTCTGCTCATCCCAGACTCACATCCTGTGGATTTCTCCTCTATGGCAATGCCCACCTCACCTCTCCTCCATGACCCTCAGCCATATCCCTGCCCTGTGCTCTTCCTGACCTAAGCCTTTCCTGAGGCCACTCCCCAGTGCCGCCACCACTTCCTCAACTTTTGCTGGCTCAGGGCATTTTCTTATCAGCCTGGGATATTTTTATCAGTCTGTGCTGTGCAGTTAAGTCTGGGCCTCACCTCTGCTCTCCTGGAGAGGTGTGCCTGTCTGCCCAGGGCTGGGACCGCTGTGCTCTGTGAGTGGCCACCAACAGAGATGCCTTGTCTTGCCTCCTCTCTGCTTTGAGGACAGAGATAAAGCAGCAGTGGAGAAACAAGGCAAGATAAATGAAGGAGGGATAAAACTCAGTGAGGTGAAGTGAGGTAGATCCTGTAATGCATTTGGTGAGCCTTCAAATCCTATCTCTTATCCCAGGGGAATCCCAGATGCACAAGCCCTGTAAACTACATCATCAGCATCTTCCTCTGGAAAGCATCATCACGCTAATTCATTTGTCCTGGCAGCCAAATGATTAAAGTTTTAGAACTAAATTACACATGTTGCTGTAACAGCATAAACACAGTAATGGTTCTCCTCTGTTACACCTGTCGCCTCTGCTGTAATGGCCTTAATGAGCTTTCAGCCTCATCATCCAAAAGAAAGAGATTATCACACGACACTTTGTGCTGTAAATGCATTCTTGGAGCCGTGGGTGGGATGCAATGCCCTGCTCCAAGGAGCTGTGGGTGGGAGCTGAAGTGGTTGGGTGCCTCCCCCTGAACTGGGGGCAGGTCCAGGCTGGGGAGCTCCCAAAATGGGGCAGGGGGTGCAGACACCACAGCAGGGTAAGCTGTAGCATGCAGGCAGCTGGAAACCCTGTGAGGGGAATGTGTACCTATCCCCGCTGCATAGGATTATCCCACGGGGTGGAGTTATTCCAAGCTTGCATCTTCTCAGTTTAATAACAGGCTGTGAGCTGCACTTTGACCTGCTTGTGTTTTTCACTTGTTCCATATTTAACTGAACTCATCATCATAAAGGCCAGGAACTGTTTCACTTTCTGTGCCAGGTTGGGTTTCCTGTTGGATGTGCAAAGGACACACCTGCACAGTAGGTTTCTGGCCTGCCAGCACTGGGAATGCTGTTATTTGACAAAGGGAACCAAGGAATCTGGAGTCGGTAGATTCCTTTCCCCAAATATGTGGCTAGACCTGAAAATCCAGTTGCCTGGCTTTTTTTGTTTACTGGTTTCCATGTCTGCTTCAGTGGGTCCTGGGAATGTGCAGCAGGACTCTCCCTTCATTCTGGGAGGTCTGTGGGTGGAACTGGATCTCGTTTGCCCCTTCCAAAATCTGCAGACTTGGAACCTGCTTTGCCTCAAGGCTTGTTGTGTTTATTAAGCCTTACCCTGTGTCTATATCCCAACTTCCATCCCTTCAGTGTTGTGCTGGACAAGAGACTTGCTGGTTGTGGCTGTGGTCTGTCCCACTGACTGCAACCCCACAAATGCTGCTGCTACCCCAAATACATCAGAAGCAACTGTAAGTCTGTGGTTCCCCCTTGACACACCAACCTCTAATTTGGGATCTCAGGTGGCAGAGGTGAAAGAAACTGCCCCTGCTGGCGCTGGGATTCTGCCTCGGGTTAATCACCTGCACATCTGGGACCCAAGGGCTCCTGAGCCCCATTTGCAGGTGATATCGACTTCATTCCAGCACTCAAAAAGTGGGCTGGAAGCTGTGCTGCTCAGTCTCATGAAGCTTCTTATCAGGTGATTTCAACCAAGACAAAGAATCTTGAATGCTTCAATTTTCACACTCTCCTGACCATCCTTCTGCTGGCAGCACTTACTGGCAACAACCTCTCACACTGCAACAGGAAAAAACCCACAAAAGATCCTCAGAAAAATGCTTTGCCAAAACAGGCTTGACAAACTTTAAAAACATGCTGGAGGAAGTAGAGGTTATTTGGGTGAGTGTGCAGGAGATATCATTCTGTCCCTTGGTGGGGATCTGCTCCCAGAACTGCAGTGCAGTGATGGCAGTGTGCTGTCCTTGTGGGGTACTGACATATGTGTGGCCTTCTATAAAACCTTAGAACCTGTCCCTTTGCTTATAATGAGGGACTTGATGTGATTTTTTTAATCTTGTGCTTGCCCGTTCGGTTCTGTAGTGAACTCATCCCAAAGACAGACATCTCAGTGTCCTCTGCCATGTCTGTGGGAAGCTGAGGGACTTGTCTGAGTCCCCAGGCATCATGACTTTTCCAGGGATATCTCATTGCTGCACTCTGCCCTTCAAATTTCCTCCTCTCCAGGCTCTCAGCCCTGAAAAGATTCACCAGTGAAGGGTGCAAAGAGGATCCCACAAGGTCTGGAGGACAGGGCTGGTTCCTGGGACGGTGCAGTGGCACAGCTGGGGATCCCGGCGAGCAGTGCCATCTCCTGGAAAGCCGGGCTGCAGCCGCACACATGGCAGGCAGAGCTTTGCTCCGGAAGGAGCAGCGATGCTCCTGGTGGCTTGGTGCTGTCTCCATGGCCACAAACATTTTCTTGTCACCACTGAGAGTCCCCCCACCAAACTCCCCTTTCCCCAGCAGGCAGGAAGATGCTGCTCACACCCATGTCCGAGGCACCCTGTGGCAGAACATCTCTGCATGGCTCCTTCCCAGTCTGGATGTTGAATACAAATCTCTAGGTACAAAAAGAACGGTAGAGGAGAACAAATAAACATCTATAAATATTACTCCTTAGCTTTTGTTCTGTTGGAGCATCAGTTGCCTGTTCAGTTGAATGTCCGGTGTGCTTGTTTGCCCTGTCAGTGTCCTGTTCACCCCTTTTGTCCTGGTTTTTACATTAAGGGACACTTTTCTCTGTCCCTCTCCAAGTTTGATAACTCTTCATGAGCAACAACCAAGCCCCCTCATAGTACAGTTCACCCTATATTTAAAATGTTGCCACATCCTTTTAATGAGACAAAAACCTGTACACAGAACACACGCTTGAATGCTGCTGGCTCGACTAAGCTCTGCATTTATCCTAAAAAGACAAGAAAAATGGGTGGTTCCAATGGCAACATGTTTACTCCTCTAGAAAAGCAACAAAGCTGAAGTGCTTAGTCACTGAAAAAAAATGCACACTGCAATTTAAAGCCAAAGGCTGGTATTTCTACCATTATTTTAGCCTATTGTGGCATCTTCTCAGCAGCTGGGAGATTACTGTACTTCAGTAATCCATCAGACATTGTGAAATAACTCGTGCTCCAAGGTAAGCCTGTAAAAGCTATTATTTGAAAAAGACTGTAATTATGTAAATACAAGACCACGAGCTTCACAAACAAGAGGAAAAGCTACTGTGCCCTGTGGTTGTTCACAGCCCTCCTTGGTCCCTTCACAGCGAGGACTCTATTGCAAAGTTGTCGTCATGAATTATTTTCACTTCTGCCTTGGCACACACCAATGAACTGCAACAGCCTGTTTACCAAAATGTATTTTTATTAAAATTCATATTTGTAAAGGAGAGATCATTACACAAATGAGGTAAACCAACACATATGACATAGTTCTCACTTTAAAAATAAATTTCAATTCAGCAATTGATTTGATTCCACAAAGTCTAAGAGGAAGAGTCAGGTAAGTGCTACTCATGTGGTGAGATGCCAGACAAGGCAGGATCCACCCTGACTCAGCTTGGAGATGTCAGTCCCAAAGGGCTGGGAGTCTTCCAGGGACCAAACCCTTCTCACTGTGTTGTCCTCTTCTCCCCTATGAGATTTGTAGACAAGAGGAGATGAGTAAAGGCCAGGGACTGACAATGGTGACCTCTTCACCTACTGCTCTAACCAGGGGTTCCCCATCAGCATCTCCCCATTAAAGGCTGTGTAAAGGTTTCATTTGATTGTGCAAATTCACTCCCTCGTCAGCCCTAAAGGAGACTTAACAGCAAGTTCCATTTCAAATGTAATAACCTGGCAAGCAATAAGCCTGTTAAATGTAAGCCACTTTTGCAAGGTAGAAGACTTACACTTCCTTTTTCTTTCTCTAAGTTTTCTTCCATGCATATACAAGTGGACCCTTAATCTAAAAGTTTATGAAGTTACTGCAAGTCTGTGAGAATAATGTTGACCATCCTGTGCAATTAAGCTTTCTCATTAAGGACCAAACCCCATAGCCTGAATGCCTCAGAAGTGGCTGTAAGGTTGTTTCACCCTGTATAACGGTATAGGATAGTGAGGAGAATCTCAGCTGTTTTTCAGGATGAGGCCAGCTAGCAGACAAACACAGAATGCCTGGACTCACTTCCAGCTCCCAAACAGTACAAAACAAACATCACCAGCAGCAGAACCAAGTAATGCCCCAAAATTCACTCAAATAAGTGGCTGACAAACTCCTAAACATTGGGAATTCCTGTGTGGCTGCAGCTTAGTCCAGGACCTTAGTCCAGGTCCACTTTGATGGATCAAGGTATTGTAGAGGTGACAAACTATGCAGATGAGGCAGAGATGGGGTTTCAGTGTTCCATCCACCTGAGTGAAACTCATCCAGGCCCTTGGGTGTTTACGCTGCGACAAATAAAGGCATTGTGCCAAGACGATCCCAGGAGAGTTTCTGGTACCCAAGACATGAAACTTTCATCACATCTGCCAAGTTGATAGAGAAATTTCATGACTGCACGCAGATAAAACATGAGGTGAATGCACTTTTCAATCCCACTGGGATCCTCAGGGGAGGTAGGTGGGACTTAAACTGCACAGAGGCTGGGTGCTGGTCTGCATGGGCTGGATGTGCCGCTGCAGGAGCACGATCCACAGCTCTCAGTGAAGAGGGAAGGTTCTGCCACATCCGGTACCATGTTTCCAGTAAATGCTTTCAGCAAGAGCCAGAAACGCATTCTCTGTGGGTTCACAATCACTGTACCTTGTACAGCTGTACAGCTGCAGCACTGATATTCCGACAGAACTCTCCACGTTAGAAGTCAGTTAAAGGCTATAGATCTCGAGAGACAAAAAGAGAGGTGTCATACTTTGGACAGATTTTTTTCAAACAGAAATTAAAAATAACTTAAAAAAAAAATCTATTGTTTGAGGAACTAAAGCAATTCATGTTAAGTTTCTGGTTTATTACACATCCTGCTATGGCTCTGTATGAGAGCCTGAAAAGGCAGATAAGCACAAGATTAGCAGAGAAAGCTGTTTAGACTTAGCCCGAACTCCAAGGGAGCTATTCACACTGAGAAGAGGCAGCACCCCTTGCTCCCAAGTGTCCTCTGCCAGCATGGGCAGGTTTTTAGCATGGCAGATGTCCCACAGAATCACAGAATTGTTTAGGTTGGAAAAGACTTTTAAGATGATTGAGTTCAACCATCTCCCCAGCAGTGCCACATTCACCACTAACCCATGTCCCCAGCTGCCTTATCTATGTATCTTTCAAATCCCTCCAGGAATGGTGACTCCACCACTGCCCTGGGCAGCCTGTGCCAGGGCTTGACAACTCTTTCAGGGAAGAAATTTTTCCTAACATCAATCTAAAGCTCCCCTCCCATCACTGTTTCTTTCACTGGATCATACCATCTTGCTGCCCTGTCTGGCCAGGGTCAGTGGTGACCGATGGGCTGGGTGTATTGCTCTGCAAAAATCGACGGAAGTCCTTAATCATGGGGCGGAGGACCTGGATGAGGGCACTCAGTGCTGCCTGTGTCCCCTCCATGGCCTGTGCCTGCCGCTCCTGGGCACATGCCTGCACCTCCTGCGAGCGGCGAATCATCTGGAGCAAGTCATTCTGCTGCTCCAGGTGCTGGGCAATCTCCTTCACGTGCAGGTTGGTTACTCGCTGCTCCTGCAGGAGCTTGGCTGAGTTCAGGGCAATGCGGCTTTTCAGCTCCTGGGGCTTGGCAGACACCTCGTGCTGATGGGCCATCATCTCCAGGGGCGCCTCCGCAGTCACGGTGGTGGGGGCTTCCGTGGTGCAGTACTCCACAACCCCGTCCTCCAGACTGTGGTAGGTTGTCTCTGCAGGAACTGAGAACAAAGGACAGAAAGCGAGTCAGGAATAGCTGTGATATGGGATTTTTATCTAGAGGACTATTCAGTGAATATCACAGGAATACGGCCTGTTCACTGAGATAACATACAATGGTCAGCAATGCATAAAATGACCTATTTAAGTCTACTCCACCCTCAGTCGAGCTTCCTTCTGGGCTGTACAAAGGAATAGGGAATGCCTTATCTGTCTAGACAATATAATTTCTCAACCTCTAGTTTAAAACAATCTTTCCAAGCAGCATTAACTGACTGACACAACAGCAAAGACCCAGAATGGCCCCTGTCCGTAGAAGGGATGCTCTTTGGGACACCGCACACTTGAAAATCAGTCCCGAAGATGTTTTTTCCCCTGCTTTTGTCCCTAGAGAGGGACTGAAGAAAATCCCAAGGTGGAAAGGATCCTTGGTTGCCTTGTTCTTAAGGCTGAGTCAAGCTGTCAAAGCTGACTTTCAGTACCTGCGTGTCTTGGGGCCACTCCCCTACAGCACAAGGCAGACCGGGAGGAGCATTTCATTACAGAGATGTGGGGATTTCTTTTCGTTGGGGCTTCTCTTTGCCCAAAGAACTTGTGAGCACCCTATCCCTGGAAACGTTCAAGGCCAGGCTGGATGCAGAAACCTGGTCTAGTAGAAGGTGTCTCTGCCCATGGCAGGGGGTTGGAACTGGGTGCTCTTTAAGGCCCTTTCCAACCGAAACCATTCTGTGGCTCTCTCCCCACATAAGGCTCGGGAGGTGTCAGGGCCTGTGTGTGGCCCTGCAGTCCAGCCCAGAGCGTTCCGGCGGCCGCAGCACTCACTCTGGGTCAGGGTGACCGTGGTGGCCGACGCGGTGATGGGGATCTCGCTCCCGTCACCCGCGCCGCAGTCGCCGCTCGGCAGGCTGATGATGGTGGCCTCTCCCAGCAGGTTGCAGATGCGCTGCTGCATGGGGGTGAGGATCACCGGGGCGGCCGCGGCGCCCGCCGGGTCCTCGCCCTCAGGCCCGTTGCCGCCGCCGTTCTGGTTCTCGCCTCCCCCTTCCATGGCGGCCCGCACTTGGGCCACTTTGCGCCGCACCTCGGTCTTGAGGTCGGACCACTTCTTCTTGACCTCGGGCAGCTCGCGGTGGCAGGTGGCGACGGCGTTGACGCGGCGCAGGATGTCGTGCCAGGCGGCGGCCTTGGCGGCCAGCGGCACGCCCGCGTTGAAGTGGTTGACGAGGAGGTGCTTTCCCCGCTCCAGCTCCTCCACGATGATCTCCACCTCCCGCTCCGAGAAGTTCATCTTCCGCTTCTTTGCTGGGGGCGCCGGCGGCGACGCCATGGCCATGGGGGGCACCGGGGCACAGGGTCACACCTGGGGGGGCCTGGGGGACGCTGGGCAGGGCCGAGGGGCGGCAGGGCCCCCCCACCCCCGGGGCCGGGGACAACAGGGGGGCCCCGAGGCCCCTCAGGGCCCGGAGGGGTCGGTCCCCCCTGCTCCCCCTTTGGCACCGCCAACGATACGCAAATTGCGTACGGCGCCCGCCCGGCAGCCCCGCGCAACGGCCCCCGCCCTGCGGCACTGGCGTAATGGCTTCCAGAATCGGCCCCTCTTCCTGCCACGCCAGATTGGCCCGCCTGCCTGCCTGTCACGCGAGTTTCCCGCCTCCCACCTGCACTGCCTCATTATTATTGGTCAGTAGCCCTGTCCATCAGGCAGCCAAGAGGCGGCCCCGCCCTGCCGCTGGTCTCAGGGCACTAGGCCTGCGTGGGGCCGGTGAGGGGTTGGGACCACCCGTGGATTTCCTTGCTCCAATCCCATTGGGTGCTTCTCCTGTCCATCAATCCAGAGCGCGCGCAGCTTTCCAACCTACCGGATGTGCGCGACGTCCGTCAAGCTCAAACTGGCTGCCGGCTGTTGCTCTGATTGGAGCTGTTTGTTTTGTCACCGCCTTCCCAGAGGGTTCAGCCAATTGCGGTTTGGCCCACGCGCCTGCACCGCTCCCTGTACAATACTCAGAAACACCGCGGCGCTGCCTTCCGATTGGTGGAGGCGAGGGCGTCCCCTGTGACGTCAGACCCACCGCCCCCGTAAGCGCCTCGGGGCGTGGCTCAGGGCGCGTCGCCAGCTCTGATTGGTTGGCGTGAGACATCACGTGGCACCGACGGCGCGTGGCGCGAAGGCGGAAGCGGCGCCATTTGCCGGTGCCGCGGGCGTGAGGGGTGGTTGGTGCCGGCGCAGTCATGCCGGGGGCGCGGCGCTCTCTCGCCTCCCCGGTCGTGAGCGGCGTTCTCTGCCCATGCGGGTCCCCGCAAGGATCTTCGGTGGAAAGCAGCAGCAGCGGCGGCAGCGGCGGGGGGAGCGCGGGGTCCTGCGGGCGGTCGCTGTGCGAGGCCTCCGAGCAGGATCGGCGTCTCCGCGCTCTATTCCAGAAGCTCGACGTGAATCGCGACGGCGCGCTCTGCATCCACGATCTGGCCGTGGGGCTGGGCCGCCTCGGGCTGCACCGCACCGAGCTGGATCTGCGGGTGAGCGGCGGCTGGCGACGGGATTTGGCCCGGCGGGGCTGAGCGTTCCGGGGGTGAGGGAGGGTTTGGCCGCTCCCCTCGTCCCGTATCCGCTCCGGAGCCCTCTCCGTGCTCGTCTCGGGAGCAGGACGTGGTCTCTGGAGACCTTCCAGCTGTGTCTCGCCTTGGCAGCGGTGGCACCTGCGCATGGTAGCGCCACGGCAGCTCCTGCGTCCCTTCAGCGTCCTGTTCCCCAAGTGAGAGCGGGGCCGTGTGATGTGAGACCTCCCCAAAAGTCCTTGCCTCCCAGCCACCCTGCCTGCTGGCCTCCGCTCTAGACCCGGAGGAATCAGCTTGCTTGCTACCTGTAGGCATGAGTGGTATTAGTGTCCGTAATTAGTAAGATTAAAACCTTAGGTTTTGGGCAGGAAAAAACATAAAAGAAATCGTGTTCCTCCAGGACTCAGGACGGGGCAATTTGCATGCTGACTTACACTAGTGGAAGGTCCTTTGGAAGCGGTTCCTGCAGTCAGGGTAATTGTGCAGGTTTCATTCCATCGTCGTGTTCCTCATATGAGTCTGGCAACCTGTTGCTACTCATGTTTGCTCAGAGTGGCTTATGCCAAACTCGTTTACTTTATGGGTTTGGAAATATCTTAGAACGTAGGGAGGCTGCTGTACTGTGCCGTTTGCACGTGGAGCACATAAAACTTGCAGCTTTAGCTTTCTCTTTCAGGGAGCCTTTTGTACTCACCGCTCTGTGTGATGCTGTACACTGAGGGTTCCAAGGTTCAATATGATGTTGCTCTATTCAACTGTGATTAGTGTAATTTACATGTCTATGATGAATGGGCTTGTCCTCAGTGCTGCCTGCCTAGTCGCTTGTATTTTATGTGCAAGGCCATAAAAAAAGCTAAGTATCATGTGAAGATAGGAGATAAACACGTGGATGCAGCCATGGATGTGCCACCAGAGATATGCCCGAGTCCTACAGGAAGGAGGAAGAGTTTGAGAATAACTTCTGAGTCACTGAAAAGATACTTAATTCAAGTGACAGCTCGTATTCTCTCCCTGTCCTGGGAGTGGTGCCCCGTTTGAGTGCTTTACTTGCAAAGTCCTTTTCAGAGTTTCTAGTTCCTTTCTAACTTTGAATCTCCAGCATCTTAACTTCTAACGTTTCTTTTTGGTTGGCATCTTCCTAGCTGCTGTAAAATATAAGAATTCCTTGGCAGTGTGATCTTGTGAGTAGTTTAGTTGTGCTGTTTCTAAAAATACCGTGAGTGCCATGGGGGTTTTCTGCTGGGTGCGTTTGGGTATATAAATCTGATTGTACCTGTGCATGCCCTGTGACACTGACCTGCTGCCAGCTGTGGGGCCCAATCCTTGACCTCTGGCAAAAGCCCTTCATGACCCAGAACGTTTTGTGCTTACACCTGCATGCCTGCCTCTTTTTGCATTCTCTTCGCATGTAATTCAATCCAGCCTAACATTCTCTAGGCCCAGGAGGAAGCACTTTAAAATAAACTGCGTTTTTACTTCCCAGCAGAGAGTTTCTTTGCTTGGCGCGCTGTGGGAGCGACACAGAGGAAGCGTTCTGCGGGGACTGGAGCTCGCTGCCGGAGGGAAGCGCTGCCTGGAGGCTGCTTAACAATCCTGTCTTTCTGCTGAAGCCCTTGTCTGTCAGTATTGTTCCTCAGCCCTTTCCTTCCTCTGACTCCTCTTCCACATCCATAGTGTGAGGGGGCTGAAACTGAGATGTTTCACAGGGTGCCCAGAGAAGCCGTGGCTGCCCCATCCCTGGAAGCGTCCAAGGCCAGGCTGGAAGGGGCACTGAGCAACTTGATTTAGTGGAAGGTGGCAGGGGTTTGGAACTGGGTGCTCTTTAAAGTCTTTTCCAACTCAAACTGTTCTAGAGTTTGCAAAGCATTGTTAGTGTGGTAGAGCATCCCCTTCAGCAGGGTAAAGACCATCGAGAGTGAGGATGCAGAGTTCAAAACTCTCAAGTTCCAGTTAAAAATGTGGGAACAGCCCTCAGCTGGCTAGAAGACTTCCGTGTCGTGCAATTTTTAGGGAAATCAAATAAACTTCCTGTTTCCAAAGCAGTTCTATTAATAAGTCAGTCTTTTTTCTGCTCCAGCTTAGCTAATTATGGCACCTCAATGCTTAACTAATGTGAGGTCACGCTCGAGGAAAGTGCTCAAGTGTCAAGATAGAAAACCTTTCTGATTTATCGAGCATGGTATTTGGACCAATTTAGGCATAAATCACATGGATTGCTTGTGATTAGTAAATTACTTGGTGCACTTTAATTTTCCTTCCATGCAGCAGTATATTTGATATGGGAGTTGCCTTCCAACATTTGGGAGCAGATGGAGAAAACATTGGGCTCGTAAAGTGAGGTTATCACCAATCTTAGCTGCGAGCTGCTAATCTCCCTGCGTCAGTAGGCTAAAAGTCCTTGTGGTAACAATAACTTTGGGCTGAACTTGAAAAGAAAATGAGCAATATTTTGGCTCCTTCAATGCTTGAGAGTTCTTGCTGAGATAAAATCCTTTGTGGCAATCTTGGAAAATTGCTACCTTCTCTTTTAGAGGTGGCCTTCTGTGTTGGGGGAGAGAAGGGCTTGTACTCAGATGTCCTTTGAGGTGGAATTTTCTTATGTAAGCGATGCTTTCTTTTTTTTTTTTTGGTTGTTTTTTTGTTTTACCCGTGCTGTTATCTTTAAACCAATTGACAAATACAGTGTGCCAGACCCGTGAGCCTTGTAATGAAATGCTTGTTTGCACTGGTCAGCATGAAGCAATCCACATACTTCACTGTGTTTGGGCAGTAAAATCATAACCATGTGAAGAATTTCTTAAAAGCCTTTCTTGTTCTACTGTGAAGGGATAGTATTTTACTGCTAAATTTCATCTACCTCTGGGATGGTCAATGTCCTGTTACTGTTGCTTTCTGACTTTATATAGACCTGTGGAGCTTGAAATATGCTCAAACAGAACTGTTTCCTACTTTGTATCTGTAGATGTCCTATTGCTGAAGGAATGTGTGATGGTAATACTTGTGTGTTTGCTAATATAACTGTTTTCCTACTGATCCTGATTAACTGCAGGGCTGGAGTGCCATTCCAAACCTCATCTCTGCTGGTGAAGTTCCAGACAGTCTGAACTGGTGGAATTAATCCCAGCTGCCTAGCGACAGACTGAAGTGGTGAACTTTGCCTGCAGCTGCCTCTTCTGCAGTGGTGCTGAGCATCTTCTGCTGGACTAGTTCACTTTAAGAAACAAAAAAAACCATAACCCTTGTCTCTTTTCAGTCCCAAATGCCCTCTTTGCCTCTGCTCTAACAATGATGTCCTCCTTGGTCTTGTGATACTTTTTCCTCCTAAGTTCATGTATGCTCCCTTGGTATCAGCTTCCTAATGGAAAACTATATCAGCTCCCAGGCTGCTGAAATCTGCTTTCATCACTTTTTCCTTAGCTCTGTATCTCTTCTTTGATCTTCAAGTCCTGGCTGTCCAAACTTCCCCGCAATGTCTGTTTTTTACTTTTCCCATGTACTGAAGAAGCAAAGCTGTGCTGCTGCAGCTGGACTCTGCAGTGTTCTGTTTGCGTCAGGCCTTTCTTCTGACCAACTTTGCATTTTAAATGTGCCCCTGGACTCTTCCAGCTGTGTCCATGCCATTCTGGGATAATATATCAGTCAGCCCTTTCGCAAGTGACTCCATGGATGGATTGAGAAACTTTCTACTGTAGCAGTTGCAATTGTAAAAAAATTTAATCTTGTTTCTGATCAATACTTTATCTTCTGTCATGACGTCATTTAATTCTTCCTCTCAGGCTCTATTTCTGTAACTGTTTTATTCTTCAGCACTTTTGAATACTCTCTTTTATACTATGCACAATGTACTGCAATTCTTAGCAACTGTAAGGGGCAGAAGGACCAGGGACTTTTTCCAATGTGATGCTTTCACCTGTTTTTGATTCACAGCCATCTGGAATTGGAGGACCTGAGTTTTTATTGTTACGGAAGTCACTTTATGATAAAAAGAGCAACATTCTAATACTGTTCTGTAATTTGCACTGGAATATCACTCCAGCTCTCATTTAGATCTCACAATACATCTCCAAACCTATATACATTATGCCTTATCCCATTTTCATGGTTTATGTGTCCTGAATCCTGCTGGAGCACTTGTGGAGCTTTTAACTGGGCTTTGTAATTCATCATGAAGGGTTGAGCTACACCAGATTGTATCAGACAAATACTGTTGTAGTTTGATATTCCAGTTGATAGCCTTCCTTCTGCTGCCAACAGCTTCTCATCCACCCATCTCCTTACTAATCCCAAAGGATTACCCTTTGTGAATACCCCAAACCAGTTTAGTACAAGGTGAAACCATTTTCGATAACATGTTAATTAAATGAACACATTCATGAATAATGTTTATTAAAATAATAAACAAATAGATCGTATTTGCTGGGTCTGTAGAGAGTGGAGACCTGTTCTTGCCTTTTGTAAGTTATGAAATGTGTGGTTTGATGGAGGCTCTGTTCTCATGCACTTGAGCAAGAGCAGAACTGTAAGTCAGTGATTTAATTGCAGATAAAACTTTCAAATCTGTGGTGAGTGGTTAGTTGGTACGAATTTGGGATTTGTTGCCTTGTCTGATTTAGGCTGAAGACGCAAATGAATTCTGTAATCAATCACATGAGTTCTTGACAGCTGCAGAAAAGACTTTGAGAAGCCAGGCTTTGGGTTTGGCACAAGGAAACTTCTGGGCACAGTGTTGGTTATTAATAGCCTTGGCCAGCAGCCCCTACAGTGAGAGCTTTGGGACAGGGACTGTCAGGGAGACAGGCTGTCACTCTGCCAGGACCCAGAGGTCTTGCAGGGACAACAGGAGAGGGGTGCTGAGGACCAGGGAATCTCAGACTGTCTTGGTGAAAGTCTTTACCCAGCCTTGGTCTCTGGTCAGCCCTGCCTTAGTGTGATTAAATGGGTGAAACGGGGAGTGTGTGTCCACTTGATGTTGGGAGCCAGGTTTTAGATGTAAATATGCACAGGAGAAACTTGTTCCTGCATGTTTCCCTTGCATATAAACAAACAACTGCAGATTAGACAAGTGTTGCTTTACGTACATACAGGACCAGGTGTATAACTCTTGAGGGATGTTTGTTCTTTCAGGATTGTTTTTTATCCTATCTTGCAAAAAATTGGAGAAGCCTGGTGATTCTCTGGTTTATTTAGCAGAGACCTTTGTCCTGTTTGCACAGTGCTAATGACCAAGGGCTGCTGGCTGACCTTTGAGAGATGTAGGTACAACTTTGACTAGAGCATATAAATTTTAAATGTCAGCACTGTGTAAATAGAAAGGCATCCTGAATATCACTGATGCAGCCTCACAGTATTACTTCCTGCAGGATGGGCTCTGTTCTCAACTTTGTAGGGAAGTTAATGCCTGTAGGAACCCCTCAGCCTGAGTGGAATGAATGACAACAAAACTCATCCAAAGCGGCTGATTGTGCCTGTGTAGAGCATGCAGCAGCACTTTGGTCTTTCAGTGCGTTCTGTGGGGCATTTTTTAGTGACCAGAGCTCAGTGCCTTGGTAAGTAGTGGACATACCTCCTTGTCCTCATCTGCATGTGTTATTAGAATAGTTAACCTTGGAAAAGATCTCAAAGATCGAGTCCAACCTTTGACACAACACTGTATTAAGTAAACTGTAGCACTAAGCTGTGAGAACACCTCCAGGGATGGTGACCTCCCTGGACAGCCTGTACCATTGCGTTACAGTTCTTTCAGTGAAAAATGCTTCCTGAATGGTTCCAGCTTGAACCTCCCCTGGCATGGCTTGAGGCCATTTTCTCTTGTCCAATTGCTGGTTGCTTCAGAGAAGAGGTCAACTTCTGGGTGCCTAAAACCTCCTTTCAGGGAGTTGTCAGATCACTGAGATAATGGCAGGTAAAAAACTCCAGACTTCAGCATACTTACTGTTTCTTTTCATTTTTATTTTTAATCTAGCTGAGTATTGAGCAGAACTCTTAAATGGTTTGTGAGCATTAATAAAAGACATCAAAGCCGTAATAAGGACTTGGTCTTTTGTTTGAGAGCCCTACAAAATGGTGATGCTGCACCCCTGGGCTTTGGTTCTACACAGTATAACATGATACGGTGTCAGGAGGAGGAGAAGGGGGAGGGAGCTTTTTCCTACAGCCCTACTTGTAGCAAATGGGAAATGAGTGTTCTTGTTCATGTCCTATCTCTATATTTGTCCCTGTGAATGTGGGACATGAGCACAGTTTAATGATGGCCCAGTCTTTGTCTTGGGTGGAGAAGCATAGCTGTGATAATTCAGTCTGTTTGGGAAGGCAGCAGAGATGTCTGAGTCTTTCCAGCTCCCGAGCTGCAGGGAAGCTTCTGACAGCGAAGTGGTTTGAAGTGGAGAATTCTGCTCTAAGAGGAATTGTTGGAATTTTTAGATGATGTGTTGCTTGGAAAGGCAAAGCTGCTTGGTATGTGAACCTACATGGTTTAGCCTGAGGAGAACTGTGTGGGGGCAGGCCTGGCCTGGGCTGCTGCAGGGCCATCCTTTGTCACTAACTGATTTCCTGATTAATTGCCTGGTGCAGCAAGAAGTAGATTTTCTAATTTCTGAGTATTAAGGATGCCCTGTCTCTTGGTTAATCCCTGCTCTTCATATGATATGACCTTGGTGAAACTGTCTGTTCTGGGCAATGGCTCTGTGCTCCCCCTCCCTGGCCAGCTCTCTCTGTATTTTTGTATTTGGCACTGGCTGGGGACGCCTGAATATATCAGCTTGGGTAGCTAATTCCTTGTGCCAGGGTTTCTGTAACAAGGAGACCTGGGTTGTTTTGTAGTGTTCCCTGAGCTATGCTGTGTCACCCTAATATATGAATGTACTTAAATGTCACCAGACAGTTTAATTATTTAAGCAGCAGTGTCCAAGACACTGAGATATTATGTCATGGTGCGAGAAGCACTGTGCAGGGTTAACTTCAACTTCCTAAAAAGTGCAAAGTAGTGACATACTTAACATTTTCCTCTTTCAGAAATTAGATTTGCAAAGCTGAGAGGTAATTGGTGGAGTCATGGTGGCCCATCCCAGCTGGGGGCTGGGTGCTATTACTGGGTGGCACACACATGTAGGCAGCAGGGCTCCTTGGGGTGCTTCCAGGAGGCTCCCAAAGGAGATGAGTCACTGCTCATTCCTGCAGGGTCACCTAAGGAACCAGAGACTGCCTACAGCTCTTCCTGTACTGGAGGAGGAGAAGGGTCATTGCTCCCAGCACAGCTCCCTTCCCTCTGCTCCCCTTTCTTTTCACCCTCCCTCTCACATTTTTTACATGTTAGCAAGTTGCTGGTGATGAGACTCATATGTTCGCAGGAAAACGCTGTGCATTTACTCAAAAGTCTTCTAGAAACCCTCTTAAAGCAAAAATGAATTTCTGCCAGGTATACCAGCCTGGAAAAGGCAAGTGTCTGTCTGAAAACTGGAGTTTTAGACTCAGCAGGTATGGTGATGTGGCTGAAAAGGGTACAAGATACCTTAGTTTTATGGCTTATGCAGAGCCTCCCTCTGCCAGCTTGCAGACTGAGGAAAATACTTTAATTGAGCAAAACATGTCAGTCTCTTGCTTTTTCTTCTCTCTTTTGTCTCCATTTGGATATATTACAGCTCTTTATTGTTTCAGCTTCTGCTCAGGCTATCTAATGACTATCCATTTTAGTGCAGGGCTCTGAGGCCAGCTGCCACAGGCGCCTTCTGTCCCCAGTGACTGGTGTGCTGGCTGAGAGCCAGCATTCAGATCAGCCCTCCTGCTTTTTCTGCCTTAAATCCCAGGTCTGGATCATGTAAACGGCTGGAATTGGAGAACAGCTATCTCCTAATGAAGCTGAGGTTGGGAAGGCTGTTTCACTGTGGCCTAGGCGTTCGTTCATGATTTCTAGAAAAAGTGAATTCTTGCTCCTCGTGTTCCTTTGTGTCACCTTTCACAGGTGGACAGTACTGGAGTCACAGTATTTATTACATCTTTTTTAATGCATGAATGATTGGCTTCATAATGGTGTTGGTAGAGTAATACTTCCCTACAGATTCCCTGGAGGAGTGCAGTTGTCTTTTTTCTAGCTATAATCATCTTGCTGTTACTAGGTTTATTATTCTGACCTAATAAAATTCCCCACTTGGTAAAATAAATGCCTTTTTTTTTTCCCCTCCTAAATATGATTATATTTTTTTTTCAGTTCTCAAGGAGTCGTGTGAATTAGTGTGGTGGCAGAATTCCTCTGAGGTTTCCTTTAGTAAGGACAGAGGCCAAAGAAGCACTGCTGAGTTTCTGCTTTAATTACACCCCAGGCATGTAATTTCTTGCACAAATTATTATTTTCTTATGAAATCTCTGCATGAACAAAGGAAGATGGGGAAGATGCCCTGATGTGCACACACCACAAATGTTAATACAAATGCAGGGGAACAATTGTAACAGTGTCAGGTAACATCAGCTGTTAAATGGGGCCCCTTGTGAGTATTAAGTGACCACAGAGGACAAATCTCAAATTCTACTTTGAGTTCTTTGCCTTCTGTATTGTGACTTTTAGCCGTGTGACTGGCAGGGCAGCCTGCCTGTTGCTGCAGGCAGCTCAGATGCCCTTTCCACGCTTTTTTGGACCCCATCCATGAGTAGCTTCAGCTGGTTACCCCAGGAGGAAGCTCTGCAGTTTTTTGGCTGGGTTAATGAGGTTGTCAGAGGAGCAAGGTAAGTGCAGGGCTTAAGTGGATGTATGAGATGACTTGTAGTGGCAGTAAGCTTCAGATTAGTTCACAGCTGCTTGTGAAACCACAGCCTTAGGCTAATAGAAGCTGATTTTGAAGAACTGTGCCCAGTTCAGAAAATCTGCTTTGTTCCTCTGGCTTGAGAGCATTAAAAACTTCCAAATGTCATCTTAAAGGATCTGATTCACTATGTGTTAGAAAGTAGTTTAACTTTTGGGCTTGTAGCTGTGATGACTGGCTCAGGGTAATGGAGGCATGACAAGAATTCCTGTCTTTTCTGCCTGTGCCTGAGCTGCTGACTGCATCTCAACTAGAATCGGACTCTGCTGTTCCTCAGGGAGGGACAGGGCTTTCCCACACCCTCACTCCAGTGTTACTGCCCCATAATTTTGTAAATTTTTTGTGTGTGGTTATTGTGTGGTATGTGTCAAATTTTAAGATAAAAACCTTTGTTGCATACTTTACATAGACTTGTGATTAAAAAGCATTTTTTTCTTCTTAAGTAATTCTGATGTATTTGCAGGAGAATTTTTTTAGTGTGCTGTCTTCTATGTACTTGTCTCTCACTTTTTCCATTACTTAGGTTGGTTATAGGAATTCAACGACAAGTTCCCAAAAGTGATGTTCATCTCAAAATTTATGTGCAACTTGGCTACTTAAGGCTTGCAGACCTTTTAGATTTCGGATCATATTTTCACATCTTATATCTGTATGCCAGAAGTGTCCTGCAGTCAGTCACTCTCAAAAGTTTAAAGTTGAAAACTGAGGTCCTTTGCTTGCTGTGGCTCTTGCTGTGCTGGGTTGGGTAGGGAGCCCCAGGTGATGGAAGCTGTAGGTTTGTACTCTTTTTTTCGGCCTGTTAAAATCCCCAAAGTTAGGGAAGAGTCACAGTACTTTGGATGTGAGGCATGCAGTGCCCTCTGTGGACACAGAGAATCTGGGAATACGAAGTAAGTTGATGAACTGTAAAATGAGAAATGCTGCTGGGTGGGTTCTGGTGGGAGACCGATGCAGCCTCACCAATCGATGAACAAGTTCTGCTGTGGCAGCAGAGGAAAGCGTGGCATTTCTTGTAGAGATCCAAGCAATATCATGTGTCCCTGTGCTGATATATATTAACATCCTACCTTTGACTAGATGGTTCACGGCTCCTCCAGCAGAGCTCGGCCAGCCGACCAACCAGCGCTGGTTTAAGCACGGCTCTCACACTGATGAATGGCCGTAAACGCTGTGCCGGGAGCCAAAGGCGGCGGCAGCACAATGCAGCACCAAAGAGCTATTGTAGGCACGGATGAGACTATAATAGACTGGGGAGAGAGAGTGCACTTAGAGGTTAATGCGGCCATGGCTGGGCAAAGCCGGCTTCTCTCTGCAGAACCATCTGCTACCCTAACAAAGAGCCGCAGCCGGAGCTGCCGAGCTACACGCACATCCCTCGGACGCTGCCCATCGCTTCGGGCCAGCGCGGTGCCTCCCATGCTCGGGGCCCTGCCCGGTTGCCCGGGGGCCGGCGAGCGCGTTCCTCTGCGGGCGGCCCCCCGCGCCCGGGGCGCGCTCCCGGCCGGCTGCGCGCGCTGCCGAGCTCCGGAGCAGCGCAGTGTTGGGAGCGAGGATTGGCTGGGCACTGCTGCAGTGGGGACGCAGCCTGGGTGCTCAGCATCGCTGCTCAGCCTCGCTGCTCGCCCGGGCTGCCGCTGCCATCAGCCGGGACGCGCGGCTCGGCTGGCAGCTCTGAGGAGCACCTCTCGGAGACGTTCATCTTTAGCTTTTCCTCCTGAGCGCGGCGTCTCGGCTTCTCTGTCCAAGCAGTCTCCAAAGCGCAGCGTCTCGGCTTCTCCGTGCCAGGGGGCTTGTGCTTTGTCTGTTGCCATCAGATTTCTGAGGCTCTGGTACAATGAGCTGCTTGTCAGGCCAGGCACGACTGCAGTAGCAGCAATTTCAAAAGGCAGGAAGCGTCCGCAGGAGCGGTCTGTAAAGAATCGGAGCCGGTGGAGTCGCTGGGTTGATCCTCCCGCTGGCTGCCGTGCCGATTCCCGTCTTGGGGGTGCTTGGTAGTGCAGTCACATCATCCTTGGCAGCGGGCAGCTCCTGAGCGCTCAGGGTTTCCCTGCCTGGGATGCTCGCTGGAGCAGCAATGCTGCAGACCCTGTGGCATTTTCTGTCTAGCTTCCTTCCCAGGGCCATATGCCAAGGTCCTGCAGATGAAAAAGAGGATGAGGCCAGAAACACCACCCCACTTCCAGGCCCCGGGGAGAAAGGGCCAAAGGTCTTGGGGAAGACACAGGACAGAGGGACTGATCCCACTGAAAGGAGACCAACTATCCTACTGGTGGTTGGACCCGCAGAGCATTTTCCAAAGGTAATGGGATATCCAGGGGCCTGAGGAGGGGCTGGTGCACATGACAGTGGAGTGTGTGGTCTGCTGGGAGAAGGGGTTTTGCAGGTGGAGTGTGCAATTAGCCGTGTGTGTGAATTTGGGGAGGGGGGAGAGGAACAGGAAAAGGGAGCAGGGTCTAACGTGTGTGCTTGCTAGAAAGGAAGGGGGCGGGGGGCAGGGGAGTGACTGAAGAGAGGAGATGATCTAACCTTCCAAACATGATGTTCAAAGTGGGGGAGCAAAATGCTATTTAGGGGCAAAGGGGAATATGGGGGCCTGCAGGGTTCCTGGGCAACTTGTAAAAAGTATGATGGAGAGGACAGGGAATGATAATGCAGGTTAGTGGCGAGTCCCACCCCTGCGCTGGAGACCGGCAAAGAATCAAATGCATCCTAAGATGTTCTGGAGTCAGTCTGTGGTAATTTGGCAAGCCTTTGGTAAAACTTGCATGTTTTGAGCAAATGAGTAACTGGCTGTATTATTTGAATGGCAGAGCCCGGAAGAGAGTAAAGTGTGTCCCTGGGGAGCGGGTGGCATAAGGGAGAGACTAAAATCTGCGTGAGGATGGGAAGTTCCCAGGGGATGGGGGAGTGGGGAGGTGATGGGGGCACACAGTTGGCAGAGAATAAATGGTGAGGCTTTGTCTGGGGGGAGACGAACAAAAGCTGCTTAGTTTAGTGCCAGAGCTCCCAGCCCAGTGCTGGCCGACTGCAGTTCTGGCTTATTTAATGGAGGGAGTGCTGTTCTGTCTCCCCTGAGGATGGTGCAGTCAGCTTTGACTACATGTGGTCTAAAACCAGGGGTGTGACCCGGGATTAGGGGGGAAGGAGTTGGGCATAAGACCTGCAAAGGGTGGGAGGTGGGAGGTGGGGATAGTACTGAAGGGCTGCAGCAAGAATAGGGTTGTGTGACTTTCAGGATCCAGCTTATTTAACAGGGAAGTGGGCATGGTTGTTGCTGTGAGCTTTCTCTAAAATGAGAGATGAACAGGTTTAAATTGTAGAGGGGATTAATATCTGTTCTGCTGCTGTTTTGAATGGAAACAAGCAGGGCGGCATTTCACATTCTGAGGAGCAGAAGCCACTCCCTGCTTGAATCAGACTGTAAAATCTGCAGGGACTTTTGCCTTCATTTCTATCCTTAGCAGTTAGCACAGTGCATCCCCTTCCAAAAAAGGAGCATGCGCATTTTGAGGAGGACTTTGGTGCACAGAGGTTGAAGAAGGACAGAGACTAAGAACTGAAGGAAGTGGTAATGAAAACCTTGGAATTATAGGGCTGAAAATCTCTGGTGTCTTCCAGAGAACAATGGTTTCTCAGTCAGGGGGAGTCCATCTGTTCACACCTGGAAATAAAGCTTTCTCCGAAAGCTGATACCAATCTCTTCTTTCCTGTGTGACCCTGGGAAGTTCTGCATAGGAATAGTAGGATTGGCTAATGGAGAAATATCTAGAGGATAAGGATGTGGTAAAATGGAGTTATTGCATCTTAGTGAAGTAAATGCCACTCTGCCAGGAGGTTGTGACTGTGTAATTTTAGCTTGCCCTGATTGTAAAGTAAAACGCAGGGTAAAGCTCTTCTGTTGAGGATTATGCAGATATGTTTCACCTTGTGATTCGGGCTGGCTTATGCTTCACCCAGCCCATGGCTCAGCTGATGGACAGTAACTTGTTAAGATGCAATGACTTGTTTGTGCTTGATCAGATATCAGTGTTCCAATTCCCTGTCTGAAGGAGAAGTGTTGGGAACAGTCTTGCACAGCCTTAGGGATAGATAATAAACCACTGTGAGCAAACAGAGTTACTTGGTGTTGATAGAAAATGGGGGGGCTTTTGTTCTCTGCCACTGGCTGGCTGTAACCTTGGGAGCAGTCTCTTGACTGGTAGGCCACTTCATTTTGTAAAAACACCTGTTACTACTTCTCTTCTAAAAACACACAAAATATCACACCTTGTACTGGTGTTTCTGTAAGAAATTGATGTGTATGGATTAACTTGACTGGAGTGGCTTCCTGGCCTTGGCTCTTCAGTCTTCACTTGTCATTGCTGTGTTCCTCCTCAGATGTTTGCTTGTTTAAAGCTGTTTCAACATGAGGCTGTTTTTGCAAATATGGGGAGAAAAATAGTGATTGCAAATGTGTTATATTGGCCCCGGATCTGTGTACACAGGAGACAGGCATGAACTGCTCTTGATGTCACCATCTGGACTTGTAACTTTGGATCCATGTTGTTGTTGATGGAACAGGTCACCTTTCCTGGTTACCTTTATGTCAAGTACCACATAGTGCTCTCTGCTGTGCCTGGTCTCTTATCCTTCCCCTGGCAAAGCCTTGGCTGTTGCAGCTTTTTACTCTGCTGGGGTCTCTTAAATCATTAACTCCCCTCCTTCATACACCATACGCTCTCTGTGCTTTGTAAGGACTTTCTGTACTGTCCAATTAATTATAAGCTAGTTTCCAGAAATTAAAAAAGACGAAGTCAGCAGAACACAGTGAAACCTTCTAGCAATAGGGTTGGAGCCCAGAAAGCTGTTTTGCCTCTGAAGGAGGATGTTACGTGACTGTGACGCTTGCTGGTACTTGATATTTTTAGAGCTTTTTTTTTTAGCAGAGTAAATTCAAAATTAAGCAGCATACTTTCCTGTTCCTTGTATGGTTGCATCTTTCCATCCCTTACAGGGAGGTACATTCTGGAGGTGATGTAGTAAACCAGTGATGAAGTAGATGCCTAGGAGAGTACAAATGACTTGGAAAGGTTAGCAGGGATGGCAGGGTATGGAAACTGGTAACTCATGCAGCATTTAAAAGAACCAAATCATATAAATAAATTGAAAATTAGTTTGCTAAAGGGAGAAAGAGGTAGGTTTGCTTCCTTTATGGCTCACTTTTCTTGTCATCAAGGAAACTGCATAGGGTATTAGCCAGGCTGGCTCCACTCGGCCCAGAAATGTGTAGTTTCAGTGGTGGAATTGGTGGATGGAAATATCAGGGAGGAGAGACTTCATTTGAGCTCTGTGCCCTGTCCTTGGTTTGGTCAGGAATAGACAGTGCTAATGAGGGATGTACTGTCTGTAAATGGCACCAAAGCCCTGGGCTGAGTGTGCTGCTGCCCACAGGGGCTGGGGCAGTGGGACTGGCTCTGTGTGTGCTGAGATGTGGGCAGTGACCCCACACCAGTGTCCCAGCAGCACTGATCCTTGCAGCTTTGGAGAGCTGCCTGGCTTTTGGGTATTTCCAGCTTTACTAGGATTTTTTTAGCTGAAATACAAAAACTTCTTAATACTTGTTTAAGTTCCCTCTGTCAGTATAACCTGAATTGCTGGTATAAACTTCATTTGTAATCTGTCTCTCCTTCTTAGCTCACTGTCCTGTAATTAATACCCTGCTTAAAATCAGCTTTAACCTCATTAGCTTTCTCCTTTCCTCTGACGTAGGTAGTAGGGCTTTTTCTCCTAAAATGTGCCGATTTTGCCTTTTGTCTCTAGCTGCCAACTCCAAACAGAGTTTCTTAGGAAAATCTGCATCATGTTGGCATAGCAACTGAGCTGCCAAGCAGCTATAATAGTGATGCTTGGCAACTCGTGGGAAGGACTACGGAGGATCTTAGGGCTTTGTGAAGCAAATCTGAGTTGAATTTGTTCACTTACTACCTGTTGCTGGGGGTACCCGCTCTGCTCCCCTCGGTGGGAGTGTTTGGTGTTGGACAGTGGGGTGTAGGTATCATTGGGGTGCTGCTTGCAGTGAGACTGGGCTTGGTGGGAAGGTGGGGTGTGCTGTGGGCACGCATGCATGCAGTGAGCTGCTGCAGCTGATCTTTAAGAGGATCTGGGGTCCCTGAGAAGATCCTGTTTTCATGCAGAGAGACGTCAGCAGGGAGTAGGTTAAGCCTGGTTAGGTAACCTGGCCACGGTGCCATTGGGAGTGAGGTGGCCCAGGAAGGGCAGAGGACACCATTGTAGGTCACAACTCCCAAGGGTACTGAGTTGCTGTGAGTCGTGATCCATTAAGCTTTAAAAAAAAACATCCTTGAAATTAAGCCACAGATTAAATATTCCCAGTTTGTGTGATTGACATGCAGCTCCATGAGCAGCGCATTACAGACCTTGGCTTTGTTCTAGAGAACAAAATACCATGGTAAAGACATAGAGGCACCCTGTGCATGAGGGCCTGAGGAGGGGAGTGCTGTTTGGACTTTGCTCTGCCAGCAGGCTGTTCAAATGCAACAAACACCAGAAATTGTTGCTGTGTCCACAGCAGTGGGGAAGGCTCTTATCCTGGCTGGCTTGAACCAGTTCAGCAGACACACTTTGTTACTTCTAGTGCAGACAGAATTACAGTGTTTGGGTTATTGGCTATGGCTTTTGCATCTTTCCTGTGTGATAGCTTCTCTCTGATTAATACCAAGACTATAACTTTATTTATAATTCATGTTAGCAGTCAGTGATTCTGTCCTGAACAGCATTGCTGCCTGGTGCACATTGGTACTCTCTCCGGAGAGCTAGGTGTTACCCTGTACCTCAAACTCCACCAAATTGTCAGAAAGCTGTAATTATTCCTGCATTAAATGATGCTTGTGCCACACTCCCTCCAGCCTGGCTTGCTCCTAATGAGAGCTCAGGAACTCGCTTACAAAGCAGTTAAACTGTCAAGGGTAGAAACTGGAAAATGTTGTTCTGCCCAGGACACTTCTCGTAGCATATATCTGACTGCAGTGTTTAATTGGAATCAGAAGAGGATGGAAAATATTAAGCTGGTGTAACTGCTGTGTGGATGCTTAGCTAGGAGGCTTAGGAGCAGCTGGGGCTGTTTTGAAGCCTGCCCTTGATTTGGGTGATTTTCTCTGTATTTGGCTCAATGACAAACCTCCACAGGCTTTATTGCTGCTATGTTGGTAATTCTGGAGTACTACAGAGGGGAGAGATCTTTGTGTTCAGGGGTTGTCTGCTCTTAGCTGGCACAAGTGGTTTCAGGAGAACTTGCAACCAAAGCCAGTCAACTCTGGCATAACAAAATAACAAAATAAAAGTGGAAAATTTTTACTTAAGCTGGCTATCCTAGACGTCTATTAAAGCAGTAAGCGGCTGGCACCCTGTTCTTACTGCACTTTAAAAAGATAATTTTTGGGAAGACAGTGATAGTCCTCCTGTGTTCCATGATGAGAGAGGTTGTGATCAAGACTTGTCCTCACTGTGCTGCCTGTGTAAATCCCCCCAGAGGTGAGAACGGGATCAGAAAAGGGCTGATCGGATAAAAGGCACAAGTGAGTGTCCTGGCCCTTGGCCAAAGTGTCTCGGGTTAAGGGACCCGCAGTAAGAGTTAACTGGCAGCGGGTGTGATGTAAGGTACCTGGTTCAATGGGAGCCAGGTGTTGAGCAATAGGAGCAGCTCACGTGTCCCCTGTATCAGCTGGGTGGGACTGAACAGCCCCGGCTTCCCTTTTAAGTAGAAGGGCAGGGCTTGTGCAGCCAATCCCGCCGGAGCCGGGCTCGATCATAGGCATGTGTCATGAGACTCGCTGGCATTTCCTTTCCACTCCGTACTGAAATTAGCTCAGGGGAATCACTCGGTTTTACTTCCCTTCCTTGCTGGTCGGAGTGAGCAGGGCAGCTGAGTCTCGGGCTCAGAAAGATGCTCTGCCTCTGTCTGTACGTGCCGGTGTTTGGGGAGAGGCAGACGGAGTTTGAGTACTTCGAATCGAAGGGGCTGCCGGCCGAGCTCAAATCCATCTTCCGACTCAGCCTCTTCATTCCTTCCCAGGAATTCTCTACCTATCGCCAGTGGAAGCAGGTATGGATAGGCCTAAGAGAGGAATGGAAGAGAGGAAGTGAGCGAGGGAGGGGTGGTATCTCATACATTTAGTGGCTTGCCTAAGAGGGGGAGAAGCTCACGATGGCTCTGTTGTAGTAACTGAGTGAAGCATGGAAACGCTTCTCGTGCCCCTTGGCAGGGATTGCTGAACCGGCGTAGAGTGAACTCTTTTCTTTTTGATTCTTTTGTTTTGAATTGGATGAGGTCTCAGTTCCTGTAAGACTGTTTAAACCAGTCGATGTGAGTTAGACAGAAAAAATGTGTTTTCCAAACTATGGAATCTTCTGCTTCTATGAGTCTGTTCAGACACAGCATTTCACATCCTCTTCCTCCTTTTTCCACCTTTCCACATGCCTCCTTCTGACAACAGGCTGTAATGTAGCGTCAGCTGAAGCTGGTGAAGGTGAGCAGGTTTGTGCTGTGATGAGGAGAGCAGCTCTGTGTGACTCAGCCAGGATGGGTGGGCTGAGCTGGGGAAGGTTATGCAAGAACTTTTTGCTTTACTGTGGAAGGGACATGCAGTGAATCCATGGAGATCTCCATCCCGATGTGTCACAGCTCTTGCTTTCAGCTTGCTGCTACGTTTTTTTGTTTTTTTTTTTTTTTTTTTTTTCCCATGATGAGGCTATCAAGAGCCCAGAGAGCTGATCATTGATCAGCCAAGCAGGGGAGGCTTTTTATGCCTCTGCAGAGACACAGACAGCAGGCTGGAAGGTGTGTGGGTTCCCACAGCGTGCTGCAAGGGCTGTGACTGCAGGTGACCACAGGAACTTCTGCAGCCAAAATAGCTGTTAATGGCCAGATTTCATGTTTGCTGTTGAAAGCGAAGAGGTGCAGGCAGATACTTGTTCACACCTACAGAGAAGATGCTGAGAGCTTGGCTTTCTCACCCCTCACACGTGTGCTGTGGGTTACTGTTGGGCAGGCAGCCTTTTTGTGCTGACTGTGGGGGAGGAAGGTGAACAGGGCAAAGCTTTTATTGCCTGCGGTCTCTGATCGCTCAGGGTGCATTTCTGCAGTTGTTGGGGCGTGCTGAGAGAGAGGGAGCAGTTGCACAGTCACATCTCTTTTACAGTGCCTCCGAATTATTAATGCCTGTCAACTGGTTGGGGGTTGCCAGTGAGAGGGAAGCCCTGATTCAGCTGTTGAAGGCCAGTGTGCTGACAGGAGAGGGGTGTTGGTCTATATTTAGCCTACAAGTTGAATGTGAAGTCATATCTGAACTTCACAACGGTCATATGATAAATGGCGGGTTAGGAATACTGGGCATACCTTGGAGGTCAGGGCAGCTGGGACAGCACTTTCTTATTTAAGGTTCATAAAGTGATTAGGAATAATCCTCATAGCATTAGGGCTAAAGAGACAGCACTTGGTGGGTGAGAGAGAGCGTTTCAATGCTAAATGATTTAGTACTGAAGTAATTTAAAATGATATTTAAACAAAGACTTATGGCTTATAAAGGGGACTGGTGGTCATAGACTGAGGACATATCACAGTGAGTTTAGGCTTGCCTAATACATTGAAGCCTAAATATTGAACAACGTACTGGTGAACAGAGGGTTAACCCAGCGTTTCAGCTCAGAGCTTCTTTAACAGCCCATCTGCTGTTAACATAAATGTTACCACAGTTAAAACAAAACTTTGGGTGATGCACTAGACTGAATCATACCTCATTGAGTATTGCTTACTGATTCATGTTGGAAAAGACTTAAAGGCTGTCAAAGGCAAGTGGCTGAACCAGGAGGGGGATAGGAACTCCCTGAGCCACATTCTTGCAGTCTGGAGATCACCTTACCTGTCAACATGTAGCCATGTGCCCTTAGAGAGGACAGGCCATGGGCTATTGCCTCAGTGAGTTGCAGTTGCAGTGAGTTAATTAGTCGTTTGCCTTGTCCTAGATGTCTGGCACAGTTTGATCTTGATTTTTAACTTTGTCCTACTAAGAACCTATTCTTGCTCTATATGCATCTCATGGAAACTTGTGTAATTAAAGCACATAGCTTCAGGGTGCCTAAACCAGTTCACAAAGGCTTTTATCTTTTGGCTGTGTTCACTAGAGCTGGACAGGATTTTGCTGGTTAGAGTTAGTTACTGCCAGAGGGAGCTTACTTCTCTGAGGATTGTAGTAGGTATGAAATTCCTTCTGTTCAGTTTTTTTATAACCTCAAATCTTCTGATTCACTTTTTATGCTAATCTATTGACTTGTACTTAGTTCAAGAACCTTCACAAGGACTTTGCAAGATGTAAATCAAGGCACAGTCCTGAGATTAGACGTATGACACTAGCAGAATATCCCTGATAAGACATGAGGCATTCCATCTGTGTAATGGACTTTGGGAAACAGTTGGAATCAGGTGACTTTTCTACGCTACTGCATTGCTAAACTCTCTCAGAATAATTACGATTTTGTCAGCTACTTTTTGGAGAAAAAGTCAAAGTTGTGTGGGAAATGTTTTTTAAGTATGGTAGAAGGGGGGAATATATCTGTCTGAGTGAACAAAGGAACTAACAATTCTTGGTTGTTTTCTGAATAGAAAATTGTGAAGGCTGGAGACAAAGACCTGGATGGACAGCTGGATTTTGAGGAATTTGTTCACTATCTCCAAGACCATGAAAAGAAGCTGAGACTGGTTTTCAAGAGTTTGGATAAGAAGAATGATGGTAGGCAGCTTTCTCCTGCTCAGGGTGGACTGGTGCATGTGTTAGCCTGTAATATGTGTCCTGGAGCTCACTGGCTTCTCTTTGCAGGCCGCATCGATGCCCAGGAGATTGTCCAGTCTCTCCGGGACCTGGGAGTCAAGATCTCTGAACAGCAGGCTGAGAAAATACTGAAGAGGTGAAGATTTCACTGGTGTTTCTGTTTTATGTCAAGGGAGCTAGAAAGAAACATAGGGACATGGAGCCTGTCTCTCTTTCCCCTGTATGCACTTTCCAGAGACTTTGGTTCCTCCCTTTTTTCCTATTTCTTTCCATTTGATTTTTTCCTGTGAGTTGACATAATTATAAAATCATAATGCTTTATTGAGACTTAACTTCAGAGTCTCTCCCTGACCTGTTGAGGGGAAGTGCTTGCACCTGAGCTGATTTGCATCCCTGTCTGATTGTCCTGCTGCCCTGAGCGTGCTGCTTTGGAGAGGGTCTGTGCAGTTGCTCATTGGAAATGCTAAGTGCTTTATGCATGTGGCACTAACATGTTAACAACCACTTATTTGTGCTGGTTTTTTCCTCTTTTTTTTCCTCTGCTACCTTCCCTCTGTCTGTTTGCCTGTGTGTCAGAATAAGGACGGGACACTTCTGGGGTCCTGTCACCTAGTAAGTATTATTTTCCCTTCAGTGTCAGTTATGTCCCTGAATTTGTTAGGAGGGGTTGCAACTACTGTTGTGGGTTGGTGAGAAGGGAGAAAGAGGGGAAGAAAGACAGATCCCACTTCTACCTCAGCATTGTTTGGTGAACAGATTATTTCCTAGCTTTGTCTTGTGTCTCTTTAGAAGTCTTTTAGTAGTTGCTTTGCAAAGCTCTTTTTGGTGTAGGCGTGGATAATCAAAGGGAAAGAGAGGAAGAATTTGTCACCCAGTGGGAGTCTGTACTCACCTGATAATCAATCTTTTTAGCATGGATAAAAATGGGACAATGACAATTGATTGGAATGAGTGGAGAGACTATCACCTGCTGCACCCCGTGGAGAACATTCCTGAAATCATCCTGTACTGGAAGCACTCCACGGTAAGAAATAGCTCCTGTACAACAGGTCTCAGTCTTTGCCCAGCTTCTTGGTCCAAGTCCTGGCCCCCAGGAGCTGCTATCAGCAGTCCTTGTCGTTCTCTTCATGGTTCATAGCTTCTCTGTAGCCCTGGAAGCTCAATTGCTTCCTGTCCTCTGCTGTAATCTTGCCACATATCACTGTCACAGTTGCTGGCACAGGTGGTGACGACTGCAGTACTGCAGGGAGATGAGGGTGTTCTCTTGGTGTGTGCCTCCAGGAGCTCCTGGCCAGCCCCAGCTGGTTCAGGACCTGTTAAAACAAGACGGATTGCACAGGCAGCCATCCTTTCTGGAGTTATCTATATGTGAATAGTATGTAATGAGAATTAACTGGCTGTAAGCTTGGAAGGTTCTGGAGAGGTCCAGCTTTTTTGCCAGTGCAACTGCCTGCAGTTGGTCAGTTTGTTCCTAAGTACGACCCACAGTATTTAGACATAGACAAATGTTCAGCAGTTGCCAGGTTCTTGGAGAGAAATCTTGAAATTAGAAATGAGCTTCCCTTGTGACACGTTCTAGCAGTGGCAGCTCCTGTGGCTGCAGATAAGCTGCTGGCTTGGAATAAACATATCCTGTACTTCAGCACTTGGCACGAATAAAGAGCGGTAAAACTTCAGCAAGATCACTGGCTGATGCAACATCTCAACACCTTCTCCTTTTGCAGATCTTCGATGTAGGAGAGAATTTGACTGTCCCCGATGAGTTCACAGTGGAAGAAAGGCAGACAGGGATGTGGTGGAGACATCTGGTTGCAGGTGGAGGTGCAGGTGCTGTGTCCAGAACCTGCACGGCTCCCTTGGATCGTTTGAAAGTGCTCATGCAGGTATGATGGTGAAGTTGCAGTTTGTTTAAACACCTGAGCAGATTCCTTTCATATTTATGATTACCTGGGAGGTGATAGTGTTCATCAACACAGTATAGCACTCTGGCCAATGTTAATCTTGTCATTCTTTTATTGCTATCTTTAAGAGCATTTTGAATTATTTGAGTGCTCAAAGTCATATTAAAAAAATATTAAAAAGTAGAGTCTTTTTGGAGGTGGACATGTCAAAATTGTCAGTAGTAAGACAGTTTTATGGAAAACTTAGGTTTTGGTGAAACAGGTTAAAATCCTGTGTTCCTTTGAGAGACCCTGAGGCCATGAGAGTTGAAGTCAATGTGGTGGTCACTTGGCAGAGCTTGTATTCTGTATTGTCAGCATTAGAAAGGAGTTGGAAATTTTTGATTTTAGCCTGCTTTGTCACTGCACCTGCTCTTGTACGAAGTTGATCCTATGCTAGGTGTGGGAAAAAAACAAGACAGTTGCCTATTTAACCTTTCCCCCCATTCCTGAGGGAGATATTGATTAGATTGATTAATTAACGCTAGACTTGGCAAAAAAAGAAAAGAAGCTCGCTTTCCTATTGTGGAAGCGATCTGGAAGGGATTAAAGCCTTGGCAAATCTCTGGGTAAATAAAAAAGCGCCCTTTTGTCCCTGGATTACAGAAAAACGTTGCACTGTCGTAATGGGGACTGGAACTAATCCAGGCTTGTCCCTGTCCCCCAGGTTCACGCCTCGCGCAGTAACAACATGTGCATCATCGGCGGCTTCACGCAGATGATCCGGGAGGGTGGCCCAAGGTCACTGTGGAGGGGCAATGGCATCAACGTGCTCAAGATTGCACCCGAGTCAGCCATCAAGTTCATGGCCTACGAGCAGGTGAGGGCACAGAGAGCTGTGAACGCAGAAGGGCGAGCTGAAAAGAAAGCGATGGGTGAGGGAAGTCACGGAGCCTCAATGCCTGTCTGTTCTGGCTTCTGCAGATCAAGCGGTTCATTGGTACTGACCAGGAAATGCTGAGGATCCACGAGCGGCTCTTGGCTGGTTCTCTGGCTGGGGCCATTGCACAGAGCAGCATCTACCCCATGGAGGTGAGGCAGGAGGCTCCTGGATAGGGGCAGGGATGGGGAGATGTGGGTAGAACACCAGCACTGTGATATTTAATTTGTGAGTTCTCAGACCAAGCAGTACTGCTTGCAGGATGCTTGCTGTGCTCCTAAGAATGACTTTGTCTGTACACTGTTCTCCTGCTGATTCTCCTGTAGGCCTTCATGCAATTTATTCTTGTCTTCTAGGTTCTGAAAACACGGATGGCTCTAAGGAAGACAGGACAATATTCGGGCATGTTGGATTGTGCCAAAAACATCCTTGCAAAGGAAGGAATGGCTGCCTTCTACAAAGGCTACATCCCCAACATGTTGGGAATCATTCCATATGCTGGTATTGACCTGGCAGTCTATGAGGTATGAAGCCTTTAACCTATTGTTAGGTTAACCCTTACAGTTATTATATTCTGTTTTATATTATTGTTAACCTATGGTAGGACTGTGCTGCTTCTGTGACCTTATCACTGTCAGACTTGTCAGTCATGACAGGAGTTTAAGTAATTTATCAAAGCTTTCTTGAACAGTCTTATGGGGCAGAAATGTATTTTTTGACCCAAAAATGGCTTAAAAGATAATCCAGTATGATGATTCTAGTTCATAAACCAGGGCATCATGCATGGTTCCTTGTTTCTTTTCTTCACGAGAAATTTGCAGCAAAAAATTAAGTGCCAGGGATTTTCTCCAGGCACTATGGCAACAGCAGCTCAAAAAGATTTGAGAAGCCCTGTGCTCCTGGCTGAACTTGCCTGGAACTTTCTGGCCTTTACTCTAGATCTTTCATGAAACGTGATACTCCTTTGCTTGCCCCTTCCCTGCTAATGTTGGACTTGTTCCTTCCAGACACTAAAAAATACCTGGTTGCAACGCTATGCTGTCAACAGTGCTGACCCTGGGGTCTTTGTTCTGCTGGCCTGTGGCACCATCTCCAGCACCTGTGGACAGCTTGCCAGTTACCCACTGGCCCTCGTGAGGACACGCATGCAGGCCCAAGGTGAGAACTTTTGGAACAGTGGGAGCTCCTGCCTTTGTTTTTGAGCAAGGCTAAAGGTTCTCTAGTGTAAACATTGCAACAACAGCCGTAGCTGAGCCATGGGCTGTTTGTGATGCTGCAAGGGGACGGTGGACTTCGTGCTGCCTTTCTAACCTCTGTGGCCAAGGACCTCCAGGACAGAGGTTCTGTTTTGCTCAGATCAGCAGTTCTGGGCTGAGGGCATCTGCAGAGCAGTTTGAGAAAATACTTGCAGTGTGGAGCACGGAATGGGTAGCTGAGAAGTTCATGCAGTCCCCCACGAATCACCTTTGCTCTGGGAACATCTGAAAGCACATGGATCAGAGCTGCTCTTGGAAACAAAAGTGTTTTCACCACATAGGCTGCATTATTTATTGTGGCTTTCCCTATTGCAGCTTCAGTGGAGGGTGCTCCAGAAGTGACCATGAGGGGACTGTTCAAACACATTCTGAAGACAGAGGGAGCATTTGGGCTTTACCGGGGTCTGGCGCCCAACTTTATGAAGGTGATCCCAGCTGTGAGCATCAGCTACGTGGTCTATGAAAACTTGAAGATGACTCTGGGCGTGGACTCGCGGTGACCAGGAGGTGCTGAGGACTCGGAACTCTGAAATCTTGGGATGTGATCCCAAGACATATAAGCCATCTCTCATTCTGTGAATGTGTCGACACTAAGCTGACTAAGCAAAGCTGTGAAATCTCAGATTGTGAGTCAGTAAGGAAGGGGGAGGGGAGGATCTGGTATCCTTTGCCATCTTGCTACTCAGAGCTCCACATAAACCATCACGGGGTCCTTTTTGTTGGGCCTTTTGGGAGACCAGGAGCTGAACTCCTGGGAGATCTTGCAGTGGGAGTTGCTGAGGTCGGTTCCCAGCAGTATGACAGAGTAGCAAAGATTTGGGTTACAGGTCTGCTCTCAGCGTGTTGCCTGTACAGAGCTGTTTGCCTACAGATGAGCACCTTCTGACTTGCTGAAAGAGCTTCTTTTTCCATTCAGAGAGCTGCTTTTTCCATTCAGTTGTTTAACTTCCTACCCATTGTTTAAATCTGTACAAACCTTGTGTAGGAGCTGCTGCCACACCAGGCTTGTTATGTTTACAAATATTCCTTTGGGTGGGAGACATTCATGTTCTGCTTCCAAGAATTGACATGAAATGTAACTGATCTATACTGATTTGGAGGGCTGGTGGGCAGTGGTTTATCCAGCCAGGCTGAAGGTTACTTAAGCCAGCCTGATGAAGAATTAGGATTATTTATTTTTTATAGGTTTAAGTGTGTCTCATAAACCCACTAACAAGATGCACTTACTAACAAGCAGCAGACTAGAGCCTGCATGCCTGTATCCTTTGCATGCTGGGATTGGCTTGTCTTATTCTCTGCAGGGGCTTGGAAAGGGGAAGGCAGGAGAGCCCTGGGCTGCCCGGCACTGTGATGCATGGCTTTAGTGAACAAAGACACAATAACTCACAGCTCCTATGCAGCTGTGCTCCCAGCACGACATGAGAGCCCCTGTGCAGCGTTGCATGGACCTCTGAATTCCATCCTGCCTGGTGCCAAGGAGAGCTCGTGAACCTTTTCCAAACCCCGTGCCTATGCTGCTATCTTATCTCTTTAGACCTCTTGGTAGATCCACGTTCAGGTTTCCATTGGTGAGATGGAGGCCCCGAGTCAGGAATGTCTGCTGTGGGAAGGGGTGTTAGGGAGAGGGGCTGTCACTGGGAGAGGTGAGCTTTCAGTCCTAAAGACATGCTTGCTTGTCTTTCAAAGGGTGCTTTTCATAAAGCTAAGGGAAAGAAATGGCTTTAAAATTTCTCTGATAGCATTATGGGCTGCTTTAGTTAATAGGATCCAGCTTCTGAGGCCTGGGAGATCTTCACCCAACTTTTCATTTTGGGTAAAATGGACCAGCGTTGCATTCCACTGTTTTACTGCTTAAAGCATATTTATTTTGTATTTATTTGAACAGAGTTATGTCAGACTATTTTTATAGGTTTGTTTAAATATTGTTACTGTGCTTGTATTTCTCCTGTTTTTAAAAAGCTCTCTATTAGTTCTTTTTCATCACACAGCTGAGCCGTGGGGAGGGATGCTAAAGTCACTCTAGGGCTTGAACTGCCTTTCCCATGTCTGGGTTTGTTGCTGGAGGACCTCAGCCCAGAGAAATTCTGTAGCAAGAAGCCATAGGAGAGAAGGGAGCAGATGAGGAGGAAGCAGAACCTTGGGGAGAGGGTGCACTGTCAGGCTTGCCTTAGCTTGGAATTGCCTCTGTGCACAGCAGAAAGGCTTTGGGTGGATGGCTGAAGTTGGGAAGTGGAAGGTCTGTGGATGTTGGATGTCACAACAGTTAATTAAGAATGCTTGGGGGAGTTTTTAAGTAAGGGGGGAAGAGAGAAATCTCAGGGACTAAAGACAATACACATTTCCAGAGAGATGGAAGGAAACTTGCACTTGGACATGAGCTGCTGCAGTTGTGCTTCAAGGCTGAATCAGCAGACCCTGCTGCTGAGCTAGTGCTCAGCACATGCAAGAGGACACTGTGGAGATGTGTGAGAAATTGGAAAAGGATTTGCTAGCACTCAAACAGCTGCTTTTTTTTTCTGACAGATTTTGGTGGTTTGTGGAGAGTCTCCCAGGTGAGACTCTGCCTTCACTTTCAGTGCTGTCAGTAGTAGCCACGTGGAAATCTAACCAACAATGGATTAGTGATATGATTTTTTTTTTTCCCCACCCCCCTCTTCCTGAGACCTGTCATAAATTCTGCAGTGGCTCCTTCCTACCAGTGTGGCCTAATGAGAATATGAATATCAGAATGCAAAAATCAATGCAAAATGACAACCATCTTTGTAGCTGTAACCACAAATTGTTATAATGCAAATCTAACTCGGATTCTTCATGTAGGGAACAGTCTGCTAATAAAGGTCTGATAAAGAGATACCGTGTCTCCATCTCTTTCTCTAAGGTTTATTTGTGCTCTTTGGGGCCGGAGTCTTCCTGGGCTAATGCTCACCAAGGACACTGACACTGGAAGCATTCTCACTGTGAGGAACTGGGAGGACAGAATTCTTTAAAGCAAAGCCAGCAAGATGAAGGCTGATGATAGTGGTGATGAGTCAGGGATGTTCAGACACTGTTTACCTGTCTGAGCATTGCTGGACTTTGCTCATTTCTGCAGTATCCATAACACTGTGTTCAGAGAAGTGAATTCCCCAGAAAAACTGAAAGCTCTGCAGTCCAATTATCCCCGTGAAAGACCCTGGCTTATACAGTTTTCAAAATAAAGGCTTTGTACAAGTGTTTTCATGAATAACAACCCAGCCAGGAACTGTTGAAGGTCATTCAGGAGCCATAGCTGGTAGTGCAAGTGGCCTCTGATTTGGTTAACAAAACTTGCTGTGGAGGCCAGACTGGCTGACTTTGTGTGTTCCTTATGTCTCCTACTGTAATTCAAGGCTTTTATTCAGCTATAAATCTACTCATAAAGCCTGGGTTCTTGTAATCTGAACCACGGCTCTCCAGTGCTGTCAGCTGAGATGGGCCCTTGAACTGCAGCCTGGAGGCTGCTGCCAGCATCCCCTCTGCCCTCTGGAGAGGGGGGGGAGTTATGGGTGGGTGAAGCAAGGGCTGGCTGGGTACCTGTGCTTCAAGACTTGGAGGGAATAGGCTGAACTTATTTTTTTTATTCTGCAGAAAAGCAGTCTTGTAGGGGGGACCTCCTCATTCTCCACAATTCCCTGACACAGGAAGATGCAGTCAGGCTCTGCTCCCAGGGAGCAAGGGACAGGAGGAGAGGGAATGGCCTCAAGCTGTGCCTCAGGTTGGACAGCAGGAGGAATTTCTTCACTGAAAGATTTGTCAAGCATGGGAAGGGGCTGCCCAGGGAGGAATGGTGGAATCAGTATCCCTGGACTAATGTCCCACTATTCCCTAAGGCATGCCTGGATGTGTTACTCGGTGCTCTAATCTGGTTGACAAGGTGGGGATTAGTCACAGGTTGGACTCGACCAACCTTAATGATTCTCTGATTTTGTAAAATTCATTTTGCTAGAGCAGTCAGTCCAAAGGCTTAACACTGAAATATTGCCTGGGAAAGGCAGCTGGACAGAAACAGAGCACCCTGGAGCTCCAGAGTGAGTCATGGGGCTTGCTGCTGCCTCCCCTCTGGCTTTTCTCGTTTTCTTCCTTTTTAAGGAAGAGAGATATTTTCGGTGCTTAATTACTAAGTTAGAGCTGAGACTGAATTATTCTCCAGACATGGAGCAGCAGCAGTCTCTTGTTACACTCGCCCACTTTTACAGTAGCGGTGATGGTGCTGTCCCCCCTTGGGGCTGGATAAGGAGTTTGAGGTGCCTGACAAGCGCAGGGGTGTACTGGAGGCATGGAGAGAAATGTCATTCTTGGCACTTCTCATCTCCAGGGTGTTGAGCTTGTTGAGAAATGAGAAAAGATTTTCTCTAGGAAACGAAAAATCCAGGCTGGGTTGGATTAGCACCCCTTTCCTCTGACAGGAGGATAATTTGCCAGTTCACGGTGTGCAAACCAAGCTGTGGATAGGCATTATCAGGGAGCACTTGCCTGGTCCCGAGGCTTTGGGCAGGACCATCTGTCGCACCTGGGCTACCTGGCAGTCAGTCTACTGTCACCGAGAATTGGGTGGTTCCCTTCAGCTAAGCCCCTTTTTCCTCAGGCTGTGCTGTTACCGCTAAATTTTCAGCCTTGTCCGTATCCCAGTTACTCCTCAAATGCCTGGTTTGCTTGTTTAAAGTAGTTAATGATTGCCCTCTCCTGGCTGGTCTCTCTCACTGCTGCATTGCAGCGCTGCTTTTTGGCAGAGCACTTTTCCAAGCTCAGCGGGAAGCTCCAGGCTGACTCTCCAACTCTCCAGCGATTCTAGCTGGATGACACACAAAGTGAATTGGGTGTTTGGTTTGTTTTTTTTTTTTTTTTTTACAAACCCCACTTCTGCCCTCCTCAGAACCCTCTGCTCTCAAACATTTTGGCACCAAATTGTACATGGTTTGAAGAAAACATTTATTGCCCTGTATGGGGTCAGTTCCCTGCATTCCCAGGCCAGGGAGTACCTGGAGCAGGTGATGCTGTGACTGCAGCCACGGGCTCTGGGTGTGGGCTGTTGCTGCCTTCGGCTTCTTTCACTTGACACACCTCCTGTCAAAACAACAAAAACAGGATCAGTGAATCTGCCAAGGTGCCAGCAAGAGACAATTTACTCAAGAAAGAAGTGTTTTCCTTTCCCCTTTTAGCTGATTATGTCTAAGAGGGCTTCCCTGTGCTGGCACAGACACTGCTTGCCCAAGTGCTCAGCTCCTGCTGGTGCCATTTCCCAGAACTGTGCTGGAAAGAGGAAACCAAGTTTCTCTTGAGCTGTGTGTGCTCTGAAAGAAAGGGGGAACTCAGACTTTGGGGGAAATAAGTAAAAACTTTGTGCTGCTCAGGCCCTCAGTATAGGTGAGGTTCTGCCAACCCCTGCAGCTGACATGGGGTTTTGTGAGTCTGCTCCAGTGCTCTGTTCACAGCCACCTCCTTCAGCTTGGTGGCAAAGGTCCCCAAAATCTTTTCTGCATTTGTTTAATTGTTTTTTTACTCCTCAGGTCCTCACTTTAGCCAGTAACTGCCAACTCCAGTTGCACCAGCACTTGTAAGCATAGACAGTCCTGACTAATTCCTCTCATTTTACCCAAATTTAAATGTGATCCAGAGACTGCAACCCCAGTCCACAGCTGTGTGCAGTTAATGTAGAGGAGCTGGGCTCTGCCTCCCAGGTGCTGCTCGTTTTCTGAATAGGAGAGGGGCCCTGCCCCTGCCCCAATGTTTCACTCTCTGCCCCTACACTCAGTCCTCTATTCCCCTGAACCTGTGGGGAGGCTGGATAATTGCTGGGGACGACGTTAGATCCAGCCTGGCAGTTTGGAGTGGAATTTTGGGCACCTCTGAAAACTCAGAGCATGCTGATGTGGGTGAGCAGATGACCAGGACGGTGCAGCAAAGGTAAGATGTTTTTCACCTTCACTTTGCAAACAGGAGCCTCTGTCAAGCTGACCCAGGGTCTGGGTCATTCACAGGATAAAATGTCTTCAATTGGGAGGTGAGGACTGGACCTGCTTAATGTTTTGGTGGAAAACCTGAAGGAAAAAATCCCTGGGGCCTCCTGCCCTTTCTGCAGCTCCTGGGGGTAGCTGGTCCTTGCTGGGGGCAAAATCAGGGGTTTCAAGGCAAAATCAGTAATCTTAGGGCAAAAATCCCTTGCCTATTTCCCTGGGTAGGCAGGCTGTTACCAGGGTTCCCTGTGGAGATGCTCATGTGCCGGTATTTGCTATTTGCTTTAGGAGTGCTACTTTAAACCTCAGTTGAAGCAACACTGTGGTTATTTAATCCCCTAAATAATTCCCAACACATTGAAAACGTGTCTCCAAGACCCCATTTTGGTAGCTGGAGGTGCAGCCCGGGCTCTGGCAGCCCTGCTGGTCAGGGCTGTGGTGGCTTTGGTGGCCCTGGCTCCTGGCAGAGTGTCCCGTACCGTTTTCCACGGCGCATACACGATCTGCTCCGCCCGCAGCCCCAGGCACTCGGCGTGCTGCTCAAACTCCTTCCGCTCCGCTGTGCTGATGCTCAGGTTCCGGGCTGGAGGAGGATTTGTCAGGTGTTAGGCAGGGACTGGTGGGCTCAGCACAGCCCTTTGTGCCACATCCCTGTCCTTGCTGTCCCCTTCCCCACCAGTGCTTGCTGTGATGTGATGTGTGTGTGTGGGATCTCTCACCCCCAGAGTGAACACACCTGAACAAAACCAACCTCGGGCATCACTTGTTTAACTCCCAAACAACCCTGGGCCTGCATGCTTAAAGGGGTTGCAGGATGGTTTGATACTCCTGGAGTGTCAGGAGGGATCAAGGCAGAGTATGGAAACAGTTTTCTTTCAAAATCTCTTAAGCAACTGCTTTGCAGCCTGGCAAGGTGATGGGGAACCTAATCAGGGTCAAAACTGCTGCTTTATGGGTTTGTGGTTAAATCTGATCAGCTGTAGCACTGTAAAGCCACGTGCTCTGCCCTGGGAGGTAAGTACTGAAACATCATGGTTGGCTTGAAAATTGCGATTTTACAGTGATATTGATGCTGAATTGTATTTGCTTCCTGTTCTTTGAATATTTATGGGTGTAAGTGGGTTTGGTCATTAATTTGCTTTTCCTGCTCTGCCAAGAGATGTGAGGTTTAATGGGGTTTGCAAATCCCGTGACCCCCTGGAGTGTTGGTCTCAGAAAAGTCATTGACTGTTGGTAAAACCAAGTTGCTGTGTGGTTTTAGTTGATAATTTTGTGTGTGTGTTTGAGCGTGCCGTGGTAGCTTAAAATTACTTTAGGATGGAGTTTCCTACCGTAGAGATACTGCCCCAAATATGTCCTTTCTCTCTGCATTTGGTACTGGACGAGTAAAAGGTTTTCAGAGCTCACATTCATCAGCATCCCCTCAGTTTGGTGGGTCTTGGCTAGGAGAGAACAGATACAAGAACTCAGATTTCAGTGCTGCAGCAGCAATAAACTCCAGCCCAGATGTGGGCAATGGCAGTAGTCCCTGGGATTCAACCCTCAGTAGCAGGAAATGGGGTGATTTTTTTGGCTCTTAGTTTATGTAAATTGTATTTCTTAAAAATGAGGCTGGGGTGTGAAAGAGCCAAAATCCCCCAGCTCCTGTCCTGCTGTTGGAATGTGCTGAATGATGTGGTGTGTGGGGACACAGGGTATGAAGGGTCAGTGCAAACTGTATCCCAGGGGGATTCAATTCCCAACCCACTTCCTCAGCAAGGACGAAGCAAGTCAGAACTAGAGGCTTCATTAATTCACTGAAATGTGCCATGAATGTTTGTTTCCTCCTTCCCGCAAGGAATTGTGAAATAACTTCACAAACAGGATGGTGTTCTCCCGCAGGGATGGGAGGAGGTTTGCTCCTGGCACAGCATTACTCTGTGGGTTTAATGTGGCTGGATGGTGGGGCTGTGATCCCTGGGGTGCCCCTGGGTTTGGGGAGAGGTTTGGAGCCCACCAAGGCTCCAAACAGGCAAAGAGATTCAGGAATAAAATGCAGGAGATAATGCAGAACAGGGACATGGGCCCTTTGTGTGTGTGTGTCAATCCATGTGAAACCGTGGGCTGGGTGAGAACCCCACCCGTGCTGCTCACCGTGCTTCACCAGCGAGGCGTTACCAGGAGTGACTTCCAGGTAGGTGAGGTTGTTGGTAAAACATTGGTCCCCCCTGGAGAGAGAGGGGAAGGAGATGATGCCATGGTCTGGGAAGGACCAGCAAAGCCCCGGCCCTGGTTCTGACCCCACACCGGGCACCTGCCACCTCCTCCTTAACCTCCTCAAAGTTTATTTCTCTCGCTGTTAAAATCGAGGCTTCTCTCTCGCATATTTGCCTGACCTCCAGTGGCAGCTGGTGGTCTCAGCCTTGCCATTGCTGCCCCCTCTCCTTGGTGGTCAGACGTTTTCCACCCTGAAATAACTGAAGCCTCCAAGTGCTGCCTGCATTGGTAGGGAAAAATTCATCCCCTGAAATTCTGACCCTGTGGGGGAAGCAGCTTTTGGTGCCTGGCAAAGTCAGCAGAGATGGCACAGGGACTCTGGAGAGGTCTCCTCCCCTGGAGAGATCTCCTTGGTGCCTGTGAGACCTCCGTGCCCTGCAAAACTCGTCTAAACCTGCGGTCTGTTGAAATAAATAAGTAAATAAAGGGGATGGGGAGAGGGTGCACAGAGCAGGCAGGAGAGACTCCTCTTGGAGAAATCAATCTGGAACCGTGCTCGTATCTGGTGCTAAAGGATTTTAGGGCTGTAGCAGGACGGGGATGGGTCGGGAGCACAGGGACCGCATCTTACACGGCCACGTAGTGGCTGATGAGCAGCTCCTGCCCGCCGGCCCCGGGCTCCAGGCGCAGGAAGGCGCTGTCGATGAGCAGCATCTCCACACGGTGCTGGGGGAACTGGGCAGCCCCTGCCACGTACAGCCACGTCCCCAGCAGCTGTGGGGAGGGAGGGACAGCGTGGTGACAGCTGCTGGGCTTGCGGGAGAAACCCTGAGATTCCCACCCTGCCCGCGGCAAAATTGATAGCGCTGCTCCCTCTTGCATTTGCAGCGACAAATTTGCAAATGGACTGGAGGGAAGAAAAAAAGAAATAGCGGAGAAGAGATGGTGGCAGCGGCTGTGGGTGCCCTGGGTGGGGCAGGGTCAGGACAGCACGGCTTTATCGCGGGGGGTTTGCACCAAAAAATACCCAGCCCAGCCGCCTTGTTTCAAAGTCACTGTTGGGAACCTGACAAAGCTGGGTAATTCGCGGTGCTCTGGCCAGCAGTTTCCCGTTTGCTGCAGGTGATTCACCGACAGCACCCCGGCAGCTGTGCTGGGGGAGCAGCGGGGACAAGGTGGGGTTTCCCCTTTTCCCAAGGGACAGCGAGGCTTGGCAGAGCACCCTGAAGGCCATGGCAGGCTGGGGCAGCCCCGGGGCTGGCGAGTGTCCTACCTGCGAGGCCGTGGAGTTGCCCGGGCGCTGCGCTCCGCACGGCGCGGCCTCCGCCGGCAGCAGCGCTGCGAGCCCGAGCAGCAGCCGGAGCCCGGCCGAGCCCATGGCTGTCCGAGCGCTCCGAGGGGCTCAGAGCCGCACACACAGACCCTGCTGGCTCCTGCTGCTCTGCTGGGAGCGCACAGGATGTGCCCGGAGCTGCCGGATCTGCTCCCGTGTCGCAACCGGTGCCTTTTGAGGGCGATGCCCAGGGAAGAGCCACGTGCTTGGCACTCGCCCCGGCCTCGGATGTGGCTGCTGTCGGCAAGTGTTGGTAGGAGAGGGCTGTTGGTGATGCAATTACTGCATTTAAGACTGAAATCTGCCCTAAACTTGCCCATTTTTCTCTGTGAGCAGCTGCCGTAGTTGCCTCTTGCTCTGCCAGTGAGATGTCCAGCCCTCCCAACCTCAGGCAAAGCCCAAGGGGGCTTTGAACAGAAGGTGCTTTTGCTGTCCTTGCCAAAACTGGCCTTAAAAGTGGTGCTTATGTGCCTCAGAGGCCACTCTGTGCTGTTGGACACAGCTCCCTGATTCTCTCTGTCCTGCTGCTGTCCCTGTGTTGTCACACAGGCAGGTTTTGTTTCTCTGGCATTTTGTGTGCCTTTTCCTCTCTGGCAGCAGAACCTCCCTAAACACTTTGGTCTGGCTCTGGGTGATGTTTTTCCCATCCTCTCCCTCCTCAGAAACACTCGGGGAAGGTGCAGTGTCACCTCTTGTCATCCCACCCTGCACAAGCCTGTGGTCTAGAGGGAGCCTTGTGGGATTTGGCTTGAAAATTGAGGGTGGGGATGTTCAAGTGCTGAGAGTGTTGTGGTGGAGGAGGCTCGAGGGGGTTGGCAGGTTTGAGTGTCACCCTGATGGGTGGGTGCTCATGTCCCAGTGAGGCTGGGAGGGTCCCCTGCCACCACAGAGCTGGGGGGAGAGATGACCAGCTCTGCCACACTTGGCTGGGTTTTGTCTGGAGCATTTCACATCTCTGGGTGGGCGTGAAGATGCAGCACCATGGCAGAAGGGTGTCCCAAAGATGGAGCAGGAGCAGCCAGTGGCTGAAACACAGGAGTTTATTTTGGGCCCAGTTGAGAACAGTGAAACTCGTGTTGAATCCAGGAGAAAAAAACAAAACATGGGTAGGATAAGAGATTCTGAGGCTGTGCTGAGCCTGGCTGGGGGTGGAGGAGGATGAGGATGGAGCAGTTGACCCGGTCCATGGGGGTTACCCCAGCTGTGGATCTGCATTGTCTTCGTCCCTGGGCAGGGGACAGGCATGCTGTGGGAGAGAGGAGATCAGCTCTGGGAGCTCCCTCAGCCCAGAACCACCAGGAAAGGCTGGGCTAGGATGCTCGAGGAGGAGTGGGGATGCACAGCAGGGAAGCTGTGCTGGGGTACTAAACTTACATCCCCCCCAGACTCCCATCCCAGCTGGAAACAGAATCTGGCCTGGGGCTCATCCACTCTGGAGAGGGGTTTGTACCTCTGTGGAAGTGTAGAACACTTCCTCCTCTGTGAAGCCCAGGCACTGTAGGTGGGCTTTGAACTCCTCCATGTGCTCCTTGCTCACATTGGGTGTCCGTGCTGTCAGAGAAATGGAGAAGGGGGAGAAAGAAGTGGAGTTTTAGCGTTGCTTTGCTCTTGGGTGATCCCCATAGTGCAGATGGGGAGCTCACTGCCTGTCCCTGTCTTTCCCCTCTGTGTATCAGGGGAAAAGGGGCTTTTTGCCCTGCTTGTGAGGACTGGAGATGCCCATGCCCCTTGATTTGTCCCTGGGGAAGCATCTGCTCACCTGAGAGACTCAGATTTGGGAAGTCAATATTAACGTGGTTCAGGATCAGCAGGTCTTTGTCACTTTGGATCAGTCTGACCATGGAAACCACTTCATTATCATCAACTGGAAGGTAGGGAGAGAGTGAGATTTCCCCAGTGGTTAAAAGGCTCAGGGTACCAAGAACTAGGGGGAAGAAGCAGGAGGGTTCAAGGGGTGGCTGGGTCCCCCCACCCCGTCCCATCCCAGTGCTACAAGTGGAGCTTTACCGTGCATCAGGGTGGAGTTCTGCTGGAAAACCTGGACCTTGCTGGAGTTCCTCACCACACATGTCTCATTCCTGTGGGGCAGAGAGGTCAGAGGGAGAAAATACCCCCAAGCTTGTCCCAACCAAACCTGAGGGATTTGGAACATGAGCAGGACTGCAGAACTTAAATAAATGTGGCATAGCTGCTCTCCAGCCCCAAATCTGTGGGATATCTTAGGCCAGAGGAGGACACCAGAGGGTAGAAATGCCCCTGGGGATAGAGGAGCCAGATCAGGGCGTGAATCCCTGTCCTTACATTCTTATGATCTCGTTGATATTGAGCTCGTCTTCATGGTTGCCAGGAGAGAAGGAAAAGGCCTCAAATGTCACTGCTCTCAGCTCTGCCAGGTGAGGGGGATAGCTGGAGGCACCAGCAATGTAGAACCACTGTCCCAGGAGCTGCAGAGGGGAGCAGAGTGGGGAAGGCTGGAGGGGCTGTGCCAGGTTCACCCACAGGCACCCCCTGAGTGAAAGCCAAGGCTGTGTCCTGTGTCCTGCTGTCCCACAGCCCCTTGGAGGTGAGAGCCCTGGGCAGGGTGAGGGTCTCTGGGTTTTGTCCCCTTTCTGTTAAGGCACTGCTCCTGTTCCCAGGATGGCCAGTTCTTTCTGCAGTGCTGTTCCTCCTGCTCTGTGCCAGGCTCTCATTGCTTTCCTCCCATTAAAAGCTCCCGAGGGACTAAATGCTGTTTATGCAGTGAAGGGTTTGTGGATGGAGACTCTTGACCTGAGCCACCATCACTTGAAGGACTTAAAATAGAGTGGTGAGGCGTTGGGATGGTGCTACCCAGCCTAGTTTGCAGAGAGATGGAAGCAGGAACCCCCAAAAGTGCCTGCTTGTGAGATTGTGGGCACAGAGCTGCAAGGCTTCCCCCTTCCCTGTGCTGCTGTGCAGCAGCCTGGATTTTTTTTAAGGAAAACAAGCATGGACAGGCAGTGAGATAAACACTGAGCTTCCAGTGCTCCTCCCATAACCTCCTCCTGTATCCGTGAGGGCTGGGGAGGCTGATAGGAAAGGAGAGGATGAGGGCAGGGCTTACCTGAGGGATGGTGCTGTTGTCAAAGGTGACTGGGATGAGAGGGGCACAGCTTTGGGGCTCGATGGCCAGGGCGAGGGGCAGCCCCAGAAAGAGGATGAGGGTGGCCAACATGTCCTGGCTGTCCAGGAGGATGCTCCTGCTCTGCCAGGCTGTTGCTCAGCTCTGTCCCTTATATAGGGCTGCCAGCAAGGCTGGACACCCCCAGCACCAACGTGCCTGTTCCTGGGCTGTTTGCTCAGGCATGAAGCAATAGCAGGTGCAGGAAATTCAACTTGCAAAATCTTGGATTTCTCCACCATAAAAGGAGGAACACCCCCCCACCTTATGCTTCCCCAATGCAGGCTTTTGTTCTCAGAAACTAATTAGTTAATTTTGCGGGTGCCTCGTGAAGTGCTTGACAGCTTCAGGTGTGTTTGGAGACTTTGGGGACACTGAGGGCAGTGAGAAATGGCTTTTCTCCCCGGAGCAAAGAAACCCTTATGAACATGGCTGGTTGGCAGCTCTAAGAGCTTTGGTCCACACTCTCCTTGTTCCTCTTGGGACCCAGGGCTTGCACAGGGGTTCAGGTGTGCTCCTGGGGGGCAGATGCCATGGGGAATGCCATGGGGGATTCCATGGGGTAGGGGGTTGGCTATGAGACAGGGAACTCATCAGTGCAGGGGGCTCAGACTTTTTAAAAACTATAAATTGCAACTTATTTAAATGCAGCATCTCCTTATTTAACAGCACCGTACAGCTCCCCTAACGTTGGCATCGTGATTAAGTGTGGGGATTAATTAATGAAACGTGTTTGCTTTCACCCTGCCCTCAGCAGCTGCTCCAGGACCTGTGGCTCAGGGGAGGGACAATCAGCCGGGCTTTGGTGGCAGAGCAGGTGCCAGCACGGAGCAGTCTGGGCAGGGTGTGGTCACTGCGCTGCAAAGAGAGAGAAAAGACAGCAACACACACGGAGCTCTTTTGGGGAAAAAAAGCCAATTTATTGTACAGACAGCCCGGATTTAAAGTGTGTTAGTGCAGCCAGGACAGGACAGGAGCTCATTGGACAATTGGGAAAAACATCCTTGGGACAGCACCTCAGGATGTGTCCCACGGCAAAGACACCAGGGGTTAATGTTGGTGATGAATTCCACTCTGTTTGTCACCGTGTTGTCACCCTGGGAGACTCCTCCCTAACTGAAGCTGCAGTCAGCTTGGCAGCCTGGGAATGGAGCTGAGAGTCAGGAGAAATCCAGGCCTGAAAGGAATTGCCAGGCTGTAATTCCCCAGCTCTCTAAATGTGTGTGTCCACACAGGGGCAGCAGGGCTGGCACAGCTCAGCCCCTGTCACAACCAGCACCAGCCAAGGCAGCTCCTGTGCTTTTTGTCCCCAAAAAAACCCAGGATTCTTTCCCTTTTGCTCCCTTATTTCGTTTTGCCATCCCCTCTTTTTTGCCCCCTTCTCTGCTTTGCCTCTTGCTGTTGCCCTCATCTTTCTCCTTTTCTCTCCCTTAATTTCCTCCCTCCTCCTTTCCCCCCCACCCCATTTCCCCCCTATGTTGTTCTTTCTTTTCTTTTTTTAATTCATTTTTTTTCCCCTCTTGCTCCCCAGCACTGTGGCAGGATGGGGACAGGGATGAGGCACAGCAGTTGGGAGTCAAGGGGATCCCAATCTTGTTGTGCATTTGACATCATAGGGAGGTTTGAGGGGTGGGTTTGGCTCCTTAGATCACTTAGGGGAACTTCTGGGAAATAGGGTATTTCTGCACCTCTTGCCTACCTAGTTTCTTATGAAGAACCAAAAAAAAACAACCATTCCAGTCCTGTTCCATTGCCTCAGTTTTAAATATTTATTTAAAGTTAAAAAAAAAAAACCAGGAAAAAGAAAAGGAAAAAAAAAGCTTTAAGGAGAACAAATGGTAACTGCAGCCTTGAGAAAACAGAAAACCAATGGCATGGGATGAGAAATGGAGAGATCTGGAATATGGGGGTGTGCAGGGAGGCAGCAAGTGATGGGTGGTGATGATTTTGGCCTGGGGATGAGGTATTTCTGGCAGGGGCTGCGTGGAGGGCGAGGTATTAGGGACAGATCCTGTTAACCTTTTCTGAAGGTGGTTGGGAAACAACCAGCAGGCAGTAGTGACAAAAAAAATACACAAAGAGAGACTCACAGATAATTTTTTTTTCCCCTCAAAAAAATAAAATCCATAGTCCATATGAGACATGAAAACTCCAAACAGGCACTGAAGAGTTTCTGATACAGTACAGCTCTGATTACATCAATATTATTCCTTATATAGAATTAAAGATTACCATAATTATCCTCTTTAAAAAAAAAAAATCCTCCAAATTTACATATAGAGACTAAATTTCTACAAAACTTAACAAAACAAAACCCTTCCAAGCTCAGCTGGGTTCTGAAACAAGGTACCATCATGTCAGTCTTGACAGAGGGGCCGAGGGAAGAGTTCCAGAGCTGGGTTTAAACGTGAGCTTAGTCCAGGGAGTCGTGTGGGCAACTCAGTACAGCCCAACTCAACCAACTCCAAAGGAGCTCTCTGAGGCTCAACACTTCCAGATGAGCTGTGTCCCTCACTCCCCTCCCAAAGCAGTGAAGTGCTGATGAACGAAAAAACAAAAAAAAAAAGGCAAATTTGCTCGTAAATTATCCCATAAGGAATGGCCGTGGTGTGAGTTGTGTTATTGACACCCATGGCCATTGAAGGATCCCTTTTAAGGTGGCTGTTTCTCTGATGTAGCTGTAGAACATAATCTCCTCTCTTCCCAGAGAGATGAATCTATGGGGCTTTTTTTGGGTCTGTTGCAAGACATCATAGCACCTTCACAACCTTAAATAAAGTCATATATATAAAATAACACACTTTTTTAAGAGCACCAGAGATTTCACAGTGAGAGGTAGAAACAAATCAGATGAGCCCATTCCCTCTCTCTATTTTAGCACCAATCTCTTCCCCTCTCCTCTTTCCTTTCCCCCTCCTTTGCTTCGTGACTCTCCCCTACTCCAACACCACATGTTGAGAGGGAGTGTTGATTAAACTCATGGAAGGAGGAACTTGGCTTTTTTTTTCTTTTTTTTTTTTCCTTTTTCTTTTTGCTTTAAATAATATAATATATATATTTTGTTTCTTCTAATATTGCACATCAAAATGCTTCCTGTACACAGAGCAGCCAGATTCAACTTGCAGCTCCGCCTGGGAGACCTGATGCAGCACGTGGCTGTCCAGAAGGCAACAAGCTCTGAGAGGGAAGCTCTATTTTTTCTTAATTATTTTTTTTCAATGGAAAGAACATTTGGTAACTCGGGAACCAGACAAAAATGGGTGGGTGGGTGGATGGGGGGTGGGGGAAAGAACAAAAAAAACCCACACGCTGCAACTCGCTTGAGGTTTCTCTCAATGTTTTCTTTGGTCATGGAAAAAGCTTTGTGTGTGAAACCACACCATCCAGTCCCTGATCCCTTTTCACTGCTCAGGTCCTCACTGATGCCTGCTTCCCCCACGTCCTTGCTCTTCCTCCTTTCAACAACTGGCTGAGTTCAGTAGATCCTGGGTTCCTGGAGACCTTGAGCCAAAGGCTGGAGCAGGAGCTGACCCAAAAGATCCAGCACAGCTGTCCCTGCTGCAGAGAGGGGGAGAGCCCCTGTAAGGACAGACCCATCGTGGACTGGAGCCTCAGAGCCTGGGTTCCAGAGCTTGGTTCAGAGGAAGCAGACAGGGCCAACCTCGAGGTGATAGTGCTGTCCTGGCTCGGATGGGGGCAGGTTGTAGATGTTGACAATTGGCAGCTGCTGGGGGTCCTGTGTCCGAAAGGAAAAGAGCGTCCGATGCCAGTGCCCATCCTTGATCTGTGTGGGGAGGGGGCACAGAGAAAAAGCTGGGGTCAATCCTGCTGGAAAGGAACGTGTTCCATGAGGTGCAAAGCTGGAAACCCCTCTGGGACACAAGGGACTGTCCCTTGGGCTGAGCAGGGCTGGGTTTGGAGAGCATTTTGGGGAGCCCTCCATCAGGCTGATGAAAACTGAGCTTGAGTGGTACCACCCAGACAAACTCCTAATGCTGTGAGCCTGAATGCAGCCCTGTGTCTCCTGAGTCTGTGTGACACCAGACAAGAGCTGGGGTCATCACCCATGGGGTGTCTTTCCCCTTCTGTCTTTTAACTGCTGCTATCCAAGACAAATAAGTTCAGAATTGGATCTTTGCTTTCTATTTGAAGGCCATCTGCTTCACAGGAGCTGCTATAGCATCCTGGACTGGAAAATTAGTGGAGAACTGGTAAACCTGATGGAGGATGAGCAAATAGGTATTACTTGAGCCCCAGAGTGGGCTCTGGCATGTCTCTCCACTTCTTCCCTCTTTCACAGCAACATACCTTGCAATCATCAGCTGCCACTTCTGGCCTGAGCTGCCCGCTGGCCTCAAACATCTGCCCGTTCCAGGCTCTGAAGCGCACGGCGTTCTCCGAGGGCTGCTCCGAGGAGCCCTCCCTCCACACAGAGGTGTTCAGGCAGTGGATGGTGATGTGCTGCACCACCTCCGAGCTCAGCAGGCGCAGGAAATTCATCTGCACTCTCCCGATGTCAAAATCCAGCTGTAAGGGGACGCAGAGGTCAGAGGGGCAGCCTGCAGAGGGGCTGAGGGGAGCAGGGTTAGGGCGAGGTGGGGTGGCACAGGGGGTCCCTGTCCTCTGCTTCGTTCTGCACCCGTGTCCAGAGCTGGAGCTGATGTGAATATGGGCATGAGGGCCAGGGGCCAAGGCATTTTGGAAAGTTTTCATAGGGCACAGCAGGTCCTTTGCTTTGCAGAACAAACTGGAAGGACCTTAAGTAGGAAGAAAATAATGTAAACTTCAAATTCAATACAATTGCAAGGCAGGTTCCAGTTCATCTGCAAACGAGCCCAGATATTGCTGTTTGTATTTTTAGTACAGGTACTTCCTCAAAAAAATCCCGTAGCAATAACTTCACTGGAAACTTGTGTATTTAAGCTGATCTCACTTCTCCACGTGGCAGAAAACAAAATGTGAGAGTGACCCAAACATAAGTTAAGTCAATAAAGGATTTGGGAGCAGCATGTTTGTGAAATTACTGGTCATGTTAAGGCTATGGGTTCATTCAACATCACTGGAACACATGGCTTTGTCTTAGAGCCAGTAACAGCCTTAGGTGTATTTTTTAACTCCTGAGAGCAGTTCTGAGTGTTACACTAATGCTGTCCCAACCTGTGTGCTGTGTCCTTGTGGTCACTGTCAGCTCTCCTGGGACAACACAGGAGATATTTGGCAATAGCAGTGTGGGAAATGCTGCTCCCTCTGGGGCTGAGCTGTGCCTACCTTGGAGACAGTGACAGGGCTGAGACACGTCTGGCCACCGTTGGTGAAGTTACAGATGACCTGGATGGTGTCTGAGGAGCAGCCAAGGTTTGGGTCAATCCAGTAGGTACCTGAGGAAATGGAAGATTTGGGCATTAACAGGACACTTAACCTTTTCTGTGAATGACTAGAGGAGAGTTTTGGTTTCTTTGTGGCTGGTCCCAGGGAAGGAGACCATGGGGAACAGCCCTGTGGAGGATGCAGCCTGGGCACATTTGGTGCTTCCTACCATCAGTCATCTTCTGTTCACAGTTCATCAGGTCCCGGCAGATGCGTGCAGGGTTCTCCTTGGTTCCCAGGGGTCTTTTGATGCTCTGAATGAGGTTGCTGAGGTAGTGTAGAGTCTTAAAGATCTCCCCTCCATGGTCCAGCATGAGAAGGTCAGGATGTTGGTAACCCTGAGGAGAAAAGAAGGCAAGTCACAGGTGCCAAATGCTGTAACCACAAGGGTTTCTGCATAATTTTGAGAAAAATCAGTGGCCAAAGACAGGGTGTGCTGGTTTGGGGCCAGTGAGCCACAGGCCTTGTGTTGTCCCAAACAGGACTTCACTGAAATGTTTGCAAAGTCACAGTGGAAAAGTCAGGAGGTCTGAAGCTTCACAAATCACTGACACAACAGAATTATATCCTTTAACCAGACCTTTGCCTGCATAAATTCCAGATATTCCCCTAGTACAGTGACAAATCAGGGCTTTGTATAAACTTTGTGCACACAGAAGGCACTGATGAGACCATTCTCAGTCTCCAGCTCAAGCAAAGACCAGGGAGTTAAAAAATTCCCTCGTACCTCTCTCTTGAGCCCGGTGTTGGAGTCGATCAGTGTCTGGAAAGCTGCCCCAAAGCCATCTTGTTGCTGGTGTGGTGTGAAAAAAATGGAAACTGAGACTGTTAGAAGCTGAACATGCCCTGATGCAAGAAAACACTTCTCAATCTAAGGCTGCTGTTCAAGCCTTGCTCTGCTAACAGAGCTGGACTTGAGTGTGTGTCTTCAAGGTCCCAGCAGCACCTTGGCTCTGCAGGACTTGTTGTCATTAACAAACAGAGAATAGCAACTTACAAATGAGGCTGGAACTCCTGGTGGTCCCTGGAAATCAGAGGGAAAAAGAGGCATCAGCCTGAAAGCTGGTCAGTCACTGCTGCACAGATATTCAGCCATGGCCTTTTGAAATCCCTGTTCCCGTGGAGCCCCTCAGTGCAGAGAAGTGAGAGAGGCAACAATGCTGTCTCTATAAAACTCTTGGGGATGGTTTGGACTAAAGCACAAGAAACACTGGTCCATTCACACACATGGTTTTGCACATGAGGAATGGGGCTAAGCCATAATTCCCAGTGAGGGAACAGTCCCTCTGGAGAGTATCATGGCAATCATTCCAGCTTGTTTCAATCATGAACTCTTCCCACAGATACATACCGGAGGGCCAGGATGTCCTCGTGGGCCTGGAGGACCCTAAAGACAGAGTGGCATCAGTTAGTGAAATATCTCCAGTTTTTATTTCCATTTCTCATGGTTTTCACCAGCAGGAATCTGTTCCCAGCTGGATTTTTGACACCTCACAGCAGCCTGTCCCTCAAAACTTTCAATGGACATTTTGTCCCTGCTCTGGGTACATCTGTCTATACTTGGTCTATTCCTGCTGCATCCCTTGTTCCCAGCCCTTTCAGCCCCTCAGCTGTCACTAATGCCATGTTCCCCAGGTTCTCATCACATTCCATGTGTGCAATTACCCACCCTGCAGCTTTACACTTGTTAAAAGTTTTATTTAAATATTTATTTATTTAAATATTTAGTTATTTAAATACAAGGTATCGGTCAGAAAAAGGGATGTCAAATACTTACCCTTGGACCTTGAAGACCCTGCAGGGGAAAAAAAAAAAAGCACAGAAGTTGTCAGAAAATGCTCATTACTGACCCAAGCTCTCCATGTGCTGTTCCCAAGGTGCCTGTGCAAGGGCTGGGTGCTGTACTGGAGACACCACAGCTGAGGACAACATTGCTGGGTTAAGGAAATGGGAATTTTAGCAGCAGAGTGGTGTGGATGTGTGTACACATCTGCACTCAGTGTCTTGCTCTCATGGGAGCCTGATGCACCCTGTGGCCACAGCAGAGCCCAGAGTGACTCTGGATTGTTCAAAGCCAGGGATCTGCCCCTCCCAGGGGCACGTGGGGTGGGAGCAGCACTTAGGGGTGGGAGCAGCACTTACCATCTCCCCACGGCTGCCTTTGTCTCCCTTGGGCCCCTGCAAAGCACAGGAGGTGGCTGTCACTGACCATTCACTGACCATTCACAAGCTGCCCCCAGAAGCTCCTTGCAAGGACTCAAGTGCATTTCTAACTCACCAGCTCAGCTTGGCATATTGGCCTCCCCATCCCAAAACAAAAAATGCCATTACTGGCTCTTTTGGCAATGTCTGAGTACCTCTTACTGGATTTTATCTCTGCCAGTAGCAGCCTCTAGACCAAGCTCTGAGTGGTGCTATGCTTGTGTTTTCACAAAGCACTGACCTGATCTTTCATCTTTGTTTAGGGCCTTTGGCATTTTAGGGCAGGCAGGGATTTTCAACACTTCCCAAAACCAAGTGGTTCCTAGTTTATTAATTTTTTAAAGAAAATATTTAAATGTGTTTTTTCCCCCAGGCCAAGTTCTTTGGAAAATCTGGCTTTCAAAAATCTGCAATAACATTCTTGTCTTCCAGTCTATTGAAAACCTTGCATTTAGATATTGCAGCTCCTCACTTCTCAGCTAATAATCTCCCAGCAACTGTCTGTGCAGCCAGAGACTAAGCCTGCACTTTTCTAAAGCTGCTGATATTAAAACCCATTTTGTTTTCCTGTTTACAGCAGGATTTGGGGATTACTTGTGCTGGCCTCAAACATCTTGGATCTCACACACTTAAACTCTTCTAAAAATTACAGGCAGGAAAGAAGTGTGGATACTTACAGGGTTTCCTGTGGGACCCTGAATGCCAGGAGGACCAATAATTCCTTCTTTTCCCTAGAAAAGAAAAGATGTGTGAATCACCACATGGGACTTGACAATCATTTTCACTAGGGCAGACTCAGTGAAGACACTGAAACTTTGCTGCTTTGCTTTTCAGCAGCTTGGTGGTGGTGTTTGCTGTAGCTGGAATAAAAAACCATTTCAAACTGCAAGTCCAAAGAGACAAGTCCTCACAGTATGGCTGTCACCAGCCTTGTTAAACCTCAGAAATTTCAGTGCAGCTGGAGGGCTCTGCAGCCTGGCTGTCTCCAAGCCCTGTGCAGATGTGGGGCTCAGAGCTGGTGCCATGGCCTTGAGCACTGTGCTCCTCACAGACACAGGGCTGAAGAAAGAAAATCCTCCCAAACCCACAAACTGGAAAACCACTCACCATGAGACCTGGTGGCCCACGGGGTCCCTGAATGCCTTTGAACCCAAGGTCTCCTGGGGGACCCTGCAAGCAAAAAATGAGATGTGAGATCCACTAAATAACCAAACCCTGTGTTTATGCCCTTGCTTAGAGCTCTGCTTTAAGGACAGGGGTGCTGCCTCTTGTCTGTGGGACTGGGAAGGTCCAATTTGTTGCAAATTCATTTCCCACTCCTGTTTTGCAAGGCTTTTACTTTTGACAGAAAAGAAACAGTTTCCTCTTCACCAGGGAAATTATATGCTGATAAAATGAGTCTGAATTTCAAGTCAAGGCTCTCAGTGTTAGGGATGCACATCAGTGTGTCAGGTGCAGGCTGATGGTTGATGCTGGAAATACAAATGTCAGAAAAGAGGAAAACAGCCACAGAATCTCTAGGACAGCCCTTTTCCTCCAACAAAGCATGTGTAAGCATACATTTAACAAATGAAGATTCATAAACTAAAGAAAGTTGGGATCAAAATTCAATTTCCATAGTTTCTGCAGAGCTGCTAGCAATGCAACAAGTGTGGCATTACCTGTTCCCAGTAAAGTGAGACTAGAAAACCAACTGGTCACCAGCAGCCTCTCACCTTTGGCCCAAAGAGTCCTGCAATGCCTGGAAATCCTGCCTCGCCAAAATCACCCTGCAGTGAGAGCCAAGACAAACACAAGAACAAAGGACAACAGTAAATTCACAGTGGTGGCTGGAGATGCCACTCAGAGATGCACCAAGAGTTCAGCAGCTCCAGAGAAAGAGAATTCTGTGAGTATCCCTCAGTCTAAGCAGGACTGATGAGAAGAATGAAAAAAGCTGGAGGAGGAACTACACAAACATCATGGCCTGATCATCCCTGCACAAACTCGATCCCTTAGGTCTCACCAATGCCACTTTTTGCCCCCAGACTGGGAGGCAAACCTGCACTATTCCCAGCAGAAGCAGGATGCAGGGCATCTACTCTGAGATTGATCTTGGAATTTCATGCTGCAAAATAACAGCCTCAAAGTTCTTTCAAACAAGCTCCTCTTTTTATTTCTAATACAAACTGGACTGACTTATTAATTCAAACTGTAATTTTAAACTGTGCTCATTCAAGCTGTTAAAAAAATGCATGTTCCTACAACACAACCTCCCACTCAAGCCCAGGAAAACCATGCATATCTCCTAATTCTTTTCCTATTCAACTCTGCAGGGATTTTTTCCTCAATTTTGTAAGAAAAATAATAATAAAATAGTTGAAAAACCATCAAGTTTGAATCAGCACATAGCATGTACTCTGAGAATAAAAAACCCACCCCGGGTAGCATGTCCTTATGTAAACATCCTCCCTTCACCATGTTTGAGATGATTATCCTTTGATATTTCTGGGCTTCTCAGATGTCAAAATTCAAGATGATTCAACGTTTTTTTTTTAAAAAAAGGGGTCAGAAACCTTCACCAGATGATTCTTCTCCAGTGTTAGGAACACCAGAGACAGATAAAGCTTGTTTGGCCTTTTGGCAGGACTGTGCCACCCATTCTGACTGTGCTTTTTGGGGTGTGTTACAATGGCTTTTTCACTCAGCTGTGAATGACCCAAGTGATGGGGCTTCCCCCCCTTTATTGCATGGTTGTTCCAGCATCAGCCTAGAAACCTCACTGTTAGGAAGCTTTCCCTTGGAAAAGGCCATGACAGTGAGAAACTGCTTGGCAAGGATGGGCTTGGTTGGACTTGGTGTGTAAGAGACTTTCCAAGGATACAAATTGATTTAACTGCCCATTTCTGGGTCCTGGAAAGGAGAATTAGCACTAACAGGGACTAAGGTCTTTCCTGCATTAGAAGAATCAACCAAGCTTTCTTTCTACAGGAATTTCAGGCAAAAGCACATGGGAAGTCAGAAAGGTTTAAATGTCATGGAGTTGTGTCAGCCAAAGCGACATGGCCACTGGTCCTGCAGCAAATCAGGCAGCTGACAATATGGGGCAAAGAAATGTGTCACTTGTGCCACAGAGACAAAATAACCTGTGAGACTGATCTATGATCAATGACAAAATGATGTATGGTGGTGTTGGTTACTACCTTTCAGCTTGAAGACTGTTAGCACGAGGTTTTATATAAAATAGCCAATTTATATAAAATAGCCATTTTTTTTAGTCGAGGTGGTTTGGGTTCATTCCGTGCCTTGTTTCATCTCAGTGCTGATCTCTCTCCCAGAATCATGCAGAATCCGGACACGGGCTCTCCTGTAAAGCCCCTCCCAGGGATCACCCTGCTGTCCAAGGCTGTGGATCCGCACCCTCCCCTGCGGGAGGAGCCTGGGGTCAGCTCTGCTCAGCTCCATCCCCACTAACCGGCTGTCCTTTGGCTCCTGGGTCACCAGGGCTCCCTGGAATGCCTGTTCCTCCCGGTGATCCTCGCTTCCCTGTTTGGCCAGTCTGTCCAGGCAATCCTCTTTCACCCTAAAAATAACAGAATTCAAGTAATTCCAAAGGACAGGAGCTAAATATAACAGCACTCAGCTGAAATAGCCATAGATGGAAGATGGAGAAGATGGCTCGTTGGAATAAGGAATGTGGTTCCATCAGGGGATGCCCCAGGTCTGCTAGGACAGGTTGTTCAGGATGCACAGGGTGACACCCAGGTGGGCACGGCTGTGTCCCCTCCTGGGCTGCCCACAGGGCAGGAGCCTCAGCAGAGCTCTCCCACCTGCACGGGGTAGGGAGAGAAAGAGGAACAAATGTCTTCTCTTTGCATTTCTTACATTCTTCATCCTGCCCTGCAACTTCCCACAATCTCTTCCCCCAGCAGGCTGGCAATTGATGATTAATTCACGGAAAATGCTGAAGGCGTGCCAAGAGCAGGACTTCAATCCAGAGGCTGCAAAGTCAACATTTCCCCTGTGTTAACTCTACAGCTTCAATCCAGAGAGGACCTTCAGCCACCAGCACCACGCTTTGCTCCCTCCCTCCCCCGTGCCAAGCCCCAGGAGCAGCACAAGCTCCAGCTACTCAGCCTGGGGCAGGCTGGGAGAGAGGAGCAAAGGCAGGGACAGCCTGGGATGGTGGAACAGCCGGAAAAGGGGCAACAAATTCCCCTGGAGGCAGGGTGTGAGTGTGTGACAAGGACCCAGTGTCACTCACCTCCTGTTGTACTGCCCAAGGCAGCTGGAGGGCAGCAAGTGACAGATTAAGGGTGATGTGCTATGGAGCCCTAATTTAAATCAGATCCCAGAGCCTCTCCAAACCCAGCTGGAGTCTTCCTATTTACAGAGTCTTCCTATGAATGACTGAGCTGCTGTGGGTCCAGTTTAGAACCTGTGGTGAGCCTGGATCAGGGCAAGGACCAGGAAGAAACGCCAAGGTCACAAAAGCAGCGTGTTCCAGCTTCCACCCAGCATGATGGCCAAGCCCATACTGGCTCCAGTCGTTCTTACCCGGTAAATATGCTAAAAACCAAGCAGTACAAATTTCCCTCCAGCAGTTCAGGTCTTGCAGAGCTGCTAGAACACCTGAATCTCCCATGGAGATATCCATTCTGGACATCCTGCAAGTGGGCTGCAGCAGCTCCTCTGCAACTTCTCTATGTTTTTTCTAGCCAGGTTTCTAATGATAAAAGACTCAAGTGTTTGTAGTGTGAGCATGTGTGTCTGCAGGCTCCTGAGCTCCTTTGGTAAAGGAGGAAAGGTCTCTGGGACATTCCTCATGTGTACATGAGGAAAATGGATGGATGGATGGATGGATGGATGGATGGATGGATGGTTGAAAAGAAAAATCTGCAGAGCCTCTAGCTAAATGAAAGATAACAGCAGGAACTGAGATTATATTAGACCTTGGAGAGTTCAAGCTCAGAGGCATCAGTCTCACAGACTGGATCACTCACAGCAGCATCTTAGGGAGTCAGAAACTCACCTTGAATCCTGGTGGTCCCTGGGCCCCTGGGAGTCCTGGCACGCCGGGGTTCCCTCTCTTGCCTGACATCCCTGTCACACCTTCCTCCCCATCGTCACCCTGCTCTCCCTGGAAAAGAAACACACAAGAGGTTATGAAACAAAACCCTTTCCCCTTCTGCACGGCTTCTGGGGGGACAGGGGAGTGGTGGGATTCTGCCCTCAGCAAGAGGGGATAGGTTTGCAGGGGTGGGTTTGCAGGGGTGGACAGAGTCCTGTGCATGTGAGTGCCAGGCTGCAAACCCCTCTTTATTTACAGAGCTGGTCATGCACAGGCAGCTGCTGCCTCTGTGTGCAACTTGAAGAAGAGCCACTGTGGGTACATGTAAACTGGAATATCCATAGCTGGATCACATAATGTGTCCTGTGCTACCTTTCAGTTTCCCAGCTCCAAAGCTGTGTTTGCTGCTGATGCCACAAGGCTGCAGCTGAAGCTTACCAGAATCCCAGGCACGCCATCCTTCCCAGGCACTCCATCCACTCCAGGGGCACCCTCTTGACCCTGCCTTCCCACGACTCCTCGAGGACCTGGTAGCCCAAGGATACCCTAAAATCACAAAGGTATTAGAGAAGGAGCTCCCAGACAGCATTTCCTGAGGCAGAAAACTGGATTTTCACCTACCGGTGTGCCTCTGCTCCCTGCACTGCCCTGTGCTCCTTGCTTTCCTTTTTGACCCTGCAAGTAAAAAAAAGAAAGACATCTAAAATTGCAGCAGTTCTAGCACAGCTCCACTTGGGACTGTGACTTCAGGGTGTGCTTTTGGATAATGACTGGAAAGAGTTTTATAAAAGGGAGATTTATAAAGTCAGTTGCTCCAGTACTGGGGAATGAACTGCTATTTGGTTTTATTACAAGTGACTCTTCGTATGTCTTGAGAGTTCTAGGGCAGGAATGAATAGCTAGAAGGCAAGGACCTGCATTTTTCCTAATACAGAGCAGATGAGGACAAATAAAACAGGATGAACTCGAGGGAGGACTTGGTACACTGGCAAACATTAGAACAAGATGCTAAAAACCTGAGTCCTCCATCATTTCATTGACAGCAAACCCAGGACCCAGTGAGTCCTCTGAGGGTGTTCAGGGGGGTTTCTCTCTGAGAAGTAACTCTATTTTGGAAAGCTAATGGAAATTAAAAAGTGTGTCTTCTGTCTGAAACTTGCAATGCTGCTTTGTGAATAAAGGCAGAAAAGAAATACTCCTGAGGTTTATTAGCTGTAAAAAGGATTAATTTGTGCAGAATGAATGGAAAACTCAGCCTCATCACCTTCACTAGGGCTCTCTTAGTGAGGTCATGTACTAAAGCACTTTTACATTGAAGAACTCATTTTCTGTGCATTGTTTCTCCATCTGCAGAGGACCAGGCTGGCCAGCTACATAAAAGAAATATTCCTAGGGGTGCTTCCCCTGCTGTTCATTAGACCCAAAGGCAGTTCTAGATTGTCCATCAATGGGCAGAATTAATTTATCTTATCACCTTGTACACTTCTTGCCAAGAATACCTAAAACTATCTTCTGGCATTACCCCCAACAGGGTCAGATTAAAAACCCTAACATCTGCCAAGAGAGAGCAGGAATTTGCTGAGTATTGAGGTCACATACTTATGTTTTAGCAAATAAAGTTCCTGGTCTGTGAGAATAATTAGCAAGCTGTCATTACAGCCAGATGTGGAGGTAGGAGTAGGTGTGGAGTGCCCCAGTGAACCCTGAAGGACCCATGTGTGCAGGTTTTCTTGCTCAATAAGCACAAGAAGTTAGAGGGATTGTTCCAGGAAACAATTCCATGAATCAATGGACTCCAAACCCAGGAGGTTTTAAGCCAGAAAATTTCTGGTTCAAATGGAAGGGAGAGACTTGCCTGGCTCAGCCCTCCTTGGGGATGGATGAGCCAGCACCAACAGGGCATGGGAGAGACACAGCCATGGCAGGGACTAAAGACCTGCCCAAGAGTTACCCATCACGCTGGAGCTAAAACTGTCTTGGTCCTCTCCAGCTCCACAAAGCCAACAAACCACTGGGCTTGGACACCCAAATGTTTATTTACAGCCCTCCTACAAGGATCTCCACAGCCTTCCAAGGCATAGACCATAGGCAAAAATCCCATATGCTGGGCATAAATCCACCCTGCTGAAACCTACCACATCACCTTTGGATCCCTTTGCTCCTGGCTTGCCTGGTGATCCAGGATCCCCCTACAAAACATAAACAAGAAAAATCTGCTTAAAATTCTCTTCTGGCAGTATCTTGCATGAAGTACAAAGAACAGCATTTTTTGTGCCCTAATAATGCTGACTGTATGGAAACAATTCAGGGAAACTGCCTGAACTCAGAGAGGCCCCTGGGGAAAAAGGAGAAAGGAACTGTCTCCAGAGAGCATTTAACAGGGTGTCGATTGGAGAAGAAGCAACTCTGCCCCTCACTTGGGTGGTGCCTGTACTTGTGGAAATCATTCACCAAATTCCAGATGGTGCCTGGAGAGCAGTGCTGGAAGTGGGCAGGAGGGAGCCTTGTGCAGAACGAGCAGTTCACACAGTGCCTGCTGGCACCACCTCCCTTTTGCTCACTGCAGCCCTTGCCTTGGTTTCACCTGGGGGTCAGGTAGTAAAGCAGAGAGGGTATTTCACTGCTCTCTTCCCCATTCCAGACTTTTCTCCTGGACAGCCAGGTTGGGTTTTTGGTCTGTGTTTGTGTCAGTGGCAATTTCTGGACTAACATCAAATAAATGGTAAGGAAGGACTCACTGCACAGGTCTCCTTTTTCAGCTTGTTTTTGAGCCACATTTCTAGTGGATGTTTACTGAAGACACTCCAAAGTTCCTGCTTCCATCTGAATCATTTGAGGGGCTACCAACCTCCAAATAAACTACATCCACTAGGGAATGCAGCAGCTCTACTCATTTCTGGGCCATATAACAGAGCACTACCATTTTAATCCCAAAGATAGAATCTGTTGTTCTTCCCAGCATCCTTACAAAGAGTGGGAATTGATTCAACTTTATTTCCCAATATGAACTACATTTAATGTGCTACTGCACTCACAGTTGCAATAGTCACATATAAAGATCAGATGCTACTGTATATAACAAGGGAATAAAAAGTCCTTCCCTTGAGTTTGGATTTAATTTAGTCTTTCACTAGTTTGAGAGGAAACAACTTGCAAGTAGAATAATATGGTCTCACCTCACACTGGACCAGCAGCACATCAAATGGATCATTTCCAAGCAGACCCTTCCAGTGTCATTGTCATCTTCCTCCACCCATCTCCTAAGATTTCCAGTCCCTCATGGACCATTCAGAAAAGGTGGTTTTGGAAGCAGACACGGGGACTGCTCCCTGTTTTTTCACCCATTCATTTGTCTCAAATGTGGCTCAAAATGCCCATTCCATAGGCCTGGCTGATGGAAATGCCCACATTTCACAGCTCACCACACACTCCTACTGCAGCCCTTCCCACCTCCCTGTTTTTCCTTTTGCCTGGGGCATTGGGTACCTTGAATAAAGCAGCATCTCTTACCGGTAAGCCTTGCTGCCCAGGTTTTCCTCTTTCTCCATCAAGCCCTTCCTGCCCCTTAAATAAAAACCAGAGAGGGAACATGTCTTTGTTCTTTCGTGGCAATGAGAAAGAAAAATGAATGTAACATGATTTAAGGGGCAGAAGAAGACACGTGTCTGCATTCTGCTGATACAGAAATGCTGAATTGTGGGTACTGCCCATGCTCCTGTGGATATGCTTTGGAAAGAGGAGCTGCTCATCACCAGCTGAGCAGAAAAGGTGTTCTAGTGCATCCCAAAATAAACACAGCACTAATGGAAGTGAACAGCTGGAGACATCTGTCCCAGAAAATAGGGCACCAGCACTGCTACTCTGATTAATTCAAAATCTTCTATAAATTACTGTAATGGGTCACTCTGACCAGGTGCTTTTGAATGGAGGTAACACTTAGTTCATGGAGCCCTTTGCAGATCAGCCCCAATCAGCTGAAAATGTCCTGCAAAGAGGGCATAAGGAGCACAGCAGGATAATTCATAGCCCTGGCTTTGCTTTTGAGAGAAAGCTTGCAAAGATTTTGGAAGTCTCCAAATCTTAAAGTTCACAGTTCTTCCCATGGAAGAATCTACAGCCACGGGCACATCAGTCTTGAAATTTGTCCAGCACTGCTTGCACACACAGCTTGTCTAGGATGTCTCCTTGATACTCACAGAGACCTGTGCTCAAATGGTCCTGCTCATTCTTTAACCTCACTCACTCAGGCAGGTGCAGGGCAGGGTGAGGTGCTGACTTTTGTTGCCTTCAGCAATGATTTCTCTGCTTTAGGTAAAGATAACTGAATTGTTCCTTGTCTGAATCACAGCTGTGTGCAGCAGCTGACCAGGGATAACAGCAGGTTATGAACTGGGACTGCTGGGCTGATGTGGATGGGGAGCACTTCCCCAAGGCAAACATTTTTGAATCATGCATTTGGAACAAGACTCACAGGATAACCAGTGTCTCCAGGCTCCCCTCGGTCACCTCTGTCACCAACAGGGCCCTACAAGAGCACAACAGAGACTTGAGGTGGATGTAAACAAGCTGTCATCTGCATTATCTCAATGGCTGGTGCATGTTCTACAAGTAAGGCAGCAACCCAATTAATCCACTCAAAAAAATCACTCCAGGATTGACCAGAGAAGGGATTTAACATCTTACTCTGTCTCCAGGTGGTCCCTGTGGGCCTTCTGCCTTCCCGTCATCACCTTGTTGTCCCTATGAATAAAATGTTAGTATTAATATAAACAGCAGATTTTAGAGCAGATGCTTCTGTTCAGACCCAATCCAGTCCTTCCATATCACGGGAAGTCAAAGCCTCTGTTGAATTTACTCCCTCTTCATCCAAGGAAAGACTAAACAAATTTTTTTGTTGTTTGTTTCACTGACTCTTCTCATTGCTTTCCTGATTTCTGGTGGTTGTTTTTGCCTGGTCTAACTCTCCTCCTCAAGTAACCAGGTGCAAAGGGTTATTTTCAACAATTCCTGAAACTAAGCAAGCAGGATGTAATTACGACAATATGGGAAATAGCTCTCTGCCTCTGAATTTTACTGCTGACAGTTCAACCAAACTCTTTAATCAAGCATTTCCCCGCCCTCGTTGAGGCTGTCTGGGCTGTCATGGGAGCACGGGTGGTCTGCATGGGCTCCTTGGTTGTGTGCCACCATTGTGGGCTTGTGTCACCATCAGCCAGGTGAGACAGCCCCTTACACACTCCTCTCCTGGCTGGGATGCTCCACAGCACGAGCTGAGAGCTCACGGCTTGGCTGGCAGATAACACCATTTACCACTGAGGTCTCTCCAAAACATCCACAGAGAGATCCCTTAAGACTTAACAGAGACACTAGCCTTTTAAATTCTGTTGTGAAAGTCACTCAGGGTCACGATGTCCTGTTTTCTCTGGAGCTGAGCTCAGAGATGGCTGTTTCTCTGCTCCCCATGGAAGAATGCTGCATTCCAGCTCCTCCCGTTTTTGACTACTCCATAGCAGTCTCTGGCACTTTGGCTCCTTCGGATGAACATGTCTCAGAGCTCCTTTGATGCAGTTTGAGGGGTTCTGGCACTCTGGAGCTGCTGTACTGGAGGTGCTTGGGTTCTACAAGAACATCCAAATCTCCACAGATTGCAGAGCCAAGTTTTTCAGATTTTGTGTAAATCTCAGTGGTTGCACCAGCCCTTTCTGATGTATTTACAACTCTCTTTGACATTCTTTCTGGGCTACTCTCCTGTTGGAGTTGATAGTAAGGACACTTGGGAAATTTCTTGGTGAGCCTGCCTGCCTCTGAGAGAAACTTGGGTGGCAGAGGAGAGAGGAGGGGAAGCAAACCCTCTCTCTGCAGACTGTTTCCAGTGCTACTGAACTTGCTGCTGGAGGCCAGCAGCAAAATACCTGGCAACTGGTTTGCTTTCTAGCCACTATCTAAGGAATGTTGACTAGAAGGGAAACAAAGCCACCATTTCTCAACTCTCAGGGAAAAAAAAATTCATCCCAGTGTGCCTGTTACTATGCAGAAGTCTTGGCACTGATTGCTTCTTCCCAAGCAGGATGTGCACACCTTTGCCATTTGGGAGCTGAGTGTGATGAACTCAGAGGCAGCTTGTAGTTCTGGGGACCCTTGAAGAGCATCAACTCACAGACTTTCTCCCCATTGTGGCTTTGTTTCCCCAAACAAAGGGGCTAATCCCCACCTTGTTCTCTGTCTCCTGCCTGAGAAAATCCTGCAGCTTGGTCAGCTCTAGGACTGTGAAACCGAGCTCCTCCAGAGCTTCCTGGTGCCTCAGCTGCTTGAGAGAGAGATGAAAGGTCTGTGCTAATTCTTCAGAAAGTTGCAGTGAAAAAAGTTAGAGTAAAGGGCAGCAAAGTAAACATGTTAGGATACAAATGGAAAATGCATGGAGAAGAAGGGAAGGCTTGTTGTTGTTGGCTCCTGTCCCAAAGTGAGATACACCAGTTTGTAATTTTTAAAAGGATCCCATCTGGACTGCTTTAAGCAGCTGCCAAGAGCAGGCGTCTGCTCTGAGCAAGGCCTCTTTGAGGAGCTGCAAATGTATGAAATGTGGTGGAGTAGCTGGCTGGGATGGCACAAGGGAGCAGGATTCCACAGCAGAGCCTCTCACCAAACTGCTTTCTTCTCTGGAAAAGGGAAGACCTTCCCTGCCATTAGATCCTCCTCCTTCAGCACAGCTCCATTTTCCACGTTACTTAAAGCTCACAGAGTACTCACGGTCCCATTTCCATTTTCTCTTTATTTCTCACTTTCAGGCTCCCATTTTTGTGTTCACACGCTTGTGAGAGGTTACAGATGTCTGCAGGGAAGGAATTTGTCTCTCCTCAGGCTGGGATCCAGGCAGCTCTTAGGAGATGAGGGAGGCTGGATAGGAAAACTTAGAAGCAAGATTTTGTGGAGCACCTGGATGCTGCAGGAAGTGGTGCTGGAGGCTCAGTACATGATTTTGTGCTCTCCTGGTTCACCATCTCCTCCTTCTGCTCCCCAGCAAGGTGTCAGCCTTGGCCACTGGCCTTCCAGGAGAACATGAGTGAGGAGATCCAGCTGTCATTAGCAGAGCTGACTGCTCCTAGCCGGGGGCATTGGACGCTTTGGTGGCTTCACCAGGCTTCAGCTTGGACACTTCATGCAGAATTAATTTAGCAGAACACTGCTGTGCTCTTTTGACACCAGATCCACTCAGAGAGTGCTCTTCTAGTGTCCTTTTGCAGAGCAACATCTTGTTGATGAAGGGCAAAATGCTCCACTGAGCTCTTCAGATGAATAATTTGGGGATCATTTGCTACTGAAATTATGAGAGCTTTCAAGATGGCAACTTTAAATGTTTTCAAATAAAACTACAGCTGCAATTTAAGCAATAGACACACACATCTGCACATCTCAATGGCTGCAGGGTCAATGGCTGACCTTGCTTTTGCTGGTCGTGACCCACAACTTTTTCCAGGATGCTCAATATTCAACAGTAGATTTATAAGAAACCTCTGGGGCAGGTTCTGAGCTGACAGTGTGTCTGGTCATGAGCTCTCACATCATCCTGGGCTGGTTGTGCTTGTCTGACTCTTGCCAGGAAGTTCAGCAAGGCAGCAATGGAGATAGGGAGCAGCAGGAACATCACCAGCTGTTCCTCCATGGATGTGTTTCAGCAGCAGGAAATGAGAGAAAAAGCACAATGACCATTGTTCACCCCCAAAGCAAAGTTTCTGGGATGTGTCAATGTCTTAGTGGAACACAACAGCTTGCCCTGCCCCAGTGGTTGCTGTGTTCATGGGCAATCTCCAGGCAGAGCACGGTGTGAACAGGGTATCCTGACACCAGGAGCCTGAGCTGAAGGGATCCATTCAAAGCCCCAGCAAGGGCAAGTTCCTTATAAACTCATTTTATAAGTGATGAAGTTCCTGTCTGCACTACAGCTGACCTCCCACCTGTGTGCAGAGGCAAAGCTGAATGCTGTCTTTGTGATGAGGAGAAGAAAATGAGCAGAAAGAGTTCATGCATCTCTCCTCTTCATGGGGACCTCAGGACTGACCAGTCCTCATCACCTTCCCTTCCCACACCAAGGGAGAATCACAGAATGGTTTGGGTTGAAAGGGACCTTAAAACTCATCTCATTCCACTCCTTGCCATGGGCAGGGACACCTCCCACCAGACCAGACTGCTCCAAGCCCTGTCCAGCCTGGCCTTGGACACTTCCAGGGATGAGGCAGTCCAGACTTGTGCCAGTGCTTTACCATCCCCTGAGTACAGAACTTCCTGACATCCAAACCAAAATCTTTACACTCTTCTTTTAAAAGCATCCCCTCTTGTCCTATCACTATGTGTCCATTAAAGGAAGCTGCTCCCCTCTTTAGAAAGTCCCTTTAAGTACTGGGAGGTCACAATGAGCTCTCCCCAGAGCCTTGTGCACAGAGATCTCAGGAAGGAGGGAGCATGGCTGAGGAAGGCATGTGAAGGACACCATCAGCCCTGGGAGCGCCAAGAGGAGCCGACAGGAAACCATTAAAGGGTGAGTCACTGCTCCAGCCTGAACTGGTTACGGCTCTGCTGACTCAGCAAAAGGGGGAAAGCACCAGGGAAAAGCCACCGTGGAAAGAGGGCTCTGAGTCAGGGCAGCTGTTGAAAGGTGGGGCACAAGGAACATGGAGCAAGGGCCATGCAGAGGAGAGACGCCAGCAGCTGAAGATCAGCTCGTTTGTGCAGGGAGTTATTCTGACCTGATCACAGAAAGCTACAAATCTGATTCCTTTTGTCTTGGGGATTGAGCTGAATTCCTGTGGATGCAGGAAAAACACATCCTCAGGGCTGGTGCTGGCTGGCTCAGCCTCTGGCACAAGGGCACATGGTGTCGCTGGTGGCACGGGTGTCCTGGCACTGCCTGGAGAGGCAAGGCTGTAGCTTTGAGGGGTTATGTGAGGGGTCCAACAAACACCCCTGCCTCTGCCTCAGGGTGAGGAGAGTGCAGATACATGGGAGTTAGAGCAGTGGGACAATCATCTCCTTCAAGGGACATGAGACAGCCCTGAACTCACCTTTTCCCCCTTTGGCCCTGGTGGTCCAATTGGCCCTGGTGGTCCTGCATGTCCCTGTGGAGAGCAGACAGCAAGTGAGGAGGCAGGAGAGAGCTGTGGGACTGAAATCTGTGCCTGGGTCCCTGCCAGATCTCACAGCCCTGGGTGGTGCATGCCAGCTTTGGAGGGACACACGGGCAGAGATGAACAAAATGCAGGTTGTGCAAATGGACACTTGACAAAGAACTAAACTCGGGATCAGAAATAAATCACAGTTAAAGAACAATTTGCATCCTGGAGGGGCAGCTTTAAGAACAGATAAAAGCTGAGAGATGAAAATAAAACCCTTACCTGGTAACCCTTTAGGCCTGGGTCCCCTTGAGCACCCATCCTTCCTGGAGCTCCCTGGAGAGCAAAGACACAGGGACTGAGAGCAGCCCATGGTGTTAGCACGAGAGGTGGCTGCACTGGGCTGTGCAAAGCAAGGCTTGGCCCCACGTGGGAGTGTGGCCAGTCCTTCCCCTGGCCACCAGTGAGCTCTGCTGCAGCCTCCTGGTGGGTTTTTGCTTGGCTTTAACCTCTTACACATGGAGAGGGGTGCCAGGAGGCCGTTCTGTGCCTTTGCCAGCCTGCAGCAATAGATTCCCCACCTCACTCAGCTTTGCTATCAGCAGTGGCTGCATTTGTGTGCTCTTCCTCTGCCCTCCTGCACATCTCTATATCCAAATCAGTGCTGTGCTAGGAAGTCCACTAGTCTTCCACACACCAGAATCATGTCTTTAGTAGAGTGAACAAAAGGGTTTAAATCAGATCACCAGATTAAAGTAAGTCACAAAATTTCCATATAATCCCATTTAGCATGGAATAAAGTCCTTTCCACGAGACAGAGATGTGTCCACTCCAATAGACTGTTGCTCAGATATTGCTTTGCTTCCTTGTGAAATAATCCATGGAGGCTTTGCCAAAGACTATTAAGGGAGGATATATGGCAAGGCCATAATTTTTAGTGCAGGAAAACACTATCAGCACAACCATCACTCCATCACTTGTTTGCTACTGTTCTGAAATATCACCCCTATTCTTAATTCATAAATAACTCCTGATTTTGCACTAAGTTCTATCAAATAGAGTGCAAGAAGTTTCCTAACCAGCCTGCAATGCACAAGAGGTACTTTTACATAACACTGCTGTCCTGATGCATTTGTCTTTTGTGCCTAAAGCAGATTAACTTTCTCCCCTCTCTGCCATACTGTGGCTGCTCTCTCTGGAAGCCTCACCTTCAGTACCCAGCTCAAACCCTTTCCCATACTATATTTCTTCTTGCTCTAAGTGTTTTAGATAAGTAGATCAAGAGTGGGTGTAGAAACAGGGCAGGAATCCAAGGCAGAGTTCCTTATAACAACACAGCTCGACTTGGAAGCAGCTCTTGCCATGAGTGTGCAGTCTCAAAGGGGAAGATCTTAGCAAAAAATAGCTTATCAGCTCACTCAGCTGAGGAAAAATCCCCAATATTTCAGCAATTTCAGCCTATCTGGGGAGCTGTGAAGAACTGCCTGGATGCAACGTGAGCTGGGCTCACGGGGCACCAACCCAACCACCCCTATGCTCCCCTGTGCTGCTCAGAACATGGGTTAGGATGTTGTGGCCAATTAAACCCATCTAACAGCATTTCCCCTCAGTGCCCTGGAGCCTGTGCTGGGCTCTCTGCTCCATTCAGGCCCGTGCCCACCACTGCCAGCCGGGTTTCTCCGTGTTGAGTTCAACCATTTGCAGAGCACTTCTCACCATCGGTCCCAGGGTACCTCGGGATCCTTTAGGGCCTTGGTTCCCCTTCGGCCCCTGCTTCCCTGGGGATCCCATCTCTCCAAGCTGCCCCTGGTAGCCTTTGCTGCCCTGCAGAGCAAAGGCACTGACATCAGTGTGGGACAAGACTTCTTCTGCAGGAAAATATCACAGATGAGTAAGGAAAGGGAGAGACACAGGCTGTGATGTTATCAAAGACAGACATTCCTACCTTCTGGCCAGGCTTGCCCTTTTCCCCCTGTTTTCCTGGCTTCCCTTCTGGTCCCTGGAAGAGGGGAGAAAAAAAGGCTGTTGGAATGGGAAAGCAAAGAAGCCACATCCCAGCCACTCCCAAGCCATTCCCCTAGCACACACAAACCTGAGAGCATCCTCACCCACCCATGGGGGCCAGGAGGTCGTGCAGGTCAAACCACAATCCACAGCTGGGGTATGGCCGAGTTTGGTCTTTAGCTGCTTCAACACATGGAGGAAAACTCATTGCTTAAAGGTGGAAAGATCTTTGTGATCAGGTGACTATTGGGCAACACAGCTGAAAGGTGACACTGTGATAATTTTGATGATGATGACTTTAAAATCACATATTGAAGACAGGTGGGTCATGGAAAATTGCCATCAGATGTGTCCCTCTGTCTCCAAGGGGGCAAAGGAAGGATCTCCAGAAGTGCACCCACCCAGCCTCTGCTACAGAATGGGCTGAAATGTGGAAAACACATTTACCCTGATTGCCACAAAAGGTTCCTCTGGTTCACACCTGAGCTGCCATCTCTGCACCACTATTCTACCAACAGCTGTATCCTTCATCAGCTTTGGCACTAAATTAGGTATCAACAGTTTTTATATAGTTTTAGCACCCTACCAATAGAACCATTGATTCCTTATTTTTACTCTCCTTATTTTTGCCTTGTGAAAACAGGCAGTGGTTTCATTCTCTATCCACCTACCATGCACAACCTCCTGCTCACAGTGAAAACCCCCCTCCCTCTATTTGTATTATTACTGCCACACACACACAGAAGCCCCAATCTACTGATCAGGCTTCTGGAAAAGCAGTGGGATGCGAAACTTGAGGTGGGAGCCATGGCAAGCAGAGACAGGAACGCTGAACTGCTTTCAGAACCCAGTGTGGGTGCAGAACCTGCTGCCCCTCCTTGTACCCACACCACAGAAATGTGCTATGATGAACAGCTAAATACAGCAGCCTCTCCTTAGGGACCCTAGGGAACTCATTTTTTCCAGTGTTTGACCCTGTTGGCTACAAGGGAGACAGAATATTTTGAATTTGACAGAAAGAAGCAAAAAGTATAACTGAGCAAAATAACTCGTGCTTTTTTGGCAATTTTGACAAACTTTTCATCAGCATCTCCACACCAGCACCACATCTCTCCCTCTGCTCCCCTGTTTCCAGCTAAGAAGGTATAATTTTCACCATGGTTGGTGTTGCAGTCTCAGCTGAATAAAAGCAACTTATGAAGTGAGATGTATCGGGGGGGTTTCACTCTCATCTGAAACATGGGCCTCAGAAGTGCCTGCTCTGAACACAAAGGAGGAATTCAGACTTAGTCCAGCCCTAAAGGATTGTGCCAGCTCACTTCCCCAGAGGGAATAGCTCCATTTTACCTAAGTCAAACATTTCAGGAGTCCACCTTGCCAACATCATTAGGCTTCACAAAGGACAGGTCCCTGCTGAGGAGCACATGAGCCTTGTTCTGTGTCTCTTCCATACTGCTCAGGGTTTTTTGTTTTTTGGTGCTATTTTTTTTGCTGCCACTTTCCAAGAGATCACTTTTGGAACTACTTTCCCACAGATGCTGAGCAGCCACAGTAGATGATGGGTGCCAAGCCTCCAGCATCACCCACATGATTTACACTTTTGACAGGAGTACAGAGGAGTCCTCACTAATGAAAGCATCAGAAATGGCCAAACCCTTCCAGCTCTACAGCAGCTCACTGTGGGACCTGGTACTCAGCACCTGAAGCACAGTAATTCTGCAGCAGTGCCCTGGCACATTATGGCTTAAAAATTTGGAGAGAGAATAGTGGAATCACTCACAAAACCTTACTGTCAAGACAAGATGTGACTGAATAAAGAGACAACTGGGGTTTTTAATCACTTGCATAGTGTTTTTCCATCAGTCTCCCTGGACTGTGCTTCTTGGAAGGACAAGCAGTAGATGCTTCCTGCAGATGGGAGAAAACCCATTTTAAGCTAGATCTGTTCCTAACCCAGCAATGGCCAAGCCCTTGGTCTTCTCCAGCAGAGTTGTTTTGCATACTCAGATGTGCTCCTGGAACTGCAGTGCTGTGGCAGCTTATGAAACAAAGATTTCCATGCAAAGATTCCATCTATTGTCTGTAAAAAATGCAGATTCCAATACACTGATGAGACACACTTTATCATTGTGCAGGGCAGGTGGACCCAGTTCATGGGAAGGTCATGAGGATCTCACAGCTACTTCAGAAGAGTCTGAAGTACAGCCTGGCTCCCTCCATCACGATACATCTCCCATGCAAGTTTCATGACTGAAACTTGATTCTACTCTGCATTGGAAAATGTCTTTGTTTTTCGAGAAGACAAGTTTAGGCTTTAAATTTTCCCATCTGAGAAACAAATTTTCCAAATTGCTTCTAAAATCTACCAGCATTCAAGTTCCTGCTTGCACTCGCCATCATGGAGCACAAATAGAGGGGCCAGAGTCATCTGGGAGAGGGTAAACAACAGAAAAATAACCAAACTTTGACAGTCCAAGTCCTGCTCACAAAAATGAGCTCAATCCACAGTGAGAATGTGCCATGTACAAACAGCTTCTCAAACTTTCTCAGGGCTCCTTCAGCTTGTCTTTTCCCTTGGTGGTGGATGTGGACACAGATATGGGCTCCAATAAACTCCTTGCTCCATTTTCCCCTTATGACGCATCGGCCTCGTGGAGCAGGGATGTTCATCTGCTCCAGAAGCCTCTCCTGGGTCTTCCAGCTGGGGTGCAGCTCTTTCTCCATTGCTGAATAAAAAAACCCCAACATTGGCAGCATCAGCAGCTCCTGTCAGTGACAGTGAGATGAGCTGTCACTCACAGGAAGCCATGGAGCCTCCCTTGCTGTTCTTTACTCTCATCCACTGGTTAAAAGCTTGGCTGGTATAAAAAAAAAAGGGTCAAACCATGCTGGCGGCACCACTGGCAGAGACGTGGCTCAGATTTTGAGTTACTGAGTCACCTCCTCGAGAGGAATGAGCTCTATCAGTCAGGGATATTTCTGTGCTCTCCCAGCACGCTTTCTAGGACTTTGGCCAGCAAGCTCTGCTGGTGAGTGGGAAGCCTACCATGTGTCTGATTTTCCTGGATATGCTTTCTCCAACTGCGCAGGAATTCTGCCCAGATGAATTTAGAGGCAGTTCAATGCTTGTCTGGGGTTCCCAGATATGTGATATCTCTACTTGTGATGATCCAGATGTGGTTGCTGTTGCAATCCCAGATGTTCCCAGGGCACATAGGCAGGGTTTGCATGGTTCCCAGAAATCACTGCACTGCCACACTCCACACATTGCACAGGGAAGGAAAAGCCCAGCAACAACTTTGGTAGCCTTCAAAAACAGTCCCATCCTTTTTCTCACCATTCTTCTGACTCATCTGTCCAGGGATGAAAAAATCAGGGCCAGAACAGGAAGAAAAAAAAAAAAAAGGATAAAAATAAAATTCAATGAGATTGTATCTTCATCCAGGCTCTCCCCAAAGCACATCAGCAATGTAGCACCTTTTGGTATCTCTTTTACTGCAGTGTGAAGTTCCTAAGGTTCCTAAGATTTCTTCTCTCTTTAACAGAGATAGGAGTGAGGGCAGAAGATGTACAAAAGCCTGCACATCAAAATAATTAAATCCAAGTTTCCTTTGCTGGACTCACATCCGTTGGGTCACTGTGCCAAGGCACTGAACACTCCATGCTTTTGTTCCTGGGGCTTGTACACATTTTGTTGTGTGCCTTGGGTTAATGGTTTGCTGAGAAAATATATCTTCTTTCCAAGCTTCTTCCATCAGTGGGACTATTTTAAAATGGTGATTTCTCTTTATATGCTGCATTCTTCACTAGAGAAGCGTATCAGTACCTCCAGATGATGATGGTATTTGTGACCAGGGACAGTGGATAGCAGCAGTTTTATTAAGTCACATGCCTTCAGCTATGCCAAAATATCCAAGGAAAACAAAAAAAATATAGTCTTAGGTCTAGCATGTTTAAAATTTCACTGTCATCTTCAGTAAGGACACAGATTTACAAGGATTTTTTTTTTTTAGTATAGCCTTAGATATTCCCCTAAGGGAAAGAAGAATGGTTTATTTTCCAATGCAAATTGGTTAATTTTTAAAGAAAGAGAAAAAGAGACTTCCAGCTGCTGATGGCCTTGACAGAAAAGTCAGATCTACTGCCCAGCACAACAGCAACGTTTAGTGGGAGCAAATAGATGAGCAGCTCAGCTTTAAATTCGCCAGACATCAACAGTTGAAATCTATGTTCTGACAGCAACATCCAGAAAAACAAAACAAGGAAGTTGAATGAACTGCAGAGAGATATGCCCTGAACAGAGCCAAACAACAAACAGGGCTAAAATCCTGACCCAAACTTCCCCACACCCAGGGATGCTCTTGCTGCAGGCAATGGGTCGGGGAAGTGGTAACAGAGATGTGACTCACCATCCTGCTCTGGCTCTTGGCATTCCAGAGGGCAAACGTGTTCCTGCCTTCCCTGCAGCACAGCACAGCACAGGAAGGAAGGTCTCCAGGGCACAGAACTGGTGGCAGAGCTTCCCAAAGCTTGCCTCAGGCTGCTGCAGGATTGCTCAGGACTGCTGTGGAGCAGCAGCATGTTTTCAAACTAATTTTTGTGTGTTTGTCATTGAGTGAAGGTCTGAGGTCACTCCTCCCTCCCAAAAATGAGGCAGGAAGAAAGAGAACCACCAGAATGCAGCTACTGAGCAAAGGAAAAAAGTGACATGGTGACAGAGAAAAAAAAAAAGTGATAGTTTGAGGCTCTGGATGTAAAAAAGGCAGGAAAAATAAAGCAGCAATAAAGGTAGGAAGCATGAACCATAGGATGACCATGCCCATATTGTCCAGGCCCAGCCAGTGAGCTCATTTAAAGGGAAATGAAAAAGCCCCATATAATTTCCTACTGCTCAGCAATGTCTCCATATGAGAACCTCTACTTAATAAACTTTGATCGAGAGAAGCCTCCCCCCATGGAGGACAGTTCACAAGCACTCAGGAAATTAGTGGGATTATTTAGGCCGGGCATTTGAAGACATAAATGTTTTGGATTTATAAGAAACACATTTCATAATCACTCTGCCTAGCAGTAGTCTGGAAGGGGAGGAGACAGGGCAGCAGCTCCTGAATGAGTATGGGGAAAGAAGAAAGACTCAACTGTTCTCGAGAAGAAAGACCTGATTGTGCTGTGAGGTTCAGAGGGTTTCACTGGGAGCACTGGGAAGCAATGGGCCCTTGGCCTGCTTGTGGAAACCCAAGTGGGGAGTGCAGGTAGAGCTGGCTGGCTGCACTCAAAGAAACAGCAAACTGGGGAAATCCTATAAAAAGGTCTTGGATGGCAAGGCTGCAGCCAGAATTGCTGTGACTTTCCTTTCAGCTGAGCTCCTCAGCTTAAAAGGGGAATCCAACCCAAAGTTGTGTATCCTGAACTCTCTGGTTAAGAGCAAACTCTTATCTGCATGTAGCTTTTGCTCTGAAACTTGCTGCTTTTGGTTTTGTGGAGTAAGAGGTCTATTTAACTTGATTTTCCTAAGCAGCCACAGTGTAAGGCAGCAAAGAGAGTCATATACAGAGCACTGCTGTGTGCTCTGAGCTGCTCTGGTTCAGTTTGGTGTAGCTCTGAACTGCCACTAATTTGTTGTTTCTGGGAAAAATAATTTTTCCCCTACTCTCTTTTCCTCTACTTTCCTTACTTTCTCTAAGAAAGCATGAGAGACAAAAGGCCCACTAAAACGCTTGATGGATGAGTGGGAAATGTAGGAAAAGTGCAGGGCCTCATCCCCACTGAGCTGTGAAGCTTTCAGACACAATAAAACCAAAATGCTCCAAAAAATTAGTGTTGGAATCTGGCAATGGGAAAGAAAAGAGCAGAGAGAGCACCTGGGAAGCACAACTCCAATTGACACTCCCCCAGACACTAAGGGTTAATATCTTCCTTTTGAAGGACACAGATGCCCTGGGGTTGTGGAAGAGGAGGGGAATGAAATCCTCTCTTGCAATAAGGAGGGGAATCTTGGAGCAACTGCCCAAAAAGTGTGTCTCCTTCGTCTGAGTCAGGAAAGAAACCGTGCCAAGTCAATGGGATTTATTTCAAATTCTGGCTCATTTTGACTCCTATTAACTCTAAACGAAGACCAGCTGGGATCAGGCTGCCTTCCCCAGCAGCAGAGCCTGCCAGGGCCAAACAGCCCCTCAGCTGCTGGAGAGCAGTCTCAGTTGCTGCAGGCAGCAATTCCCTTGGGGTTGGGAAAGCTCTGTGATTCCCTGTAGGATGCACAGGGCTCACAGGCTGCCCTGGTGCACTCCAAAGGTTTCAGTGGATTTGGTGGACTGAGTGTCAGAGAGCAGAATAGCAAAAAAGAGGGGAAAAGTCCCACACAATAATAACACCCCAACAACAAAATCCAGCATGAACTCCATGAAATGGGATGCTCAGAAAAGGCTGATTCTGGGGCCACCAGCACGGATGGTCACAGCAAGAGGAGAAGCTGATTGCAGCTGCGGGCAGAGGTGCCCAGGGATGAGCACGTTGGTTTTGGAAGGGGAAGCAGAGAGACCCAGGCCTGCAGCTGCACACAGAGGCATGGCCCTCACTCTTGGTCTCATACTCTTCATAGCAGAGGTTTTCAGCATATTTGACTGCATTTCTGAGCAACTTTATTCACCTTTGATTTTTGATGCAGGACAAATACCTGCTTGTGGCTTTCCTGGGTGTTGGTGTGCACAAGTAATGACACTCCAGGGCTGTAACTCAAGGGCACACCATGGCCAAGTGCAAACACCTTCAGCTCTGGAAACTGGGCTCCAGTATGGGAACTGGCCCTGCTGATGTAGCAGCTACTGGAAAGGACAGGCTGTAGGGCAGGGGTATGGCCTGCTGTGATCTCCTGTGCCCCTCTGCCACTGACTGACCTCCTGCATGACCCTGGGCAAGCCACTTTCCTATCTTGTGCATCTATTCCTAACACATAATTCAAGGGCAGGATTTGGAGTAACTTTACTCATTCCCTACGACACAGGGTGTGAGGATCTCGCTGGTAGCACTGACACACTGCCCTCCCCTGCACACCGAGCCTGCTCTTCTCATTCCCTTCCTCTGCTCAGTCAGAGGGTGACCCCATACTCTAGTTTAAGAAATTTCTTTCAAGTAATTACTCCACAGACAGCCCATGGTCCAGGGCACAAAAACCCAGCTTTTCCAGGAAACAACAGCTCAGTACATTATCAAAAAACCCCATAAATTTCTTCATGGAGAGCAGAGATTAAAACCAGCGGTGACTCCAGGATTGTCCTTCGGCAACCTCAGCGTTTTCGGGGAGCTGAATGCCATGGATGTGGTGCTGCCAGCTGTGGCTGAGCTCATGTGTATGCAGAGAATGGCTGGATTCAGCGACAGCAGAGCTTTGTTGCAGAAAACCTTTGAATCATGTTTTCAGTGGCAGGAAACAGAAAAGAACAAAGACCAAAAACCACTCTGGGACAAATTCTGCTCTAAGTGATGTTTGGACAACTTTGTAGAAGAGCAATGTGTCGGATGAGAAGGAGCTCCTGCTTTGTCCTGGCAGTGCAGAGCCCAGACTGCAGCCCCATCTCAGCGTGGCATTGCTGGAGCAGCTCTGCTAGCTCGGAGCAGAAGGTCCATCCTGGCCAGCAAGTCCTCCCTCCACTTCAGGACTGTAGCCTGTAGATGAGAGAGGGACAAAACTGTGATGGGAAGGATCCTCAGGACACCATCCAGAGCTGTGTGTGGGATTGCTGCTGCTCTGGGGAGCGATCACAGCACCGGAGCCAAGAGCCACGAGTTCACTCCATGCTCTGTTCTGGGCTGGAGAGTGGCTTGATCTTGTGAGTTCCCTCAAAAAACCTTCTCAGCTCTCCAGCCCAGCCCAGCTCTGTCACTCTACCCTCCTGAAGAGCAAATGAAAGGACTTGGATCTTGTTGCACCAGAGCAAAGGGATTTACAGCCCTTCAAGCTCTTCTGGGCTGATGGTGCACATCTGCATGCCACAGCAGGGCCGGCAAATGCAGCAAGATCTTCTCTGATGTAATTGTTTATGGCAATTTAGACCATTGGAGTGTCTGGCTCAAAGCTTTCTGAGTCCTGACATGGCTCGAATGACACTGCAGATAGGATTTCAGGTTAAAATTAAAGTGGAAAGAACTCGACTCTCAGTTTTGCTGAACAATCAGGGAATTTCTTGTTTCAGAGCATGTTGTATTTCAGTACTTCTAGGCTCTCCAATTGCTTTCCTGGAACTGTAAACCCCTTGCTATCAGATGTCTGCCATGTATGGCAACCAGCACATTACAAAAACCACAGTGCAGAGCCACAGAGCACAGCTGGAAACCCATCACCTCCCTCCTCCAACTGGCCTGGGCCTTCCTCAGCCACTGCTGGATCTGTCATCTTCCCAGGGAAGGGCTGAAGTGCCACATTTTCTATCACTGCAGAGGAGAAGCAGCAGAGGGAAGCACTTTTTGGAGGAAGAGGTTGCTCTCACGGCCCAGGTGCCTGTGGCCAAGTTGTTGGTGGCACACCAGTGACTTCAGCCTCTGGCTTTTACCATCCTCTGATGCAATGAGCAGCTCTGATGGGCAGCCAGATCCTTTGTGGATGCAGGTTACTCTCCAGGGATGTTCTCTGGGTGTTTGAGGCTCTGTGGCACTATTCCCTCACAGCCTTACAGATGAGCACATAAATAGCTTTTTAATTTTGGCAAACCACACCATGACTTGCACTGCTGATGGATGCCTTGCCAGAGTTCACCAGGCTGTTGTACTTTCCAGTGTCCCCACACACTGAGGGGAATGTCCTTGTTCTGCCTTGCCCATACAAAAAGTCTGGATTTCCAGCCAGTCTCTCTGAGTGCAGATACCCAAACAGACCCTGGTGCTCTGTAAGGAGAAGGGATTTTCAGCCTTTTGTTCAAACCACAGGGCAAATGGTCACATTCAGAAGAGAGTCAAGGTCGAGTGAAGGCAACAGGTTTGTGTTAGATGACAGAAACCACTGGGAGGAGATAATATATGGAATAATAAACTCAGGAAAGGTACTCATCTCTGGAAATTCCAACTGGATCTTGCACTGGTGCTCTGATTTCTCTTTTATGGCCAGGGGGACAACTGGCCCATTCCTGCACTGGGCATGAACCGAGGCTGAATGGAGCAGTGTGAACTTGGACAAAGTGACCAAAGGATAGAGGATCCTCATTTATCTCAGCTCCAGCTGCCTCGAGCCCTGCCAGCCACAGCTGGGACGCTCATGGACCATCTCAGCTGCCAGGTTTGTTTGCTGAAATCCACTGGCGTTGAAACATGTACAAACTACCCCTGGAGACTTGACTGGGGCCTCCCTGTTTCTTTTTGTTTGATTCAAAACCACAGTGGAAACCGGTTTTCAGATATGTTAATGCTGGAAGTGGCTGAGCCAAGTGAAAGCTAAAGATCTCTGAAAAACGTTTCCTGAGCACAGAGGGAAGTGTGGTTGTGCTCAAGCAGTCATGTGCCAGCAGCATCAGGATGACTCTCTGGAAAACAAAGCCTTGCTCAGGAAAGCCAGGTGTGCCTCTGCTGACCCCACTGATCTCCAGGTGAGTGTCTCTCTTCTGCAGGACCCAAAAGGGCAGCACAGACCCTCTGTGCTTCCTCCAGCTTTCAGAGTTGCTCTGGGGTACATCCCTTTGTCTGTCATCTCCAGGGAGCTCCAGGACTGCAGATCCTTTCATCTCCTCCCATCCTTCATGCTGGCCTGCTGCCACGTTAGGTGCGAGCTGGTCTTGCCAAATTCCCCAGCTCCTGTACCTGCTCTGCCTGCACCAGCCTCTGCTCCAGGCCAGGATATACAAAACAGGCTGAAAATGTGCCAGCAGTGAAGTGAGATCATTTCAGAGCAATCTGGCACCTCATTTCCTACATCTATCACAAGGACACTTGATAGGGAAGTGTCACATTCCTGTAGACATAAGCAAAATAAAGATTAAGACTAAATATTTCCTTGGCATTAAGGACAAACCTTCAGGACGTGGTGTGGCTGCAGAACCTTGTGATGAAAAGGGTTTTTCCAGAGGTTGTTGCAGTCCATGGAGGGCATGTCCCTGTGGGTCCCCCTCTGGAGTAACACAGGGACAAGCCAAGGTTTAGGAGAAGCTTGTCTGTGTCCACAATCACAGATGGGCATCAGCTTCCTCAGACTAACTTCCAGAAGCAGAAGATGAGCTTCCCACCCCCAGATGGAGCTCAGTTGGTTGGCACAGGCAACTGCACAGATCCTTGTGTGTGCATCTCTGCTGCTGAGGGCACAGAAGCATCAGCATCTTCCCTGTGCCCCTTGTAGCTGAGCAGGATATCCCAACAAATACTGGAGCTGAGGAAAGGCCCAGGAAAACATCAGTGGATCCAGGCAGGAATGTGGTGAAGAACTTGGAGGTGTCATGCCAGGAGAGGCCAAACGGAGATGCAATAGCTAAAGATGAAGTTCTTAAAACCATCTCAAGTGATTATTGGCCAGCATAACTCTGTCACATCAGAAGTATTAAAACCATTCACAACAGGGTGGTGTGGAATCCCTCAGTATCTGCAGCACCCAAACCCAACATGCTCCCTCTCCCTGCAATCCAAGCACCTCCAACACCTTCCCCAACCAATTTCCATACAAGTCCTGGACAGGAGTTTGTCACCTTGACATCTGCCCTTGGGTGAACAACCTTTACCTTCTCCACGACAAGGTTTTTTTGTTATCTTAGTCCAGTAGCCTCAAAGACTTCTGTGCATCATGCAGTTTGTGGTGGCTTTTGCAGCATGTCCTCCAGAGGATGGCTTGGCTGGATATTCCAGCTTCTATTCCAGCTTCTATTCCAGATATTCCTCAGATGGAAAGGAGGGGCTTGCAGTTATCTCTAGCAATTTGCACTTCTGAGCTGTAAACCTTATCTTGACAGAAATCTAAGGAAGATCCCACTGATATTTGTACTCTCCATAGGAATGTAGAATGAAATTCTCAGTAATGGGAAGAGGAAAATTATTTGTGCTTCTGTCAGAGGACTTCCATATTTAAATGACCTCAGTGAGCACAGGAACACCAGCCTGTGGATTAGGTAATAGTGTCTGGCAGGGGAGGCAGCATTATCTGGAGCCTATGCAGGTCTGAAAGTCTGCCTGAGTTTAGGCGTAAGGAAATACAAAGAAGTATATTAAAATAGTAGATGGAAATATAGCACTCTGCAGCAAAAAAAAAAAACAAAAAAAACCCCAAAAACCACCATCCAAAAGGGAGTGATTATGAGCAGGAATCTTGGCTCTATTGACTCCTTTAAAAAAAAAAATAAAACAGAAAACAGCATCATGTTCCCAGGGACATGCTGGCAAACAGCAGGGATAGAGTCTGAGAGAATCTGCATTTTATACTTTATAACTTAATATGGCTTTTGCATGATTTTAGTATTTTTATTGGTTCTTAAAATGTACACAATATAAACACATGAACCAGCCAGAAGTACAGCACATGGAGGGTGACTGCCCAGCTGTGCCAGCCTGCAGCTGGGAAGGAGCTGGGCTGTTGGGGACCACCCTTGCCTGTGGTATGATCCCAATCCTGAAAGGGCTCCCTGTTGGGTACAGGGGCCTGTGGCCAAGGGTGGCCTTATTTAGGGCAGAACTAGAGGCTTTTTCTGCACATTTATGGTGCTGCACTACAGCATTAAGCCAATGTTTCCACTTTCTAGTCGAGTCAGTGCTCAAATCCCAACCTCAGCCCAAAAACAACACAAATCCATCTCTTTTGCTGCTTCCATCCCCTCACACCCTTCTCCCTGCCCTCCTTTTAGGCAGCCACACCACCACCAAAAGGAAAATCAATGTTTCACTGTGGAGAATCCACCCCTGCATCCCTGCTGCTTCCCACCCAGCCCAGGTTGGGAATCCAGAGCTGCCTTTAAACTTGGCCTTCCTGTTCCTTTTCCACAGATGTGTGGGGCTGGAGCTGGTGTGTTCCCCAGCTGCAGGAGGGGTAAGACATGTGCCACAGGGCATCCCACTGAGCTGGGCTCTGCTGAATGAGCCTTGGTAACTCTGATCCAAGACAGCAATCACAATGAATAAACCATGTCATCAACCTGATAAACTCCACATTTCAAGCAGAAAGGCCTGGCTTGCAGAGCAGCCCACTGGGCAGAGCACCTGACACTGCCCTGCTCCCTCTCATCTCAGAGCCAGAATCAAACTTTTTCTTTCTATAGCACCAAGATCAGACCTCCAAGTGAACCAGGCGTGCCCAAGATATTAACTGAGGATACAGGAGTCATATCCTGCTGATTTCTTCTAGTTGTTTTCTATATTTAATAGGGAAATCTTAGAAGGGAAGGCCATAAGCAAGCAAGGAGCCATCAGAGAAGGCACAAGGTGGCCAATTCCAAGCTCCAAGCCCAAGCCAGCTGTGGCAACCAGGGAGAAATCAGCCTCTCTCAGTCCTCTGAGCCTCCCCTTCTAACACCATGAGGGGTCCATCTCACAGATGTGTGGGAGGGAGGCTCCATTTCTCAAAGCCTGTGGCAGACCAGATTCACATCCTCGAGTGTGAATCCCAGCTGAAAGACCAAACCATCTCCTGGACAGAGTTTTCCATGAAAGCATTTTTCATGAAAACAACCCACTTCAGCACAATGTTTAGGACAAGTTCCATCTCAGGTGACCTCCTGCCCTGAGCAGTGTCCTGGTTCTCAAGGTGATCCCCACAGGGAGCCCAGGGGTCACCAGGGGCTGGTTCACAGACTCACTCGGACACCTGGGATGCCGGGATATCCAGGAGGTCCTTCCTTTCCCTTCAGTCCTTCACTGCCTTTCTCTCCTTTCTCTCCTTCTGGGCCTTGCTCTCCTTTGTCTCCCTGTGGAAGAGAGGAAGGTGGGAGGTTTTCATACCCACACAACACGTGGGTCACTGTACAAAGCTCTTGCAAGGGAAAACCCCACCACATAATTAATATTTCAGGAGTCTGAGAGGAAGCCTGCAAGAAAAAGGATGAATGAGGATGAGTCATAATACACTTGACATTTAAAAAAAAAGGAGCAAATCCAGGTTTCTTTTCTTTACAATCTCTTGGCTGAAGAACTCCCCCATTACACAGAGTAACCTGAACCCCTTTGCTTCTCCTGCAATAAAGCCTGAACCTCCCACGTGAATGAGGCAAGCAGACAAGATTTGAAAGTCCCCCTTGCCTCATCCAGAAGCCCTGAGCTTGTGATGCTGAAAGACTTTTAATAGCATGGGTTTGTCTAGAGCAGCTGTTTGGCTCCTGATGCCAAAAATCAGAAATCAGCCCAGGGCTGCAATAAACACTCTGTGAAACTGTGTCACTGTGCCCTGTAAAGCATCTGTGGCCTGAGCAGTGGCTATCCTGTCAAATCACTGCTCTGACAATTACAGAATCAGAGAATCAAAGAATCATTTGGGTTGGAAAAGATGTTTAAAAAAATGAATCCAAACTTCAACCCAGCACTGACAAGTCCAACCCTGTCCCCAGGTGCCACTTCTAGGGATAGTGACTCCACCACTTCCTGTCCTAATGCTGGCCACCCTTTCAGTGAAAAAATTTTCCCCAATACCCACTTAAAGCTCCCCATATGAAACCAGTCGTTGAAATTTATGAAAAAATCTGGCAGATAATAACATTTCAGTATTTGGCAAGATCAACCAACTGAAATGCAGACCAGAAATACAATCATAGAAGTGCAAGAAGTAAATTTATAGCTGCTTTTCTTTTATCAAGATAAATATTGTAATTATTTTGTATTATTCAGTATTACCACTCAAAATTATATGGAGAAAATGATAAAGGCTCGTTTTATTCTGAGAGCAAGATATGTAGCCAAGCAGCCTTGAACTGAACCATTTTCCTCTTGCACCTGTGTTGGGAGAGCTCAACAAGATCTCATCTGGTTAAAGAGCACAGACACATCTGGTTCAGTGTCCAGAGACACATCTGGGGTGGAAAGAGCTGGTTTGGTTCAAGAGCTCCTGGGCACAGCCAGCAGTGCAAGAGAATACAGAAGCCTTGATTCTCCTTAAGGAAGAGATTTTGGGTCCAACATTCAGAGATAAGCAGAAGTAGAGGCACATGGCAAATAGTTTAACTAGAAAGAAGCAATAAACTGCATTGTTGTGGGATGGGCTGCTTTTTCTTTCCATGGAACAAAACTGTTGGGCTGTTTGGAAAGGCTGGCTGTGCAGGGACAGGAATCAGAGCCCTGTGCCAAAGGCAAGGTAGCAAACTCACAGCAGTGAGATAGAGAGTGAGCCCTGAGTGAGATCCTGGGGCTCTGCCAAGGGAAGGGGATCTGCTTTCTTTACTCTCTAACATTGTTCTGGGCAGTGGTGCAGGGGAGAGTGATGGACAAATCTTGATTTCCCTTGCCAGGCCCAGGAATTCCTGATTAGTTGGAAATTTGATCTGTAAAGACTCAAATAAAACAGACAAATTGTTGGAAACCAGATTTTGAAGAACTTGACCTTTTTGGAGATCTGATCAGATGCCAAAAAACGTGGGTAGAGGAGTGAAACAGGAGGGGTTTGTTATGTGTGCTTGCAGAAAAAAATCCTTAGAGATTGCAGGGCAGAGGCTTATTCCACAGAGGACCCAAAAATCCCCTTGGCCTCATCCCAGCTCTGGGAATCACAGGGACCTGAGTGCACAGAGATGTGTGTGAGAGCTGGAACTCCACGGGGGTGAGGTTTACCTTGATCCCATCTGGCCCCAGCTGCCCGCTGTCCCCTTCCAGCCCGGGTTCTCCCTGTGGACAGAAGCAATCAGCATGAGGCTGTGCCTAAATGTGCTTTTCCCTGAGCTTTCTGCAGCTGGCTCACAGCAGCAGCCAGGCTGCAGTGATGAGAGCCCAGCCCTGCCCTCTAACACGTGTCCTATCTCATCCCCTAATGCTGAACAAGCTCCTCCTGCAGCAGGAGCAGCAGTTCAGCCTCTTGCTCTATTCTGAGACACAGTTTCTCCTCCACAGACCCGCTGCTGCCTGTGGGAAAAGCAGCTCAGTCTGAATTCATTTAACCTGGGGCTTCCTCATCCTGCTCCAACAACTGACCTCAGTCCTGGGAAGGGACACAGCCCCTGCCAGCCTCAATCCACCATTCATCCCCCCTCCCACGCCTGCACAGTGTACCCAGTGTTCCCCAGCCTGAGGCTGCCCTCTGCTCCAGCATCCCAGCGCTGCACGGGCACAGCCTCTGCAAACAGGAGGGGTCTGTTCCCACTGCTGCTCCCACACTGCCCCTTTCACACTGGGTGTCACGTCTGAGAGGCTCAGAGAGACTGGGGAGCTGGGGCTGGTGGGCTCTGTGGGGAAGGCTGGGAGGGTCAGGGGATGCAGAGAACAGGGTCAGCATGTCCAGGCTGTGGGAGAGCAGGGACAGAACCTCTGGGGAACTGATGAAGCCTCACCAGAAGGTGGCCATACTCACTCTTTGGCCAATGAGACCTTGCTCTCCAGGGATTCCTAACTGGCCAGGATCGCCCTGAAAGGAAGGAAGCACATAGAGGGAGACAAGCTGTTTACTGAAGTGAGGGAGCATCAAGTACTTCCCATTGCACTCCGAATTCTATTTCTTTCCTTCTCCCACACAAACACCTTCAGCTGGGTTTTCAGGGGGGTTCAAAGGCCCAGCACAGGGACAGTGCATAGGGGTAGCAAAGGACACATCTCACAGGCTCTGCTGCAATGATGCTTGGCAGGACAGGGTCACAGAGGGCTCTGAGCTGCCTGAAGCTGCTGATCCAGAAGGCATTCTCTGGCATGCTCCTTCACAGACAAGCAGCAGGGTGGGTGCAATGTGGTGGCAGACACAACCAGAGTGAGGGGAAAAAAAACAACAGCCCTTTTAGCCCCAGTTCCAGAAGAGCCTGAATCTTTGAGAGCAGTTAAATGAGTGAACAGAAGGCAGTGGAGCTGGAAAACAAATGGATCTTGCCAATATGGCACTGGGGGTAGGATGGCCACAGGGCAGCTCTCCCATGTGTGCCCACCCAACAATCTGCTTTGCATGGAAGAGAGCTCAGGAAATGCAGAGCATTCAAGGGAAAAATCTTTGAGATATCCATTAAACTCATCCCACAGGAAACTGCTCTGCACAGACCAGCCTTGGTCCAGCTCCTTCCAGCTTGGAGAAGGAGCAGGATGGGATTCTCACTGCACAGCTTCCCAGCAAGGCCAGCAGGTAAAGGGGTGTCTGTGCAAATCATCATGTCCTGCTCTAAGGAGGGCCAGCCAGGAGCACTGGAGCTGAAACACTCATGCATGATCAGGATGCCAAAGACACGGTAGCTCCAGTGAAGTGTCAGAAGATTTGCCAAGGAAAACATGGCAAAGGATGGGGTGGGGGGTGGGACTGAAGATCAGCACAGAGGAAATTGCTTTTAATCCCCACATAGAGTTTGTTCAAAAGCTCTTCTCACAGGAGCAAATCTTCAGACCAAGGGGGTTAGGATTAAATAAAGCCCCCTCTGAGCTGCTCCGCATTGGGATTTTACTCAAACAAAGAGATGGCTTTTATGTGGACAAGAAGGTGCATTCATGGTCTGGAGCAGGGCACCCTTCCCCCTTAACCATCAGAAGAGTTCAGTCCCCAGAGAGATGAGGCTTGGAAACTGTGGCAGGACCTTGTCTCAGGTTATTTTTAAGTCTGAGACCTTCCTAAGACTCTTCTGGTTTCAAATTAGAAGCTGCCTGGATCTCCGGGTCTCAAGGACTCCTCTCTCCATTGAGGTTTTGGATCTGCAAGGAGTGGAGCTTCATTTCCAAGGCCCTACACAAGATCCCTGGGATGGGGCTTCTCCCCAGCACTGACAGCCTGTCCCTCAGAATGGGCTCAGGAATTTGTAAAAATGGCTAAAATTAACCCAGTTTTAGGTTTTTTAAACTTTATCTTTTATTGAACGCACTGTCTGCTTTGGCTGCTGGAGGGTAAACCTGCAATGTCACTCAGTCCTTCAGGAACACAAGTTGCCATTTATCTCCCCAGTCTGACAGAGAAATTGCACTCAGGGCTTTTCTTACCTTCATGCCAGGTTCACCTGCAAGACCAGGTTGTCCCATTGAGCCTGGCGGTCCCTGGGAAAAAAAAACCAACAAGATAATGAAAAAACCCATTGTAACGAAGCAGAAAGCAAGATCAAAGACATAACTCCTTTAGCAGAGCTCTCCTGGGACAGCCAAGCCCTGGTTGCAATGCAATTACCTCCCTGGAGCTGGCTCGGGGTCCACAGCATCAAAGGGGCCCCTCGTGCCTGGGCTCTGGGAGGGCTCTGCTCAACTCTCACACCTCCCTCTCCCCAGCCTCCTCTGCCAAGCACCTCTCTCTGCCTCCTTCCAATCCCTCTGCTTCCTAAGGTCAGAAACCCCACCAGAGAGCAGCACTGGAACCAGCTGGGATAGGAGGAAAAGGTCCAGAATTAGACTTGGGAGCTCTGTGTAAGGGTCCAGCAGGCTGGGCTGGTACCGTGGGTAACAGAAATGTTGGGCTGTGCTCTTGCTCCCTGCAGCCCCACTTCTCCATTCCCACTGGTGTGAGCACATCCTCTGCACCAACAGGCTCCTTTGGTGAGGGTCCAGCTGCCCCACAGGCCACATCATCCAGCTGAGCCTTTGCCCCCATTCCCACAGAGGCAGGAGCACAATGGTGCTGCCAGCTATAAGGAGCTGAGGGCACCAAGGTGACACACTGCACAAATTTTGGCCAGGTTAGCCTTGAGATCCATCAGCCAGCTGTCTCTGGCTGTACAAGGCCAGCAGATATCCAAAGGCCAATGCCTGGGCTCAGACCAGAAATCCACAGCCCAGGCTGGACTGGCTGAGAGAAAGTTTCTTGCCCTTGTGTGAGCACAGACCCTGGTAGGGGGGTTTGGCATCCCTCAATGAGCCAAAAATGAGTGCTTGACCTGGAAAATGATAGGAATTAAGATAGAAAGATGGAAGATGTGAGAATGACCTTGCAAACTGTTCTCAGTCCAGCTCCATGTGCAGCCCCTGAACGTGGGGTCACAGTCACTCACTATCTTTAGTACCAAGATCTGTTGGGAGCTTTAATCTTTGTACATTTGCTCTACCTCTGGGAAGCTTGGGGAATGAAAGTGTATAAAACAAGCCCAAAGATGGGACAGTAAAGCTTCTCTTTAAAGGATTTGAGTGGTTTATTTACTTATGATATTTGCATTCCAGACAACAATCTCCCTTCTCTTTACAGTTGGGAATAAAGGAAAAAAGAGGACATAGTCAAGGGAGCTACCCAGGGAATAAAGCCAGTTCCTGGCTTGCTGAACTGGATTCAAGCAGAGGGGAGAGCAGGGTGTGTGTTGGGTTTGTGAACAAATGGCCATGTCACGCAATGAGAAAATTCAAGTTCCAATGAAAGCAAAAATCCTGCTTTGGTTTCTCCAGAGGTGCCAGTGCAGAGAAAGGCTCCTGGAGGAGTTACAGATTTGAATGAAGGTCTGTACTTTCTTGGTTGGCAGCATCCAGAGTGGCTCAGTAGCAGCTTTCCAGCTCCCCAGTGTGGTTTACCATGCTGAGAGCTCACTCCATCCAGTCCAGCAGCCATGAGAATGGAAACTTTCATGACTCACACACTTTGCATAGACTGCATTCAAAGCCACCTTCATGTCTGTGTTACAGCTTAGGACCTACAGAAAGGAGCCGTGCAAGGGGCACTGGCACATGTGACAGAAAGAGCCAAGACTGTATTATTTTAAGAGGAGTGAAATAAAGCCAAAAATGCAGAGGAGTTGGGGGAAACCATGGAGGCATCCCCTGCACTCCATTGGGGCACAGTTTGGCAGCTGCTGCTCGGTTTTGGTGTGTTTGTGTCACTGCTTCATGGCAACCACAGCCCAGCAGCACCATCAGCAGCAAAGGCAGCTCTGAGCTTCCTGCACTGGCTGCAGCAGCCACTGCTGGGGCTGCCATGGCCATCTGGGCTGGCAAACCTGTGTCCTGTCAGCAACAGCACCAGGGAGAGGGGAAGACCAGTACTCAGTCTGAATCGTGCTTGGATTGGCTCCCTGACCCTGCACCTCGGTGCAAAAAGTTGGTCCCTGCCATGGTCACCTTTTCTGTGCACTTCCACCAGCTGAGTGTCTGTGGTCTGTGATGAAAAGGGTGTTCAAAGTTCTCATTTGCACTGTTTGTTTTCTGACTTTCAGAATTAAAGGAAATCCTTCCTCCTCCACACTGCAAGGTGGGGAGGGATGTTCCCCTGCACGTTTACTCCTCCCTCAGTCCTGCCAATCCTGATGGAAGGGGAAAACAAACAGGAACAAAGGTCACACCTACCTTATGCCCCATTTCTCCCAAAGGCCCGGGTGGCCCCTGTGGTCCTTGGGGACCCTGCAAAATAGAGAAACAAGGCTCTTTTCATACAACTGTTTTCATTTCTGAAGGGCCATCACTTCCATGGTCTGTAAGATAAAACACCAGTTCCCTCCCGTATCTCAGAGGAGTTCTCACTGTGCAAGATCTGGCTAGTGGGATGGAGAGGCCAGCAGTGGTGTGCTGAGGCATCTTAACAGACAAAGAGCTCAGAAGACCCTTCTCTTCCTGGCTCCCGTCTAAAACAGCTGCAGTTGTGTGAAAGTGTCTGGTTTACTCTGTCCCTTCACAGTCCAGCACTGCTGGTCCTCCTTGAGGTTTGTCTTTCCCCTGTGACTCCCCCAAAGCTGTGGGCTCAGTTCTGACACCATCAGCCTCCCTCCTGCTCCCCTTCCCACTCCACCTACACTCCAGCTCCTCCTGTTACATCTGACCATGTCCCAGACCCAACTTCGCCCTTCTTTTCTACCTTCCCTTCCAAAATCCACCCCAGGCTGTATCCTACACTCTCCCTGGTAGATCCATGGCTTCCTTTTGCTTTCCAGGGGTCTGACCTTGTCTTTCCTTATGGCTCCTAGGACTCTAGCCAAATCTTTCACATCTCTGACCACGCTGGAGTTGGCAAGGACAGAGAAGCTGGGAATGGGAGAAGTGGTGGGGAAGAGACAGACAGGAAAGAAATGAAGTGTCTGTGTGCAAGGAAAGACAGATGGAGAGAATGAGTGATGGGAGACTTGCCGGGTCGCCTGGAGCCCCTTTTGCTCCTGGAGGTCCAGAAGGTCCTTGGATACCCTAGAAACATTAAAAACACCAAGGTCAGCTCCAGGCCAGCAACAATCCTTCACGTCACTTGGCAGAAATGTGCACCTCAAAAATGCTCCAGGAGGGGAGAGGTGGCCCTGTAAGTGTGAGATAGGGTCCAGATTCTTCCTCCTGGACCAAGATTCAAAACTTAAGGGCTTGAGGTTATGAAAGGAAGTAGAAGGGATGGACACTTACTGGGAAGCCACGTGCTCCAGTCTCCCCAGTCTCCCCCATCTTGCCCTGGGAACACAGAGTTACAGCAATTAGTTACAGCAATTACCAGCTGGGGACGAGCTGACACACCTGTGGTGCTTTGCCTGGAGGGCTCTGAGGACAGGTGTGTGTGTCCCCAGGCCTGGCAGCTCTGGCAGCTCTGGCTCCCACAGAGGACATACCTGCAGCCCATCTGGGCCAGCCCTGCCTGGCTCCCCTGGTCGGCCCTGCAAAACAAAAAGACAAAGACACCAAAATCAGCAGGAGCACAAGCTGTTGGTGATGATCTTCTGCCCCAGCCCACCTGCTCTTGCATTTCTGTGTATCAAATTTCCCTTCCAGTTCCCTGCAGCTTTTTAGAGGCCAAATGCCTGGGATTGTGCCCCAAGGAGCTCCCCAGCCAGCTGGGAGTGAGGACAAGGGCTCTGATACCAACGCTGGATAGATTTTACTCTGCTTGCAAGACAGACTCATCCCTGCTGGTTGATCCTCGTGGAGCAACTGAACATCCCTGTTCCTGGAGGAGGACAGTGACCTTGATCCTGCCCAGAGCATTTCACAGCACAGCTGAGAGCAGCCTTGGCACTCACCTTGGCACCTCGTGCCCCTGGCTCACCCACGGGTCCATCAGGCCCTCTGGGACCCTGGGAGGAGGCAAAAGAGAGGCAAAAATAAGAACACAGAGGATATGGCTCACTGGAAAATCCAGCTGTCACTTTAACCTTGGCCACCCGGGCAGTCCATGAGATCAATCCTGGCTAAGCCAACTTATACCTGCCTGGGTTGAGCACAGCAGCTCAGGGCCCAGGACTAAAAACATTCTTTCTGTGTTTTCTCACCGTTACCAGCACACAGCACTTTTTATTCCTGTTAAACCAACTACCAACCACTAACCCAAGCCAGGGCAGAAAAGCAGGCCAGGAACAGCCTTATTTTCAGACAATAGTTACATGACAACAGTTTTGCAATGCACAGACAAACTTGCAGTTCCAGCCTTACTGACTGCAAACCTTTTCCTTCCTAGAAACCTTGCTTTTCCAACACCTTTGCTCTTAACCCTTGCCACACCACACTGTTGCATGGTCACAGTGGTGGTACAGAGGTGCACAACCCCCACTGTACAGTACCCTCACATCATCTGGGGCCCCAAACTCCTCCCAATGAGAAAGGTATATTTGCTGGCAGCTGGACACCAGGCCCTCAGCTACAGCTAGGTGATATTTCAAGATCTGGCTGCTGTTAAGGGCCAGGCAGGTGCTCGTGCATCTGGAGGTGGGGAGGGTGTGGTGCCAGGCCTGCCATCTGCTCCTGGGTGTGTGAGTGTGAGGTGGGCACAGGGACCTCGGGAGGTGTGTGGGACACACACCCTGCTGCAAATGAGCAGGTGTGAGTAGCTAAAGTGAAGCAGTTCATGGTACAGCTTGGGCATCACTGAGGAAGGGGCATCCTTGTTCTTTTAGAGGCTTCCAAGTGAGGTGAGCTCTGGAAGAGGGTAAGGATATGACCAGAGAATCACTTTAAAGACCATCTATCTTTCAAGCTTATTTCAGCAAAGCTGAACACACAACCCTCTGCACCATTGTACCCCCAGAGACCAGTGTGTCACACTGACAGAGAATAAAGAGTCAGAGCAAAAGAAAATAAAAGAGTTAAAAAAGGGCATATGAAGAAACTCTATTAACAGACACCATGTTCATAATCAGTTCATGAGCTCAGTTAGGATCTTAGGCACTACTGCAATATAAATAATAAATAAAAACACAGAGTGGTGCTAGAATGTAGTGGTAAGAGGAATTCTGAGAGCTGGCCAATGCAGAAAGGGAAAACAGGAGCCAATGTGCTTAATCGGGATGCAAACCCAGTGCCAAAAGTAATAACAGGGCTAGGGAGCCAGTGTGTTAGAAAAGCAACTCCAGGATGACAGGCAAAGAGAGAGACTCACAAAGAAAGGCAGTGTACAGCAGAAATGTATAGGAACCCCAGCCAAATTATTACAGCAGACAAACATTGTCAATATAAAATAATGCAAAAACTCCTACTGAGCTTGGCAAAGCCCTGTGCTGCTCAGAGGAGCAGAGACTGAATAACCAAGAGCCTGTACTGCACTGGCACAGCTCTGAAGAATGCTCAGCCTGGCCTGCAGGACAGACAGACAGACAGAGGGCTGTGCCCCAGATGGGATCCCCACAACCAAAGGGGTGTTTCACAGCTGGGGCTGTGCACAAATGTCACAGCACCACTCACCAGCCCAACACCCCAAGTGCTGTGGCTCATGCTGGCCCCTAGATCAGAGAGCAGTAAAGACCAAAAGTTTAATGAATCCATGTCCCTATAAACCTCAAAGCACAATGACAAAGACCAGAAGGTCCTTTAAAAGCAGAGCTACTGAGCTGGAGTCAGACAGCCCTGTTACTTGGGGTGGTGGAAGAGCAGGGCCTGGAGGCATCTTGGACACCCAGCAAATACCCAGACCTGCACTGGGAAGGGAGGTGTCAGCATGGGAATGATGTTGGCACCCTGGGAAAGCACCCTCAACAACAAAATGCTCATCCTCCCTGGAAAACAAAGTGTTCCCCTTTTCTTTGAGCAGCCACTTGGGTATTTTGTGAAATTACATCTTTACTATCTGAGATGATGTGGTGACCTGCTAGTGGAGCAGGGGAAGTATGTGCAGAGGGCAAGGATTCCTTAGCTCAGGCCTGGAAGAAGGATCAGAAGCAAGTGGGACATGGAAATTACAGTGATGATCCGGGTTAGAGCTGGGGAGTAAACTGCAATGAGTCTGGCCCCTCCAGACCCATCCTCTGTAGCCTGTCCTGCCCTGTCCAGCCCCTTTGCCAGTGCAGGGGCTGCTCTGAGCCAGGTGGAGGCTTTGGGTGCCCTCAGTGATGGCTGTGGCTCCCATCAGGGCTGGCTGGCTGGGGAAGTGTTTACAATATTCTCATCTCTTCCAGCAGAGCCCTGTCACCAGCATGGCGGGATCTGCCAGGGCAATCTCCTTTCACAGCAGCCACCTGCCTAATCCCTTCATAGCACATCTCATCGGCATCTGACCTGAAGAAGGAGAAAGTGACCCTCTATTCTCAAATGCATGCGGCAAGCTTCATCTTCTCCAGCCTCCTGGGCTGAAACTTGGGATAAAGCCTTCCCCTAATCCACCCTGACAGGAAAAACTACATTTAGCCAATTACTTAAATCTTTAAAACTCTCTTTTACTGACTGGTTAGAGATGAGTGACTGAGGTCCTGGCAGCTCTCAGGGAGCATCCCAAAGCCAAGAGCCTCAATGCTCCTCAAGGTGCCTTTCCCCTGGCAGCTTGGCCTGGCAAGCAGGGCTGAGCACAGCCCCTGGGCTCCCCCTGGACCCTCAGTGGCCAGTGGAGGCCAGGACAGCATTTCCCTGTGCTGAGTGACACTAGCAGTGCTGCCAGAAACCCCGGACTAAACAAGGGGCTACGACAGGGGCTGGATGTGAACAATCCCAAAGGATGGGCAGCTCAGCTCCAGGCTTTGCCAGTCCAGGTGAGGCAATAGGGATATATCCTGCTGCTAAAATAGACAATGCTCCTGCAGAACTGTGTACTCAACAAGGTGTTTCTGCAGAGCAGTGCTGCATTTCCTCCTGTTGAACCCTGCTCAGAGCTCAGACAGAAAGTGGCAGCCTCTGAACAGCAGCATGAAGGAGCAGCCAGTAGCTCTGCTCCAGAAACCCAAAGCTCCTTCCTTACCCAGTTATCCAAATATTGATATTTCACTATCACAGTCTGGCCAAACAAAAAAGCAAGCAGATGCCTTGAGTGAAGCCAAAGGGAGACATCCCTGGCTGTGGATCTGGAACGAGCTTTCCCTCAAACACTTCTAAGGCTTTCTCAGTCAAATAGAAAGATCTCTGGAAGCAAAACAATACCCTCCACTTCTCCATCAACAACAATGCAGCTGGGCTTGGAAAGGCAAATATTTTCAGGTCTGCTTAGATAACACCACTTTACAAATCCCTGGCATTTACAAATTCCTGCAGTTGGTGATGCTGGAAATCGTCGGGTCCATGTGGCAGAGGCAGCAATCCTTTCCCCCTGGCATGGAGCAGCAAAGGGCCTGGAGTGCAAATCCTTATCTCGGATTTGAAGGCTTCACCTTGGCAGCAGCTGGTGCAGGAGCTGGATGAATGAATGGCACAGTGGAAAAGAAAAATGTGCTTTGGGATTTGAAAAGCTCCTCTGTATCACCTGAGCCAGAACCCAGCAGTGAGAGGATAATATTCTAGAAATACTGACAGGCACCTTGGCCAGAGAATAGGGCAAGGTAAGGCACTTTACAGCAGGATTTCAGGTGCAGCTTTATAATGTGAGTTGCAAAATCATGGCTCTGGTTGATATTCAGCCTTTCATAGAGATTCCCATTCTTTTTGATGACATTATCCTTATGACCACACATTTTCCTGCTCTGAGGAGCTGATTAGCAGAAATGTGCTTTAGGATTTAAGTGACATAGGGCGAGGGGCTTGCTGGAACAACCGCCTCCAAATTTAAACCTTGATTTGGTTAAATAATTAGGTTTAAGCATGTACATAGCTGCCACTAGCTGGATGTTAAGCACATATCCAAGTGCTACACTGAGTACAGATGAAGGGAAATGAGCCTGGGCTCACATGTCCAAGTTTCTTCTCCTTAGGGAACAGGAGAAAGGAAATAACATTTGAGGAAGATTGTTCAGTATCAGTTTGGTGGAACAAACAAAGACTTGTGAAGGAACAATAGCTCTGTCAGGGCTAAAAAGAAGGCTACAAATTTTAAAAAGCTTTTTTTGCTAAAATATATTTTAGCAAATATATGATAGCTATATAAATATATGATAGCTATATAAATATATGATAGCTATATAAAAGCTATCATAACCTAAATGCAGACCCCAAAAAGTCTCCATTGTTCTTTACAATCAAAACCATATTTGCTATTTACGTTTCCTTCAAAAGCAGCACAACTTTAATGAAGCATCCACAAACAGAGCTCATGGAATCCACAAACATCTGGCAGGGGCTGCATTCATGTTTCCACTCTAAATTGAATTACATCCCTTCTGTAAGCTAGGATAGACAGAGGGTAATGTCTGAAATTACAATTGGGGGATCATTTCCCCATCCTGGGTAAAGCAAGAGTCAGAATCACAGGAGCAGGTAAGCAAACATAGGATATTATGTTTGCTGGAATATCTTCTGAGAGTATGAAGAGAAGGAAAATGTGAAGGAGAGAGACTCAAACTAGAAATTCTCCAGGAAGGAGATCTGCTGGTTCTTACAATACTGTCTTCCCTACATCACATCCACTGAAATCTGCAGAATTTCCCAGCAAAGCCCAGGTTTGTCCTTTCTGTTGGGGATCTCAGAAGTGCATCTCTGCCTCACAAATTCTGCATGGATTGTATCACTGCAGTGCTCAAATAACACCAGATCCCCACCACAGCCCAGCCCAGCAATGGCAGCTGAGAGCAGGAGCACCAGCAGCAGATGCAGAGGCTCAGTCCTTGCTGGAAGAGCTTTAGGCAGAGTTTTATCCCTCTCCAATACTGCTGTCCTTAGGGCAAGACCAACTCCTTCATGCTCCCTTTTCCCCAGGCACCACCTCCTTTCTACATCAGTGCTCTGCACATCCTGAGGTGAACTTCCTGCAGGCACTGCAGCCTGTCAGGATACAGCCACTGCAGCATTCCTGGTTTGCAGGGCTGGGATGACTTTGAAGTCTGGCTTCCTCTGTGGAGGCACGTCCAGAGGGAGTGACTGGCACAGGATCTGCTGGGCTGAACATCTGGAGAGGAAATGCAAACCCAGGCCATGAAGCTGAAGGTCTCTATGGTATGTCATTCTGGGGATGGACAGTGCTGGTGGCAGCTGATGCTCCACAGGATTTCTCTGGAGGGTTTGACACCTCTCTCTGGATCCAGCTATAGCCAAAGGCAAGTGCCTGATGTCCCAGGCAACCTCCTTTCCTGGGAGCTGAACCCAGCTTTCCTTGTGGGCTGAGGACTCGAGGCCAGCATGGATGTAAGAAGCTGAAGAAGGTTTATGTGAGGGAATCAGACAACCCAAGAGCCAGACACTGCAGCTGCCTGTGCATGCCTGCTGAAAGGAGAAGCTCAGAGGCAGGGATGGGGATGGATCCCTGGCTGGCAGCTGGAAGGAGGCAGTTCCAGGACTCCTCCTCTGTCACTGCAAACATTAAAGGCACTGGCAAAAGCCCCTGATCCCCTCAGAGATCCTCTCCTCTCCAAGAGCTCACACATTCCCAGCCTGGATCCATCCAGAAGGTGTTTCATGTTCAACCCTGTGCTGCAGTTTTGCCTTGAGATAATTTCCACCATCCATTCAGAGCCTGCCGTGAAGGAACTCCTCCAGTTTCTCATCCAACATGACCATGGATGTCCCAGCCAGCCCAGTTAATCCCTGCTGTGCAGCACAGAGGAACCACCCTCCCCAGGGACCCCTCTGCAAGTGGACCTGGGAGTGAACTCCATGGGCCTTTCCACCAAGGAGCACAGAGGAATGGGAGCTTTTTCCCATCACAACTTAACAGACGAGCCCTGATAAACATCTGCCAAGCTTGGATGTTACTGGCATCCTTTTAGATGTCATTTTAAAGTTTAAAGCAGTTCCAGGGTACATAACTCCGTGGTTACAAAGCTTCCTAGTTGGTTATTCCATTTTCTTTTGCTGGCCCCAGCTATTTGAAGAGAGCATTCACTCTGGCATAGGGAAACACACAATCCTTGGCTGTCCTGAATCCCCCAAGCAGAAGTTGCAGGAGAAGCAGAGAGTGGGAGTAGGTAAAATGTAGAGTTTACTCCAGTGTGTGCCTTTGAAAATGAAACAGATCCTTGGAGGGAGAAATGCAAAATATGTTGTTGTTGGGGCCTTCAGCAGAACTCATGTGTGCTCACTATTAATACTTTGTAAAGCAGCTGGACAAGGAAAAGCAATCCAAAGCAGGAATGCTCCAGCAATAAATATCCCATTGGAGAAGGAAGATTGCAGAGCTCAGTGGGACGGGGGCTGGGTGTGACAGGCAGCCAAACAAGCAGCTTTGGCTTGGTCACAAACAAGCAGCTTTGGTCTAGAGGTCACTGTCCTGTCAGCTGTCACCCAGACAAGGACTGACTCTGAGTGTGTGTGAGCTCCCTATTGAGGGAAATGTGAACTCCTAGCACTGTCAGTGGTGCCAGGCAGTGCCTCCCCCAGCACTAGGCTGGGGGCTGCTCTTGCCAGGCAGGGTGAGGAATCACCTGTGCTTACAGGTGGTACTGGTGAGGTGTGTACACATAAAATCAGGGCTGGAAAAACCCTTAGAAAGGCACAGGATGTGCTCATAATTTGATCTACTGACAATGCAAAGCACACATCCCTCCTCATATCCCTGTGGAGCCCTGCTGGGAGGTGTCAATCCTGTGAGACTGGAGGGAACACAAGGGTAGAACAGCCCAGCTCTATTTCTGTCAGCCTTGTCTCCTAATTCTATGTCATGACATAACATTTCCTCTTCATCTGCCTCTGGTTATGCCACAACACTTCATACCTCAGCTACTTTTCCCCCCATAGCAACGAAGGCACCTTTTCTGGTTTTCTACCTGCATCCCTTCCCACAGCCCATCTATACCAACTAAATCTTCAACAACAACTAAATCTTCATCATCCTCACCAGAAGCATCCATGAACTGTGTTTTGACATGCCAGCTAGTCGGAAAAGGCAGGCTGGACCACTTCCATGATGACCTCTACTGAGAACATCTCTCTGCCCTTACCCATCCTCTGCATTCACTTCCCTGGTAGGATTTGTTTCAAGGACCACACAGCCTTTATGTGCAGCAGAAATGTGTCTGTGGAGCTGCTGCCCAACTTCTGCTCATCTTCACACCCCCAGACTAAACCCCAGATTATTTTGCCAATGTCTGGAAGAGGAGAGGGATGAAAGCTCATGGAGTGTCTTACCCTGCGGCCTTTCATCCCTCGGATCCCTGGAGCACCACGGGCTCCTGCTGGACCCTGGAAGGGGAAAAAGGAAACAAAATGAGCAAGGCAGCAGCTTTGGTAAGACCCTACATTCCTATGTGATCTGCAGGGGCCTAAGGTGCAGACCCTTGGTTCATTAAACACTCGCTAAAAACATTGCCGTTTTTACTTGTCTATAAATGGCCTTTTCTAAATTTTATTTTTAAAGTCGTGGATTGTCTTCGGATTGTGAACATTTAGGCCAAAGATCCTGGCTGAGGTTTGTATGCTTAACGACCTGCAGCCTGTTATCTGTGTCAGTGGTGTGATGTGAAGAGAAGTTGAACATCCAGAATCCTCTCTGAATCTATTAGAAGCAGCTGTTGCTCAGCATCTGTTCAAAAATAATAATAACCAGGACCTGCTTTTTAGATGTCCAAATACAAAATCAGGCACCTCATCCTGGGTATCCAAATTTGATCTTTTCAGCCAAATACTGACTTTATCTTTAAGTAACTGTTGCCCTGTTAATGCTGCATAAATATTGATATTGGCAGTTAGATACTAATTTAATATTGGTCTGTTGCTGTTGTGGATGATCCTGCTCTCCTTAAATTACAGACAGATTTCAGGTTTTCTTTTAATCTGGACTTGCACACACACGATTCATTAATGTGCACACAGAAAATACAGAAATCCATTTTTTCCCCCCTGCTAGAATATTTATCAGAGAAAAAAAAAGAAGGATATATTTATTTAACAGCACTTAGCTCTGTATCACAGCTTTTAAACCTGATATTTAAAATTAGTGCCTTTCTGCTGTCAGAAAAAATCCCCTCAAAGTGACACATCCACTCTTTGCTCTCTCAAACATTCCACATCAAATTTGGCTGTTTAGATATTAATAGCTTTTACCAGCTGTCAGCCCTGCCAATTCCACCACAGATCAGAACAGAACTGGACTGTGATCTTCCTACTGCTCCTATAACTGCCATTTATGAAGATTTTGCTTTTGTGCATGGCATGTAAGTTCAGGATACAACTGCTGAGCTGTTCTCACTCAGTATGGAAAAGTCAGTTGACTGTAACTGTATTTGTGATCACAGTACATCTCAGTTCTGGTAGTGAGGACAGTGGTGACTGGCACAGGCAGTGGATGTGTCAGATGCCTGTTTTATAGAGATTTTTATGATAACCATGTACTGAAATGAAATCCTTAGCTGGTATTTGGAATCTCCTCTGGAAGTCTCAGCTATCCCAAACAGCTTATGAAAATACAGGGACAGAAACATTCATTGTAATGGCAAATGTTGAGGGATTCCAGCTAGATGCCCTGCTGGAATTTCAATGAACTGTTTAGGAGAAAAATAAGTGACCTTTAATATTCCTTTATATACACGTTATTTTCAAAAATGTATATGAACAGAAAAGATGCACCATAATGGTGAGACAGAAGAGGAAAAAGGAATTCACAAGCCTCAGGAAGCTGAAACCCAGGGCAAAGTTTCCTACCATTGACTTTGCTTCCCATTCCCAGTCATCCTTTGCTGAATTAATCAGCCATCACTGCTAAGGCTCATTCAAAGATTTTAACAGTTTAGGACAAACAACAATTGCATGCCTCAGGTCTGGCTTGAAAGGCAAATAAGGAACGTTTAGTGGAAAAACAGCTGGAGTTAATGAGTGGGGATTTGATATTAGGAGATTATTTGATTTACTGGCTCTGTAGGGAAGTTTGGCTTATTGAATTATGACTTTTTAAAATGCAGTTGTGGAGCAAACATTTTGCTTGGATGAACTTGTTATTTGCCTGCAGGAGAAGAGGGAGCTCAAGGAAGGGGAGGGAGCTGGGGAGGGTCTCAACTCCCAGAGCTTTGCTGGGAGGTTTTGGTATCTCCACCTGGGTCTGATGCCTCAGCTCATACTATTGTTATGCCCCAGTGGAGACAGACAAAATTGGGCTTCACTTGAAGGTACATTTAGTGGTGCATGGGCTGGTGCTCAGGGCTGGAGCTCTCTGCCACAGAGCACACACTGCCTCAGCCACAGGTGCTCACAGGAGCAGCAGGAGGGAGCCCAGTGCTCCAGCTGTCCCCAGGCCAGGTAGCAGCTACCATGGTGGGAAATCGCTAAAAATGGGACATGTACACATGTCCAGCTGCCTCCTAGGCTTCTGTCAACAGCAAGTGCTGCCACGAGGGACCACAGAGCAGCTCAGTGCTGGGGGCTGAGGGTGGCATTGTGCTGCTTTTATTGCAAGGAACTGGCTGGTGCCACGGTGCTGCTCTCCAGGCAGAGATGGGTCACCCTGACGTGCTGCTTGACCTCAGATTTTCTCTTTTCCACACCTCCACTCACTTGCTGCTGCACAGTCTGTGCCCAGGCAGCAGCTGCCTGCAGCCAGAGCACCCAGAGCATCCTCGGGCTCAGGGCAGTGGCAGAGCTGACCCTGATTTGGAGGCCTTTGGCACTTCCCAGGCATTTCATTGCTGTGATCTTCCTCCCAGTTACCAACACTGTGGGAATTCACACACTGAGCAAAATCCATTCCCTGCACCCACCCAGGGCTGCCTTTTTGTTGGCTCCAGGGACACTCGTGCTGCTGGGAGAGCCTAAACTACATCTAAAGAACATCTGTGGAAACCGGAGCCAGGCTAAAATCTGCCTCCTCGGTGATTGCATGCTCCAGCCACAGCTGCCGTGTGCCAGAGGAGCCTGTCCAGATGGAGGATCTGTCTGGGGGAGCTGCTCTGCTGCTCCTCAATGCCAGCAGGGGCTGTGACCACGCAGGAAGGTCACGCTGCATGACGCGGTCACTGTGATAAGTGACCGTGATAAATCACTGTGATGCATCACTGTATCACATGGTGTGAGCACCACACTGCCAACCATTCCCAGCCCAGAACACCTTGAACTAGGGACCTTGTGTCCTGCTAAAACATTGAGGCTGGATTACAGCTTTTGCATCCCTCTTTAGGGAAATGGGCGACACAATTTTGAATTAAGCACTTGGATTTTTTTTGTCTCTTTCCATGTCTCCCACCCATGTCCCTTTCCTCATCTCTCTTGTTCATATCAAACCCAAATAAACTGGAATACAGTTGCTTGACTTAGCCCATGAATGCCCAGGGTGTGGTATTAGAAGGTGATGATAGCCTTTACTTACTGTGGGTCCAGGGATCCCAGGAAAACCCACTGCTCCTGGCATCCCAGGGTGCCCCTGAAAAGGAAAGAATAACATGCCTGTTGTGAATGCCCACAATCTGCACAGACCTTCTTCCTCCAAGGGGGAAGACAGGAAAAATGGCATTGTTGGCTGCTTGCAAGGTCAGGCAGATCTGATATTTGTCAGGGTAAAACTGCTCAGGGGCAGAAGGAAATGGCCAGGCTGTCACTAGCCCAGCTCCAAACTGGCCAGCAATATCAGCAGCAGGATTTTCTGAACAGCCCAGAAGAGAATGGGCTGAATTAATATGAAAATATGTCTTTGGGTCTTGTATCATGGTAGACAGGAAATAAATGCCAGAGCAAGTCAAGATCCAGCTGAGGTCCCCACCGTTAAATTCCAAATTGTAGATCCCTGAAAGGCAGAGCACTGCAGGTACAGTGACTGTGCTGCCCAAGCACCCTGCACTTCCAGTTGCTCTGGGCAGCTTGGACTGATCCCTGTTGGTGGGCACTGTCTGTTCAAGAGCCAGGGTGCCTGGGAACAGGCAGTGCTTCAGTTCCTGGCTGTCCCCACTTGACACAGCAGGTCCTGAGCTGATGGAGCCACAGAACACACCTCAAAACCCAGCGTTGCACTGAAGAGGAAACTGCTGGACACAACTGCTGGGGAGAGGCTACACCCCAATATCCACTCAAGAGGCCACTTCCATCCCCACAGACACGGGAAGAAATTGCAGCTGTTGTCATGGAACTAGAAGAGCAGGAGAAGCTGCACCCTTGGCTAGGACAGAGACAGAGAGGTGGCAGCAAGAGTGACAGGATGCAGACTTACTCCTTACCATCGACCCCTTGACTCCTGGAGGGCCTGGGGGTCCCACTGAGCCACGGTCACCCTAGGAGAGAGACAGGAAGAGTGATCTAGAGCAATGAAACAAGTGATAAAAAATCCACAAATTCATGTCTGTGCCATCAGCGTACTACCAGAAATGCTTCCAGTATTACTCTCTTTACATCCATCTCATCAGAGGAGTGGGAGGATTGCAGGAATTAACTAATCCTCCACATCCCAAGAGAGGGGACTTCACTCTTGCCATCAAAACCACCCAGGTATGAAGGAAACAGGCACATCACCTTCAATTCCAAACACTGCTAGCACCGAACCCGAGGAAATCTCCAGCCCTTCCCACCCAAGGTATGACACGCCTGTTCTGCAGTATCACAATCCCTCCATGGGCTGGCATTTTCAGAGCTGTGGATTTGAAGTCTGTTGTCACAAGGCCCTGCTGAGAGCAGGGAATCAAGCTGGAAAAAAACAGAGATGCTGCCTGGTGCTTTCAGAGGAGGCTCTGGGTGTTTTGGGGGAACTCCCTGTCCTGTGGCTCATACTGAGACCACAGTGCCAGCAACAACGACCTGGAGGTCTGATTTACGAGGGGCTCAGAGCTGGGTGAGTCCCCAGCCCACCCTAAAGACAGGATCCCTTCTAAAACAAGCAGTTAAAAAACTTAATGTACCAAAACATACCAAAACATCGCTTATTCATTGCAAAAATCTTCCTTATCCCCACATGCAGCCCATCTCACTTTCCTTGACCCAAAGGTAGGAGACAAGAGGGTGAAGCCCCCAGGAGCACCACCACAACCTGCTGATGTGAGGGTGACATGAAGGTCACCCAGGCTTTAGAGATGGGACACCAGCAGCTCCTTTGGGAGATGGGGGCAATTCCCACACAGTTGTGTGTAGTCTCCCTCCAGCCCCGGGGGTGCACTGGAAATTAGGTGTGTTAGGTTTGTATGCTCAAGGGGATGAGGAAGGAGGATTTAGCAAATGCTGCCAATTAGTTTACGCCCAAAATCTGACCTACCTTCCAACAGCAAAAAGCATAAGGGGAAATATTTTCTGGGCTCTAAGGAGCTTATTAAAAACAAACCCCAGAGTTTGTGTTGTCACCAGTTGGCCCTTGTAAACCAATGTACGGATTATTTTCTCCCTGAATGAATGGATTTTATTAAGTGTGTATTAACTGTATTGTTCTCTTTGATAATCTTTGGATTCTACTGGCTTCAGTCTTAAATTTTGCAGCTCTCAGGATGGAGATTGCTGACTCAGCTATGTCTAATGAAAGCATATTTCCCACTTCATTTAGCTCACAAGAGCGTAGTAAGCTGTAGGATACTATGCCAACTGGAGGCCTGGTTGAGGTTTTGATTTGATGATAGCTATTTCTGTCATCCCTAAGTTTGTCCTGGTAGAGAAGCCTGATGGAAATCCCAGCTGTGCTGAGGATCTCCAAGGGCAGATTTTCAAAGGACAGCCTGGGTTTGCCTTGACATTGATGTAACATCATCACATTACAGAGCTGATCTGGAAGCTGAGGATACCTCATGTGGTCAAAGCTTTGGCATGGAAGGCACAGGGACAGATGTGAACTTAATGGAATGGAGAAAAAGATCTTCCTATGTCTCCTGCATGGCAAATACCTTATTCTTCATTCAATTCAGGGCTGCAGCTGCCAATGAGACTGCTCATTCAGGTACCAATTTTCTGTGTAACCACCCTGGACACATCACAGACTCTTTATTCCTCTGTTTTCCTGCTCTAAAATACAGCTCACATCATGTCATTGTTTTTAGTTCTTGTGGGTCTTGACAGCTTGGACTGAGACTGATTCTGCTACTGCCCCATCAGGGCCCACAGGATGGAAAGGCCTTTCCAAAGGGACAATAAAATGGATCTGCAGCAAACACAGTATAACTGTCACAGAGTCTTTACATCATTACCCAGAGGACAGGGCTTGAAGCAATAAAAGTGAGAAAGAGAGCACTGATGTGTGGAATGCATCGTTTTATGCTCTTCACTATCTTTACGGCTGCACTGTGAATAATTAAACCACCAATGAAAACCAGCAGCGTGCGAGTGAGATACAATGAGTGACACAGATGATTTGTCTTTGGGAACTGCCTCTGAATAAAAGTTTACACTCTAATAGAAAACAAATTAACGTCCTTTTACGTTTTTATGTGAAATAAAGCCCTTTTTATTCTCCTGGAAGAGGTTTGTGGCTGTACTGTACACAAGAGGGCACCAGCCCTGAGTGTGCCCAAAGCAGCCAGATGGAATGGTCCTCACCAGATAAAAAGAGAAATATTTGGACCAGCCTTTGCTCAGATGAGTGGCTGCACTCTTGTACACCCGAGAAATTGCTGAGACCTGCTGTTCAATGCAGGCTCAGCCCTGGTCCTGTGTGACCCCCTGGCAACCCAGAGCACACCTCTGCAGAAATCTGTGACCTCAATCCCATGGACTCCTCCCATGACCAGCAACACAGGGCTGATGGATCCCTCATTCCCATAAGAAGCAGAGCTGGCTGTTAAATACAAATCCCTGGCACATTATGAATGAGGAAAGTTAATTTCTCAAAGAATATTTGACAGCATCTCCCTGGAGGGCAGCGCATGTTAATTCCTGAATGAGAAGTGGATTATTTTGGCCCAGTCCTACTCTAGCTCAGACACTCTGGACGTGCCTCATTCCCAGCTGGGTGTTGCCCTCACATGACAACTTAAATCTCCACAACCCTTCTCCCACCCCAGCCTCCCTATCCTGCAAAAATTGCAGCCACCATTTCATTGCAAGCAATCCTACCTTTTCTCCTGCTATTCCAGGCTCCCCCACCGGACCAATGAAACCCATTAGACCCTGAGGAAAGAGAAGAGCACAACTAATTTTCAGTTTTTATTTGCTGAGAAAGTAAACAGTTCCTTTGGTCCACCTTGCTGGTTGCAATAGCACAGCATCCCTCGTATAATGCTCAGTAATTCCTACTGGCTACCAGAGCGGATGGAGTTGCTCCCGGCCATGGGAATGTCTAACTCCACAGCTGGTTCTGCTTTAGGCACCAGCTGGAACAGCAGCACGAGGATCTGCAAGAACCACAACACACAGCACAGTGGATGAGTGAAGGAAGGAAGGCTGAGTCCATAGTGTGGCTTTGTTCTGTGAGCTGTTCCCAAAACAGTTTCCCCAGGAGCATCTGCAGCAGGAGCTCCTGGGTTGCACAGAGACAGAGACTCACCATCATTTTAGTGGCTGGACTGGGTAGACTTATTCTGGGTTAATCCAAGCTGCTTCAGCCCTTTGTGCAGACTAATTTTGCCCTGGATAGTGTCATGCTGGTGGGGTGCCAGTAGGAAATAAAGGTTCCTGCAGCCAAAGGGGCCAGCAGGGCAGTGGATCTCACACACTACTCAGAAACCATCTTGGAACAAACCTCCAGTCTAAGCTCAGGGTTTAACAACGTTTGGGATAACAAAGAGGCAAACAGAACTGCTTTTAATTAGGAAGATGGAAACAGATGCAATCTCAAGCTAAGATTCCTGAAAATTAAGATACAGCAACCTCCCTACCAGCTCCAGTGGTTTTTAGCTCTGGAGATGCAAGGGACTGTCCCCTCTGTCACTGCAGGCGCTCGGTCTCCTCTGTGCCATGATGGAAACACCAATTAGCCACGGGTGACAGCTTCAAACAGAAAAGCTCCACTATCCTGTAGGGGTGTCACCAACCTTTCTGAAGTGGTCTTTGCTTTGAAATGGCCTTTGTGTCTGAAGCTGAGGCAGTCCTGGAGCACAAGAGTGTCACCATGGCCAGGATGCACAGAGCAGACACCCGTGAGAGCAGAGCTGGACTTGGCACAGATTGCCCAGCTCAGGAATCAACGGGAGAGCAGAAAACTCTGCAACATCTGCCTATGCAAGGTTGCCACTGGGTGGCATTGCTGAAGGCTGCTGGATCAATTGTCCTCTCAGTTAGACACAAGTGCAGGTATGCATCCAGTTTCTGAATTTTTCCAGTAGCCCAAGGCCACGAAGAAGGCAAATGTTATGGCAGAGCCATGAGATGCAACAAGGAAATGCATTGCTAGGCAAAAACAGACAATAAAGCAAGAGAGAACACATCTCCTGTTCATTTCCAATTTCTTGGAAAATTGCAGATCTCTTTGTCTCTCTCCTGGGAATATGCTCTTTAAGAAATTTCTGGTACCTTAGGCCAGTCTCTGCAGAAGAGGGATCCCTGCTCTGCAGCAAGCATTGGTCTCATTCAGAACAAAACTGTTTCAAACCCCTTTCCAAGGGGTGCTGCATATCCAAGCTCAGGCTTGAAGGCCAATCTTGAAAGCCATGGCAGCATCAGTTCCCATCCTAAAAAGCCTCTCAGGAATCCGGGTCCTGAAGCCAGGTGTGCTGGTGGTGCTTCCCAAGCTGGCCTGCTGGTGCTTTGCAGGGGTCTGAGCACACCAAGAGCCCCCAAAGCCCTCCTGAGATCCCCCTGATGTGCTGCTTGTTATGGCAGCTTGTGCAGAAACCCCCTGGCATGGCCAACACTGGCCCTGCTGCACAGATCAGCTTTGGGATGGAAGGGGGGCACAGCCAACATTTCAGCCCACACCCGGGGAAAATTCTGCCTGTGCTGGTGCACTGTGGTACTGCACAGGGGAAGATGTCACTGCTGCCCAAGGGAGAGGAGAGTCCCTTGGTGTGAACGTGAGATGCAGAGCAGGGACCTTGTAGCTTCCAGCACAGTAGCTCTGCAGTGTTTGCAGCCAGCACTGTCTGCTCTGGGCTAAATTAACCAACATTGCTGTGTCTGCAGGCAGACACACATCGAGATAGATATGTCCATGCCAAATAAATCTCAGTAAATTATCAGGAGCAAAAGAAAAACCAGGGGGAGATTGGGTAATGATGTTCTTCACTGGCCAAAATGGGATAGACACTAAAGGCAAGGAGATTTAGGTTTAAAGACAGAAAGATTTAGGTTTTAAGAACCAGAAGAGCTGCCAGTGGCAAATATTTAATCAAAGCAGACACGAATTGTGGACATTACACTAAAATGGCTGAGGGACAACATATTTTTCTCAGGTTCCCAGGGTTGAAAAGAGGGCCTGCATCAAACACAGCTCTGGGCAGTGTGTGTAATGATGCACGTGAAGTCCCAGCAGCGCTGGCTGCCCGGATAAAGGCCCACACTATACAGGAAAAGAATGTAAAACATTTATATTAGATGGGAGTTCAGCATGTCGCTCATGATTCAGTCTGCTGTATTCCCCAGCCAAGGGCATGGCGGAAAAGGGATGGACATTGTTAAAAAGTTGCTGGGGGCTTGGAGGGGGGAAGGAAAGGAGGGGGAGACTGGTGGGTTGTAATTCCTAACTCCTGTCTCGCTTTCCCCATTTATTGTCCAGCCCTGTCATAATTAAGCCCCCCCTCTTGGCTCCATCAACAGAGAGCAAGTCAGCAATGAAGCCTTGCATAAATCACAGCCCATTTGGGAGGAACAAGCCCAGCGTGAGCAGGGTCTCCCAGGGACGGGACCGCCAGTCGCTCCCAGCGGGAACCGATCACGGCCTTTCTGTTCTACTGCTTCACCAGAACTCAAAACAAAACAAACCAGGGACAAAGGACGGGAGGGAGTAAATGTACAATCCTCCCATTCAGATGAAAGAAAGGGAAAGTAAAACAGTAAATATCGCAGTTTAAAGGAGGACGCTCTGACCCGCAAAGAACAGCCATGGGGTTTAACCCCCTGTGCACCGGGCTCAGCCCTGCCCTGGCGCTGCCTTGGGCTAACACCACCCTGGGGAGGGAGGGAAGGGAAGGTGGAGATGTGCTGCCATCACAGTGATGTGAATCAAAGAGGCTGAGAGCACGACAGAGCCTGAAAATCCCTGACCGGGATGTCTGGAGGTCAGACACGCCCTGGAGGAGAAGGTAAATGGGATGGGAAGGAGCAGCACTAACATGTGGGAAACACCAGTGCAATTCCCTGCTCCCTTCTTGGTGACCCTCTTGACCTTGGCCAAGACAATCAGGACCTCCCCACCTGCAAACCTGACACTGCAGCCCCTCTCCTTTGGAAGGAGATGGTGCAGGTGTCCTTCGACAAATCATCTTAGAATACTGATGTTGAGTACTTTGACCTTAAAGGACAAGAGACCTGCAAGGGGCCTTGGCTGCCCTTCCCAGCACAGACCCTGACACAGCCCCATGGGTGAGCAGGGCTGTCACTTGTACAGGGAAGGGACTCAAACAGCTGCTCCTGCTATGATAGCACCTCCCCAGTCCCCATAAGTCAATGGAAGCCTCTTTCAGCTGGCACAACTCTTCACTGGGATTTTCTAGTGCCAAGCACGGGTCTCTGGGATGGCAGCACCTTCCTGTCTGCTGCAGGGTGCTGCTTCTCCCACAGGGTACTCTGATCTTTAACACGGACATTTTGGTGACATTCTCCTGCTGTGCATTCCCAGCTTTGGGACAGGAAGGCTGGTGGCTTCCCTGGCCAGAGGCCCCATGTTCCTCTTCATATCCTTCTGATTCCATCTACAGGCAAGGAAGGGTTAACCCACACATTTCCAGGGTACTGGGGCGCCTGGCAGCTGGAATCCTTCCAGCACATGGAGACAACAAGCATCTCATGAATGATCTTCCTGAGTCTGTGTCCTTGCAATGGAAAAACAACACACCAGGGACTGTCCAGTGGCTTAAAACCTCATTTTTCAATGAGAGCTCAAGTATCACCGGAAACCTGACAAAACTTCCATGTTCTCCTAAACAGATGGCCCTAAGAAAGGGAAGAAATCTCCAATGAGATGGATGGCTGATCTCTTCTTGTGCTGTTATTCTGAGATTTTCTGCTCTGAGAGAACCCATTTGTAGGGCAGAGCAGCATTGAGAAGTGTGGCCACTCTTAGTGTGGAATAGAAAACATCAAGGTCTTCACCAGAGAAAAGAGGGTGAGGTGATGGTGTCTTCAGTGCCAAGGACACAGGCCCATCCTCTCAGGGCTTTGCAAAAAACCAACCCAGCCCCAACACCAACTGCTGAAGTTTAAGTGGAGGGAGGAAGGAAACCCCAACACTCCAGCATGGTCCAGTGGAGGTGTGATGGGAGAGGAGGTTATTTCTCATTAGTCTGGTGAGACATTTTTGTTCTAATGACTTGACTCATTCAGAAATGGAAATTTTCTGGGTGATATTTCTAGACAGAGACTAATTGACTAAGAATAACACAGGCAGCTTTCCTACCACTGTGCTGGTTTCACTGTCAGCAGAGGCCAGCTGTGTTTTCTTTTCGATGAACAGTGCCTACAGTTCTGATCCAAGGTCAGTCCTGAGGGAAGTTAAAGAATAATAATCCTAATGATGCTTTGCCCTTCAAGGACAACGTCTGGTTAAGGATCTCAAAGCACTTCTAAATGCTCATTTTTAACAGTATCCACAGGTGCCACTTCAGAACAGGAGGCACTGGGCTAAGCTCTGCTCTGGGCTGTCTCACACCTTCCACAGAAGGGGAAACTGAGGCACAAAGCACTGGAAAGTGCTGCCTGAGATCATGCAGAATCTGACAAAGCTGCAATTAGAACTCAGATGTGGAGAACAACTTTGCTCCTTCAGTAGTTTCTCTTCATGGAGCAAATTAACAACCATAACACAGAAATGGCTCTAATTTCCAAATAGAAGTGACCAGCTTTGATGTATACTGAGGCTGGTATCAGACTGCTGGTACTGAAAAGGATCCACCTTGACTTTTTTAGACTTGCTTGGACAGAAACCCTTGGAAGAAGTGAGCCCTGGCTGCTGCATGCAGGGCAAAGAAGAGCCAGAGAGGCTGACAAGCTAAACCAAACCAAACCAAACCAAACCAAACCAAACCAAACCAAACCAAACCAAACCAAACCAAACCAAAGTGTGCTGACCATCCAGCAGGGAAAGTGTTGTGAAGGACAGCAGTGGTGAGCAGCAGCACCCACAGTGCCAGGGCCAGCTGCCACAGCCAGTTCAGTGTGGTCGTGCAGGGACACACAGAATATGTTGGAGGCTCTGTGGCTTCACTTTCAGGGCTGTTGGTGGACAAGTTTGTTGGTTTCAATCACAGAGATGTGGGAACAATTGTTGCTTTTTCCTTGATGCCTGTGGTTCCCCCAAAGCCTACAGAGGATAATGCACGTCCTGGGTTATGCCAGCAGAATGTTCTCTATGGGATTGCAATGAAATACAGCTCGGTGTCTCTCTTCCCCAAGGTCTGGTTTCTTCAGCTGTTATCTCCTCTACTCCCCAGAAAATCTAGGGAAAGTGAAAGCAACATAGCACCCAAGGCAGAGAATCCTATCCTTAAAACTGGCAAATCCTATCCTTTGCACTGGCAAAGCCTGGCACCTGGAGCACCAGGGCTGTGGGCAGCTTTGAGGTGGCCAGAAGTCCCTGGCCACTGCCCTCTGCCTGCACTCTGGGCACCCAGGACATGTTGTACAGAGGAGATCATCAAGGAGACAAGGAAAATAAGGAATTTACCTGCTCACCAACTTTCCCTGGCCGGCCACGGTTTCCTGGCTCACCCTGCAGGACAAAGGAGACAGTGGCACAGGGGTTACTGCCAGCCCACCCTGGGCACAATGAGGCTCTTTGTACACCCATTATTTGGGCTGCAAAGAGTGAATCAGGCAAAATCTGTGAGAAACAACATCTTACAAAACCAACTGTGACTTGGAGGATAATCCAAAGTAAGAAACACTATTGAGACAAACATGGACAAACACTTGCTGTTCTGGAGCAAAATGCCCCAAAAGCTGCTCCTGCTGTAGTAAAATAACCTTAAGAAAAGTACATTGAAACATATCTATTGCCCTGTGACATAGGCACAGCCTAGCCCTGGTTACTTTATCCCAAAGTTTTACAAAGCATAGGAAGAAAAGCCAACCCAAATATTCCCAGGAAATTCTGCACCCTGATTCTGTTGCCATAAAGCCTCAGACAGGCACACGTTACTGTCACATGGAGCATCCACAGGGAAACCACAGCAAGAACCCACTGAGATAAATCCCAGTGCAGGAAGAAGGAGTTCAGAGCATGAAAATGATGAGGGGTGAAGGAGAAAGCAGAAGGAGAAGGATTTCAAGCCCACCAGGGGTAAGGGCAGCTGTGGCAGCACATGGAGTGCCCCTGGATGGCTCACCAGTGTCTCCAGGACAGCAGCTGCATTTGCTCAGTAGGCAGATACTCCAGATGTGCTGCCAGACCACAGTTTTGCTATTTACTGTTTGAAGAGGTTGTTTTTGTTGGGTTTTCTCTTTCCTTTCGAGTGTGGGTTTGTGGAGTGCATTGCCCTGGGATGGCTCCTGCTGATAATTAGGCAGCAAAGATAGGAATGATGTGCATTGTTTTAGAACAAAACCATGGAGAAGCAATGGAAAATGAGATGATGATGGAGAAGAAGTTGGTTAATATCAAAAGAAGAACACATTTGTTTATAATGGCTTAAAAAATGCACCATCATTCTTTTGGAAGAAAGAAGCAGAAGCTGAGACCCCAAAATTCTGAGAAAAAGAGGAACCCTCAGTTCTGTTGTTCTCTCTGGAATGAATACTTGGAAGAGTGGTAAAAGTGAGAAAAGACATTTTCATCTTCCTTTCCTCCCTTCTACCCACTGCTTCCCTGATCAGGAACAAACTCTTCTCTTACCTTTGGACCGTTGGGACCAGGTGTTCCTGGAAATCCCTTCCGACCAGATCGACCCTGAAATAGATGGAAAAACCACAAACATCAAAAGCTTGCAGCTGCTTTGGTCGCTGGTACAGCTCACATGCTTGTAAAATAAAAGATAAAGACAAAACATTCATTTTCTGATCCACCTATTACCAATTTTTAGGATATTTTACTATCCTGACAATTATGTACAGACCCATTACAGAATCCTGAGCTGGCAGGCTCACACCTATGACAATATTCTTTTTGCTTCTTCTAACTGTGTTTCTGTGATACATCACAGAGGTCAAAAGGACTGTCTCTGACTGTCCAGCCTATTTTCTTTCTTTTTCTTCTACTCATTGAAAAGTACTATAAATCAAGGAAGAAACACAAGGACTGGTTAAGGAGATGGTTTCCAATCAATGTCATTTATCTTGAGGATGAACTGTTTAAACATTAGAGAGTTTTTCAAGGTTTGAGGCTTTAGGCAAGTCATAAACTCAACACCCTGTGCAAGACACTTCCTGGACTTTCAGCCATCCTGGATCAAGCAATCAATCAAGCCCTGGACAAGACAATAATTCATAGCAGGGCAGATTAACTTCCCAGACCATGAGGGTTGAAGCTTTATGAGAATTTAACTACAATTCCATTGCAAGGTCGTCAGAGCTGGTAATAACTGAGTGAATAAATGACTGAAACTTACCTCTGGACCAGGGACTCCTGGTGGTCCTAAGGGTCCTTCATCTCCCTAAGGTGGAAAGAAATTAAAATAAAAGGCAAAGTAGTGACAAAATTTGGACTCACCATGCAGCAAGAATGAAATGCCTGCAGTGTGAGGAGCAGTTAAACACAGGCTCTGTGCTCAGCTGTCACATTTTAACAGCTGAGCCCTTCTCTATCTTAGAGCAGCCTCTGAGGTTTCTCAGGAAAAAAAGGTGTCAAGTCCTGCCCGTAAAAGCCATCCAAAATTTGACCAAGGCAGCACCAGTTGATTTGGCCTGTGATGGGCTGGATTTGGCCACTAGGGTACCCTGGACATGCTGCATAACTCTGCCTCATTTGATTTGGCAGGGACGTGAATGCTACAGAGCTCCCTTTTTCTTTCTTCCCCCCTTTCCTCTCCCTTCCCCCCAAAAAAGCATGTTCCAAAATTTCCCACAGAACCATTTGGCAACTGTATGAACGTTTCCCTTTTGCTTTCAGCTGGGACTACACATGCTGCAGGATGGAGCTCTCACAAAATCTCACACAGCAATTGGACTCGGTCCTTTCCCTTGGCTCCACACCAATTCCTAATGTGATAGGAGCAGATCTACAGTTTCTAAGAGACCTTCAATTAAGCTTCACAAAAATTATCTCAAGTGTCTAAACCCAAGTGCCAAGAGAGAAATTAAAAGCGCCCTTGGCAGCCACAGCCTGGCTGCTCTCGTTTCGGTGGTCACCCGTGGTAATGAAGGGGCACAGACAGGCTGAGGGTGGGACTGGGGGTCAGGAACCCAGCTCCAAGGGCTCAGACAAGCCACCCACAATATCCACATTTCCAGTGGGATGCAATTCAGAGCCCTGACCCGGTGCCCTGGGTGAGCATAGTGGTAAGAACACAGTGCTGTGCTGTGCTCTGCTGCACACTCAAAGTCCTTCAGCACAGCTTGCACCAAACTCCATGTCCATGTCTTTACTTTTACACTCACTAACTAGAGTAAATTGAAGGCAGCTTGGTCACGCCTGCCTGAACCTGGAATGCAGGGCTTCGATTCCCTTTGTATTTTGGCTGGAATAATTTTTTTTCCTATTTCACTGCAAATAAATGAGCTAATTTGCATTAATCCCATTTAGAGAACAAGCAGAAGAGTTCCCAGAAAAACTTAAGAATTATTAGTGCTATTAAAACGAGCTCCTGCCCATGCATGTGCTCAGTATTATTTACACAATGTCTCGTGACTGTGGACAAATAGCTTACACTGGCCTGAGTGAGAGGAAATTACACCAATGTCACTGGAGTTACAACAGGATAAACAGGGAACCCAGACATTCTCTGCTGCTCCCATAATGTATTTGCAGCTCCAGGACAATTAGATCAATGACAATTTTTCCCTTCTTAACAAGTCCAAGTGGAATGATGCTTCAGGTTCTGAGTGAAATGGTGAGTGAAAGCTGCAAGCTCTGAGATGCTGGGCAAATGAATTTCTGCAGAGCAGCAATTCCCATTCCCTTCTCTCTTTACAGAGGGATGTTTCTCCGTGTGAGAGAGTGCAGTCTGCAGGTCTCAGGGTTGAAAAGGAACACACTTAAAAGGAGCAGAAAGCAAAAGCCAGGCCAGGGCATGTCTGTGCAAGGGGATGTGCAGGGAAAAGAGCTCTAACATCCATCTGGGGGTGGGGCAACAGGCTTTAAAAGCAAAGCCAAGGCAGAATTTAGGGTCAGCAGATGCCAGCAGTGACTGGAAGCAGAGATCACAGGACTTGGAGATCACATAGCTTAGAGGAAGCTCCTCTTCTGCAGGTCTCTGATCCCTCAGCATAAGCATCTGCTTCCAAATTCAGAGGGACCAGAGCATTTTAAACCATGGACACAATTTCACCATGCATTGATTTACAGAATTTGGCATTGTTCCTTAAATCAAATCTCTTCTGAGCTGAGGACACTCACCTCTTGTCCAGGCAGTCCTCTTGGCCCAGGTAAACCTCGTGCTCCTGGCTTTCCCTGAGAAACGGCCAAAGGAAAAGATACTCAGAAAATAGAAACATAAGCTCAGAAAGGCAATTAAAATGAGAAAGTCTCTTTCACAGCCATGGGACATTATCCAATGTCAATTTTGTTACAGAAAAAAAATCTGAAGAAAAGAAAACTCTGCACTTGGAGGGACCTCAAGCCAAACAGACCAAGCTGAGATGCTGGCCAGGACAATCTTTAGGAATCTCCTGAGGTTTCTCTTTTCCCCCCTTCCCACTACTTTGTTTTCCCTGGCTGCTTCCAGCCCCACACAGAGCTGCAGTCTCTGCTCTACTCACCTTCAGACCTTCAGGACCGTTTTCTCCTGGTGGGCCAATGTCACCTGGGAAGCCCTGGAGAAAATGAGAACCGGTCAGGGTGCATAGGTGGAATTCTGCAGGCAGTGCCAGCCTCTGTGAGAGCTTTAGTTAAAGGCTAAGGGACAAGATGTGCTCCATGCTGAGGGAGGCAATGGGACACAACATCAGTTTGATGGAAGAGCAGCAACTCCCTTTAGGTTCATCTTCTTGCAAGATTTACTGCAGCGAGGGCCTCCCTGTCATCACACAGCTAAAAGTGATGATTTGGGTTTTAATTAATCTTTATAAGTCAGTGCATAGCCTCTGTGCCGGGAGAAAGGAGCTGCAGCCTCGGTGCCAAAGGGGAGCAGGCAGGAATTAGGAAAGGTGCTGACACCCTGGTTAGCTGCTGTCAGCCTGGCAGGGCTCCTGCCCACCCACCACCCACCCATGGAGGAGGAAACAAAGGAAGCCGTGCTTATTTCCAATAGCGACAAAGAGGAATGATTGCTAAGTGGCAGCACTCAGCTGAGAGCCCTTCCAGACCGTGTGAAATACCAGAACACTGGTGAGGGGAGAACAGACCATCACTTGTGCTGGAAGTGGCTCTCTAGCATCTTACAGACTTTGTCTGGTCGCTTAGGAAGGAGGAAAATGATGATGTGCTGGGGGAAGCTCATCCTGCATCTAAGGTATCACTGTGACTGCTTTTTGGTAAGGGAAGTTAGAGGATTTTCTACTTTAAATGGTTTTTTGAGTGGGAAAAAGTGAAAAAACTCCGTTTTATCTATGACAAAAAAGGGAAGGAAAAACCAGGAAACTATGAGATGTGGAATGGGTCATGAATCCATCTTGATCCTTCCTACCCCATCACCACTCATGTGCCAGCATACCCCAGGAGAGAAGTGAAGCCCCAGGCTGGAAGGATGTGAGAAGGAGGTGGTGGGTGGGACATACCTCAGGGCCAGGTGGTCCTGGAAACCCAACTGGTCCTTTGTCACCGACTTTTCCCTGCAGAAATCAGAAAGACACGGGGAAACGTGAGCTGGCTCCTGGCTCTCAGGTTTCCTGTTTAGAACAGCACACCCTGCCAAGCTGGGCACAGAACCTCTGGGAAGGGAGATTAGGAAGCAGAGGGTGCTTGGTTACTTACCATGGGGCCTGCCTTCCCTCGTGCCCCAGGGACCCCAGGCAAGCCCTGGCTGCCCTGAGAGAGACACATTTTTTTTCAGAACACAATGAGGCATCAAAAAAAATTCCAATTCCCCAGGCTCCAGCTTTGCTGCAGAATGAGGAGCAGCTCCTAAAGGCTGGACTCAGCCCTGCACGGAGCTGGGACAGCTGCACTAATGTCAATGAGATGTTTCTGGAGACAGCCCTGAATTCAGCCCCAAAAAGCACGAGCTGCTGCAGTTGGCTGTGGCTCAGAGCCACCCAGGCTCCAGCATGGGGCTATGTGCAACATTTGTCAGCCACAGTCAGTATCACATTAAGTCACAGGGGAGGAGTCATTTGATCAGAAGTTATACAGAGCATTAAGTGCTTCCCTGGGTCAGAGTTTAAGTTGCTGCACTGAGCAGGCAAAATTCTCCTGAGTCCGCAGCCGCTGGACCACACACATTCACACACATCCCCATCAATCCCATCACTTCTGATCTCTGCTAGGAGACACAGCCCCTACAGAAAGCCCCTGCAGAACTGCTTTTACTATGAGTAACTACAAAATTCATATACGTGGATTTTAGAAAGACACAGCATACCCCAAAGGGAACTATCCAAGCAGGGGAACCTGACAGCAGGATGCAGCTAATTCCAGCTCCTAGTGGATGAGCTGAGAAAACTTGTGGCCACTGCTAAGAAAGGGGAAAAGAATGGTGGAGAAAAGGAAAACAATTACCTTGTCTCCTTGGAAGCCGATATCTCCTGGAACACCTGCTCTTCCCTGATCACCCTGGGTACACATCACCAGAGAGTTAAAACAGGCAACAGCAACAGACAAAATGCCCAGGTCGATGCTTAAAAGGTGCTTTGTACAGCAAAAGTCCCAACACCAGCTCCACTCAGAACTGAGCTGCTGGCAAGCTGCAGACCACACTGAATGTAGCAACAGCCCTGAACAAAGTGGGTATTTCCCAATGTGATTCTAAGGTGAGAAAGGAAACTGCAGGAGAGCAAAACCAGGAATTCCCAAGCATTGTGTATCTATAGAAGCTGCAAGAAGAGAGAGCACATTCCTCTGGCTAACAGCGACCATGAGGTGGTGAAATTCAGCTGAACACAAGAGTTCAGTTTTTAATGAATGAACCTTTTCTCTCACAAGGCTCTATAGAAAAGAAAACAATCCTCAGGGTTTCTGTGAGCATATCCTAGTCCTGACATCAAACAGCAATCCTCTTTCATAAGAAAATAAGAGCAACTTCTGGTAATGCTTCAGTGCTACCTCACTGCCAATATCTGAGCTGAGATTCCTGGGAGGGGTGGGCTGGTGCTCACTGGGATGGGGAGCCCATCACTGGCAGTATTTCCTCACCAAGCTGGCTGTCTGTCCCCTGTTGGACCAACACAACAGATTCTGACTTCCTGGGTAGAAGCCAAATATCCCTGAAGCTTTTCCAAGGAGCAGTGGGCTACCTTGCATTGGCTCTTAGCCCTGATGTGAGCAGCTCTGGACCAAATTACCTCCTGAAGCCCCTTCCAAATTCATGCATTTAGTGATTTACTTAAACAAAGGATGAGTCAATGATGGGGCAGAGAAAGGAAAATTCTACTTGGGAAGTCAAGGGAAGAATGACTACAATAACTTGGTACAATGACAAGACCCAACAAAAATAACTGCTGGAGGAACTCTGTCCCATGAACTTGGCTTCCCAGCAAGGGAATGAGCCACTCCAGAGCTATATGTTTAAACATAGTCCACATGGAAGACATATGGAGTCCTGCAACAGAGCCAAAGTCCACAGAGAGATGTCAGAGAAAGTCCACTCCACTCCAGAAAAACCACCCACTAGTTATCAGAGAGCTGAAATAACTGTAACTACTTCAGTAACATGCAGGGGATAATGAAATTGTGGATGGTTCAGGCTCGAGTTGGTAAGACTTTTCAAAGACAATTTCTCAGAAGAAAAATAATAAAGAACTATGCAGATTCAACGATGGAAACCTTTCATGGATTCATGGTAAATTTGCTTAAATGTTTTGGCAAATGCTCCCGGAACATTTCACTGAACCATCTTCAAAACAAATCTTTTACATAGCAAAATTAAAATGTTGCTCTTAAAAATGTTAAATTGATTTTACTCATTTGGTTTTTAACCTAAAATATTTTAATTTGAGTCAAATAACCAACATTTTGTTTCATCTAAACTATTTTCCATCTTTTTTGGGTTTTTTTTGGCAATGGGAAATGGAAACATTCAGCTCTTTATACAGCTTCAGTTCGGAAGAACCCCAAGTATTAGATACAACAGAAATGGCAAAAAAACTACTGTGTGACCCAGCTCCTTCACAGATTTCTCTCATCTTCTCTCAATTTTCTACTTATTTTATGTAGTCCAAGGCTTAAAACACTGACATCTACTTAATTCTGGCTCCTGACTGAAGGCAGCATGAAAACAGCTTTTCTGGAAGTGACAGGTTGGCTCTGAGGTTTGCCTTTTTCATCAGTTCTGAGGGTCAAAAAAGAAAGATTGTATTTTTTATTAAGCAATTTTCTACCCAGACTGTACAAGTGGCCATTGAAACACTGTTTCAGAAGAAATACTCAGACACTAAGTAATAACTACTAAAATAGAAGTTTCCTGAACATAGCGAAACAGAGGAACAAACCTTTGTTTCCAACCTTTAGGAAAAGTGGGGCATGAAAATGAAACCAGTTTTCAAAAAGCTCTGAGAAATGGGCGTTAGAGAGGGTGAGAAGAAAGTGGGGAAACAAAACAAATCTCTTAACCTGAGCCGGACCACACACCAGATGTGCACAAGTTATTGTGACAGCACAGCAAAATGTCACAGCATGGACAGCCCATCTATGGCTGTCAATCTCTTCAACCAGAACTGAGGGCTGGGGCATCACCTTTTACCTGACCTAGAGCTGGGACTTGGGATCTGTGTCCTCAGTACGAGGGAAAAATCACAGAGGAAGGAGGTCAGGCATGTTTGTTATTAAAATCTGCGATGCCGAGATGACGACATGGGCCTGCAAGGACTTGGTTCACGGGGCAGGAAAAGGAATGTAGGGTCTGAAATTACAAACAGCCTCTGCCCATGGGATGTTGCCTGTGCTTCATGTTTCACCTATAAAAAGAAATGCAGCTTCAGACACCCCGAGGCCCTTTGTAACCCAACACAAACAGAGAGGGGCTACCAGGGAAGGGACCGAATGCACAGCTGTGGGATATATTTGCTGTCTGTGGGATGCAGAGGAGGTTGTTGTGCAAAATCCCCTCAATTTTCCTCGATTGGAAGTCTCTGTTCCCAAGACTTCCTGCTTAGCAATGCAAAGGGAGCTAACACTGCTCAACTCCAGAGGTGTTTGCCTGAGCCGTGTCCTCCACAAGTTACAGATGTCCTGATTAATAAAACTCCTTTGTGAGAACAAGTAGCTGGGATTTCCTCTGCTTCCTCCACCTTTCCCCTGCACTCATCACCCCACGTGGTTCTTCTCAAGGCCACTCTGAAATAAAGAGTCACACAGTAATTCCACTTCCCCTGTTAAGAGCAGACACAACCCTCTCTTCCCCCTCTCCTTGCCTCCATGAAAACACAGGGATGGAAACAGAAGGGTGACCTGGACCTGCCTGTCTAGCTGCTAGATAAAATGATGTGGTTTTTTCTGGAGGAGTGAGATGTTGTCCCTTATTCTGGTTCACACCTGGCCATGTGATGTGACGACATTCTCCCAGGTGGATGGAGGTGGCAGCTCCAGTGACATTCCCACTGCCACCCTGTCATTACTGTCAGGTTTTACCAGCATCCATCTGACTGCTGCTGACTGAAAGGAGTTTTGCTCAGTTACAGAAAGACAAACCTGTACAAGGCCACATATTTTGGACGTGACCAAGACAGATGGGATTAATAGGAGATGCAGACATCCAATTAAATCTTCATCAACCCATCCCCAGGAAGGCAGGATGACCTGCAGCCTGGAGCTTGCAGGGGGAGGCAGCTGAGGGGGGGAAGGAAAAGGTTTCCTGTACCTCAGGAGCGTGGGATTGTTGGGAAGATGGATCATTCCACACTTGGGAGTATTGTAAGGATAACTCCAGAGAGAGCCATGAACCATTTGGTTACTGTGACAGCAGTGGCTGGGGAAATATTGGCCACAGACAGAGCAGTTTCTATAAAGTGATGGAGACTGAACTGTCCAGGAAGGTTAATTTTGCTAAACAATGATTCAATGTTGGTGATTCTTAAGATATTTGACCATTTTTCCCAAGGAGTGGAAGGAGGACTCTGTGGGCTCCAGGATCTGGGGTTTAGTCCAGAAACCAGATACAATGTCTTAAGCTTGTCCCAAAGAAAAAACCCTTATCATGCCTTGTCATTGCTCTCAACAGAAGTGGAAAAGCAGCACTAGGGAGAAATGGAAATTACAGACACAGGAGTCCTGGCAAAGAGCAGCTATGATACAAGAAGGGTTGAATCAACGGGTTTGACACTACTTCCCCCCTGTGCAGTTTTGGGCTGCTAAATCATTCTCTAAAAGCAAACATCTAAGAAGAGAATAAAACATCCGACAGGAGGAGGAGAATACACTTAATGGTCATTTTCCACTGCCCTCCTGAGCAATCAGAGCCAGCAATAAATAACTGCACCTCCCACTCTTTCAGACTAAATAAATCCTACAGCTGAATATCTGGAGGAGGAGGGTTCTTGTGACAGTGAGACATTTACACACACAGCTTCATGCTGATTTAGCTGAAGCTGTGTGGTTTTGTGCCAGCACCACTAAATCACTGCAATCAAGGCCTCTCTCCATTTTGCTTTTTCTAAAGTGATTTATATCAGTTTGGGACAAGGCAATTTCCTCCCAGAAGGAAGCTGGACTGAGGTGAGGCTCCTTGAACAGGAGCAGAGGTATCCAACACACAACAGTTTTTCCAGGGGAAACACCTGGTTTGTTTGATACAGGGCTGCTTTTTCACACCACATCTTTCCCCCAAATGCAGTAATGCAAACTCACTGTCAATGTTGGATCATCTCCTCCCCATCCCATCACGTAAACAACATAAAAACAGTGGAACACCAGATAATTGTACAGTTACTGTCATCATCAGTGGGATGACAAAGAGGATCTGAGCATAATTTATCTATACTCCATGGAAAAGGGGATGGGGCAGATAGCAAAGAAAGAAAAATCAAATCTAGAGAGTCACAAATGGAGGGAGAGTGAGAGGATGGGGTAGAGATGACCAGAGTGGAACCAGCACTACGATGCTGAATAAGAAAGAGAAACTAGAAAGGGAATTTCACATGCAAAATTAAAACACAGTGCAATAAGGGAGTATTCAGATCACCTTATCACCTTTCAGTCCATGTTCTCCAGGGTTTCCCATCAGCCCCTGAAACAAAAGAAAGTTCAGAGTGAGGCTGAGCCATGGTGGAGACTTGCTCAGGTCTGTGACATTGCTGTTTGCTGATGGGGCTGGTGGCTCAGACCCACAGCACTGGCCTGGCACAGTCTCAAGGTCAAAGGCTCCCAAAGTGTGCTCCATCACACATTTCTCCATGTGCTGCAGGCACACAGGGAAAATGCTTCTGGAATTCTCCACTGACTCACACCCACTGCAGAGCACCAGCAGGATGCTGTGTTCAACATCCTGTGCCTGCACACACAGCACTGCTGCTCATCCTCTCTCTCAGGACAGTCACCACTGCCCAAGGAGGAACAGAATCACCTTCAGCCCAGCTATGGAGGGACGAGAGCTCAGACACTCCCTCACCTTTAATCCTTTTGGTCCTGGATAGCCAATCGGTCCAACAGGGCCCATGTCACCCTAGTGAGAGAAAGAGAATTACCACAGTCATTAGGTGCAAACCCAACAGATCCCTGCATGGGCTGTGAAATTCCTCTGATATCCAGTCTCAGGATGCCTGAAGAAATGCACTACTGATATCAACAGAAGCAGCATCCTGGCATGAGTCAAGGCTCTTTGAGTGTGCAGACAGCCCCTAAATAAAGGCAGCACCCAAAGGAAAGAGAGGAGAGACAGGAGGTGGGGACAGAGGTGTCTCCTGCTGCTGCTGCAGTGAGAAGTCAGCGTGGCATTGTGTGCTGGGACTTAGCCCAGTGTAGGACAGCAGAGCTCTGGCTGCTGTGGGCACCCACGTGTGATGTACAACAGAAACCCTTCAGTGCTGGTGTTGAAACGGGCTCTGGCTGCTCTCTGCCATGAAGAGAGGCAGTGACAGGGTGCAGCAGCCTGGCCTCAGTGTGTAAATAAACAGGGCAGGCTCCCTGAAGGAGCGATTCTCCAGCCACAGCCCCGGGCCCGCAGTCACGCACAGGGAGCTGGGCTGCAGCCACCCCAACAGAGCCCTTTTCATAGCTCCTAGCATAAAGGCTGCTTGTGGAAATGCATTTACTCACAGCTCTGCCCACATGGTTAATTAGGAGAGCAAGAGGCTTTATTTACACCTAATTCTGCTCTTCAGCCTCTCTTACACCGTGAACCAAACCCTGCAGGGTGTGTGAGGCAGCCAGAGCCTGGCTGGTCCCAGGGTAGGTGCAGGTGACAAGGAAGAGACAGAACGGGGGCCATGTGTCACCTTCTCTGTGCCCTGCAGTGTGGGCCCTGTGTGCACACCCTGGGGAAGGAGCTGGAGCTGTCCCCACAGGGAGGACAGGGCAGGACGGATGTGCTCCCTAACCCCAGGAGGATGGAGGGGGTCACTCTTGGTCTGATCCACCAGAGATGCTTCAGCATCCTCAGTTCAGGAGATGCATGTCACCCTGGGACACAAGGTCTGACTCAGTTTGACCTGAATCTCAGCTTGAAGTTTGGCTGGGCCAGTGTGGAGGGGAGGACAGGCAGCTTCTGGCTCCATCATCTCCAGAAGGATCATGATCACATTTACCATCTCTGACCTTACACTTTCTAACAAACAGAATATCTGTGAGATAACAGCAGCAAGGAAAAGAGAAATCTTTCCAAAAGCAAGGAGGAATATAATCCAATCTGGACAATGCCTTCAATGGTACTGTTTTAAATAGCAATCTTCATCTTCCAGCTTTTTGATAGGACCACATCCGTTCTGCTGCTCTGGCTAAAGTAGCTACTTTCATCTCCATTAATGCGGGGAAGCAGACCTAATTCTTGGTTCCATGGAAAACCTTCCTCTCAATCCACCTCTGCCCCAATCCCACATCTCCAAGATGGGTGTTCCACCAGATTCCCTGCTGTTCCTTCAAGGAATGTAAGATTTCTGGGTTTGTGCAATGTCTAGTGCCATGAAGGCCTTGATCTAAGCTGACACACACTCCAATAATTTAAGCTATGGAAAGGCAAAACGGGAAGGTTTTTTAACCATTCCTTGCAAGTCAAGTCTCCATGGATTATCACAGCTGAGGAGGAATCATTAATAAAGATTGCTGTAGTAGTAACAGAGCCTAACAATTTTTGTGCATGGAAGAGAATAACCTTAAACAAGTCCTGAGACCTAAAAATTAACCATACTGTGCTCAGCTGGGCATTCTCTAACCCCCAGCACAGATGCCAGAGGAGGAGCTGCCGCCCATCCTCACAGCCATTTATCTCCTGCTGGGGGAAAAGTGTAATGAAGGGTGAAATTTGGCTGAGTACAAAATTACCTGGATTAGTGATGGGATGGTGAGAGTGCATGTAAAATTCCTGTCTACCCAGAGGACATACTGTTCCTGCCCTCAGACTCTCCAGTGAACAAGAACAGTGTGTCCCTGAAGTGTCTCCTTGCTTTGTAAGAGATCCTGGTGTGGAATGAATGCTGCATCTTTGAAGAAATACCCTGGCAAACGTTATCAAAAGGGCAAGTTGTTGTGAAAAAAAAAAAAGACTCTAACAACAGACTCTTAATCTGTTTCCTTCTGCTTGGAAAGGGTTTGCCCTCCTCCACCTCCCAATCCACCAGGAAACCCCCTCTTTCCCCAGATGTCACACCTCCCCCATACACACAGTCATCCTGCTCACAGGAAGAAGAAAATCTGTGTGTATTTAGGCAGGTTGAAAGGGTTAAAGCTTGACAAGCCAGATCTCCATTTGTTTTTGTACTTACAATGAGTCCAAGGACTCCAGGAGGACCTGGGGCTCCCAGTTCTCCCTAAGAGGAAAGGCAAACCCACATGGTCACGGACACTTTATAGACAAGCACAGACTGAAAGGCAGCTCAGTGTTTCAAGGGCTTGAGGGAAGGGAAAAGACTGTCCCTCCCCTTTCCATCCCTCCTTTTAACCCCAGCCCCTTTCCCCACCAAAGCAATCCAGAGCTTCCATCTTTGGGAGTGCACTTGTGAGCACACCCTGGGAAGACACAGGCTGCTGGTTGTTGGGCAGTTATTCCCAGGGCTGACTCCCCTCCCAGGAGCAGGCTGGATGAAAGGAACATTTCACCCTGCAGGGACAGGTGGGAGCTGCCCCAGGTGAGATCCAGCCACTGGCAGGGAGAGGGACCAGAGCAGGGAGGGGACACGGGGAGAGCAGGGCTAAGGTGGGAAGGAGGAAAGCTGCTGCCTTAGTGTTGGGAAAGGTGAGGTTTTGGGAGTGGTTAAGTAAGAGTAAAACCCTGAGGCAAAGGAAGACCTGCATGAAAATGAACCTGGGTAGTTTTGGGAGAGGGTATGGAAGGTTCTGATGCTGGCAGATGGGTCCTGAAGTGAATTTGGCACCTTGGAGCTCATCATTCCAAGGGTCAGACTGCTGACAGGGCTCGTGGAGCTGCTTTGGCTTCTCAGCTTCGCCACAAACGTTCTCTGTGAGAGCTCTCCAAAGGCAGGCAGCAGCACTGGGGCTGCCTGATGGCACCTTCAAGTGCAGCACAGCAGGGAAGCTCTGCCAGACCCCCACAGCTCACCCATCCAGCTCCCTGAGCAGTTCGGCAGCCGTGGGGGGCTCAGCCTGTCCCCTGTCCTCCATCTCCAACGGGGCCTCTCTAAACAAGTGCATTGGAAATGCTGAACTTCCCGCCAGCTCAGACTGGCCCTGCTCTGGATCATGCTGGCTACTTTCTTTGACAGCCCTGCTCAGTTTATGGTGCACATCTGGTGGAGTCCCCTCCAGTGCAATATAGCTCCCCTTTTATGGAAAGATTTGCCTAGTGGAAGGAGGAAAGAGAAGGGGACGCAACGTGACTGAATGTGCTCAGGGCTCCTTGGGTAAAGGGTTATGTGTGTTTATTTTATGGGAAGTGGAGTAAAGGACTATTGGGCAAGCACACACACACAAAAAAGCGTTTCATAATCTCAACCAGCCTAAAATTGCTCTTTTTTTATGGCCAGTTCCTTTCCTGCATACTTGGGACATCTGTGCAGCAATTGTTCCTCATGGGTGGGATTTCTGTGTCCTCAGAGCTACTGTTATAAGGTCGGCTTCAAGCTTTTAGCAAGGCCTGGCATTACTGGCTCAGGAAGAAGAGGGAGTATCCCAGGAATGCTGAGTGCAGGAGCTGCACGGTGGCCTGGGTTTCCCAGGAAGCTCTGCAGGCTCCCAGGGTGGCTGGGCTGCAGGCTGTGTGCATGGTCAGCTCTTGGTCCCACCAGATCAGGAGGCACTTCCCAGATTCCTGACTCGTGTCACATCGATATTCCTCAAGAGAACGGCTGTGTGTGGAAATGCATGACCTCACAGCTAACAGAAGAGGATTTCCTCTTGGAAGAGGAGGGGGTGGACTCCCCTGAGAGATGGGGACAGGACTAGTTGTTAATTTGAGCCATTCCCTGGTCTAGGAAATGGAGGATTTACAAGTGGCCTTTCCTGGCTATCACTCCCTGACCTATGAGGGAAATCAGGCTCTAGTCTCCTTTTTTTCAGTGCATGAACCAGGCACTGGGACAAGAGAGAAGGAGATGAATCCACAGCCCTTTCCCACGTCTAATTCCCCTGATTAAGAGCTAATTGGAGTGGCTGAAGCACTGGGGGGAACATGGGATCTGGAATGGGATGGCTGAACAGTTCTCATCGAGCTGCTAGGAGGGAACAAGGTCCCTGGGGCTGGAGGAGCCTGTGCCGTGCCCGGAGGGGATGGAAAGGAGATCAGAGGCAGCCGGGCTCAGCCTTCCCCACCAAAGCAGGGATCAAACAGAGGATGTGGCAGCCTCTGACAGCTCAGCTGCACACCCCACCTACCCAACCTAGCATATTTGTGTGCTCCACAAACAGACTTTCTGGCATTTTTCTGCGTCTGTGACTCCACTCGTGACCCTGTGAACCTCCCTTTAAGTCAGCCCAAACAGTCTGTTTTCATTCTGCGATCGCCAAGGCACATTAATATTTAAGAGCTGTTGATAAGATGAAAGAGGAGCGATCCTTCTGGATGAATTCACGGGACATTTGCTGCTCTCCCAGGCTCTGGGAACTGCCATTCAGCTGACTGGCATTGAGAACATCTTCTGAATGGGGCTTAGACAACTTGCATAGTCAAAAATAAACAAAATGAATTATTTGCGGGGAAAAAAAAAAAATCTTCCTGTCCTCCAAGATTCCTGCTCTTCCTGGTGGGCTGGCTGGAAATAGCAGTACAGTCAGAAAGTTTTCTACTTTGGGACTACTGATTCCACTCTGACCCATGGCTTAAGTTGACTGAAGGATGGGAAGAGCCCTGCAGAAACATTTCTTGGGAACATCATTCTTTTGGTTCCCTGCATTTATGATTCTTGTGCTGAATTCCCACAAAGTCTGGAGATGTAGCTGAGCTTGGCTTGGAGATTGGAGTCGGTTGTGAAAATAACTTTTATGCTGCATATATGACGAATGGGAACTTGCAGGCACATGTGGAGTGGGTTACTTCACACAAATCATCCCGTCAAACCCCAGAGCAGCATGGTGATTATGTGTGAATAACCAAGGCAGCAGGAATTTCAAAGATGAATCAGTGCTGCTCACATGCTAATTCAGAGGGAACCAACAAAGTAATTCAGAAAATAATTTAGGATAATTAATACATCTAAGAACTTGCAAACCACGAGGATGTTCTGTGAGCAGAGGCAAACAGCACATCCCCACAAGAGCAGAGCAAATGAAACCTTATCAGCACCCAGCTGCTTAAATGACCTCTGTGACCATCCTGACCCAATTCCCAAGAGACACATCCCACTCTTAGGAAGCCAGCAGGGGTCAGATGAAGACTGAAGGGAGGCCAATTACTCAGGAGACTGGAGACTTACTCCCCATGCAGTCCCAGGGCTGGCTGAGGGATGGGGCAGGTAGCAGCTTGGGCCGTGGAGTCTGTCCCTCAGTGCTCCCAGACACCTCCCAGAGCAGGGAATCTGTGCCCTGGGGTATGGACAGCATGGTACAACACTGCCTACTCTGCCAGGGCAACATCCTTCCCCTTTTTCTCTTGATTTTCTCCTAGTCACACCTTCCAGATAAGACAGCACCTCTCAAGACTGAGGTGCAAGGAAGGCAAGAGATGGAGACAAAAAACTGATGGCAAATGACCCAACACACGAACCAAACACAGGAATTTTTTGCAAGGCAGGGATGTACATTTGTTTTTCAAAAGGGACAAAGCCAGCCAGCAGTGACACCAAGCTTAAAAGCTTCACTCAGCTCACAGTGCAGTGCAGTGTGCTGTCTACTGCAAAAAGAAAAAAAGGAAGGAGAATGTCATGAACTTACAGGGTTCCCATCGATGCCTGGAGGTCCCCGCTCTCCAAAATTGCCAGGAAAACCCTGGGAAGAGGAGGCAAACATGAATGTTAGTTATTGAGGCTCCCTGGTGTAGACAGTGAGTTACAAACCACTCCCCTTGCACCCTGTGCAGCACTTTGGAAAGCAGCAGAACACAGGGACATGTGGGACAACCAGCCTGCCTGTCCTCATCCAAACCACTCCTGCCACACCAGCACAGCTCCACAAGGCTAGAACCCCTGATTCATAAACAGCACTGCAGTGGATAGATTAAAAAATGGATTGTCAATCCGAATTATTCAGTGCTGTCTCCTGACAGGACCATTTGAGCAGCACCCCTCCTCTCAGGATAGCTGGAGAGCACAAAGGCTGCTGGAGCCCATGCAGATGCTGAATGGAGCAGATCCGAGATGCCTGGTGAATTCACTCCCTTGCAGCTTGCCAGGGGAGCAAACGCTTCCAAACTCATTACAGTCCCCACCCCAGAGCTGTGAAAGGCCATGTTTACTACATGAAAAAGTCACCACAAAAGGCGACTTCATCTCATTATATCCAAGTCTGGAAGACTTCAGACAGTTATAGGGAAGGGAGTGGAGGTACTGAGCCACAGCCAGAACGTGGTGGTGTGACACGTTCTCTCTCACTCTTGGACAAATCCTGTGCTCCTCTAAGCTCCCCCCAATTCCCTGCTACAACCAAATCCCAAAGCAGCTTTCTCTTCCCTCTCCTGCCATGCTCCATCTCCTGTAGGAAGAATTTGAGTCAAAGTGCTTTATCCCCTTCTCTGGCTCACCAGAAATACAAAGGACAACATGGGCATGTTCTGGAATATCTGAGAGCTTAAGAGACAGGGATGAAGCAGACAGGGAGAGTGATGCTCTCTTCTCCTGCCTGCTTCTCTTTATACTACAAACACTGGTTATCTGAGAAAAACAAATCTGAGGGAAGTGGAATGCAACAGCCGATGGTGACAACGTTTATCTGGAAACCCATCAGCAACAATGAAAACTGAAATGATCACAGGAGACAGAACAGGAAAACGACACTGGGAAACTGCCATCCAAGACCTCCCTTGACCTTTGAGGGCTTACAACTCCTGGTGAACAGAAAAGGTAAAAAGTTACTTGGTAAAATCTAAGGTGAGAGATGGGAGACTTGTTTATGTCAACAAAAATTCTGCCACTGACCTCAGAGTCAGCATTTCAGCTCTTCTGTACCAATTCCCTCCAGCACGAAGGACTGAACCGACATGAGCTATTGCTTGCTTGGATTCAACACTTCTATTTTGTGGGAATCACTGCGAATAGGAAACTTGTCTGCCTTTCTCCAGCTAGGCACTGCATCCCTGAGGCCTGTGCACATGCCAAGAAGCTGTGGTAAGCAACCACTGGAAACAGCCTTCTGCCATCTAGAGACAAAGATGTCAAATATAACAAGAAGGCGGGGGGGGCTACAATTTTCTTTAATGAAAAAAAGGGGAAAAATAACTCTGCTACATGCTGAATCAATCAGATCAGAAGAGAGATGTGCAGGGAAAACTCATTGCTCAGGCAAGACCAAAATAAAAAAAAAAAAAAGAAGATTGCCAGAATATTTTGCTGTTTACAATCATGTGGCTTGCCAAGGAAAATATGAGTGTGCATAGACTGATACCGTGCTTACACTGCTGCAGATTTCAGCCACAGCCTTCAGCATTCCCCAGCTGCATCCTTCCTTCCTCAGAGGGCAGAGCTGGGCATGGAGTGACCCAGGGATGCCACTGAGCAGCAGTCCGGCCCCGTGGCTGCTGAGGTGTCTGCTATGGAGCTGAGCTCTTGCCAACACGGGGAGATTTTACTACTCTGAATGCTACAACGAAAACAATATTGCTACAGCAGCATAATATCAGCTAGGGGAATGCCTGCACCAGACTAAAACACCATTGTCTGAATTTGGTTTAAAACTGTTGCAATGAGACATAAACAATGTGCTCCTGTGCCAGAATAAAAGAGCCCAGATAAGGAACTATTTAAGTGCATATGTTTCACACATGTGTTTCACTCTTTTTTTTATGTCTCAGTTTTCTAGCATTAACCTTTCTGCTTAAAGACAGGAAATTTGAGGCACTTGGTGATAGAATTTATAGAAGTCTAGCTTTTACACAGGTTTTCTAGCACTAGATCTCCAAATATCTAGAAAACCAGATTATTCCTGTGTTTGGAGGTGGAGCTGAGCACCTGAGGTCACTTGGCCAATACCACCCAGCAAGGCAGAGATTCAGCAATAAAACCTGTTCACAACGTGCTGTGACTGCCCATGGAGGCCAGGGTTCTGCCAGTCCTCAAGATGGGATGGAGAAGGGTCAAAGTGGGAGGAAGCTGAGCAGAAAAGCAGAACAGACCCAGGACAACACTCAGCACCAAAGCCCCATCCTTGCCAACACCTTTTTTGTCCTTAACACACCATCTGCACCGCTGGCACAAGCAACCCCCAGCCCCAGCTCACCCAGCCAGGGTGGTGGGTGGTCCCCTGGTACTTTTTGGCCCAAGCCGTAAAACAAACCCAGAGGAGGAGACAAATGGAAAGGGCAGCTTCAATTCAACTAACCCCAGGCACCCTAGCCCAGAAGTGGGGCTAAGCACAGAAGCACAGGTTTTGCACATTAAAAGAGGCTAAGGCTGGTGGCTGTGGCATGGAGAAGGGTATTTCACCATCCATACAGTCTGCAAAGACCCAAACCAGGTTGTGAAAGCTATCCCAGCACAGCAGGAAACAATCAATCTTTTAAGCCCCTAATGAAAAAGAAAGCACTTTGTTTCCATGGGGTAAGCAGTAGCAGTTTAAACCACAATAACAGTTCCAGTGACCACAGTGTCCTAATTTATTGGATCTCACACGTCTGTAAAAGCTATTTTTTTGGTGCCTCTCCTGCTTGAGCCTAAAGGAGAGAGAGATGCTCCCCAGGAACAGAACTAGCACTGTTGAACTAAAACAAGCAGCCCAGAAGTTACAAGCAGACTTTGTTATCCCACTGGTTTCATTCTCCCAAGCAGTGACACCTCTGCTCTCCCATGCACTGCTCCCAGAGCCTGAGCAGTCCAGACTGGAGGAGAACACATGGGGCAGGAAGCTCATTTTATGGTGCTGGCACACAGGCAGCTCACAACTGGCAGCCCATTACAGGAGACTTTTGAAACAGGTTAAAGAATCCAGCAGATCCAGAGTCTCCTGCGAGTGCAGAGCGAGTTTTGGTACAGAAAATCCATATTTTTTCAGGGTGTTTTTTAAAGGAAAACTAGTCCCTGGAAATTATGCTTAAGAATTAGGACAGCAAAGGAAAACACCCTAGTGAAAAATACAGAGCCACGCATCCTGCCCGCTCTGTGGGAGGGATGGGATGCACAGAAAAGGACCAGGACAGGGGAAGGAATGGCAAATGGCAGCAGAACTGGGAAGAAAATGCTCGACTAACAAGTTGTGCTGGCCAAGAGCCGGCGGGGTGCTCCTCCACAGCGCTGCAGTCAGGTATGACAAAGCTGTTGGCTTTATCTCACAGCTGGGAAATTCGGAGAGGAGGTGGGGGAAAATGTCCAGCTGAATGGATTTCACATTGTCTGAAGGAGAAGTTCAATGAAAGAAGCAAGAGCTTGCCTGGGGAGGAGCTGGAGAGAGAGCACACAGGCAGATGTTTGCACTAACAGGACCCGGGTGCTCCTGAGCTCCCCTGTCCCCAAAACAAGCGGAGCTTTACGGGGCTTGCACAACTTGTCCTCGCTGCACTCGGTGAACTGAGACACAGAGAGATACAAACTGATTTATCCCAGGTTACACTGGAAAGTCTGAAGCTGAAGCAGTAACAAAGTCTCTATCTTTGAGATGTTCCAAGAGCGCCTTAATTCCTTTTCATCCCCACTGCCTGCAAAGGGCATCCTTTCATACACCAGGGGACTCCTGCTGAGAACAACCAGACCCCGACAGACCCTGGAACCAGCTCCTCCTGCTCCAGGGGATTACATCCCCCTCCACCTCCCCTTCCTTCCCTCCTCAGCTTAAAGCAAACAGAGCAGCCTGCCCTTTCTGCTGGCTGCTGCCAGCCAGGGCGCTGCTCCTGCTCGGGGCAGACACCTCTGCTCCTTGTCCCTTGTCGCAGCTGTCCCCAGCAAGCAGGGGCTGGTGGCACACGCGGTGTCCTTTGCTCCCCCAAAGTCCTTTCAGGTGTTCACGTGTGGGTGGGTGTGTTGTATGTACACAACATCTGATTCAGTTTAAAGCACTTTCCCTGCAGGAGTAAGGGAGGCAGTCTGGCAGCTGCTGCTCCGAAGAATCCTGGCAGGCCTTCATGCCAACAGAATCGTTCTCCAAAAATAGGATTTTATTTTCCTGTTGGCTGAAGGTGAAGCTGCTCAAACCAACCAGCCCTCCTGTCTTGTCTGCAAAAGACTCTATTTGCCAGTTGGCTCCAGCCAGGTGAATTGCTGCCCAGGAGCCTCCCCAGGGATGGAACTTGCAAGTCAAACAATTTAAGTAAGGAAAAAGAAAAAAAAAAAGGTGGTGGAGAAGCAGGGCTGAGGGTGAGAGAAAGCCTTCACTGGAAAAAAAGAAGGAGAATAAAACAAACAAGTGTAGCTTATGTTGGCAGCTCACACCTCTGAGAGAATTCCTGGTGTGGGGAGCAGACTGAGCCCCTCCACAGGTGGGCAGGGGGTGGCTCAGCCCCAGCAGGAGTCACCCCAAAGGGAGCCTGGCAGATCCTGTGCTCCTGCTGTGCCTCCCACAGCTGTAACCCAGCACAGGGACCTCTGCCTTCCCCTGGCTCTGGGCAGCTTTGATCCCTGCAAAGAGGGACGTGCCACCCCTGGCTGGGGATGGATGGGGCTCCTGCTGCAGCTCTGCTCCTCTGCCACCTAAAGGAAGCTTTGCTCTCTCCCCCAGGGGACTTCACAGCTCTGTGTCACCTCTTGGGACAAAGATTTCAGGGCGTTTTTAAACATAACTATCCCTCCAGCTGTGGGAGTAGAGCAGGAGCAACACAAGAAAAATTTCCTGAAGCCCCTCCAGCCAAACATCACTCAAGTGAAACGCCAGCCCCTCCACACTCCTGCTCTCTTCCTTTTCCACTGGTACAGGATCTTTCCCCATCTGCAGAGGTCTAACCAAGTTGCCATTGCACAGACATGTTGGCCTAATGCCAGAGAGCTCTGAGCCTGCCACGGCTCCTCCTTATCTAAGACCAACATTTCAAATCCAGCAGCCTCCTGTTCAAGAAAGTCAAGCTTTAGGGGTCAAAATGCTTTCTGACTCATAGGTGACAATTGCATTATTCTCCCCTATAATTTCTAATGAGAATAATTTTTGAGATTTGATTTGTGAATGAGCTTTTCCCTGAGGAATTAAAGATGCCTGGAAGACCTTGGTTCAATTCCTCATGAGATTTCTGAATGATGATGGACAAGTGACTTAGGAGTATTCTTGGAAAAAAAATATCTTTGAGATTGTTTCTCTTCTTTCAGTGGAAGTTTTAGCTCTTGGCACCTTTCAAATTCTTTTCCCTTTGTTTTCAGTACTTTGTTTTATCCAATCTTAAAAAATTATATAAATACTGATAGTGTCCACCTCGCTGGGTTATTTGGATGGTGTAATCATGGACATTGGAAGATGTGAGAAGTAACCATGCAAGTACCTCAGCACAGAGATTTGGGAAACTCCAGACATGTGGAACACAGCTCAGGCCAAAAAGAGATGGTGACATTTGCTCTGGGCTCATGCCTGCATTTCAGAGTGGTGAACCAGGCCAAGAGGGGTGGAGAGACCAGAGCAGCAGCTCAGCTTCAGTGTCCAACTTCAGCATTAAAAAAAGTCAGTGATTGCTCAAGCCACATCTATTTTAAAAATTCAGGTTAATAAAGCAAAAAAACAGCAAAGAATTTACTTAAATGGCTAACAGGAAACATCTGATCCATGGGCTAAAACTCTCTCATTAAAAGAGGAGCTTTGTTCATGGCTAGTTTTCAGGATCTCCACTGCACTTTTCATGCAAACAGAATGATTAAAAGCATATTATGTTTTTAAATTAATCAGTTCCTGAAAAAGGCACAAACATTTTGGTGCTATGCTGGGGTACTGGCACAAGACAGCACTAGCCAAGCCCTGTCCATCAGCTCCTGCAGACCATTTGTGCTCCTTCCTGCAGTTCATCTTGTGGATTTACCTATACACAAGGTATTCAGCCCATACATTTCTCCACTGGCTTTAGCTGGCCACATCTGCCAGCACTATGGAATGCTGTTACCAGTTTCCCAAATCTCAGCTCATGTGGTGCAGGAGACTCTTGGCTCACTCCAAATGCAAGGAAGGGTCTCAGCTGCATCCAAAGCAGAGGAAAGACTGGAGCAAGAGAGGAGATGTTTATGATCTTAGTCCCTACAGAGAGAAGCAGCAGTTCTTTAGTCAGTGGTGTGTGGTTATGCCAGCCTCTCCAGACACACGGCAGAGCTTGTCTCCCCCCTGTCTGCACGGACAGCTGAGCCTGTGTGCCTTGGCAAAGCCCCACGCTCTGACATTCAGGATGGATCTATCTGAGCCCTCCATCTAAAGCCTGGGGGAGGCTCCAAAGTGGAACCTTCCTGACCCAAAGCCCTGCTTTTGGCTATGCAGGGTTTCCCATGAGGCAATTGATGCAAGAGCCTGCCCGTGCTGCTGAGGAGGGCAGGGGTATCACATCACCTTCTGACAGTTTATCAGATGAAGAAAAAAACCAATATATTGCAACTTGGTGTTCACTGGAGGCAGGGGTTAATGCAGGATAAGTCACCACAGAAGAAGACAGCACACATGAAAAACAGCCTGGTGAGAAGGTGCCACCGTGTCACAAGCTGAGAGCTGGAGGGGGAGATCCTGCCTGGTCAACTCCTGGGAAATGGACACCAGCTCCAGCAGCCTGGCACTGCACTGGTGCTCCCAGCAAACCCTGAGGTTGTTCCAGTGGCTGCCAGGTCACTGCTGGGCCTCAGGCCGGGGGTGACAGAGGGGAGGGACCCCACTGCACTCACTCACATGCTGGTCCCTATTACTTCAGATCCATGTGCTGTTTTATGGCACCTCTTCCCTGACACATGAGCTGTCATCTTTGGCATTTCCACACTGAGCTTCAGCTGCTGAGCTCAAAGGAGAGCTCTCCAAAGACAGTGTCTGTCAAAGACAGTGTGTTATCCCTGGTTTGCACAGAGCTGGAAGAGCCAAGCAGGTCGTGTGACACTGTGTGTCATGGAGAGAAACCAGAATGAGCACGGAGATGGGCAAGGAAGCAGAAATTTCTGCTCGTGGTGTTAATGGCTTGCTTGTGCTGCTGTTACCAAATCCTTCCAGCCCTGGGGATGGTCCTGTGCTGTTCTGTGGACCCTTTGGGCTTTTCTTTCACGAGGTGTTTTCATGGTACCTGACACAGTGAGGCTCCAAGCATGGGACCAGCAGCACCACCAGGTTCTTAGAAAAATGTAAGGAAACCTCAGTTGTGTTTAACCGACTTGTGAATAGACCTCAGATGAACCTCAAAATTACAAAGTATGTCTTTGAATTAAATTTCTCCTCCTTCTTTTCTATCTCTTTTAACAGAGCACTACTAACAAAACAGATTGTAAGCAAAAAGTCATAGATATAAATAGCACAGCTGGTGTAGTACTGACACTCTATGTGAAAAACAGACATATAAGCACACATCAAAACCAGTGATGAATCAAAATAGAGCTCAAAGCTCTTTGGATATATTTCCTGAAATTTTGCCTTTAAGTCTTTTCCTCTAGCAGAGCTTAAGAACTTCTGAAAATATTCCACTCTATTTGAAGTTTAATACAATCTGTAGTGCAGGCACTTCTGATTGTGGCTAACCATCTCCCTCAGCAGAAGAACAGCTTGGTGTTCCTCGAGCTAGTTCTATCTCCTACTCTTCCTATGAGTCATTTCCTACAGTGGCAGCACAGCTCCTTCCTAAAGATGAACCAGGACTGACACTTTGCCTCTGCATGGCAGGACAAGCTCTCAACAGCTTCTCTCACTCCTTCCCCCAGCACCCCTGATGGGGTCTTGTTTTTATTTTTATTTTTCCCTGTTGCTCAACTGAACACCATAAAAAGTCTTTTTTTTTTCAGCCACTGCACTGGCAAGACTGAAGGTTTAAGCAAGCAGCTGCATCAGCTCCAGCCCCCAGCCCACCTCTAAAGCAGGCAGATCCAGAGACGTACAGACTCCTGCTATTTCAGCCTCCTTCGTGCCCTGGACTCCAACATAACTCTGCCCCCAGAGCTCTCCCAGCCCTCTCCTTCTCCAGACCCATATGCTGGGATGCACTGGCCTCCTGAATCCCTGATATGGGGCAGGGAGAGCAGGGAGGGAGGTGGAGTCAGTTCTTTCCACGACAGACTCACCATGTCCCTCGCAGCTCTGCAAAACCTAACTTCCCTGGAAGGATTTCAAGATCTGACTCATGTCCAGTTCCTCTATTTTAATCATTCCCTCTTACATCATTCTCAGAGGCCCACGGTGTCACATGCAACCTCCCCCAGCCCCCACTGATCCACTGCCAGCTCTCATCCCAAACAAAGCTAGGTACAGAGATGTGTGATACCAGCTCCCTTCCTCCTCTCCAGACCGTTCTAAGAAGGGCTTCCAAGGGCTCGCCCCTGCAATGATAACACGGAGATAGCAGAGGAACAACAGCCACACCAGCAAATCTAAGGGTGCAGGGATGGGAGAGACCAGAGAAATCCCAGAAGGCTCATGAAACCCCAAAGCAGCTGGGAGGCAGCACTGGCCAGGAGATAAGTGTTGGGAAGAGAATCAGGTCAGCTGGTTCCTGCTTTCCATTCCTCCCAGAGACTTCCTGAATAACTGTGCATGTCACTTAATCTTTCTGTTCACGCTTGGAAGTTCAAATCGTCAGCACCGGTCCATTCAAGATTTCCTATTAAACTTGATATCATAAAACAGGGATGGAGCCAAAACTCTCTGAAGGAGCCAAGCAGAACAAAGGTGCTCATGCATAGCCATTTAATCCCTTCCCTAGCTCCCAGCCTAAATGCTTCCATGGCTGAGAGATTCCCTGCTGATCTCAGGGGAGCCCCTTGCTTGTAGCAGTGACCGCCAGACCGAAGCCCTTGCCTGGAAGATTACAAATCCTGGCCAACCAACAGCTGGAAGGCTTTGAGCCTGCAGCGTGCTCTGTGCAGGGAGAGCAGAGAGCAGAGCCCCTGCACCTAACAACAGTTGCTGTGTTTGTTTTGCCCTGGCCAGTGAGTCATGGTTACACCACGGGCTCTGCACTTATTCATCTCAGGGGTTTCTGGTGCAACCAGCAGCTTGCAAAAGGTCTGGTATAGATTTCCAGTACCCCTCCAAAAAATCTGCTGGACTACTCCCCATCTCAGGGAAAGGACAGGCAGGATGGACACAGCACTGCTGAGGTGCCTGCATGGCTTTTGCAGAGGGAACAGCAGCGAGGCGGGAGTGGGACTCCTGGGTGGGCGAGCTCCAAGCAAGGGGGCATGGGGAAAGCACTGGAATTTTCCGTGTGTGAGTGAGGGAACATTTTGCAAGAAGCCTGTGAGTGCAATGATGTCCAGAGGTCAACGAAACTCAGGCTAACATGAAGGACAAGGTATAAAAGCAGTGAGACATAACAGAGCTCCAACATGCCTGAGCTCTCTGCTGGTACCCGGAGCAAAAAGCTTTATCCAGCTTCCTAAAGGAGGCATACAGAACTGCTTGGAAGAAGGTTCATGGGGTAAAGTCTTTCCTCTCTGTCCTTTCCCTGTTTCCTCTGCTCATTTCAGTATTTTTCCCACTTGCTCTTGCTTTTTGCTACAGTCAGCACAGCCCCTCTTGTACTTCTACACAGCTCTCACAGTTGTCTTCAGCCCTGCTTGCAAACACCTCTTCCTCCTGGCCGAGCTCTCACGTCTACCTGGTGTCTCCTTGCTCCTCAAACACATCTTCCCCAATCTGTTACACCACCAAGGACACTAAAAGGTTTCTATACAAAACCACACCTGCATTACACAAACCAGGATGGGACAAGGGTTGGAGAGAGACCCAGAGAGGATAATGTGATGGAATGGGTGGGAGCACAAAGCAGGAGATGGAACAGAGCCAGTGCAGACACTGCAATCATGGCTGGGAATTAAAAAGAATCTAGGGAAGTGATTGGCCAGAGGTAGGACAGGAGGGAAGATGTAGAAGAAAATCTGAGAAGTGTAAGATCCAAGGGAGAATGGGAAAAGAGCACTAATGCCTGTGAATTGAGCAGAGCATGGAAAAAAGGAAGAGACCAATGTCTCTGCCTAGGGTTTTCTTCCTGCTTGAGAAGACAGACATGGGAAGGTTTGCTTGCAGATATGAAGGGACCCAGCCAAAAGCCAAATGTCTTGTTTCCAGTTTCATTCAACAAGGTCTGCATAATAGACGAGGAAAAACTTTACCGGCCTACCCATCTTGCCCCTCTTCCCAGGAACTCCAGGGATCCCCTGCAAGGAAAAAAGAGAGAGAAAAAAAAAAAAAAAAGAAGTTCTGGTTGAGAAATCAAACAGCCAACAACACAAAGCAAAATGAGAAGAGAAAGGAGAACGCAAAACAGGCTAATGACTGTGGCATTGTTTGGGAATCAAAACGTCAGCTACTTGCAGTGGGCTGGGAGAGCAGAAGACAATTAACCTTCAGCCATTAACGCGGGGCTCCGAGGACACGCGCAGGCAGCATCCCCAGGCTGGGCTGTGCTTAGCAGGAGCAGTCATTAAGCTACTGGTCTGGAACTGAATGAGGGCCACCACCGAGGCACTCGCTGCAGAGCTCGTGTTTATGTTTCTTATTTAGTTATACAAGCATTAAATCAGCGTGGCCAGAGCCCCTCCCAGGCAGGCACACTCCCACATGGGCCCCGGGCTTCTCTGCTTTCTGGAGCTTGCATTTGAGGGAGGAAAAGCTGGGATCAGTGTTCATATTCCAGTCACCTTTTTAGGAGCTCTTGTAGTGGGGAGAAGGGGGTCCTTGCATGGAAGAGATCGGGCAGGTGGGAGGATGTGGAGATGGAGAGTGGAAAAGCAAGGGATGACCTGCAAAGTTCCAAAAACTTGGGCTGGGGGAAGGCACGATGAAAAGGATGGGAGGAAGGGAAGACACAGCCATAGCTGCCCACTCACAGCCCCGTGCTTGACTGCCCAGCTCAATGCAACTGGCAATAAAGCCATTTTCAGAAAGGCCAGCACTGTCCCTTCCCAGAGCCAGGTTCTTTCCAAACATCTCCAGTCAGACTCACAAAATGCTGAGGCAGGGAGGCGATTCCTGAGGGAGCAGGGAACCTCCATGTACATTCTCCTCACCCTGCCCCACCTCAGGGGAGAGGGAAGGCAGGTTTTTAAGTGAAGGAGAATACAGAAAAATTCCTCTGTAGTCAACAGTAAGGTCTGATGGCCCTGCCTGAAGCCTGGGTTCTCCTCAGCTGAGCATCAGCATTATACAGAGACACAGGTCTTCATTCAAGGGTAGGAAGAGACTAAGGAAGGGATAGTTAAGCATTAGGCATGCTTGCCTCCTTCCTCAGGAACTAGGAATAGAGAAGATTACATCAGGCTCTGAAGAACTGCATTCAACCAACACACCAAAGTTTTCTTCACAAAATACTCACTCGTTCTCCATCAGCCCCTGGTAGCCCAAACAATCCTGGGAGACCAATATACCCCTAAAGAAAAGAGGAAACAAGCAGTCAAATACATTTCTCCATTAGCATCCAGTCAGTCTGTGTTTCCTGAAGGGCAGAGCAAGCTCCAGCGTTGATCAGTGGCTGCCGTGATGAAATAAACCTTGAGGCAAGTGTATATGCCCATGGACTGCATGGTGCTGGCTTCCACGATGTAGTCCAAGGGCACATACCCTCACACCAGGGATCAGGAGGGCTCCAGGCAGGAAGAGGACAGCCAGAAGAATCCTTACCTGGGCTGGCTCTAAGTGTACCTGAGGGAAATGGAGCTTGGTTCCAGGTTAGCAAAAGTAATCCACAGACCTACACCTCCTTTCATCTCTTGCTTTTTGCTTTTGACACTCATTTCCAGCTGTCCTGTCATACCAAGCCCTTTCTGCTTGTCCTCTGTCACCTGGTGGTCACACACCGAGCCAAGCCCCCCTTTTCCTGGCACCAGGGCTGCCACCACCCTGCACTTAGTCCTGGCTCTGCCAAAGCCCGTCCCTGCACCACCAAGACCTGGTGACATCAGACCTTCATCACCCCAAGCACTGAAGGCCCTGCATGGGCTGGCAGAGGCTGAACCTGACATTCCAGGCTCGGGCATCGATGCAAGGCTCAGCTTGCCCACCCACACAATAGGGAAACCACCTTTGCACCAACACATTTCACATAAAACCCACTCAGAGTTTGTCAGAAACATTGTGTTTCCAGGTTTCTCTGTGGCCTTGGGGTCCTGCTGAGACAAGACAAGCTGCAGTGTTTGCCTTCCCCTGCCACAATGGCAGCCTTGTGTTTAATCCCTTTGCTCAGCAGCCTGGACAAAGTTACCTTGTGTGCTGGGCCCCTGCAAAGCCCCGGCTGGTGCCAAACACTCCAAATCCAGAGGAAGTGAATTTCAGCAGGGAGCCCCCTCCGTGGCACCTCACTGTTACAGGAGCCAAGTGCTAACACTGCTTTTCTCTCATCTTTCTTTCTCCATCATTGCTAAATCTCTATCTGCCAGCCCCACCGAGCTTTTTCACCAGTCCATCGCTCCCTGTGGGTTGTGTTTCCTTTAGGGACAACACCTAGCTGGGAAATAATGCTACATTAAAATGATCCTGTCTGCCTTTGCCTCCTGAATCCTAAAAGAGACCATATAACTCCAAAACTTTTCCTGGAGAAGGAAAAGTAGAGGTGGAGGATGAAGAAGAGTCCAGAGCTGGCTCCCTTAAACCAAAAAATTTTACCTTAGCACCCAACTCTGGTTGACTGTGGTTGAACTGAGAAAGGGCTGCCTTGGGTATTTATAAATATTTCAGTCCTCACCCCTCAGGGGTGCAAAATGGAGAATAACTTCCAGATCCTACATTCTGCACATTTACCACCCAATAATTACACAAGGTCCTGGTTAGAGCAGGGAAAGAGATGCCCCAGGGAAAACTTAAGCCCTTGCAGAAGCGGGTGAGCATGCTGTGCTCTCAGATTTTCCTCTCTCCTGCAGGAACTGAACGTGCCCTCTCCCTTCCCAGCTCAGGAATACTGCTAGCTACAGGGTCAGCATTTGTTTATTCCTTGCAGTTTTCCTAGTGATGAAAGCCAGCTGCTAGAATTTACTGCATATAGAGAAAGTATCACATGTTAGAGAAATGGGGATTTATTGGCTTAGAATCACGTTGTGAATTTATAATTGCAGGAAAAGAACAAAATGTGATTAACAAGAGCCTTAAGTAGTAATAAAAAAAGAATCCTTTGCAGTGAGAATAGAACCCCAGCAATTATTTTTGGTGAGCAAAACCAGACAGGATGGAGATATTGTTTGTGTTTGCACATGGCTTCAAGATGCTGGTTTGCTGTTGTGCATAATGATATAAATCACTCCCAAACCAGACCAGTACCCAAATGAGCCCATATTCAGCATGGTCAAAGACCACTGAACCACACTGATTGAAACTAAAGAGGCCTTTGGGACATGGGGCTTGCAGGCTTTGATAGGAATTTGTCAGCCATTCTTTCCTCTCCTGCAATGTGAGCTCTGGAGGGTCTGACTTTATCATCAGCACTACTGGGGAACTTTGATCATGGTACATTCCATGTTTAATTTAAAAAACCTAACTTCAATAAACAAGTGGTGCACAGTTCAAATCCCCCAAACCCAACAAATTAAAGCAACTGGCTTCAGAATTGCAAAATCAAGCCTAAAGTTTCTTGAGAAGCCTTTGATAAAAACAAGCAGAGAAAAGGCAAATGAAAAGTTGCTTACCCGAGTGCCTTTTGGGCCAGATTCCCCTATGGGGCCAGGTAAACCCTAGAACAGAAGGGAAAAAACAAAGACAAATGTGGACAAGCTTTAACTTAAAATAACAAGCAGTGCCAACCCCCCAAGCACCATCCCTGCATGGTTCTGCTTTAAGTGCTTCTTAAAGCTCTCAAAGCTTTAAGTGCTGCATGGTTCTGCTTTAAGGTTTTGCTTTAACCGTCCAAGAAGTTTCAACAAAGGAGAAAAAAAAAAAAAATCAAAATGATACAAATAACAGATCTGCCATTGCTGAGGAGCTGGGATTGACAGAACCTGAGACTGCTGCACACAGTGAGCCTTCCCTGGGGCTGAAGCAGAGATTTCTGATGATAAAGACCACAGGGGCTGGTGCAGTGGGGTGCCCAGGGGTTGTGTTACACTTGGGATGTGAGGCACAGTGATGCTCTGTGCCCAACAGCTCTCCATTCATCTTCCTGCCTAAGCAAACACATGCATAGCAAATGTATTCCAGTACCTGCTTAGGGAGCACTGATGCAGTGAGAAATTTCTACAGCTCAGAAAGTCACTTAGCAGTGCAGGAACTATGATATCTCTAACCCTTTGCAGCATCAGCTATGGAAAGAATTGAAAATTCATTCCCTGTTCTAATTCTATACCTGATGCTGCTCACTCAAAATACTGCCAAGAAGAAAAGTGTAGAAATGCAAAATACATTTTCATGTTTATTGCCTTCTAGCAAGTTTACAGATCAAGTTTTTTTTCTAGCTCCAAATTTTGATGAGATTTTCTGTGAGAAAAAAAAAAAAGGGCTAAGTCCATATTTTCTTCAGCTGGCAGCACTGCAGGCTCAGCCTGGGATGTGAAAGTCGGGTTGTGCTCTTTCCTGGCTCCTGCATCATTGCCAAAGATTTCAGGCATCAGGGTGAAGTTACAATCCTGCCTGTGATGCACAAACCAAACCCCAGCCAAGCACTCTCTCCCATGGCTGCAGAGCCAGCACAGCTGACAGGAGTAACAAGTAGTAAAATCTCTGTAAAGTAAACAGCTCTGATGCAGGATACACACAACATTCAGATAGGCTGGAAAAAGCTGCCTTAAAAAAATAAAGAAGTCACTTTCCTGACCCAAACCACATTTTTAAGAAGGCAGATTTGTTCTTTGAATGTCAAGGCACAGATTTCATCCTGCTTATCTGATGGGCTGAACTGCTGAACAGCATTCATTAACCTTGTATGTCCAAAATCTCTTGGACCTCTTCTTATTAGTCATCTAACACACATTCACACCTAGGAGACTCTTTGGCATGCTCAGCTCTAAGAGCCTTTCAGAGTATGAATGGAGCATTTAGTCAGGTGCATAAAGCTCCCATCCAGCTCTGCCATCTGCACTCTCCTGTGTGCTAAGCAAGGTATCAGCTGAATTTTCAATTTAAAATGGGTCATGCATTATTGACAGTCTGAGGCAGAGAGATGCAGACTTGTTCTGCAGGTCTAGTTGACATTTCATCCAATAACCTACACACCTGCATAAAAAATTCACATCCAAGCTCATGGTAAGTCTGAAACTCAGGACAGAGCATTTGGGATCTTTGACATCTGCCTGGTGTCTTGGCTTACAGATAAATGTGGCAGAATCCCACATTGAACGTGTCAATTTCAGAAAACCCCGACAAACTCACTTCACCACAAAATGTTATAGGGCTGGATGTTCTTCCCTCCAAGAGATTCCATTCTTTAGGGTCTTAGAAATTCTCCTCTTTCCTTTACACTATTCAGCACCTTACTTCAGTTAGACAACAAAGTGATCTTGATCCATTACCCAATGCTCCTCCATTCCTAAAGCTGTCTTTGTGTAATTTTTTTCAGCATGAGAACAATGACTTGATTGTCTTTCATCATCTTTTTTGCAGCTGCAACTATGATATATATATATATATTATTTTTTTTACAGTTCATGCATAACATTGGGTATGTATATATAGGTTTATGCCAGTGCATTTTACTAGGGAGAATTCTCCTAAATCTCCTCCTCCAATAATAAATACATCTTTTTCCATCCCAGGTTTCTAATTTATCCAGCATTAGATGTCAAATATGCCCAGAAAAGAAGTTTTAGCAGCTTGCACGTGTCTTTCTCTGCTCTGCTGTTCTGTTTTTCTCCCTGTTGTTATACTGAAGAAAAATCTGTCATAATTTGCTGTAGAAATTCAGGTTTTATCTATCATAGGCACAAAATACTTTCTAACATCATTTCAGAGTTGAAAGACTGTGCTATTGGTACAACATCTTGAGGAGGAAAGAAGGAAAACGTTCAGAAATCAAATATACCAACATTTTCTAGAGGGCTGCACTGTCCTTAGTGGGACATGTCTTTAGCTACCTGCACACCCAAATCCCTACTCTGTGCACAGCACGATGAGATTTACTGCACCTGCCTGCCAGGATAACCTTTGGCACCTGGACTTCCAGCTGGTCCTCGTTCACCCTTTGGAGAGAAAAAAAGAAAAGGCACAAAAAATCAGGTGAATGTCCCATTTGGGAAGTGTTTTTAGCTGAATCATTGTGGAATGGATGAACGTTCCATTGATAATGGATTAACTGATGCACATCTATTGAGAGGAAAACAGTATTAAGGGTAGATAATGAAGTTAATTAATGAGGGGGGAAAAAACACACAGAAGCCAAGTCAACAGGATCCATGCACTGAGCAAGTGCTGCTGTTTCTCCTCCCTTCGTTTGGGAAAAGCAGCAGAGATTCTGGAACAAGGACACTAAGAGAAGGTGTAAGGCTGCATCTATATCTGGCATATGGAACCGTTTTGCTGGTGGGAAAGCACTGCCAAAATTCTTCAAAACTAAATGGATTCATGTATAATATCCTTTAACATCGTTGCTAACAGGGCCTGCTATTCATTGCCTTTTTTTTTTTTTTTTTTTTTTTTTACTGCATTGCAAACATCAAACTTAACCAAATAGAGAGGGGGGAGACAAGGGGAGGGAGAAACGGGCTTTGGGAAAGGAATCACATATATTCAACACAGTGTGGTTAGTAAAGCCCAGGTGAAATTAATGTAAAAAGACAAATAAAGGGGGAGGATGGCGAGCTGGTTTTTCTTCCCACAAGTAAACTTAGCGTGGCTGAGCAGTAAAAATTAGAAATTAAATTTAGAAACTGCAAGGCAATCTCCTCTCACCAGGCCATGGATGCTGGGTCCGTGTGTGTGCTCAGGAAGGAGCAGGCTGCACCAGAGCCAAGCCAGCATCACAGCCAGCAAATCCATCCCTCCTTAAAGCTCCCCTGCTGGGAAGTGGGAAAACTCACCTGGTCTCCAGGGTGACCTAGTGGTCCAGGGTAGCCTTTATATCCCTGTCAAAAGAGGATGGGAGAGATGAATACTTAGAAACAAAAATACAGCAAAATAATCTGGGTTTGGTTTCTATTTCTCTTTGCAGGTGGCACTGAAGTTCTGAGGAGAATTAAGATTTTAGACAGCATTACACAATCATGAAAACTTTCCTCAAGCTGTTTTGTGCTTGCACCACCCACACCTGCTGATGTGCTGTGGTGTGGGGTGGTACAGGCTCAGAAGGAATGAATATCTCCATGGACACATTTGGAGTGGTCTCCACGCTCAGATCTATTTGTAATCTACACCTTGAGCAAGGCTGCCCTTAATCCTCAGGAAACCACAGGCCCACAGAATGAAATGTTGGCTTTGGGCACACTGGGGACTACAGCAACATGAGCCACTTGTGTTTCAGAGCTCTTAATTTTTAGAGTTTGAAATGCCACTGGAAACACCAAAACAACCATTTACTGCCACAGGAAACTTCAATTTTTCTACTTTGAACTTGTCCAGTTGCCAGCTTTTCTAATCTAATTATTACAAGATCCACAGTTCTTCATTATGAAGCTATTAAAAATGGTGAGCAAGCTGCCTCTCAACCTGCTCTTTCTGCTGAATTAATTAGAATTAGTTTCTTAATCCACCTTGCTTACTGGCAAGTGTTTCAGGCTTCAAATCATTCTCACAGGTCTTTCATAATCCTGCTTCAGTTCGTCAGTATTTCATTTTTTTGGGGGATGCAGACACTGGCCAGGACAAGGGCAGCCTGTTTGACTGCAGACTGAGCACTGTGTGTTTTTTAAGAGAGTTTGCTTTCTCCTAGATTTACCTAGAGCTCCCTTCAAACAGAGTGAATTTCGTACGTGATGGACACTTTAGATTTTTTTCCCTTTTCTTTATTATCTTGCTTCAGCTGTTTAAAACAAACTTCCATCAAGAGAATCAGGAGATTAAACAAAGATACAGAGACGACTGTTTAGCTGGGCTAGCAGCAAGAGTAAAACAAAAAAAGAGAAGCAAATTTAACTTGAAACAAATGGGAGAGAAAAAAACCCCAAACCATGGAACAATCCTTGCACAAATACCAGAAAAATAACAAATTGCTTCTGAGGGTGGGTTACAACTACTTGTACCTCAATCCCTGCTGCTCACCCTGTGCTGGCTGGGGCTGCAGCACACCTCATCTGTCTGTGAACCCCACGGGGACTGTCCCTGCCCTGGAAGCCACCCCCAGCCACAGGGTGACCCAGCTCTTGGCCTCTGGCACCACTCACACTCGAACCCGGCGCTGTTTCTGCTCCCAGGTCCACACCTCTGCTTAACAGCTTTTTTATTCTTCCCAAGGGCTATTCCAGACCTGCAGGCTGAGCCTTTGCTGGCAGGGTGTGCAACGCTCCCAGCCATCCTGGCCACTACCCTCTCCCCTCTGCTCATGTTATTTCAGACAGTCTGGCCTGCAATGATGTTGATTCCCTTCTCACCCTTCTCTCCTGCTCGGCTTTGCTGATATTCCATGGCTCTGGACAGAGCTGCACCTCCTGACAAGGCTGACCTGAAAGAATCTTTTAGAAGTGCCTCGAGGGTCCTTTCTCCAAATGCTGTGAGAGCATTTCAGTCACAGCCTCCTCACTGGAAGTGCCCCAGCGGCTCCTGGAGTGGGACCAGCACCACACAGGATTATCTGCCCCATGAAATCCTCTCCTGCTCATCCTCTCCCTGGCTCCTTGGCAGAGGCTCAGCAGAAAGGAGGGAGGATGCTCCACCCTGCTTGGGTGTCTGGCCTGAAGGTGAGAGCTGCCAACAGAAACACCCCTGGCTTCAGCATCCCCAGTCATTCCCTGGAATTTAGATTTCCATGGGGTTTTCTCCTGAGACCCCTGCCCAGTTCTTCCAGTCTGGAGCAGGAGCTACCTTGTCTCTAAAGAACTGGAGCACCAAGATTAGAAATATCTTATTTTTCCACTGATAAGAAATATGTGCCTGGCTTGGCTGCTCTGAACCGTTCTGCTCCAGCTGGGTTTCTGCAGGATGGGTGTTTTGAGCCTGCAATATCCACCCAAAGTAGGTGGTTGCATGATGGTCCTTTGAGATGCTCAAAGCACATCCTGAATTAAATTCTGCACCAATTTTATAGTGGTAAGTGAATGGCACTTAGGTTAAATATGTAGACACTCTGCTACTGTTATGTTCTATTAAATATGCTACTCACTACATCTTCTGGGCTCTGGAGAGTTTCAAACATATTCCTTCACAATGTACCCCAGTTATTTCTACCTCAGGTGAATTACGAGGGAAAACCAGAAAAGCTTGTGTGTGATAAAGGTGGCTGTAGTGTGAAAGTATTTACCTGCTAAAATCCTCTTCAAATAGCACTAAAATGACAGGGCAGAGGGTATGAAAACAACTGCATTTGCTCTTTTATCTGAACACTTCCTGGTGATTACAGGGCACTGCACACAAAGGGCTGTGATTTAGAAAGGAAATTGCACTCCAGTGAAGGATTTACTCATCTGTGGTGATATTTATAATCCACTCTCTCCTAGCTAAAGGGATCATCCCGCACTTTGGTAGGAAATGTGAAGAATAAAGGGGCCAGGGAATGAGACCTGCATACAGGATGTTTTGAAGCACTGATCCCTACCCAGCCCTGTCTTTGCTCTCTGAATCTAATGAAGCTTTGCCTCTCTCCCTGCTGCTGTTCTCTCCTCTGGAGCAATGATGCTGCTCTGCTGAGATCTGTCTCCAAGGCAGCTGTGCCCTGCAGCCCCAAACCAAAAGCCAAAGCCCACAGATTCCTCACAGGCACCACAGGGACAGGCAGAGGGAACATCCAAGTTCCTGCCACCCTTCCTGGTCTGCAAAAGCACCACTTGCTCTGTGTGGAGAGGATGAGAAATACACCTGCTGCTTCCAGGGCAGTTTCACATATTCACAGATGTGTGGAGCTAAAACAGCTTCGGGGGTGCTCTGAGATCAATCCTACAAGTCCAATCCAAGCCTGTCAGCATTCCCAAGGCAGGCACTGAGGAGTGAGCCACACTGTCCAAAACCACATGCTGCTGGTTGTGGCTCCAGCTCACGCTGCTCAGACAGTGGTTTCATTTAGTGGGAAAAGCATTTTTTTCTCCTGGTAAAATATTTTGCCCATTTGAAGGTTTCTACGTGGTGTTCTCTGATCAAAGCCCCGAGAGCCCTTTTTGCAGCACCTCCATGGAGTGAGAGGAGGGATGTCCATTTCCAAGGCATTGCTGCTTTCCAGTAGCCAAGATGTGTTGCCTACCTTCAGCCAAGCACCAGTGTATTTTCACTGGGAGAATGCCAGTAGGGAACCCAGATAAAAAAAAAAATAATTTCCAAACATTTCTCCAACAGCTGTAAATTTTTTTCTTAATGCATGATGCTAATAAAAGCCAGGTTACACCAAACCCACTGCCAGACCAGTGCTACTGGGAGGTGTTTTTAAACTGCACCAAAGGAAAAATTTCAACATCCAACTTACTCATTACTTGAAGAAACAGAAGCATACCCCTGCATTTACCCTGTCCTGTGGGAGTTAAGATCAGATGTGAGGGCCATGTGCTGGACTTGGGATTGTTTGTTCAATCTCCTATTCCTTCTCTGCTTTTTCCACTATGAGTGCTTGCACTCCTGACATTGCATTTGCTGATCGTAACCACAAGGTTTTGTTTTATGAGCTGTTATACCAGGAAAATGGTATTCTTTGCACCCTATTAGTTAGAACTTGTTTGTGACAGCAAAAGATCCATAATTAATCACTCAGTTGCTCCTACTCCACACAGCACCCCAAGCGTGACCAGCCTTGGAGTAGAAAAATAAACTCAGCCCCTCTCTTGGCAATTTGGTTCCAGTATAAAGCATACAACAAATAATCAGGGAGAGGGAGGGTTCCTTTCAGCCTCCTCCACACCTTCTTTCTCTCCTTGGGGTCTTAAAACATACCAGAGGAGGTGTTTGTGTGCAGCTAATTGACCTGAGGAACAGAGTATGGTCAATGGCCCATTGACTGATGAGGTGATTGAAACGAGATGCTAATTTTAACTGTTCGGTTTAGCTGTGGCAATGTTGGCTTGCTGGGAGGGGAGTCACAGCCACTGAGCCTCTCTCAAACAGCTCCCTGCAACAGGCCCAGCTTCCAGAAAAAGAAACCAACCTACCAACAGAGCCTGGAACTGGAAGCTCAGCTGAGATGTCCTTGATATATGAAAGATCTGAGCTCCAGGTATGGATGGCTGAGGTATTGCTGTGCAGGTTGAATGCATGGGTAGAGACACACACCCTGCTGCCTCAGGAAAACAGGGATGGATCTTGTCTTCTATCCTTATGTACCCTTTTCTAGGCATAAATGTGTTGTTTGTGATGTTAACGGTGTTGAAGCATCAATATGGAAGCAAATAAAGTCAAACCTGACCAGTGCTGACAGTCTCCAAGCAAAATAAAGAGGGAAGGCACACAGATGCATTTTTAAAATGTGCTTTACCAGGATAGACAGTCGTGGTTTCCTTGGAGTGCTAGTAGTGTTCTGAACCCGTCCTTTGAGTACTGCTGTTGATGGAGATCCCTTCAGACAATGCACTGGCTGCACCAGGCCTAAACTGAGCTTGCTGAGGAACACCCAGTGTCAGGGGCAGAGGGATGCAGAATACAAAGAAGGAACAGAATGCTGTATCCAGAATTTCCTTTCATACTCTTACATAGTCTTAGGCAGTTGTTTCAGCCTATCTCCCTAGGTTATACACCTGCTAAACAGGCACAAGGCTCTTTGGGAGGGTACTGGGACTTTAAATTAAATCTTTCAGGCAGAGTTAAAGAAGAAAATTTTTAAATTACTGATCTAATTCACTGAGAAAGAACACTCTTACCTTTCTACCAGGTGGTCCAGGGAACCCAGTTAAACCAGGTAAGCCCACATCTCCCTGTAGGAAGCAAGCAAGTTCAATTAGTTTTCAGCAACATTTTCCCTATGCCTACTGCAGTCACCGCAATTATTTTGCTGACACCAGCCCCCAGCTATTGATATTTCTGGTTCCAATCACAACTCTTCAAAACCTGACTGGATAAGAAGAGTAGATTTAAACAACATCTCTATTAACTGGCTCATATAAGTAATAACCCCAGTTAATTAATGGCAGCTGCTGCTGGAGTCCAGCTTTTTGCAGGCAGAATGAATGCGCTTTTTTCCCCTCAATGATCTCATTCAGTCACATGCTTCATTCGCCTTTCAATAGGCATTGAAATCGCCAAGGCAAGGAAATTTTAGATTTTAAATGCAATAAGAACAACAGGTACCTCCTGCCAAATCCTGTGATTTGCTCTCCCACTCTGCTACTGCCCTGGCTCAGCCCATGGCTCCTGTTGGGATGGTGCTGGTGGTGTAGTTATTTAACCTGCCCCTTTGACATGGATTGAACCTTTGCAGGATGCTGGTGGGAGGGTTTGTTCAGTGGCCTGTACTTCTGAAAAGGGATTGCATCACATCCCAGCTGGCAAAGCCAAACCATCACAGAACGGATGAGTGCATTGCTGTGAGACCTCTCCAGCACCCAACCCGGCTGGCTGAGCCCACTTGGCCTCCTCTGATCAGGATCAAAAACCCTGGAGTGCCTCCTTACTGAAATTCAACACATTTCCAGTATCTAGCTTGAAAATTAGGCATCACTCCAAACTCTTGCTGGAAACTCCTTACTCCTATTACTGCTATCAGGAATAAAGCCTTGTTAACACAAACTAAAGGTGATCTGGATCTCTCCCTTTTTTACACCAAGCATTGTCTTCAAGAAAACAGTTCCAGACCCTGCAGGTGGATGATTTCCATGTGATGCCACTCCAATACAGAGTACCAGAAATTTCAAAAGACATCTCATGGTGTTAAAAGCATCATTTCAGACTTAGCCTTCTGAATGGTTTCTAGCATAGCCTTCCATCCTGCAGTTGTGTGGCCTCACTGTGCTTTATGGAGGCATCTGGTGGCAAAGGAAGGGCCCCAGCTCCTTATGGCTGGTGCTTTCTATGAGCTGTGCATTCATTGCAAGGCTTGTGGTGAGAGGAAGAGAGCCAGGCTTCTGCCCTGGACATGAGTTACCAAGGATTGTGCAGGCATCACTGAAAGAGACAACTGAGGTAGATGATGTGGAGCCCTACTGTGCATTTCTAGAATTCTCTGAGGGCTTGTTGGAACTGCAAAAATGGGAGTTGTAACTTATGGAAAAGAATTAGCAGAATTCTGATCCTCAAAACCATCTAAACCAGAGAGCAGCTTTCCTTCCCAGCTGGGTGCTTTGTGCTGGTTTGAGCAGCCCTCGGTGGAAACCCCTCAGGGAGGTCCCTGCCTTAGAAACCTCCACCAAGAAACCTCGACCCTGATGAGGCTGCAGCATGAGGCCAACCCCTGTTCCTCAGCTCCTCAGCAAGAACATCTTTTCCTTGGCCTCCAAGGTTTTTATTCCTTGCACTGGGATTGCCTCTTGCTGCAGCTGCATGCCCAGAGCGTGGCTGTACCTCAGATGTGCTGCTTGAAACACTTGGCTGAAGTAGGGGCAGCAGGGACCTCAGCTGGGCTGCAGATGGTGGATGAATTGGATAAACACTCAGGTGGCACCTCAGTGCACTGTGATCACTGAGAGCTCCCTCTCTTCAGTCCTCAATCCAAGATCTAAGCCTTATTTCCCAGCCTAAGTCTGCTGGGGCAGCTGGGATGCTTGTGGCTGCAGCACAGCCCCCCTGTGTGTGTGCACGGCTCTAAAAGCCCACCTTGGCCTCGGGGACACATCTCACCTTCTGCCCATTGCGAGCTTTTCCAGGTGACAGCCCAGGATCACCTTTCTGACCCTGAAATGAAAAACTTATATTAGTGACATAATCCAAGGGTCCAGCCCACAGATGTGGTTCTGCTTCCACCAAGCCTCCAAATTAGAAAAACACTTTGTTTTATCCCAGTCTTCCCTGACATTCCAAATGTATTAAAGTGGCCTGGAATAGCTGTTTTGCTGGGGGTGGATTTGGTGAGTGATTGCTGCTGCTAAAGAGTTGAGTTTTAAATAGTAGTTGACAGTATTCAATTGGCTAAAGAAAGGATAACTGGAAGAAAGCAATGTCAGGGCTTTTGATACTTATTAGGCCAGACAGCTGCAATTCCTTCCTTGTCTACAACTACCATCACAAAAATAATTACCAAGCCTATTACTGGGGCTGAACCATCCTTCTCGACAACTCACTAGATGCTGTTGCTTTTTTTAACTGTGAGGAACAGATGAGGATGCAGAGAAAGTTGTACTAATTAGACACCCCCAACAGGCAGAGCAAAATGAGGCTCCCAGGCTGGCAGAAAGCGACACTTGACCTTAAGTGGCAGTATTCCTTATTTTCCTCCTTAACAACCGTGATGAGGGAAATTACAGTTGGGGTCTGTGATCTTCTGACAAACACAGGCTGGAATCTCAGCAGCATTTGATCATCTAATTCCAGCAGATTCCTTTGGAAATACCACTTCAAATTCTCAAGAGGTGGAAAGGTAATGTGAGCACTTAACAGGGGGAGATGCAAGTAGGAAAATCTAGAAGAGATTGAAGCGTGCCAGGTTCTTTGGGTGGGTGAAAGGTGAAGTTTAGCACACAGAACATCTCTTCTGGCACAGCCCAGATGGGTATCCCAGGATCAGGCACTATTTAATACCCCATGAATCATAAACCAGCCACAGGCTCTGTGTGCCACATCAGCACAGGACAGCTGGGAGGGTTAACTAATGGAGGGGAGACCCCGAGAGGAGCAGTGCTGGTTATGAACTGGCATTGTCTGGTCACAGCCAGCTGAGCTGCTTTTCCACACAGCCTCGCTGTGAGTACATTCCACGTGTACTTCCCACCTTGCAGAGTGTAACCCTCCACTTCTCCTGCAGCATCCAGCACAAGCTGTGAGACTCAGCAGTGAGACTGCTTGGCTCTGGACTGTAGGGAGCACTGCTGATTCAAGGCAGATGTATCTGCACGAATTCTGAATGAAGGCTGCCGGCTTTCCAAGCAGTAAATGAAGTCATGCAGATAATCTTGCTTTGCATGCAGCTGTTATCAGGGCAATTCTCCCACTCCTTGAGCTTCAGAGCAGTCAGTGGGTGCTGCCACTGCTGGGAACAGATTAGAGCAGCCCTTGAGATGGCTGGGTGTTCATTTCTACTCTGCAAAATTAATTGACTGCAGCAGGTAGACACCCACCACTTTCCCTAAATCTTCCCATGTGCTCCATGCAATGACTTTGAGACATGGAAAAGAACTTGTGTTTTCCCCTGGGAAGCTCCAGGTCACTCTAGCCAAGTCTCTGCTTTGCACTGGTTCAGTGTACAGCACTGCTGAGACCATCACACAGGTGGAGAGCTCAGCCACGAGCAGGATCACATGTCCCCAAGATCCATCAGCAGTGGGACCAGCTGGATGTGAGGGCTGAAATTGTGGATTAATTGTTTGAGTCTTCTTAAACAGCAATGACAACAGGGGAATTAACTAAGTCTTGTCCATCACCAAGCCACAGCACCTTTCCCACAAGCTTCTCTCCCATCCTAACTTACTGAGAACACTTCCTCCTCTTGTAAAGGAAGAAATTGTTTTCTTCTGAGTTTTTTTTCCTACCAGGGAGAAGTCTAGAGCTGTACAATTTAAATATCTCAGTTTTGCAATCCCACTAATACTATTTTAAAGTGAGCCAAACTAATGAGCTACCTTGGAGAGGAAAAGCATTCACTAAAATGAAAATAGAATATTTTTCAAGCACTTTAAGAAGAGATTAATCCAGAGCAGCAAATCCTCCTCATACCTGATGCCAAAAGTCTCCAGGTGAGAGATGCAAACCCAACTCTTGCAATGGCTTTTGACACCACCATGTCTGACCATCTTCCCAATCCCAAACTCTATTAGGGTATCCTGAGAGCTACATCCAGTCTTTGGCAAAAACACCTCTCCTGTCCCCCAGCAGCTTTCAGGTGACAGACCCAGCCACAACCCCAGTCCAGACTGTGGCTACAGCTGTTGCACAGGTTATCTGCATTAATCCCTCTCTGCCAACCAGATGCAACAGCAATTTTACAACTGCCAAGGACAACGAGCAGAATGCAGGAAGTGGCAAGGATCCCCCTTTAAGGAGTTTCACATCACGAATTGCTGAGCTAAGCACCACAGGCTAAATTCCCAGGTGGCCCAAGCAGGTGTAATGCCACTGGAGCCAGTGGAACCATGCCCAAGCAGATCAGCAGGATTTTGGCTCAACAGCTACAAACAGCTCTGTGCAGAAGATCAGCTCCCTAAGTCCAAGGAATTACAAGTGCTCAGCTCCAGTGGTGAGAATAAAGTGGGCTCTGCACAGGGTGGACTGTGAAATGCAGAAACCCAACTAAAGCACTACAGCCAGGCAGGAGACACATAAAAAGCCCCAGAGCCTGCAGTGTCACACCACAGCCCTTGCACAGAGCTGCCTGACCTTACAAGGGCTCTGGGCAATCAGCTGATAAATATTATGCTCCTGGGTCCCTTCTTAAGTGACAAAGACTTGGTGTTAGTCATGGTTTCCAAGCTGTATCTATCTGGGAAACTTCAATTTCCTTTCTTAGATTGCTTGTTTTTTTTTTCTGTGGGATTAATTGCTATCTAAGCCAGATCAAGCCCAGCAGCCACTTGAAGGCTCTCAGCAAGAGAAGTTCCACTTGGAGCTGCTTTGCCCTGCTGAGCTTTCACAAGTCCATAATTTCTGCCATGTGCAGGGTCTGTGAAGAAGATTCCCATTCCTGAAAGTGTCCAAGGCCAGGCTGGGTGGAGCTCTGGGTGACCTGGTTTAGTGGAGGATGTCCCTGCCCATGGCAGGGAATGAGATGAGTGTTCAGCTTCCAACCCAAACCATTCTTTGATGATTTTATGATGAAGAAATCAGGTCCCAGGTGCAGGCAGTTAAAACATAAGGGGGTGAAAACCAGTTTTTTGGGGCAAAGTCAATTTCCTGGGACTGCTGTAATATCAGAGAATTGAAGGGAAGGAGGGGAGTCCAAACTCTGGCATCTGATCCACACCTTCCACAGAGCATTTCTGAGGCAGAGGTGATGTCCCCACGGCTCCCAGGCTGTCCCTGCTAGAGCTGAACCTTGGCCATGGCCTGGGCTGAGCTCCAGCTCCCACATCCCATTGCAAACCCAATGCTCCTTTTGACAAAGCACCGTGAACAGCCCAATCCTGCAAATGGTGGCTGGACAAAAATAAAATATAGCCCAGAGCCTGATGACACCAGATCTCTGCTGCAGACTTACAGCTCTCCATCCACTGAGACTTCCTGCTGCCAGACTGTGCATTGAGATGGAGGAAAAATGCTTAAAGCAAGACTTCATTTCTATTAGGTGAGCAACTGAATATCCCCTTACAGCCAAATGATGATTTCTGACAAATCATTAGGCTAAAAGTGTTTTAAAAAAATCCTGTAGTATAGAAATGTAGTTTTACTCTTCTTCTTGGACCAGGCTGGATTTGCAGGGCTGGAAGTTAGATAAAAGAAGTTTGATTTGACTTATAAAACTCAACAAGTGTGATCTGGAAGTCATTGATGGAGAATAAATGCAGAACACTAAGATGTAGAACTTTTACAGGCTCACTTTTCAGGCTGTATGTGGAATTTAAACCAGCTGCTGTTCACCAGCATGTCTCCAGTGCCTAATTTTTAATCACATAGAGGCAGCATGCCAAGTTTCCAGAATCTTTTTCCCAGAGCATCAATAGTGCTCATAACATTTCTGCCTACTGATGAGATCATGAAAAGACAGAACTATTGCTCACACCTTTCTCTGTTTGGCTGAGACGTCCTACAGCGTCCCTGGTACTGAAAATCTAAGAATTGCCTCTCCAAACTCCATTGTTCTTTAGTCCAACACAGATGTTATAAAATATAAACCTATTCCTTTGTAAACAATCATACCACAGCAATCCAAACCCGTTTTCCAGGAACTTCAGTCTTTAGGTAACACAAAGCCTTATACACGGAATGAGCTGGGAATTAAAACACCTTTTGGAAGGGTTTTGCTGCACACTGGGTTAGGACCCCTCCAGAGCCACATCTGTGCTCAATCCCGGGCCAAGGAGAGGGTCCAGCTGCAGGGGGTGGCTCCCACCTCGCTGTGCTCCAGGGGGAACGTGTGTGAGGGGAACAGGACACGACACAGGGACCACTGCAGGAGGTGTGTGAGCCCTGCTGGGAGAGGGGAGGGCAGCTAGGACACAGCCATGGGATCAGTATGGGAGGACTGATGGAGCTCGGGGTGCCCAGATACTCTGCAGAGGGAAAGAGAGAAGAAGGAGTTTCAGGAAAGCAGAGGGAGAGGCTGGGTGTCTCCTGCCACTGTCCAGACTCAAAGGGACAGGAACAGGCAAAGTCCAGAGGAGAGAAATGAGAAAGCAAAGAAATTCAGAGCTGGTGGAGCTCTGGAGTGGGAGGATTCCACTGCCCTTGTCTGACATAGCAGTCTGTGCCCTGGCACAGGCATAGCTTCAGCAGGATCCTAATTTGGCAGTCTGAAATTGAGGAGAAGCAAAGATGGAGGCACAGAGCAGGGTCTCTCTGGGCACAGGAAAAGTGAGAACAGGAGGGAGGCAGAAATGGCCTCAGCTGCTGTCTTTTTGTGCAGAGCAGGAGAAAGGGGAGCTGTCCCTCCCCAGGATGTCCTGTGGGATGGGAAGGTGGAAGCTCCTCACACCAGTTCATACTTACTTTCAGTCCCGGGGGGCCAGGCGAGCCGGGGTTTCCATGGGGGCCTGGGGGACCCTAAAACACACAACAAACACGAAACAGAGTCAAAAGGAGATGGTGGCAATCTGCATGAACCCCGGGGCAGCCAAAAGCCTCTGGCCGTGCTGTGCCACACTCAAGGCACAGCCCCAGAGCCCTGGGGTGCCCTGGCAGGGGGATGGTGGCCCTGGGACCCACGGGGGGAAGCTCAGCTGTGGGTTCCCACCAGCCTCTGTGGACGGGGATGTGTGTCTGTCACCACAGGACATGTCATGACACTGAGATAATTCGGGTAAACCAAACATTCCACAGGTCAGGGGAGTCCAGGCTCTGGGAGGAGCCCCAGCAGAAGGGGATGGGAGCAGGCAGAGGGGAGAGGAAGTGTGTGGGGGTGTTAACAACTTTTTTTTTTTTAATTTTTGCTCAGAAGTGAAGAGAACATTACATGACATTAGAGAAATAATTACTAAAGGAAAATTGTTCGGCTCTTTGGGGTGAACTCATTTTCCCTACAAGCCAACCAGATGTTTGCCTCTAGAGGCTGGAAAGAAAATCGATAATCAGACAGCAAAACAGTGAGAATAGCAGTAAGTCCATGTAAAGCCTTTAAATCCATCTTTCACAAGTTAAAGCCATATTTTTCCTTAGCTCTCACAAGCCAGTGACACTGTCAGAGTATCTACCTCAAATCACATACACCGGTATCTCCTTTTACATCACATTTTAAAAGCACCCTGCATATTTTCCGAAGACTATTTAAGGAGTTATCTGGAATAAGCAGCTAAGAATAGTCTATGCCTGGATTATACACAGCACAGAAGATCTGCTAACCTTTCAGCAGAAGTAATAACAATTCTAAGTCCTCTTGCACACGTTCCTGGGAGATGAAACAACCTGAAAATTCAACTCCAAGCATTCTGCCAAGAATGTGTGAGAGCTCTGCACTACCATGAGGAGGTCTTTCTGTACCCTCAAGTTAGGAGAGAACAGGCAAGGGCATAAAAAACCACTCAGGCACTTTTCTACAGCAAGCTGTAGGATTTCCAATGAGCATTTTGGGGCCAAAATCTTCAGGGTCTGATTTCCAAGGAAAATCAGTTAAACATGCCACTGCCAGCCAAGTTCAGTGCCCTTGCTGTCTTCTGAGAGAACATCAGAGCACTAATCTGTATTCAGTTTTATTTTAATAGAAAATAATGCCTTTTCTAATTGGATCTTGTGGTACAGATAGTTGCTGAATGCTCAGTGCTATTTCACAACATGCTGGTCTGCTCCAAGAGGCTGTTTAATGAAAAGATTGAGACTGAACTTTTCAAACGGCAGTTTATACCCAAATTAATGTCCCATTCTTAAATTCCTTCCAAATTTTCAGCCTGAACCCAAATGCATTTATTGACCCATTCTTAATTTCCTTCCAAATTTTCACCTGAAATTCTCCTGTTTAGTCCATCTATGAACTTCCAGTTAAACTGAAAGAGCTTCAATTAAAATCAAGGTGCTGAGTATCAACTTCTCACTAGAAAACCCATAGAGGTGTTGTAGCCAGAGTACCTGGACACTGAGGAATCTTAAATAAATTCATCTTCTCAGTAAACTGTGGAATCACCTGCCTGCTTTACTGGGTGGAACACTGAAACAGAGACTGAATGTGCTGCTCAAGATAACAACAAGTCTGAGGTGGCAAAAATGCTTCAACCCAAGTCTTTCAAGTCTCAGATATGTAGGAAAATGAATAATAAGTGACAGAAATCAGGCCAGCAAAGTCTCTATAAAAGATGAGTTCCTAAAAAGCTTTTACACATAAGCAATAATCGAGGTAGCTCTGAACAGGGTTCATAAATCCAGCCTGCTGCTGGATTTGAGGAGGGAATTCAGCTGTAATTCAACTTTGGAGTGAGGCAGCTTGGCCCAGAGCCCACAGCAGTGCAGTCATTTGTGCTGCAGCACAGCCCAGGGCAGGCTCACAGCCTGGAGGGAGCAGTGTGGTGGGACTCCCAGATGGAGGTGAGGGTTTCCAGGAGGAAACCTGGAAGGAGGGAAGCTCGGCTGCCAACCCAGAACTCCTGCACTAATCACACCCCCAGCAAAATCTGGTGCAGGTTCTTCCAGAGTAAACCAAAGCACAGCAACAAAATCCTAAAAAGCCTTAACCAGGAGGAGGGGAGAAGGGAGGGAGAATCCAGTCACAGTTCCTCGTGATTAAAAGTGTGATTATGAAAGCAGAGACTCTTGAGATAAAACAGAGCCTTCACCACCGAGTTCAATGAGTCTGACAGAGTGTATCCAGTGTAATCCAGGCAAAGGAAGGTCAGGAACTCATCCTGTCCCTAAAGACTGATGTGGTCTTATCCTACTGGAAGTGGCCACATCCTGGTGATGAAATGATAGTGATAAATCCAGTCTGGCATGGAGGAAACTGCTGTGACCAGTTCTGGGGCTTGTGTTAGACATCTGAAACTGCTCTGGCAACTGTGGAGAGAAAAGGGTGTAGTCTGCCAGCAGTCCTAAAAATTGTAAAAAATAATTGATCTTGATGTGTTCCAACATGGTGAGTCTTGAATTTGGGATTCCACCCACATTCTTGGCAGAGGAGGAAGATGCTGTGTGGCACAGTTAGATGGGCTGAGTAACAAAAGGTGCAGGATAGCAGCTGCCTCAGGAGCTGTCAGAAACAGTGAATTCCTATATTGGATTAATTCAATTTACCACTCCCATCTAGAAATTTGGATTCTCCTAAATATATTTATCATCAATGCATCAGTTTTGCTCCTCTTATCTACACACAGGGTAGGACAATGCTGAGACCACTACATGAAAAAATCCCACTGCATGTGTCACTGTTTAGGTGCTCATTTCCCCACCCTCTTTGGCTTCCTATATCTGCTGAAACAATCCAATCTAGCAGCAGCAGGCAGACTGGCATCTGAAAGCTTCCAAGCCTTGTACCAGAAACTCCATGGAAAATTTTACCCTGGGACAGCAGCAGCCCGAGGCTGCTCCATGGCACGGGGATCAGAACAATCCCTGAATGTGTTCTCCAAGCAAGGAGGGGTTTCCATCTCCCTGGAATGTCTCCTACATGAATGATGCTGCTTGAGAAGGACACTGAGCCACCCAGTTCAGCTTGGGGGTGCCTGGAGATGGGACCCTGCTCACAGAAGTGCTTTTATGCCTCGTGGTTCACAGCCCGCAAAAATTAACAAAAGTGTAACTGTGCATAGCTCCCCCCAACACTCCAGCATTCACAAGGAAGGGCAAAAAACCCCTCCCAACTCCTGCTAAATGCTAGAGAGCTCCAGTCAGAGGAATGACTGCTCATTTGAAACTCATTATGTCTTGGGGTTTCACTGTGTAAAGCAACTTTTTCTGCTTCTGACCTACAGATCCCACTGTGACCTCTGGCTTGCTGAAAAGGAGCTAAATATTTGAAGTGAAGCCAAGCAAACTGTTTCTTTAAACACTTTTCAGAAATCGGAAAATCTTCCTAATGGAATGAGGATACTGGGGAATCTCCACAGCTGACTGAGCTGCTTGTTTCAGGAGGGAAGCCCTGCATTTTGAAGGAAAGGGAGATTTTCTCCAGCCACAGACCAAATGTAACAGGGACATGTTACGCTGGGACCTCCCAGTCTTTCAAGCTGCTGTGGTTCACAGGAGGATGGCAAGTGCATCCTGAAGCATCAGGGATATGCATTCCCTTCACCCATCCATTTGGGTGTCTCAGAGTTTAAATAAACCAAGAGCAATTACAGCACATCAGGCTCTTTATTGCTGTTTCTGCCTCTGCCCTGTTGTGTGGACAGGGATGAAACCCTTCTTGTACCTGTGTTTGCTCACCTGTTGGAGAAAGAGTGACTTCCAGTGGGACCTGGCTGCCTGAATTATTTAAGTTTTTTTGGAAAGTTTGACTGTTGCTCTTTTCTGGCTGTCCTGGGGGCTGAGCAAACAACCAAGGCCAGGCTGGACAGGGCTTGGAGCAGCCTGGTCTAGTGGAATGTATCCCTGCCTGTGGTGTCAGGTTGGAACAGGATGATCTTTAAGGTCCCTTTCAACCCAAACCATGCCATGAACTGGGCTCCTGTCTGGCATATACCTGGGACTTGCTGTTTCCTTCATGGAGAGGCAAAACAGGTAACTGGGATTTCCTCATCTGGAGGGCAGAGTTTAGTACCAAGTGTCACTTCCTCACAGCTCTTCTCTGCAGACCTGCTCACACTGGGGGTCAGACTGCACCAGAGGAATGTGTCACAGCTGGTGCTGGATGCAGATGTGCTGCCCAAAGCCCCTCATGCAGACAGCTCTGGGTGAAGCTCCCAGAGCCTGTGCTGAGGCAGGAACAAGGAACAGTGGTGAAGGAATTATTGCTCCAGTGGGAGCCCTTTGTTGACAGCTCCTTGTAGAGCTTGTTGGCACAACCCTGGGAGCAAATCCCAGCCCCAGCCTCCTCCTCCTCCTCCCTGGGAGACCCTGATGTTTGAAGAAATGCAAAAGTCAGAAATAAAAGCTCAGCACTCATGGTGGTGTCAGCACAGAGCTGGGGGTGTCACCCAGTGCACCCCCAGTGGCACCACTCACCCGTACCACCATGGAAAAGCCTCCCAGGACCTGCCTGGCATTTCACATCTTATAAATCTGGGGAAATCCTTCATTGCTAACACTGCCATTGCCCTGGGTCTTACACAGACACGTGGTCAGGCACACAGCACATTTATCCAAGGACTAACAGTGTGGACAGACCTCTTCTTATGTCTCAAATTCTTTAATGCAGACATGAAAGCTGAAAACCTTCTTAGCTTGATATAGGCAGAGAAACCCTTCCTGGAGAGCACACATGGCACTACAGCAATATCTCTAGATTGGAGAGCTCCTGAGATAGAGTTATTAGCCATTCCTATTGCAATTTTTAATGAATTTATCTTGGAGTCCCTCAGGAAATAATGAGAAGAAGAAACACCCAGTTTTCACTTGTTATGAAAATGAAAATTTGTTTTCATAGCTGCAGAGAGGAGAGCACAGGAATACCCTGAATCTGTCTCAGTGGGCCCCTGCTGCTGGAGTGATAGGGTGTACAATTAATTCCATGCTTTTAAAAATGGAGAAATTGTAATTTTCAACAAGACTACCACACTATCCACTCTGCTACCCTGCCTTGGATTGCTCTTGAATGCTGAGATATGTCCCCATCAGAACCTGTTCCGTGCTGTCACAGAGTCTGGGGTGTGTTTTTGCAAAGCAGGTAGCATTGCCTACATGGAAGGGCCACCCTCAGACTAGACAGGCAGGTCTGGTGATACTCATCTGCTGGAAATCAGGAGACAGATCCATGGCAGCAGCCAGATTTTCTTGCAGGCTCTCACCCACCACAGTCTCACTCTCAAGACAAAGGTGAATCAGAGATTTCATTTCACCCTGACCAATATGGGGTGGGAATTCTGCACTACACATCAGCATGAGGCAACTTCACAGCTACAGAAAGTCACAAGTCAAAAGCTGCTACTGGATTTTCAAATGTGCCAGGCAACTGTATAAGCATCAATGACAAAGAAATTATGTGAGTTCCACCAAAGGCAATTAATCTCATGCATTAGGCCATAAAGTGCATTGGTGACAAAAAGATCCTTCCTTTCCTCTGCATCCAGCACTACAAAGTTGCCTGCAATGTTCACCTCTCCTCTGGAGCTCCAACCTTGGGCTGTAGACTGATGGGACACCTCATGGCTTATCCATGGACTGGTGCAAGAACTCTGCAGCTGCTTTTTTGGATGATCAGGTTAGGAGAGATAGAACATGACTCCTGCAATGCTGCACATTTATTTTTAAGTTTTTCAAGCACAACAAAAGCAAAAGATGCAAGAATTCCCCTAAGCCTTAGTTCCTGGCAGCTCCACTTTCCAATGAAATCCCTAAACCCCAAAGAGATACAAGAAAAAATTACCAGGAGAAACACATCCCAAAGTCAAAACAATTCAGGCACAGAGGAGTCCTGTCTCCAGTGCTCCAGGCCAGACATTCATAGAGTGACCCTTCTGCCCCCTCCCAAAATTAGCACAACCTCTTTGTAGAGGTCTGAGCCAAGCCAGGCTCAGCTGTGCTGAGCACTTCCTAACTGGGAACTCTTTTCTGGACCAATTCTCAGCACCTCTGGCAGGGACTGAGCTCAGAAACCCTCTGTTGCCTATTGTCTTTCAGAGGATTATTTTAAATATAGGATGGAGCATGCAACAGCTGGGGAATAACAGACAATTATGACACAGCTTCCATGATGCTATTTCCTTCCGAAGAAACTCGAGTGGAATTGGGATGTAGAGCTGAAACTTGGTCACTCATACAGCAGGCATGGGATGCAGCTGGGGACTCCAGACCTGGAGTTTCGTTTGCAAACCACAGGACTGCCAGAAGTAACACCAAAAAATAAAAAACACCCCTCATAAGCAATGAGCTGGGGTAGGAACCAACTTCCAGCTTTAATGGGGATGCCAAGAAATGCAAACTCTGGGCAATCTATTGATGTGGGAGCTGCTTGGGCACTTGTGACAGAAATCGGGGCTGATGCTTCACTAAAAACTTTTCTAACGTGGAACAGATTGTCCCATCCATAAACACGAGCCTGGTGCTGCCTAACCCCACTCACTCACAGCCCAAATCAGCTTTCAGGGCTGTTCACACAGGCTCCAGGGGTCCATTTTGCTGCTGGAGAAAGGAGATGAGTGTATTTTTGCTGGTGACTGCGAGATCTCACAGGAGCAGAACAAGTGTCCTGGGGGAATGCCGAGCCTCCCAGCTCTCAGCCTCTTGCTTGTTCTTTAAAGACATTACACGGGGCTTGAGCTTTAGCCAAGTATGTGTGAGGAAATCTCCCTCTGCTGCCAGCCCAGGATGCTGCCGGGATCACGGATCCAAACATTCCCTTCTTCCAGCCTGGGACACTCACACCTTTGGGTTCCCAGTGCACAGCAGCGCTGGGGAAAGGGGCTCCACGGCTGTGCCCTGTGGGACAGCACTGTGCTCCCAGGAAAACAGCAGCGTGCTGCCAGGAGAGCAGTGCCAGCACTCCACCGTATCCAGGTCAGGCACACTGCCCAGCCCTGGGAGAGCTGGGCCAGCACTGAAGGCTTTTCTCACAGCGAGCTGCAGCACTCGGCTCCAGATGTTTCCTCAGCACAGCACTCAGTGCTCGAGGATCTGCATCAGAATTTCATTTGGGGAGGAAGAAATTCTGCGAGAGCCATTGCAAATTCCTGAATAGATAAGGCATTCTGCTTCAGAGCTTGAAAAGGAAGCAGAGACCAGGTCTCAGTCTGGGGAACAAAAAACCTCATCTCTGTGTGTGTTGAGTCCTTGGTCCTGGATCATGGTCCCACTAATGAAGGACCTTGAACTAAACAATTTGTGAAGCTGGGGAGAGTGAAGGGGAGTACAAAAAGCAGCCAAAGCTAATATTCAGCAGTGGGTTTGCAAGAAGAAACAGATACTGGAAACAAAATGAGACAGACAGATCTCATTCTTCTGACAGCCATTTGGAAACATCCATCCCCAGCCTTTGCTGAGGCCAAACCTTAGCTCAGGGAGGCTGCAAATCACCAGTGTGGCCTCCTGAAAACCTCCAACAGGCAATGAGAGAGAAGGAGACCAGATCTCAACAGAGAGGGGCCTGAGGAAATCATTACTCAGCCACAGGAACTACAACAGCCCTTGGAACAGCAGGGCAAGCAGATTCAAATACAAATGGATGGAAGTTTTTAAAGCACTTACTCGAGAGCCTCTCTTGCCAGGAGGTCCTGGTAAGCCTGGCAGACCTGGAGGGCCCTAGAAAAACAAAAATAAAAATCGGTATTAGTGATGGTTTTATAACAGGATGGTGCTCCTGACAGTGCTTCACTGTCAGAGACCCATAACACAATCATTTGGAGAAGACCTGGGGAAAAGGGCCAATTGCAGCACCACAGCCAAAATTTCCCTTCAACTTATGCTATTACTATAAAGGGATAAAAAGGCACACACAAAAACATCTGCAGGAGCACGTATTTCCGTAGAGTGGAGACAGAGCATCCCCATCTTTCTTCTGCAGCCTGCATTCCCGGGGTCACAGCTGTGTCTGGTGCTCCCCCTCTCCTGGAGCTGTGCTGTGTCATAGGGTAACACAAACGTGTCCCAGCTCTGCATTTTCCTGCTCTGTCTTAGCACCTTGGCGAGGGAAGCACATTGTGTGTTCTGATCTCCATCAGCTGGACACGTGCAGCTCTTGGTATTGCAGGTTCCTACATGAGTTACAACATAATCTATGATTATGTGTAACCCCAGCACTTCATATTTTAGAGCAGCAGGTTATAAAATGTAATAAAATTGGTGTCAGTGTTGGAAATTCCTGAATACGGTTCTGTAGCAAAGGAAAGGTCGAGTCATACACATCAGAGTAGTGGGGGCTCTTGGAAGAGGGTAGGAACAAAGTGGAGATATCAGGAGCCCAGCTGTGCACTGATCTGAAACAGGTTAGGAAAAAATACTTAACCAATGAGGTTTGAACTCCTTTGAATTTGTTCATCTATTTATTCTTTCTTTCTCAATGGGCTGGAGAATTCAGATTTCTGGAGAGCCATCTGCAGCTCCTAATAACTCCTCAAAACTTCTTTTCCCCCAAGCCAAACATGTCTGACAAGAATAACTGTTAATTAAAGCGTCTCCCAGAGGATTTATATTCTGGTAGCTTGCTACAAAAGACAAGTTCCCACTGCATTCAGTGAGGAGACACATCCAGAGCAGCTGACTGAAGGGTGTTTGGAAGGCAGCCTGAGCTCTCTGACTGCATGGAGGGTGGGACAGCAGGAGCCAGGAGCAGCATTCCACAGGGATGGAGGTGCAGTGCCTGGAGCAGGTGCAGGATGAGCCCCGTGGCCACGTTCTGGCCTTGCTCCCTCCCCACTGGGTCATCCCTGGGGGATCTCCTCCCTGCACAAAGCCAGGCTGGCCCTGCTGCTCAGGCTGGTACTGCCCATGAAAAACAAAAGCTCATGATCCCTAGAGCAGCTCCCAGGAGTCATTTAGGGCATGATTCAGTAAGGAAAAAATCGACCCAGGAGATCCCTACTCTAAATCTCATGCCCAGGAAAAGATTTTGGAAAGACAGAACTTGCCTGAACCATACAGGTAACCCATGGATAAATACTCCTCTGATATTACCAACCCTCCCATGCATAAACAACACATTAAGTTGTATAAAAGTGATCTGTTTTAAGAGCCAAACTTGGCACAGTAGAAAAAAAGTCAAGGAAGGCATAAGCAAGGCCCAGTGTCCTCTGCACTATAAATTTATCAGCACAACAAATAAATCATAACTTTTTACACCTGTGGTAAAGATAACAGAAGGCTTGTTTTACAAGAGCCTACACAGCACAGACCAGCTGATGTCCCTCACTGTGACACCCAGGGATGGACTTTTGTCACCATATGACCCACTGCTGTGGCCAGCCCTGCCTGCCCTGGACATGTCCAGTCTCCACAGCGTGGGACACTTCATCTGACCCCTCTGCCAGCTGCTTCTTGCTGCAGAGCACAGTATTACTGGTCTTTGTATTAACAACCCTCATTGATACAGCTGACCCTCATTTTAGCAATATCCCAGTGTTTTAACCTGCCATTGTGCCAGCTCAGGGCCCCGTGCATAATGCAATTATACAGCTGTGCAAATAGACACGTAATTGTAGGGTTTTTTTAAACCTCATGTATACTTGTGCTCCAGAATCTCAGCTTTTATTAAAAAAATCCCCCTGCCCTTTTAGTTGGCATGATAACTATCAAACCATGAATCCAGTGCAACTGAGGCAGCAACAGTTTCAGTGAAGTTTATCAGAGATTAATCTAGGTCCTTAATCTCTCCTCCACCAAAACCCATCCCTATTTACACCCTCAAAGAAGGAAAAGAGGAGATAGAACTGTCTGAGCACGGTGTTCCCCATGTACCAGAATTGAGGCGACCTTTTCCACCTTCCTGCTCACAGCAGCTGCAATTGTACTTGGCCACTTGAGAAAAACCTTCTCCAAAAATGTGGGCTGCTCAGAACAGACTGAAACTAGCACAAAAATAAGGTGAGAGTTAGTACCAGCACTGGAGTGGGAATACAGAGTTGACAGAAATTCTTCTAGCTGGAAAAGCACAGAGCAGTACACAGTTCAGGAGTCCCTGCCACTGTGCTTTGATTTGTCATCCCTTTAGATTTATTTCGTCCTTTCTTGAGGAGTAAGAGGGACAAGGTGATGGTGGGATGACTGGCTAAAAGGTGCCAGCCATTCCAGTAACTGCAGAAGGTAAGGATGTGATCACTTTCAACTTTGAAGCCAGTCAAGGTGGAAGAGGACTGGGGCACAAGCAGTGGTGAGAAGTGTCACACTGTGAGAGCACTTTGTGCTTTTCACATTTCCCAGTCCCTTGGTGGCTGGTTGGATGGGCCATGGGCTGTGCCTTCCTAGTGACCCATTTTCCCCCTGCCTCTGTATCCCCCAGCCCCTGCTCTCACACAAGAGCCCCACATCCCACAGCTGGCTTTGCCTGGGGAGAGCAATGCTGAAATGCACTCAAGGAAAATGTGCATCCAGAGAGGCAGCCAGAGGAGAATGGGCCTGGATCAGGGCCCAGCTACTTACAAATGATGGATGCAGCCCCACTTCAGGCTCAGGGCTCCCCAGGGAGGGCAGGAGATGTCCATCAGTGACCTGCCCAGAGCCTGCCTGGGGTGATGCCCACACAGCCCCTGCCCTCACCAGAGACAGAGACACCCTCACCCCAACTCAGATCACACAGAGCCTGCAGGGACCTCTCCACTGTCCCTTTAGGGAATTTCACCAGGAGCAGAGGGGAGTGCTCCAAGGGGCAGGGAGATTTCCTGCTGCTGGCAGCAGGATGAGGATATCAGGGCTCTGCCCCTGCCCTCCCATCACAGGGGCTGGCAAAGCTGAGGCTCCTCTGGTGAGCTACTGCTCCTGGCACTGCAGATCTTGTCTCTTGGCTCCTCGCCTGCTCCTTCTGCAAACTGATGGCAGAGAACACCCACCCTGTTATCACACAAAGCAACATCAGAGATCAAGGAGAAACTCAGCAGCAGCAGCAGATCTCTCTCTCTTCTCAAGCCAAACAGCTGAGCTGTTAACCAGCCTGAACAGTTCCTGAAGCAGCTCATGGCAGCCACAATCAAGTTTAACCCTTCTCACTTTCCCACGGTAGCATTAGCAATGATGACCGATCCCACCAAATGATTATGGGATTTATTCTAAGCTGCTGCTGGGAAACTTTCTGGTGCAAAAGGGACTTTTTTTTTTTTTAATCTTAGCTCTCTGAGATTCAAATTGCAAATGGAAAATTAAGTGAACTTGTCTGAAAGGAAAATACATCAGACCCTGAGGATAAGGGAAATCTTGCCATTTCCTCTTGCTTCTAATTTCCACTTCTGCCTCTCCCACACTGTGACCCCCCTCGCACTGCTTCCTCTGCCCACAGCAGTGCTGCAGGGAGCAAGGTGCCTTCTGAGCTCCAAACTCAGCAAGGCCAAACCTGCTGTGGAAGGTTTGAATTAAAGCACACTGAGTACAAGAATTGGTGCTGGAAATTGGGAAATGACTCCTGAATCAACTTGGTCAGATAGCAAAGGATTCCTGTAATTGTTTCCCCAGGGGCAAGCACTCAGCCTGGCAGCAAAGAGCTGAACTTTCCCAGGAAACCATTAAGCTCATATTCTAGGGCACACTGACAGATGGACATATTTACTTTTAGGGTCTCCCCAATATATTTCTGCCCAGCCACTAGTGCACAGTTCTCCTGTGTCCCAGAAAAGTCTGTTTCAGAAGTGCAAAACTCTGCTAAGACTGAGGAGAGAAGAGAGAACATTCTTCTTTCTCAGGTGCTAATGCCTGTGGCAAAAGCCAACTTACAAAGGAGTTCAGGAAACACACCAAAATCTTCTTCCCACACTGGCACCATGTTCTTAGTAGTGAGTGACATTCCCCCTGCAGATAAAGGACCTGAACTCTTTCCTTCCAAGAAGAAAAGAAATATTCCTACAGGAAAAATGGCCACTGCCACAAATCTACCCTTTAGCCTTGTACATCTGGGAAGCACCAGCAAGGAAGGACTGAACAGCTACAAGGCCAGCACTGGAATTCAAAATTCCCTGCTCAGGAGAATAGAAGAGGAGAAAAACCCTCATCTTCAACAGCCTGCCAACCTCTCCTCACCTTCCCATTATTGCCAGGCTTCAAAAACTGCCTAAAACAAAGCTAGAATTTTAAAGGGGAAAAACCCCCAACACTTTGGTTACTTTCTTCTCCAAGGCAGGCTTATTGTATTAAAATTTGGACACGTCTGGGTTTCAACCAGTCTGAAAACAAAAAGCCCTCATAATTCTGGCAGGAGCAGAGCTGCTGGTGGAGAGCCAGCCTTGTAACACGATTTCCACACCAGGCACAGATGTTTGCTCTGGTCTGTGCAGCACCTATCACACAAAGGTCCTTGTCCACAACTGGGCTCCTCACAGAGCAGCAGCACAATACACAACAAAATAGGAGTGTTCCAGCCTGATGAAAGCCACTTTTCTATGGAGATATTTCAGGAACAGGCTCTGCACGGGGTGCTTTGGACACTGGAGCAATCCCAGACCTTGGAAGGCAGCCTGAAAGGCTGGGAAGGAATAGAGGGATCACCTACTCTACTACTCACTTTCTATTTTTAAAAATTTATTAAAACACTTGTGTATATTTGTACAATCCTAGATCCTTTGCAGCACATTTATCTCAAACACACAGTCAACTGTCTCTCTTCAAAATTAACTTTATTTTACACAAAGAGACCTCTCTGATACTTGGTCATTTGCCTGCAAGGTTTCCCTTCAGAGATATTTCTGGTTAAATCAGCAAAAAAATTTGATCCAATTATGTGAGCAGGGATAAAACTTTCCCCATGCACTATATGAAGCATGCAGTCCTGTTTTTTATTATTAATGACTCATTCATTAGTAGATACTCAAACATGTTGTGTGTTCCTTAATTTATCATAGACTGGCAGCTCAAATAGCCTTTTCTGGTGAGAGAAGGACTGGAAATAGGCACTTCATATATTTTATCAGCGTTTCCAGCCACCCCTCTTCCCTGCCCACTGATTGAATTGGCTGGGATTGCTTCTTTAGGGAAGGAGCTGGGCTCCAAGACAAACTGCTCGTGTGGAGGATGGCAGCTGGAGCAGTCTAGACTGAGGAAACACATGTGCCTTGCAGAGAGGGAGACAGGCAAGGAGGGAGGGAGAGGAGCTGCCTGCCAGGCTCCACCACTGCCTCTGACCCGGGGCTCCTGGCCCTGGGGATGGAACTGAGGGCTGCGAGCCCCCCGTGCTCTGAATGGGGTATTGGGGGTACCCTTGAAACACACTCCCTGTTCCTCAGTGCTTCCACAGCCTCTCAGTGATCCCAGCCTGCACATTCAGCACAAGGGGTGGCTTTCTTGCTCTAAAAAGAACCCCTAGACTTGTCAAGAGGCTTGGCTGTAGGGAGCAAAAAGCTACGGAACTGCAGCTTTACACGGGAGGAGAAAGGTCTGGCTGAGGGTACGCTGTCCTAGACCCCAGCCACGCCAGGAAAAGGGTTTAACACAGCTTTACCTGGCAGGTGGTGCTGGTGGGCAGGGGAGAGGCTACAGTAGCCCCCCAAAATCTCCCAGCCAAACCTGTTGCTGGTTTAGACAAGAGGTGACACTCCATCCACTGGAGGGTTCAAATACCCATCACAACACAGCCTTGGCTCAGGAGTTTGACATGCTCACAACAGACACTGTTTCTCAGCGTGCATTTTTCTTTTGAGGGGGGTTTTAAGCTAATTCCAGCCATGTGCTGGGGTCATGCTGCAGGGCCTGGAGCTCTGGAGCAAGGCTGGCTGAGGTGCTTTGGGCAATGGGGATGATTCAGAGGGACTTTTGCCAGCTGCTGAGTCAGTGCCGCGGTACTGACTTCGCACGATATCTGGGTGTTCCTTTTGTTATTTCTCCCCTCCAAAAAAACCATAGAGCTGACATCCCAAATGCTTGTGGTTATTAATGGTTCCCAAGAAGTTTTTCTTTTTTAAGAACATATTGCCCTCCCTCCTCTAGCTGCTCAGCAAACCAAACAGTCATGGAGAATGAATGCTCTGCCATGAGTTGCATGTGGAATGCAGCATCTCTGTTTTCTTATGCACAGCAGCCAGGTGGTCCTTCAGGACAGATTAATACATGGAGGGTGCTGAATTTTCCTCCTAAATAAATCCTTTCAGTCCTTTGCTTACACTCCTCTAACCATCAAACCCTTTCTCTATTGTTGGATGGGGCCTTTTTGCACTGCTGAGATTATTCCATGGGTTATTTTAGTAGAATTCACAAAGCCTCAACTGCAGACACCACAGAGCCTGAGCCACCAGAGCCTTGCACCATGGCTGCCACTGGGATGATCAGGGTGAACAGTAGTCCTTTCTCTCTAGGTGGAAGGGTTCTGTGCCTGCCAGTCTGCCCAGGAATCACAGCCAAGGTGGCCCCAGTCCTTGCTGAAGAGGCAGAAGGCATTTCCACCCCACACACCCCCCTGCCTGGGTGACAATCTTCCTGAGGAGACCTCGTATCAGGCAGCAACTGGGAAAACGAATTAATCACCTTGTCCTTGCCTCGGTGTACCAGACAGCAGATGACATTCCCAGCCCACAGCCTGCCCTGGCCAGGCTGGGATATCACTGACCTCACCAGGAACGCCTGCCCGGCAGCGCGGCGATGGCGCCAGGTAATTACTCAGGCACAGAACATTTATCAGCACTTGCACTGAAACATGCTCATCTGGCCATGGACGTGCTGCATGAATTTCTCAACATGTCATCCCCATTCTGATCTTTTCTCCTCTTTCCCTTCCCACGTCAGAGACATCCAAGGAAGCGTGGTACAGAGATCTCCGAGTGAGTCACAGGAGCTGTTGAGCAGCGTGTGGCAGCCAGCTCCAGCCAAGCCATAACCTTTCCCTCCCTGAGCCCTGATTTTGTTTCCAGCAGTCAAAGAGAATGAGGCCAGACAGAGCCTCAGAAAGTTCTCCTTTCCCTCAGTTCAGGACTCCAGTTGTTCTCAGACAGGATGGAAAAATCCTGCCATCTCTTCCCTCAGCCCTCCACAGCCTGAATCCATTTCTTTGCTATGATTCACAAGCCTGAGAGAGATTTTCCACTCCAGTTCAATAATAAGCTCTTTACATTGCAGGGGCTTAGAGCTTGGTCACCCTTATGACACTTGAACAGCAAGAAGGTGGCAGAGGTCAGGATTTTGGTGGGCTTGGAGCAGGAATTCAGATTCACCCCTTAAAGCTAAGTGATGTTTCAAGGGAAATGCACAACTGCCGAATTTCTTCTCTTGGAAATACGCCTGAAATGACTCTCCACAAAACACAGAAGCCTGCTCAGAGATCAAATTGCTGGAGGTTTTTCTGCCTACTCAGGGATTTATCAAAACTTCTCCAAGCACCAAGACTCCATCAGGGATGGGTGCCTGTAGTCGATGCTCAACCCCTGCCCAGGCATCACCTTCACCTGTCCCAGGGCAGGAACCTGGGAGCAAAACAGCCCCTGGTGACTCCACAGCCAAAGAACAGGGAGAGAACTCAGCACCCAGCTGTGAGATGGGACAGGAGGAGACACAAAGTGCTAAACTCCCACTGAGGACTTGGGGAGACCCAACCATTCCACTTTAGGTGTTACTTCCACCAAGGAGCAGCTCTGCAGAGACAAACTCTGGTCATTCCTTACACCAGCCTCAATATTTCCGTTGTAAACTCTTCTTTCACTATTTTAAGAAGTCAGCTGTAAAAATTCCCTCTAGGCTGGATCTTGGCAACCAAAGGCTGTGTCTGGGAGAAACTTATTTTACATGTACAACCCCTCTCTCCTATTGACAGTTTGGGTTGGAACACCAAATCCCCCTAAAAGTTGGCCAGTTTAAAGATCATGTTTGCAATTCTCAAATTTGAAAAAAAAAAAAAAGTCTAAAAAGAACAGCCAGCAGATAATTAGTGGGGCCTGAGTGCCTTTAGCATTACAAAATGTGTGTATGTTCTTACAATGGCCAATACATACAACCTGAAAGGAGTTATTTTTTTTATGTGGAATGCAGTAGTTAAATTTATAAAGGAAACTTTTTGCATGTTTTAAGTGCAGGCTATGAGAAATAAAAAACAGAACAAAACACCCAGGCAAAACTTATACCATAAAAACAGATGAGACTTTGTTTAAAAAATTAAATCCTGAAGCCATCTCTGCACTTGCCTTTGCTTGAACAGGGCACTTTTCTAGAATTGTGAATATCAGACACAGATCAAATTAATAGCTAGTGCCAAGAAATAGTTAACTTGAGGCATGTTTATAAGGCATCTGGGGTTTCCATGGAAGATGACCAGAGATAAACCAAGGTTGTGGAAGATAGCCCCAACCTGGCCATTAAAATTTTAGCCAGCAATTTAAAGTAAACAAAAGTGAGATTTCTCTTTTCATTTTTTCCCCTCCCCTTTCTTGTTTAAAATCTAGCATTAAGCAGCAACTTTAACCACAAATATTTCACGGCATCCACCATCACTGAACTCTCAGGCTCAAACTGAGATTTATGCTAAAGTTGTGATGATCAGGAATGCAGCCGTGCTTGGCTGCCACACTGAGAGAAAATTCACAGAAACCCTTGGGGCTTGTGGTCTGCCAGCCCTGGAGCCAAGCTGTGACTGGGAATAGCCACCACGAAGAGCCTGAACATACCTGAGGTCCTCTGTCTCCTTTCACTCCTGGATATCCCAATAAAAATGGAAATGGAGTGGGTCCCAAGGGCTCAAAGACTGGATAGCCATCGGTGGCAGCAGGGGTTGTGAGGTTGTGAGGTGCCCTGGCTCTGGAGCTGGGCCAGGCAGAGCCCAGGGGTGGCTTGGTGCTCAGCAGAGGGATGATGCTGGGATCCACTCTCCTGCTGGGGGATGGCTTCTTTGGAAAGGGCCCACGGCTTGGGGTCTGCTTCAGGGTGACAAGGTGGACACTGCTGGTTGTGTTATCAGTCACCCTCCTCACTGGCTGTACAGTGCTGGGTGGGTCAGGGGGCTCAGCAGTTGGTTTTTGGTTGGTCTTCTTTTTGGTCTCTGGCTTGGACTCCTTCCTGCTGGCCGTGACCAGGCTCGGGCTCGTTGGTGGGGCCCTTTTGATGGTGGGAAAGGGAGATTTGTCCCTGTGTGTGCTGGGAGTGGGCTGAGACACCCTGAGGGCTGTCCCCGTGCCCCGAGGGGACGGGGTGGGTACCTGTGGTTTGGTACCTGACGGAGCAGCTGGGGCCACTGTGACCTTGGTGGCTTTGGTGGTCAGTCTCGGCCGCGGTGGTGGGGTTGACAGCACTGTGAGGGTGGTTGCACCTGAACCCCTCGTCTTGAGGGGTGCAGTGACCCTGCCAAACCCCACGGTTGGGGCAGCAATGGTCAGGTTTTTCAGACCCTGCAGCGAGGGCTCTGTAGGCTGTGGGGCACTGGGGGAGGCACTGGGATCCCTGGGCAGGACGGGGATGAGTGGGGGCAGGTTTGGCCGGTAGGTATCTGCTTGCCTGCACTGTTTTTTCAGGTATTTACAGTAATGATGAGCTGCCTTGGCGGAAGGATAAATATCAAACTGGCAGATGGCTCCTTCAAACTGCACCGAGTGCTGGCTTATCTTCCCAAAGAGGAAAGATCCGTGAGGATCCAACACCTCGTCCTTTTTAAAATGCAAATCCGCATGTACTCTGCGCTTCCCACAAGAAGTAAATAAAGTGACTGTCTGGCCACGAATGTTGATGGCCATGTTGTGCCACTGGCCATCGTGGACATTGTAATCAAAATATACAGAGCGCTTGTGGCCCACGTACACGATGATCTTCCCAGGCACAAACTGGACCCCCAGCTGCAGTTTTTTCTTTTTGCTCCTGACAGCAAAGAGAAAGGCGTTGTTGATGCGGTGGGAGCAGAGGCTCAGCACCAGGAGCAGGTCAGAGCTGGAGCCTGCGGGCAGGAGGGTGCTGAGCGGTGCCTCCACGCGGGCTCGCTGCGTGAAGATGACTCCTGATCTGAAAGGAATGACTCCCGCAGGAACTGCACGTGAGGAGGACCAGCCACTCGATGGCCTTTTCCCTGACAGGCCCAGTCTCTGAAGAACATCCACATCTGAAAGGGAAGCACAAAGATGATGTGAGGTGCCGGGCGACCCAAGGGCTGGATGGGTGTGGAGGGAGGTCAAACCAACCCATGCACAAAGGCAACGGGATACAGGAAATCCCAACTCACATATGTCATCCCACCCTCTCACATACACATTCCCATAACCAGCATGGAGAACTCACAGCTCTTCTCACATCGTGTGAGGAGCAAGTGCATGCTTAATGTGATTACCAGCCAAAATTTAATTAATTGCCAAAATGCATGAGCTCCATGATGCATATGGTGAGTTCTCCTGTCCCACCAGGGACCAGCTCAGATGTTCTGGAGGGAGCTGACCTCACTACAAGGAAATTTCCCACTGAGCACCATTAGCCTTCTTCCTGGGATTTAATTCTGAGTACTGACCACACAGCTGGAAAGGAATTCGAACAACACACTGAGCTGGGATTGCAAAATTTTATACCCCCAGAGGGCAAGTAACAAAACTTCCAAAGGGAGCAAAAGCCTTGTATCTGTCTCTCTCCAAGCTAGCAAGCAGCAGCTTTTGATCTTTGGAGAGTTTAGGGAAGCACAGGTGCCTCCCAGCATGAAAAAATTGCACCTAGATTTCACTGAACCGCTCAAGGTTCTCAACAGCAGTACTTTTTTTCCCAGCAGATCATCTTACAGCATTAAATTATTTTAATAGGTTGGAACCAGATTTGGTTTGTGAAGAGCTCAGAAATTGGTTATGGCTGCCACTGAGCAGTGGAGGTAGGATTTGCCTCCTGTATAATGTCACCTAGGAGCCAGGTGCCTTGCTCAGGACAGGAGGAGAGGGATTGATGCCTGGAGGACCTTTGTCCCCCAACTCCAGGAGGAATTTGCAATGGACAGACCAGCAGAATTCCCTGCTTTCTGCCCCTGAGCTCTATCAGGAGTCACTCACGGCTCAGATTAGCAGGCAACAGCAACACAAACTGGGGCCAGCTGGCAGCAGCCTCAGCTGAATTACTTAACTGGAGAAGATGCCGAGGTCTACGTGAGCAAAGCTGCAAAGGTAAATGTGCCCAGACCTGAAAAAGGTTGAGCAGCTAAAGGAGCTCAGCCTGGAGGAAAAGGAGGCTCAGGGGAGAACTTCTCACTCTCTGCCCCTCCCTGACAGGAGGTTGTAGTCAGGTGGGGGTCAGCTTCTGGTCCCAAGCAACAAGCAATAGGATAAGAGGAAAAGCCCTCAGGTTGTGCTGGGGGTGGGGGGAAGCGGGTGTTAGAATGAAGAGTAGGAAAGGCTTCTTCACCAAAAGGTTTGTAAGGTATTGGAACAAGCTACCCAGAGACATGGTGGAGTCACCATCCATGGAAATGTTCAAAAGGCATTAGATGTGGCACTTGGGGACATCTAAAGAGTTAGTGGTGGGCTTGGCACTCCTGGGTTAACAGCTGGATTTGGTGATTGTAAGGGTTTTCCAACCCGAACGACCTTGTGAAGGTGATCATGATTCCTGTGACACTGGCCCCGCTGGCAGTGAGCCAGGATAACTGCACTTCCTGCCCCATCACTCCTGGACCAGCCAACTCTAACATTTCAGTTCTCTTTGGGGAAGCCAGCCAGGGCTGTACAACCCAAATACTAATGTTGCAAGGCAAGAATTTAACACTCAGAAAGGTGGTGGTGCCAATCATACAATTTTCCGAGATTAAAAGTAAATCAGCAGTCTTCCAAAGGAAAATAACCCCAAACTAGCTCCTTCTCTAAAGGGGCCTCGGTATCTGGCTGCTTTCACCCTTAACTATTAGATGTTCTGCACAGAACACAATATTTGGAGATCTGGCACTTAAAGAGCCCCTTGGTGTTAGCCAGAAGGTTTGTAGACTCGAGCAGTCTGAGACCTGTAATGCTGCTGGCCAAGAAGGGAGAAGAATGATGAGAAAACCTCTGTTCCTTGACTTTGGCAAAAACCTCAGCCATTTTTGTGTGTAAGAATGAGTCAATCAGTATTTACGTTGCCTGAGTTCAGCTTTATTCCCACCTTCCTTTTTTAAAGAAGTTTGACTCATTTTCTAGCAGACACTACCCTGGAGAAGATGTCTCAGATGTAGAAAAGGATGGAAATGTTGCCACTCCGTGCAGAGGGATAATTTACTGCACAGCATATTCAAGTGTTAATGACAGCACATGTCCCAGACTCTGAAATCCTTGGTCCCCCTCTGTTTTTATTCCATCTTGTCCAACAGGTCTGTGTCTCAGCATAGCCTTCCCCTCTGCACTGAACAGAGGAACCATGGCAGTGTCTTCATTCTGGATAATCTCCAGAGCCCATGAAACAGCAAAGGCCAAAGCCTGGCTTTAGTGAACTGAAGTGGGGCCCTTGCCACAGACTTCAAAGGCATCGGGATTTATCCCTAAGGAAATAAATTTACCACTTAAGCAAGCAGCTAGTCTCCAGCTTCCAGTTCCTACGTGTATCTTTGGGTTCTCCCTCAGAGGCAGACAGGGGCTGTCTCTGCTAGAGATGCTGCACACTCCAGGAGTTATTTATTTGGTAGCTGCTCTGCAAAGACCTAAGGATGTTTCCCTGCTCAGAGGATGCTGCTGCTGTTTGCAATCCCAATCCAAGTGTCTCGTTAGCAACGGCATCCAGGAGTGCTTAAGGAAAAAAAGCACAACCCAAACACTCCTGCCTCTCCCTCAGAACCCGCTAAGGTGGAGCCAAACTCTGGATGCCTACGCAAAATCCGATTAAAGTCCTCACTCAGGACACGTATGTGGACTTTCCAGCACCAGGTCCAGGCACAGAGCTCAGGGCTCCTGTGCACCCAGCCCATCTCCTCTCCATCCCATCTCCTCTCCATCCCATCCAACTGTCCTGGGCTGTTGGGGCACATCTCCTGGGACACAGGATGTCATCAACTAATATAAAATGCAAGGTAATTCTGACTTCCTGAAGCAGCTCCAAGTTTAGCAGTGGATTTTTTCCCCTTCAAACTTTTTCCTCTGTGGATTTTTCCATCAAAACACATTATTTAAAAAGAACATTCACTTAGAGCTGCCTGATCCCAGGTGCCTCAAAGTTAGTAACAGCATTTGAGCAACTGGGAAAAATTGAGAGAAAAACTCTTCTTTCAGGCTCTGTGCATGAAGTGAGATACACAGAGATTCCTGAACAGCCATATGATCATCTCTGAAAAAGGGGAAAAATATTTTATTGTTCTCCTTCCCATCTCTTTCTTTCCCCCCACCCCTTCCCCACACAAAAAGCTGTATAAGACAAAGAAGCCAAAAGCCAGGAGGGGAATAACTTGTAGCTTCCCAGATTCCAGCAGCCAAGATGTGATGCCCACAGCTAAAACTGGGTTGAATAAGTGCAGCAGTTCCAAAAGTTACTGCCCAGACCCTTAGTCAGCACACAGCAAATGAACTCGCAATCTTTTGGATTTGTAACACTTCTGGAAAGATCATCCTCTGTGTTCCCTGATTTTCCAGCATACAGGAAGATTCCTAATCCTTAGAGTAGCAGCCACAGTGTTTTCAAAAGCCCACAGCATTGGCTTAATTTCATCTTTACACCAACCTATGAACAAGTTCTTACTGCTTCTGAATCTCATGTTTGAAAATTCTGGGTGATAATACAGGTCACCAATGTTTTCTTACAGCCTTTACTTCCTTGGAAGGTTTTATCTTCTGGTACCCAGAAGGAAATTCTCATTGTGTGGAAACCAGGCAAGACTTTAAAAATTCTTTTATCACAGAGAATGTATCTCAGAGGGGAGTCATCGACTGCACCAAGGTGAACACAATGAGACTGAAATTAGAGAGTTTGCTTTAGAGTGATGGTAGCAAAAGACATGGCCCCATCACATAATTATCATAGGAGTAAAATGATGGATAGAGGTGAATCTAAACAGGATATTATAATCTACTTGAAAAGCAAGATGCCAAGACACAGTATTTGTTCTGCCTCTTTACGAGCTGACATAAAACTTGCTCTGAAAACTGCTTGACTAAGTAATTCAGCCAGATGTTCACCTCCTTTGCGTGGAGGCAGAATTTGGAAAATATTACATTTTTCAAAATTGCTGATGGCAGGGATCTATTCTCCCCCCCCAAAGTGGTCCATGGGCTGGCTGACAGCTGAATGTTGACCAAATTTCTATTTTTCCTTCATGTTTCAGAGACTGAGAGGAGAGCCCTGGAGCCTGCTAGTCCACTTAGTGTTGTCTGCTGACAGTAGGGGAAGCTGCTCACTTCCAGCAAATACCCACGTAGAGCATCCATGTGGGAAAGGTGCTGCTATTTTAAGAGAAAGCTCCTTTGCAAACAGATATTGCAGAGGTGATCAGCACCCTCTATCAACTGTTAAAGATGAATTAGTTTGGGGTTTTTAATGTTTTTGTTGACTTTGAAGCTTTTAATCTCCTTTTGTGTGGTCATTGATAATTGTACCTCAGCCTAGGCCTTGGCAGCACCAGGGAGGTGATGCCTGGAGAAGGGGTGTAAGGACAGGCTGAAGGTGTCACTCCCCTACAGAACATTCCCTTACAACACAGGGATTGATATAGCCATTCTATTATCAACCAACCCTGCGGGATTTTCCTCCCTTAAATTTGCTTTACGTTTAGAATTCACATTATTCCTGTATGTGTGTATGTGTGGCATCTCCTGTGCTGGCAGGGGCACACCTGGGGTGCACCAAAATCAAGGAAAAATCTGACAGAGACATTTAATTCCATAAAGCCCCAGTCTCAAGGGGCAGTTTCTAAAAACAGCTAAATCCTGGCAAGTGCAGGTAGATGCCAGTGACATTTTAGACACAAAGTGCTTCGCTCCCACCAGTTCCAGCAGACAGACAGACTCTGACAATCCTGGGGGACACATAATCGCCTATACAAAACCTGGCCTTTTTGCCAGCTGTTAACTGTACCATCTGTATCATCTGTACTGCAGCTATCAGCAATAAATGGATCTAACTGTGCACTGGGCTCAGACATTGATTGTTATAATCCTACAATGGTACCAAACACTTGGCTTTAACTTTTGTTGAAAGAGGAGAGGAAAAAAAAGTGTAATTTACCTTCAGAATTTCCCTGTGTGAATCCCAGGAACCAGGTAAAACACAATATAGTCCAGAGAAAGCAGAATCCCCTAAAATTGGAAGAGAAGAAAAAAAATAATGCATTTCTTCAACAGCAGTAACAAAACCAATTCCATTGTTAAAGGTCTTCTCCTTGATCCCAAGTCTAGCAAAGCCATTGGCAGCATCAGCATGACTCCAGGAAGTCTCAGATTCAGACTGAGACCTTATTTTTTCTGCTTCAAAGTCATCTACAGCCCACTGAACTTAGTGGAAAGGTTTCCCAATGGTATTAGGAGCCCTGAACAAGGACCAGCCCAGTGTTTTGAGAGGCAGGGTCATCACTGCTGGGTCATCAGTGCCTTTGCTACTGCTACTCTTTGGCACTCACCCACCTAGCACAGACCACCAGAAATGCAAGAGAATGGAGAAATCATTCAAAGCTGGGAGGGCTAAAGCCCTGCCAGGAGTGCACGTGCAGGGCTGTGGGGACACGGGTAGGGAAGGGGCTGGCACTCAGTGCCTGTCACCTCAGAAAGCAAATCCTGAGTCCCAAAGCTTTACTGTGTGCTCAACAATAGCCTAAACATGCAAAATCCTACAGGGATCTGTTTCTCTTTTTACACCCAGATGAAAGATGGGGGCAGCTTCTAACCCCTCAGCACGCTGTGCTGAGCCACTGAGAACCTTCTCACAGGTCTGCTATGGCAGCAAAGCTTAGAAAGTGGGAGATCCACAGACTTCCAACACTGTGCTCTAACAGACCCTTTCATGCCTGAGAGGGAATTTGACAAACCTCTCTGTTAGCTCAGCTTTAAGCCTTCAAGTGCCATTGAAAACAGCTGCGTGGGGAAAAAACCTTTTACCAGAAAGGTAGCTAAAACTCCCCCTTTCCCCCATCAGCTTCCTTGATTTGTAGCCAACTAAAGAACATGGGAAACTCCTTGGTTAGGCTCACTTAAAGCTGTCAGTGGAAAGTTTGAAGACTGAATTCCCTCATCTTCTTGAGAGGATATTTAACAGCTTCATCAGCAAAGGCTGCTGGAAGAACAGACAGAAATGTAAACTACAGAAAGCCCTCAGCCAGGAGACAGCAGTGTGGGACATCCACAGGTTGTTCCTCACTCCAGCCCAGCCAGTGTGAGCACTGGGCTGTGCAAAGCCATGCCAAAGAGCAGCTCGCTCATCTCTCCACATCTGACACGAGTCATACATCAAACCACTCTTCTCCTGCCATTGAGCCTCAGCCTTAGCCCAAGAAAGCATCCTGTGAGACAAGGTATTACCCTGGGCCAGTCCTCACCCCGTGCAGGAGACCCTTTCCCACAGCTGAAACAAAGCCACAGTGATTTACATCAGTGGGGAAACCTGGCCTTGAATGTAAAAATCCATCCACAAATCCAGCCACTAACTAATATTTTAAGGCTTGAAGAGAAAAAAATACTGGAGCGGTCTCACATCAACTGGGAAACAAATGAGCTGGAGCAATCCATGTCCTCCTTTTCCATCACCCTGACACTGGGCTGACATTTCAGGAGCTCTGGGACTGCTTTAGTTTGTGAAAGAACAGCCAGGAATAGCCAAATCTGGTGTTCTTTTGCCAAGTCCTACAACCAGCCATATCCTAACCAGGAAACCCTCACCGTGCTCCAGAGATCTCCAGTGGGGAGCCTTGGTTCTTTTCAAGAACTTCATCCCTTGGGATACAACTGTTGGGCTGAAGATACTGCCAGGTCCAGGGAGAGCTGCTGTCCCTTCAGGGACTGGAGGAAGGGAGCAGAATAGGATGATTCTTCATGGCCACCTCTGGCAGTATTTTATTTGGCATGAGAGAGGCTAAGATCCACTTCACAGGACAACCTGAGTTTCTGTGCTCATCTCCAACAGAATTTAAGATGTGCACACAATTCCATGTGTGCATGGAGCAAAGACCTGACTGGGTATCATCAGCTGGGCTTGGCTGCCCGATGGGAGCACAGGAGGAGAGGGAAGGATCATCACCAGCAGCAGTGCCAGGCATTAAGGACCTGTGATCTGCTGAGGATCAGATTTGGACAACCACTGCTGCTCACAACACACTGAAATCCACCTTTTTGGTTTTGCTTGAGGTGTACCTTCACAAACCAAACTCCCTGTTGATTGACACAACGAGGAGAACAAGTCTTGGGGGAAAATCCAGCACGTAATTTCACTCCAGCGCCACTCTGGGGCTGTAAAGGAGACGAAAGCACAGTGTGGGATCCAGCTGGCCCCAGCCCTGCTCCTGGACCCCTCCATGGCCAACACCGAAAGAGCTGAGAGCGGGGCCGGGTGCCAAAACACTGAAGAAAAACACTTTGGCAAAATTTACCAACTTAATGGAAAAAGCAAAAGCAGCTTCCAAATGGCAGCCGTGTGAGTGATGGGGCTGTTAATTATCCCAGGATTTTTAATGCAGGCTCTTTTTCCGTTACAGCTCGGCAGCGACAGAGCTGCAAAAGCAGCTTGAGTAGCAAGAGTAAAGAAGATTTTTCTCCTTATATAGAGCTATCAAACCCACCTTGCCTTTATCTCAGCTTCCTCCCATGAGCAGTGATTTCCACTAAGAGGAAATCAAGAGGTATCACTAAAGATGTTTATTTCTTTTATTCGCAGGGTCTGTGAATACCACAATGAGGATCCTGGGCTGTTTGCCTAGAGAAGAGAATTCTCTCTGAGGAGAGAACTAAGAGCACCTTCCAGTGCCTAAAGGGGCTCCAAGAGAGATGGAGAGTGACTTTGGACAGGGACATGGAGGGACAGGACAAAGAGGGAGGCTTTAAACTGAAGGTGGGCAGATTTAGAATCGATATTTGGAAGAAATTGTTCCCTGTGAGGATAGTGAGGTCCAAGGTGCTCAGAGCAGCTGTGGCTGCCCCTGGATCCCTGGCAGTGTCCAAGGCCAGGCTGGACAGGGCTTGGAGCAGCCTGGGACAGTGGGAGGTGTCCCTGCCATGGCAGGGGTGGGATGAGATGAACTTTTATGGTCCCTTCCAACCCAAACCACTGCTGCAGTCTCTGGGTGTAGAGGTGCCCCACAGCACACATGATGTGAGTTCACGTGAGCCTCAAAGGTTTTCCAAAGCAGACACAAACTCCCTTTATAGCAAAATGAAGTTACTGACCAAAGCTTAATTTTACTTCCCTACTTTTGGCAAACTCCTGTGGATCAGTCCACGGGAACTGAGCAGTGCCAGAAGTCCAAGGAGAAGAACAACTGAGAGGGACAGAAGCACAAACACCCTTATTCCCTTCTAACCAGACAAGTGCTGGAATGAAGCCTTGCACTGAATTAAGGACAACAAGAACACAGCAGCCTTCAGGGTAAACTTGGTCACAAATTAGCCTCAAAGAAGTGCCAATTTGACAAAGCTGAGGCAACCTGTAAAATAATTGTGATTAGCTAATTCCTGCATTATTTCTGGAATTGGTTTGGAGCAATTTCAGCTTTTTTTAATTAAAAGGTTTGCCTTGCCTTAAAATAAGAAGTCCGAATGATTTTGACATCTTGTTTGTTTAGGTGACGAGTTGAAGCTGAAGGAAAGATTTCAAGGGCCCACGGCAGCATTTAATTTTTTATTTTGCTTTCTCCCTAATTTACAGTGGGGAAATGGCTTTGAAATTGCAAACATTACTGCAAGGTGGAAAACCAATTCCCCACCACGTTTCTCCATTCAGGTGTATTTCCTTTCTGTTCAAAAGACCACAAAGCCAGCTGGAGGCTGAAAATTGCTTTTCAAGAAAAGCAAATCTGCATTTCTAGCTGTAGATCAGACAGTGTATCTTAAAAAGGAGAAAATGCACATGTGGCTTAAGATCCTTTGCACGTGACTGGAGGTGATATTCTGTAAGACACCCAAGCAGTTTTGACAGACAACAGGAAGCAAATCACAATCTATAAAGTAAGGCTTTAAATTGTACTGTGCATCGATTCCATCCCAGCTTTTTGGGGTAGAAATCTTATTTTGTACCAGTAACCTCCTCTGTGGAGTTTCTGGGGCATCTGGAAATGATGGTGTTTCTCCACTCCCCCTCAATTTCTGGCAAGAGCAATGGAAACACACAACTATGTAGATGTCCCCATATTGACCCTGCTCAGTTCTTTGCTGGACCTCTCCTGCAATATAAACGAGGTATTGACTTACACCTCCAGGCAAGGATTCTGTACACAGGCACTGCTGCAAACCCCAGAGTGATAAGGGCAAAGTTTCTGAAATAACTGAAATACTATCAGTTTTTAATCCCCATTCAGCAGCTACATTTTTAAGGGAAAGCACTGAGCAGGCAAAGAGATATGGCCCGTAGAAATCCATTCTTAAGGTCTTAAAAATACTAAGAAAATAGAGTGATCTAGAAAACTTCACTATTAAGTAAGGAAAAATGAAATCCCTATTCCTGGAAGTGTTCAAGGCCAGGTTGGATAGGGCTTAGACCAACCTGGTCTGCTGGAAGGTGTTTCTGCCCATAGCAGGAGAGCTGGATCCATAAAGTCCTGATATTTGTTCATCTGGCACCTGTAGCCCCTCTTAGGACTTCTCCAGGAGAGCCATCCTGATGTGCAGTGCACGGGAGGTGGGGATGAAGCACCAGCACAGCCAGGGTGAGCTCCTGCAGACACCTCAGGCCTTGTCCTCTCAGGGGATTAGGTTGGCATCTGCAGGCAGAGGGCTGAAGGGTCCCAAACTCCTTGTCCTAGTCCTTGTCCTTGTCCTTGTCCTTGTCCTTGTCCTAGTCCTTGTCCCCCTGACTGGAACTCGAGCTGTGCATTCAGTGCACAGAGCTGTCCCAGAGCTGAGCCCTGCTGGTGCCAGCCTGCTCCTCACCTGAGAGATGCCAGACTGATATGACCCAAACACGCTCCCAGCAGCTCTCCACAGAGGGGATCTTCCCTGGCAACCCATTGCTCAGCCTCCCCTTCACTCCCATCCCTGCCTGGCTGGAATATTGACTTTGCTGCTGTGTGAAGTGACAACACTCAGTGCTGGCCCTGGCCTTTGTGTTCTCCAGTAACTGGAGCCCTCGACAAACAGAAGTGCTAAGCGTGATCTGTCATCGAACTCCTTTTTTGTCCTTCCAACAGACGCCTTTGCATTCCTTCATTTTGTGAATGGGGTTTGGCAGAGCCATATAGAATTCCCCATTGTGTCCATTTGCACTACAGTAAAAGCGCCCATCTTTTCTACGTATGCCCCCAACAAATTGGCAAAGAAAGGGAAAGGGAAAAAAATCCTCACAAACCCTGTGTTTGTCCCTGGGCAGAGATTTCTGACAACCATCTCACCACAAACCTGAGCAACCTTCAGTCAGTATCAGAATCTCCATGAACAGAGACACTAAGCAGGGCAGATTTTAACCCCTCAAGCCATTGCAGAAAGGGGGTGAAGCTGGAGATTTATTTTAATAAAACACAGGCTCAGAGAGATACATGGAAATAGCAGGAGAGGGTGGTGCTGGACTATGACCCTGTCTATCCCTCAATGGGACGCATCTCCACGTGCAATTGCCTCCTCTCAACCCCCCAGCACACACATCATTTTCCACCCTATTGCTGAATTTGTCCAGCAGTGCCACAATCTGTCCCCAAACCACCTGCCCAGCTTGCAAGCAATCCTCTTTTCCTCTTGGAAAGGATCCAATGCCTCCCTCCAGCCCTTGCAGGCCTTCCCATGTGCAGTGCAATGCAAACCCTGCCCTGTGTTCTGGGGGGCCTGAGCTCACCAAAAATGCATCAGCAGAAATGACCAAGAGGGGCACATTAAGCTTGAAGAGCCTGTAGAACTTTGTGTTCTTCTGGTTTTACAAACTTTGGCAGCTCAAGTCTTAGAGCAGACTCTGTGACAGCTGCTCCTTGCCTGGGGAGCCCTCCCAGTCTCACCCACGGGTCTCCTGTACAGCTCTGCAACCACCAGCCCTGCTCCAGAAGAAGCTGCAGGAGAGCTGGTACAACAAGAGGGAACCCCAGGAATGCACCAGATCATTCCCATCACAAACAGCACAGCTCTCACCTACCCCATGGGTGGCCTGGTGAGCCCAGGGATGTGCCAGCCCGGGCTCAGAGCCCTCTCTCCAGGACTGGTGAGCCCAGGGATGTGCCAGCCCGGGCTCAGAGCCCTCTCTCCAGGACTGGTGAGCCCAGGGATGTGCCAGCCCGGGCTCAGAGCCCTCTCTCCATGGCTGGTGAGCCCAGGGATGTGCCAGCCCGGGCTCAGAGCCCTCTCTCCAGGACTGGTGAGCCCAGGGATGTGCCAGCCCGGGCTCAGAGCCCTCTCTCCATGGCTGGTGAGCCCAGGGATGTGCCAGCCCGGGCTCAGAGCCCTCTCTCCATGGCCAGTGGCCTCACGGACTATGGGGGTGCTGGGATGCACGGCGCTCTGCCAAGCACATCAAACCCCAGCACCAAAAATCCCTTCGGGAGATGATGCGAAGGGCAACAAGCGACCTCTGCTGAGGAGGGACTGGAGCAGCACACGGGAGGGGGACAGGCCGGGGAAGACCCTGGAACAAAAGGCGCTCGTTTCGAGGCACCAGGACAGCCCAAAGGCACATTCCCCAGGGCACCGCCAGGCTCAAAGCCCGCAGCCGGGCTGTGCTAGCCTGGGACACCCTGGCACACAACCAGGCACGGATGGCCGGCAGGCTGGGAGCCACGCTGCCTGCTCCTGGGTCCCTCCTTCCCAAACCTGAGCTCACATGGGTCTGATTTGTCCTCAAGCAGGACAAATCCTGGGACCTGAGCAGCATCTCCCTGTCCTCATCTGAGCGTGATCAGGGCCAGCCCCTGGGCCAGGCTGAGCAGCTGGGGCTCTGTCAGAGCTGTGCCTTGTGCCAAGTGTCTCTGCAGCACCGGAGCCCGTCCCCTCGCTGTGACACGCTGCCCGTGCTTTCAAAGGAACCTTTATCTGTCTGCTCCCCTTTGGGCTGCTCCCTTTCTGTCGCCAGCCACCCTTGCACAGTCCCAGGCGGTTCTCCCACACCATGCCCAGCACTAGAAAGGTGTAACTGGGAGATGCTGCGGTCACCAGCTCCTCCAGACACACCACAGCCACATCTACACAAAACAAGCCCCCAGACAAAACCCCCAAAACCCCCCCACGCCACAAGAACCCTAAAGCACTGAGATTCAGTCCTTGTGAGTATATAAACACACAGAAAACTTGTCAAGGAGAGCAGCTGCAGCCCCTGGGAAGGGCTCTGGGCTCTCCGTGTAACTCCACACACAGGCTGAGCCTCCAAAGGGAGCTGCACATTCATCCATCCCCCTCCGGCTCTGGAAAAGGGGCGGCAGCAGGGTGACCCCGGGGGTGGAGGGGCTGCCCCCAAATCCCCTCGCCCCGTTCCCCTTCTTTCCCCCATCTCCCAGTCCAGCCGAGCACAGGGATCCTGTACACAACTTTTTCAAACTGCCAGGCAGAAGAATCCCAGCCTTTCCAAGGGAGTGTCGGTAAATCATCAGTACATCCGACAACGCAGCCAGCGGGATTAACCCTTTGCGGGTTCCCAGGAAAATAATAACAACAACAACAAAACCGCCAACAACGACGCGTTTAACAATGAAAATAGTAAAATTTGGCCGCAGCTGTGGGAGAAGGGGGACGGGCAGGGTGTGTGCCGGGATCTTTTCACACACACACACGCGGATGGAGAGGGAGCAGCGTTTTGTGTGTGCCGAGCACATGAGGAGCTGCCAGCGCTCACCTCCGCCGTGCCTCACCCTCCGGGCTCCCCCAGGTAGCCGAGTCCCGAGGGACAGGTGAGGAGAGCATCCTCATGCCGGGAGGGGCTGGGACCCGCCGTGCCCGGCACGGTGAGGGCTGCGAGGGGCAGCGGATCGCCCGTCCCTGCTCCTGCCTGGGGGCTGCATTGGCGAGCAGCTCCCGGGGCTGCGAGCCCCTCTCCCGGTACGTGGGGACTGGGGGGGCTCCTTCTGGATCCCCCCCGTACACCGCAGCTCCGTTTCCCCCTCTCCCGCTCGGCAGCGTGGCCTCCCTGCTCCCAGCCCATTCTCCTCTCCAGACCGGGAATTTTCACATCATCCCCTGGCAGGGAGAGGAATGTCTTCCCGCACCGCGTTCCCAAATCCCGGGATCCCGCGGCTCCCCGGCACCCCCGGCCCGCCCGGGATTCCCTTTCCCAGCGCCGGGAGTAGCGGAGTTTGTACTCACCCCCTGCCTGCCGCTGTAGCTCTGAGTCTGGAGACCGGCTCTGATTCCGGCTCCATCACGTTTAGTGCATTGTCTCTTTCGGGCAATTTTTGCGGCAATCCATCAGAAATCGGGGGACAAGGCGGTTTGTGGGTACATCCTTCCCAGGAGCTCGGCTCTCTGCCTCGCTAAGGGGTTCAGCTGTGTCACAGACACCCCTGGCCCGGACGGCTCACTCCTTCCTCCTTCTCTTCTGGGTCCTTTTGCTTACACAGATCTTTTAATCCCATTTAACTCCCTCTCGGCAGACTGCAATTACCTTGGAAAAAGGAGAGAGAACACAAAGTACACTCTAGGAAGCCAGGCTGGCCCATGGTCGCTGGATTTCTTGCCTTTTTTTTCCTCTCCTTATAAATAGTGCAATTTCTGTGATCTCTGATTCCCAAAGTCCGTGATTTCAAGTGTTTTTTCTTAGCTGTTACTTTTTTTGTTGTTGGTTGGTTGGTGGTTGTAATTATTATTTTTATTTGCAATGCAGATGTGCCTCCCACCCCCCAAGGATCTCTCCTCTGGACTTAGAGAGAAGAGGAAAAGGCAGATTTTGAGAAATGAAAATTATTTAAGGATGTCCTTACTGCCTCTCTCTGCTGCCCTCCACTGTAATAGCGAAGCACTTACGAGAAATTATACAAAATAAATAAATAATTTGGGGGGAAAAAAGGAAAAAAAAAAAAAACCACGAAAAAATTCTTTTGGCCAGGAGAGTGGTGGGGAAAGAATTGAAGACCCTGTCCAGACTCCAGGGAGGGAAGCATCTCCTTCTTTGGGGAAGCTGCTGATGGGAATTGCAGCCCCCTGCACTCACCTGTCCAGGGCAAAGGGTCCCAAACCACCAGTGACCCACCTTATAAAGTACCTGACATGGATTTCCCTCGGGATCAGCGCTTGGTGGAGTTGGGAGCCTGTGCATGGGACTCAGGCTTGGAGGAGAAAAGTCCCCCATGCCCCTGTTCCCCTCCTAGCGCTGCTCTGCGACCCCAGGGCATCTGCAGAGCCCCTCTCCTCCTCCCAGCCCCACGGGATGGAATCTGCATCCCGGGGGCAGGAACAGGGCCATGAGCTTTCCTCTGCAGGGTCCATCAGAACAAGCTGGATCCCAATTCCCCTTGGCCAGCTCTGCCAGGAGAGGGGACTTCCACAAGCGGATAAAACCTTCATCCCTGCTTCCCCTCTTCATCAAAGTCCCACCCAGACAACCTGGAGCCCCAGGGCGACCGGCAGGTCCCTCTTGTCCACAGCAAACCCCGCAGTTCCACGGGATTCCCTGAGGCAGGTGGGGACAGCCGTGCCAAGTCCTGAACGCACCCCTGGGTGCCCCTGCCCTGCTCCCTCCCCCTGCACCTCTGCCTCGGGCACTTACTCTGCAGCGAGCTGAGAGGCTGAGCAGCATCTCCGTGCAACCCCATGGCCCTGGGCATCCATTTGTCCCAGCAGCTCACGGCAATTGCTACTTCTTAAAAAAACAATAGTAACAATAAAAAGAATTAAAAAAAAAAAAAAAAAGAATAAAAAAGGAGGAAAAAAAGAAAACTCAAACAAAGCCCCTTCCTCCCTCCTTCCCCTTCAAGGTGTCTCCTGCGCAGCGAGCCCGGGAGAGGCGGCCGGGGTGAGGGGCCCGGAGCCAGCCGGGGCTCTCTGGGGTCCCCCCAAATTCAGCAGATAATCCTTCCCCCGGGGCTCGTCCCGCTCGGGCCGGCGCTGCACGCGTGGGTCATGGATGCTGCAGGGATCCAGGAGGGAAGCGCGGCTGGGAGCGGGCGCTGGGAGGGACATGGATGTGAAAGAGGTGGAAGTTCTAAGGCTGCCCTTGTCCTTTTAAATAGCTGCAGCCCGGGGACTCCGGGCTGGCGGGGGTGCCCCAGGTATCCGGTTTCAGCAAACAGCAGCTAATGAGCAGAGATCCAGCCTCCGAGGGGCAGGATCAGCGCTGCCGGCGGGCAGGGGGGCACCGCGGGCACCCCACCAGGACGGGAGGGGAGGGTCGGGGGGCTGCGTGGTCACTGCAGGGCAGGGGACAGGGCTACAGGACCCCCAGGGCAAGCGGACAGGGCTGCAGGGGCTACAGGACCCCCAGGGCAAGCGGACAGGGCTGCAGGGGCTACAGGACCCCCAGGGCAAGAGGACAGGGCTGCAGGGGCTACAGGACCCCCAGGGCAAAAGGACAGGACTGCAGGGGCTAGAGGACCCCCAGGGCAAGGGGATGGGGCTACAAGATCCCCAGGGCAGGGGGACAGGGCTAGAGGACCCCCAGGACAAGGAGACAGGGCTGCAGGGCACAGGGCAGGTCCTGCTGAGCACCCAGCCCAGATCTGCTGTCAAAGCTGAGCCTCCACAGAGGTGTCCTGTGTCTTACAGAATTATCCCCTGAGATGGGGAAGGGCTGAAGCACCTCAAGCCTGGGCATGGGCACTAAACTTACACACTCGCCATGTAAAATACACAGCCACAAACGGGACCCCACATCGACCCACCAATTACCCGAACTCGAGGCTAAAGGGGAGTGATGTTACGTCATGTTCAGACTGGAAAATTCAAGGACCACTGGCCTGACTCAGCAATGCAGGCTTTACTCGAAAACCTGATGTCAGAGCATGGCCAAAAGTTGAGGTTTCCACCATAAATCAGATCTCCTATATGACATCTTCTGCTACCAGGCATGCTAAGGGCTTCTCTCCCTTAATGCATATATTTGGCTTAGTTGTGGTTGCTTGCTGGGGCTGTGGTTTTGCATCTCCCAGTTTCTATAGGCAGAAAATTTTATTCATACCTTTGCTCTGAAGTATCTGTATTTTGTTTCCTTTCTTGCTGTAGCAGATGAAGTTTTAAGCAGCGACAGCAAAACAATTTTAAACAAGCAGGGTTGGGACTGGGGTTAACTCACAGCCCCACAGTTCCTCTGTCCTACAGAAAACCTTCTCAGAAAGGGTGCAGGCTAAGTTACACATCCAGATACTTGTAAGAAATTCCTATTCACAGAAAAATGTGTCTCAAACCCCTCTGAAAGCCCAGGAACTCAGATGACCCAAACAGTCCAGCTTTGAGGACTGTGACTTTAGGGACAACAGGCAGTGACACAGCTTGTCAGAAACACCATAAAATCTCTATTTTCCTTAGTTATTTTTTCCCCCAGCTGTTTTTTCCATGTTTCTCAGTCACACATTCCTCACTGAGAAACATATTCTAGCCATGCTGAAGTGTTTAAGATAAAGCTTTAATCAATTAACAAAACCCCCAACTTTGCAAATAATCGTGAGTTAATCCCTCTGCTATCGAATACACCTTAGATTCTCCTGCTTATTTCTACCTTTTCTCTCTTCTGAATGCAGCAAATATTCAGTAAACTTCCTTTCCCTCAAAAAAACCCAGACCTCACCCTACCCAGAAAGGAACCAGGCCTGGATTTTCAGAGAGAGGGACAAAAAGGAAAGGAAAATGATGTGCTGCATCTTTTTGCAATGACTTATCCAAAGAGAATGTGCACAGAGGGCTGGGAAAGGACTGATGATGCTTCAGGTCCACAACATCTCACCAAGGACCACCACAAAACTCAGACAGCCTCATCCTCAAATCCTCTGCTCATACTTGCTCTGATGAACGTTCTCAAACCAAACACACGCCTAAAAGCTTTGCTAGCACGAAGACATAAATGTATCCCAGCAGTAGGAAAAAGAGAATTAGTTTAAAACAAAAGGAAACCCAACATTGCTGAAGCCAAGACTTGTGCCAAGTGAATTCAGGTTCAAAAATTAGACCTCATTCTTCAAAAAGAGAAAAGCCACAACATATGATCTGAATAGAAATATATTTAGCAGATTTATTTTTCTTCCCTTCCAAATTTAAATAGAAGCCATTTTAAAACACTAAATAAACTGAAGTAAAATGGCACAGCAATGAAACGAAAAAAAAGGAAAAAAGAGAAAAAGGAATTAGAATTGAAGAGTTTAATTAGACAAAAATTAAAAAGTACAGGGGCGGGGGAAATGCCAGCACACAACACGGGGAACAGGGAACAGAACTCTTGTTTTTGATGAAACACACTCAAAAAAAGCAGCATGTCATTACAGCCTGAGTAAATACAGCATCTTAAATATTCACCCTTATTTAGCCACTTTCCAGAAGAACCAGTACCCACCTCTCCTCAGGAGCTGTACCTTGGTTAAGCATCAAGGCTCTCATTAATATAATTTTGTCTCTTTGCTCCTCTTAGAAAAGTGAGTGTGGAGGCATCTGGGAGCCATGGCAAGAGGTGTCAGAGGTGCCCTGTGTGACACACAGTGCCCAGCTCCGCAGAGCACAGGAATCCCAGAATAACCTGCACCTACCAGCCCACCTTGGCTTGGCCTGGAGGACAACGCTGAATTACAGTTCAATCATTTGCCAAGTCCAAAAAAGTGTCCTGGATCACTCACTGCCCCCAGAACTCACAAGGAATTACAGGGATGCATTTGGATATATTTAGATAAATACTCCATTCAGGCTTAAAAACTGTGGCATAACCAGGCAGAGGGGAAAACCACGGCACCGGAAAAACTTGTGGGAGGGACCAAACAAACACACGAAGGGAAGGTGGGATAAAGAGCCTTTCACTCCCTGCTGGGCTGAGGATCCACACCCAGCCTGGAGAGGAGGATCTAAACTTGGGCCCTGACTCCCTAAGAGTTGCTGGAGCCACAGGAAAAGGGAAGCAGCCCTGCCATGAAGGGGTGATGGTCCCAGTGAGGGTGGGAGGGGGTGGTGGTTTAGTTGCACCACCTAGTTAGTGGCTTGTCTCATTTTCTTTTGCCTTCACACGGAGTCAGGATTAAAAACTCGAAGGAGATGGATTCTCGTTAGGGCTTGTTTGTTTATTAAATCTTATCTAAAATACAGAGAGTTATGCAGCACTTCTAGCTAAAAGCAAGCAAAATGGAGCTGACTCGAGCTAGTTACAAAGTCTTTTAAAGCTAAACAGTCCAATAAAGAGCTAACACCTATATTATTTACACTTTTGACCCAATAACCAAACACCTGTGACCCACAGTGCAGCACTAACTATCCAACCAAAAATTACTGCCTGAAACTCATGAAGAAGAAGGAACAAGAAGGAACAAGAAAAGGAAGATGGGGTGACAGCCAGAACCTCCATCTTGTCCCATACTTATTACTAAATTCTAAAAACCCTAAATTCCAAACCCTTCACCATGTGAAATCACACACTTCTCTTTAACTACACACCCATCATTTTAACTCCATCACCCAAATTTGGAAGCCTTCCCCAAGGCCTCATCAGTTCAAAAGCAGTGTTCCCCTGGGGGTCAGTACCAGAAAGCACAGAAAGCTCAAAGCTCCCAGGCTGCAGAGTTCCAAGAGGAGGGCACAGCTGTGCAGCCCGTGGAGCAGGGCAGTGGGCAGGGCTGGATGCACACCCGAGAGCCCGGCAGGGACAGGACACTGAGCAGGCACAGCACTGGGACAGCTGGGACTCAGCCAGCCCACACACAGCCAGGCACAGGCACAGGCACAGGCACAGGAGGGGCTGGCTGTGCCTGTTCCCAGCTCTGGGGCTCAGCTGCTGGCTCAGCACCTGCAAACATCAGCAGCCTCAGCAGCCAGAGCCCCCGGGGGCTGGGACTGGCCCCTGGGGTGGCACGGAGATGTTCCTGCCAAAGCCACCATCTCTATCCCTTGTTTCCCATGCTTGGCTGCAGTGCTCTCTCAGGTGTGTAATTCCCTGTACAGGATTTCCTAATCCCTACACGACTTTTCTATTCAGATCCTGCGTTTAACATGGCTGTACCAGCACTTCTCACATCCATGAGCTCTACTCCAATGACTGGCACTAGTTCAAGCCCTGGATTAAAGTCTTCCCTACGCTGTAGGGACCTGGCCATGAGCAGAAACCTGCTGAAGAGCTTCATTTGCCTGCTGAGAAGTCTCACCCTCCATGACAGAGCCAAGATGTCAAGAAAAACAGAAGTAGTCCAGTTTCTGGCCAATGAATGCTCCTAATTTGGTCTCTCTGGCTTCAGCCATCGCTGCAAGATCAGGAGGTTTCTGCAGAGGAGCAGAACATGCAGCATTCCTGGTTTTGGGGTTTGCTGTTTGACAGCTATTCACGATCCAAAAGCTGCTGTGGGTTGTGTTTCTTGTTCCCAGTGCACTGTGGAAGGTATTAATTATAGAGGAGATGTACAGAAAGCTTGAAAATCATGTATGTAACAGAATTGCTGCTCAGTGTTATTTCCCCCCCTCCACAGCCTTCCTGACAAAGCCATTCCTGTCCTGTGCCACAGGCTGCCGGTGACATGTTTGAACTTCTGCAGCCTTTTGATGTAAAATGTTTTAAATTCTTTTTGGGAACACTAAAGGCTTTTGTCTCCTGGCCGGTGCTGTGGGGATGCCACGTCTGGCAGAGACTGATCTTTCTGTGCTTTCCAACTGCACCATATCCCACCGGGCTGCCCAGCCAGCCGAGAGGTGGGAATGGCTGTTAATCATTAAAAGGAGCCTTTTCCATCGCCGTGAAAGGGAACACAATGCAGCCAGCAAGTCCAAGCCCACCCTTCCCAAGGAAAGGCTGCCTGCTGATTACAGCTCTGTCCCACCCTTCCATTTCGGTATTTGGAGAGCTACGGTTGTACAGGATGGCTGTGAAATGATTGCTCAGCTGATGGCAGCAGCAGCGTTGGGCTGACAGGTCAGCCCTGACAGTGTAATGCATCACCAGGCTTTGACAGGAAGATATTACAGTTCCTAAATCCTGACTGCCCTTAAGGTTTCAGGCAAAGACTGCCTGGTTTTGTGAACATCCCCTTATTTCCCTGCTTGTCCATCTCCTCTCTCTGGTTTAGAACCTATTCAGTCACTGGGGCTAGTGGAAAACACGAGAGAATAACCACCACTGACCAGTTTGGAGCTGTGTCCTCCAGTCTAAACACCAGACCAGGCTGAGTGATATCCTGTGTGATATGGTGATATCTGGTGATTTACATGTGGTGATCCTACATCTGAACAGAAGAATACCGAGATCTGTTTCCCTCTTTTACCACGGAGGGGAAAAAAGAATTCACCATTAAATGCCCTCTGGGGGCACAGGAGGAGCAGTTCTCCCTGTCTGGAGGTTTGCTAGTTAAATGCAGCAATGCATCAACAAGCACAAGCACTTTTCCCACCAGTGTGCCAAAGGAGCTTGTTCATGCCACGGGTTCATGGAGAAGGCTGAGTGCTGTCCTGGATGAGTGCAGGTAACCTGAGCTCTCTAAAGAGACAGCATATCTCTTCTTCATGAAACAGAACCACCCTGAGAGTGCCTTCCCCCCAGCACAGAAATCACACAGCACACAAAATGCTTGCTGGTCTAAATAATTTCCTGTGCATTGAGGACAAAAGGACGACTGCCACTGTGGTTGCTGCTGCTATGACAGCGATTTACCATGGCAGGGAGCACACCCCAGTGTGCAACATTTCAGTCTGAATTCTGCAGGTCACATGTGCAAAACCCTTATGACTGTTAGGCAGCACTGCCCAGTCCCAGTGGGGTCTGTCTGTTCTGGGTATCCCAGGGACATTGGTGCAGGTGTGGATACCCCAGGGACATTGGTGCAGGTGTGGATATCCCAGGGACATTGGTGCAGGTGTGGATACCCCAGGGACATTGGTGCAGGTGTGGATACCCCAGTGACATTGGTGCAGGTGTGGATACCCCAGGGACATTGGTGCAGGTGTGGATACCCCAGGGACATTGGTGCAGGTGTGGATATTCCAGTGATATTGGTGCAGGTGTGGATACCCCAGTGACATTGGTGCAGGTGTGGATACCCCAGGGACATTGGTGCAGGTGTGGATATCCCAGGGACATTGGTACAGGTGTGGATATCCCAGGGACATTGGTGCAGGTGTGGCTCAGTGCTTGTTCCACAGCCTGCACCCACAACACACAACTGATGTAGGAGAGATGAACCTGACCTGTTCTGAACACCCTGGACAAGGAGCTGGGAACTGCAGGCAGCAAACATTGGCAGGTACTGGCTGTGGAGTCACTCCAGGTCCTCCTGGAGCAGGGATGCTGTTTGCTGTGAGGATGAGGAACAAGCCTAAGGGTGAGAACACAGTGCTGGTGGCAGCTGGAGCTCATGTGCACACCCAGGTAGCCTCAAGGCAGAGTTCAAAGGGAGATGGAAATCAGTACAAGATCTTGGCCTTCAAGAGAAGGCGGTGTGTTACAGCACAAATGCCTGGGACCAAAGTTTTATGCAAGAGAGAAACTAAGCCTGAGTCAGATTCTGAGTAGTTTCAGTGGGGAAGGGAGAGGAAAAAGAGTTTAGAAAACATCAAAGCAAATGTTGGTAATAACAAACAGTTACAGTAATAGTATTTAAATCCAAAAGGTAGTTTTTCTACTGTCTAAGCAAGATATATGGTTTCCCACTGCTGTAGGAAGATAACCCCGTGTCCTGTGGGAGCAGTTTACTGTGCAGAGGGAAATCATACCTGCAGGAAGAGGCTGAAGTGGAAATGATAAGTCCAGGGCAAAGTGAAGGAGGGGTGAGACTAGACAGATTTGAGATGAGAATTTCTCAGCCTCCACCCTGCTCTGGGCTCACAAATGACAACAGAAAAGCTCCTTTAGCAGTGACAAGGATGAGGCAGCCTTGTATAAACACACACACATGTATATTAAACAAAAGCCTGTACTCTGCTACATCCTGAGGTATCAACACCAAAAACCAACTGCAATTTGGTTTGTGCAATCAGAGTCATTTTCAGATATGACCCAGCCATAACAAGGAATTGCTGAACCTAATCTAAGCCACAACAGCAGTTCCTTGTGCAATGGTGCCCAGCCATTTCTGTGAGCACTGGCTCAGCACGGCTGTGCTGGGGCTGCAGAGGGTCCCTCCCTCCCCTCTTGGAGGCTGTTGGGTGCTGGGTGCCTGGGCTGAGCCCGGCTGCTCTGCCCTGCCTGAAAGCAGCAGCAGCTGAGGCTCACACACTAACCTAGATCCCAGCACGGCTCAGGCTTGGCTTTCACTGCTCCACTGACCTGCAGGGTGACCTGAAGCAACTTAAACCATCGCTTTTGTGCCATTATTTTCTTGTCTCTAAAGTGAAGCTTGTGATATAGATCATCCTATGTGTAAAGAGGTTTAAGACCTTCAGACATCAAGCACTGCCAGTGGCTGTTATTACTTCACTGTGCAGTTGGCAGCAGCCCCTCATGCAGGAGCAAGTGTAAATCTATTTCCCAACCAGTTTTATGTTCAGCACAACCTGCCATCCTCCAGATGCACAGCTCATTAGAGACTGCTCATTTTTATCTGGCTGGAAAGGCCTATGTAAAGAAAAAAGAAAAAAAAAAAAAGCCCTGGTGATTAAAGGTGCAATTCAAATCCATCTCCTGGAGCAGAGCAGACAGTTCCTGGTGCTTTATCTGCACTGACTGAAATGCAATCTGTGCCACTTAGAGCAGAACAATGCTCGATTTCTTCATACTTCACTCAAATTGTTAACACATAAAGCAGAAACACAGCCCATTTCCACAGAGAAGGTCTCTTCTGACACACTCAGTGTGTTAACCCAGAGTATACAAATCTGCTTCAAAGCTAATAGGCTTTTTTTTCTTCCTGCAAACACACTTCTCCACATCTGCACACTATCTCTCTCTCTCTACTTCAACAGCAATAGTATTTGGTAAAACTCTCCAAACAGGACCCACTGCAGAAAGGCTGTATTTACTAATGTTTGGGCAAGAACTAATAAGGGACTTGGCTGTGTCTCTGTTCCAAAAAAAAAAAAAAAAAATCAAGTCAATAAGTCAATATTTATACATGCACCAGTAAAATAAATCCTGCCTTTCCCAAGAAGAGGGAAATAAAATGAAGTGATTGAATCAGGATTTCATGGAAGGGGGCTTTGCTTATTTGTTTCAGAGTTTGGGATATGTTTGGGATTAAAAAAAAACAACTGTAATTTGAATGCAATTGTACTGTAGAGAGCCCATCAGAGCAGCTTCACGGGACCTGTCACTGAGGATCACAAAAAAAAGAAGGTGCAGTGAGATGACCCTTAAAGGTCCAACCCCAGATCATTCTATGACTTTGTGTTCTGTAATTCTGTGATATTTCAGAAATGTAGCCAAGGGAGTAAGTTCTCATTTGCAGCATCCAGTGGCATCGCTGTAGAGGAGCCTTTGTACAGAGCAAATCAAGACATTTTTATTCCCATTTCCCATTCTCCTGGAATCTGTGGGACTGAAGAGCCTTGTCACCAATCAGAGTTAGCTCAGGGTCAAGTTTTACACTCCAAAAGCCAAGGAAAAAATGCTGTTTACTCTCCAGTTTCTTAGAAAACAGTCAAATCCCTCTTCACATGGGACTTCTCATTTGTGTGTCAGCAAACTTTTCCACTGGCAAACTCACCACAGGTAAACAAAGTTTAGGCTTTATCATTGCAATCTCCCTTCACAGCCAGCCTGGACACCTGCCCTGCTCCTGTTAGATTGCTTTTCTCTGACTTTTCTTCATTATGAGCTGAGATTAAGCTATTTCTTGTTTAGCTCAAAAAGGGCAACTTTTAATCTTGTTCAACTGCTCAGTGAACCTTGAGATGCTCTTCTCTGCACAGCTCTGAGTCTTTTCCCATCTAACCCCACATTTAGCACACAAACCAGACCAAAACTCACAGCAAAATTTGCACTAACCAGCAGAATGGGATAAACGAGACTATTTAGCATTTTACATCTTCAAAAGCCTTGAATAAGCAACAATGCTCTGTTAATACTCGTGTGAGGCTGTGCCCCAGGCAGGGAGTGGGTTCAGAATTTGCACCTGGCCCCTTGTTATTAAAAGGCCAACACGACCCCAGTCATTACTGATGGAGGCTCTCACCTCTGCCTTCCCCAAACAACACACAACATCCCAAACAGCCATCAGCTGGTGAACAGGTCAGCAGCACAGACAAACCCTCACTTTGATGTCCCCAACCTGCCCTTCATCATCACATCCTGAAAGCCCTTCCCAGTGATTGCTGTGACCCTTGGTTCATCACCCACCCAAGCGGCTTTCCTCAATTCCCAGCCATGCAGAGATGTCTGCACATCTGTCTGTGATGTCTGCACATCTGTCTGTGATGTCTGCACATCTGTACATCTCCCAGGATGCACAGAGAGCTGCAGAGGCAGAACGGGGCAATTCTGAACGAGGCCATTCTCTGGGAGCTGCATTCATCACCCCAACTTCAGAAAGTCAAACCAGACCATTTGTAGCTTGTCCCATCCCAGGGAGAAGCAAAGCAAGGAGAGCCCAGGAATTCGTGCCCTCCCTCCCCTTGACACCACTGCTCTGGGGAGGGATTGGAAAACTCCTGTCCTGTGCACATATTCAGCAAAGAGACCTTGTGCAGAAAATAAAGTTTCTCTGTATCCTTCACCCCTTCATCCTGAGCTGGCTTTTACTTTTTTTTCCCTGACATGCAATTATTAAACAACAGGAACAAACTAGCTTCTGGGTAAAACTTCCCCCAAAGCAGTTGAAAGACAGCAAGAAATGCCAAGATTTCTATTTCCCTCCTTCTTTAAAGGGAAAATAACATTAAATTTAAATATTTGTAAATGCCACTGATTAGCATTTTATTTTATAGCTTTGATTTTAAAAATTATTTCTATTTTTTAGTCCAACAAAGACCCCCTTTCCCTGTAGCGATGCTAGGAGGGGACTCTGCTGAAAATTATAGATTCCAGAGTTTGCAAGAGAACCACAAAGGCTTAATTATAGTTATTGACATTCCAAACACCCACTGAAGGCCTAACCTTCCCTTGGCCAGAAATAACCACACAGAGCAAAGGTGGAAAACTAACATCAAACCACCTCAACCAGGAACAGCAGATTACTGCAGTGGGGCACAGAGAGATGCCCTGGTCCCCTTTGGGGGATTAATGGGATTCCCCCATAAAGCAGGGCTGCACAAGTCAGCCTTTTCTCCAAGAGAGGACCTGAAGGAGCTCCTGTCTCTGCTGTGGGATTCAATCCCTGTGTTCTGCATTTTTGGTGCATTTGTGCTGCTCCCAGACCACATGGGTGCACCCCATCCTCCTGGGCACCCATGGCAGAGGTGCTGGAGAAGGAAGGCTTTTCAGAGAGAGGTGTGACACTCCTGGCAATTAGCAGCTGTCCCCACCCCTGCCTGCTCACTGCAGGTCCCAAAGGAATGGTGCTGCTGGGCGGTGACCCCACACCCCAACAGCTGCAGTCACATCCAAGGCTGTGTGCCTACAGAGGTGCTAAAAGGCTTAGAAAAGGTGAAGCATCTCTGGAGCGATCCCAGGGAGCCTCCCGAGCATCCCTCTGAGGGATCCTGGATGTGCCCACGTGGCTGAGCACACTGAGAGCAGGGCCCCAGGGACTGATGGCTGTGCTACTGCTCTGCTCACACAGAGCCCCCTCAAACCCACAGCAGGACCTGGGGACAGCCTGGGAAAGGCAGGGAGGAGCCCGAGGTGCAGGCAGCAGCAAGGACCTGGCTCATTGTCACAGGCAGAGACTGATCCAGGGCTTGGGAGACAAAGCACAGAGCCACCCTCAGCAGCCCAGCCCAGCCTCCTCTGTCATTCCCATTGCCTCAGCAGGGGAAGGCTGTCCCCAAAAATGACAGGGTGTGTTTTGAGGCCGTGGGGAAGGTTGTTCCACCTGGGCTGCCTTTGCTCTATCAGCTCCAGTGCAGTCAGGCAGTGCTTCCAGCACTAGCAATAACAACAGGCTCAACCACACACCTCCATTTAGACCAGAGCAAGGGGGTTCATGCAAAACCCACAGGGAAGCTCTTGAGACCTGTAGGAAAAAGCTGCTGACTGCAGGAACCCATTTCACACTGAAGCCCTGCCCCTCTCCATGGAGCTGGAGGGATCAGAAAGTCCAAGGGAAGATGGAGAGACCAAGGCTGGGGCTGAGTGCTGCATGAGGGTCCTGGCTATCAGGAAAGCAACTTCAGGCAGGCTTAAATTCCCTCCACTTGTATCTTTTCCATCAAGAGATGTTGCCTTTGCCTTGGCACTGGGCAGCAGGGCTGTACCTGCTCCTCATGGCACTGCCCCTGCCAGCAGGATCCCATCTCTGCTCCATGCAGGATGTGTTCCTGGGGCAAGCTTTGATGGGAGCAGCCGCCAGCCGGCCCCCACAGGGTAGACAAAAAGCTTTTGTAACAAGGGGAAGGTCGGAATTAACCCTTTTCTGAGCTGTACACCCAGGAAATTTGTCACTTAGCAGCAGGGCCCTGTGCCCGTCCCATCCCCTCTGAGGCACAGGTGGCACCTGCAGCCCCAGACACAACCACGAGGCTGATGGAAAACTCCTGAAGAAAGGAGACTGGGAAGCAGAGACCTTCCCAGGAGAAGTGTGGTACCAACACCCAGATCCTGTGGTTCCAGCAAATGCTTGGTGCTCACATTTACAAGACTGATCAAATAAATCTCCTTAAAACTGGAAGAGAAATAAATGGAGTAAAAGCTAAAACTGAACGGGCTGGTTATTAAAAACAGCAGTATTATATTTATTTGTTTCTCCTCTCCTGTGCACCAGCTTTTGTCCACTGAATAGCTACAGAATTCACTGGCATTATTCCTAATTTTACAATGATTTGGAAGAAGAGGAGACAAAGTCGAGCAAACAAAGCTAATTGCCTTCAGTGTTTTGTTTATCTGGGTTTTGTTCAGCCAAACAAAGAGGACGTTCAGGTCCAAGCTGACTGTGGAGCCACAGATCTCTTTTGCTTGGCTGGTCTGTCTCAAAGCAGTTTGCAATTTTGGCATCCAGCATCTTCAGTGACTACCACTTGTAACTACTTTCTTATCTCCATCTGGTCACTATAGAAACTCTGGTCACTCCAGCCACTATTACTACAGATTAATCAACCTTGCAAAGCCCCTCCAAAAAAGCAGGAAGTCCTCCATGAGCCAATCCCTTGGTCATAAAAAGAGCAAAGCCAGCAGGAGATTAATCACTGGATGCTATTTCCAATGCAAGAGTCCTAGCAGGAAAAGTCCCAATTTTAATAACAAAGCTATGCATTGTCACCCATCCATACCAGCAGGCTTTTGTTCTTGGAGCCAGGGAAGAGCACACTGAGCACAAATGTAAATAATATGGCAGGGAGAGCCTGCTGCTGGCAACAGCCCCCAGAACATGGACTGAGGAACCACAACCAACCAGTTCTGCCAGCTCTGGTTGCCTTCCCTGCATCTCAGATTTCCCAGCACAGTCTGAGGGAGGCACAGCAGGATTCCCAGGCATCAGGCTGAGGAGAAAAGCAAGGAAGAGGGGTCTGGGGAAGGCAAATCCAGCCTCCTGTGGTTGCTCTAACAAAAGATCCCCAGATGTTAAATCTGCTGGTGAGAAACAGTCCCAGGAACCTCCACAGGTCTCTAAAGACTGCAGGTGTGTCAGCACTGCAAGGTGGGACTGGAGAGCCTTCAAGGAGCTACACAAAAGAAAAAGGAGATTCCTAATGGTGTCACCTGTCCCAAAGTGCCAAAGCCAGCAGGGTGCAGGGGTTGGGAACTGCCTGTGATGATGCAGAGTGTCAGCAGCTTCGTTTAGTCCTTGCATTTTCTCAAACAGAGAGCAGTGGAGCACGATCTGATCTCTGTTACTAATTCTTAAATGTGTGCAGGAATAGAGGTTTCCTAAAGCCTGGGAAAGAGTGTAACCTTTTCTCATTCAGAGGGAAAAAAGGTGCTGGCAATAATTTATATTTCTAGAAGGAAAAATGAAAAAGTCAAGATTGAGTACCTTGCTGTGCTCACTGCCTTGAACACCTTCTTCAAAATGATTTAATGCTCCAAGTTACATTGGGATCTTGGGAATAATTTGTAAAAGTTAGGCTGCTGGAGGCTTTTATGTTCCTAGAGTAGCACAGGCTGCCCTGTGATGTGAAATTTGGATGAGCCTTTTGCAGTGTCCAGGAGCAGACAAGGAAAAGGTGCCTGACCAGCTCAAGGCTGGTTGCTCAGTAACCAGAGCTGTTACAGTGCTGACTCTACAGGAATTGGACATTAACCGTTCCAGCTCAACTATAAAAAGACACTTAAAAAATTAATTTATATGATTATTTTTATGTTTGCACAGGCCATTCTCAGAGTGGGCTCACAAGGAGCACAGGAAGGTAAGAAACAAGGAGAAGCCAATGCAAACAGTTTGGGAGGGACCCTTTGGAAATCTGGCAAGGTTCAAAGCTTTCTCTTCAAGTGGCCTTCACTCTCCTCTCATCAGGGAGGGGGCACAGAGGAACTGGGTCACTGAATCCAGGGAAAAGTCAAACAAGCAAATCTCAGCTGAAACCCCCAAGGCTGGCATGTCACGATCCTGTTTCCGAGGGGTGAGTTCCTGCTAAGCCTGACTGAAACGTGAGCAAGATGGGCTTTAAATAAACTAAGGGGGTGGAACACATTAAATTCTGCCCATTTGCTTTTAAATATCAAGAAAAATGAGAAAGAAAAATTAGGTGTAAGGTGTTGGATAACCAGAGCCCCATTTTGCATTGGGATGGAAGCCAAGAGGGGAAAGGAGAGCAGCAGCCCACTCTAAAGTCAAGCTGAACTCAGACCTGCACTTGGCACAGGGATTTGGGGTATTTGGTCAGTTGTAAGGCTCTTAAACCCCAGCGTTCAGTAACACAGTGGAAATTAAACTCTTAATCTCAGTTTATAAACACAGACAGAGACAGACACACAAATGCCAAAGACTTCAAAAATGACTGGGTCAAGTGCTTCCACTTTTGTAACTCATGATTCCAGAGAAAAACCCTATTTCCAAAAGCAATTATCCTATTCACAGGAAAGGGTTTCCTACATCAAAAATTAATAATTAGATACACTAAGAAGTTGCCCATCTTCTCTATTTATCCCTTACTTTTTCCTTCTGATTGCACAACATCAAATAAAATGATTGTCACTGTTTGTCAACCTTGCAATTTGAGAGTCTTCCTTTTTCTTTTACATGAAACAGGCTCAAAATCACAGAGCTTCAGCACAAGCTAAGGTTAATGTCATTTCCAAGATTGTTGCCAAGGTGATGCTCTCTTCCCTCCTTATAAATTCCCCCAAAACAATTGGATGCTGCCCTGGTTTGACTGGTGTTGAGGGGGAGGGGGCACGACAAGAGCAACTGTCTTGGAAATGCTTTGGCTGGGTTTGGAAGATCCCTGCTCCTGACTTTCCTCCCTCCTCTTATCCACAGGACAAACGAAAGAGTTTCACACAAAACAGCAAATCCAGCTCAATTTCCCCCATTCTGTGTCTCCAGCCTGTGCTGCTCCTGCTGGCCCTCCCGTGCTGGATGTGCTGTGGGTGTCTGACCCTCCCAAACAGCCTGCTGGCAAAAGGAGCAGCATTTCACACCCACCCAGTCTGGGACTGCCCCGGCACAGAGCCAGGGCTCACCTCAGACCATCAGGGGCTCTCACTGCCTGCATCCAGCCTGACACTTCCCAGGTGTTTCCTGGCAATGCAGGATCTGCAAGATTCTCCCTGGTTAGAGCAGCTCAGAGCAGGCACTGACAGGGATTTGCCACATTTCAGAGATCCAACGGCAAGGGACATTCACTATGGATTTGGGAGGCTCAAAACAGACCTTGCACCTTCTTCCTGGACTTGCAATACCTGTGGTTGCTTTAACAGATGTCTCTTCCTCACTTCTGCATCATTGTGTTAAATTTTTCACGTTACTCACATCTATTCCCCACATCCTCTCAATTGCAATAGAGTTATTTATTTTTAACATGCTTTTATATCACACGCACCCCAATAGAAATTATTAATTTCCTTAGGACACGTGTGCATACAGCAAAGTGTATTCCCACTATGTTACACCAAAAGAAGCCTCATCTCATCCAAGCTCCTTCCATTATTCCACACTTCACAGAAACTCCAAGCACCCAGCTGGGACCTCTTTGTGCTCAAGCTGGACAAGTGCAAAGAAAACATTGCCAGCACTCAAAACTCACGGTTGAAATTCTGAAGAAAAGGAGGGAAAGGAGCCCTGAGGGGACACTAACCCCAGCTCCTCACATAAGCCACACCTTCCACATCCCACCTCCCTTCCCTTCCCTTCCTTATGGATGAGCCAACCTGAGGAACAACCAAAGGCTTGGACAAGCTGAGCGAGCCCTGCACAGCACATTTTTAACTCACTGAGCAAAAGAAACCCTCATTATGTCCTCTTCAGGCCACTCCAGTATGACAGTGATTATTCCCCGTTTTCACATCAGGATGGCAGGCTTTGCACACATCAGCCATGTGCTGAAGGGGAAAAAAAGTTCCCACAAATCTGCCTTTTTATTTTTGGAAAGGGCCTGACAGAGCTATCAGCTTCTATCTTTGTCCCACTCTCCCGGGGAAAACCTTATTCACAGTGAGCAGGGTATTTGAAGAACAGCAACAAAGAAGAAAACAAAACCACTAAAGTATAAAGACAGAATTCATTCCAGCATCACAGGGGCTCTGGTGCTGGGACAGCAGGGATGCCACAAAGCCACAGGGAGTCACTGCACCTTCTGCAGAATTGTGATGGAGCTCCTGGCTTCCCCCAGCTTCACTCATCCTGGAGAGCAGCATGGAGCTCATCCACAGCTCCTGCCCTTTGCACATTCCTCCCTTCCTGTTCCAAATTAGGGAGTTTCTGCTCACTCAGCAGAAATTAGACTGGTTTGGGTTTTGTGTTTTTTTTTTTTTTAAAGGCAATTATTAACCTCTGCTTTTGCTTCTTGTGCACCGAGTGAGAACAAGAGGAGAAAGCAGAGGGGTAGAGCTGAAGGAGTCTGGGAGTTTCCAGGCATCCAGCTTCCACTGCTAGCAAGGGTGTGAGCTGTAAAAACTCTGTGGAGTTCTAGGTTCCTCCACAATCATCTTAAGAAAATCACTAGAAAGCTTCACTCTTATCCCAGAAATCTAATTCCATCCTTAAACTGCAAAGATATGAACCTGTCTTTAATTATAAGGGACTGTCTCTTGTTAACAGTTGGTCCTAAACTTGCCAAGAACTAGAAAGGATTAAAACATTTTCTGGAGGAAAAAAAAAAAAAAGGCATAATACCCCAAAGGATTATTTGATGGTCCTATCTGAATATTTAATTACTTCAGGAGACTTTAGTTAAGTCTTCAGACACAGGGAATTGTTTTAGGATTCCTCCTCTGTTCCCTGTGAAAGGGAACTGGAAATGCTGTCGCTTTGCCAAGACTTGATTTTCTGCCTTTTTTCCCCATCTGCATCCACTCCCCACCAGGACAGAGACGGGCCCTGCTGGGGGGCAAGGGGACATCCAGAGGGACACGAAGGCTCCCCGGTCCTCCTGGATAATTAAAGCTTTAGCCATGGGTGCCCCCTTGTGCCTTGGTGAGTAATTCAGCACAACCGAGGGAGCCAGACTGAACCGTGGAAGGGTTGGGGTTAGAACAGACCTTAAAGCTCATCTCTTTTCCCCTCCAGAGGGAAAACTGAATATCCAGGAGGGGTTGGATTTATGACCAAGGCCAGGCTGGATGGGGCTTGGAGCACCCTGGTCTGGTGGAAGGTGTCCCTGCCCATGGCAGGGGGTGGGATGGGTGAGTTTTAATGTGCCCCCAGCCCAAACCATTCCACAATTCCGTGATCCAGCTGCACACACGGGGTGAAGATGAGCCCTGCCCACCCTGAGTCAGTGGCAGGATGACACGAAGGCTGTGTGTGCCTTTCTACCTCTCTCTCAGCAGCATCATTCAGGCTCTCTGGCATTTTGGCACAACTTGAGATGGATTTTTCCGCCTCCAGTGCTTGGCAGCTCCAATCCAGGGGGTGTTTGTCTGTCTCCTGCTATTTCTGCTGCCAGTCCTACCCCTCTAACCTGCCCTGCTCTGAGGCTCACAGCAGCAAGGGGCAGAGTCCCTCTGTATCCCTGAATCCAGCAGCACTCACTCCACTGCTGAGCCTCAATCAATACTTTAATGGGCCTAATTTCCCAGCTTTTGATCAAAATGCCTTTAGAGCAGCACATCTTCAGATACTGCCTCGGGCATTCCAAAATAAGCAGAAAGAACAAGATAACCTTTGTGAGGCTTTCTCCCTGCAATCTATAGCTGGATCTACACAACCTCATTTTAGTTTCTCCTCATGCCAGGCTGGTACAAGAGAGCTGAGCAAAGCTGGATGTGAAATGACTCCCAGCCTCTCAATTTGCTTATTATCTTTTTGGTTTTTCAGTTTCTTCATCTTTAAGAAGATGAATGGATATTTTGTCTCTGGAACCCCCTAGAGCGTGCAGATTCAACATTTGAAGTTCAGGCTAAATTCAGTTGTGAACAATTATACAAGTCAAAGGGTCTGGCTTTGGGATTTCAATGAAGGCACCAAAAATATAGAAACACTCTAAATCCCCCAAAACTATTCTCCTGGTGTTTGAATTCTTCAGTACAGACTAATTAGGGAAACAACATCAGGGAATTTTAGGCTGTCTTTATAATTTATTCAATATTAATCAAGCAAGCCATTTTAAGCCATTACTAAAAAAATTAGTATTTTTTCAAGAGTCACCTCAAAGGTTAACTCTCTTGAATACAGATATTAAAATGGAGTTATTTCTCTCTCATTGCCAAAGTTACTGCATGTTTACATGGCTTTGGCTGCTTTAGGACTTGGCAAAACCTTACCAGGCTTCATTGCTTTGGTGCAAAAGGTGCAATGAAAAGTTCTGGGAAATTAGTTTCAAGATCCTATCAGTCAATATCACCATCCTACAGAATAAACTGCTCCCCTTCACAAAGGTGGAGATGCCAATGGTAAAGATTCCCAATGGTTTGCAGCAGGTTTTGGGCTGTTCCTGTAGCCAGCACCAGTGCTGAGAACAGACAATACTCTGGGTACCATAAAGGCCCAGATATTTAATGTTGAACCAAAACCTTCTGATCAGTTTTCAAGGCTTGTTTCAGAAAAAATATGAAATGAGAAAAGGTAACACTTCAGTGTTCAAAGGCTGCAGAAAACATCCTGGGTTTGCTTCAGCTTTTCCTTCTCCAGCTGAAAAGCACTCAGAGCTGGGCACACTTCACAAATACCTTTGGTTGACCTGAAGTGAAAAACCTTTAGCATGTACATAATTCATCTAGAACTCCTTGCCCAGTTCTGAAATGACACATCTCCAGAGTGATTTTTCACAGTGCAGGTGGACAGGCAGCACCTCTGGGGGGTTATTTACACACGAGACTCTGGCCCTGCATCATCCAGAGCAGGATCATTTCCCTGGTGCTTTGGCTTCAAGCTGGGGTCAATTCCCAAGGCAAAGCTGATACCTGAAGCACTCAGAATTCACATTTATTTGCATCTCTCCTGTTTGGTGAGGACATCAAAACCACCCCATAAACCCACACTGCAGGTTCCCCTTCCACAAAGGAGCAAACCATGGTCTGATATTTGCTCTTACTCCTCTGAAGAGCAACATCAGCTCAAGGGACTGGGGCATCAAAGGGCTGACAGGATTGTTCACCAATTAATAGCTGAGTACTTTGAAGCAATTTTGGAGATGTACACGTGGATTTCTGGTCCTCATTAAAATTAATGAAAGGTTTGTATTCAAATGCCAGTGCTCCCTCAGAAACCTCACTCATTATGGCTCAGAAGTTGCCTCTGCCATACAAAACCTCTCAGGATGATTGTACATGAGTTAGCTGTATTTCAAGTCACGATTATTAACTAAGGTTAAATTACATATTTAATCTTATTTAACATATTTGGGTGGGGGGAAGAGGAAGAAAAAGCTTCAGGACAGATGGAGCAGAGTCACTAAAGGGGAGTGCAGCATTTTAGGGGCTGAGGCATCAACAGCACACGGGCTTAGGAAAGCCAAGAGCACAAAACCAGCTGGACTGAGCACAGCAGAGGCAGCAGGGTCTCCTCAGAGCCCAGTGCTCAGATTTTATTTTAAAATTCACAGAACCAAAAAGGAAAAGAAACAGCAGCAGGAGTAGTGCAGCCAGCCCCTCTCACACTCAGGCACAGAAAGTGCATCTCCAAAGAATTCTATTAACTTCCTATTTTACACACACACACAAGCCCCATTGCTCCCCCTCAGATGATCCTATTTTCACAGTAATCATTTCTCTGGCTCTGCTGCCAAAAGCTTCTGCTTCTCACCAGGCTCCTGCTCCCAGCAGAGTGGAATGGGAGTGAAATGAATCCTGAGCAGAGTCGGGCTCCAAAGATTGCCATTACCTAATCTTGTACCATTACACAAATGTATTTGCTAGGAATATTCCAAGAGGGAATATTGTTTTGGGAAAAGGCTTACAACAGTTTGCAGTGTTCCTGTGCCCACCATGAACACTGCCTTTATCCATGGTGGAACCACATTTGCACTCCTACATGGAAAAGACAGGGAATTACAGCGAACCTCAGAAATGCTGAGGAAAAACTCCTTCAAACTCTGAAAAGACTGGCTTATTATGTTATTACAATTCCCTGGAAATTGCTGTGTAGTCATCACTAGAGCATAAAATTTCATCAGAAGCCTCTGAAACATTCCTGCATATGGATTCCAGGAGAAGCTTTAAAAAAGCCTCATATGCACAGAGGACCATAACAAACCTCTTGTCCATCCACAGCACCAGAGTGTGCATCTGGCAACACAGAACTGTTTGATTGCAGCCACCCACTAAATGGATTTTTGATTAGCCACGTTGTTTAAACCAACCACAAACCTTTACAGCAAACCCCGGGCTGCCAGGCAAAGGGTCAGCCCCAAGCTCAGCCCAACGTCACAAAATTCCTCCACTGGTTTTGGGCTGAAGTTCAAGTGAACATCTAGATGGGGAGATGGGTTTCAGCTTAGAATTGGCAACCCTTCATGATTTTATCAGGAGTCTCATGATGTTGGCATATTGCTTAAAACCCCAGCTCTTGGGATCTTGTGCAAGAAACTTGACTTCTGTTAAAAACCCCAAAACCTCTCTTCATGTAAGTGTCCTGCAGAATTATCCTCCAGAAGTCAGAGGAAAGAATGATACATGACGTATCATTTGAGTGCCCTTGGTTTTGGGAAACGTATTGATGACTTTATTTAAACATCTGGTATTAATAGTGTGTTTCTGGAATCATTACATGAAAATTTTCTTTCAAAACCCTGACTTTAACTTGTTTGCTTTGAAATTCTGGATATATTAATGCAAAGGAAAACGCAAAAGGAGAGAAAGGGAAATGAAACAGCGGCAAACATTCAAATAGTTTTAAAAGCAGAATGAACTATTTCCTCTCAAAAAACCTGCTGCACTTCTTTTGCTGCGGGTTGAGATATTCCTGACTGACCTACAGCCTCTAGAATGTGATAAGTTGAGCAGGATCTCGGAGTAAATCATCTTAAAGTCCTAGTCAATGATCTGCTTTAAAGCTGCAGACTGACTCCAAATAATCCCACAAAATCTGCACCAGCCACCGTACCTGAGGCCAATTTATGAACAGTGACTGTAATTTAGGGCCCAACAGAGCTGTACCTGTGATCTCTCTCTGGCTTCTCTAACAGCATTTACTTTCCAGCACTGGTTTTATCTTTCCCTTTTCATCCTTCCCCATCTCCCCCTCCCTCCTCACACAGTGGCTCTTTCATCTGCTCTCAATAGGTGCTGCTCTACGTAATTAATTGAGTACTTAACAAGTGCACTTTCTAATTAAAGTAAATAAGGCTGTACTCTGAACAGTGGCTCAGTGTTACCCAGCCCTCCTTCCTCAGCAGCAGGACATTATGGGCTCCACCTCCTCGGTAGCAAATTAATGTATTAAACTAATAGAGCAGAAGCAAAAAAACAACCAAAAGTCTCTTCAAGCATCATTTAAAAAAAATGATTCTAAACCAAAGCAATTTCCAGCCTTGAGTCTCTGCACTCAGTGAGATCGATATTATTTGGCAGAGAATCAGACTTTAGGAAGAGGGAAAATAAAAAGCCATAGGTCTGATTTTCAAACCCAAACTCCCATTTGGTGCTTCCAGTGCTCCTGGAGGGATTGGGAGGAGGCTGGAGGAAGAAGCCAGGGAACAGAATCACACTGGGGTATTTTCTGTTACCTCTTGTGGTGCCTAAATGATTAAATGTGTCCCAAAATAACACAATATTAGGACTTTCCTCCTTTTGGGTTGCTTCTGTGCCATGAATCCGAGAAGAAAATTTACAGGGGTTGTTTGGAAAATTCCCATCTGTCCTCACCCAAGATCTGAAATTTTATGTGGGTCTCCACCTCTGTTGTTCAACTTGTGATGATTTCCTTAATGTACAAATGACTCAAAACAGATGCATTTAAAAGCAAACTGGTTATTAATCCCACCACTTCCACTAGGTTAAGCAGGGACATCCACTGTCTCTTTTATAGAATAGGTCAGACTGTGGAAGCATTTGCAAAAGCTGTGCTCAGCTGAAGGAGGAAGTCTGAGAGAATAAAGAGGTCAAATCCAGCAGGCAGTGTTCTGGCAGGGAATAAAATCACTTTTTCCTGTCCCCCCTCCAGTGAAAGGCAGCAACAGGAGTTTGGGGATGGTGCTGGCACCCACTTGAAGGCTCCCCCTGCACAGGAGCAGCACCAGCTGCACTCCCAGCCTGTGAACACCCAGACAAAAGGTAAATTTCCCAAAAATATCAAGTTAAACACCATCTTCTTCTATTACTGAAGACCTCTCTGCAGCAGTAAGGATAAAACCAAAATCCTGAGGATGTCACAGTATTCTGTAAATGGTCAAAAGTGCTTCCAAATCAGCATTTGAATTTTTGTCAGTTTGTTTCCACAGATGGGCTGGGAGCAAAGCTGTGTTAGTTCAGGTTTTAAGTACCTGAAGCTCATTAAGTCAAAGGAAAGCTTTGTGTCTTTCCTTGGATTTTGGATGAGCCTGCAGGTTTCAATAGTCCTGACAGGAAGAAGTAAGAGCAAAGAGGGAAAAGAGGTGAATGGAGCAATGAGGAGTGTGAAAAGAACTGCATTTTGCATGAAATTATTCTCTGCTTCTTGTAAGCTCCTGGCTTTGAGTAGTTGGTCCAGAAATAAAGATTTGTTTGTGTTCTTCACAGTGTCTCCCTGTTGTGGAGACCAGACAGAAAGCCAAACAAAATTGTGCTCTTCTCACAGCATTTCCTTCAGCCATAAACACCTTCATTTATGTATATTTTAAAAAAAAGAAAAAAAAAAAAGGGAAAAAAGAACCAAACAAAAAAAGCCAGTAAAGTGCAGTTTAAATCTTATTTAGCTATATGCAAAATTCAGCTGGAACCTAGGCAGAACAGTTGGGCAGATACTGGCTTCAAGTTCTACTCTTTAATATTAATTTTATCTCAAAATTCTTGTGTGCTTTGGTTTCACAAAAAAAGTAGGAAAAAGAGATCCCTCAAAACCTGGTTGGAGTTTGGATCAGCACAGCTGTCAGAGCTCATTTTTCTGCCAGCCAGAGCCCCTGGTGTAGAACTCTTTCCTCCATATGCTACATGGCCTGGGCATTGTGAGCAACACTTGGCAGCACAGATGTGCCCCCTAAAATAAAAACAATTTTTAAAATATTCCTTCTAAGAAATCAGGAATTATTTTCTCTGCCTGAGAGACTCTTGGTCACACTGAGCTTTCCAGAGGGAAAGCTGCTGTTTTTCAGCAGCTCCAAAGCCTCGAGTTACCCCTTCAAATATAAATCCACTTGCCTTTCCTAGAATTAAAGCCAATGGAGAAACAATAACTCCAGCCTGACATCCTGAGCCCTGAGAGGGAGTGAGGGGAGTAGGAGGGATGGAGCAGAGCAAGGAGTAAAGTTACACTCTGAGTAGTGACCAGCAGCTCCACAAACCCACTGCACTGTGCTTTTGTGTTAGCACTGGAAGCAGGACATGGAAAGCATCATTTTAGCTGCATTATGTTATTAATTTGACTAAAAGCCATCTCCTTCTCCAGATTGTATTAAAACAACCGTTTCCTACTGAAATAGCCTCTTTTCTGCCCAGCCAAATAATAAAAGCAGTTGGGTTTGGGGATGTGTAGGAGAAAAGGGCCCCCAGGTTTTTTCCAGTTTTTAGGCCTGTGGAAACTTAAGAGAACACACACACAAAAGTGATGAAAGCCCAGAGGGCTGCAGGGTTTGGTGCTTGTTTGTGTTCCCTCCCTGCCAAGGTAGCAGCAGTTGCCTGTTCTTTCCTTCGTGCCTGGCACTGGCAGGACCAGCCTCAGCTCCCAGTGCCACCACAGCCCTTGGCACCCACCTGCAGCTCTGCTGTCCTGAGCTGATCCTTTTATTCCATGGCACTCACCTCAGAAGGATTTCAGCTGGCTTGGTGGCCTTGCTGTTAAAATAAAAACCAGGATGAATCACCTCCAGTTTATATATGGAGAGAGTCACAAGCTTGCTGCTCCTGTTAGCCACTGTTTGTCCCACATGCCAAAATATCCACCCTTTTCTGGGCATTTCAGCCACCAGAGCCACCAAAAAAACCCTCTTCTTCAACAGGGTGGGTGTTTTCAAAGTTTATTTTAGCCCTTAAAGAAAATAATCCTGGCTTCTCTCTGTCGACTTGCTCCTGAGAGCAGCCTCCTCACACTAATTTTATTATTCATTTCCAAGTTCTGCTCCTTTGGAAGTCTTTTCTGTTCATTTGATGCTGAAGCAAAAATCCTTGGGTTATTTTTATTCTGTAAACACCAATATTTGCTCTTGCAGTGACCTAAAGAGTAAGGATGCTCTCCAGTGAAAAGAAGGTCAGGAAGGATGGGAACTTGAGATGGACTTCAGATTGTGATTCAGATTCAGACCTCCTCACCAAACCCAGCAGGACAGAAACCTCATTTTGTTACTTATATTTAAAGCCTGTCAGACTCTTTGTGTAAGCCTGATGCTGTTCTCCAGGCAATTATTCCTGCTGCCCCTGAAGCAGAGTTTTGTGATCATATGGAAACACGACATCGAGGTCTCACTCAGCACCCCCAAGAGTTTTGTTGTCAGAGCCAGAATTTTCCTGCAAATCCCTCGGTAGTAGAAACACAGATTTGTTCTGCTAACAGTGAGGCTTGAGCTGGTAGAAGAAAAGAGGATTATCAGTAACAGGTCAACAAAGCCACTGCTTTAAACTGTGACACCTGGCCAGGAGCCAGCAAAGGTGAAAAGGTGGCAGAATAGGTAGAATAGAGAGAATATGTGAAAGAAATGCTGTGAGCTCAATGCAGACAACATTCACAGGATCCTTTCCACCACATTAAACTGCTATTGATGCAACTAAAGTGTCAGACCCAGTAGACAGACTAACTAGAGCTTGATAACATCAATACAGGACTGAAAATCAGATGCATCCCTGGCAAAATGGAGTCAGAGGGAGCAGCCCCTCAGTGAAACTGTGCAACCCACTGCTACAGGACATCTTGGAAAGCAGGTGGAAAAATCTGTCCATAGGTGTTAAATAAAAAAGGCACCATCATTAAAAAACCCCAAACATGCAGGAAAAGTCTGTGCTGGTTGTGACCCTCTCATTGGGGACAGGGCCATGAGACTGGACAGATTTACACTGTGACAGCTCCTTCATCCTCAGGGTCTTTGACCCAGGGACAGGCACTGCCTTCACTCCAGATCACCATTGCTGCTTTTTCTAAACAAGATTGAGGTCAATGCACAGCTTTGTGCTCCTGACACTTGACTTTGAAACCGGGACTTTGCCTGCATGGGGAGTGCAAAGCACAGGGGCAATAGAGAGGGAGCAGTGCCAGGTAGGAGCAGAATCATCATAAACAGGGGATTTGCACATCATCTGTTAAAGCTTTCTGGGCAGGGACATCCTGCTGGCACAGGACACAGCTACAGGACATGTGTGTGCCTTTCATTGTAAACAGACAAGTCTAGAAGTTTTGGGTTTTTTTCCCCACAGGCCTGCACTTTTTTCTTTCTTGTCCAAGCTAACAAGATCTGTCCCCAAAGAGTGAAAAAAATAAACCTCTTTTCATGTACTGTGAACACGCAGACAAACCCCAAACCCTTGAACAGGGCTTGTAGGGAGTCCAAGAAAGCCACAGGTACACGATGCAGAGGAGACACAAGTGTTACACTTGTTTGGCACCTGAGGAAAGTGAACCTGAGCTCTGCTGGAGCTCCAGGGATGGGTGTCTGATGCAGATCAGGAAGCAGATTACTGTCCCAGAAGACTGGGAAGGAACAAACCCCTCGAGCTGAGATCCTCCTGGATCACAGAACATGTCACTAAATCCTGGGTGAGGAGACTGAGCACTTCTGTGCTCCCATTGGGAGCATATTTTCTCCCAAAAATAAGCAAAAGGCTTCTCAGATGGATTCTCCCCTCCCCAGAGTGAGGATTTACACACATCAGGGATTTTAGGGATGAAAGAACCTGGTAAAAATGCCAAGCTGCTGTCTCTGGCTGCCTTGACATCCTTGCCTCCTAAAGTGTGTTTTTTCCAACCACTTTATCTGGCTGCTCTTTTCTTCCAGTATAACAATAAGCAACCGTGGGACACTCAAGGAAGAGAAGGATTTGAACCCAAACTATTAAACAGCGTTTTTAGGCAGCAAACGAGCCAGCACAGCCAGCTCCCATCAGGGAAAAAAAAAGAAAGGGTTTGAATTCAATGTCTTGCAAGAAGACTTGAGCCCATCAACAGGTGGAGGACTTTTGGATGTGTTTCACCACTTCACCATGGGACAAGAGCTCAGGGCAGTGCTTGGATTTGTCCCTGTCCTGCTCCTGCACAGGAGTATTGGTCCTCTGGTGTCCCGTGCACCCCACGGCAGAGCTCAGACCCCAAGGACCAATCTCCTCTTCAGGCAGTAATTTCCCAAGTGCCCTCCTTGGTCTGTTCTTTCTAATCCTCTACTTCTCAGAAACCTTTAAATATATATTTTAAATTCCAACCAGATTCTCGGACTTGGCAGATAAACTATGGGTCCCATAAGAGTTATATTTTCTTTGAAAGCCTTGAATGAAGCCTTTATAAAAAACTTCATTAATATTGCTACCTATATGCCTGCTCCCCACTTCCTGCACAAATCCAAACAGATTCTCCACACAGAAAGACTTTTGAAATTCACATATTTACTTCCCCTAAACAGTGAGAGTGTTACTGAGGAGTTTGTGGTAGAGTCAGGCCACATGTGCCTTGTCCTGCTGGAGTTTAAAAAGATGAAGCCTTCTATTCATTGGAGATGAAAAAAGTAGATGCAAGAGGGGAGGACATAAAGCTGGGGAGATTAGGGCTCTGGACTCCTGTGCCCTGGCTCCCTGTCCTTGGCACACTTTGCCCCATTTTTGCTATTAGGTTATATGACAGTAAAGTCATTACAGCTCATGCAGTACAGGGTATACAAGGATGTTAAAGCTGCTTATGGAAAACTAGGCAAAATTAGTACAGGAGTTGTTTCAAAAGCAGCACAGAGTTGGATTTTTTTTGTTGTGGCTTAAAAAAAACCAAAACAAAACCCAAACCATAAACACCACTCCACCCCCCTAAATCTCTCAAACTATTCTGCTTTATCCATCCAGTCATCCTCTCAAGAAGCTGTGCCCCCCAAACAAATCCTGCTCCCACTCCAGTCAGAGGGTGCAGGACCCCTGGCTGAAAATGGGCTTGGCAACAACTGGGATGCAGAGGTAGGAGTAAAACACTGCCAGAGGGCAACAGGAATCCAACATCTCTGATTTTAAATATCAGCTTCTTCCAGGTGCATTATCAAAGTCTGAGCAGCAGCAGGATTAGTTACAGGCAGCAAAGGGCAACAAACTGGGAAAAGATGGGCAGAGAGCAGAACAGGCACCTGGGACAGCCCCATTTCTCTCCCCCACTGCATTTTCAATTTCCATTTCCCATTCAAGGCCAAGAGATACGTAACTCTTCGTGAAAAGCTCCAGCCTACATGCCATGACATGCAAGTAATCCCTCTGAAGACTACTTAAATGTTTAAAATTATTCATGCTTGTAAATAATCTCAGGCAAGGCAGTTGGGACGAGAGGGATGAGAAATGTTTCAGAGCTTCACATACCCTCGATGTAAAGGGTGTGAAGCCAAGTGTGCACACTTGGACTCACAGCAGCTCCAGGACTCCTCGTGTACAGCACCAGAGCCAGCAGAATTCAAGGGGGTCCCTCAGCTGGGCACCCAACCTCCTACACCTCGAAATGACTTAGTGCTGTCATTTGCTTTGGCCAGGCTTTGACTGGTGGCTTTAGAAATTCTCCTTTGACACAACCTGCCCAGCTGAACCCTAGAGCAGAGAGCAAGGCTCATGACTGGCCAGGTACCAGGAAAAGGACCACAGAGCTAACCTTCAAAAGGACTAAAAGGGGGAGAGGCTTTGGGTATCTCAGTAGGACTTGTTGTCCTTGTTCAAACAAGTAGCTTGTTTTTAGCTGGGCTTGTAAAACGAAAACGCAACGAGCAAGGGAAAACAAAACAGAAAATAAATTCCATTTGAACTTCTTCAATGGGAAATTTGATTTCTGATTAAGGGTTGTGTGATCTTCCCTTCCAAAGGAACACCAGAAAATTCTAACCAAAACACAAAACACGAAATATCTCACAGGAAGTTGAATCAGTTATTCAAAATCCCTCTGCTCCTCTCCAGGCAGCATTCCCAGCACAAAACATCCCCCCAATACTACTGCTGGGGGCTCCCACGACACAAGCACAGGGAAGTGCTGTGGGGAGCAGACACAGAGGTCTGCTGGAGAACAGTGAGAGCACAAAGTGTCACAGAAAAATTGAAATATTCTGGATTGCAGTTTTCCTTAAATAAAAAATTCCTATCGGAAGCAGAATGTTTCCCAAGCTGCTCTTTTTAAATTATTTGTCAGGCATAGCTACAGCCCACCCCAGTTCTTTTGGCACAAATAATCCAAATCAGAATTGCATCAGATTTTGGCTGCAGGAGGGAGATATGGAGTAGCTTTCAGAGAGAGAGTTCTCTCCCATCCTCTTATATCCCAGGGCTTCAGCCAAGCTGCCCTTCAGCCCAAGCACTCCTTGCTCTGTGTCCCAGGGGGGGCAGATGCTGCACCCCACCAGAAATCCATGGCAAATCCAATCCCACCCCTCCCACCTTCCTGCTCCTCACTGACACTTTTTCACAGTGCGCTTCCCCAGGTGGGTTGGGAAAGGGTTTTCTTGGCACCTGGAAGGCAGTTTGACCCTCTGAGATAGAAAAACCACAGGATTACTGTGATAAACTTTGGAAATTGCCCTGAAAAACTTCAATTCCATAAAATTCTCTGTCTTAGGGACTACTTCAGAAGGAGCTGAGCACCTCACAGAAATCAAAATCCTTCCTGGGGCAGGGATTCCATCAGGAGGAGCCCCTGGGTCACACCTGCCTGTGTTATAAACCAACATTTCCAACTGGAAATAACACGTTAAATTTGAATTGTTGCAGCTGTGGATAAGAGTTCAGTTTTAGTGGGAACCCACTGTGAGAGGAGACAAAACTCTAGCACAGGCTGGTTCTTTGAAAGGAACAAAGGCCAGCAATATCTCAGCAGAGAGTGTGGGAAGGGTAAATATCCATGTGCAGTATAGCCAAGGATTGTTGTCCAGAAATCCTTTACAGAACAAATGAAAGGCTGAAACCTTAAGAAGTTTGAGGCTGGGTTGTTTTTTTAAAATTATTTTTAAGGAACAAACATCTGTGGGAAGTATTTATGAGACATATAATGCACCTCACAAGGGCCATCTTTAGAGTGGAAATAAAGCTTCAGTACCAAGAGTTTGTTAACATTGCAACAGGAATCAGATGCAAACACAAAAGCTCACTTGTTTTGTAATGACTTGCTGAGATAAGTGTCCCTTATCAGCAATACTGTTTTCTTTTGGAAAGGAAGGGGCTCTGTGTGTACAAGCAGGGGATGGAAGTCAATGAAAACAGAAGGCTGGAGAGGTCTGAATGGGCATTTTGTACTGTAATTCTAGCTTGGGGCTGCTTTTTTGGGTGTGGAAATATCAAACACTGACCTCCCACTGACGGTCCTTGGCAGTGGGATAAGTCACTCATTTATTTTTGCTCTGCCACAAAGCTGCTGTGTAACATGGCAAGGTCCTCCCCAAGTTCCACAGGGCAGATCCATCTCCCAGCAAACCCAGCTCCACTCCCAGCCCTCCACTGCCCCTGCTCAAAATATCACCCAGCTCCTGCCCACAGCCAGGGAACCCCCCAGCAGCCCTGCTCAGGCAGCTCTTTCAGTTTGGGAAGAAAAGCAGAGTTGTGCAGGAGAAACGTGGGGCCTTTGATGGTGATCTGGGACCTTTCCTGCTTCTGACCCAGAAAGCCAAAAATGCACCAAGCTGGACTGAGCTGCATGAAAGCATCACATGCACAGGAGAAGGGTGGGCAGGAACTTCTCTGTCCAAATAGTCACAACATTCTTTTAAATAATGAGGAAAGGATTTGCAGAGGTCATCTCTGATCTGAGATTTGCTCCATGGAAGGTGTCCATGGGCTCTTTTGGCATCCACAAAGAGCTTAACCTTGGCCTTGGAGCCACTTTAATACCTGAGAGTGAGCTGCTATGGACTGATGATACCTGAATGAAGTGAGAACCTATAGGAGAGTGCTGGGCTCTTCTCTTGGGCAGTGAAAACTCAAACTAACAAGTGGCATCACGATTCAGGATAATTGAAACAGAACCACCACAGTGGGGAGTTCTGATCAGAACATGAATAAACTTGGTATCTCTGCTCTCAGGAGAGCATTCCAGACCTTTCTGCTGCATCAGGAGGTTCAACCAAATCAATCAACAGCTCTGACAGTCCAGAGACCATCCCTGCAAACTCCATCAGCAGCACAACTTCGGGATGTGCTGTCACCAGATCACAAGAGCTTTTCCCTCTGCCCACATCAGTTTGTCTCCCAGGAATTGTATTGGCAGGTCTGAACGTGATGTGGGGCTGTAGCACAGGCTGGATAGAAAAGCATGGGATGTATCAATCCTGTGCCAACAGACAAGGCAGGAGCTCACAGGTCCCCAAGCATCACAGGGCACAGGCTGTGCACAGCCACTCTGCTCCTCGGACAGGGGGAGGCTGAGAGTCTGCATTAAAGAAAAGGAAAACAGCCCTGATAACCATCAAAGTATCAGTGAACACTGCATTTCCCACTGGCTTCACACATACAGAGAGGAAAGGGTGCAGGGAAAGAGGGAGCTTTCACTGCTGTCTTGTCAGGCAGCAGAAGCCAAGAGACTGGAGGAATGGCTGTGCTGTCATCTCCCACTGCCAAGGCTCCATGGATAACTCGTCAAAACACCACAATTGAGGTTTGAATTTTCATATTTAAGGTTACTCAGCTCAGCCCCATTCTGCCTCCAGAGTGATCCAGGCTGGAACATCCTCAGAGCAATCATGAGGATGTGATTTCTTTGACCTATGCCGAGTACTGCTGAAAAGCCAGTCTGACACTGTGATGCATTTTTGCTCCTCCATTTCTAATTCAGACATTAATACCTACACAGACTCTGTTCCATAAACAAGTCTGGAACTAGACAGGGGGGATCAAGGGATTTCGTGGGATTCAGATGATACAGCCAAGGAATGCTCTAACACCATCCATCAGAGACAAAAATTAAAAAGGCAGGTTCAAGGAAAGACATCCACCAGAAAAGCATTCATGGGCAAGAGAGTGACTTGAACTTGAAGTAATTGTCACTTCAGAACACTTTCTCTGTGTCTGTTGTGGATTTGGCACTTTGCTTGCCATGAGAAGGTCACTGTGGAATAATTGGCTGCTCGTAAGCAAATGCCAGCTCCCTGAGGCTGAGATACTCCTGCTCTGGCAGGCTCCTGTCAAAAGACTGGCAGCCAGGGGAGGGATTAGAACAGCCCAAAGCCCTCGTGATCCCATCCACAGCAGCCAGCTGGGTGCTGCAGAGGCAGTCACCTGCTATGACAGAGACAGGAGATGAGGAAGCTCTGAGACAAAAGCAGGGAAGGCTCTGCATCAACTGCAGTATGGAGAAATCCAAAAAGTTGCTTTCTGGCTACAAACCAGGAGCAGAAACAGAATCAGGCATTTTGGTACAATCTCACTCCCTTCAGTGTGAATTTGATTATGCAGTCCTTTAATGTGCATATGAAGTGGTCCTAAAATCCAGACAAGCACCACTGCACTGTTCTTGACCTCCTTGGAGCCTGGAAACGTCTTACTTCCAGTTTGGCAATATTCTAAGAGTAATGAGTAATTTGGAAAAATGAACTACTGCCGTGCACATTACCACAATCTCCATCATGCTAGATTGATTACAAGGACATCAAGCACTCAAATGTCAAAAACCTTACCTACATCATCATCTGCTGCTCCTCCCCGTGCACACACCCTCCTGCCATATCACCAAAACAACCTGGCCTCACTTAGCAGGTTGAATTTCTGACAAAGCCTTGTCACCCCTCAGGCAGCCACCAGCCATTCCCTTACTCCAGAAGCCAGAGGGGAATTACTCTGCTCTGCAGGTCTTGGTTTCTTCCCCCTTACCCTTCTGAAAGCACAGTTTGCTCTTTCAGTTCTGAGTAACATCACTCACCCCCTCAGGAGCCTTTGAAGGAAGCCAAGAGCAAACTGGTGCTCAGAACCCTCTTTGGCACTGTTCTGGGTACTTCAGGGTGAATTTTATCCTGGCCAATTATCCAAGTACCTCTAGTGTGAGCCCACTCCATCAATGCCTGCAGAGCAGTAACTGGAATATCAAGCAATGCAATCATACAGGTTTGGATGGATGTTCTGAAGACATGGAATTCACAGTGCAGCTGGGCAGAGGATGGCTGCCTCATTCACAATGATTCTTCCTTCTACTGGCTTTTTTTTTTTTAAATGTATGCCTATTTGTTTGATCTAGTTTCTACCTTTTTCTCTTTGTCCATTCCTTTTTGATTCTCAGGCCACTGAGCAGCTCCTAGCCCAGCTGAGCTGATTTCTTGTTACACTCCCTCTTGTTTTCTTTCATTGGGATAATTTGCACTCATGTCCCTCATAAGTCAGTCTTTCCCACATTACAGCAATCAACTGATCTGAGAGAAGCAAGACAAAAATCACTGTGTTCTGAGGGGCTTGTGAAGACACTGGAGGCCATATGTTCCCATCCCCAAATGGAATGTAACTTATGCTTTCCATCACAACTTGCTGCTATAGAAGCCTTTTTTATCCTGCTTAAACCTCAGCTAGTAAAGTCTCTCAGCATCCCTCGGCTGGAAAAAGGGTGTGGTCTGTGGTCAGGGAGGAGCAGCCAGGACATGCCATCCCACGACCCACATATCCTGCTCAAACCACAGCCACTCATGCAGGAGCAGCCTTGCAGGGAGCAGCCTCCTCCTGGGCCACAAAGGCACCTGGGGACTCAGCCACGCTGGGCATGTGGCACTGTGTGTGTGCATCACACAGCCTCCCCTCCCTGCATCTGTGCTGCTGCTTCCAGCTGTGTTTTGGGACCCCAGTGGCAGCCCCAGCAGGCTGGTGTCACACTGATTTTTTTGGGAGCCCAGTGGCAGCCCCAGCAGCCTGGTGTCACACTGATTTTTTGGGAGCCCAGTGGCAGCCCCAACAGCCTGGTGTCACACTGATTTTTTGGGAGCCCAGTGGCAGCCCCAGCAGCCTGGTGTCACACTGATTTTTTTGGGAGCCCAGTGGAAGCCCCAGCAGGCTGGTGTCACACTGATTTTTGGGACCCCAGTGGAAGCCCCAGCAGGCTGGTGTCACACTGATTTTTGGGAGCCCAGTGGCAGCCCCAGCAGCCTGGTGTCACACTGATTTTTTTGGGAGCCCAGTGGAAGCCCCAGCAGGCTGGTGTCACACAGCTTCTGCACCGTGTGCCAATGTCCCACTGATGGACCCCGAGTGATCCGAGGCTGGTCCCGGTGCTGGGGGGAGGCCAGCACTGCAGCCACACTTCCCCCAGCTCATCAGCCCACTCCTGTGTTGAGTCTGAGTCCAAACCCCCCCTGAGGGGAATGGCAGCCCATAATCACCTCCATCAGCATTTAATCTTTACCATCTTATCACACTGTGCAGCACATCAAGCAATTTTAGGTTTCTTCACCTGCTGCTGATTTCTCATCTATATCCTCTGGAACACAGAGTCTTGTATCCAGCCTTATTCCAGTTAAAACTCTTCACCTCTCTCCCCACACTCCATAAAGCCTCTCTCTCCACCGGTTCTTGATTGCTGTGCTCCACCAGCTTCCCACCCTGCAGCCCCCCTGCCACAGCTTCAGCTCACTCAGCTCTGTCCCTGCTCCCAGACTTGACTCAAGTGCAGTACCTGTGTGGGGTTTGCCATTTCAGGATCGTGGCCTCTCACATTCTCCACCCTGCCAAAATCCCTGCTCAGGTCCCACCTGTTGGCTCATCCTCCCATGGCTGCATCTGCTCTGCTCCAGCCTTGGCTGAGGTTTTCCTCAGCTCGTATCTGCCTGGAACAGCACTGGGATGATTGTTTTAAATCTGTTTGCTTCCTCCCAATAATTCCCCCCCTTTTCTTTTACCTTTTGATATCTTCTTTGGCACTCAAGGCAATGCCACTTCCCTGCACTCTCAAGGACCCTTCAGAGCCCAGCACCAAAAGCAAAGTGCACCCCTCTCCTCCCTCGGAGCTTTTCCAGCTCTTTCCTCTCTGACATCTCCAAGAGCATCCCCCAGGCAGCCAAGTCTGCTGTGCCAAGGTCACTGCTGCTCCCAAACCCAGTGTGTCCACATCACTGTGGCTCTGTCCCTGTCCCCACCTGGGAGCCTCCCCCTGCAGCAGCACAGCTGATGAAGTGCCTGTCAGGAAGGCTCGTGCATCCAAACAAACTCCAATTTATTTCTTCCATCTCCCTCACAAAGGAAAAATTCATCCTTTGCAATTTCTTTTTATGAGACCAGCTTTTACAGACCCTCCAGCTCTCGTTATGGAAAATAAGTGGAAACTCCTGGCAGGGGATTATATTCTTTGGGTTTGTTTTTTTTTTTTAATATATACAAGCAGAAGCGTATATTATGCACTGCCTACATCAGCTTTGCCAACAAAATTTGCTGATGCTTGCAAAAACTATAGGATAGTTGTCCAAATTTGCCTGCCACTTGCTACCCATAGACAGTCATGAATTGTCCTTCTTGCTGACAAGTTAATGTTGCATCATAAACTGCAAGTTTTGTTGCTATAACACATGACTGAATTCAATATGTCAGGAAAATGATTAATTGCCCCAGAGATTTGGATCTTTAAAAATAGCAGAAATTCAAAAGCCCGATGTTCTTTATTCTAATGCTGGTAGAATTTACATCATGGTTAATAAATAACAGGCCTCCTTCAGAAATTAGGTCATTAGATTATTCTATTTGCAAACATAAAAATTCAATCAGATGGAACTGGTAATATCCAGGATACATTGATGAGACTATTGTGACATCTCAAAAGCTTATGGGGATTATTTCAAGGAAATCTTGGTCTGACTTTCAAGTGTTTGCAAGTTTAGGTGCTCAAGTATTGGGATAAGATTAAAAAAAATAAAAAGAGGTTCTTTGCAGCAACTCAGAAATTTGTATCTTATTACATCCCAAAAGAGAAGTGCATGTCATCACAAGGGGCAGACACTGATCTCTCTGGGACAGGAGAGACATTTGGACAACTCTCTCAGGGATGCCCAGGCTGGGATTGTTGGGGTGTCTGTGCAGGGCCAGGGCTGCACTGGATGGTCCTGGCAGGTCCCTTCCAGCTCAGGATATTCCATGATTCCATAAAAACTGAATATGTGCTTCCAGCATTTGGAGTTGCAGCTGCAAGAGGCTCTTCCAAGCCCTGTCTGCATTGTTCAGTACCCCTATGACAAATGTGCTCTCAACTCACGTATTCTCCAGTCATTTTCCTTTTTGTCTAGCTGGGATGCACGAGTCCACAGCCAAAGGATCCAGGGTGACACATCACACTGAGCACTCTGGGGCTCCTCAAGCAGCACCACAACAAAACCCAGCCCCTCTCCACCAAAACAGCCAAGCCATTGCACCATAACGGGGTTATTGCACCAAACCCAAGGGATTTGCCATCCCAAAGCTGATGCTCTTTCTCCTGTGCATCCACAGCCACCACAGATGGCCTCTGCCAGCGCTTGACTGCAAATCTGCAGAGGGAACTGCTTCTGGTGGGATGCTCAGGCAAACCCAGAGACAGCAGGAAGGGGCCACATTTCCCTTCCTGAGCCCATCCTGACCATTTTCACAAACCTCTCCTGCACAGAGCAGCCTTCCCAGACCCAGCACCCCACCAAGAGCCTGGGAAGAGCTGCTGTTGCCAGGAGGCACATGGAAAAATAGAAGCCAATTATAAGTGATGGCTGGGCTGACAGTGAGCACTTTTAACACAGCTGCCACACACGAATGCCAATACACTGGGCTGAATCCCTTTCTCATCAGCCCTTTGTATGCTGCAGGCTGCCAAGGGGAGCACGGCCCCCAGCACGACAGAGCCTGACCTCGGGGCTGCCTTCCCGGGGTGTGGGATGAGGGAATCGAGCTCTGAGGCTGCAGGAAGCAGATGTGGAGAAAAACCCACTGGGACGTTACCAGTTCGTTAAGCCAGTACCTGTGTCTGCTTCGTTTCTCAGAAGTGCTGGCAATGCAGGAAGAATCAGCATTTCCCCAGTGTTAGAGGGTGCCTGGAATTAGAATAGGCTGCTTTTACCCGGAGCACACCTATTCCCAAGAGCTGTAGGGAAATTCGGCACATCAATGCAATTGATTGAATGGCTTTGTCATAATACAGACCTGGGGTCACACAGGGGGGAGGAGAGAGAAACCCCCTGGGGGTCTGCAGAGAGCCCTGCAAAGGGACACAGCAGCTCCAGAGGGGACAGCACACGGGGCTCTCCATCCCTCTGCCCCTGCCCTGGGCTGGCTCTGACAGAGCCACCAACACCAGCTTTGGTGTTAAACAACTCGTTTGTCAGTCTGCAGCCTGTGCTCCCACAGCCTTCACAGCCCAGCACTCCAGAAAACACGACACCAGCTCTCAGGACAGAGGGCTCTTTCCTATTTTCTCTTTAAATGCCTGCCTGCTTCTCTTGGGGCAGAGCAAGGTTGGTAAATAGAGCCCATGCTAGCACAGAAACACAAGCCTGGCCTGTACCTGGGTTGTTTTTTTAGAAAATGTTCTCCACTGAGGCTTTTCTGTTCCCTCCAGTCTCCACACCGGGACCCCAAGCTTTGGCCAAGCCTCTGCTCCTAACACTTTTTTGTTTTCTTAAATGGACTGAGAAGTCCTTTCATAAAGTTCACTTGAGGAAAACACATTCATCTCAGGGTCCAAGCAGGATTTCAGCTCAGCCCCTCACTCACATCAGCAGTGAACCCACCCCATGACAATGTCCTGGCCTTGAAGAACCACATCCATGCACAAAAACTCCTTTCTGAGAAGATTTTTGCATCCATGGAGCTGCAAGGCCTTACAGCAATTCTCTCACCACAGCTCTGCAGGTGATGGACACCAGCCTGAGGCTCTCCCTCAGCTGCCTCTGCCTGCCTGCTGCTGATGTGGTCTTGGGAAAACACAGTGTTTTAAGGTATCTTCCCTCCCCATTTTTGGGAAAACACCGTATTTAAGACACATTCCCTCCCCATATTCAAGTCTGGACACCTAAGTGTAAATATGAGTATCTGCTTTTTCAAGTGTCTTGTAGTTTTTCCAACCTTAAAGCATGGAAGGCAATGTTTTAAAAACGGGTAGAAGCACCATCAGATTCATGTTTCAGACCTGGGTTATTCCAACTACTTTTTGAAGGGCAAGTTCTCACTGCTGGAAGAAGACACAATGAAGTCCAACAGTGATTTACAGGGTGTCTCATCCTGACTCAACAAACAGGTCCTGGGACTAACCCTGACCCTGCTGTATGGAGCTGGTCAGACAGCTCCCCCACCTCCTATGTTAGATTGCCATCAGAATTTAGGAAAATCACAGAAATGAGCAAGAAGACAACAGAGGGATACAGAAACACCTGGAAAATAAACCCCTGGCTGCCAAACAATTCAGTGAAGTCACAAATAAGCCCAGTAGAATGAGTTGTCTTTCCTGGCTGTCCAGTCACAGCCACCTCCCAGGACATATGAAACATCAGCATGGGATGGAGATGAGTTTCTCAGAAGTCCATGCAGGAAGGGACCAGGAGTGGAGGCAGCAGGGAAAGTTTGGTGTCCCAGGGGAGCAGCCACACACTGCTCCAAAAGCTGACCTTCCACTCCTCCACAGTGAGGGGGAGGCTTTAATTATTGCTAAGAAAAGCAGGCAGATGGGAAGGGACAGGGGTAATAATCTGGGGGGGTTCCCTCCTGTGAAGATGAGTGGGAACCACAGGAATGAGAAATGGAGCTCAACACAGAGGTGGAGTCTGCCTGAAAACTGGCACAACACGTCGCTGCACTGAAGGATTTCACTTTTCACATGCTCCATTTTTCCAACCCAACAAGATGAATTTTTCCACAGAAGCAGATGCTTTTCTTGAAAGATTTCTTTGAGCAGAAATGCCAAATTCTCCATCAGGAAACTGTTCTGATGGAAGCATTTTCAACCAGCCCCATTCGAGGTCTATTTCAGGACTGGCCTTTGCTGGCCTGAGTCAGTTCTTTAACTCATCACGGGTTGTTTTTCCTGCCATTACGTACTTCTAAATCGAGAGTGTCTCTGCTTTAACTGAGCTCCTGCTACTGTTTAGACAAGCCCTTGCTCTGAGTCAGGTCATGAGCACAGAGCAGGCAGCCCTGGCGTGAGCAGGGGCTGCTGGGCAGCAGTCACCTCCCAGTAGGGAATCCCCTTCCCAGCAGGATTGTGGCTCTTGCACAGGGATTGCTCATCCCTCCACGCTTTTCTCTAACAACCCCCACGAAAATCCAACAATCTCAAACCAGTTTGAAGGCATTTTTCAGCCTACTCCACCCATTTCCAGAGTGATGTCAGAAGAGTTTAAAACCATTGTCTGGTTCCACAAGGTCATTTCCACTCATATTGCCACTGATGAGCTGGGAATGATTTCTGTCCCTGCTCACTTTCATTCAGCTCAGCATTCTGCTGCATCCATGTTGCATCTCCTGCCCTCCAAGAGCAGGGGGACGAGGGTGCCAAGGAGCAGCAGGTGCCACCAGGACAGCAAGGGGTGGCATCAAGCAGCTTGGGATGCTCCAGCCATGTCTCCAGAACTCACTGCAGCGCTTTCCACCCTTCCCAAGGAGGGCTTTGACCAAACCCCTGTGTTTTCCATTACTGGGATGGGATTTGGGCAAGCTGGGCTGCAGAATTAACAGGGCACAGTCCCATAGCTCTGACCTGTGCCGAGAGCAGCAAACTCTGCCTTGAGCCACAGAACAGAGAAGCACCCAGCAGGAATTTCATACATTTCCTTTAGCTTGGCAAAGAAAGACCTTCAGTCCATCAGTTCCAGCTGTTAGCCCAGCAGCACCATGCCCACCAGTAAAATCACGTCCCTAAGTGCCAAGCTTTTGGAATACTCCCAAAGATGGCAACTGCACCCCTTCCCTGGGCAGCCAGTTCAATGCCTGACCACCCTGCCAGTGAAACAATTTTCCCTCATAACCCAATCTAAACTTCCCCAGCATAACGTCAGCACATTCAATTTTTAATTGCTTGTTACCTGGGAGAAGGGACTGGTCCCCACCTCGCTCTCCTCACCTGCCTGAAAGGAGGTTGTAGATACAAGGTCCCTACTCAGCCTCCTCTCCCAAATAAAAACCCAGTGGCTTCAGCCACTTCTCTCAAGACTTGTGCTCCAGACCCAGCCCCAGCTCCATCTCCCTTCTTTGAAAGCACAACACTTAAATTCAACAGCAGCATTTAACAAACGCCACCAAATCTCTCCCCGTTGAGAAATTCACCTGCGACAGGCACAGCAGCACAGAGCCCACAGCTGCCCTGCCCCGGGGCTGCTGGGGACCTTTCCCCACATCTCACCCTCTCTCCCATCCTCTCCCAGCAGTGAGCAGAGCATTTGTGGCCTCCGGTTGCCCTCTCGTGGTGCAGCTCAAATCAGGCACGGCAGCATTTTCAATCTTTACCCGCAGCTGGATGCTCAGCTCTCCACCCACACCTGGAAACATCAGCGCGTTTTCCCGAGGTGCCTTTTCAGACCTCCCCAAAGCTCCAGCTGTGCCGAGCTGTCCGTCTCTGCAGCTCAGAACAGCATCCTTCCACTCAATGCTGGTTTTCATAGAAGCATTTAAAAAAAAAAAAAAATCTATGCGTAAGAGGATTGGATTTCCAGTAAAAACTCGAGCCAAAAACCATTTGAAAGTTTGTGTTTGTTTGTTTTCTTTAAACAAATCAAAACAAACTCTGCTTTAGCCAAGAACTGAACCAGAAAGTTATTCTTGTCCCTCCATAAATAAGTCCTGTGGAACACTGGATCCTTTCAAACCAACAACAAAAGCTGTACCATAAATAGAGATTACTTGTTTTCACTTCTATCATTTCCATTACAAAGACGCTTCATCTTTTATTGAACTAGCTCGTGGTTTAAATTAAAATTTGTTTTTAAATAGAAATATTGTCCTCTTCACTGAGGGTGGGAGATCAATAGCACTGATGGCTGTTAGACTCCCCCTGTCATTTAGGAAGGTAGTTCAATTCACAGCAGTGCCTCAAGTGAGTTAAGTACATCTCTACAGAGGATCTTAGACACTGGGACCTTGGGGTGCTGGGTCTCCTGAGCTCAGACACCTCCAAATCCTTCTAGAAACCTACAACTGCTCTGGTGCCCCAATGGCACAAGGATGTGTTTGGTATTGCTGGACATCCTTCAGAAAGGTGCTGGACATCCTTCAGAAAGGTCCTGCACATCCCACACCTGACCCTTTCATTGGCACCACTGGGATGCACAAGATTTTTCACTCAAGCGTGTGCTGTGAGCTCCAACCAAGAAACTGCATTAAACCCAGAGATGTCACACATTTCATTTGACTCCATTCCTGGGGGTGTTCCCAGCTAGGTGGCATAGGGCCCTGAAGAACCTGGTCTAGTGGAAGGTGTCCCTGCCTGTGGCAGGGGCTTGTAACCAGATCTTTAAGGTCCCTTCCAGCCCAAACCACTCCTGGGTTCTGTGATTCAGTCACCGTTCAGTGTAAGACATTTAGACAAGCAAACCCTACAGGGGGTCACCGTTCCCTAAAACAACACAGCCCCCAGGCAGAGAAATCTGCTTTGATTGAACTTCAGCTCAGGACAGAGCCCAGGGGATGGAGCTGCACACCCTGTGCAGGTAAGGCCAGATGATTTAACAGCTCTTTCGAGATCTGCTCTTAGAATCTGAAATTCAGAAAAACAACAATCTCAAGAAAATCAATGGAAAAACAATTTGCTGAATGGTTAAGACGTAAGAGCCAATCCATATTTTGACCAGCCCATCACAAGCACACCGAGCACTTTAAAAAGCCATTAACACTCCAACTTCCAAACAGCCTAAGGCACAAAGGGAGAAAAAGCAGATTTAAACGCTGAGATGCACAGGAGCCAGGAGTGCTCTGCTGCCATCTCCAGTGCAGAGAGAAAACCTGCCTGTGCCTCATGCTCTGGTGGATGCTACGCACATTTTGCAAGTTAGAGAAACCCACTGGCCATTTGCTAGGGGTGAAGGTCAGTTCACATGAACTTTCCTTAAAATGACCTCCCTAAAAAGCATCTCCTCCTGCTGCAGCTGGGGACTTTGGCCTGATCCCCTTGGAGCATTTCCTGCTTCCCAGATTTGAGCACTGTGCCCTCTGATCGTGCAGGAGGAGAGGTGAGAGGCGTGAAGAGATGCTTGTGATGAGCCATAACCAACAGGGATACAGAGATCCCTGCAGGACACAAGTGGTGCTTTTGTGAGCATCACCCGTGGCTCACCCAAACACCACCATCAATCAACAAACACAAACACCATCGCTTGTTTATTTGGGCTGGAGCTTTGCTCTCCAAGCCTCACTGAGCTCATTAAGGGGCTCCCGTGTGCCCTAGGCACCGCTCAGGCTCGCTGCTCTTTCACCCGAGCAGGGCTCTTTACACCCTGGCACCGAGCTGTCAGCCTGACCTGGGAACGAGTAAAGCAACCAAACAACACTAATTGGTTCATTGCGTGCCCTGCCAGGAATGTGGCAGCTTTTGGGCACCTCCTCCTCCTCCAGGCTGGGTTGATGCTGCAGCACAGGAAGGCAGGTACTGGAGGGACATCCTGGCTCCCTGGTCTGCAAGGACCTTCCCTGGATTTGCACCCGCTACAGATTCAGAGTCTGACTGGAAAAACTCTGAAAAGTGGCATTCCACAAAGGAAAACGAACCAAACAAGCCCAGGTATGGCTGCTGGGGCCGTGCCAGCCCCAGGAGTGGTGGCATGAGCTGCATGTGGCCACCAGCTCCCCCCATGTGCCACCCTCCGTGCAGAGGGCTCAGCTCACCCAGCAGGACCCCCAGAGCAGTCCCAAACCCCCAGAGCAGTCCCAAACCCCCAGAGCAGTCCCAAACCCCACTCCTCCCCCTCCCACGGGGCCAGGAGGATGCTCAGCGCCTCTGGCACACACTCCCTGCTGGGGCAGGACCACCCAGCCTCAGGAGCTGCCCAGCCTGGCCGGGAGCAGATGGAGGCCAAGTTCTCATTATTGCCGATCATTAGCTGCACGGGAAGAGCCCTCCCCTGATCGCTTTCCCACGTTGACACCACAGAAGCTGCATCACTCTGCTCCCCATGCAGGGGCTGCTGGCTCAGGTCGAGGTGAGCCCCAGCCCAAGGGCATTAACCCTTTCTGCATCCCTTTTATTGCTGTTTCAGTCCCCGAGGACACCCCTTGGGAGCCAAGCGTTTTAAAGCAGCAGCTGGGCATGTTTCACTTGTACATATTTTCAGGACACAGTTTAACCAGAGCCAAAATCCCACCTGAAAGGTGATTACTGCCAAACTGGAGCCATGCCAGCTGCTGTCTGGGACTCTTCATTCTCCCTTTCCAATAACCAGGCCGTGTGCCAGGGGGTTCACAATATCTGTTGGTAAAGCCTTGCTCAGCTCCCTCATCCCACAGCCATCAGTGCCAGCATAGCCAAGGGGAGAAAGAAGTTTGGGAATGCCTGAAACTTGCATTTTCATCACCAATTTAGTGATGATTTAACTTACTGTCTGACAGCTCTTTTGGCAGCAAGGATTTTTATCAATAAAGCAAACTAGAGAAGCTTTGCTTGTCAAAGAGAGCAGAAGCACAGGCACAGAGCAGTGAAGGTGACAGAGAAGCCAGAGCCACCCTCAGTGGCACCAGGAGCCACTGGCACAGGCTCAGGGGTGTGGAACAGGGATGGGCATTCCCACAGGGGTAACAAATACCCCACAACCCTGCAGCAAATCCCTCATGGATTTGGGCAGCAGAGTGCTCCATCCAGCGGGCTGCACCTCTGCCCCTCTCCCCACCAGGGCCCGGGAACCTGAGCCCTTCATTAACCCCCTCCCTGCTGGATGAGGGAACACACTGGCACCAGTACATGTCACAGCAGTCCCGTCCCAGATTGTACAGCAAAACCACCCTCACCCCAGGGAATCCCAGTCTGGGCAAGAGCTGGAATGGGGCTGCAGGGACACAGCTCGCTGTGGGCACTCAAAACACCTGGTAAAACCCAAAACCTCAGCTTAACTCAGCTCAGCTGAGGGCAATTCCCCTCTACCACCCCACAGGCTCTGCTCCTCCTGAGCAGCCCCGGCAGCCCGGGGGTCTCTGGTCAGTGTCCCCCACCTTCCCTGGAGGGGTCAGAATGCCCCTGACAGAGGCTTTGGTCCCAGCTCTGACTGCTGTCCTTCTCCTCAGGGGCACCTTGTTGTCGTCCCCCAGCACCATCTGCTCTCCCTTTACACTCCCCAAATGTTTCTTTTTGTCTCCTGGCTGTTTCCCATTGCTGCACCTGCTCCTCAGGCACAGCGAGTGAGCAGCACCCACCCCTCAGTTCTGCACAGATTCCAGCACTCTGCTCTGTCCCTGGCTGTACCCTGTGCACAACCTACCAGCTAATTAGTAATTAATTATTTGCACATCCCTAATGCTTCCTTTCCAGGCTAGCAGAGCATTTTATGAGCATAAAGAAACCAAAACTCATCATTCCCCAGAGCCAGCACACTCAGGGATGCCAAAATCTGCTCACGTCAGCTGCTGGGACACAGCAGTTCTGGGGCATGAACCCCATTCACACCCTTGAGCTACAGACAATTTTCCTCTGTGCCCATTTTTCATCACTTCCATCCAACAGAGCCATGTGCAGCCATATCCACTACAGAACAGCAGTAACTCCTCTCCCCCCTCCTTCTTTTCCCCTAGCCCAATGTAAGCATTACATTATTTTTGAGCCACAACTCCAGTATTGAACATCATTATTTAGGAGTCTAAACACCATTAAGGAGCACATGAGAGCCCCCTGCCTGCTGCAAAAGCCTCTCTCCCCTCCCAAGGCTGCAGAGGGGAGAAGAAGGACCCCAAATCAGCAGCAGCTGCCAGCAGCAATTGGCATCCCAGCTGCAAATAACTCTCCCTCCCTTGGCCCTCGTAAATAAGAGGAGAAAAGTTAAGAATTGCTTTGCCAGATGGCTGTAGATCATAAGCAATCAGTCAAAGGAAAAATAAACTGCTCACTGCTTTTCCCCACAGGACTGAAGCATACCTGGATTTCCACTTTGATAACACCAGAAATCTCACCCATACAGGGAGAAACAATATTAACTTTGCAGGAGCTGCAGGCCCATCACCCTCAATCCCTCTGAGCTTTGTGTCCCTTCCTTATATTTACTTAGAAGCCAATAAGGCTTTCCCAGGACATCTGAGTCCAACACACACCACACAGGTACATGGGGTGTCCAGTGGATCTGTGCTGGCTTCAGGACCAGCTCCCCTTCTTCAGCACCCTTGGGATGGGCAAAACTCAGAGATCACTCTGCACAAGTCCATGAGCTGCAGCTGTTGGGAACCTGCTCCAGAAAGGCTGTTTGTGGCTTTTCACAGAAATTAAACACCCCCAGCACTCTCTTGGCTTTAAGGCAGGACCCTGGGGCACTCAGGGCTATCTCTGCCTCAGCCCACCTACTGCTGGGACAATTCCCTCTGGACCAGCCTGTTGTTATGTGCTACTGGTCACCTCCTAAGCATCCCACACTCGGTGCTACCACCAGAGGAGATGTGTTACCTGTCCCCTGAGACTGGGGACTTTCTCACCCCAGCAGCCCCTGCACCCCACAAACACAACCATCCCCTACAACACACAGAGCCCATTTTAGCCCCACTGTACAACCTTACCTGGGACAGTGAGGGCATCCTGCACCCAGCACACACACCCCAGAGAGGAGAGCAATCCTTCTGTGGCAGAGCTGCCTCCCTGCCTCTTGAAACTGCTCCCACCCCCTTCCCATCAGCAGATGATGCCCACTGGGGCTGGCCTGAACCTGGCACCTGTGCTGGGCAGGACACAGGCTCAGGGCTCTGTTACCACCTGGCACCCACTGATTCTCTGATTTTCTGATTTGCTGCAGCTGCTGCAGGAGCTTGCAGGTTCACAGCACCCCAGAACCACGTGTGAGCTCCAATTGGAACGGATCCATTAGAATCATCCAGTCCAACCCCCTTCTCCCTCCAGGAGTACCTCACACTAACCCCAACTCCTTGCTGCCCTCAGGCTCAGGTGCTTTGGGCTACAGCTGTCACTTCACCCTGGGAGGATCCCAGTCTGTACTGGGACATGGCCAGGGGATCCAGTTTGTCCTGTCCCCTTCAGGTCAGGACAGACCTTCCCCTGAGTCACTTCATCATATTTACACATCAATAAAGAAGTTTCCACAAATGACTAAAGCTTGTACTGGGCTTAGCAGAGAGCTGTAGGTTTTCATCTAATGCTGTTGTTCCTCTGTTTTTGAAGGAAACTAGACAGGAATTAGCCAGAGACAGCAGATCTTGAAGCTGGATCTTTTCACCTGCTCCAAAGGTGAGTGGGACAGAAGACACTGCTGTCCCTTCCCCATCACAAACCCTTACCTCCAGCAGAGACCACAACAGGCCCAACATACCTGCCAGACTTCTTCTTCCCAGATTTTTTGTTGCCAGATTTTTAGAGTCTTTAAGGGCCAGGCTGACTCAAGTGGCATCATCCAAATTTCCTTGTCCCCAGATTTCCCTTTTTCCCTGGTTTCTGGCCTCAGCCCACCTTGCCCACATCAAGCAGATGGTGCCCTGAGCCTCGTGCTGGAAGTGCTGTTGGCCCCAGTGAAGCGTAACACGCCGAGTTGTCCCTAACAAAGGGCTCCTCTGTTTGGCTTTCCCGGGAGGGTTATTATAGCCAGCGTTTATTTTGGCCTGGGACCAAAACATGCATTAGTGTGCCTCATCCTGTGCACTTCTGTGTGCAGCTCTGACAGGCGTGGGGGGCTTGCAGACGCCAGGCCAGGCTCGAGGGAAGTTTTTCAGGAGTTAAAAATCTTCCTCCCGTGCACACAGTGTTCAGAGAAACAGGCCCAGGGCATCCTGGGGAAGGTCCATCCTGGTCCCACCTGTGCCCATCCTTGCCCAGTTTGCTGTGGGGCAACGGTGAGTGCCAGGGGCAGGCTCAGGGATCTGCCCCACAGTCCCAGCTGTGGTGCTGGGCTGTGCAATAATTAATTTTGGTTTCTTGTAGTGGGATAACGATTCTGAACCCACATCATAAGTGTTTGAGGAAGCAACAAGAAAAGCAACAGGTGGGCACTGTGCTGGGAGGATGCTCCAGTTGCTGAAGGGGTATTGCCATTCCCAGTGCTCAGAGCTACTGCAGAAATGTGTCTCTCCACACCAGGTGATGCAGGCTGCCCCCACCCTATATATCAGATTCCTTGAGGATGATGCCACCCTTTCCCTGAAAACGGGTGCACCTCTGACCAGGCTCAGCAGAGGCCCTTAAACTGCATTTTGTAGCCTCAAAAGGAACCTCAGCAGGGTGCTGGGCAGCAGCAACAGCTCACCTGGAGCGAGAGGAGCCCCAGGTCAGATGCTGGCACACTCAGTCTCCCCATGTGCACCACCGCTGCTGCCACCGTGTCCCTGTGTGAGCAGTTCCCTCCTGTGCTCTTGGCACGTCCTTTGCTGGGCTGTGAACGTCAAAGCAGACAGCATCTGCTCTCTGTGCCGTGCTGTAATTAGGAAACAATATTATTAAAACCACTTCCCATCTCTGCTTTCTTTTCATCTCCCCTCCTTCTCGTTGTCCCTCTATTCTCTCCGTGCAGCCTTTGGGCTGAATGCTGATGAGCTGTTTGGTCTAATCTGCAGTGCTTGTTAATGGGGTTGTTAACACAGTTTGGAACCACCTGCTCTGGGTTGGCTTCCCCAAGTCCTGCCCCTCCAGATCAGAGCCCATTGCTGGGGAGGTGCTGGAGCATTGCTCTTTTCTGCTCCAGATGCTCATGGGCACAAGCTCTGCCACCCACGTTGAAACCGAGCTCTGCCCAAATCCTCGTGTTTTGCTGTGATGGCATCTGTGCCAAAGAGATTTTTTTGGTAAATCACTCCATAAAGGCATTGCCTATATATCTGTACACCCAGCCTTGTAACCTTGCCCACAATTATTTGCTTATGAAAGGAGCGTGGCCAGAGGTGGCAGCCAAGGGTTACAGGGGGTTCCAGGGATGGAGCACCTCTCCTGTGAGGGCAGGCTGAGAGAATTGGGTTTGTTCAGCCTGGAAAAGAGAAGGATTGAGACTCACCTTATTGTGGCCTTCCAGGATCTGAGGGGAGCCTACAAGAAAGATGGGGAGGGGATATGGAGTGACTGGACAAGGTGGAATGGCTTCAAACTGAAAGACAGCAGGTTTACACAGATATTAGGAAGAGATTCTTTCTCGTAGGGGGATGATGCACAGAGTGCCCAGAGAAGCTTTGGCTGCACCATCCCTGGAAGTGTCCAAGGCCAGGCTGGAGGGGGCTTGGAACAACCTGGACAGTGGAAGGTGGCCCTGCCATGGCAGGGCATGGAAAGAGGTGATCTTTAAGGTCCTTTCCAAACCAGACCAGTCTGCCATTCTATGATTTCTTTCCCACCTGACACATCCAAGTACCAACTCTGGATGAGAGATGCTTTCCAGCACTCTTTGCACAGCAAGGATTTTACCTTAAATTCATGCATCTTACAGTCAGATTTCAAATGTAAAATGTGGGCACAACACCCACAGATAGCCTGTCCTCTGCTGAGTGACAGGATGCAGGTGGCAAGTGGGGAGGAACAGTCAGGTGGCCCAAGAGAAGAGTGGAGTTACTGGGCCAGGGCAGTGGAGTCTCCTCTCTGCCAGACACAGCATGGCTCACACTTCCCCAAGAAGAGCTTTGAGCTCACTGGTAGCAGCAGAGCCCGAGGAGTTGAGCACTATTTGTACCTGGCACTCCGGGGTGTGTTAAGATGACATTTCAACCTCAGTTCAACCCACTCTGGGCACATCAGTGACACCCCAGCTCTGAGTTACCCCACCCTGAGCTGCTCTGAGGGCTGGGAGGGGAGCCAGCTGCAATTTACTGCTGGAGAAGCAGCTGGAAAGAATCTTCCACGTGTCAGCCAGAGCACATCTGGATCTCTTGTTTTAGCATCACTTGAGTCTAGGAGCAGATGAAAACTTCTAGAAGTTGAGTAACTTTCTAACAACAAGTTAGTAACACCATAAAAGAGTACCAAAAGTGTATTGAAGACATTTGTACCATTTTCCTGCCCAATTTTCTCCTTTTGTTGAGTGCTGTGTTTTGGGCTAGATGAGAACTCTGGTCTCTCCAGAGTGCTCCTGTAGCTGGTGCTGGGATCTGGAGCTGCAGACATCAATTTGCCAAGCACAAAGATGCCTTTGAATCTAATAACTTGAAGACAATAATTCTCGTTTGCATGCTAATAGATAGGATTGTTCTTCAAATGTCTGACATTTATAGCAGTGTAATATCCCTGGTGGAAAGCATGCCAGGGATAGGCACGACTTCCCAAGGCAAGTGCTGGGGAAAGAAAGGGATGGAACAGGAATTAATAGACAAGATTTGTGACTGAATTTCACTTTAGGTTTCCTCCAAATGCTGCTGTTTCCTTCCCATATTTCAAAAGCTATGACTGCCCTGGAAGGTAATTCACACAAAACCCCCTAAACAAAGCAATGTAAATAGAGCAGCAAACGGAGATGGGCTGTAAATCAGCATCATCCACCTGGAAGCTTTGCTGGCTGGTATCCAACTGAAAAATCAGGGCCAGGCCTCTGTAGCTCTGCTTAATATCAGAGAGACAATAGGCAGGAATGCCTGCCTGGAGATGTTTGCTTGAAACGGATGAATTATTAATAAACTTATTGTTATTTGTTATTGTTCTTAAGCAGCTTGTCTCGGTACACATGTTAAAGGGGATTTCAGTCTTTCCTTATTATGCCTAACAAATATTTGTGACCAGATGTGAAGTGGGCACGGTATCTAAATTCTGATGAGAGTTGCCCAGAGGGCATTTGTGTATATGGGGCAGTGGGAAATCTGGGTTTGTGTTTGCATCCCTGCCCCTCTGAGGTTATTGTTTGTTTGCTTGAGTCAAGCATCTTTCCTATGGCCAGCCAGCCCATAATATTGTTGGAAAACCTGCTAGGAGAAGATGTGCAGCAGCTCTGAGGGGCAGAGCTGGCATGGCACCCAAACCTCCAGGTGACTCCTTGCCCAGGTGGAGTCCTGCCAATATCTCTGCTGCATTCCCAGCAGAGGGGAGGCCTTGAGGAACAGCAAGCCTCACATTTTTGGTGCTAGTTCACGGCTGAGACAGGAGTGGGAATGTTGCCATGATGTCTACTGAATAAATGTGTGCTACTGCTGCTCTCATTTGTCTGTACAGTTTTGGAGGAGTTGCAGATGGCCCTTTAAATACTTGCAAAGCCTGCAGCTTTTCCAGAGTGGGGTTTTTTTTCCCCCTTTCTCCAAGCTACTTGGCTCCCCACAGTAATTAATATTATCTAATGGGGTGAAAAGCAAAGCAAAGCCTTCATATTTGAGATTATTCACACAAACAAAAATGTAAACAGCTGTCTGAGAGAGAAGGAAGAAGTGGGCTCTGAGACAGGGCCATGCAGGAATGAGCTGAGCTGCCTGGAGCTCTACAAAGCCTGGGCACAGCCAAGAGATGCTGTGCTGCCACATCCTGGACAAGGAGTGAGGCCACTAGCAGCCCCAGGGCACTGTCCAGGGGGTTTGATTCCCTAGAAATCTCCATTTCCACAAAACCTGCTCCTCTCCAATGCCAGAACTTATCACTGTGCTCATCCGAATGGCTCAGCCTGGCTGAAAACTTCCAGGACTGAGGGAATCACAAGGAGAAAAGCATTCCCCATGAACCACAAGCACTTAGCTTCACATCTGTTCCTAGAACACAGAGTGCAGGATCACAGAGCTGAGTGGTTTCAGAGAACACGACAGGGTGGCAGGGCAGGGCAGGGTGGCAGGGCAGGGTGGCAGGACAGGGTGGCAGGACAGGGTGACAGGACAGGACAGGGTGACAGGGCAGGGTGACAGGGTGGCAGGGCATTATCTGGGCTCTGCCATGGCAGGTGGGCTCTGCTCAAAGCCAGCACTGAGAGGTGCCCAGGCAAACATCCCTGGCTGCAGGGACAGCTCTGGAATGAGCTGGGCTGAAAGCTGCTGCACTGGAACCTTCTGGAGGAGGCATTGACTTTTAAAGTGAGCAGATCACCACAGGAGGAGCTAATGAAACATTTCCCTCCGTTTTTCCCTGCCTTTCTCCCTTTCCTGGTCCTCTGGGCACAGGAACTCTCTATATTATTAATCCTGACTTTGCTTAGATCTTGAAACAGGGCTTTTCCTCCCACGGCATCTATTTACTCAGTTATTTTTTCCAGGGGATTTAATACAAAAAATTCCTACTTCTGAGGCTCAGGAAAAATCTGTTTGGCTGGTGCTTGTCTCCTGCAGGGCTCTTTGCAGGAGATGGAGATGGGAACAGCAAGGTGGGAACTGCTGGAGAGGGCAAAGAAGGAGAAGGTAACCACAGGGAGAGAGCTCCAAAACAACAATCCTGTCTGTGGCAGAGGAAGATGCACAGGGGAGTGCTGGAAACACTGACTGCCAACGGGGGAGGCTGGATTTGCTCAGAAATGTGTGGCTGGGCTGTGGCTCTGGGTGAATTAATGAATGTATGTACTGCAAGGGGCTCAGAGGAGACTGTTCCTGCAGAAAGGGGCGATTTCTCTGGGCCCTGAGAGTTTGGGAAGGATGCTGCTGTTCTTGGGGGAGTGACAGTGACAGTGCTGCCACCCATCCAAGGCCTTGGTGCCTCATGAACTCTGAAAAATAAAATAACTCAGGTGGCCTGTGCTGATTCACATAGGCAGGGTGAATTTCATATGTGTGGTCTGGGGGTGAAATCTTGGTGACAGAGCCAGAGATTTTCAGCACAACCCTCTGTTGGCTCTGCTCACCCCCCTTCTCTCTGCCTGCTGGGGTCAGAGCAATTGGGTATCTGAGATCTGGTGAGGACCTTTCTTCCAGGCAGGAGAGACACGGGAAACTTTCAAAATTCTCTGCAAGAGGATGGAAGAAGTATTTTTTTCTTGGTCAAACAGATTTTAATAATTTAAAACATTTTTGTTTTCATGGTGATTTATTTTATATTCTAAAATTAGATCTTATAAATTGTTTCAAACTGGAAAAACTCAAGATAACTCATTCCACAAATTTGGGAAGAGGATGTTGTGACTCCATGGGAGCAATGTGTTTCTCTTTCTGTCCCTGACATGTGAAATGACCATGACCTTTCGCTGTTTTCATTTTGCCACACCTGCATTTTCCAAAAGTGGTGGCTCTGGAAGTGGCTTTTCCAAGCACCTGCACCAAGAGCTGAATTTCTGCTGTTTACAGGCGAGAGGCTGTGGGCACCATCACCATGGATATTCCCTGCAGAGAGGAGTCATGCATCGTGGGGAATGCACTTTATATAACTCCCTGGCTGAGGGAATATTTCCCAAGTTTATGTTACAGCCACTGAGCAAATCTCTTGGCTGCACAGAAGCATCCCTGTAGTACAAAGCTGGGGAGGGGAAGGCCAGACCCAGCTCAGCTGCAGCCAAAATATGGTTCTGAGCTTCCAAAACATTCTGGTGGTCCAGTGGCTGCCAGGTTGGAAGCTCCTGTTTGCTCTCTGGCAGCCCCCAGGCAGTTTGCAAGGCCATTCCTGACTGCAGAGCTGCTGCTTGCAGGATTCAAGCAGCTCAAGCCCCTGGAAGCTCTGGGCGAGGGAGCCTTGCAGGGTGGCAATCCCAGGATTTGATTTCCTGCCATCCTGCCCATCCTGCAGTTGCTGATGAGGTTCTGGGGTGATGTAGACCCTGGATACACAGGGTCTGCCAGTGCTGGGGTGTGCACACACACATTCACAGAGCTAGGAAATTACAGCTTGGAAATTCCTTTCAGGCCTGGATTTCTCCTGACTCTCAGCTCCATTCCCAGGCTGCCAAGCTGACTGCAGCCTCAGTTAGGGAGGAGTCTCCCAGGGTGACAACACGGTGACAAACAGAGTGGAATTCATCACCAACATTAACCCCTGGTGTCTTTGCCGTGGGACACATCCTGAGGTGCTGTCCCAGGGATGTTTTTCCCAATTGTCCAATGAGCTCCTGTCCTGTCCTGGCTGCACTGACACACTTTAAATCCGGGCTGTCTGTACAATAAATTGGCCTTTTTTCCCCAAAGAGCTCCGTGTGTGTTGCTGTCCTTTCTCTCTCTGTGCAGTGCAGTGACCACACTGGGGGGCTCTCCCAGCATCTCCATGGGCTCTGCATGGCTCTGCCTCAGCCTGTGGCTCAGCAGTGCAGCCCCACATGCTCATCCTTTCCTGCTCTCATACTTGTGGTGTGAGTAATCTGCCCCAGAGCCTCCCTCGTGGGTCATGGAGCCTCTTGGGCTGAGCAGCACAGGGTCATGAATTTCTGCTGCTTTCACACTCCAGCTTGATGGCTCCCTGTTGGGTTCAGGCTGCAGTGAGCCAGGCTTTGGCCTGTCATCTCCCCGGAGCACAGCAGTGCTTTGTGGATACTGCTCTAGCAAACGGTTTTGAAATAAAAGAAGTGCTGATTAACCCCATGCAGCAGTGTGTGTGTGACTCAGAGGGTGATGGGTACCAGGACACTCTCAGGCAGTGTCCATGCCAGCTGCTGGACTTCCTCTGCAACAAAAGGTGCTGTGCAACAAACTGGAATGCTAACACTAAACTTGTACATGAAAAGCCTCCAATGCTATTGAGCTGGTAGCTCCTGGTCAGTCCCCTAATTCCCAGAGGTGTCCCTTTGGGGCAGGTGTTAGGGAAATGCCAGCTCTGAGAGCTTCGACAAATAAATCCTCTGGACCTCATTGTAAGGCTGGAAAGACTCCCACCTCTCCATTTTTGAGGGCCAGGAAATGAAGCACAGAGAAATGTTAATGATCTGGACCCTCTCTTCCAGAGCCCAGCATTGGATCTTCTGAATGAAGAGGGAACTCACTTCATTCCTGGTGAAACACCTGGACAAGCTTTGCTGGCTGATTGCAGGACTTGGGCATGAAGCCAACAAATCTGCAGCCTTTGAATTCAACACCTCCCTCTGCCCCCAAAGTCAACAAGAGCTTTGTTCACCTCTGGACAGCTGAATTTCCACTTCATAAATCCAGCCCCCTTCTAACCTGGCATGGGGCACCATCAGTACTGTTACTCCATTAAATCAGAGTAAAATTATTATCTTTTGTTTCCTTTTTCTTGAAACCACAGGTCCACCCTGGCACCTGTGTGGTTAATCCCAGACCTGATTCTGCAGGTGGGAAGTCTGTGAGTTCCCAGGACAATGTGTTCCCTCCAGTGGCCACAGCACTTTTCACCTTTTCCCACACACCTTTAGCAGAGATTTCTTTGAGGTGATGGATACAATATGTTACCAAGGCAATGGAAAATCCAGGCTCCATATTTCAGATTTCTTCTACAGCAGGACTTGGAGGGAATGGGGGAGGAGTCAAGAGCATTATTATTGAATTAATTATTATTGAATTCATTATTTTTGAATTGATTATTTTTGAATTCATTATTTTTGAATTCAGAGGGAGCTCCATGAGACTGGTGGGGAGGATTGAACTCCCCCCACTGCTGACCCTGCCAAAAATTATTCACCACAGGCCCTGGCACTGCCATTCCATGGGTGACACCAGTGATACAGCAGCACAGCACAGTGCCAGGGAATGAGGGCAATGTCCCGAGCACAGCATTACATGGCTTTGACTTCTGAACCTGTGCAAAGCAGGAGTGGGAATGTTAGGTAACCCTTTGTACTTGCAGCCCTGCCAGGTGCTGTGTTGGGATTTTTGGGGGGTGCTGTGTGTTGCCTGGGGCTCAGAAGGGGATGAGAAGGGTTCCTGCTGCAGCCTGCAGGAACTTGCTGGCCTGGCACCTCTCCCGGGCACAGGGATGCAATTCTGAGCCCTGGGGAGGAGCTGGGTGCCATTGCCCCATCGTGCCACACAAGGAGGGCCACACCAGTCCCCTCTGTGCTGTCACATCGTGTCCCCAGAGCCCATTCCTGCAAACCCACGGTGCTGTGGGTGCAGCAGAGCCGCTCCGGAGGGCGGCAGATGTTGCACAGCTGGCCGGGCTGTGTGGAGCAACACTGACATGCAGCGGTCGGCAGCTGCATCTCTGCCTCACCAGGGATGGCCCCAGGCCAAGCCCCGCATTGCTTCCCCAAAATTTAGCTGCTTCCCCGCGGAAAAACCCCACCCCAGCTGCTGATCTTCCTCCCACTAAAGCGGTGTTTGCCACAGAGAAATAACCTGCTGGTTACAGAGGGGGCAATTGCTAGCAGATGCTTTTTTTTCCCCCAGATGTTATTTAAATTCCTGTAAAACTGCCCCATAACACTGCTTGTAAGTGACCATGCTGCACCCCAGAGGGTGCTGACAGGCAGCTGTTCCCAGATGGAAAAGTAGCTGCAATGCTGAACCAGGGCAGGAAAGGCTGGGAGGAGAGAAATTTCAGATGTCTGAGCTCTCAGGAGCCCTGGGTGTGATGTTGGCAGCTACATCGCCCAGAAGAGTTTGGCCACACCGGGTGCCTGTGCTGCAAATCTGCCCCTTTTATCAGTGCTGATGTGTTTTGAAACGTGGCCAGGGAAATGGCACAAGGCTGGGGCTACCCTGGCTGCCAGCCCTGCTCCCCAGAGCTGTCACACGGTCAGGGTGTCAGCTCATGTGGCACCTGGGTACGAGCCAGCGGTGGCCAGCTGGCCCCATCCTCTGCTCTGCAAGGGTCCTCAGATTTGAGCCCAGTTGTGGATGGATGTCTGCCAGCCTGGAGCACCAAAACCCAGGAGTGGTGATGACAGGGAACAGGCAAAAAGAGAAAACGGAGAAATTACAATGTCTGATGCAAGAAAAATCTCCCTTTTCCCAGGTTCAGTGTCCAGTGTGATGGGAGGCAAGTGACCTTTTTGTTCACTGCTCTTAATCGCTAGTGAAGAAGAATGTATAAACACATAATCGCCCTAACTACATCCTTGTATTCTCTAACCACAACCTTGCATTCTGTCTTGCTTGCGAAAGTGCAAAGAACAAGAACTGCTATGCTTGCATAATAACAGACGTTTGTAGATATTGTAGTATTAAGGTCACGGAGAGAACACTGAAGAAGACTGCCGCGAGCCTTCATCAGCGACCACCGGGAGGCAGAAGAAGACCCCCTAACAACGAGCGGAGCAGACGCAGAAGTGACCAGAAGAGTAACTCGGCAAGCAGGCGCAGGCGCAGGAGTATCCGGAAAGAGGACTCGACAGGGGGACGAGAGAACTTAAAAGGGGGGATCCGAGCCACGACTGGTGCGGCAGTTGGTGGAGCGATGACTCCCCTGTCGCCCAGCGCTGCAACTTTGCTTTCTCTTTTCTGTAATAATAAATTTGTTAACTAATTGACCCAAATAGCCCGTTGTGCTCATTTATAACATCCAGTGTTTAGAAAACCAGGCATTTACAGTAAAAGTCCAGAAGATGCTGTTGTGGCATGAGAAATTGGAGCAGTTCAGGGAGGAAGACTTAGGAAAGGAGAAGGAGCTCCAGGCTCAGCACAGGGGGTGCTTTGGCTGGTTTGGTTCTGTAGAAGGAGTCAAGCCAGGGCTGTAGTGGAGCAGCAGCTCAGTGGAAGCTTCCTGGCAATGTGTGGTGTTTTAGGCAAAAGATTGAATAAGATTCTGAAATGTGTGAGAGGGGAAACAGTGAGTAGGTGCTGGGAGAGGATTTGACCTTTGTGTGGGGCTGGGGAGACTGATTCGGGAATTTTGCATCCAGTTCAGGTGTCTGCATTTAAGAGAGGGTGTTGGAGAGTGTTGAAAAGAGCTACAAAAATGATTGAAAGACTGGAGAAACAGTTTTACAGGGGAGAGAACTTAAAGACCTCCATCTGTTTGCATTATTAAAAAAAAAGAGGTTGAGAGGTGACTTGATGACAGTGTATAAATACCTTCAGAGAGAGAAAAGAAAGGGCATTGCAGGATGTGTAATTTAGCAGGGGAAAAACCACGGATGGCTGGAAGCAAGAGCCAGATGAAATCAAACTGGAAATTAATCACCTTCATTGTTTAAAAAAACCCCCAACAGGTCCAACGTTTTGGAACAAATTCAAAGGAAAAGAGTGGTTTTCTTCAGTCTCAGTGTGGAAAATGAAGACTGAGAGCTTTTCTCAAAGACCTGTGTTAGCTGAAGGCACAAGTTAGCACAGAATGGCTGCAGCTAAATGTGGAGATTATTGGGGTGAAATGATTGTGTGGATACACTCAGCATTGCAGTGGCATCCCAAAAGATGCACTAGCACATATTTTTGGGCTTATCCACCAGTTTGCTGAGCAGGACTAATGAAGAATGTTAACTCAGGAGCAAGGATGAAAAGAAAGGCAAAAAAATCCCTCATGGCATTCATTTTACTTACTGACTTTTAAGGAAAAAAAAAAAAAAATCAGAGATAAGGAAGAGCAACTCCCTTGACCCAGATACCTGCAGGTGTGGAGCAGCTGGCCAGGTATGGTCAGTCAGAATAACCTCTGGGAGTGGGAGGATGAGTTGCTGTCCTGAATTAATGACATGAGCTGGAGAAGGGGTTTAGCTGTGCTGGTGTAGAACACAGTCCCAGTGCCAGCCTGAGGCCCTTCCGAGTGCACACAGCAGATCTGGCTGTGGGAGGGTGGGATTGTCCCTACCCTGGGTGCACATCTGGTCCTTTGTCCTGGACAATGGAAGCTCCTTCCCCTGTGCTGCTGTTCCTGGCCCTGTTCCCACTGGCTCAGCCGAGCCCCTGCCTCCTCTCAGGCTCCTCACTCTCACCCTGCTCCCAGAATTTTGGGATGTGCTGGTGCCAGGTTATGGGTTCTCATTGCAGCAGGGAAGTTCAGTCCCCAGCACTTGGTGGAGAAGCAGAAATAAAAGGTTTTGGTTTGTTGGCTGATGGATTGTCCAGTGTTAGAGCCCAAGTGGCCACTCAATGTCCCACCTGCACCCCTGGGAATATCAAGGACCTTGTGTCCTGCCCTTCACACTGACACTCTCCTAATTATTCAGGGGTTAAAGGGTTTGGCAGCTGCAAAGGTCAAACACTGACAGGCGTGTTGTCCCAACACTGCTCTTGGCTGGGCTTTATTTCCCAGCTCCAGCCGTGTTCCCCAGCCCTGCTCTTTGTGTGATGCTCCAGCACTGCCAGGAGTCAGGATGAGCCCCAGCCTTGCTGGAGCCTTCTGGGGAATCATTGAAACAAAAACCTGGAAAGAATCAAATCCCTTGAGTGCTTGGGCTCTGAGGACAGCACCTGGCTCGGTGTGGTCAGTCCCCTGCCTTAGGCAAAGTGGGAACAGCTGATAGCCTGTCTAATTTGGACAGGTTTCTCAATCCCTAATCCCTCCCTCCTCATGTCCCAAGTAATAACATGCACTCAGTGAAAAAAAACCTGAGTGAAAGTGAGTGAAAGGCGAAATGTCTGTCTGTGGCAGAAGGCGAGAGATTGAAAGTGTTAACAGAGCTTTAGGGTGGGTAATAGCAGGAGATTTGTGAAAAGGATCTGGAAGAAAAGCCCCTTTTCAAAGGAATGGTATAATCACTGGTAGCTCAGTGTTTCACACTCAAGGATTGCCTTCAGATCTGCCATCAGAGGAGAGGATTTGCTGCTCTCTTCTGTAGAAGAGCACTACAGAAACCCTTCCCACACCGCTTTTCTAAATCTTCTTTGAAGGGATGCTCCTCTCCTCCTACCGAGTGTCAGGGCTGTCCCTGTTCTGTGACACACATTTACAGAAATAATCAGGAATAAAAAGGGGAGCAGAAACCACCTGCCATGGAGGGATGCCCTTCGAAATCCCAGCGTCCCCGGAGCCAGGGACTGGGGAGAATGGTCCAGGACAATGCTGGGGGCTGCACTGGAAAGGAAATATGCTCCACTTGTAGATGTGTGGGGTGCTCAGCTGCAGGCAGAGCTCTTTTGGCAGCAGGAAGGATAGAAAGGGTTTCAGTGGAAATGATCTTTATTGGCAAGCGCAGCTTTGCTGAAATCAACCCATTTTGTGGGAACATGTAGGAAACTATTGATGGGAAAAAAAATCTGAGCCATTCATTTTGACCTTCAGAGGATAATTTTTTCTTCCAAAGCATTTAATTTCAACAAATTGTTCAGTTTAGTTTTGACATTACCACTCAAATTGATGCCATTTTAATCTTCCACGTGTGTGAGCTGCTGGTTCCTGGCTGCACCCTGGCAGTGCTGGGCTCCAGTGGCATCCACAGCACCTTTCCACATCACAGCAAAGGAATCCTTCCCCATCGACACCTCTGAAAGCCTTCTCCAGCAAATTTGGGATGGACAAGAGGATTTGGACGTGAAAACACATCTGAAAGTGCCACAATTTCCTGTGGAAGAGAAATTGTACTTCCCAAGCACTCTGAGCAATGCAGAGCCTGACCCTCCCTGCTCAGCTCTTCTGATCCACTCTCTCAGAGAACAGCAATAAACATATATATATCACCAAATTTATTCTGTGTTTTGCATTTGTAGGATGCTTTTGATGTGGAAAGGAGCTTAGCTTTAAATTTGTGTGAATGTTTAAAGTTAAGCTGCTCTTTAAGTCTGTGTAGAACTGGGACCTGTTAGTGGTCCAAACACCCCTACTGTGTCCTGCTGATGTCCCCCCGGCAAGAGAGAGTGGTCTGGCAGCTGATTGCATTGATGTGAGGTGGCAGCAGACCTGTGCCAGTGCCAGGTTTGTTTATGCTCATGTAGGAGTGGTGGTGGCTGCAGCACACAGCGTTTGCAGCCCCATCCACCAGGGCTGGGACTTTGGCTGCTGTCTGGGAAGTTGCAACAAGGACAACAACTGTTCCCTGATTCATCCCTGCAGTGCTTTGTGCAGATAAAAAGGTGTGTGAGGCTGCAGGGGGCTCATGGCCAGGGCAAAGGTGTGTCCCTTCTCATCCACACCTGGGATCCAAGGCTCCTCCTGGGTGGATTTGCAGGGAGCTGGAGGGAGGGATGCTCAGGGCTCGGTGACAGGGCTCTCCTGGGCTCCCCTTTAAAACAACATCATTATTTCAGAGACATGGACAAGGGCAAATTTCCTGTGAGCACAGTGTGTGAGGGAGCTGGACCCAGTGAAGGAGGGATTTGTCACCTTTGGGAGCTCGGTGATGCTGTGGATGCTCCTCCTGCACACCAAGGCGAGGCTCTGCCCACCCAGTCCTGCCACCAGCAGCTGTAGGCCTGCAGAGACAACTCCCCAGGCTCTGTTTTTAACTCACTTTGCTTTCATTTATATTCAAATCAGAGGATAAATGTAGGCAATTCGTGCGCTCAGCTCAGGCAAGGCTGCTGCTCCAAAGCAACCACAGAGAAGGTGGTTTATTTTTAAAATAGATAAAGGAAGAGATGAAGACAGGGAGTTCTGCACTCTTAACTATCACCTTCTTGTTGCTATTTTTGGCTTGGTCATGAAAACAGGAAGATTTGTTAAAATTATTTGTTTTCCAACATACATGCTGTTTACTTGGCTCCAGCAGGGAAAATATAGCCAAAGCTTCTGCTCATGCTTTAAATCAGTTCTTGTGTCTCATGACCAGGTTTGTAGAGATGCTCCTGGGGATTTAAACTTCCAATCTTTTGGAATCTCTTTATTTGATTATTTAAATAAATGATAAATATGCAATGGAATAATGAAAACATTCATGGAAGAAGTGCAGCCTAGGGAATATATTGATCTCCCTTGAATCAGGGCAATGCCTGACAGGGCGCTGCAAAGAGAGTGGAGGGCACCTTGCTCAGGGGCAAGCCCTGCAAAACCCCACTGAGCTGAGCTCTTGAATGAAGGTGGAGAAGTTTCCAGCACTGTGTGTGGCTCAGTCTCACAGGCCATGTGCCCTGATAAGGCACATGGGATCTCACTGACAATCCTCTGCATTTAGAGCAGATTTTTTCCCTAAAAGATAATCCTGATGTTCTCAGAAGTGACGGTGCCCTTTTGCAGTGTGTTTTAAGCACATGTGTGCTGACACCTCCAGGTGTTGACCAGGCTGGACTCAGCCTTGTGCCTCAGTCCCCAGAGCAGAGTTGTGCTGCCTTGTCTTTTCTGAGCTTTGCCCACCCTGGAGCACACAGAGCTGTCAGAACCTACTTAGTACACGTTGACTTAATGGGAGTTGTGTGGCAAAATGCTGCTGGGTGCTTGGAATGCAAAGTCTGCACAGAGGATTCATTACTCCTGGATTGCAATTAATGATAATTAAAGAAAAAAAAAGAGAAGTTTTTGTATTGAGAGTTATGCTGGATGTCAGAATTAACATCTCATTGAATTATCAAAGCTTTCAAGTAGTGGGTGGTGGAGAGTGGCTTGGGGCTTGCAAATAGGTCAGAGAAAGAGCTGGTTGCTAAATATCTGATAGAAACTTTCCACTGGGGAAGAAAATCTTGCTGATTTGATGGAATAGGAACAATTCTTGGGAGGATGTCTATTTCCTTAAAACTTATGGAAAAAGCAGGCATGGAGGCTGGGCTGCCTGCATGCGACCTGGGCTCTGTGGCTTGTTCCCTGGGGATCCCTCCTTCTCACATATGCATTACTCCCCTCCTCACTGCAAAATGAAAACACAGAAAGAAGGGAAGCGTGAACATTTTGGTGGCGTGGTGCCAGCACAGGTCTGCTCTGTGCCTTTGGCAGCTCCAGCTGAACGCCCTTGAAAGCAGCCACCACTTTTTCGGGCGCTTGGGTTTTTGGGTTCAGCCGGGGATGGTTTGGGTCCGGTGCTCTGGGCTGTGGAGCGCTTGCAACTCTGTGTGACATCAACAGGGGGAGCGGCAGGTCCTGCGGAACTGTCCCTGCGCCGGGCCTGGGACGTGCAATCCTCCATCCCTTCACCAGCATCCTCCATCCCTCCCACACAGCATCCTCCATCCCTTCACCAGCATCCTCCATCCCTTCCACACAGGATCCTCCATCCCTCCCACCCACCATCCTCCATCCCTCCCACACAGGATCCTCCATCCCTCCCACCCAGCATCCTCCATCCCTTCACCAGCATCCTCCATCCCTCCCACACAGCATCCTCCATCCCTTCCACACAGGATCCTCCATCCCTCCCACACAGGATCCTCCATCCCTCCCACACAGCATCCTCCATCCCTTCACCAGCATCCTCCATCCCTCCCACACAGCATCCTTCATCCCTTCCACACAGGATCCTCCATCCCTCCCACCCACCATCCTCCATCCCTTCACCAGCACCCTCCATCCCTTCCACCCAGCATCCTCCATCCCTCCCACACAGGATCCTCCATCCCTCCCACACAGGATCCTCCATCCCTTCCACACAGCATCCCCCATCCCTTCCACACAGCATCCTCCATCCCTTTACCAGCATCCTCCATCCCTCCCACCCAGCATCCTCCATCCCTAGCATGAAGCAATCCTGGGATGTATAATCCTCCATCCCCTTTATCCAATATTTTCCATCCCCTTCGCCCAGCATCTCTCACAGCCTTTCTCCAGCCTTCAACTCAGCCTTCTGGCAGATTGTGCAGCAGGCAGTGGTTTTCACCTAGGTGGGAATTCATCCCTCAGGTTTTCCACCCCTGCTGCCACTAGGATGTGGTATTATATGAAGGCTCTGGGTTGTGTGTACCCACAACACGGCAGAGACAGTACATTTTATTGTTGTGGTTCTTTGTACTGATTCTCATAATAATTCAGCACTGAAATCAGCCAGCAGGGTAGATGAGTCTTGTTTTTGCATGTGAACCCACTTCCAAGGGGGGGCAGTCCTTTTTCATGGGTCCTGCTGGGTTAAAGATGCCCAAGAACTGCCAGGATCTTCCAGTCTCCCTCCTTTGTTGGGGTGACAGCAGAGGGCCACCTGGGGATAAAGAGAGGAAGGACTGACATGCTTAACCTGCTCCTCCCAATATTTTGGGAACCAGAGGAGCAGAGCTGGAAGCTGTGCTGGCCTTTGTGGGGAGCAGCCCTGAGCTGAGAGGTGGGCACAGGATCTGTCCTTTGGCTCCTGAGGCTGTGCAACTTCTATTTCAAACTAAGGAATTTCTTTGTTCCAGGCAATTCTTTCCTTAATCTTTCCTCTGCTCGGTTTCTTCTTCCTGTTCCCCTAGACAACTACCTTGTGTGAACTGCTGGAGGAGACAGTGGCTCAGCAAAGCCTCCTGCCTCCCTGCCAGCTGTGTTCCCCTGATCAGAGGGACCCTCTGGTCCCGTGGGGAGTGACAGCCTGGCGGCGATTATGGAAAGCAGATCTCAGAAGGGTTTGTCTCCGTGGGGGAAATGGCACAGCAGAGCTGTTAGGGAATAATAATTATATTATTATGCAGGAATAAAGTCCCATTTATTTCTGAGAAGGGGATGGGTATGGGGGAAGAGCAGTGAGTGATTGCAGAATAATTATCCCACAGCAGCTATGCTGGGCAGTGTTTCCCTTGTAGGCAACTCCTAGATACTGTGCTAGAGAAGTACTGGCAGCCTGGACCATGTGGTGGGTGAATGTGGAACTGTCCCATCTCAAAGGGCACTTGTCAGCATCCATTGTCTCCTGCAGGAACAAGAGATGATGGGAACACTCACCTGGCAGTGCCACACACCTGCGGGGAGCCGGGAGCCACCAAGCTCCCGGTGCTCTGCAGCTTCCCGCAGTGGGATGTGCAGGGATGCTGCTGCCCTGTCCGGCACACCCAGCTCCTCCAGCACATCCCAGCCCTGCTTCCACGTGCCTTTGTGTTGATCAGAGCGGCGTTTTCCCAGCAGAGCATTCCAGCCTTGCTTCACCACGCGCGAAGCGGCGATCAGCCCGCCGGGTCCCGTGAATAATTAATATCCGTGTCACTGTGCTTCCTCCCCCCGCGGCGCTGCCCATCGCTCCTCCGGGACGGGGCGATCTGCCCAAGGTCACTGCCGGTGTGCCGGGAGCCTGGGGGGCCCGCAGGTGTCATTGTCCTTGTGGCCGCATCCCTGCTGGGTGGGGAAAGGCGCATCCCGGGAGAGGAGCGGCACAAAGGGAGCGGCGCTGCCGCAGGCCCGCACCGGCGGAGCGGGGCAGCGCACACGGCGCAGGTGGATGCCGGGGACCCCCCCACACCTGCCGGACCCCTGCGGACACCTGCAGCGGGATGCGAGGAGCATCACTCCTTTCTGAGAACCGCTTTGTGCCCTCACGCGATTCCCCGGCGCCTTCCTCGTTGTTTCCCAAAACTGAAGCGGGGGAGGATGGGGGAAAATCTAATTTTTTTAATAAAATTGTTAAATACAACAGAAAGTTAAAGCCTTTAAAACCCTGTCTGCTTACAAACGGAGCACACACCCCCCTAAGAAAGGCAGGCGCGCGTCCGCCCGCCGCCGCTGCCGGGGGCACGGGAGCTCCGGCCCGGCGCCCCTCACGCCCGCACAATGCCGCCCCCTCCCCGCCGCGCTCCGCCCCCCGGCCCGCCCCCGCCCGCCGCTGATTGGCTGCGCCGCCCCGTCAGGTAGGGCGGGCGCGGCTCTGATTGGTCGCGGCGGCGCGGGGGCGGGGCGGGCGCGGCGCTGTCAGCCGGGGCGCGGCGCGGCGGGAGCCGCCGGAGGGGCGCAGGGCGCGGGCGCGGCATGGCTGGCTGAGGCGGCGGGGGGAGCCGCCGCCGCCCGGAGCCGCTGCCGGCCGCGCTCGGTGCGTGTGCGAGCGCCCGCGTCAATGAGCGAGTGCATGGCGGAGCCCCGCGCCGCACCATGAGGCGCCGGCCGAGCACCGCGCTCGCCCTGCTGTGCCTCGCCGCCCTCCTGGCCGCCGCCACCGCCGCACTGCCCGCCAGCGCCGCGCCGCCCGCCGAGCCCGGCAGCGGCAGCGGCGGCCCCGTTGAGAGCAGCCCGGGCACGGTGCCGCCCGCACGGCCCCGCGGCACCGCCGCGCCCGCACGGGGCAGCCCGGCGCCGCTGCCGCCGCCACCGGAGGAGGAGGCGGTGGCGGAGGAGGAGGAGGAAGAGGAGCAGGAGGAGGAGGAGGAGGCGGCTGCGGGCGGCGGCCCCGCAGGTGAGCGGCCCGCGCGGGTCCGTGGCGAGGCGGTGTCAGCGGGGCCACGGCGGGGAGCGGGACGGGGCTGCGCTCCATCCTTCGCCGGGCGGACAAAGGCGCGGCCGCGGCCGCGGCGGCGGCGGATCCCGGGCCCCTCCGGCTGCGGCGACCCCCGAGCGGGGTGGGCGGAGGGACCTGCGGGACCCCCGGAGCATCGGCCGGCCCCGGGCTCCCCGCAGGCAGGGCTGGGTGCGGGGCTGTGCCGGCCCTGGGATGCGGTCCGGAGGGGCAGCCGTGTGTGCCCATCCCGTGCCTTGCCGGGGCCGTTACCGGTGCTTTGGGGGAGCAGTGCTGGTCCAGGCTACCCGAAACGTCCTGGCAGTGGTCCCTGGCATGGCCTGTGCTCTCGGTTGGGGAGATGGAGATAAGTCCTGCCCATCCCCTTGCATCCAGACAGTGTCCAACAGGGTGGGTGCTGGCCTCGGGCATCCCCCGATGGGACTTTGTAGGTCGAGTTGCTCCGCAGCCGTCGAGCATCCCTGGTGTCCACCTCGATGTGCCGGCAGCAGAGAGAGAGCAGGGTTAGTGATGGCTTGGTGCCACCAGAGCCCGTGTTCTTACCAGTGTCAGGAGGTGTATTTGCGCCTCAGTGGGTGCTGGGGTACTCGCATGGTCTCTGATGGGTGTGCAAGGGCAGAAACGAGCCAGCAGCTTCATCTGTGCTGGGAATGATGTGCCTCAGCCTGTGCGAGGCCTCATCCTGCCCCTATGGTGGTCGAGGCTTATACAGAGCTGAGGAAGGTGCTATGGCAACAGGAATAAATGGAATTATCAATGTAGGATGTAAGGAGGAGAGAGGTGAAGGGTGGATGGGAGGGCTGTGCTCTCAGGTGAAGCTCCTGGCTGTAGCACGCATTGACAGCACTGGTCACTTGCTGGGAGGTGAGACACTGGTGCTCTTCAAAGCTGAGATTTCAGTTTACCTATAGGTTAAATAGACAGAACTGTGTTGGAGTCCAAGGATGGAGCTTTGTCCACTTATTTTACAGGACAACTTGGCTTCACTCTGCAGTTCCAAAGCTCTATCTTCAGACATATGCAAATATTCCAGCACTGATTTTTTCCTGTTTTATATTTATTTTTCACTTTGCATGGAAGATGTTTGGCTTAAGTATATTGAGCTTCCTCTGATGTGAAAGGGATGCAGTCTGTTGTTCTGGTAGTGTTAGCAGTCTGAACAAGGGGATTAATCAACTTTTTTCATTTGGTTAGAAATAAAATCAACCAAAGATCTAGAGTCGCTTGTTTTTCAGACTTTAATTTGCTTTTTTTCTGTTGAGGTGTCTCTCTTTGCTTTTTCTGGAAGAAACAGAATAGCTTAAGATTGGGAATTGCTGATAAAGGTGGATGAGCTGAATGTTCTTAAAGAAAAAGCAATTTCTTCTCTTGTGACATGGCGAGACAGAATGGACTGAGCAACTCATTGCAGCACAGTGTGACCCTCTGGGTGCCGACCAGAGGATCCACATACACATCCCAGACTTCCTCCAGCTCACATCCTTCTCTAACCCCTGCGTTGTGTTTGCTTCAATTGGTATCCATTAGTATTCATTGGCACTGGGTCTCCCACCCTGGGCTGCAATGGCCTCATCAAGAGCATGCTGTCCTGCAGGCACAGTGACAAGTGCACGAGGTGGCTGGTTTAGGCTTTGGGATGCTCCCAGATTCCATGTAGGATGCTTACATAACATCCTCTATGTCTTCTGCCACTGGAACTGTCAGGACTGGCAATCTGGGGAGTCCTGTGTCTAATCCCTGTGCTCCCACGGGCTGCCCTCACCCCTGTGCTTCAGTTCTCACTTGGGAAAAGGGAGCATCGAGGATGAGCCCTCCCCACCACCACCCCTGGGTGTGCTGAGTCTGTATTGTGGAGGCCGATATCACCCTTTGAAGTTTTAACGTGCTAATTATTAATGGCTACAGCACTTAATCACAAAATTGCTCTCTGGTGCCTTTACCCTGTGGTGGCCAGGGCAGGAGCACATGGGCAGATTGTTTTCTGCAGGAGGCCAGTTTGTTAGTCCTGAGCGTGACAGGGTGAGATTAGCCCTGGCAGAGGGGGGATCACTGCTGTGCTCCAGGGCTGGGTGGGTTTTAGGGTGTCTGAGGGTGGATGTGACAGCATCAGGAGGAAATGCTGGGCTTGGCAGCATCCCCTGTGTGATGGAGAAGCCTGGGCTGGTGTTATGGGTGGATGGTACAGCCGTGGTCTGTGTGGGAGCTGCTCTCTGTGGGTTTTGTGGGGTTTTCTGTGCTGCCCCATCTGCTGTGACTTGTGCAGGGCTTTGCTCTCAAAGGCTGCTACACACCAAAGCCAGTGGACATAATGGGCTTAGCTGAAACCCTCCGTTTGCTTTAACTCAAGCATGTTTTCAACATCACTTTTCCAACTCAGTAGGTAATTAATGCATTATGTGCTCTGTTGCATTAAACAAATGGGCCTTTTCTCATGCACATTATTAGAAAGGCTTCCCTTAATGTTCACAGCATTATCACTGATAAGAGGTTGGTGTGAGAGGCCTCAGGGCCAGTAGTGTTCAGAGCTACTAGGATTTCAATTCTGACTTTGTTGCATTTTTCTTTCCAATTTAAGAAGCACTTCAGTTTTCCTCAAGCTGCCTGCTTGCTCTGTTCTTGTCCTCCTCCTTTTCCCGGTTTCATGATGTTTATTTTTCTTTCCAAGCCTGTGATCATGTTAAAATCCTGGATTTTGTTTCTAAGGGAAGTAAATTGCTAATCCTTATGTTTGTGGAGACAAGCTTAGAAGTATCCCCCTGCCTTATCGCCAGAGCTTCTAGCGCCCACTGTGGAGGCTCTACCTCTTCCTTTTATCCCCAACAGTCTCATTTTAAGCAGGAGCTGGAGCTGTGCTGGGGAGTCTGGCTTGGGAATGGCTGCTGCTTGGGTGGATGCTTGTGTTGGAGCAGAGATGCAGCCACTGTGGCCAGCATGGTCCTGGTTGGGCTTTGCCTGCCTAGGGAACAAAAAATCCTCAATTCCATATGGTTCTAAGGGCACTGTTGAGTAACATGGGTTTGTTTGAAGGACATTTTGTTCTGACTTTCTTCCACCCCCATGCACAGCAGGTGGGTGGGCTGAAAAACCCGAATGTTCTTTCTCAGCCTTGCTGTGCTGGGTCAGCAGGAGAGCTGCACCCAAACCCTGGGTATCAGTGTCTTTAGATTGTCCTGAGTGCTTCACATCCTGACAGTTGTTGCCTTCTCTCCTCCCCGGTGTCTTGTAATGCCTCACTTGCCTTCCTGGGTCACCAGCTCCCAGGGGTGACATTGGGTCTGCCTCCTCACCTCTGCAGCACACAGGAGGGGACAATGAACAATTTCTGCTGCAGCCACAGGGCCGGAAATGCAGGTGGCTGGGAGCATTAACCACGGGAGGTGTCACACGCTGCCACGGAAATGTGGGGAGGCTGAGTCAGTGACGGCTGATGGGGCCACCTCGGGCTGGGGTGCTGCTGCTCACATGGAGGAGGTGCAGCCAGAGCCCCTCCATGGGTGGTGGCTGCAGATTTGTGTGGGATTAGCTGATGGGTTTAGCTTGTGAAGAGGAGCCTGGCAAATCCCTGGGGGCGTTGGGATGACCTGGGTAATTGGATGGGCACAGGGGAGGTGACAGGTTGAGGAGGGGACTGGTGAGTGCTGGCTCCATGCAGCTGGAGAGGTGGGGGGGTTTTGCCTTTGTGCAGGGCATGTGGAGGAAGGTCTGTGCATCCTGTTCGTGCAGAAGCTGTGGTGAGGGCAGGTTTGGGGGATTCCCACAGCATTTACAGTGTTGTTGTAGAGGAAAGGCTGGCCCAAGCCATGGAGCCATCAGCAGCCAGACCCTGCCACGCTGGGGCTGTGCCCCTCGAGGGGTTGGGAGCTCTCAAATCCTGGAAGAATAGAAGTAGCTGAGTTGTTGAAGGTAGTTTCAGGACCTTGTGCCATCATCCCTTTTGCAGCTCTGGGTGACTCCTCTCATCCAGCTGTTAGAAATCTTCCCACGTGTGTATGGGTTCACCTGCCCGAATGCCCCTGCTCTGCCTCTGACACGGTGGGGAGCAAGCAGGAGGAGCCAGGGAGGGTGAGCTGGAGCTTTCCTCCTGCTCATCACTTGGGAAGGCAGCTTAAGCCTTCCTTGTTTGAGGGCTCAGGATTGTGTTCCATGTGGTTACAGAGATAACTTGTGTTCAAGGTGCTAGCAGGATTTAAATGTATTTAAAGAAATGGAAATGAAGGCATGGATGTGAAAGCTGAGGATAAGGAGGATGCTCCTGTTCCTCAGGATCAGCACGGGAGCAGCCAGGGCAGAGTGCCTATTTTCAATCAAATAATAAGTTTGTATCTTTGCGCTTTAAATAAAGACATGTTGCCCAGAGCAGAAAATGTCACTTCCTTGCCTTCTCCCCTGCCTCCACACTCCCATCTGAATCATTCTTGAATCAGATGCATCCAACTGTCCTGACTCAAGACTGAGATTCTAGGACTTAGCAATCCTCATGAAAATCAGGAAATTTCTGGGAGGATCTGTAGAACATTGAGGGTCTTGTTTGTTAGCTTCTCTCTGCTGGGGTTTTGCATTTTGTTTTTATTTTAAATGATAGCTGAGATTCAGGCATATCACCACTGAGCTGCCACTTGGAAAATGGCACCACCACTGTGAGGTGATGTTATTTACCTGGCTGCTGTTGGTCATACCCAAACACCAGCCTGTGGGGAGCAAAGGTCCTGGAGCACTGAAAAAAGTCTGAGGCTGCGTGGTGGCAGATGTCCCAGTCCCTCTGCTGATGGCAGTGTCCCTGCCTGGGTGGCTGGGACGGGTGGGACAGTGCTGGAGTGTCACCAAAGGGACTCTTGCGACACAGACCGGGGTTTGCACAGGGTGCAAAGGTTGTGCCTGTCCAGACAGCTGGGAAATGTGTGGCCAAATGTGGGATGGGACCGTGACTGGTTCTGCCCTTGGAGCACCTTCCTGGTGCTGCCTGTTCCCCCTGAGGCACCCAGCTGTGCCGGGGGGACAGGACTGCTGTGGTCAAGGAGTGTTGGTGTCACGGGCTGCACCGAGTGTCACCCCATCCCCGAGGGCACTGTGGTCTTTGTGCCACTCCAATGTGGCCTTGCAGGTGGCTGCAGCATCCTGGGATCTGCCCACCTGGCTGGTGGTGATGGTGGGCATCGAGCCTGTCCCCAGGTCTGTCCTCACTGCTGCAGGTGACAGCATGGGGCCGGGGACATCCAGGACATGCCATGCCCGTGGCTGTGGGCACAGGAGCACAGAACAGGCTGTTCCTGAGGAGTTGAGGTTCAGGATGTGAAGCTCTGCTGAAGTCAGGGGAAAAACTCCAGGGCTTTTTTTGACGGGAGCCCTGTAAATCCCCAGGGCTGAGGCTCTGTGCTGGTGACATTTGTGGAGCTGGTGCCAGCTGACTGTCAGGGAGCGCTGCTGTGGATCTGAGGTGCTCGCTGGTGCTTCCAAGAAGCAGCCGAGCTCTCCGTGGTGGTGTGAAGCATCTGCCAGCTTTGGGAATAAAGCCGTGCCAAGGCCGGGTGCTGAAGGCAGGGATCCTTTCACAGCCGTCTGGCTGGAAGGAAAGGCTCCTTCTGCTTTACCTCTGACAAGCACTTAAAAAAACATAAAGAAATGGTGTTGAGGAGCTGGATTCCTGTACAGCACCTTGACCGCACCTGAGACTTCACTGAGCTCTTGGATGAGGATGGAGCAAAGGCTTGGACTTGCTTTAAAAGTCCTGGAAAGCTGCAGGCTGGGTTACCCAGGCAGGTGCTTCACGTCTGAGCTCAACAGGGCTGCCTTGTGCATCGCTGGGTGGGAGTGGGCCCGGAGGGACAGAGTCTGGCACTTTATAATTGGTTGGGGATATTAATATATTTTACGAGCTGAAGGCTAGATTGCAATCCAGCCATCTGCCCTGCCTTGGGGAGTCGTGTGTCTCTAGCACCCCAGGAGAACAGAACCAGTTGCACTTCAGTCTCATTAAACTGGCTAAAACCCAGACTTCTGGTTCACAGGAAATTATTTGCCTTTTTTTATATATTTTGACTTTTGGGTTGTGTCAGACTGAAATGGAATGGTTGTTCTTGCTTTGCTTAAGCTTCCAGTGAGCTCGAGTGTCCTGTGCCTTGAGGCTGCCCTGTAAGATTGTTGTGCCTGGGGCTAAATCCATCCCCAGTGAGGGGCTGGGGGCTGCTGGGTCCCTGCCAGGGGGAAATGCTCCCAAAATCACAGCAGGGCTTGTCTGGAAGGGTCTTTTATTGGATTAAAGCTTGTCAGTCTGGAAGCATTTCCAACAACACATTCTAGACTTGGAATAATTGAACCTCGTTTGTCTGGCAGAACATTTTCCCCCTTGTTCAATAGGAAACTTCCCGATGGTGCTGGTGCTGGCAGCTGCCACTCCTGGAGGAGCAGGGCAGGCTGTCACCTCTCTGACAGGGTCACTCATGGCTCCTATCCCTGCACGGAGGGATGCAGGGGGAATGGTCCAGCTCCTGCATCCCAGCTGGCTGCTGTCCTGGTGCTGGGGGGGCTGGAGCAGCTTGGCTGTCTCTCCTTGTTTTCTCTGGGCATTTAATAAAGGCAGGGAGCAGGGAGGGGGCTGCTGGATCCGTGTGGTTTCCCGGGGCTTTGCCTGTAAAGAATAGCCCCTCCAAACACTGCCGGGGCTGTCATTGCCTGGGCACCGATGGAGCTGCCCCAAGCGGCTCTTTTGTTGGAGGCTGAATTCTTCTGGACCTTCCCGTGCAGAATTCCTGTCGCCCTGTGTCACCCAAGCTGCAGCAGGCTCGGGATGCCATGCAGGCTGCCAGCCCCCGGCTTTGGCAGCAGCTCTGCTCCAGCCCTGCAGGGCTCCCTCCCACCCTGCCCCAACTCTGGAAGAGATTTTTGAGGTCTCTGCTCCTCATTCACACACACGGGTCCTATTTCAGTGAATGAGCTGCATGAACTAATGCAAAGCCTTAGTTCGGTCTTGTGCTGCTTAAAGGAGGATTTTTTTTTTTTATTTCTGAACACCTGCTGTATGAATTAAAATTTGCCTTTTAAATGTAACCGATTCAGAGTCTGAGCATGAGTGATGGGCGTTTGCTTTTTGCCTGGAAAAAGAAAAAAGCAAAAACCTTGAAGGTTTTTCTCTTCTGGCAACTTGGCTTTAAAGGAGAGAAGCCTGAGACACTTCTTTTTTAACAATTTTTAATTCAGTTGCCCCCTATCTTTATAAATAAGCCCCCAGAAACATGACGAGGCAAGCATCCCTGCTATTTATAGCTCTGCTCCACACGCTCTGTTTTAAAAATCGGGCAGCTAAATGGCTCTGCAGCCTTCCAGCAAAAGGCCTAATGACACAGGCATTTTCTATGCATGGATGGGTGGATGTTTAAAGGCTGTTGGTGCTGAGCCTTCGCCCTGAGCAGGCAGGATGGTTTCTGCAGCGGGGGGGATTTTCCTGGGCACAGGGGAGCCCCTTGGCACTGCCCCAGCCCTGGAGAAGGGGCTCTGGGTGGGCTGCACCCCATGGCTCAGCCCCTGGGGATGCTCCCAGCAGGGTCAGTCCTCCCACCTGTCCCCCACACCTTGGCCTTTCTTGGGGTTACCTCTAGACAAGATATATTGATATTCCCCAAGTTTTTTAGGTATTTTTTAAATAATTCGTTGAGGCTGCATTAACCTTTCATTCCTTTTTTTTTCTCCCCCTCTCCTTTTTGGCATCACCTCCTTCTAATGATGAGGCTGCTGGTAACCTTTACCCGTTTAACTGGTTGTGCCACTTCTCACATGAATCTGTTTTATTCCTGGCAATTTATCCAGCCACAGTTTTCAGGCAGCTTCACTCTATTTTGACTGACTGGCTGACTGTATTAACTGATAGTGCTGCTTGGGCTGCTTTGATCCTGTATTATTTATGGAAATGATGGCACATAACTCTGTGTAGCTGATTAATGCTGCATGTATTTTTAATATGCTAGTTCTCCTGTTTGATCTGTGCTAAATGATTATTCTCTGATGTGTTCCTGGGTTCATTTTGGCTCTTTACGAAGAGGAGATTGAAATGGACTGTTTGTTTTGTTGCCTTTTTTTTTTCCTCTCCCAGTGGTCTCATCGTGGGCTGCTTTTTCAGCTTTCACAGGTCGTTTTCCCCAGCAGGGCTCTGCCTGCCACGTGGAGCACTTGCACTTTATTGCTATTAATTTGAGTGCTTTGTTGGTGACATTATTCCAAATTCATCCCTGTGTATGCACTTGTGGGAAATTTTAAGAAGATACAAGGTGGAGCAACAACCTTTCAGGTGATGCTCAATCTTTTCTCTGTGCAGTTGCTGAAAGAGACTGTGACTGTCACCAAATGGCACTCGGGTCCAGCAACACCTGAATGAGAAGAAAACCAGTCTAAATTGGTGAGGGTGTAATTCATATTTTCTGTGGCCTGTCACAGGATGGCTGGGACTGGTTGATATTAAGAAGATGACTTTAATTGTCAGGGATGTGTGTGCTGGACCCACAGCTTCCTCTCCTGTGGTGTGAGATGTGGTCATGGCTGGGGAGGGATCTGTGGGCAGAGCTGGTGTTTCATCCCAGGAAATAGCCACTGCATCCCACAGTGCATCCATGGCATGTGCAGTGCTGCTGGTGCTGATGTCCTTCATCCCTCCTCCAAAATCCAGCCCCAGCACTAGATGTGGGCTGACAGGGTGGAAACCAGGAGCTTGTTCCAGCAGAACCATCTGTGAGCTGGAGGATCAGCATTTCCCCTTCCCAGGGGCCTAGTGGAAGGGAAGGAAGTTGATGATTTTTTAAAATATATATTTTTTTGTCTCCTGCCTTTTGTAATAACTGCTCATTTTCATGGCACAGGCATGAGTTGTCTCCAAAGCCCTGCACGTAGTCACATCTACCTTTTCTCTGGGCATGCTGTGTTCCAGCAATGCCAGTCTGTGAGGATGCTTTCATGAGCAGTGCTGTAAAGGTGCAAAAGCAATGCTCAAAACCTTCAAATGAAAGCTTTTCTTCCCCTCCTCTGAGCAGTCCTTTTTGTCAAAATCAGCAAAATACATATCTTTCTGCAAAAGATCCGTTTTCCTTTAATGGGCTTTTCCATTGAAAACAGTTTAAACTTGACGTTCTGTTCCTTCCCTCCGAATTTTTCAAAGGTCCTTGGGCTGTGAAAACTTCAATGATTCCATTTTCCTTCCCTCTATTAAAAAAAAAGTATAGGTATATGTATATATTACGTATATTTTTTTTTCTGTTAGGTAAAGCTCTTGCCTTTCATCACAAAGCAAACATTATAGACTGGGGTTTAGGGTGTTCTTTCTCTGCCCCAAAATAGCCATGCTTACTCGAGCAGTTATTTGGGGGCAAAAAACCAGGATGAATGCACCATGTTGGGCACTGAGGGAGCAGCAGGATTTTGGGATAAGGCTCCTACAAACCCAGCTGCATCCCCAAAACACATCTCGATGGCAGATGTGTGACTAATGGGGCAGAGGCACCCACACCTGTGCCGTGCTGCAGGTTTGGAGCGTTCCTGGCTGGGGAAGGGACACAGGGCTTGCACAATGCCCAGCTGGCAGTGCCTGTGGGGTGGGAGGAGGTACTGCCATGCCCCCCTTGCCGCCCCACACTGCAGCCTGCTCGCTGGGGAGCTGGGCTGGGTGCAGTCAGGAACCCAAGGAGGATGTGCTCCAGTGGTTTGTCCAGGCTGGAAGGTGGCTGGGGTTGGAATGGAGCACTCTGACCTGTTGGCTCCTGCCTGGGCTGGGTGTTTGCTCACCTGCTGCCAACACGAGCAGTGTCTTTGCTGGAGCCTCCCCAGCTTGTGCTCTGCCCTTCCCTGCCAAGGCCAGTGGTTTTTTTTTCCCCAGTCCCAAAACTTGAGGAAGGATCTGGGAGGGATTTGCCATGTTTTCCAGCTCCCCACCTGACTTGGACACGAGTGCTCCCAGCACTGTGAACATCCATGTCACGTTAAGATTTGCCCTGTGGGGTTTCCCAGCAATGCCCCAGTTCCTGGGCAGGGCTGGGGGTGTCCCAGTTTGGGTCTGGGGAGCTGTTGGGCTGTGTGGCATCTCCGTGGCTGGCTCAGCATCCCCTGGGCCACAGGGCCAGCTGGCACAGGGAGCAGATGGGAAGGTGGAGCTGGGTGCTTGGCCAGGTTTCAGGCTATGATAAAGTGAAGTGACGTAGAAAACTAAATACCTGTTATCGGAGAAAGACAAACAGAGCCTTCACCTGCCTCCAGCCCTTCTCCCTTCAAGGGCAGGCTGCACGCCTGGCATGGAGCTCCCTGGAAAAGATGTTCTCCTAGTAATGTGCTTGCTTTGGCTTGGCTGTGTTGTTGAGAAATCCAAGTTTGACTCTGGATAATGAATGACAAACATTTATCTGGTCTTAACTATTTTATTCTGGGTGTTTTTTTCCTCCTGGAAGTTTACAGTGAGTTGCTGACAGCGTGCCCTTTGACGTGGATTAGTGCTGACGCCTGGCAGTTGAATCTTCCCATCCTTTTCACATCTTGGTTGTTCCTTTTCGAAGGAGGCTTTTGTACATGTCTAATCCATTTAAAATGAAAGATAAATAGCAAATGGACCAGTCTCTGAAGGGACAGTCAGTTACAAGGGTGGTACTGACATCCCTGTGGAAGGCAGTGAGCTCTGTTTGGGATGGATGGAATGACAGGAGAGAGCCTTCCCCCCAGCACCTCAGTTTGGTGTCAGGGGATGCCTGGAGCAGTGGCTATCCCTGATTTTTGGTTTACAAACCCCTTAAAAGCTTTCCAGGAGGTGAGTGGGTGGTGAGTTCGAGTTTATGGACTGGAGAATTGATGCTCTCCTGTCTCTGCTTCACTACCCATCATTTTGTGATCCCTCTGAGAATCCCCTGTGTCCACTGTCAGGATGTACCTGAGCTTTGTACATGAGCTTCACCTTTGAGCTGACATCTCTCCCACCTGAGTATCTGTAATTCCAGGTGATATATTTATATTTTCAGTGGGTGCAATATTGGCCCTGTCAAAGTAGAGTCTCAGGGCTGTGTCAGGTACTGGCAGCTCCCTGGGCTCTGTAGGATTTTGGATGCCTCTTTGCAGGTGGGGCTCAGATCCTCCTTACACCGTGTTTTGTTTTGACAGAAGAGCTGGTGGAAGAGGAGGAACCACTCCTCCTCCTGCAATGTCAAAACAGTTATTATGAGGCCCTCAAAAATGAGGAAATGGTCAAGATAGAAATGTTGACAAACCTCTCCTAGCTGACCCATTGGCTGCAGAGGAAGCTCTGTGGTTTGGAGCATTTCTGTGGCTTGGGATCAGGCTTGGTTTTGCCAGCCCCATTCTGAGTGTGCTGCTCTTGTCGAGGGTAATTCCCCTTGGTGCTGCTGAAGGGCTCAGCTCTGACTGCAGATCACTGCTTTGGTTTCAGCATCTTGGCTCAGACTGGGTCTCAGCCTAGTGCCCGAGCTGTGGGTGAGATGGGGAGTGCTGCACAGGGAGCCTGAAACCCTTCTCCCTGGCTGCCTCCATCCTTCCCATTACACTTTTAAGGGTTTTGCTGTTTACAGAGGATTTGGGTGTTATGTGGGACAGGGCTGTTGCCTGTTGTACTTCCCTGGATGACCTGGTTTTTTATTGTGGAAGTCTCAGAGAATTGGCTTAGGCTTTAAGTTATTGTTTGTTTGTGGTTGCTGAACTTGTGCTGTTTAATGGAAACATTTCCCTTTGGTAGGAGAGCTATTGCTGGAAATAAATCCAGGTGAATACCTCGTGGCTGAGGCAGGAGCAGGGACTGGATGGAGCTGCAGTGTCCATCCACAGTAATTAAGGAGAGAGGAATGAAAAACTGATGTTCAGCCCTGATTGGAGTCATTCATCTGCTGCAGGGCTTGGGGCTCAGAGCAGAGGTGAGGGGAGGCAGGGGCTGGCAGCTGCTCTCAAAGCCCTGCAGGTGGGCTCTGCCCTCTGTGCAGGGGGATTTATGCTCTTGAAATTCATGGCATGGCTGCTTGCTGGAGGAGGTTTTGGAGTACAGCTGAGCTGCACCGTGCTGCTGCTCCCCCTCAGCAGATGATACTGGATCTGTCCCCTGTTTCCAGTGATAAGTGATGACTTTCTCCATCCAGGTGTCTTTTTCCATGACGTCTCCTGACCCATATCAGTTCCCTCTTTGAAAGCTTGGCTTCTCCTCTATGGATTTGCCAGCAAATTTTGTCTGGCTGCAGCATCTGCGACCCAGTTTGGCAGGTGCAGGGTGACAGCAAAGGTGTGAAACAAGCTCTGAATGTGGAAATTTAAGCCACTTGCTGTGAGCTGGAGGTAAAGGCATCACTGTGTCCTGTGCAGAGTACAGCAGGGCAAGTGCAAGGCTGCATTATAAAATAATGGAATAAAACGTAAGGAACAGGAAACTTCCCTTCCCAGCTCAAATGACATTTTCCCTGCTCTGTCCCAGCAGCTCTCCCTGCTTGCAGCACGTTGTAACTTACAACTCCTTGTCTGGCAGGAGTTATGGTAACTCCAAACCAGCCCATAGCACTATGTCATCATAACCTTGAAACAGGACCCAAATGGCAAAACCTGCCCGAAACCAGTTGTGATTACTCATGCTCCGTGCTATCCCTTTCCCCCGCTGGGCTTTCTGCTATGGTAATTCCACTTATTAAGCAAGGAGACAAAACACCTTTATTAAACTTGGAACCAAGCTCGGGAGCAATGAGAGGAGCAGGACTTGCTGGCTGCAGGCTGTCAAAGAGTTTTCTCCTCTTGTCTCCTTTCCTCTGCATGGCCTTTCAAGTGAGTGAGAGAGGAACAAAGATACTTTGCTGTTTGTGTTGAATAAAAGTCTGCATTTAAATGTGTTTGTTTAGAGTAGGAGAAGAATTAGGAATGTGTATTGGGAATGAATCCTGGGATTCGTTGAGGCTTTGCTTCATCTCCAAGTTTGAAAATGCAAAGAGCTGAGAGGAGCTGGGGTCATAGCTCAGGCTCTGGAAAGCTTCTTTTTATTAACACTTTCAGTTAGTGTTTATTAACACCGTGGATAAAAGGCGCCTTTGTTAACGGGTCTGTCCCTTTGCTGCTCGGCTGGAGGAGCTGAATCTTGAAAGGAACTGCCCTGGGCACCTGCTGGAGTTACTGATGAAAGTTTTCATTCCAGATTTTTGCCACAGGCTTAGATATAAAATAGCCTGAAACCCTCCAAAGCAAGTCTTCCTTTTCTTTCTCATTAAAAAAAGGTAAAAAAAGTTGTAAAAACGCCTCTTGCTGCCTGTGTGCAGAGCCATGAAGGATGGGCCCCTTCCCTGCGTGGAGAGCATTTCATCTCACAGCAGTGTGAGCCCCTCCTTGCTCTGTCTTCTACCTCTTGTGGGTGCCCAGGGTCTCCCTCTGAGTGCATCTCTCGGCCTGGGGATTGATTAGAGCAGTTTAAAAATCACTCCTGCATGCTCGGAGAGAAACCTGGGCCTGATGCTTGTGCTGCCCCTAAAGGTGAAGACCATCCCCGAGGCTGTGTGTGCCCAGGGCAGGGCTGGGAGTGTGGCTGCTGCTCCCAGGAGATGCAGGGCACTCCTCTGCCTCTGAGGGGAGGATGCACTTCCAAGCATTTTTATACTGAATTATGGGTTGACTGTGCTGTTGTTGATGGCATCTCCTTGCTTCTGTTGTGTCTTCCCCCCTGGTGTAAGAGTGCTGTAAATGAGGGAGAAAGGAAGGATAACTTGACCACATTTATCCCAGGTTGGGCTGAGCTTTGGTAGCTCTGCCCAAGCTCAGTGAGGTGAAGCTGCAGCTCCCTCCACACACCAGTGAAGGACCCGGTTACCCCGTGGCTACACCTGGTGCAAAGAAATTGGGTTTTGACTTTGCAACAAAAAAAGTGCTGCATTTTGCAGTGAGGTTGGCCATGTGGGTTTGTCACCTCCCTGGGGAACCTCCCAGGAGATCCAAGCCCTGCAGCTTGTACATGATGTACCTGCATGGAGGGAGGGAGGGAGGCTGTCACTGTCCTCACGAGCTCCCCTCCCTCCAGCAGCTGATGGCACTGAAGCAGATGTGTTATCACCTACTCTGTGATTCCTGTACTAAGCAGAAAATGGCTTTCCTGGACTTGGCCATTCCCTTTTCTTCTCCCAGGCAAGGTGAGCCATGGCTGGGGATGACGAGCCCTGCTCAGCTGCACCCACTGGTTGGGTATTCATTCAGTGGGTGCTCAGCACAAGCTGGCTCTGGAAGGAGGAGGTTGGAGGTCACAGCCATTCCTGCCAAAGCTGAAGTTGGCCCTGGCAGCATGAGGAATTAATTGCAGTGACTTGGGAGAGGAGGACCTGTTGTATCTGCAGGCAAGGTCTGGAGGGGAGAAGGCTCTGGAAGGCTGCATGCCTTGCAGCAATGGATTTTGCTTCGAAGTAACTTAATTGTGCCAGACAAATGTGCAGGCAGGAGGAGGCTCCTGTGGCTGGGCAGATCAGTTCCTTGCAGGCTGGACAAAGTCCCTGTGCTGCTGCACCCTGGGGTGGCCAGGAAGGGAAGGCAGGGCTGTGCTGCTGCACCTGCCTGGGATCTCTGGGAGCAGCAGGAACTGAAAGTTTTGCTGCTCATCAATGAGCAAACCTGGCTGTTCCTCAAACAAAAGGTTTGACCCTCTTCTCCCTGGTCTTGCTCACTGGGAGCCCCACTGGGAAAGGTAGGATGTGACCAAGCCGAGCTCATCCCCAGCTCATCTCTGTTTTCTTGCTGGTTATTCACACAGCACAGCTTTACAGCCCAAACACAAACAGTTGGAAGGATGGTTCCTGCTCAGGGTGTTCTCTGAAGAGCCTTAAATCTCCCATAAATTAACGTGTTCATTCATTAGTTGCAACTCCCTGAAGCACCGAGCAAAGTTTGTGAGTTTAATTACTTTTTGCAGGAATCGGAGCACGCAGAGCCTTCAGCAGATGATTAGAGTTCATATTATTCATGTGGCTCCTCATAATCCCTTTCTCTGCTAGGCCATGGTCGATAGAGACTAAAATTGGAATCTGCTCTTAAATTCCCATCCCGTGTGAGGTGTCTTGATCTTCCAGTGAAAGCATTTTGCTGACAAAACAATTCAGTTTCCTGAGAGGTGCCACGCAGATATATCTGTCAGGTGGGTTTGAGTGCCAGGGTTCTGTGTGCTGCTGGGGAGGTGTTTGCCAAAGTTAGTTTTCACCCTGTTTATCTCTAAACCCGGAGTTGGGCTGGCTGTGTCACACACTGGGTGGTAAAAAATACAGAGATTTTCAAACAGAAACATGGAATATTTATATGGTTGCAGACGTTTGTGGAAATATTGGTGGGATAATCTAATCAACTAAAGTAGAACGCCAACAAAACTATTTTTAAATTAATTAAAAGGCTTGGATTCATTTTTTTTTTTTAAACTGTGGAGGTTTTAATCCTCAAGTATGTATTTTGGTCTATTTGAAGTTACTGTAGCTTCTTAAATCATAAACATTTTAGGGCCACATTCCTCTTTGTGCACAGTCTGCTTCGTAAGAGACCCCGGAGGGTTTGTCTGCCTGTGGAAACTTATTGTTATATAGGAATGAATAATTCCTCAGCTGCAGCTGTGTAATCCCCCCTGCACAGCTTTTCTGCCTTATAACCTGGATTTTAATGACTCCAGGACCCCTCCTGCTTCTCCTGACATCTCCTTGTCCCATCCAAGGATGCTCCTCAGGTGTTGTGCTCCAGCAGAGCTGTGAGCTGGGGATCTCCCAGTGCAGGAGGAATACCGAGTTAATAACAATCCATATTTTTCTTTCTTTTCCCCCTGGTGTTTACAGAGCTTTATCCTTTAAGTCTCCCAAGACAGCTTTGCACCTGTGAGTCTGACTTTTGATGCAGGGGAACGAGCAGGTTCAAAGCTCTCTGCACAGGTTGCTGACTTGTTTAGCATCAAAAAGGAGGAAAAAGCAACAAAATTGCTCTGTGTGGAGGAGCTTTCAGGAACTCCTCAGAAACCAAGTGCCTGCAGGTTCCACTGCAGGTGTGGGGAAGGAAAAGAAATAAGCAGTCCCAGGGAGTGAGCAGCGTTTGGGGAGGGTCTGAGGGTCCTGCTTTGCTCCTGCTGCTGAATGATTCTCCATGCCTTTGGAAAGGCAGGGGGCTGACCCAGTGGAGGCTGAGCTGGAGTTTGGCTGAAGCCCCAAACCTGTCTGCTTCAGGCTGATAAAAAGTGCTTGTGCAGCTGCTGGTGACCCCAACAATTGGGACCTTGGCTTTGTGCTTCTTTCCAAGTGATAAGTGAGAGATTTAATCTGATACAATATTCCTCAACAGATGTGTTTCATCTTCTAATGACATTAAAAGTGATGTATATGCATTGTCTTTTCCCCCTTGTTGACCTGTAAAAGCTTTTTATGGAACAACACAAGTGACTGCAACACTTGTAACAGCATTAATGTGAACAAAATTCTCTTCACCATCAGCACCTGACTTTGCAGAGCCTGGAGCTTGATGGAGGCTGTAAGTGCCCAGAATGTGGTGCACTCAGTAACAAAGTGAATGCAAAATAACAGAAGACACTCCTATATGTATATATTTTTTGGGGGTAGCAGAGATACTCTTCCTACCACTTTGGCTTTGCACTGTAGCCTCAAGTGAGAGTAAATTACAGATCTGAGCACTTTAATGCACCTTCGTGATGCAAGAGCTGACTCTTATTTTGTGCTGAGTGCTGTCTGGATGGGAACAAGTCCTGGGACTTGGCAGAACTCCTCTCTTTGTGAAGCTACAGTGCATCAGCTCCTCTCTGGCCTGTTCTTGCAGGAGCTCTTGGCCATGGCAGGTGTTCCCCAGCTCCCTGGCAGAGAGCTCAGCCAGGCTGTGCCCTCTCACATCTGCTGCAGCTGTGGGGGAAGGTTGGAGGCCAAAGCATCCTTGCACTGGGATAACAACTCCTGCACTCAGAGCATCAGTAGGATTGCACCCAAGTGAGGAGTGATGGAGCTGAACCCAGATTCCAGTCCAGGGCTAGACTGGACCACACTGACATGGTGCAAGAGACGAGCTGGAGCTCAGGAAATTGTTTTACAAGGGCTGGGTGGGATGGGACCTTCCCTTTTAACATCTGGCTCATGTCTACTCTCATTATCCCATGCTGGAACAGCACTGTCCTGACCCTCACCCCATTGCTGGGGGAGGTTTGACACACCAGTGGGTTGTACTGAGGGCATGAAATGTCTTCTCAGGGGGAAGGGAAAGAGCCTGTGAGAGGCAGGGGGAAAGGCAGAGCAGTGGTGCAGCACAGCTGTGCTGTAATGAGCAGAAATTCCCAGGGGAAAGAGCAGTGCCTGAGTCTTTAAGGGGATTTGTGTGTTAGGGGGAAGGACTGGAGCTGCCACCATCCCTGAGCAGTGCAAACAAGGAGAAAACAGAACTGCCAGGCTGGCTCAGAGCAAAGCTTCACCCGCCCAAGAAAGGCCAGAAGAAGATGCCAAGAGGACAGGGCATGATCCTGTCTTTTCTGGACAGAGTTTCAGGGCCTTTCCATCAGGATGCTTCCTCCAGATCCCTGTGATTAACAGCCACCACTGGACCTGTCCTCTGTGAGCTTTTCCAGTCCTGCTTTGAAGCCATAGGTATTTCTGGCAGCCAGAACATCCCCTGACAATGAGTTCCACAATTTAATTACAAAGGGAAAGGAAATGACCTTGAATAGATTTTTAAACCTGCTGCCTGATCCCTTTATTCCTGTCTTGTCAGGAGTGGTGCCTGGAGAGGGATTGAAAACGGGAAATGGGAGAGATGGTAGGGCTTGAATTTGGGAGTGAAGCCTGGGGAAGAGGGAAAACGGCTAAATTAATGTGAAAACAAAGCCTTTCCAGGGATGGGATGCTGTTGTGTGCAGTGGTTTAAATCCAGTGGGATATCTGGGGAGGATTTGGGAGGTGAGGTTCTTACTGAGCTGTGTTGGCTTCAGAGCTGCAGGTGCCACACTGGGGCTGCACCTCTGGCTCTCAAAAACCCACCAGTACCTCCAGGTTAGAATGTTGGGTTTTTCCCCTTCATCTAGTCTGGAGAACAGAGAATGTCTGTCTCCTTGGGGATGCTTTTGCAGCAGGACAATAAATAGCATCTGTGGGCCTCCATAGCTTGCTCTCACAGCTGCATATTCTTCTAACCAGAAATGTGCATCTTGGGTTTTGCAGCCTGGCTCCCAGGGAGCAGGTGAGTTCATTCAGGACTTGCACTGGTTCAGGATGTCCCCAGCTAATGTGGTTTCACAGAGACCTTCGTGCCTTTCACAGTGTTGGCTTCTTTACCCTTTGTAAATATTTCACCTGTTTTCTAAATTATTCATTCATTAAGTGGCCTGGAAAGGAAAGGAGGAGGAATCACGCTTATAATATGTGTGAAGACTTAAAACACTGCAAAGCTGAAAGGATGTGAAAAAAAAATAATTTGAGGATTTTTACATCAGAACAGGCTCTGTTGAAGTACTAGGAGGGGATGGGAGATGAAGGGATGTGGGCTCTTGATGGATCTGGCACAGGCTGGGATGTTGCTGGGATCTGCAGAGTGGGATGGGATTTGGAAGCTGAGATCTTTATTAGGGGATCAGGGAGCTGACATGGAGTTTGAGGTGGCCACGCTGAGGGGTCACAGGGCACCCTCAGACCTGCAGGTTCTTGGTTGTGTCAGTGCAATTTGCAGCCATAGTGTGGATCCAATACAATATAAATCATCTGTTCTCCAGTTTATTGGTAACCTATGGGGTTTGCATACTAAAAATTAATCAATTTTAGGTCGGGGCTAACTGAAATTGGATATTAAATCTGTATCCACACAGGAGTGTGCTCCTGGCTTCCCAAAGGAGGAACCTTTCCTTCCACTCCACCTTCCTCTAAGCAACAACCAGTGAAGGTGGAATATTGCTCCTGGATGGAGAGGTGTCTGTTTTTTTTTTTGAAGGGTAGCATGGCAGTGACATACATTTTTATGGTGCCTCTATTCTTGGACCTCAAAACATCATTAGGCTGTTAATTAATTAAAGCCTGTCAGTCCCTTCGCGAGCAAGGTGATGGGTTTTATCTGTGATAACCGTGTGCTCAGAGCTGTTGTGTAGTGCTTTGTGGGGAAGAAAGGGGAGCCTTGGTGGTTTAGCAATGGGGAACAGGCAGAGACCAGCAGGGCTTGGAGGCCCTGGGGGACAGGGGAACACCCTGAGATGGGGAAACTGAGGCAGAGCAGGGGTGAGTCAGGACAGCAAACTGAGAAAAGTCAGAGCATGGACCAGCGCCTCATCCCTGAGAGGCCTTTGCCCTTGGGAGCCAAGGTGATGGTGTTATCCCAACCCCAACAACCTCCAGCCATGACTGTGCAGTCTGGAGGGGACAGCCCTGGGGCTCATCCACCCTCCTCATTCCTTTCAGCTCTCAGGGATGTGTTCTTGAAGGTTCTCTTCAAAAGCAAAACACTGGCTCGAGAAAACTGAGTAAAGGCTTGTAAAAGCCAGGCTCTGGCCAGAAGCCAGGACAGTGTTCCCTGATTCTCTTCTGTAGCTCATCCTCTTTGCTGTGTTCCCGAGTCCAGGGCAGCTGTTGGTTCTCAGTTCCTGTTCTGGCTGAGGATCATTCACACCTTCTGTCACCCAGCTGCCGTGGGGACGACAAAGTGTCCTTTAAATCAGCCCTCAGGTTTTCACAGCCTGCTACATCCGTGTGTGAGCCCTTGACCTCGATGCTGTGCCAGACGGTGGAGTTCAGATTTCAGTGTCTGAATCTCCTTCCCTGCCCATCCCACACGGCTCCAGGGTGTTTTGGGGCCACATCCACGTGTGAGCCAGGCTGGGTACATTTGGGGTGGGTAGAGACCACGTGGGATGCAGTTCCCCTACCTGGGACCACCATCCCTTCCCAAAGATCTCTGGGGTGGCTGGGGGAGTTAGGGTCTGCAAGGAATCTCCTTTTGGGAGACAACTTCTGCGTGTGTTGTGCTGTGCCTTGCCCTGCACTTGGGGTGATTTTGCAGCACACAGGCTCAGCTCCTGTCCCAGCACTGCTAGAACCAAGCTCCACCAGCCTCCCAGGCAAAAGATGCTTTTGCCAGTGTTATTTTGGGTTATTGCAGCATTTCTTGCTCTCCTGGGGAACTGGCATTGCAGTGGTGTCTGTGTTGCTGTTGAATTTGGCAGCTGAGGCAGAGCCTGACCCGAACTGGGGCGATTTTGATGGGCTGGAGTGTTGGAATGAAAGCAATGGGTGCTACAAAGTCAGATTGAGGTTCAAAGTGCTGCCGTCCTGCTGGAGCATAAGTGATGGGGCAGAGCTCCATGGGGACCATCCTCAGGCACTGCCCCACTCCTGCCCTCTCCATCCACGGTCTCAGGCTCTGCCTCTGGTGCTCCTGGAGCACAAGGATGGTCTCCACATGGAGCAGCTCATCCCCCAGTGTGGGACCTGCCCTGTCAGTGCCTCCCATGCCCTTAGAACGGACACAATGCTCCTTTTCTTTCCTTAATCGAGTCTGGCAGGTCTAATGGCACCACATGTTGAGTTCTGAAAGAGAAATCTGTTTTGATGCGTGTTTGACAAGCTCCAAAAGTGCTTTTGCACAAAAAGTTTTCGTGGTTTCTGTTCTGGTGGCAGGGAGAAGCCCAAGTGCCCAAATCAATATGGTTCTGCATGGATAATTGAGCTGGGAATTCAGTTTGTTATGTGAAGTGGCTGCTGAAGTGGATAATTGCAGATCTTGAGGTGTTTGTCCTATTTGATAGTTCGGATTGAAGAAAATTTAGGTGCAATTTCACAGGTATATAGGGACAACATAGCTTCTGTGAGGAATAGCAATAAATTTAGCAATAAAGCTAAATAACTCACATTTCTTTGTGTGCTAGAAGAACACAGATGATGAGGGAAAGAGCTTTAAGTCACGTTTTCTTGGGATGGGGACTTGGCCTCTCCCCTCTCCCTGAAGTGCCCTGAATACTGGCTCTTCTCAGGCAATAACAAACACCAGCAGTTGTGTAAAGCCCCTGATGCTTTATGCACTATTTCTGCAAATAATCCTTGTTTATAATTCAGTCTTGGCAGAAAAAGACTTTAAATTATTAAGGCACTAAATATTTTGCAATGAAAGAACAGAGATAAAGCTCTTGGCAGAAACAAATTGCCAGGGAGAAGTTGTTCTCTTCAGTGCGTTTGGGGCTTTAAAGTGTTATGAGAAATAATGTGTGGGGGGACTGGGAATTCATCACTTGATCAAAAGATTTGCTTCTCTCTTAAAAAAACAGCTGTTCCAGCACCCCTGGAAATATAATGTCCCCAAAGACCATGCTTGGATCCCCAGAGCCATCCCCTCTCCCCACAGCAGTCAGGGTGGTCTGTTTTATTGCTGGGGGTCTCTGTCCTGCCTCCAGCTCTACCACAGCTTTTGAAGTAATTTTCATGCTCCCCTGAGAGCAGATTTTCAGGGAATTCGGTGTTCCTTCTTCAGGAGTGGGAATGCTGCTGCCAGTTTGTCATGTGAGTGTATGTTCTGTGGTAAATCAGGGCTGTTCCAGTGGTGTGGAATGGAGGCTCTTAGAATTAATGATTTTGCAACCTGTTGCTGATTTTATCCTGATATTACACAGTTATTGCTTGCCATGAGGGTGGATAGGTGTGTGCATATACATAAAGACATATATTATATACACATATATATAGCTACATAGAGATGTATTTTAGGTAGTTATACCCATAATCTTGTAGCCCTTCCTTGGAGAGATTTCAAGCATGAACTGTAGTGTTTCAAACCCCAGGATGCTCCCAATGTGGGTTTTTTCCCCCATCATCTCAAAATTTTAAAGCAAAAATCATCCTTAAAGTGATGATGGGGTATGCAGAGGGAGTGGAGAGGCCCTGGCTGTGGCTGCCCCATCTCTGGAAGTGTCCAAAGGTCGGATGGGGCTTGGAACAACCTGGGAGCTGTCCCAGCCCATGGCAGGGAGGTTGGAGTGAGCTGATCTTTATATCCCCTTCCAACCCAAACCATCGTGCAGCTCCGTGACTTCTCTGTTTCTTTTCCCTTGCAGGACACCTGTGCAACTGCAGCTCGGTGGGCAGTGCTGGGTGCAACCACACGACGGGGCAGTGCCTGTGCCTGCCTGGCTACACGGGGCTGCAGTGCCACAGCTGTGCCCACGGCTTCTTCCCCGGGCAGGGGGGCCAGCAGTGCCAGCCCTGCAGCTGCAGCCCTGCAGGAGCCACCAGTGACCAGTGTGACCAGTGAGTAACGCTGCTGCGACTCGGGGTGATTTGGGTTTTGGGCAAGAGAGGGTCTTGTCGTCTGTGCTGGTGTTTAAAAGGGGAAAAAAAATAAACAAGAGGGAAGCTGGTCTTATGAAAATTCATGAAGATGATTCTTGCTCTTTCAAGAGCTGAATTATAAAAATATCCCTGGCTATGGCAAAAGCCTTGGCAGTCCCCAAGGGAGTTGACTTGTGTTTTGGAGAGGCATGGAAGCAGAACCTCTCCTAATGCCCTGTGCATCTGTTAGTCCCTGTTGGGCAGGGCTGCCTTCACGCCTGAGCTGGGAGGGGAGCAGAGGCTGGGGTGGAGCAGGGGGCTTTGGAAGGGTTTATTTTCCAAAGGGATGGGTTTTATGCCAGAGGCAGGCAAGGCTTTGTGCTCTGCCCTTGCTGAGCACTGGGGTGGAAGCTGCAGCCCGACAGCAGAGTCAGCTCCTGCCTTGCCTGGTGTTTACAGGCACCAGAGCTGATGCTTGGAGCTCCTGTATAATGAATGTGTTCCTCTTCATTTCACCTCACCCACCCTCACATCTTGCCTTGTAAAAGCTGGCACGCAATTATTTTCCAAGCACTGATCCGTCAGCCATTGGAGATCCGTGGCTGGGCTCAGGGGATCCCAATTCCTGCAAGATCAGCCTGACCCACTGGGTCTCCAACTTGAGCTCATGGGGACAGCAAGTTTCAAAGTCTCTCCTTGGGGGAGAACTCGACAAGCACCCTGCAGCAACTCCCAGCCTTCCCAGGCTGCTGCTGCCTTCTTGTCCTCTAGGGCTGGGTCTGGGCTCAGCGTGTGTTGAGCACCTGCAGTTCCCTGCCAGGGCAGGGGCTGAGTCAGAGTCAAAATGCTCTGCAGGGACATGCTGCCTGTAATTATTTTATACATTATCTTTTCCCTAACGCCCAAACCCTCTGTTGATGTCCTTCCTTTTTGTTTCCATGCTGCATTTTTCTGCTTGCATAAGCTCTGACAATTCAGAACTTAAAAGTAGCACTCCAGCTGAGGAGAGTGACCTTCTTACTAAAAGAGGTGATTCTTGGGGGTGGAAAGCATGAAGTTTTTCCACTTTTTTTTTTTTTTTTTTTTTTTTTTAAGTGGCTGTTGTAGGGAAGATGTGCCTGGAAGCATCAGGGTTTGCCACAGAATTGAAAGCGTGATTTTGGTCAGATCTACTGGAAAGGCAAATTGGGCAGAAAGGCAGATGGGGCAAATCTTATCTTTGGGAACTGGGAGAGGAGGGAAAGTGCTGCTGGAGCAACTGGGTTAACTGGAAGGGAGCATTCTAGCCCAGCTCTGAGTTGCTGGGCAGTGGGTGAAGCATGGACATGTCTGGTGTCTCCCCATGTCTCACAGCATGGGGCGAGCCAAGGAGCACCCCTGGGAGCTTCAGGTGAGATGCTCTGAGTCGTGAAGGAGAATGAGGTGGAGTTGGAGCCAGAAACAGCAGGGACCTCCCCAGCCTCTCCTCTGCACCATTTCACAGCCTTGAGGGACGTGGGAGATGCTCATTCTCAGCCGTTTAGAAGAGACAGCACAGGGCAAGATGTGGAGGGCGATTTGGGGGGGAGGGATGCTGCAAACAGAGCTCACTCTGTTTCCCTTCCCTGCTCAGAGGGGTTTGCTGCAGACAGAGATGACCTCTGGGTGTTTAAAAAGAGGGAAATTAGGTCAGTTGTCTGTGTCAGAGGGCTGGGGGCATCAGAAGGGCTGCGAGGTGGGTGTGTAGTGTGATGTGTGTGGGAAAATGGAGAGGGACACAAAGCCCAGCAGGGCAGGTGCTGCCCTGGCCCCTGTTGTGTTCAGGTGGGCACAGGGCTGGGCACAGCTCCTGCCAGCCTGGGGCTGGCACCAGGGGTGTGGTGCATCCCTGCACTGGGATCTGTCCTGGTGGGTGGCAGAGCCTCTTGTGCCCTGCAGGGAAATGTGCCTGTGAATGCAGGAAGGGATTTGGGCTCTCCTGCTGGGAGCCCTGGGTGGCTGCTGAGGAGTCCCTGGAGGAGCAGGACGTGTCCCTGGGGCAATCTGTGCTCGGGATGAGACACGCAGCCATTGCCCAACACCAGCAACCAGCTACTGTTTTGTTGACATGGAAAAAAATCCTCCGAGTTGTACTATTTATTTATTTATTTAATAAAGCACCAGCCCAGCTCGACTTGCACAAGTGAATTCCTGTGTGAGGCTTCAAAGGAAAGCTCTGGCTGTTCCAATGAGTGAAACAGCAGCAGAGATTTTGGACTCTGACCCTTTTAAGGGGTGGCTGATTGGAGGGGCAGAGTGCCCAAAGGCTGAGCCCTCGGGGCACACAGAGATGCCTCTTAGGTTTCAGCCAGGCTTTTGTAAAAGTGCCTTTTAAAGCACCACCATATGATGATTATTAGTATTATTTCTCAGCACACTCTCAGGCTGGCCAGATGGCAACCCACGTCCCCTGTTTGTTAAGTAGACCTCAAATGCAGACCATCAAACAAAAATTAAAAAAATCCCTTTCCTGAGGCACAGAGTTGATTTTGGGAGTGAACATTGACCTGACATGCTGTCGCTATGAATGGGCTCCATGGCTGCTAATCAAAGGTCTGTTTTGGTGGTGGTTTAAATTTGATTATCTAGGAAGATCCACACAGATCCCCCTGTGGGATGGCAGAGGATTTCTGTGCTCTGGTTTGGGTGGTTTTTTTGTTAGATGAAAAGCTGTGTGTGGCTCAGGCTGGAGCTTGCTGTGTGGCTGGATGGAGTCTTGGGCTGCTCAGAGAGGAGGAGAGGGGGAATGAATTGTCCCTGCTGTGGTTAACGCCTAGAAACCTCAGAAAAAAGCACATTTCTTTGGGTTGGATGCTGTGCTAAAGATAGCTGTGGCCTGGAAGTGTTCACAGTCCATAGAGGAAGGGTGGAGAAAGAAACTGAAGTTTCAACGGCCATGGTCAAGGTCAGAGTGGTGGAGAATGAGGACGGTGACTCATGTGGGTGCACGGGCTGAGCTGGAAGGGCTCTGTGCCTGCTGCAGGGCTCTGGGGACAGTGACAAGTGGCAAGGGTGCCTGGCAGTGGCCTCAGCCCACGGTGATGTAGCCCCAGCCGAGAGCTGCCCCCACCAGCTGCATCTCTCAGCATCATTTGGGCCCTGGAGGTGAAGGCTGCGCTGTGTGTCCTCTGGGGAAACCAGAACCTGCCAGCCTGGAGGAGTGGAGGTGATCAGTGCTGCTGGAGAAGGTCACCATGCCAGGCTGGCCAGCCCACACCTCCCAGCCTTGCACCCCTGAGTGATCATTTTTCCTTTTTACCTTCATGCGAGCAGAATCCTGGGCCTGAACTCTCGTCTCTTGCTCCCTAAGGTGGGGCAGGGAGCCGGGGCAGAGGCAGCAGGAGTGGGCTGGGGTCGGTGCTCTCCAGTCCCAGTAGCCAGGGCAGCAGTGGGAGCTCCGGGGCTCCTCAGGGTGTCTCTGACCCTCTGCACCCCGGGCAGCTGTGCCCAAAGTGCCACCGTGTCCCCAGCTGAGTCACAGCAGTGTGAGTCAGCAGGGCAGACCTGGGATGAGCAGGCTGAGGGAAGGAGGTTTGGTCTGAGGAACCTTTAGCTCTGCAGCCCTCATGCCCTGGCGTGAGGAGCTCTGCAGGCACAGCTCTTTAAACACACTCTGAGATAATTCTCCATGTAGAGCTGTCCTCTGGCTGGGGGGTTTGAAGGACCAGGGCTGCAGGCAGCCTGGGTGAGGCAGCATCCCCTCCAGGGGAGCAGGACATGGCAGATGACTCTGCACTTCTTGGTTTGTTTAGTTTTCCCTTGCTGGCAGCGCTGCCCATCCCCACGTGGGACTGCAGACACTGGCTCGGGGCAGCCCAGTGTGACCCAGCTCATCTGCAGGAGGGCTGACCCCGATTTACCTCCTTTGAGGTGTTTATCCCAGGTTTTCCCAGCCCAGCACTTGGGAGCTGTGCCTTCTCCTTTCCCAGAGCTGTGGGGGCAGTGTGTTGAGCCCACGAGCAGCTGTCCCTGTGTGGGTGCTCTGTGGGCTCGGGATGGGAGTGGGGAGTGGAGCTGTGCAGCAGAGATGCTGCTCTGAGATGCTGCTGCTGCCTGGCACAAGGGTTCAGCCCTCAATTCCCTGTTTCCCTGGGAGGTTTTGTTTTTTAAGCTTGTCCTGGTTCTAGGGAAGAAAAGTGCTGCACCAGTACCTGTGCCAGTGAACAAGAGGAGAGCTGTGGCTGCTGTGGGATCACAGAATCACAGAATATTCTGAGCTGGAAGGGATCCACCAAGATTATCTGGTCCAGCTCCTGATCCTGCACAGACACCCCAACAATCCCACCCTGTGCCTGAGAGCATTGTCCAAACATTCCTGGAGCTCTGGCAGCCCTGGGGCTGTGACCATTCCCTGGGGAGCCTTTTCCAGTGCTCAGCACCCTCTGAGCAGGGATCTTTTCCTGGTATCCAGCCTAAACGTCCCCTGACACAACTTTGGCACCGGGTTTACCTAAACCCAGCTTAGCCATCTAAACTGGGTGAGGCTTTTCTAGTTCCCTTAAAAAGCTCTAAACTAATCATACACACATGCTGCCATTGTCCCTAGTGCAAACAGATGCCTGTTCAGCTGGGCTCTGTGGATCAATTTAAGTTGCTCCCTCTGCCTGTGCCTCAGTTTCCCCCCAAGCAGAAGGGCAGTGGGAAGCAGGAGCTCCAGCAGACAGCTTGAAGGTGATGTCTGGTCTCCTTTGATTGCTGTGGGCTGAAACCCCATGCCCAAGGGTGCAGTGCTCTGCTTCTTTGCTGATCCAGCAGCCTTTCCTTATTGCTGGCTGCAGAGACAGCCCTGTGATCCTAATTCCTGCATGGCCTGAGCTGCAGGCTTGGCATAAGTTATGTGAGAGAGAGCTCCTGTCGCTCATCTCCAGGAAAAAAAAAGGGAAAAAAAATGATAATGCACACATATAAATGCCCAAGTGTTAATTCAGAGATGCTTTTCCCCCTCAAGGGGACCTCAGGCTTTGTGTTCATATTAAAAGGAATGAAGACAGAGTGTCCCTGGGAGCATGGCTGTCCTCTGGAGCAGGGATGCTGCGAGGGAGGGCAGTGGCCATCCCTGTGTGCTGCCTTTGTGGGGGGATTCTGTGTGGAGAGGCTGATCCTGTGACCCCAGCTCGTGGGGATTTGCAAGAGCCTGGCTGCTGAGGGTGAGGTCAGCAGCACTGACAAAGTGCTTTGTTTGGGGCTTTGAATGAGGGCTGGGGGATATGAGGGAGCTTGGGGAGCTGGGCAGGGAGAGCCACACACTGGGATTGTGGAGCTGGTGGGATATGGGACGATGCAAAGACACTCTGGGGGCAGCCTGGTGTGGCACAGTCTGGACACACCTTGAACCTCGTGTGAGGCAGGGTTTGCTGGGGTTTTTTTAGTGGTCAGGAAATGCAGATCCATTGAAATTCAAGGTTTTTGTGGAGCTTCACCAGCCTGCAGGGCTGCTGGCCATCCCACACCCTGGGGGTTATTTGGGGGAAGTGATGGAGTTCTTGTTTTGCATAGGTAAAATCTTCATTTTCTGTCTGCAGAGTGTCATCACACTTCTGAAATGTCTCTCCCTTTGCGTGGGATCTGTCTTTCCATTCTGCTGTATTTTAGCAGTCCAGTAAACCACTGCTAAACAGGCACTGCTCCCCTTTGGAGATGTGACCTTGAGAGCTGAAATCCTCAAGGACCTGTGCTTTAAAAACCCCCCAAAACCAGACAAACCCCTTTTTTTCCTCTCTAAAAAGACTGCTCTCCCTTTTATAGATCGGATGAGCACAACTGGTGGCTCATTATCTCCCAGTAATGCCTTGTCAGCATCACTCTGCAGAGAACAGATCTTGTTTTGTAGCGGAAATTATTACATGTGGACGTCAGAAAAGCAGAAGAATACCCTGTTAAAGCCTATTTTTCTGCATGCTTTAATTATCTAAATCTCTCCCCTATTCCAGCCTCTCGCATCCTTTACATCTGATTAGCTTTCCTCCTCTCCCCCCTCACAAGAAGGTAAAGGTATCTGAACCCATTTTTATTCAGTTGCAGACAGGAATGGGAAATGAATGAGTGACTGGGCACAGCAGCAGGGAAAGGTGGATTGTTATCATCTCCCCTATGGTAATTATGCCTTCTCAGAAATCCTGTTATTTTGTGGATTTTCCAGCAGGCTTTTCTGTTCCTGTGTTGTCTGTTGCAAACTTTGCTGCTCTGGCAAACACTGACTGCCCTCAAAAAGAATTGTGGGCTTAACTGAGCTTTTGTGGCCTCTTCTGCTTGGGGGTGGTGCCCAGGCACTGTTTGTACCCTGAGGCTTCTTCTGCTGTTTGAGCAGAGGCACCAGCAGAGGTCTGGGGGATGGAGGGACCACTTTGGGCAAAACAGAGGTGTTCAGTGGAGACCAGCCCCATGTCCCTGGCATCCCACTGTCCTTCTCTGCATTCCCTGGCCCATCCCTGCCCATCATCCCCAGAGGTTACTCTGGGAAACCAGGACCCACCAGCTGAGCTTCAGATTTTGCTGTGAGTGAGGCTTTTGCTCATGGAACTGTGCAGGACCCCATCCAACCTCAGTGTAGACTTTCCACTGCCTCCCTCCCCTGCCTTCAAGGGCACCTGGAGGAGACAGCACAGGCTGGAGATTCCCAGCTTTCCACAGTCCTGACTGGAGATTCCCAGCTTTCCATAGTCCTGACTGGAGATTCCCAGCTTTCCACAGCCCTGGCTGGAGATTCTCAGCTTTCCATAGCCCTGGCTGGAGATTCCCAGCTTTCCATAGTCCTGACTGGAGATTCCTGGCTGGAGATTCCTGTCTTTCCCTGGCGGGGGAGCAGGGGCTGTGGAGGCGGTGGTGGCCAGACAAGGTGGCCCTTTGACATTTACAGAGTGGCCTTTCAGAGCTGTGAAGTGTCCCTGCTCCTTCGAGGGCTGCCCTACAAAACAGCTGCCGTGGAGCGAGGAATGTGGCACACAATGGGCCAGTGTTGGCCCCCATAAAGCTCTGCTTCTTGTGCCCTCCACAAAGGGGCTCAGAGCAGGCAGGGCTTGGCCCTGGCCCCACTGACCCTCCCACAGAGCCACCTCGGCTGCCAGCAGCTTTGGGTTGAGGGAGTGGGGAGGAGAAACCCAGTGTGGGGCTTTTTCCTGCTCTCCCCTTCCCCATGTGCTGATAATCCAATAACTGAGTGCCAGGAAAGTCAGCACATGGGTTCTGAGGATTTTTGGTATCCTCAGGATGAGAGGATGTGGCCTCAAGCTGCACCAGGGGAGGTTAGGTTGGACATCAGGAAGATGTTTTTTTGGGAAGGGTTGTGAAGCATTGGAAGGGGCTGCCCAGGGAGGTGCTGGAGTCCCCATCCCTGAAGGTGCTCAGCAAAGTGGACATGGCACTCAGTGCTCTGCTGATGATCAAAGGTTGGACTCAGTGATCTTGGAGGCCTTTTCCACCTCAAGGATTCTGTGATTCTGAGTGTTAACTGTGCTGGTTTCCCACCAAAGTGTCTTGGAGTATTTAGCTTTCCAATGTCAACTTTTCCACGTGTCCCAGGAAAGTGTAGAAGAGATTTATCCCCTGCCTGCTGTCAGACATCACAGAAAATCAGCACTAAAGGAGCCTGGCTCGCTGGAGGAACACACCATTTTTTGAGAGATCTCTTCTGAATCCTCCTAATCTTGTGCAGAATCTTTTTGTCTTATCCCATCAAAGTGTGACAAAGCCTTTCCATGGGGTTTGTTTTAGGGATGTTTGTAGTTCAGTGTGGTTTCCCTCACTCACATGAGCGCTGTGGCTGCTGTTCATTGTTAATTGTGTCTGTTCCAGAGAAGCCCCCAGGCCCTGCTGGCATGACTGATGGGCTTTGCTGTCCCTGGGGGTTCCCAAGGGGATGGGGCACAGGTGAAACTGGAGATGTCCAGGGAAGGGCTGGTGTGGCCCTCACTCTCCTCTTTCCTCACTTTCCTCTTTCTTAGGGCAGCCCCTGCCCAGCTCTCCTGGGGCTGCTCTGGGGAGATGCTGAGCTGTGCAGGGTGTGGGCTCTGTGCTTCAAGGTGAAGACTGTAAATGGATTTGGCAAAACTCTTGTAGGTTTTGCATGGCTCATCTGCAGGGCAGGCCCTTTGAGACCCATGAAACTCCCTCCTCTGACTCTGTCCCAAAATCTTACCAATCTCATATGTTTTGAAAATAAAGGCACAAGAGTTTGGTGCTGTGCTGTTTTGGCTGAGTCTGACATGGCCAGGGAGTCCCTGGGCTCTGACTGGGGCATCCAGGCTTTTCTGGTGTCTGGGAATAAATTCAAAATTAATTTCTCCCTTCCTCCTCCTTGGGGGGAAAAAAAAAGAAAAGGAAGAAAAGGAATGATTGGAGCTTGCTGAGGGTTCTCTGTTAAACCATTAACTGTGCACAGCTTGTCTCCCAACAGCCCCTGAGGCCACAGTCCTTCATCCTCCCATCCATCTTGTGCCTGTCATGTCCCTGCTAAAATCAAGATATTTCTGTGGAGGAGGAGTGGAGATCCCTTGCAGGTGTGGCTGCACACTGTGGTGTGTCTCAGATCACAGATCCTTTCATGCTTTTTTCCCCTCGAGTTCTGTGCAGTGTGTGCTGAGCAGTGCAGAGTGAGGCCACTGCCCGAGCTCCAAGCCCATCCCCTCACCGTGTCCTTCCCCAGCCACCAGACCTGGCAGAAAATCACCTGCAGGATGCTCTGTGCCTTCAGGGGGAGTTCCTTGTTCTCTGTGCCCTGAGACGCTTCCCAGTGGGGTCAAAACTGTCTGCAGTCCTCCTCTTTACCAGTGTCCAGGGAGGGCTGGGGTGTCTCTGGTGTGTCCCCTTGACTTCTGCACCTGTAAAGCTGCAGTCCTGTGTCAAATCCCACCTCAGGGAACACTTGGTTGCCACCAGTGCACAAATCACTTGGCAAGTGACAGGATTCTGTGGCTCTTTCCCATTCAGAGGAGTGGAAGGGAGCTGTGGGGACTGGAAATTAAACCAGATATATTTTGGGGTGTAGGCTGTCCCCTGCCCCAGTATTTTGTTTTTATTGACATTGCCCTGTGTCCTAGTGCAGCCCCAGGCTCTCCTGAAGCAGAACACAGAGCCTGGGGGATGAGGGAGGTCAGGTGAATGAGCTCAGAGACTTCATGAAGAAAAAGAAAAGAATGACTGACATCCACCCCTCGGTCAACCACACATTATGATAGCAAACCACATGTCCAGCAAACAAGTATATAAACATGAAATAGAGTTTTATTGTTTATTTCTGTACAGTATATCACTCTGGATACTTGATATTACGTTGCCTGGGGGGGTCCCCAACCTGGCGTGTGGCCCTCGTCCCCAGAGGGTCACATCATTCCATGCTGGATCCAAGCCTTGGATGTGGCTGTGCCCTGACCAGCAATCACTGCCTGCTCCTTTTGCCAGTGCCTCGTGTGCTGGGGATGGTTTTAATCAGCAGGAAACATCTGTGAAGTTGATGGATGATGTGATGGTGATACACACCACCTACAGGGTCTCCAGAGTGAGTGTATTCATAAAAATCTGGTAGAAACCAATGCTGGCAGGAGACTTTGGTTACTGGAAGTCTGGTTTTATCCCAACACGTATTTGTATCAATTCTTTGTGAGAGCTGAACATTGGCTGGCCTCAGAGGGGTTAATCATCATCTGAAGTGGAGCTGAGTAATTGATGTTGCTGCATCAAAACGTTTCCCTCTTCCCATCCCCCTCGTTCCCCCCACTTCCCCCCAAAAAGAAATTCTTGGCTGATACTCAAAATCCAGTTCAGTTCTCACTGTGCAAGTATTAAACTGTGGGTCTTTTCTTTCAAATTTCTGGATTTTTATGGGCACAATTGGTCTGTTAACAGGATTTTTTTTTTTTTTTGTGGTTTCAATGCATTTATATCATTGACCTTTGCTTTAAAAAGTGTCTGACAGACTTTGCTGGGCTGGAGCTATAAAAAGGAGTGTTGTAAGGGGGCTTTATTCTGTGGAAGCAATGACCACAGGCAAAGCTTTATATTTGCTGAGTGATTTAATTCTTGCACATGCAGGACTTGGCTCTGTGCCATGTGTAACATGTTGAGAAAAGGCCTGCTCAAGAGGCATTCAAACCAAACTTTCCAAACAGTCTTTTTTTTTTTTTTTTTAAGCTTTCTTTCCTGTTATTTCTAAGCTAACAACTAAAATCAAGAGACTGTGCCCCAAAATGCTGAATTGAGTCTAGCAGGGTCATTGGGGAAATAAACCTCCCTGAAAGAAATGAAATGGGAGTCTGGGTGGAAGCAGGGAGGAAGAGGAGGGTGTCATTGAGAAAAAGGCTGAATCAGGGGCAGGAGGAGTCAAACAGAGCTCTCTGAACTCCAGGAGGAAACCAGGGAGGGTGAAGATGATGCAGCTCAAATGCCTGGTCCTATAAAACCCTGCTCATATAGTGCATCCCCAAAAGATGTGTTTTCAGGCTAAACATCAGATTTTCCCCCTCATAGCACATTCTTTCCCCTGCCTGTCCCTGCCCTCTTACAGGAATAGCAGTAGCAGTCAGGAGCAAATAATAAAAAGCTGCTTTTTGTTTGTGCTTATTTTAAACACTGTGACAACGTTTGGATTAATGTTGGGTCTTGTGAAAAGCTCTTTAAAAGTCAAACATACTGAGCTGCTTACCAGCCAAACATACTGAGCTGCTTACCAGCATGCCTTTGAATTTTGCATCTGCCTTCTGCACTTCCAGATAATGGCCTGGAGAGCAAGGAAACATCATATTTCTTTCTTCTTGTTGTAATCAGGCCATTAAATATGCTTGAGATTTCAGATTCTGCAGCTATGTAATTGTGTAGCCCCTTGGACTGAGGTCCATATTTTGGTGAGTAGTTTCTCTTCCTTTGGCAAACAAACAAACAACACAAATACTGAATGATGCTAATTTCTAACAGAAGCAATGCCTTGCCCGAAAGGTTGCAAACTACTGCACTTTAGTTAAAAACAACACATCAACTGTGCATCAAACATCTATTAGTTTTAATCAGCAGATTTTCCTGGAGGCTTTTAGGAGCAAATTGTGCCTTGCTCACTCTTCCCAGGAGGAGAGGGGGAACAATGGCTGAGCTTTGTGCAGGCACAGTGAGCCCTGAAATGCTGACTTTAAAAGGTATTTCAAAGGTGTTTCAAAGGTGTTTGAACAGGGTGGAGGTTATTCAGGGGAGAGCTCAGAGGGTGATGCAGCATGTAAGGGCTGGCTGTGGGTGGCATCACCTCCTCTGCAGTAAATAAATTGCAGATAAATCCATCACCTGGAGGGGACCAAGTGCTGTTGATTTGGGTTGCTGTCCTGGTTCCCTGCAGCAGGCAGGGCTGGGGGTTCCTGCAGGTCCCCCAGAGCTGTGGGGGATGTGCAGGGGCACTGGGTGCTCTCTGTCCCTTGGCTTGGCCATTCCTGGTGTGCAGGTGGCATGAGCCACCTCCAGCAGTGGCCGTGCCCAGGCTGGATGGGAGGGAGCATTTCTCCATTCCTGTGATTCCTCTGAGAGTTGAGCTAAATGCTGCCTGTGTATAAATCTGTTATGAAAGCAAAGCGCTGGAAGCCTCTGTGTGGAGAGAGCAGCATGGAAAGCCAAAGGAATGAGGGTAACCTTTGCTTTTTATAGCTCCTGGTATTTGTTTGCTCATGGCAGCCACCAGCAATGCCCTCTGTGTTCACAGTGCAGTGCTCCACCCTCCCTGCAGTCACACTGTGCCCGAGTAAACTGCTCCTGTCTGGGTCGGCTGCAGTGGAAGCCTCTGCTGGGGAAGGGAGATCCCTCTCTTGTCTCTCCCTGGCTTTACTGGGTAGAATTCAGCCAGAGGGAGGGGCCTTGCCCAAGTGTCCATGAAGATATGGAGGGAGAAATGGGGTGATGGAGGAGAAGAGGAGGGAGTGCAGGTGGCTGACACCTGCCCTGGCTGGAGCCCAGCAGGACACACGAGCTGCTGCCCCAGCTCCCAGGGGAGCCCGGAGAGCAGGTGGTGAGCAGGGAATTGTCTGTTCACACGAAAATCTGGGAGGTGCTGCTCAGCACTGGTGTGGAGGGGAAAGGATGACCCAGGTGGGTGCTGTGGGGTTGTTCAGGCACAGTGACCACGGTGTGCCAGTGTCCTGCAGGACACAGGGCTGGTGCAGGTGCTGTGTGGAGCAGGGGCTCCAGAGGGGCTGTGGGAGCATCTGCTGGGGCTGAGGCAAGGGGATGGCTTTGGGCCAAGGCTTTCTAGAATGAACAATGATTTCTGGTGCCCAGCTGGAAATGGCTGTCAGGGCAACTGGCTTGGCAGACACTTGTCCTTTCTTGAACTCCCCATCACTTTTTGGAAATGGTTGCCCCTGGGTTTCATGTCCTACTTGCAGCAGAAAAGAAGAAAAGGAGTCCAGAACCCTGCCTGCAGGTTTGTGCCTTGGATGCCTCCCAGCACAGCCACATCTCGCTGTTTGTTTTTCCCTCTGCAGCTCTGGGAAGTGCCAGTGCAAGGTTGGTGTCACGGACCTGAAGTGTGACCGGTGCAGTGAGGGCTACTACAGGTTCAACGAGAGCACGTGTGAGCCCTGCCAGTGCAACAACCACTCCCAAACCTGCGACAGCTCCACGGGTGAGGATGTGCTCTTGTGAGACTTCACCTGCCCCCTCTGTCTCTGGTTTTTCTCTTCTCCTTCAGCACACTCTGCTCTTATCCCCTTCATCTGCATTTTTTGCCTTGTGTGCCCAGAATCTTTACCTTAAAGCTGAAATGGAAATGTAAGTTTGGGGTTGGTCTCCTTTGGAGGAAGGCAGTGAAAGCTGTGTGCTTTAGCCCAGGCCGCAGTGCAGAGCCCGAATTCAGCAGCCTGTATCAGAAACTGGGGCTCTATTGTTCTCTGCACTTACACAAACACACAACATGGGCTTTTAAAGACCTTTTGTTTAACTGCTGTTTACCTGGAAATATATACTGTGCTGGCACTGACGTAAGGGGACTTGCTGCCACAGATAACAGGGTTAGAGCTGGTAAAAACTGGCAGCATCTCATTAATATTGCCCACCTTATATGAATTAGCCTTGTTCATTTTCCTTGGTTATTGCTTTGACTCTCACTCAGGCAGATGTTGATGGAGTGCAAATGTCGAGGCATCTGTGCTTGGACAGCTTAGGGAGGGCAGGGGGAGCCTAATTGCTTTGCCATCTCGACTGGAAGGAGAGATCCTGGAGGGGCCCTGGACTGCCTGCACAGCCCCCACTTCAGCCACAGCACTCCAAATTCCAAATTCTCCTCACAACTTCCAGGCTGAAAGGCAGTTCTGTAATATTTATCCAGGAGCTTAGAAAGGGGTAATAATTAAAAGTGATGTTGCAGAATTTGTTGGCAGAGAGGCAGAGCTCACGAAATCAGGTATTTCTGGGCAATTTGTGCCAGTGTGTTCCCTCATGGGCTGTGTGTTTGCAGCAGAGGAATGCCCTGGCCCGTGGGCACGGGGTCTGTGCTCCCTGAGGGTGAATTCCTGCGTTCCCTCGAGGATGAATTACTGCATTCACTCCAATACTGAGCTCTGTGTGCTTATGTCCTACCAGTATTGAAGGATACGAGGCTGTCACTGAAGCTGTGTGCACATCAGCTGTCTTACCGATTTGGAGCTGGGTGTGTGGGTTTTGTGAAGGAGGAGGATAATCTGCTCTTCCTTTTTTTCCCCTCAGTGTTCCTGCTGCTCTCGATTTATGAAAGAAGACCCAGCACAGACCTTGCTCCTGGGATGGGGCTGCTCTTTCTGTTGGGATTGCCCAGTGCTGCCTACAGCATCATTGCAATGCAAACCCTTCATTTTGCTTAAAGACCTATTGTTGATTTGACAAATTTTTTTAAAATTTTCTTTTAAAATTTTTCCTCCATCTGCTCTATTTGCTGCTGTGGCTGAGGGAACCAAACGAAACCAGAACAGAGAACGAAGTTGATTAAAAATTAGATCGGACGCCTGCTCTGGAGACTGCACTCCGTGTGACCTCCCCAGCTTTACATCAATTCTGTGTAGCCTTTGTCCAATTTTCTAAGTTTTTTCCTATTAATGCTATACTTTGGGCTCCCTCTGCTGGCTCTGCAGCCAGCTCCTGCTTGGCATGGCTCTGTCCAGGAGGAATATTTAAAATTACTGGACATAAATAAATAACTTGGGCAGCATGAGCTCCCCAGCCGACTGCACTTCCTCTGGCACGACCCTTGTACCCCGTGGTGTGTCTGTGCACTGAGGTGGGCTGGTGCTTCCCAGCCGGGGTCCTGTGAGCTCTGATCCTTCCTGAGGGCATTATCAGGAGGAGAAATGCTATTAATTATTAAGGCTCTCCACAGCGATACCTGATTGCATGCCCGTGCGAGCTCTGCCTGGCTGAGCAGCGTGCTGGCTCAGGAAACAGCATTTCACAGGGCTGCTGGAGATGGATGTGGGGGATTTCTGCTGATGGGAAAGACATTGCTCCTGAAATGACCAAGGCAACACAGGTGTGATTCCAGATTTATGCCCCTCTTAGTGCCTGGGGAGCACGGTCCAAGGCAGCCTTGCTCTGACCAGGCACATGAACTTCCCTGTCCAACACATCCATCTCACTGAAACAGTTGATCCAGGTTTGCAGCTGGAGAAACCAAGCACAGCAGATAATTTTCCCCTCTAAACCTGACATCTCTCCCACAAAAACCACTGGCTCGTGCCTGACAGGCTGCTGAGGGAATAGCAAACAGTGTGTGGGAGGTGACGCTGAGCAGGGAGTGCTGGCAGGGCCCTGCTGGGTGGGTGAATCAGCCACTTCCAGGGTTTGCTTCCTGCCCTTGGCATCAGGGTTGGCTGCCAGGACACGCCAAGCTGGCTGGGGATGCTTGGCTGTGGAGTCATCGCTGTGGGAATTGAGGAGCAGCAGCCGTGTTGGGCTTGTGAGGGAGCCAAACTCTTCTGATATTAATAAGAAAATCTGCTGTGGTCTTTATAACAGTCAGCATAAACCTCAGTCAGGATTTTTTCCTGTGGTTGGTGTTGATACGAGACTTCCCCATCCCCAGCAGCTCTGCTGGATCAGCTCAGTGGATCTGTCTGTGCTCTCACTGCTCTGGGCCACTCCACTTTATAGAAGGGGCTGTTGCCTTTGCAGAACCTGGAACATGAGATTTAATCAAATCTTCCCTCAGCTCCCTGCCACCTCACCGAGGAGCCAGCTGAATTACAGCATGTTCCTGGTGATAGATGGGCTTTATATAGAGGCTGTGCTTTTGTAACTAAGGAGATTTTTCTTCTTGGTGAGAGTAGTGTCAAAATGCAATTTGGAGGCCATTAGGACACGGTGTCTGTGAAGACATGGCACGTCGAGTTTCTGATTCAGGGGCTTCCCCAGGAAGGGCAGGTGGCTCATGTGAGCCCCCACTTCTCCTCTGGTTCTCTGGGAAGGTCAGTGGCTGCTGCTGCCTTGTCCTGGGCTGGAGGAGCTGGAGCCATGCTGGTAGGATGGAGCTGCCTGTCCCCAAAGCAGGACAGTGGCATGTCCTCGCCCCTGACCACCAGCTCTGGTGTACAGGAGGAGGCTGCACACAAAAAACCAAAGGTGTAAACCTGAGGGACCCCTCATGAGAGTGGGGGACTTGAAGCATCAATGTTCCATCTCACTGGTACAAATGCAAACTGAAACTGCTTTCCTTGTGGAGAATTTTAACACTGATAACTCGTGTTTACCTGCAGTGACCTTTTAGTGGTGAGCTGTGGGGCCTCTCTGCTGGGGCCACCTGCTTTTTCACATTATCTGTGTGAAATGTGAGGGGGATGAGCATCAGAAGGTCATAAGAGGCCAGGGCCATGTTTTGGCCAGAGGGCATCCAAAACCACCTGTGAGCTCTGATAATTGAGTGTGTTCCACGTGGATTCTTGCTCCAAATGTTCTGCTCCAGTTCCTGCTGCTGAATGTTTGCTTGTTCTCCTCTCTGTTCCACAGGCACCTGCCTGGACTGCCAGGAGAACACTGAGGGGAAGCACTGTGAGCTCTGCAAGGAGGGTTTCTACCAGAGCACCCACGGCTGCCAGCACTGCCCCTGCTCCATTGTGGCATCCACTGGCACCTGCCACATACGTGAGGCTCCTGTTTTGGTCTAATTCCTCCTAACGAAGGTTGCTCTCCTCAGTTAGATCACCCCTCAGAGTGTGTCAGCCCAGCAAGGTGTTTTACAGCCTGTGGAGCTCCTGTTTGTGGGCACTGCAAGCAGCACCTGCTGTGATGGGTCCCTGGTGCTTGTGTTGCCTCTTGTGAGAGCAGCTGTGCAGGGGAGGGATCAGAATCACAAAATGGTTTGGCTTGGAAGGGATCTTAAAGTTCAGTTCCAGCTCCCAGTGTGTGCTGCAGTCTGCTTTGAAGAACCTGCAAGGTTTTTGCAGAGAAGCTGCTGAGCTTGTGGCAGCCAGGAGGGGGGCAGGAGATGTTCAGCAGTGCCATGTAGCCCTCCATACATCTGAGTCTGCCTCTGAACATCTCCATGGGACTCCATGCAGATTCCCCAGTGTAACTGAGAGAAGTCAGAGCTGTAATAGCCATATGTAAGATGTTTTTGATACTTCTCTTATCAATTTTGCAAGCAAGATGCTTCTGGCATTCTATAGGCCTAAAAGTTCTTTTGGATTGCAAACATCCCTGATACAGTTCCAGCTGTTCTCTGAAATTGCCTGTTTGAGATGGAAATGTTCAGGAATAATTATCTATTTCCTTAGTAATGTGCCGAGTTTGCTCTGTGAGGTTGGTGCAAGGCATCAGAACTCCCCAAAGCTGTTTTTTCCCCTACTAACAGAGCAAGTGCTGCAGTTTAAAAGTCATGTTTCCAACTCAAAATTTGAGATCAGCCAATACTTGGTGACTGCTGATTTTTCTCAGGGCCCCACAGAACAAACCCCACAGCACGAGTGTCTCTGCAAGGGGCTGTGGCACATCCCTGCTTTGCTTTCTGTGTTCTCCAGAGCCTGGTGAGAGCATCCCGAGGTGTGACAAGTGCAAACCAGGGTACACTGGCCTCAACTGCAACCAGTGTGACAAGGGCTACTACAACTCGGACAGCATCTGTGTGAGGTGTAAGTGCAACGGGAACGTGGACCCGGCGCTGTCCCCCAGCGTGTGCCGGCCAGACAGCGGCAAGTGCATCGGCTGCCTGTACCACACCACGGGCTTCCACTGTGAGCTGTGTCAGGAGGGCTACAGCAGGGACTCCGAGGGCACCAACTGCACCAGGAAAGGTAAAAAGTGCTGCTCGAGTCACTGTCAAGGCTCACTGTGCAGCTGCCCAAAGGTTGGGGAGGGAGTGCTGATAATTGTTCGTGTTGGTTTAGATTCATCTGGTCTCTGGTGCAGAGAAGAAAACCAAATCTTTGTAGTAGAATCACAGAATGAACTAGGTTGGAAAAGACCTTTAAGATCATCTAGTCCAACCTATGACCTTAACACCCCATCAACTAAACCATGGCACTGAGTGCCATGTCCAGTCTTTTTTTTAAACACTTCCAGGGACAGTGACTCCATCTCCCTGGGCAGGTGATTCCAGCGTGCACTCATTGGTGCCTACTGGCCTTGAAGGGTGGTTTAGAGTTAGCTCTGTAACCACCCAGATTCCAAACCCTGGCAGGCACTGCAAGTGAACAAGCTGGAAAAATACACTACTGTCTATTTGTAGTGTATTTAATGTAGAATGAGAGAAAAGGGTTCTGAAATTGCTCCTTCAGTGGTTATCTGGAGGTTGGTTTTCATGGTGGATGTCCAACACCATGCATGGAAACAGTACCAGTGTGATGTATCAGGTGAAAGAGCCCAGAGTTCAGGGAAGTGTTTGGGCACAAATTTGTCCTTGTCCTGGACAGAGATTCAATTCAGATCTTCGATCAGGAGCTAATGTGGTTTTCAGTCCTGTGCTGCTCTCTAGGTGTGTAATCAGAGAGTCCTTTCCTGCTCAGGGACATGATCAGTACAACAAAGTTGGATGCTCATTAGCTGTAACAGGGCTGGAAATGGCACTTTTACATCAGCTCATCCATTACCTCCCCCTGCACAGCTCTGGCTTTGTGCAAGGATCCACATAACCTTGCTTCATTAAAACCTGTATGTATGGCTTTGCTTGGGTACTTGCAGTTTTCACCATTCAGTTTTGTTTTAATGGCATTGTTATAGCCAGTTCTTGATGTGGGGAAAGCCTTTCCCCTTTCAAGGGGGCTGAGACATGCTCCTTGAGTTTTCCTCTCTCCCTGACACTTCTGTTTTCCCTTTTTTATTAAGCAATTAAAAAGACGTCCAGCTTCTTTCCAGTTCCTTGAACAAAAGTTGCCTAAAAACTGACATGCTGAGGTTAATGAGCATGAACTTGTTTTAGGTTATGATTTTCATGAATCACCAGTGCATTTGAGTGGCATCTGGAGTGAAATCATCACGCAGGCTCTGTTTCAGTGGCTGCAGGTGAAATGAGACAGCAAGTTCTGTACAGCCTGGGCAAAACTCATGAATCCACAGGGGCTGTCCAGAGTCTTAAGCCTGACCAGGATTCTGTTGCTTTTAGGTCAGATAGAGAGGATATTCAAAGGCCCAAAGAAGCGTTTTCAGCCCCATACAGGTGGTGTTCCTGCTGCCCTGGGGAGGCACAGCAGGCACTCGGTGCTGGTGCAGTGTGGCTCTGTGCCACCGCAGCCTCGCCGGGGCCGGGCACAGCCTGGTGCCAGAGCTCCTCCAGCGCAGGAGGCAGAGCAGCTCTGCAGAGCCAGAGCCTCAATCAAGCAGCTGGATCCGAGGCTGCCGTCAGAGCTGCCAAAGCAGCCCGTGGAGCGAGCAGCTGCTGCTCTCAGGGAGCTGCTCTGGGACATCTGGAGAGCTGGCACGGCCGGGAGTGGAGCAGGCAGAGCCCGACACTTCTCCGTGCCGGTCCTGGGAGAGCCAGGAAATGTCTTCACCCCAGGCCTCCGTGCCAGCCCTGAGCTGGTGCTGACTCACAAATAAAGCCCAGAAAAGTGCTGCTTCCTTGCTGGTGAATCAGCCATTGTCTCGCTTCTGTTTTTTCCCTACTTATAGCTACTGGCAGGATTTGCCAAGGATTGAGTGTTGGAGAAGGAATTTGGAAAAGATGACTGAATTCCTCATGCCCTTTTCCCAAAGCCAAAAATTTTCCAGGAACCTCTTGCTCCTGTCATGTTGCTTCCTATTGCAAAATTTTGCCTGTCATGCCATAGAGAAATGCTTTCTGGCACTCAGCATCCTGATTGTCCTTATCAGCCTAAGGCAGGAGCTGTAGAGAGCAGAGGAGCTGCTGCAGGGAGGGGACTCTGGGCAGGAACCTCAGTTTAGGTGTGTGATGCCCCTTGCAGAGGAATTTCTTTCTCGATTGCCTGAACTGGGAACGTGACAGCCCAAAGTTAACTTGTGGGAGTTCCCCTGAGGGCCCGTGGCAGGACATGTGCTGAATATTTCCAGCTCCTGTTGCCATTGGAGATGCAACTTAGTGCAAAATTAGTCCTTCGGAAGTGACTCTCCTCCTCAATCATAATTAGTAGATGTTCAGGAGAGCTGGAAGCTGGATCTTTACAGCATGGCACCATCAGCTGTAATTGCTGCAGCTGTACGTGGATTTAAAATGAAGTTGCTTTTCTGTTGGCAGGAAGAGAGTGGGAAAGAGGATGCAGAGAGTCCTGTGGAGCAATAGGTGCAGAGAACATTCTGGCTGATTGAGGCTTCAGCTTGTGGAGTGTTCCTGTTGCCTGGACTTGAGAATCTAAAATAGATCAGGTTATTCATGTGAGGAAATGCTTTATTAGCTACATTTGTGAGCTTAACACTACAGATTTATGGTGCTCTCTGAGGCCTGTAGCTCAACAGGTTTGATGCAGGCATAATGAATTCCCATCCCACTTCTGAGATCTCAAGGTTAACATGGCTCCTGAACTGAGAAGGGACTTATCCCATGGCTGCTGGAAGCAGGGCAGGTTCTTGGCTATTTAGTGCCAAGGAAAAGACAGAGCACAGCCTGGTAGTTCCATATTCTGATCCTTCCTGTGTGCACCTATGCCAGCAGCTGAAACCAAACCAGGATCCCAGCTGGCCTCTGCTGTGTTCAAAAGCTTCTGAAAAACATCCACAGGTTTTTTTTGTTGTGATTTGGTGACCTTCTGCTTCTAGCTGTGTAGACTGGGGGTTTCTGTGTGGCTTGTGTATGACTTCATTTGAAAGCAGAACTGAGGTTATTTTGCCCTTTTACCTAAAGTGGTGTAAATACTGAACCTGCTGCAAAATGCTGGGATGGCTGAGTGGACTTGTGGTTCATTTTTTCAGTTTTGATCTTCTCGTTTGTACAAGTAGGGCAGAAATAATAATACTGTGAACAAAATCCTATGTCTGGTGCACTGGTTGTGAAGGGTTTAAGCTCCTGGAGTTGCTGTGTCTGAGTGTGCAGGCCACACAGACATCAAGGGACACGTTGGTTCAGAGTATAAACTTGCTGATCTTGGTAAAACCCCATTTTCCTGGTCTGAACAGGAGCTGGACTGGAACTTGCTGTCATCATGAGCTCCTGTGTTGAACCCTGAATCCTGACTGCTGCACCTGTCCCTCAGCACCAGACTCTTTAGAGGAGTCCTGTAGTCCATGGGCACTTAGCACATAGAATTGTATTAAAAACCCCAAACGCAACCCTGGACAGACATTTTCTCAACTGCTTAGAGAAAATACCAGTTTAGCAGGGTAGCCTTAATTGTCATAATAACTGTGATATAAATGTCAAATTTCTTATGTTTGTGTTTGATTTTCAGCTCAGCAGATTTTTTTTATTGAACTTTTTTTGTTTTGTAGAAGCCACTCTTGGCCCAGAACCAACGGAGTTTACAACTTCTGCTCCAAATACCACCAAGGCCACATCCTTTTCCACAGCAGTGCTAAACAGTACTTTGTCACCAACAACTCTACAGACAATATTTCCCATAAGCTCCTCTGACAACAGCACCTCTGCTTTCGCAGATGTTTCGTGGACTCAGTTTAACATCATTATTTTGACAGTGATCATCATTGTTGTGGTCCTACTCATGGGCTTTGTGGGTGCTGTCTACATGTACCGTGAGTATCAGAACCGAAAACTTAACGCTCCCTTTTGGACCATTGAGCTCAAGGAGGACAACATCAGTTTCAGCAGCTACCACGACAGCATTCCCAACGCTGACGTGTCGGGGCTGCTGGAAGATGATGGCAATGAGGTGGCCCCGAATGGACAGCTCACGCTGACGACTCCCATGCATAATTATAAAGCTTAGAAGTCATCCAGCTCTTCCAAAGTTTGCTTCTCAAAAAGTTACAGGGCTTGTGAAGGGGGTGTCAGGATCCGTGCCAGGGCTCCACACAGAGGAATTTGCTCTTCAGATACTCTCTGGTGCCAGGCGTGCTGTAGCTTGCAGGTGAACAGAAGACAGTGTAGTACATCTGAGTTTCAGGTAGTGTGGTGAAATGCATTCAGTGTCCTGTTCTCCATAAAGATCCATAGAATTCACTGTTGCTATAAACTGGATTATGCTGAATTGAAACATTTTTTTATGAAGAGGTGGTGGGGTGGAGAGAGCAGAACCCGATGAGGAGTCAGAAGCTACTTGGTTTCCAGCCAACCCAACACTTGTGTCTTCATCCTTTAGTTTGAGAAGTAGCTCATGATTTAACAGTGGAATTTCAGGAAACAGATCTTTGGAAAGGCATCATCTTCATTCCTGACAGAAACTTACTTGAAAAGGAGAACAAAAAAAAAGGGAAGTAATTGTTCACTGTACTACCAAAAGGCAAGTAGGAGGAGTGAGTTGCACACTTTAAAAAGTCACCATTATCTGTTCCCACTAAGCAGGAAAATGGGAAAAATTCTTAAGAACATTGAGTTAGGGAAGAGACACAGCTTTTCCCTTTCTGAGTATTTATACAGGGTGATGATGCTATTAAGACATAGCAATCCATTTTTTCTAGAAGGAGTTAATGAACTTGTATAGTTTCTGTGCAAGGGAAGACGACAAGACATCTCAGGGTTGCCATGTAAAAATAAAAGCCAGGCTTAATACCCTACCCTGATAGAAATGGTGTGTTCTGTATATAAAATGTAATATATCTTCTTGGAATTGTATTTGTAATTATTTGTAAAAAGGACAAGCAACCAACTGACCAACCAAAAAATCCCCAACAATGAAACCATGAGCCCCTTCCCAACCTCCCCTACGCCCCAGGTCATGTTTTATCCTCTAGGTTTTAATTGTACAGCGGTTAGTGGTGTTGTTTAAAAAAGAAAAAACATGAGGATTGTTTAAAATACTGTAAATGAGATGGCAATATTGTTGGAGCTGGGCCTCTGGCAAACACCAACTGCTTAAAGCTTTTCTTCCACTGTCATTGAATAACTTCTTTTTTAGAGAAAATGTGAGTGTTCCCTACTTGTGTCTGTCAAATTTTGCCATTCCTTCAAACACAGAGTGAATGCCATTGTTGCCATGACTAGGGCTGAGTAAGTGTCCAAAAATTGGATGCACCAATATGTTCTTTGCTTTTAAGTCTCTGTACAAAATGCAAATACACTGTCACAAACACGCTGAGAGCCTGGGCTCAATGGCTGAGGTTCTCCCAAGTGGGTGCTTGTGGTGTGGAGGGATCCCACTGCCATCCCTGCTGAGCTGACACGGCAGGGGGACGTGCTGGAGGGCTGAGCTCAGCCCCCTGAGGGCCAAAAGCAACGATCTGCTGGATTTGGGTGGAAAGAGCTTTGGGATGAAGAGCTCACAGGATCCAATCTGCACCTCGAGGCTCAGAAGGTAAAAGGGCACAGATGCTGCAGAATTTAAAGTAGCACAAGGTGGTGGTGGGGAATCAGCTGTCCAAAAAACACTGCAGGGAACAGGTTTTACAGATTGCCAGGTTTTGGTGGGAGGCTGGTGGGCTGTTAGCAGAGAGAACACCTAACAGGCAGCACTGCACTGGGGGTCACACCATGGAGCTCCTGGGTTGGTACCTGCAGTGTGAGTGCCTCAGGGCAGGGACTGTGCTTCCTGTGCCACCTGTCACACCCCTGGAAATCAAACTACTGCATGGAAACGGGGCAAGAAACAAATATTTCCCCTCACTCTTGCCCAACCTCAGAGCTGCAGCTGCATTGCTGTGTGTGGTGGGGCAGTGGTGATACAGGAGCTGGTGGATGCATCCTCTGAGCCTGGAAAAAGTGAATATTTCTCCAGATGAGAAATGGTTGAGAGAACATATTGGTTATTTATTTGTTTTTTTGGTGCTGTGAGGAGGTTTCTCTTATCTTTGGAAACTTGGTGGGGGGGAAGTAGGTGATTCAAACACATGCTCAAAGATGCCATTTCTGCCTCAAAAACTTCCTGTCTCATTTAATGATGAGGCATGGCAAGTCAGAATGAAAATCATTGAGGATGACCAAGGGAAATGGTGAGGGCAGAGTGTGGAATTGCATATAGGCCCAAACTGATGGAATAAAGCTGGTGGAAAAGCTCCCGTTGCCTGTGGTGGGCCTGGGTGAGGTCTCATACTTCAGATAATAATTCTGGCTCATGTCATTCAGAGCAACGTTACTTTTAGTTATAAAACGGGGGAGGACTGGAGGAGAAAATCTCGATATTGCTAATCCTCGAGTTACTCATCAGACTTATAAAGAGCAGGGTGGTGACAAAGCAGAAAATTTCCTAGAAGTTGGAATCATTTAGAGGTGCTGATGTAGGGATACACTTGCACTTGGTCACTTCATGGGGTGGGGAAGCGTAATTTAGGAAGTGTTGGCTTCTGGGACTAATGCTAGCAAACAAATTGAAGGACAAGGCTGTTCACTTTAATGTTTCTAAAATACTTCAGCAGATTTTTTCATCTCTGACACAAAACACCTCTTCCTTAAATTTTGCTGTGACTGTGGGTTGCTTTGTAAGAGGAGCAGGCTTGGATTTTGTCTCACTGTAGAAATAGGGACCATCTGCTCAAGCAGAGCGTGGGCTCAGGTGCTGAGCCCTCCTAGTCCCTGCCTGCCACAGCACAGGAGGTGTTGGCACCTGGGCGGCTTCTGACCTCCAAAGTAATCCAAAGGCTTTGTGTTTGGGAAGAGGAGGAGTGGGGATGCCCTGCGGGGTGAGACAGCTGCTGCCTGTGGATTGCACAGCTGGATGAAGGGATGGAGACAGCCTGGAACACGTGGTGGGGAGCTTGGTTGGGCAGGGGAGACCTGGCTGCCCAGATTTGGGTGGCTCAGGATGCTCCTGAACAGGGAGCACAGTGAGGACGTGGCACTGGCACCGTGCTTGTCAAATGGCAAAATGACTCAGCAGGGACACAGCAGCCACCTCCTGCCAACGAGGCTATGGCACACAGGAGCAACAGTAATAAAAGGAGATAGTGCCTCAGCAGGGAAAGAACAAACAACTTCGTGTTTGACTTTGGTGATGTGAGATCAGCTCCTCCGTGCTTTTATCAGTTCCCCTGGCTCCACAGGAGGGGAGGAAGAAGCTGAGCTGGTTCTGTCTCCAGTCCCCTTGGGTTGGGTTGTATGTGGAGGAGTAGCAGAGCATGATGTGTGCCATCGCTTGTCATGAGGCTTCCCAGGTGCTGAGCTTTGTCCTGAGGTTAGGTAAGGGCAGCTAAACCAGAAGTGGACTCTCAGGGCTGTTTTGGGGCCCAGCTGAGCAGCCAGCAAGGCCAGGGCAGGGCATCTTGGTGACCTGTGGGGCTGAGGTGGCAATCCAGGTACAACGTGGTGCTCCTGATGGGCACCTCTAGCACCTGGTGCCTGGGAATGGTGCCCAGCTGCAGTGCTGGGGCTGTCACAGGAAGGGCACTGGTGGCATGGGACAGCAGCTGCAGAGCAGAGGGCAGGTGTGACAGGGCAGGGGGCTGGGGGATGTGGGAGAGCGAATCCAGGCACGATCCTGGGCAGTGTGAGGGCACAGCTGCTCTGGCTGGGGCGAGTCCAGCTGGGCAGAAAGGCAATGGGGCAGGATGAGCAGGTAAAGGGACAGAGCTGGGGTGGGGCAGGGCTCGGGGCAGCCTGTGCAGGGCTCTCAGCTCAGGGGAGCCCTTGGTGAGCAGAAAAGTGGTTGGGCTAATGAGGAGAGATGATCTCGAATCTCATGGACCACTGTAGCTGGAAATAGCTACGAGGAGCACTAGCCCTGGGGAGCTGTCAGGAGATGTCAGCCACTGGAATGATAATTCCCTTGGACCAGGCTGAGCAAACTTAGCAAGCATTTCGGAAAGAGGAAGGGATATATCCAGCATCCTTCAGGTACCCTGGGCCAGTTAACCACTGCTGTACAGCATCATCCTCTTCAGTGTCACAGGCAATGTAAATGTGGCAGAAAGTTTGCACAGTCTCCTTTAAATAAAGGATATAAAAATAGTTTTCTCTTTTAAGTGAAGTTTTCGAGTGAGCTCCCACAGGACTCTGCTCTTTATGTGTCAGAGGAATGGATTAAAATAAGAAAAATGTGGGCCTTAAAAGTTGTACTTGCTCCCATCTGAAACCCATCAGTCTCACTCTACATCCAAATACGGCGTCTCCCAAGCATATGCTATGCTTACAAATGCATTTCTAAAAAGAAAAAAAAAAGTGTATGATTTGAATATATGTCAGAATTTATACAGAAGAATGTTATTTAAAATGAATAAAAATAAATGTATATAGTTTGTATCTATGCCACTTGGATTTTTGCATTTGTGTTTCTGTTCATTGAATTTCAGCAAGTCTTCCCAGTGACAGAAAGGATTGAATCCAATCTCATTCCAGTAATAACATTTGTTCCAAGAGAATTATTCCTTCATTATGCCCCTGTATGGGAGATGAGAACCAAGGCACAAAAATGTTTTCTACCATAGATATTCATAAGCACAGTTGACATTCTGTGTCGGAAAATCCAGCTAAAAAATGAACCCTCTGATCTCGTGTGTGTGCTGTGAACCGTCCCAGCCCTCAGCTATGTTTGGGAGCTCCACAGGCACTGGCTGTTTTCCCACTGTTTTCTGTATCATTCACATGGACACATTTTGTCAGAGATGTGAATCACTAACAATGAAACCCTCAGAGCAAAGCTGGAAATGGGATGAGGATATTGTATCAGATTTTTCTTCGTGACCACAGATGTCTTTCAAAGGCCATCTTTGTTATAGATATTCTGAAATCCACATCTGTAGCATCAGTTCTTGGAGTGTTTGCAGAGGGGCCTGTGGAAAACTTGCGTTTCCTTCTCACTTGGCAGAGTTAGGAAATTGATTTTTGTTTTGCAAACACAACTGCTAAAGGCTCTTTTTTTGGTGAAAGCTGTGTCTGACTCTTCAGCCCTTATTAAGCAAAGAACTTGGAGAGGTAAGTGAGAGAGCACGTGGTTTGAAGTGTTCATTCAGATGTTTGACTGAGCCAGAGCTGTGTAAGGGCCACACTGGTGAAATTCAAGGCAGTTTATTGAGACCTGATTTGCATTAGCAGAGCACTTGGATTGTGCATGACTTAACTTAGGAAGAATCTTGCTGTGAACTGTGTGAGGATGAGGCAGAGCTGATCTGAACCAGGTCCCCAGAGCAGGGAGTGAGAACAGGAGGGTGAGGGGGACTCGTGCTCAGCTGATGGTGACATCTGCCCTCCTTGTGCCAGCACAGCCTAGCACAGCGAGCAGCTGGCCCCCATCCTGCTCAGCTCAGCCCTGCCACTGCACTCACCACAAGCCCTTTCCCAGATCCCTTAGGACTCTGCCTCAGGTGGGAAGGATCCCAGGCTGCCTTGAGAAGAAAGAAAGTTCCAACACGGCTTCCTGGCATGAGAGTTTAGTGTAATCTCCCCAAATGTGCTACTAATGAACTTAAGGTTAAATAACATTAAGCAGATTATCCAATGACAAGTTGTTAACTGCTTCTAAACAACACATTTCCCAGTCCTTTGTGCCCCTTGCAGCTTCCTGGTGCTACTGCAGGTTGTAAAACATGGGGCTGCCCACTAAAATTTCCCAGGGAAATTTTCCATCCTGGCTGTGTGCATACATAGAATCATAGGACCACAGAATGGTTTGGGTTGGAAAGGACCTAAAAGATCATCTCATTTCACCTCCTGCCATGGGCAGGGACACCTTCCACTAGACCAGGTTGCTCCAAGTCAGTTTGGCCTTGAACACTTCCAGGGAAGACAGACAGGGATGTATCTCTATATATCACTATCTTTGTCCATCAGACAGCCACTTCATGAAGTAATAAACTTCACAAGGAGGGCCCTGCTGGTTTCCTTTTGACTACAGTGTGTTAGACACAGGCTGTGACTCTGCAGACTCATGTGCTGTGTGTGCAGAGTGATTTACTCTGCACTTGTGGCTGAGGGATGCTGATTTAAAGACCTACATCAAATATGTAACACCTCACTAAAACTTTAAATGTCCAGATTGGTGTTATCCTTTCAAGTGAGTGGAGTTATTCATTTCATGAAGATCTGCTCTGTAAATAAGGAAAATTTACATTTCAGCTTGGCTGATCAGATCCTGGTGCCATATGGCAGACCTGATTTTGTGAACTTAATTTCAGCTTGGCAGAGGCCACTGCAAAAGGGCTTCAGTCACATAAGGTGACCAGTGTCTCCTGAGGTCTCTGATGGGGGAGTTGCAGGGACTGAACATGCCTTGGGCTCATCAGACCCCAAATGCAAAGCATGAGGCACATCCAGTTGGGCAGGAATGGGCTTAAGAGCTTAGTTGTGCTAAGTAGTGCCTGGAACTTCCTGGCAGTTTGGTGCTCTGCTGCAGCTCCATCATGCACTTGTACCCATAAAGCCGAAAGAATTAAGCAGGGATGGGAAATCCAAGTGCACGACTGTACACATCCCGAGCTGCAGTAGCTGCTCCCACCAGTCTGGGGCATTTGACAGGTGTGTCAGTCTAAACAGTGAGCTGGTGCAGGTACATGGAGGAAATGGAGTTCACGGGCACCAGGCCAGCTGGGAATAATAAACTCACAGACCTGGGAATAATTGAGCTCACAGAATTCATGGCCTGTGGTCAGCCCTTACCCATGACCTAATTCCTGGCCAGGTAAGAGTCACCTTGAGACAGAGGAAAGTGAGTGAAACTTGACCTGAGTTGGTACCAAAGAGGAAACCAAATCCAAAAGAGGAAACAAAATCTAATGCACAGGGTCACTCCCGGGTGAGTGTCCTGCTGGATGAAGCTTCCTTGTGTTACAACTCTGCAAAACTCCCTGACAGGAGGGGACAGCCAGGGGGGTGGTGGGCTCTGCTCACAGGGAACAAGAAAAAGGACAACAGGGAATGGCCTCAAGCTGTACTGGGGAGGTCCAGGTTGGACATCAGGAGAAATTTCTTCACAAAATGGGTGATTAGACATTAGGAAGGGGCTGCCCAGGGAGGTGACAGAGTCACTGTCCTTGGAGGACTCCAAGGAACGACTGGACATGGCACTCAGTGTGCTGGGCTGGGTGACAAGGCGGGGATTGCTCAAAGGTTGGATCCCGTATCTCAGAGGTGTTTTCCAGCCTAAGTAATTCTGTGACTCTGTGATGATGTAAATATTGCAAGGAAGTATTTCAATCCCGCACGCAGGCTCTAAATGAATTAAAGGAAGGCAAGGACGCACAGCTCCCTGTGACCAGCACTGTTACTGTGGCCATGGCCCGTGTAGGAGGGGCCACAACAGCAGCATTTAACCCAGTTCAGCTTTTCCCGCTGCGGACGATTTGAAATATCCAATGCCGTTGCATTTTCTCCACCAAAAGTGGGACAGTCGACACGCTTAAAGCTTTGCTTTACAAAAATCTCCCAGATCATTCAAAATCCGCCTGCGCGGATGATGACAGCACTGCCTTCAGCCCTGCCCGTTACGATGAGCAGTGACCAGAATGTGAAACTAACGCGTGTTTATTACTTCAGCCAAGCCCAATGACGGCTTTTCTCTGCCGGGAACACGGTGAGCATCAGCTCCAGCGGCTCTGCCAGGCTCGCCAGGAGCCGGGGGCCTGGTACCTCCCTTCAAAAGCCTCTTCTAAATGGGCATAGTCTAGAGCAGGGCCCGGCGAGCGGCGGGGATCACCGTGTCCCCGCTGCCATCGCGTCACCTCAGGCAGGGCGGCCAGCCCCTGGCTCCTTCCCTCACTTGAGATGGCGCCCGGCCGGCACCCGCCCCGCTCTGCCCTCAGCCAACATGGCGCTGCCCGGCCGGCACCCGCCCCGCTCTGCCCTCAGCCAACATGGCGCTGCCCGCCCACCTCGGCCCGCTGCCCTCATCAAATAGGGCGGCTCCCATTCGCTTTCCACTGTGCCCGCTCCCCGAGCGCTTCGCGGCGGCTTCAGCGGCTTCAGCCCGCCCTACGCAAAGATGGCGGAAGCGATTGCGGGCGTTTGAATTCCAGGGAAGCCGCCAAATCCGCGCACAAAGGCGGCGGGAGCGGCGGGAGCCGCGCGGCCGATCCATGGATTCGCTGCCGGGGGAGGACCCGACACTGCCGCTGGCGTTCGAGGGCAGGTACGGGGCAGCTGCGGGCCGGGGATGCGCTCAGGCAGCGCGGGTGCGTGTGCGGGGCCGGGCCCGCCGGCCGCGGACGGGCTCAGGGGGACGAGCCCCGGGTGTTGAGCTCTCAGCGCTCTCCTCCTCCTCCTTTCCCCAGCGTCAGCGGGCTCCAGCTGCCGGACATCTCCCGCGGGGACCCCCAGCCCGGCCCGCCCGCCGGACAAGGTAAGGCTGGATCGCCCGCACATCCCTGCCCCGGCTCGGTGCTTCACGCTGGTCTCCAAACCTGCGGAAAAAAAACCTCAGACTTGCGGCGGAAAAAAAAAAAAAAAAAGGCTTTTAAGTGATGCTCTTTTTTAGGTAATTCAGGAGTTTTTAAGACCACGGAGCGGCAGCGCTGCTGCCGTCAGTGCTGTGTGCTCGCTGCCTGTGGTCATTAGGGCTCTCAGCCTTACATAAGGTGATCAGCGGTTTTGTGCAGCGTGCACTTAAAATACTCGAATATCCAGCGAGGCCGTGCTGCCTGGACACATTCTGCCCTGGGTTAGGGAAGGTGCTCGCTGTGTGTCTTCCAGTTCTTGCTCTGAGGATTTATTCTTGACCGCGCACCTCGCATAGCCTAATTCCAGTGTACATCGTAATTTAAATGGATGATGGAATTCGGGAGTTCGTGATAGCTTACTGTGATTGGAAAGGAATGTAGATGTTAACGTGTAATGTAAACAGGGGGCCTAGCAGTGCCTCTCTCACTTCCCAAAAGATTTTGTTATGTTTAGATTAGTGTAAACCTTTGCCAAATCGAAGCATTACTTAGATTCTGCTGTCTGAACTTCTTCTGTCTTCTTAAATGTCTAGCGGTACCAGATGTGGCAGAAGACACAGTCTCACCAACTCGAGCTCGGACCATGAAGGACTATGAAAATGTAAGCAGAACTTTTATTGTAAGACTCGGTGACAGATTTATTGCCGAGATATTTCCAGCGTGCTGGCTGAAGTGTTGACTCTTAGTTTGTGTCAGTTGACACACATCTGTTGGAGGTGTGACCAGGTGAATGTCCCTGTCCATGCTTTGAATCTTATTTTCTTAAATGTTATTTTCAAAAACCGAAGCAGGAATTTGTTGTTCAGAGCAGCCGACTGCTGTGCTGAAGTTGTGAAACAAAATTGGCACCCTCTGCTCAAAAGTTCCTTCAGCTCACCAGAAACATCAGAACTTGGTTTGCACATCTGCTGTTGATTTATTTCAGGGAAGCATCAAGTTTATTTTCATTTAGGCTAGTGTGGGATTTGGCTTTTTAATTCATTGACTGCAGTATAATGCCTTTTAACTTTATAGTATGAGTGTGCTTGCAATGCTTGTGTTGTAGAAATCTAGTATCATTGTGACAACTCTGTAGATAAAAGTATTTTGGCACTTGCTAGAATATAAAGGAAAACATTAGATTTAAAAAATATGTTAGCTGTATTGGCTTTTTTAAATTGAATAAGACAGTTGTTTATGTCTGCTGAATGATGATTTGATTGGAGTGTGTTGCAGGGCAACTTCCCCGTTAAGGACTAGAGTGAAAAACTTTTAAGATATTTATTGTTGTGCGAAGAGGCTGTGGAGGGGAAAGCAGTCTGAAATCTCTGAGATGATTGCTGCAGATAAAGGCTGTGGCTGCTGCCTTTGGGCTGTGCCCAGAGTCTGCAGTTTCAGTGCACGGCTGCCGTTACCTTTTGTGGCAATGCTGTGTTCGAAGTGAATGTTTGTACAAACTCTTTCAGTTTCTTGTGGCCTTATATCCCCCCTGAGGAGAAAGCTGTGCTCTTTGCTCAGAATTTAAAGGTTGTTTTGGAAAGCCTTTGGCGAAGGATGTTGTTTGCAGTCTGTATGTTTCCCTTTCTCTCGTTTCTGTCTGTTGCCTGGGGTAAACAGACACTGCCTTGGCATTGGTCTGTGATTAAAATCTCTTACTGTGATGTGTGCCAAAGTCCTCCGTCCAGAATATACATTTTGCTAGTGGTTTACTATATCTGCAGGGTTCCTAGGCACAGGAAAAAAAGTTGCAGCAGGGAGGAGAAATCTGTTGCTGTTTGTCCTGTGTGATGTGGAGCAGGGGCCTCCCTACAGGTCTGGCATCCTGGTGTGTTCAGACCCCTCACATTAAACTGAGCTGTAAAACTTCCCTTGGGATGAGAACTTTTATGGATGCCAGCAGTGTAATGAAGCTCAAAGACCCATTGACATGAAGGACGAAGAATATACATTAAACACCATTAAACTTTTTTCTGTAGCTCTGTCATTCATACAGGCTGTAAGAAGGATGTAATGAAAAGAATGGGCTCTGGCCTTGTAGCTCAGAGAGAACAGGATGGATGTAATGACCCTTAAGTGGGCTAAAAGGTGGATCCGTGTAGGAAAGGTCCTTTAATGTTTATACCTGGAGAAGGTGCTGAGCTGGATAATGCTGGAGATGCAGATTTTTGAATTATTCATGGTGTCCCGCTTTGTTGCAATATAGAAGGTGAAAACCATTCTATTATAGAAAACATGATTACATGGGCACAGTGAAAAGCATCTCTAAGGAGGACCTTGTTATGGATAATGAGGTGTTCCTGAACAGAAAGGGTGATGGGTATCAAGTAAGGGAACTGAGTAATAATATTTGTAGGTTTCTTTCTTGTCTCCCCAAACCCACTTAGAGTTCTGCTGTAAATCTAAAACAGCCTTTATAGTTGAAAACTGTTGTGCTGTGAAACCACAGCCACTGCTGACAGATGCCTTTTGAACAAAACTGGCTCCATGCAGATTTGGAAAGGAGCTAATCTGAGCTGGGATTTGCTGCCATGCTGTTCATGCTGTGGAATATTCTGTGCTATATGAATATCATTGTCTTGGTTTTCATTCCTTTTGTTTCAATACAGAAACCAGAATGCATAAAGGAATTAAGACTGAGTCTTCAAATGTAGAAGTTCTGAGAGTTGCTATTAAAATCTTTTTGCAGTGTGAACTTTCTCAGATTTTACATGTTTTCTTTCATTAAGCAATAACTTTTAAGTTGTCTGCCTGCTCTGACTTTCATCCAAGACACTGAACATCAGAGATGACATTTGTTTCACTCCTTGGTTTAAGATTGCATAGTCTGTTTTATTTGCCTTTTGAAAATATTACCCTTAAGCACTTTGGTTTATCTCTGTTGCCACTGAAATACATGTAACAAGAATTGTGAAATGCTGAATTCTTTTGAAATTATTTTTTCCTTTTGACTTAGAAATATATTGAATGTATGGAGACTAATTAGAAGTTCAGCTGGTACGACTTCAGAGAGTTTTTGTCACTTGGACTTTTTCTGAATGAGCAGGAACTGCTGGGAATGATTTACAGGTTGCTTCAGGGTGTGGGAATGAGCCACAAAGTTTATGCAGGATTTTCAGTCACTTGGATGATTTTCACTTTTGTGAATAATGACGAGGCAGCTTGCTGGGCAGGGATTATTAAACTGAAGAATTGTTTGCAGATGCAAGTTCTAAGTGCAGTTGCAGAAAGTAATCTTGGGTTTCACAAGCCAAATATTTTGGAAATTGTATAGCTAATAATTTTTACAAATAGCACTGTAGTGTTCTGGAAAAGCCTACATAAATATTTTATTAGTAGCTCTGTAACATATTAGATTTCCATTTGCTGAAAGCATCTGGCAGGAGACATGAGTCTTACTTGAATGAATGTTTTATGCTCAGTATCTTAAAAAAATTTAGAGGGAGACTCCTTTCTTTAATGAAACCATCAACCAAGTTACTGCTTCTACAAGGAAGGTTAAAAGTGATAAGCAATTTTTCCCCAAAGAATTACACTATGAGTTATGGGATGGGATAAAGGTTTTATTGGTGTTCCACTGAGCTCACTTGTGCACTTGTGGCTTTTCTTGCTAGGAATAAAATTACCTGGCTCCTATTAATGAAGCTGCCTTCCCAGGCTTTTACTTTAGGAAATATTTCTGTTTTAACATGAGGTCTTGTATTTTATTCAAGTTCTGTCATTTAGAAGAATTACTTAATGTTGTTAGATTCAAAAATCTCTCCTCAATTCTTGTTGTGTCAAGTCAGTCAGTATTTTGATACTTTAGGAAATAGTTCAAAGGGCACCAGACTGTGTCTTATATATTTAATTAACACTTTCACAGCTGGACATGTGTACATGTCACCCACATGTATGTAGTTTGTCGAGTGGATGGGATTCTGGTCTTGCACTGAAAGCAAAACTGTTGGAGGTTAGGATTTTTCCTTTTTTTTTGTTTATTTTTGTTTTTTGCCTTTTTCTCATTATCTTGCTTCTTTCACAGCAAATCACTGATCTGAAAAAAGAAAACTTCAACCTGAAACTTCGTATTTATTTTCTGGAGGAGCGAATGCAGCAGAAATTTGATGGTCCCACTGAAGAAATCTACAAAATCGTAGGCATTTAGAATTATTTCCTGAAACTGTGTCTCTTTTTGAAGAGTTTGCTTTGTGGGGAGGTTGCCTGTTTCACTTGACTTTTAAATCTTTTTTTTTTTTGCTATTGGAAATTTTGGTGTGGTTATTTTATTCTGATCTTATCCTTTTCAGGAATAACTAAATTAAAGTGACCTAAACAGGTGCTTTGCTCGGGTCTCTTTTCCATAATGGGATGGAAACTTGAGTGTCTCCTGATGGACTTTTCAGTAGTTAAGAACATAAACTGATATTTGGGTAGATGACAGCTGCAGTTGAATATTGCTGCCTGGTCTTCTCCACTGGTGGTTGTTTTGTAATTGCTGATGTGTTGAAATGGTGTTTGTCAGCTTCCTGGCCAAGGAGTTCTTTGTGCAGTTACATCATGAGAGCTTTCCTCAGGCTATAACAAAATAATTCTAAAATTACTAAAAACTTCTGTAGTTGATAAAATCAGGTTTTGAAAAAAAAATAAAATACCTCATAACTTAAAGGAAAAATATGCTTGGAAACCCTAGAAATTCCCAAATTGAAGTGCATTACTCCCTGTTAATGCAGTTAAGTGTGTGTGCAGGGGATTTGTATTGCTTGAGTGCAATGGTCCTTAATGCTTTTGATATTTCTGGAAGGCTTGAACCTTGCAAAATATGTCTTTTAACAGCTAAATGCCTATTCTGATCCCAGTGATGCTTTATATTTGCTGCTCCAAGCAAAAAGTAATCTACACACTGCCAATAACTTTTGGGATGGGTGATCTTCCAGTTCTTTCCAGACATTTTCATTCTTTTGTCACAGAACATTGAGCTGAAAGTTGAGATAGAAAGTCTGAAGCGTGAACTGCAGGAGAGGGAGAAGCTACTCATCAAGGCCTAGTAAGCACCAGTTTATTTCTTGCTGTCCATTACTTAGGATTTGTTTCTATGTGTTTTTCTCCCGATGCTTTAGGAATTAGAGGATCTAAAGGGCACTTATTTAGAAATGTCTGGTTCAAAACTAATCCAGGCTGGCAGCTGTTGGTTGCCCCCGGGCCTCAATTGCAATGGAATTTTCTTTGTTTTCCTGAGGACCAGATGAATTTTGTTTGATCTCTCAAACAAAAAAGGCTATTGCTGTGCTTTGAAGGGAACCTTGCACAAGGTCATGCTAGAAAGCAAAATTTAGGTGGCAGTCATGAATAATATCTGGTGTTGAGTAAGGAGACACTACCTGTTCTTTTCTCACAAGGTTTTAACAAATACTGAAAAGGCAAATGAAGAGATCTCAGCAGTTCCATGTCTTCAATTTTCCTGTAAAAAACACAGCTCTGCTGAAGGCTTTAGAGTGTATTTGGAAGCTTTAGAAATATAAAGGAAAAATTTCACTTTTTCATCATACATCTAAAATGCTTCTTTATCTCCTGTGCCAAGGCTTGTATGTGGAACCCACAATCACCACCCAAATTGCTGCCTAGTATCTGTCACCTGAAAGTGATAAGCAGGTACAGAGAAGGTGGAAGATGTTTGAGCATAATCCACCAGCCACTGGCACCTGAAGTGTTTTCCACATGGATACACTGGAATTTGTGTCTGTGTTCTTGTCTTTCAGTAAGGCAGTTGAAAGCTTGGCCCAGGGTGGTGATGCTGAAGTGCAGCATGGGAAGGAGGCACAGAAGAAGATGCAAGAGATGGAGGAAATGCTGACAGGCAGGATAAACCTTCTGGAAGAGGTGAGTGACCACAGCTGATGGAATCATAAGGAATCACTGCTGTCTTTGTACAGTTTCCTGAGATTTGATCCTGTGGTCAGCCTGTATTTTCATAATGTCTTTTTTCTTTCCTCACTATCTGTGCTTGAGAGGGTTTATTCTTGTGTTTATTGTTAAATTCTGGTTACTTTACAGGGGAATTGTAGTGTAAAGGGAAGGGACCCACAAGGATGGCTGAAATCCCTTTGAAGTGAGTTCCTTCAGGGAGGAGGAAATGGGAATTTGCATGACCTCTTATTCATTTTAGTGGAACTGGGATTTCTGAAAGCATTCTTTGTGCTGCTGAACTGGTAGAGAAGTTCTTAAATTGCTTCCTGTGTCCCAAATCAGGCAGTCAGGCTGGTGTTTTCCAGACCTGATAGGTTGAAGAGCAGATTTTCTGATCTCATAGAGATCAGGTATTTTCTGTAGCCCAAAGATAGTGTTGGCCTCTGACATTAATTTTATTCTGCTTATGAATTCTAACACTGCAGTGTGGTTTTAGTCAGGTTTACACAGCAGCATGTAATTATGTAGATCTAGGGAGTGCTAACAAAGATTAATTTCCTTCAGAGTTCTTGATTGACAAGTGAATGTTGGCAAAACAGCTTTTCAGAGAGGGGTTGAGTGGGGAAGTTCAGTGGTGAAGAAGATTTTTCTCTCCCTCCCCTAAAAAGATGCTTTTTAGTTTAGATGTGAGGGCAGGAGGGGAATGGCTTGTTAGCCTACAAGGAGGCTTTTATTTCATAGGAAACTAAATTGGGTGAGCACAGCAGGGAAGTTTGCAATGTAAAAATGAAGATGTGAATCAAATTTGATGTAGGATATGGCAAGTTGTTCTGTGTGTCTTTTTTGGCCTTCTCCATCTCTGTGAGTTGGGTCACCCACAGGAAGCTGACTGAAATCTCCACTTATCTCCTCTTCTTTTGCTGTTCAAGAGAAAAATGTCTGGTTCATACTTTATCAATTCCTGCACAATATTATAAATGATGTTGGAAAGAGTTCCAATTAGCTACAGTGAGCTTGGGAATATTAATTTTATTGAACAAAAAAGCCCTTCTTTAACCTCTTTAATTTAAGTGTAGCTATTTATTATTATGATAGTGGGAGGACAGTGGGACAAAACCATGTTATAATTGCTAAATCCGAAACTGTAGCATAGGGCCACTTTTGTTTCCAGTTCTGTTATCAGTTAGGATATTTTTTATTTCTTTGAAACAGATTTCCCTTTTTTCTGTACCACAGAAAGTGGCTTAATCTTGAAAATGCAGGCACAAAGTTCAGAAGCATTTACAAAGAGCTTGAAATACTTGGTAAAAGTTCCTAAATTAAACATCCTGACATATGCTGGCTAGAAGAAACTTCAGTATGTGAAAAAAATTGATGAGCATTTAGTTCTTAGAGGCATCAGAATTGTGTGTTTTAATTTCAGAATCTTAAAGCTGCCCAAGAAGAGGTGGAAAGAGCCCTTGCAATGACAGAGAAGGAGAAAGCTCTGAGAATTGCTGCTGAGCAGAAACTTGCTTCAATTATGAATGCCCCTGCCAAGGATGTGGACAAGGTTACAGAAGCTGAGAAAGACAGGTCAGAACTGTTGCCAGCAATGTTTCTAACTGCTGGAATTCTTTATTGTTAAAGTGTGAAGAGTCAGCACAGGTTTGGGTTTCATTAGTTTGGTCCTACCCTTGGGTACAGCAGAGTTAGTGGCCATCCATGGAGTGAATGGCAGCACAGCAAGCAGTTTAGTTCTTTGTGAAGCAAAGTCATCTTTAAAAGTTCTCTGAAAGCCTAACAGGGTGAGGATCTGTGAAACATAAGCTGATGGGTCAGGCTGGTAAATTTAATGGGAAGAGAAACACTGTTAGAAATATCTGTACAATCCAGGGTACAAAAATGAGGAATCAGGGATGGCATTTTGTGCTGCAAAGTTTTCATGGTAACACTCAGTTCTGTTACAAAACATCTTTATTGTTCTTGGAATACTGGAATTGTGAAGATGTGTATTGACAGAAGACAACAGCACTGACCTGACTTGGTTTTAGTATGTTGTTATGTTTTTGGTTTTTTTTTCTGTTTATGTGAAATAAGAACCACTTAGATACAAATTTAGATGAAACTGAGCACTCGAGAGACACTTGCTGAAGGCACATAAGGATGTGGTGTGTGGGCTAAGAAAGGAAATAGATTAATAAGGTTTTTGTGTGTGCTGTAAAGGACAATGTAAGTAAAATATTGAAACTTAACTGTTGTTATTTGAAGTGGTATTGGAGGAAAATAAGAATGAGCACTTTGCAGATAGCTCAACCCTGTTTGCTTATGTTAAATTTACAGCACTTTTTGAAGTTTTCCAGGGTTTTGAAAGTCTTTCTTTAAGTTCTACAAGCATTGTCTTGAGTCTTCACTTAGGAGAGCTGTCTGCAAGATTTACTGCAATAACTGGAGAACTGGTGGTAGATGGTGCAAGATTAATACTTAAAATCTTGTAATTTTAGACTCATAGAGCAACTGAATGTGTCACTGAAAAGTAAAGAAGCTCTAATTCAACACCTCGAAAAGGAAAAGTCTCAGAGTGGATCTTCTGATGGGAACTTGCCAGCAGAAAAAATCAGAGAACTTACCCTTGCTCTGAGGCTTGAAAAGGATAGTGAGATAGAGGTGAGGAAATGCCTGATGAATTATATGTTATAAATCTCGTGGGGGGTAGGATTTTAAAGGTTTTGTGCATGGCACTATGTGAGTGACATCATCCAGTTTTTAAAATGTTGTTTCCTCCTCCATTTTCCAGTTCCTTACCATTCAGGGTTTATGCTATGGCTTGGTGAGCAATATTAATCCTTATTTATCCATTCCTTCAGTGAGAGATTGTGCTTCCCACTGACTTGTTGCCTGTGTTATAGATACAGTGCAATAGCTTTGCAGAAGTATATTTTAGAGAAATCCTAGATGGTAATAGATCCCTCACTGGATGACATAACTGCTATAAAAGTTAAGAACGTGACTTGAGAATTCATTCTTGGGAAGTGTCTCTGCTGTTATGGTCTGAAAAAAAAGCTGTGGTAAGGGAGGTATAAGAACATTTCATGAAATAAAGTGCAAGTTTCCCCTTTAGCTTACAAAAGATACAAGAATCAGTCTTTTATTTCACTTGGCTCCTAAATAGGAAGACAGAGATCCTTAAAGCTGGAATGTAGAAATAGGTCCTGAGGCTTGTTGTCTTTTTTTTTTTTTTTTTTCCCTATTGGTTATTCAAAGACAAAATTAAAACTGGCAGAATTCAGAAAGTTAATTATGGAGTCTGTCAGGCATATGAGAATTTTTCTTCCCTTTTGTTTTGGAACTTAATATTGCTCAGCTCAGTACATATAGACTTTTTTTTTTGTCTGTGTCAAGAATCTTCTATGATTGGATTGATTAGAGGTAATAAAAGTTTTCAGTTCTGGGTGGTCTTGCAATTAAATCAGTCTGTGCCAGGAAAAACCACCCTGGTTTCACAGGAGTATTTGTGTGTCAAGGTGAAAAGAGCATCATCTTGAATCATTTCACAGGAGGGGGACAGAGTGCATATGATCATTTGGGCTGCAGTATTGGAGAAGAAATTCTGATGAATTTGCACAACTCTGGTTTTATGTATGATTACTTTTTAAAAACAAATCATTCTGTATTCTCCCCAGGGAAAAGAGCTAATTAAAATATCACTTGATAAAAGCTGACAAAGATAAATATCACAAAAATGCACCTCTATTAACTCAGCAAGTGCAGTTGTTCTGTCTCATGGAAGAACATGTTTTGAGGGCTTTTGTTCTATTTTTTTTTTCTTCTTAATTTGGGCTGGTTTATTTTGTGCCCAGGGTCTTTAAGCTCATTTTGCTTCAGTTTAATGCTTAATGAGTGCATTTGTGTTGAGAATGAGTTCAAGTGACCATAACAACTGTTTTGTTCTAATAGGCTCTTAGGATGGAGCTTAAAAATGAGAAAAATTCCTTTGGAAAAAAAATTCAGGTAAGTTGCAGTTTTGCTCCTGTTTCCTTGACCCCTTTCAGTGTGTGTTGGGCTCCCTCTGTTACCCTTTCATAGGCACAGGAGGCCTCGACTCCAAAGGAAGCAGAGCAGGTCCTCTGTTAAATTCTCTTTTATGTGGGATGACAGGAAGACCCCTCCTGTTTTTGAAACAATTTTCAGTAAAGCTGACAGACACACTCATGAAATATTGAGGCTGATGCTTGTGGCCTGCCTCCTTCTTATACAATATTCCAGGCACATCTTTGAGATGCTGCCTCTCGTTTTGGGGACTGTATTTTATGTTGGTAATCTGAGTAATAAGCCCTAAGAACTCTGAGGGAATGTACTTATTAATGTGCAGTTACAGTATCTCTTAGTGGGAAGTTAATGCAACTTTCACATAATCTAATTTAGTCACTCCAAGAAGAGCTGCAAGAGAGAGAAAATGAGCTTGCTGTTGAAAAGAAGAATGGTTTGAAAAGGGATAAAACAATCCAAGGACTAACTGTTGCCATAAAAGCAAAGGAGAAGGAGGTAAGGGGGATTGTGATCTTGCTGGTTTGTTGAAGTACCACGGCGGGGTTGTGTGTGTGGCAGGCTCTGATCTCACTGTAAGCATGAGAAGGCTTCGAGTGGGTCCCTGTCACTGCTGTCACCTCTCTAAGCAGTTCTGCTTGTCTGCAGTTTGGGCTCTTGGACTGGAGGAGAGAGGAGAAAGTATCAGTTAAGTATCTTCCTCCCTTAAGAACTTGAAAGAAAAATGTTCTCAGTTGCATACTGATTTTTATCAGCTCTGAGCACCACTTAGAAGATACGAGGGGTATTTTATGTTGTTGAGTAAGTGGAGCTGTCAAAGGCAGCTGAAATGAGAGAGGTCAGCATCAGCTGAAATTCAGATTGTGTGGAAGAGTGGGAAATACTTCACTTGAGTGATAGGCAGTCTAGTGAGTGTATAAGAGTAAGAATTTCTTTTTATAAGATTTACTATGATGCATTTGGTGTTCTTGAAAGTGTTTTGTGTACTTGGATGAATGTTTAATGAGATGGGGTAGAAATTACTGCATTGCTATCCCTTGGAAATAACTCTTCCTACATAGCATTCATTTTACTTCATTTAAAGAATGAGGAGCTGGCTTCTGAAATTGAAGAGTTAAATGCTTCGTTGGCTAAGGCAAGAGAGGCAACTCACAAGGCACATGTGCAAAAATTCAAGGTAAGAACAAGCAGTTTGTTGTGATTTCCCCCATTCCTGCTCCTCCCTTCTCTGTAGTTCCACACAGCAGGCAGTGCTTGCTATCTTTGAAAGCAGAGGAATGGAATTAGTTTAAAATGTTGTTTTAAAATTATTAATTTTTCTTACTTGGGAAAAAAATTCCCAAATCAAATTATTTGAACAATAGAATGCTAAAATGTCACATAACTTACCTTGCTTTTTAGGTTTGGTTTTTTTTTCAATCTAAACCAACTGAGAATCTTTGAGAGAAACACATAATATCAGAATAAGTTAAAAATAAAGAGGCAAATTTCTGGGGAGCTGAGGTTATCTTAAGCTTTTTTTTCCCAAAAACTATGGTGCCAGCACAGGCTTCCTGTTAGCAGAGCTGAACTGGGTGTGAGACACCTGCTTGGATTTATTTATATAAAAAATGTGATTTATAAAACAGTGGAATGTTATTTGTGAAAATGTGATTTAGTAATGCTTTTTTTATGTGTGTGTGAAGGAGCAAAGGGACTTAATGATTTCTGAGACTTTGATGATTTTTTAGAAGTTCTGAGTTGAAGAAAGTGTGTGACTGATCCCTCCTGTCCACAGAGTCCACATTGCAGAGCCAGTTCTCCTCAGTGCTCTGCTCCTTAGCTCCAGCCTGGAGCAGAAGGCATTTCCCTGTGAGTAGCTGGTGCTGCAGAGCCCACTGCTGCTGTCACCTCTGCTCTGAGCTCCAGGGCCACCTGTGTCATGAGGACACACAATGGGCTGTGCCAAGGGGAAGGGTGCAGTCACCTTCCCTGGAAATGTTCCAAAAATGTGGCACTTGGGGGTGTGGGCTGGTGGTGAACACGGTGCTGGTGCTGGGCTCCATCTTAAAGGTCTTTTCCAGCCTTAACTCTGTGATTCCATGTAAGACTCAGTAACTTCCTGCCCCAGTCCAGGCTGAAACTGGACTCTGCTCCAAAAGTAGGGTTTGATGTAATTAAAGCTTTGTGAATCAATAAAACTGCCATGACCTTGTTTGCACTGTGGACTCCTTTGCACCTCAGCCTTTCTCTCATCCTTTGTTACCTCAGGCTTCCTTGGCCTGCACTGGATATCATGGAAAGCTTTGTTTCATCAGTAGAGGAAATCTTTAGTGTTACATTTTCCTTGCTTTGTCATTTCACTGTTTCTTTGCACCCCAATTCTGAAACACTGGGAAGAGGAGCAGGTTGTGGGATCAATGGGAGTAAAGACTCCAGGCTCTCCAAACCCCCCCTGTGCAGCCTGGACGCTGTTGTGTGTTTCAGGGTGCTGCAGATTATCAGGCCCTGCTGATGGAAAAGGACACCCTGCTGGCAGAGCTGCGCTCAGAGAACATCACCAAGGACGCTGAGAATCGCAGGCTACAAAGGATCATTAAAGTCACTGGTCAAGAGCTGAGTGATCTGAATTTGGAAAGAGAGAAAATGGAGAAGGAGCTGGATGAAGCACAACTGCAGAAGAGCAGAAGTGACAAAACCATTAATGTTATTATCACGTTTTTGCTTTATTTCCTAAAGTCTAGAAATAATTCAGTGCTTTAGCAGGTCCTTTTCTAACATAATTAGGTTTTTAATTTAAATAACCTTTGGGAAGGAAATGCCTGACACTGCCTAATGCTGTGTATGAAGATGGAGGAAAATTCTGGCACATAATCTGCACAGAATAATATTTTAAATATAATTTTGATAGTTAAGAAAAACATGACCCTTAGAAGTGGTAAATGGTTACTGTTGATTGCAGTTTTTCTGATGGGAGAATCTGAACAGGCATGATGATGTATGTTTGCATTTCTGCCATATTTTTCTTGTTGCATGTCTATAGATTATCTTAAATTTCACTACTTAAACATTCTTCTAATTGTGACTTGGAGCCAAACCTCAGCCTGCTCTCTGCTCTCCTAGCAGGTTTACTGTAAAGGCTGTATATTAAATAACTTCTGCTTGTAAGAGACCCAAAGCACAGGATTAATTGATCACAGTTTACCATAAAAGATGAGGTGCTGTTCATTAATTCTGCTGCTTCATATTCTCTTGAGGGTTTTTACCTTGCTGTGGGCATTCACATAAGCTCTCCTGCTCCCAGCACTCACAGCTGATGCAACAAAGTGAATGATGAGGTTTCTCCTTTTCTTCATTTGAGAAAAGGCTGCACCTGCTGCTGAGGCTTTGACACAAAACACTTCTCACCTGAATGCTTTGTCATGTGGATTTTGCTAAAGTCTTCTCACCATTGCTTCCACAAGGGCAGCATTTGCATAATGAGCAGAGTCCTGCTTGCATCCAGAGTCTGATCCTCCTCAGTTAGGGATTAGTCTCCTGCTATATTAAATTATATAAAAGATTTAATGAGCCTGTCTTTATTCACTAGATGTTTTGGTTCCATTATTAAATAAGGACCTTAATAAAGCAGGGAGACATGGAAATTGCTGCTCCTGCACTATTCCTTAAAACCAGCAGAGGGGTCTCTTTACCTACAAATAAATTAAGTTCCTCTCCCCCCTCCTACTCCCAATTTAACGCATTTTTGTTTGATTGTCAACTGTGGTTTGGCTGCCGTCACAAAATCTCTATCTTTGGTGTGCTTTGAGATTTCTCCGGGGCGTGGAGGTTAAGGAGAGCGAGAACAGATCTCTGCTGTCAGTGAAACAGCCACAAAGAACATTTATTGATTTGAAGTATTTTATATTTAACTGTCTTCTCTATTCAGATTTTTTGTCATCTTTCAGGGCAGCTCGAATAGAAGTGTACAGGAAAGACAGGAAAAATAGGACTGAGTAGGGAGTTGCCAGGGGATTCGAAGTTAGCTGGATTACAGGAGCCCTATTTGACTCCATTATGTCCAAGTTTTTCATGTAAATGATGAGCTCCTTGGGGAAAAGCATTCCTGCCAAAAGATGAGCAGTCTTATAAAAATTATATCCCTAACCTATTTCCTACTCCTTGCAGAACAGCTGCTTCAATTTCAGAGCTGCAAGTGCATTGGATAGAGCCACATTGCCTGTGAAGTGTTGCCCATTAAGCAGTAGATATGTGGGAGTTAAACAATATGCTGTGAGATTTTGCTCTTTGACAAATAGGAAACTGCTTCGGTGATCTGCTGCAAACTTTTTATGAGACAGCCTTAAAAACTCAGTTCTATTTATGCTCCAAGATGCCTATTTATCAGTGTTTCTATTTTGTTAGAATAAAGTTAGCAAAAAAGTGTATAAACTGTAGAAAATGCCCTCAATATCTGTAATGAGCTGCTGCCCTAGCTCTTCACTCATTCACAGGGAAATTTGCAGTGACTTTCCATATACTGTAATTGGTATAATGCTGAATTTTGCATATATTCATTAAAAAAATCCCAAACACCCAAACCAACAACCTCCCTAAAATATATTTCTTGGCCTGCTGAAAACCTAGTTTGTCTGGACATGAATTGGGCATTGCTGTCCTGGAGGAGAAAAAAGTGAAACTAAATCAAATAAGGCTGTAACACGTGAGCTGATCATCCAGATCACAGACTTTGCCCAATGTTAGGAGTTTCCTGGATCAATGGGTTTAGATGTTCCTGAACCATGTTCCTGCCTTAGGCTGGGCAGCTTTAAAAGGTGTCTGAAAGAGCTTTTAAAAGCTCTTTCAGTTCTGTACCTTCCAATAGTTGCTGTTAAGCATCACTGTCAAAAGGTTGTTAAACATCACTTAAAGCTCTTTGGAAGAAGAAATTGGACTTTTATTTTTACATGCTATTGGTGAGGAATAAAAATCTCATCCTTGATGTTGTTCATGGCTATCATGTTACTGTGCCTGTACCAGGGTTGTTACAGAGTGCTTCTTCCTGGAGAAGTTTGTTCAGATTTACATGATTAAACACTTCACGTATCCATTCTCTCTCCAGGCCTAAATGTAGACAGTTGAAGTGTATTTACTAGATATTCATATTTGATCAGTTGGTTGGGGAAATGCAGAATAACTCATTAGGCAGAATTTATTATTTAGTCTTCCTACCTGTAGTTTAGCCTGAGAGGAAGGTTTTGGAGCTTCACAACTTAATTATTCACCAAACTGGTTTTCATCTGACAAGGAGGGGGAGGCATCTGCTCCAGTCTTCTATATTACAGTGTTTCACGTTCATTTTTCTTAGTTCAGCTATCATTAATCATAGAAAAGTCTCTTGGGGAAAAGGTTGGCAGAGAGAATTGCAAAGTTTATGCTCTGAGAGCTGTAGGTACTATATTACCCTTGCAAGTCAATGTATAGAAACCAATAGATTTTCTCCCAGACAATTTGAGTGGTCAATGAGTTCAAGCAACCTGCTACAGTGATGGATAGTTTGGTGTGTTACAGAATTCCAGCTCATGCAAAGAAGGTAATTTTCAGTCTCACCTCTAGCTTGCCTTGGGAAGGATTTAGGGAGTTCTGGGGGCAGAAATAGTAGAGGCAAAGTTATGTGCAAATTGCAAATCTCACACAGACTGTTTTACTTGTCAGTCCAGCTCTTCCCATAAACCTGGCCATTACAGATTTGTGTTTTAAGGCAGAAGCCTGGTTTGTACAGCTGACAGGTGCTGTGCACCAGGATGGAGATGAGGTAACAGGTGGAGTACAGTTGGTGCAGCAGCATCTTTCTAACTCTGCATGTCTGTCATCTTCGAGCTGCTTGTGGTGTTCATTAAGAGTCACTGTGTTGGTCACTTGAAGTTACAGGCCAGATGAAAAATTCTCAGAAGTTTAATTACAGGTAATGTGTCAATTAAAGCCACTCAGTAATGTGATAGTATAAAAATAACATTAAAAAAAGCCAAGGAGTGACCTTTGCAGCACAGGGAATGTGGTAACACTGCTGTTGATCCTTTGCTTCCAATTCCAGTGCTGTGTGGGAATAGGCTTAACATGACCCACTTGAAGAGCTCCACAACTTGGAGCCAAAAGCCTTTGCAATTATCAGAGCTTGCACTACTTCCCACTGCAGTTTGTATTTATAGGCAGCAGTTAGGGAAAAACAGGAACATATTGGAGAGTTTGGGTATCTAGACAAAACTTGGACCTGATTCTGCTGTTCTTCGGTTTTCTTAGTCAAGCAAGTAGTTCTGCTCCTGAAAAAAATTAGTTTGTAGAACTGAAGGTTGAGGTGTAATCATTCTTTGAATAACATTTGAGGGGGTTTTGGGAGCTGTTAGGTGCTTCTTAGCTGAATCCTGGAGATGAAGCTAAAATGAAGAAAGTAAACCAAAAGGCTTTGTAAATGACATTTTGCATTTAATGTACAAAATAAACAGAAATAAAACACTGAAGTAATAAAGTGATGTTAAGGATTTAATGTGAACCTGCATGAAGCAAGGTAATTAAGTCAAGAAAAGGACATAAAACAGTTTTTAAAGAGACTGTAATTAAAATGTCACTAGTGCTATTTCTTTGGACTTAGAATAAGAAACAACGATTAAGTTTTAAATGCCAGTGGAGGTAAAAGTAAAGTTTATAGGTGACTACCATATATGCAAACTATTTAAAGGGCTCATGCAACTTCACAAATGGGCCCTTTTGGGGAATAAATAGAAAACATTTATTTGAAGGTGTAGGCTGTGTTACCTGGTTCTTCGGGTCTGAACAGAAGTTTAGATCGTATAAAGTCTCCTGTAAGTTTTAATTGTTTAATTTTAGACAACAACTCCTGTGTTACAAGTTTCTACCTGTCTTTTTTCCACACAATCTGTGCAGTAGAGGCAGAGGACAAGTTTACAAAGTGAGGCTGGTGTCTATTCAAGCTTTATCTCTTTCAACTGACAGTGTTGAAACTTCCCAACAACTCAGCAAAAATGCTGGAAGTGACACAAAACAGTGGTGGTGGGAGAGGAGGAAGGACAGAGAAACCACACTGGAAATTTTTCTACTGCCCTGTGCTCTTAAATATTTTCTCTTCTAACTGTGAGCTGACTATAAATTCCATGCTAATAATCTCCTGTATTCCCATAGATGTAGTGATTGTCCTGGCTCCTAGCAGAATGTAAGGAATAGGAATTATTTGATGTTACTTCTTGAAACTCAAGGCTTTGTCAGGTGGCCAGATTGGAAACCCCATAGAGAGCAGTGTTTTCAGAGCTGGGTTTTCAGCTGCACTGGGACAGGATCTGTAGGGTTGCAGAGGAGAGCTGGGATTGGGTTGGTGCAGCCCCAGGAGCTGCTGCTCTTCCATTGCAGCATTCCTTGTTGGTCCTAACAGATCTCAGAATCCTTGGGACTTGCTGCTGAATAGAAGCTCTTGAAAGAGATTGTTCCTGTGGTTTAGGAGCAGAATTGACAAGGAACACACATTTGTCTGGTGGGGAGCTAAGATGTGGAGGTGATGCAGCTAACCTTGGAGCTGCAGGAAGCAATTAACAGAGCCAGAGTCAAGATCGAGTTCTGTTCATCCCTTCTGATCACGAGGCTGACCTGCTTGGTCATTTGAAGTTTGTGTTCTTGTCAAAAGAAAAAAGTTTTAACATTTCTGACCTTTTGTTTGATGCTAAAGTAACCAGTGTGCAACAATTTTCATGGTGTGATGAGAAAAAGGCAAATGACAAACTGAATCACCTGTAAGCAATTTTCTCCTATTTCTAGCCAGGGAGTAAATTGACTCAGAAGTGAATGCTCATTCTGACAACATCTATGTGCATAATATTCCCAACAGCCTTGGAGTCCAGCCATTCTGTATGAAAAGCATTTAAACAACAACTTAGATTTTTGGAAGAAAATACTGACATCTGAAAGTTGTTCTTTCTTTAATTGTATTCGTTGATGCCAAGAGAAAGTGGCTTCAGTACGTTCTTCAGTGACAGTGTGGGTTGTTAGTCTTAAACTTGCTTTAAAGTTGATTTGCTGCATATTCAGTTTCATTTTTTTTGTAGGACCTTAGAAATCAACTAGAGAAATTACATGGTGAAATGACTGAGAAAGAAAAAGCAGTTGAACACCATTACAATATTCTTTTGAGTGAAAGCAATCAGAAGCTGCAGAACCAAGAACTTGTTATAAGGCAGCTGACAGACAGTGTCAATCACAAGGATCTGCTGCTTGAGGTAGGTAGACTTACTCTGAAATGAAAAATGGAAAGTTATCATTTGATTTTGTATGGGGAATTATTACAAAACCACGTTTGTATTTGGAGTTATTGTTGATTTTGATGATACATCCTTCACTTCTCATAATACTGTATTTGCAGAACAGATCTATAATTACAGAGTGTGTGGCATTCACCAGGATTTCTTGTTAGGGTTTTGTGAAGCGTGTGGACAGAGGGGGAAGAAAGCTTTACTAATACTTATATTGTCACTGTTGTAAAAGCTCTGAAGTGCTCATGATTTTCAGTTTATTGTGCAGAAAGTGGAAGTTGAGGAATAGTAGAGATACTGAAATATTTTATCTTCTTTTCTGGGAGCCCCAAATGACCTGTATGAGAAGGTTCCTGCCTGAATGGTAACAGGCAGAGTGAAAACAGCAGTGATGGTATTCAGCCAGCAGTGCAGAGTCAGGGTTGAGCTTGCTCTGGAGACAAAGGTGCATGCCTTGACTTCAGTTTTTAGTACTGAAAAGGTTACATAGGTGGGGAAAGGTTCTGTGTATCTTTTGGTTTTGTTTCTGGTGTCGTAAATTGAACTCTTTGTGCAAGGTGTGTAAATAACATGTTGCAGGGCATCCTTGGATATTCTCCTGAATTTTGTTAGGTTTTGTATTTTGCAGTTTAATAGTAGAGTAAACTTTGTAAAACTGCCTGTATTCTTTTGTCAGAGACTTGATGGAACAGTTAAAGAAAAAGATGCAGAACTGCAGGAACTCCAGAATAAGTGCAAGAGCCTTCTAAGAGCTAATGAAGAGCTTGAACTGAAAAATGAGGGCTTGGTAGAGGAGAAATGTGCTGCACAGACTCAACAGTCAATTATCAAGATAGTCAGAGAGCTGGAGGTGAGTTTGGCATAACTGATCATTTGCAGGTAAGTACCTTGACTTCAAACTGAAGGGAATTTTGACTTTGGTTCTCAGCCATGGACTGATACATGTTGTAAATACACCATGTGTTGTGCTCTGATGAATTTATATGGCATCAATCATTGAATTCCCTACTTTGAGAAAGCATGTAAGATGTTTTACCTGCCATAAAGAGGCAGAGGTTTTTTAGTGGTTAGGGCAGACATAATTCCCTGAGTGGGAGAATATCTGCATTTCTGGAGAGAGGTGCAGAGAGGAGGTTGTGTACTTTGGATAGATAAGGGGAAAGAGTGCACAGAGCTGGTGACCACAAGAGATAAATAGAATGTGAGGATAAATACAGGTAGGAGTGAAAATATATCCAGAGCAAGAAGAAAACTGCTCTAAAGCAAAGAAGAACTTGTACAGAAATATGTGTGTATATATATATGTATTTTAAAAAAGGATGAGCAATATATGTCCATGATTTAATTTGATGCAATGAATTGAAAAGACTTGTACCTGAAGTGAGAGGTCAGAATTAAAAATCTTAGTTTCAGAAGTACTTCCTTCTCTCTTTACCCTCCATTTTGTTCCAGCAAAAAGCAGCCAGGTACTGATAAATTTTCGAATCACTCCCGACTTCATCAGTGCATCATGGTGTACAGATTATTGAACAAATAAGCTGCTTTTGAAGGTACATTTCTTGTCTCTTTGTGTTGTTTGCAGCCTGGTGTGTCAAGGTTTCTGAAAGCATCAGGCAAAGTAAAAATAATTAGACTGGTACACAGTAATGGTGGAGAAAGCTTTTTCATTTCTTTAATAATATGTCAGTCATTAAGGAGACTTTCTCCAGGAAGTTCAAAATAAAGGGAACCAATGGCAAAGGAACCATAAGTGCAGTGCTTTGGGTCACATTCTGAGCAGTGTGGTGATGAGCTGATGAGTGTGATGGGCACTGTAATTAACCATGGCAGGGACAAGGACGTGTGAGGTCCTGGCTGTGTGAGCAGCTCAGAGAAAAGGAGCTGCAGCCCTGTTTGCGTGGCTAGCAGTGAGGGTTTATCCCCCTGTCTGTGAATGTGCAGACAGAGAAAATGGTCTGGGAAAGGCTGGGGGGAAATTCCACTTCTGCACAACAAACTGCAATGCATGCATGTAACTTCTGTCACAAAGGAACTTAGGATGGAAAATCGCAGGGAATTAATGGAAATCAAACAGTGGCTTCCCTGTGTACCCCTCCCTGGCTTCAGGTGGATAACCAGGGACAGGAGCAGTGGCAGGCAGTGCAGGTAATCACCCAGACCCACCTTTAATCACAGCCCATTGTCTGCTGCCGTGCACTCAGCGACTGAACAATAGCTAATCACAGCCCATTGTCCTCTCAGCACCACCCCTGTGGCACCTATCTCCTGTAAGGACCCACTCTGGCATGTTAATCACCAGTTTTTGGACACAGATTATCCAGAGCTCAGCTCTCATTGGCTGCCTGGCACTCTTGGATGGCTTTGCTGTGCTGCACCGACTCTCAACAAACCCACAGCTGGATCCTCCCCAGCACAGGGGACACAAACCAGGCTCCTCAGCCTCATTGAGCTTTTAAAGTCGAAGAAATTGATTGGAGAGATACAGAACTTTTCTCTCTTTCAGCATATCTTTGTACTATATTTTAATGTAATGATAAATTTTAAAGCAACCAACACTCGAAGCTGTGTTGGGTGCCTTGGCCAGGCCAGGAAAGATAAATTACAGGTTCTAATTTTGGAGTTTGGATTTTGGAGCCACTGTCACTGTCTAGAGAGAGGGAATGAGGACATTGATAATTAGGGCAGTCTGGCAACTTCTGACTCTGGTATCTCTGAAGTCTCAGAGTTTAAATGTGTTTTACAGACAAGGAATTTGGAAGTTAGAAGAAATTGCCAGATTCTAGTGATGGATGAATGGCTGGATCAGTGAGGAGGTATAGCTAATATCTTGCTCTCAGTCATTTGTCCTTTAACCTTCAGAGATCTTGCAATGATCCTGAGGGTTGTTGGAAGCACGAGAACATTCAGTGAGGTAACCAGATATTCTTGTGACATTGCCAATAAGTTATTTATTGTGGAGGTATAAACCTTTTACTTTCATTGCTTACAATCTAAGGAACCTTTAATGAAAATAAGTTATGCTTTCCACCACTGCTGCTTAGCAATAGTATTTCAGACTCGAATATAGACTTTAATGTATTAGATTGCCTCCTTTCATGGGAATATAAATCTTTCACTGCAATATGGTCCTGGATGTCTTGCAGCTATCTCCTCTAACACATTTTCCCTCACACCATGTGTCAAGAGGTTTAATGTTTCATTAACTCCCACAGCATTACAGTCTATTTAAGTTACAGAGCTGCCTTATGTTTTGTGTACCGTCGGGGAGTTGATTGAAATAATTCACTCCTACGCGTTATTTAGAAATGACAGTAATAATGTACAAAAAAAAAAAAAAAGGGATGTTCATGCTGCATCTTCTCATCCTTATTATTCATGGAAGATTCTGAAAAAATCAGGAACACTTCCTCGTGATTTTGCTAACCTTTACCTAGGTGGTTGAATTTAGAATTTAATAATTTGTGTATAGCCTGTGACATTTGGAATTAAGAAACAGCTCGTGTCTCCTGTTACACAGGAAGAGTTGGGAGGATTTCAGGAGCTTACTGAGATTTTGATACAAATGGAGAACTCAACATGTGAATCCTAAAAGGACCAGGGAAGTGGAACAGGTTTTGTGTATGGCACTGCTTTGTTCATGCAGCAGCCATTCCTTCCCTCATTTGTGCTCCCTACCTCTGCACAATGACATTGCTCTGCCAGGGCTGCAGAAAGCTTTAATTAGGATAAAGTTCTGTGGTGTCTTCAGTAATAATTGCAAGGTTTGTATCAGACATATGGAGGAGTTCACTAGAACTTTTGACAGACTGTGAAACAATTAAATTAAGTGAAAAGATTATTTTTTTTCCTGTTGCTTTCTACGTCATTGGTCAGTGTTTGTGATCAAAGTTCTCCAACTTAAATTACAGCCCATGTATTTCATGTTTAATGACTGTTTTGAAAGGCTGAGATTCTGGCACATTGATGAGACTCCTTAATTCAGGCTGCAAGATGTACTTTTTGAACATTTTTTTTCCTGAGATTACTTTATTACTGGCCCCTGGATCACCCACCTCCATCTGTTTTTGTTTCTCTGTGCTCAGTCAGCAGCTTTGCTGGGAGCTCCTCCACTGCTCATCCAGATAATAAATTCAATGTGAAGCTCAGGATTTTGTACTCTAATACAGAATAGTATTTGATGTCTAAATTGCACTAGAACCTGGAAATGTCTTTTTGATGGCAGCTGAACATGGAGCACAAGTCCAAAGGCAAGGTCACTTCCTCAAAGGCTCTGGAGCATCAGTGGTAAAGCTGCTGCCAGGCAGGTTACCTTAACTGGAGTCATCTGATCACAGCTTGATTACACTTGCAAAATATTATTTAACATATTTGCTGGCATATTGTGAAGTAAGAGTGTAAATAATTAAAAGTAAACACCGGTTGTCCTTGCTTTTGTGCTGTTTACTTTGCAGAGCACTGAATTGTTCAAATTAGCAGTCTTTGCATCTTTAGTGTGAATTAACGAGATTCTGTTGTAGCTGAATTTTTTTTGGTTGCCATTTCCTCTTCAGGAATTGCAGTTGGAATAATAACAGCTGCTTAAAACTCCTGGGTGTAGGTTTCTTCCTTGTTAATGATCTGTTCACTAATGATTTAGTATCTCTTAAGAGTTCCCTTAGCTGTGGCACCTTTTTTGTTCTTCCTCCAGTTTTCAGTCAAAATAGAAAACTTAGAGAAACCAAAATTCTTTAATAGAGGCTGAATTTGTGCCTGATATTAATACATCTAAATTTGCTCTAATATTCCAGTTATTTTATCTTTGGAAATTTCAAATGTTTTAGATACTTTTACATAGTAAGTGCAAGAAAATACTCCATTAAGTAGCTGTATTTTTTGCTTCCTGCTGAAAAAGTGAATGTCTGCTTGTTATGGAGTGAAAAAGTCTGGGGAAATTAGTGGATCCTTACTGAGAATGTACTATAAGAGTTTGTGTTTATTCTTATAATAATAATAATAATATAATAATAATAATAATAATATCATCCTTTCTGTGAGTAAGACTGCAGATAAACCATTTTCTTTTCTTCACACCAGTGAGGCAGCAGCTTGTAGTGTGCAGAAAACTGACTTGTGGAGTGTCTGATATGTACAGCCTTTATTTAGGGCTCAATATAATCCTTCTTGTTCAGGTAGAACAGAATTTGCTGGGTCTCCTCACCCCAAAAAAACCAATTTTATCCAGAACACAAAGAGGACTTGTTCAAAAATGTGTGCTTGGCTTGTTTGCTCTCCCTTGCCCTCCTCTGGAATAGCTGCCTGCCAGCTTGTTCCTGGTTGTTGGAGCTTTGGGAGTGAAGATGCTTTTGTTGGAGATGGGGGAAACTTCTGAGGCTGTGAGGAAAATGCTGAAGGTGTGTGATTCACTCATGGCAGGTACCCAGTGAAACTGTCTTTGCCTCCTTCAACAGCAGCTGGATTTAAAGACAGTGAAAGGTTCTCACATCCATGGTGGCCATTGGTGATCCTGTTCAGAAAATTGGGATTTCGGCTTCTTTCACAAATGCTTCAGGACACAAGCACACACATGGTCACAGACATGAAAATTACCTTGTAAGCACAGTGTGTTCTTCTTTTCATTTAGGAAAACAAAGAAGCTGAATATGAGAAGCTGATCCTTGCTTTAAGGAAAGAGCAGAATATTTATTCTACACTAGTGAAGACCTTCAAAGAGTCAGATAGGTAAGTGCTTCTGTTTTGGGGCATAGTCTGAACTCCAAGGGTAAAAGTCAGAGGTTGTGAAAAAAATGTGCAGCTTCACTGGAGATTCGTTTGTTCTGGCCAGATGTTTGTACTACAGCTCTCTCTGGTAGTCTCTAAAGAGAAATATTTATGTAGGTGTGTTTCTATTATCTAAATTACTTCAATGTTTCTGAAAATGTTTCTTTTTAGATTGGAATATCAAATGAGCCCAATTTCCAAAGTAAGCAGCTGGATTTTCCAGACTTATGTGTTGTGTTTTGGCATATAGGAGTAAAACCAAATTGCAGTGAACTTTTGGGCACTGGACAATTTCCCATTGTTTACTCCTAAAATACAGATAATGCTTATCTTAAAAGTGACACTGTGAGAATTTTGACAAGAATATAAATATGCACGATTTGGGAGAAGGTTAAACAAAACAGAGTAATTGAAGTTTGCATAGTACACTTTAAGTGTAAAGCATTGAAAAGGGTGGCAGGAGCAAGTGGTTTTTAACCTTTTAAAATCAAAGAACACAACAATTTAGAAAGAAATCTGCAGCCTACTCTGTATCCTGTTATTTCTTGGCAGTTGAGGAGGAGACATTATGATAAAATAAAGGAAATTCTTAATCTGTAGAAAAATGAAATTTAAATATTTTATTTAAAAAATACTGTTATAATTGCAAATTTTTTAATGAAGTATTTAGAACATTTGAGAGCTCCTGAAAGCAATGACTTATACCTGCCAGCTTTGGGGGAATGTGTATTTATATTTTGCAATTAGTTTATAGACCACTATAGTTTGGAAACCATAAGGAGAAGTAGCACTAGAGTAGATGAGATCTGTGTGGGACTTAAGCACTTAGCAGCAATGCCAGCTTGTGCTTGGCCACAGCTCAGGACCTGCTTTAGATGCTTGAAAAAATGCTAATGAGAAATAATGCTCAGATTGTGGAGCTGATTTCTGGTTTCACCTGAGGAGTGGGAGCTGACAGTGACTCCTGCTCTGTGGGCAGGGACAGGCTCCACGTTCTGTTCAGCAATGACAGCAAAGAAATGTGGCTCTGAAAATGGCTTTTCTTAGGGTGCCTTGCAAATGAGGAAACTCAGAGCAGCAGGAATAATCAGTGGGTGTTTGCAATGAACCTCTGTAGGAATAGGATCATTAGTCCTGCTTCCCTGATGTGGAGTTTTGGAATGCATGGAGCAGTCAGTGCCTGTGTGCCACAAGAGCAGAGCAGGCACAGTGAGCTGGGGCTTGGAGCTGCTCTTGTTCCTCCATCTCCCAGTTCTGGGGGCTGGAAACTTCATCCAGACCTGAATCCCAAACTCGTGGGGAATGGGGAAACAAGGCCTGCAGATACACAGATGAGGAGGCTGGGTTCAATTGCCATCAGCAGTGACATGCATTTGGGGCAAACATCTGTTTCCTTGCTGACATCTTCTTTTAGGCATTATTTATTTTAAGCAACCTGGGTGGTTATTTTTCAAAATGAGCTACTGGATGTCAGGACCAAGACATGCCTTCTCTCTCCAGGAGGGAATCAGTGCTTCTTCTTATAAAACCTTGAACTCCTGAAAAGGAGAAAATGTACTTACCTGGTTTCTGGTCATGTGTTGGTTTGATTTAAATCTTTTTTTTTGCTGAGCATTTAAGAGAGCTCTCTCTTCAAAGAAGCTCTTGTATGAGGAGGAATTGGTTAAAGCAGTAGTTCTCTGCAGGAACCCCTGACAACTGCACACTTGTCAGGAGACAGACTGAGAGGCTTTTCATACATGTAGCCTTTTAATTAATGTGCATCTGCAGTACTCTGTTATTCTCATGCAAGTATGATGTGCTTTGTGTTCCTGTACAGTCTCTCATCAGGTGGATTTAAATTTTTTTAAAGATCCCTGAATTCACTCAGTCATTTAGTGCAGTGGCTTGGAAATTCTGCAGCAGCTTAATTTATCTTAAACACTAAATGAAGCAAATGGGAAAATAAATAATACAAAGAATTCAGTAACACCCTCTTATTTATTTTTTATTAAATCAAATTTATTTCATTTTATTACAATTTCAGGTTGATTTATTTTCAGCACTTAAATCTTTTTACAGATTGCTCAGAACTGCCTTGTTGATGTAGCTGAAGGGTGTGGGGAAGGTGTAGCAAGGGGCAGCTGATTCTGGGGCCTGAGGGGCAACTGATGCTAAAGAGCTTCAGTAGAAAAGTTGCTTAAAAATTAATTCACCTCGACAAATTATAAATTTTAAGTTTAAGCATTTATGCCTCATTGTGGTAATTGAGACAATTTAGAACTCAAGAGGTCTTTTTCCAGACTGTACATAAATGAAGAAATAAAACAGTTAGTTAGTTGTGTCTGGGTCCTATTTTCAATGAAACAGGATTTTTTGATATTTTTCCTAAGTGCACTGTTAGATTATGTGGTGTAGCTCAGTGGCAAGGGAACAAAGTTTCCATGGTCACCACACAATAGAATACACAAAGCCATCAGCATTATGTGATAATATTTTTCTGGCATCTTTTTTAGAAGTTAGTAATTTAGATTTTCCTTAAAAAGAACTGCTCAGAAAGAGGCTGGTAGAAGAGCTCTGTTATGGGGAAGCTGACTTAGGCAGCACAGCCCAAAAGAGCAGGAAAATGCTGTGTATGTAAACATTTAATCTCCTCTTTCTATGCAGGGATTTGCTTGTGCATCAGAGTGATGGAAGTGTGGGATGAAACCCAGCCATGGGAAATGGGAAATGGGCTCTTGGTGCAAGTCTGGGTGGAGAAAACACCAGTGCACACCAAAATGTTTTGAATTCAATCCCAGATATTTATTTGTCCCTTTTTGTCCAGTATAAATAGCTTGCAAGTGGAACTGAACAACATTTTCATGTTGAGGAAACAGCTGGAAGAAGATGTTTTAGGTAACAGGAATCTCCAGAAGATCTTACAAGATCAGATTAAGGACATGAAGAATCACAAAGGTTTGTATCCATGCCCAGCCCAACCCTTCTCTTGCACAAAAGAAAGTTGGTTTTATTACAGTCACTTTGCTGGCATGGAGAAAAAGTATTTGAGAGTAAAAAAGGTGTGAAAAGATTTCCTTTTGGCTTTTTATACTGCAGGTGATTTGGTGGATTGGTAACAGAATGTCTTGGAGCAATCAGGGCACTTACAGAGGGACAGTTTCTCTCTTTCCATGCAGCAAATGTTAGAAAATCTGTGGCAATTCTACTGCAGGAATCATTTCATGCTGTCTGCAGCTTTGTACCCCCAGAATTTACTGTTTCCCACAAAAGTCACAGATTTGTTTTCCACAAAAGTCACAGATTCCTGCCTTGGAATCAGTTGCTGGCCATGGGATCACTTTCTGACCATGGGTGTAATTTCTTCCCAAAAAGCTGTGGCTCAGGCACTGGTCACCTCCTCCTAACAGAAGGATTTCCAAAGAAAGAAAAAATACCCAGAAGTTTTGTTACTCAGTAATTCAGAAAAAGTAGAGCTTTTAAATATAGCTTAGCTTCTGGCTTTTTTGCTGTATGTCTTGGGAGGTGTTTTTAGTATATTCTTAGATATAAAAAAGAATAATATAAGTGGGTATCATTAAATAGTTTACTGCATATGTACAAGATGTTTCTGTTTTATCCCATAGGGGATATATAAATAACAGTAAAGCCTGTTCACTTCCCCTTTCAACTCAGATTTTCAATTTTAGCATCACTTGACAGCTCTGATAAGTGACAAAAGGTAAACTTCAGCTGTTTCAGAGTTTCCAACCTCAAAAGCCCAGAGATAATCAACAACTAGGGTGGACCAAAGGGTCTTGTGGATACTCCAGGGGTCTCAGGAGCTGCTGTGTTGAGGGTGAGGCTGGTGGGAATAAAGGCTGAAAAATTAGTGATGATTTATGACTTTTGGGTCCTTGCAGCAGCCACGGGATCAGTGTCAGAACTGGGAGTAGGATTTGCACGTCTTTTCTTTGTCCTAATTTCGTTATGCTTTCTCCCTATCTGATGAGATTTATTTATAGGATTGACTGTCATTTATATTGTAAATAAACAGGTGTTTATTGAAACATAAATAATTCCTGCAGTTATAGAGGCAGTGAATAAGTAACTATGTTCAATCCAATTACTGCATTCTTTTGACCCAAAAGCAAAATAAGTTCATTAACTTTGTCTAACCTGGCTTTTTGCCTTGAGACCTTGATTTCACGCTCATAAAACTATAGTTAAAATAGAATAACTATTCATGCTTAACTTATCCTTCCTAAAAATTATTTCTAATTGTAATGCTAAATATGTAAATTATGATTCAGAATTACATTCACAACTCGTGCTGATAACCACAGAAAATACAGGCACAGAAAATGCAGCCTGTCTGTGTGACAGAAGCACAAAGAAATATGAGGACAAAATTTTTTTCAATTAAACAGAAAGCTTATTTTGGGACTAAAACATTCTAACTGGCCTCCCACAGACTTACTGGAAGGTTCTTATTGGAAAAGTCCTGTGCATTCTGTGCTGTTTTCCTGCAAATGGAGTTTGTGAAATAACGTGTGTCCTTGGCTCTTTTGGCAGAGGAAACGCTCTCTTTCTGTGGAGATCAAACATCTTATATGAGTATCTGTTTAGGAGAACAAGACCATTTAAGCCTTCAGATAGACCATCTGTCTCTGGAAGAACTTAAAAAAAAGGTATTGATCTTTTTTTGTTATTTACTGTTCCTAATGGCTTCATTCTGCTTTGTTTATAGTTTTATATCTCTCCCAGAAACATTTATTTAGGTACAGTTGGGTTGTTCTGAAAGGATTTGAAGCTCCCATTTCTGTGGTTTGTGACCCACCTTCTATGAACGATTTAGATTTGTTACACTGCATGGGCTTCAGAATCAGCTGAAAGCTTGAGTGATTTGCAGTCAGGGATTTGTGGCGTTGGACACCTGGACTAAAGGTTTTGACTCATACCATGTTTCAAACATCATTTACATCAACTCCAAAGACAGGTTTTGCACTGAGCACCCCACAATGTGTGTTTCATGCACCTTCATTAGCCATGGAGGTGGTGGTGTCTGTACTCTGTGTTCTGTATTGCACTTTCCATCTCATGACTTACCAAACTTTTGGAAAGTAGGGCATGTTATAAAATAACCCTGAGGTGAGTTCTCTGTGTAAGGAGAACTGAAATTCACTGAGATGAAATGTGCAGACCAAACAATACATCAGTATTGGAGATCAGAAACTTCTTCTCTTTCTCCTGATCCTGTGCAGTGACACCTGATCCATGCACCAGTTTATGATGAGGAATAATTTGAATATGGTTGGTTGGGAGTGAGCATAAATGGAGTTTTTCTGTTTCTCAGGGACAGCTGAATTGTAGGCAGGTGCTTCTGCTCTGGAGGTGGGTAGTCTGAATGAAGGAAGTTTGTCTTACTTGGAACAGGTGTCCCTAAAAAAACCCCAGATTGTGTCCCAGTGCCATTCTGGGGTTTCACCACTTTTATCTCTGAGCCTGTTCCCTTCAGAAGGCTCAGGGACACTCATCAGCAAAAGATATTTATAAGTAATTTCTTACTGGAAAAAGGGTGTGACTCAAAGCTGACCTGGTTTTCCAAGTATATCAATTGGTCTGATATAAAGCTTTCACTTTTTTTCTCCAAACGTTGCCTTCTTGATACTCTTAATGGCTTTGTGGCCATGAGAGTTCTGTGGCCATGAGAGTTCTGTGCCCACTTGCCCAATCAGATCGTGTGTCAGTGGAACTGCACAGAATGAGAGTGGCTTTAAAGGGGTTTGCAGGGAGATTCAGCTTGTTCCTGAGTGCTGCTACTGCCCAGTAATGCTGGTTCTTATTGCATTAAATGTTTCCTCTCAAATCCTGTGAGGTGCCCTCAGGTTTGTTCTTGCTACTGAGTTGTGAAACTTGTTACCTAAATTAATAACATAGGTGAACTACAATGTTCCAAATTAAGATACCTTGAACACTAATTCACAAATGCAGAAACATGTTTCCATACCTGGGAGATGGACACAGGATTGATACACAAACCCAGGCCTCCAACTCTTGTAGTTTGCATTTACCAGGAGATTTATCTGTCATCATTTGATTTCCTACTAGTTTGGATGTTACCAGTTCTGCTTGTTCTTCCTTTGGTTATTTAGGTTACTGACCTGCTCCTGATGGTCAAAGAGCTGCAGTCAATTAATCAAGAACTTAAGGCAAGACAGTCTGGATGTTGCACCAAGGATTCTCAAGGGAAGGAAGCACTGAAAATAATAAACCCCAGAGAGGTAGGTTTTCTGTTTTAAAGTAGTGAGTCTGACTCTCCCATCTAATCTGCCTCGTGGAGTCGTTTACATCTGTGCAGAAGGAGTGTAAAGCCCTTGGGGCTGAGGTTGCTAATTCCTTATAATAACTTTTGAAATTAATGATGTAAACAACTTTAACATGTTAGCACGACAGAGCAGCAGCTCAATGCAAGTGTTCAGTTATGAGTCAAGTTGATTTTAGGGAAGCAACATATTCATTTAAATATTAATTAGGTCTGTGATCTGTTTGTTTTGTCAATTGAAAGGGAGAGAAATGGTTAATTTTATAAAGAAAGCAATATCTTAAAAAAGCCTTCTAGTTATTGCAGTCATTCTCAGGCTGTGTCTAATTATTTAAGAGTTTCCTTCAGATCTCTGATGCATCTTCAAAATACAAAGGTTCAGTGTAGCCTAAAACCAAGGAGAAGAACTTCAGGTCACCTAAACACGTGGCTATTTCTTCATATAGAATAGAGAAGTACTTGAAGAAGGGGCCAGCACTGTAGTGGGTTGCTGAGAGGTGCAAGGAAATAATCCTTGCTGGATGTTTCATTTATCTCCCCAAAGCTGGGACTGTTCTCAGCTGTGGGGAGGGAGAGGCCTTGGCAGAATACTTGCACTGTATTTATACTTGCACTGTATAAAAAAAGAGCATTTTGGGTGCTGGATCCCCACGTGTGTGAGTGGTGAAGGTTGTTCAGGAGGTTCTGGGTGACCCTTCCAGCTCATAAAGTATTACTTGGAATGTGGCTGGTGGTGCTTGTCTTTATGTTCCTTTGTGGCTTTTGCTTTCAGTTCCATTGTTGTGCAGAATGTATTGAAGAGGAAGGAAAAAATATAGAAGGAATGATCATGGTGCTGGTACTTTGTGTCTTGAATTTCTAAATGAAACTCAAAAGAACAAGATTAGAAATAGTTTGAATCAGTTACATGCAGAACTGGCTGATTCAAGAACTGAGACCGTGGAATTAATGATTTTACTTCAGGACTCAGGAAGAAAAGCTCCTGTCTTTTCCTGCATGTGCTGCAGGTGTACCAGGACAGTCACAACATATTTTTACTTCTTCAGTTTTGAGACATAGTCATGCTGTCTTTAATGGAAGTATATTTTAAATTAGAAACAAACCTTTAGGTGTGCCATGGTTCTATGAAATGGTGAATGTATGTGTCATTGAGAGGTTTGGTGGGTCATCCCTGTCCAGGTGCCTGCACTCTCCATAATTAACATTTTTAGCAATTTGTCTCGTTATCCTGCAGAGGGCTCTGCATCCCCGTGGATGCCACAGTGAATTCCAAAGGAATTCCTGTCCTGTGCCAGGATTATCGTGACAGGACACTGTGAGCTCCTGCTTTTCATGGCAGGTACATACAGGGCTGCTCACTGAAGAAGATGTAGAATGACAAAGAGTGAAGCTTTCTGTAAATACAAATAAACCTCAAGGTTCTGGGAAAGGAAATAGGAAAGTTAAATACAGATTTTAATCAGTGCCAGAATGACTGTAGTACTATGGAGCTCAAAAATGAAAGGATCTTTAGTTAAAAGGTTTTAGTTCAAAAGCTGGTTTTTTTTATCAGGTGTGGCAATAAATGACAACCTGGATGTCGGGTTATGGGTGTGACAACAATGTGTTTTGCATATTAACAACCACTCTTAAAACCCCCCTTTTTTGTGTGTTTTTTAAGCTAGAATTTCTCGGCAGGTAGAGCTGAGATGACACTGACATCTGTGCTGTAAGAGGGATTTGGATACACAGGGGAAGAGGGATCTTCCTCAGGTTCTTAAAATGCTCCCATCCTGCTTTTCCTTCCCAAGAGCAGAGCACAGATCAGCTGGAGGTGCACGTTGGTGCCTCTGCAGGGTCTGACAGCCCCTTGTCCTCTGCTCCTTGGCTCCTGCTCGTGCTGGGAGGAGAGGAAAGGTTGTTTTTGTGCCGTCCTCTGAACATCTGCCTTCTCAGAGAGGAGCAGCCTCAGTGATTGCAGCCTGCAGGGCTCTGGGGAGCTTTGCAAACCAAGCACATCAGAGCTTCATTTAGGAAAAACATTCTCCTGGTTTTCAGTCTCCACAGAAATACTTTAAAACAGGCAGCTGATTCTTGGTAGACTGATCTTTGTGGCCTTAAGACACTTACTTTCATTTAATATTTTGTTGCACATTAGGTCATATTCCTTGGAGTCCAGGACATGTCAGCCTCTCAGACACAGGACCACAGGATCAGGCTCAGCCTGCAGTGATTTATTGTCACAGTGTATTTATAACCTGTTGGTCTGATGTAGTAATTTCACTAATGAATCCTCACTTATTAAACCAAATACAACCTGGGAAAAGCAGATACTAAATAATGCTGACCCATAAAAGGTAATTGCATTGCATGGATAAGTTATGTGTGCAAATAAGTTTATTTTTTATACACAAATGTAGAGTTTGTCCTGAACCTACACATGGAAGATTCAACCTAAATAGGTTTTTTTTTTTTTTAATAACAGTTAACATTATTGGACTTTTGGCATCTCATGATTGCAACAATTTATTTTTTTTTTGTAGCACATGCCCTTGCTATTTACCTGAACCCCCTCTGTGTCTTTCACCAGCTTTCAAACTGTCTTTACTCTGTGTTGTCCTAAAAAACCAAGTCTGAGTGAAAATACCAAGATAACTCAAACATGACTTGGAAGTCAGTTTTCCATATAGAATTCTAATTGTAAAAGGCAAATATATTAATACTCTGCACCATCCAGTTTCTGCCCTTTAAAATTCATGCCTAAAACCGTTAGACTTCCTTATACTGCAAAGAGTTGGGAGATAAAAGGAGTTTTCTCATTAATTTTATATATATATGTATATATATATGTATGCATACATTCAGTGCATGCTCAATTAAAAAATCCAAATCAAACCCCACACATACATTCAATTCCCAGCGTTCTGAGAAACAGAAATAACTCTGTCCCATGCAGCTTGGAATCCTCTGTGTCAGGGCTGTGTCCTACCTGTGGATTAGGTATAATTAGAATTTCCAGGGGAGGCCATGGAGGCTGGAGCCCCTCTGGAGCCAGGCTGGGAGAGCTGGGGGTGCTCACCTGGAGAGGAGAAGGATCCAGGGAGAGCTCAGAGCCCCTGGCAGGGCCTGAAGGGGCTCCAGGAGAGCTGGGGAGGGACTGGGGACAAGGGATGGAGGGACAGGACACAGGGAATGGCTTAAAGATGAAGGAGGGCAGGTTTAGGTGGGATATTGGGCAGGAATTGTTCCCTGTGAGAGTGGAGAGGCCCTGGCACAGGGGCCCAGAGCAGCTGTGGCTGCCCCTGGATCCCTGGAAATGCCCAACAGCATCCAGCAAACCAAAGGCTTTGTGCTCCTGCTCTCAGTGGTGCTGATACCAGGGACTCAGTGCTGCTCCTGAAGAAGCTGAGTCTTCCTCCTCCTCTTTGCTCAGGCAGTGAGAGATGGGTTGGGTTCTGTGGCAAACAGAGAGTAAAAGATGATTTTGGGTTCTGTGGCAAACAGGGAGTAAAAGATGATTTGGCATCGTTTGCTACAAATGGGCAAATTTAGGCATAGACACAGCAGGTTGTAACCTTCAGTGGCACAGTAAATCTTTCTAGTGTACAGCAAGCCACATGTGCTTAGTTTTAAAAGCATCTATTTCTTGAATGCTGGAGAAGAGCCCAAGTTGTGTAGCAAATAAAAATAAATTCTGGAAATTGGAAAATAAAATAGGCAGAATGGGGACACGACTGAGGATACAGAGCTCCTTTGCCACAAGAGGTTAAATGGTTTTTATATGTTCTGTAAATTCTGTGGAGGAAGGGTTAAATAAAAATGAAGGAATGTATAAGAATAAAGTTTCACTTTATTTGATATGAGTCATTCCTGGGGTTTATATTAATTTCCTTTGATCTTGTTGAAGGAATCTAATTCAGTGTTTGTTACTTTGTATTACAGGCTTTTTTTATTTTTCTTTTAAGACATACCACTGACTTATTTATGCACGTTTCATATCACAGTATTTTTTTTTGTGCTACATTTTCACATCATTCCATACTTTGTGTAGTGTCTTGAAACAACAGAGAAGCCTGTGATGCAGCCTGAAGATGGTGACAATGACAGGAAGGTGCAGAGCAGTCAGTTTTGTGAGAGGGTCAGTCAGGTAGGACCGTTCAGTACAGTGCTCTCCTCTCTGCATGCCTTTAAAATGCCTTCATCTTCATAGAGCATAAAGTCTTTTGCAAACAAAACTTGCTTTTCTTGGTATCTGATTTTGCTTTCAACGAATTGTTATCCTGAAGATCTGCTGGAAGCTTTTTCCTGTATTTCTGTTTTTTTCTGGTTTTGCTTTCAAGATTGCTGGACCTTGTTTTCTGTTTGAGTACTCAGAGTCACCCTGAACGGGGATGACAGAGTCTCTTGAAATAGTGTTTTTTTACATCCACACAGGTTGATCTCCTGCCTCCATTGCAGTCAGGCCTGGAGTACAAATTGTGTGAGATTCACTTGCTGTGATTGAAGAAAAAATCTTGTAGATCCTTCTTTAGGGTTGAAATGCTTTATAGCTTGGTAAATTGTAAACTGCATTTTCATACAAAGGGAAATCTGCTGGCCTCTCAATCTAATCAATGTAAGATAAAGCATCATGGAATCATAAAATAACTCAGGTTGCAAATGGGTTTGTAATGTAGAAGAAGGATGACATTTGCTTTATGAAATCTGTAATTCTGTGTTTCTCTCTGTTTACCAGGTATGCCTTCAAGTATCTTTAGATTTTCCTTGTGAGGTGGATAAACAGGTAAATGATGTATTGTGAAAGCTCTTGGCTCTTGCTACTGCTGGGAATTGTACCCAAATGAGCCCAGACTGAATTCTCATGTGATTGCTGCAGATTTTGATGGCTTAATTGGGGTTTGAATGACTGTAGAGATCCCAGGTAGGAATTCCCTTGGACACATCCATGATGTTTTATACAGAGAGTTGGCAGCTTGTAAATGCTTCCAAGTTCTGTCCTGTTCCAGCCATCAGGGTTTGAATCTGGAGATCCCAGGACAGAATCTGTACTTTAAATACAGATGATTCAAAGCTGAGCTAATAAAATTGTTAGCTGCAGTCTGCAGGCAACATTCCAGAAGTTTCATAGCTCTTGTTAGATAAAGACCTTCAGGGAAATCTTCTTACTTCTTACTAAACAACTGATCCCCATGAATTAATCATATGAAATAGATGTTAATTAGTTTTTCTATTAATAAATAGTCAGCAAAATGTCTGTGGATGCTTCTTAATGTAGATAAAGAGCATCAGGAATTACAGAACCTGATTACAGAAAGATTACAGCCCAGAATTTAATAGAACATTACATACCTGTGTAATAAGACAATGTTTGCAATTTTTAAACAGATAACTCCATCAGGCTATTCAGAGAGTTTCTGCAAAGACAGACATTATAGGAGTCCAATTAAGCCTCAATTTGAGCATGATACAACTGACAAACACTTGAGCAGAACAGGAATGAGTGAAGATGAAACAGAAGAGAACTTGCTCACATCTCTTCTAAGAGAAAAGAGAGCATCTGTGCTGGAATCTACGTAAGTATGGGGGATATGTTCTGCTTTTGACAGTATTTCTATTTGAGAAGAGAATAAGGTAATTTTGCTAAAGTGAATTTAGATAATGGCACTGTCTAATTTACCTGAGAGATTGGCAAGGCACCTTCAGAGCCATTTTAGTCTATCAGGCAATTAAGTAATTAGGAAACATACTATCAGTAGAAATCCAAAAAAAACCCCATTGCAAGAAAGAAACTCTCCAAAGTTACTGATCCACAGAGCTGTACTGCAGGGACTAATTGTTTCCAGGATGGGGTCTAACAGAGTCAAAGGGTTTAATTCACAGTAGTTGGTATCTTTCTTAAAAAACCAAAATATCTGAGAGCACAGGCCAGTGAAAAGTGATGTGGTGGAAGGGACAACATTTTACTGCTGTAAAAAGAGTATGTAAAAGGATCTAGGGATGGAGGGGTTGGAGTTACAGTGACTTTTTACAGGGATAATTTTGGATGGATGGTGCTGCACACTGAGTGCCCTTCACCCTTTCACCTGGGCTGTGTGGGCAGGGCTTTGCTGCCTCTCCCTTTGGGGTATTTGGGCCCATATCCTGCACTTGACTGATGGGTTATTGCAGGGCAGCCTCCTGCAGGACTGGCTGAAGTGTGTTCTGAGTTCTTGGGTCACTCTTCATGTAGGAAAAAAACCACTTGTGGACCTAAATCTGTACAAGTCCTACTGGTACCAGTGGAATTTGTGTGTGTGTGTGTTACACTGGGATTTGATCAATTCCCAGCTGAAATGCTCATTTCTATAGCAACTGGACAATGCCAAGCAAGAAAAGCCTGTACAGGAAAACCACACACCCTGACTGATTTATCCCAGTTTCATGTTTACACCACTTGATCTCCTGGTTGGGAACTGAGTTAGAGCTTTGCTGTGATCATTCTCATGTTCCTTTCTGTGTTCTGTAGTTCCTTTTCCTTCTCCAGTTGCTTTCCTGGTCTCTGGACTGACTGTGTACAGAATTCTGTGACTTTGCCAGTGCTTGTCAGTGCTGGGAGCAGAATCTCCAGTGGAGTTACACAAGTGAAACCCTGGTTTCTGTGTTCACCATGCTGCACTTGGCTTTACTCAGGCAATTCTGTATTTTCACATTACTATTTTAAACTCTCCCAACAAGCATAAATTGTCTTAGTTGTCACAGGAGTAGTTAGTGGTGAATGAGGAGATACTACTCCCTTAGAAATGAAGAGAAAACATTGTTTATTTGCTATCTTTACTTAAAAGTTGGCTAATGAGTAATTCCAGCACCATCATCTTTACCACTCTAGTGTGTAATTTTTCCTATGTTCAAGTATAAATGACCAGGCTGATGGGTGATGAGCCTGTGCTTTGCATAACTGAATTCTCACTAATGCCATTAGATGCCAGAAGAAGCCATAAAAAGCCTAGTTAGCTTCTACCATTTCAAATGCTAAACTATACAAATGCAGTTGTTTAAAACTCTGGTTTATATATTTAATGGTACAAACAGCTCTCTATTGGACACATGAAATTGTCTGTAGAATTTCAGAGCTTGCTTGTGCTTTAAATGCCTCTTATTTGGCTTCAGTTTCTGTTAAAACATTGCTTTCCAAACTGCTGTCCATGAGCTGCTAGTTATCCATGGGGCACTTTGGTGCTCTGTAATGAGCTGCTTTTGCAGGCTTTTTGGCTGATTTCTCACTTCTCATCTTCCCTCTTCTATTAGAAATACACAGATTTGCACAAAAACTCAACATCAGAGCCAGGAGTTGCACTTTGATGTCCTTGTGGGTTCCTTCCAGCTTGGGCTAATCTGTGGTTATATGGTCTAGAGTTTGGTGTGGTTTTGGTATAAATCAACTTTTAAGGTAGAGAGTAAACTTTTTTGAGAATCCATTCATATTTGTTACATTTCTGTGTTAAATAGGAGAAAAGCCATGATGAGGCAATTTATGATATAATTCATGTTGTGAAAAGGTTCCAAAAACTCTGTTAGTAATTCGTTAGTGAGTCAAACAGAACCTCCTGGGAATTTCAGATATGTCACAACACAGCAGAAGGGTTTCTTGGAAGGTATTTTTGTTTGCTTAAATAAAAATCTAAATTCATGTCTTTTCTCTCCTCTTTCCTGAGTGTAGCAGACAAGAACAAATGAAAATTGTAAATGAACTGTTAGATCATCTGAACACGACAGAGGAGGAATGTTCAAGTGAAGATATAGAGAAAAAGGATGAAAAAGATCTTAGGCAAATGATTATTCAGCTAAGAGCTGAACTCAAACATTTCAAGCAGGTCACTAAATTCTTAAAGCAGCGAGTAGAATTGAAATCAACTTTTGATGGGGAAGAGAAGCTTCATCCAGATGCAGTGCCACAGATTAATCAGGCGCTTCCGTTGTTGAAAGTGGAATTGAAAGATGCAGCTACACAAACAATGACTTTAGAGAGTAATGTCATGAGATTCAAACATGAAGGCAAAAAAGGAGCCTCAGAAGAAAAGTCAAAATATTCAAGATTAAATGCAGAAGCAGAACATCACCAAGAAAATGTGTATAAGAAGGGTGAACAGCATGAAAGACTTTCTTTTACTAGAACAAATGAAGTAAGTTTATTCTCTTTTTTGTACTTAGGGAATAGATGTATAAAAGGGAAAAATATGTTTCATTTCTAATATTAAATCTTGCTTTTGTATGATTTTTAATATTAGGAAAAGAGATGTAAGCCAAATATATTTTAGATAATTGTTCTTAATGTTCAGAGCTTTTCATCTCCTACTTCAGTGTGCTTTAGAACGTTAATTAGTTGAATTCCAATCCTCCCTGGGACTACATACTTGTAAATATTACAGCATTTGGAAAAAGAGAGTCTGTGTTTCTTGTTCATAACGTGCAGAACTAGAGCATTTGGAACCGATGAAGTCTAAACAGCAAAAGTGTTCTAGAAAATTCCAGATTTGCATCACATCTGGCAGCAGGCTGTGGAGGCTTCAGTAGGAGACTTCCACAAACTCAAACCTTAATTTTGGGCTCCCATTACCATCCTGCCACAGTGTGCTGTGTCTGGGGGCTGAGGGCACACAGCTGTGGCACTGCAGGGACCAGGTGAGTGTTGCAGCCTTGTGTGTGCAGGCAGGCTCTGATCCCGAACAAAGAGCTGGGAGAGCAGTGGCTGCTAAAGACTCGTGTGTATTGTTTCAGCAACGGTGATAGAAGTGAACTTGAAAACTCTTTGAAGATCTTGGCTCCTGCAGAGCAGACAAAGGGGAGCGTTGCTTTTGATTTTGTGCACTGCTAACAGGGAATGTTGTAGCACCTTCTGCAAAGAGTGCTTTCCATACCTTTAGTGATCAAGAGATTTCTGAGAGGTAGCAATTAGGAGCAGTTCATTTTTATTCTGGCTTGTGCCTCTTGGGTTTGTTTTTCTGAAGGAAGGGGCTTGTAAATGAAGGGATGTTGATAAGGCTTTGTTCTGGGCACAGAGTGACAGGGCAAGGGGGAATGGCTTGAAGATGGAGGGCAAGGTGCTGAGATTTTAAGAAAAAATTCTTCCCTGGCAGGGTGGCAGGCCCTGGCACAGGGTGCCCAGAGCAGCTGTGGCTGCCCCTGGATCCCTGGCAGTGCCCAAGGCCAGGCTGGACAGGGATTGGGGCAGCCTGGGACAGTGGAAATGTCCCTGCCATGGCAGGGGTGGGATGAGATGGGCTTTAAGGTCCCTTCTACCCAAACCATTCCATGATTTCCTGATTCTGTCTGCATTTTTCTTTTTTTTTTTAAAGTTCCTCTTTTCCCTGAGTTTCAGTTTACTGTTCTGATTCACCATTTTCCAGATTCCTCTCTGCTTTAATCAGTGGCAACCTCAATGCAGCCCTTGAATCAGTTGCTTTAAAAGCTTTCTTGTTTGGACTAATGCACTGTATCTTTAGCTTTGGAATGGCTTTTATAAATAATTTGATGTAGCCAGCTGAAGTGGCCTTTGGGTAATCTGGGTGACAAATGTGTCTGTGCCACAGCCCTGAGACAGCTGGGAATGGTTCCATGTTATTAAAGCAGTTTAGTTAGCTGGAAGTTGTGGATTTATTTTGCAGCCTGTGAAGGATACTGTTCTCATATATGTACAATAGGAATTGAGGATGGCATTAGGAAAATGGAACTTGCTTTTTATGATTTTAAATTGTGTAAAGACTGTAATTGCTGAGAAGTGAATGTGGAAAGGTATTTCAGAATACATGAGGTGGTGAAAGAAATTAGGGGACTTAACAGCACTGGTGGAGCAAATGAACAGCAGAATTATAAACTAAATCTATCTGAACATGCCATTATTGGTTTTTGTTATTATTATACACAATTCCATAACTCTCATCAACACATGGCAGGCTTTTATCTATTTGGAGACAGCACTGGTTTATGCTGTGTGGTTTAAATAAGGAACATTTATTTTATGCAGAGTCTTCCGAAGGTGAGAGGCTAAAATGTGGTGACTAAAGAAATGTAGCTTCCCCCAGCTCCAGTGAGGGAAATTTTTCCAGCTGGAAATGGGAATCCTTCAGAAGCCATTTATAGAGTGGATGGGTGAAGAAACTGGTTTTGTTCATAAAGGATTTCTGTGTGGCAGAATAAATGCCCTCCGTGGCTGATGCAAAGTTGTGCTGATATTCTGAAAGCTGTGGAAGTAGGGCATGATGGGTAGAGACTAAAGGAAGAAAGGAAAATAATCTTAGGAGTTGTTGGAAAATGAGGAGGATCTTCAACTTTAAAAAAAAAAAAAGACTTTAAGGGAAGAAGTTGCTGGGCTGGCAGACATTTATGATATAAAGGACAGTGGGAAGTAGCAGTTGAAGAGGTCAGTTTGGGTGAGAAACTGTTTTCCTAAGGCATCCACAAATCCAGAGCTAATTAATACACCTGGTGGTTCAAAGCCTTTGGTAGGCACTGCTGGATTTGCTGTCCTGCTTCAGGAGCTGGAAGGTTGTAAATGCATGAACAGCTGGGACTTACAGAAAACTGTGCCAGTGGAATGGGTATTTTGCCTCTCTGAATGTTTACTTCTCATGTAGCCAAGGGTATTGCAATTTTATTTTCAAAACTAACGTGACAGCTGCCTGATTTTACAGGAACATTTTTATTTTTCCTGGAATGTTTGTTTATGCTTCCTACTCTTGACTGTTACACACGAGTCACTGACTCTCCATTTCCTTCCATGCTTTTTTCAGGCTCCCTCTCTTTCCTTGCCCAAGAAATCACGTCTGCCTGTGCTTGTAAGATCCTGCAGACCATTAGGGAATGTGCCTTTGTCCTCCTGGCTGCAGAAATCAGAGCCACGGCATTGTTCCAGGGCACCTGGTGAGGGTGTGAGAACATGTGGAGTACAAACCAAACCATTCCAGGCACAGCCTAAGGGAGAGCCTGGCTCTGGAGCTGAAACCCTTCCAGGGGAGCCTGCACAGGGAAACACAGCAGGGAGAGGTAAATAAAGAACAAAGCTGGTGACTCGTGCTCCTGCCTGCAACAGTGGCAGCTTCTCTTGCAGCAGAAAGTAAATGCAGATCATCTTTATATCCTTATGTATCTACAATACTGCCTAATCTTCTGAGTTTCTTGACTAGACAAATATGTGTAGAAAAAACACCTAAGATACAAACCAGCTTTTCATGGGACCAAAATGCTGTGTACATGTGCAAAGTCTGTAATAAATGGTAGATCACAGAGTGCCCACATATATCAATGTTTAGGTAAATAAAAAAATTCCGTAATAAGATGCCAAGTTTAATGAAAACTGTCTGTAATGGAGACAAGAGAGTATAAAAATCCTGGTTTTGTTTATGCTGGATAATTAAACTTTTCCAATAGTCCACTGATCAGTCCAGTCAGCTGTGTCTGTTCCCACTGTGGCTGGTTTAATTTAAACTCAGTTGTTGACAAAGTACTGGGGTCAGCAAAGTATGACAAATTGTAAGACAGAGAACAGTGGGTATTAGATAGAGCTTTGGGGTGGTGGAAAAGTAAAAATGCACTTAGCAGTTAGATTAAAAACTGAGTAGGGGTGTGAAGTATAGGTAAGGGAGAGTAAATATAAAAATAAGACTCAGTCAGGTGGTGGGTGAGCCACTGTCAGACCCAGAGGCTGCAGAGACTGTTGTTAAAAATAACATTGTTGTGGTAAGGCACAGATGTGGTACAATTTATTGTAAATACTTTGGGTGATGGGACTGGAGCAATTAATTCTAGAAGGTGCAAAATCCACGGAGAGTCCTGAGAAGGGCAGGGCTTCTGAATTTGATCCTGAAAGGAAGCAGAAGCTGCAGTCCTGTGATTTCCTTTCCACTGATTTTTCTCCCTTGGGTAACAGTTGTGCTGCACATTTGATGATTCTGGGACTTGCTGTGGTGATTGCAGGAGATTGGTTTGTGATCAGTGCTCACATTGCAGAAACTTTTAAGCCTTTTCTCTAAAACATTTAAAAATGAACTAGGGATTGATTTACTGTTCCATTACAAAGGGAACCTACAAATGTTTATCTTCATTTGTTAGTAGGAGCCTTTGCAATTAATTCTGAGTTGCTACCCTTATAATTAGTAGAAGTATTTAAAGATACTCATATTGTCCATAAAGATTGTCCTGTTCCAGACTGTCAGAGAGCCAGGTTTGTGTTTGTGAGGTGAGCGTTTTTTTTACTTTTTTGATTTTATTTACTGCTTTGGTTGGTTGGTTTTTTTTGTTTTTTTTTTTAACTATCCCCACTTAAATTTTTTTCAGTCTTTTAATGACTTCTATTTTATCTTTCCCCATGTTCTCCAGTTGTCTCATTGCTTGAACTGGATAATACTGAGACCCAGGTGGAGTTGCAAGATGTTGATCCAGGTACAAGGGACAAGAATGAAAATGTAAAGGACAAAAATCAGCAAAACTATCAAGGTAGAGCATTTATATGGTACAGAATTAAAAAAAAAAAGGAAATTAAAAGACTTCAGTTTGTTCTGAGTTACACAAAATTGTAAATTGCTTCAGGTAATCATCTCCCTTCCTGTTATTTGTGGATTTTAAATCTGATTTTCTTAGCTGCTATGGATTAATTGCTCCAGGAATCCAAGTTGGTCTTTCAGGGTTGTGCTTTCAGAAGGGCCACAGGGATTTATGAGTCTGGTTTCCAGTAAAAATAATGAGTTGTGTGCCTGACTCTGATCTCTGTTGCTAATGTCCTCACTTCTGAACTCCTCTCTGAATTAAATGTTTGTTACTGTTTCTCCATCTAGTTCTGAACTATTGGAATGAAGCAACTGAATGATAGAATTTTGCTTATCTGAATTATTTGAAGGCATTCAAGTAGACTGAAACCTAATGGAATCATTTAATGAAAATGTAAATAGGCTTAGTGCTGTGTGTTCCATGTTTCTGCATCATCCATCAGTCTTTTTTGGGAGGGCTTGGGTAACCTGAGGAGCACTGGAGGGTGCAGAGGATGTGGCCAGTTCTGTAATCCTTTGGTGTGCAGGGTCCTGCTCAATGCACCCTTTGGGGGTGTGCACAGGGAGCTCATTAATTCTCCTTTTTAATTAAAGGGCAGCTGTGCATTAAACACCATAGCCAGTGCTCTGATCTGAAATATTCTTTGTTAGTATCTGTTTTTATTATTAATTTATTATTACTTTATTATTATTTTATTTATCTGTTTGTTATCTGGAATGATGCATGGAATCAGGGTTTCAGAGTTTGGGTTCATCTGGTGTTGGGGTTTTTTGGCCTCTGTGTTACTGCAGCAGGAGTTACTGAATGAAGTGTTGTGTTCCCTTCTTGTGGCCTCCAGAATTCATATCCAGGCATTTCCTGGGAAGCATTTCCTTTGGAATGCCACTCAGAATGAGTGCAGCAAACATCCTCTGGCCCTGATCTCAAATCAGAAAATGGTTTGGGTTGGAAGGAACCTTAAACCCCATCCCAATCCCATCCCAATCCCCATCCCATCCTATCCCATCCCATCCCAATCCCATCCCATCCCACCCCACTGTCCCAGGCTGCTCCAAGCCCAGCCTGGCCTTGGACATTGCAGGGCTGAGGCAGCCACAGCTTCTCTGGGCAATGTTGCTATCCCAGAATCACAGCTTCATTTTATTCCAGTTTTTAGGTACTATTTCTTTTTATTCTCCTTGGTCTTAGTCTTAGGCTTTCATGCAGAGCTGCTGCCCCTGAGTTTTTTGTACTGATTTACAGCTTGAACCTGGACATTCAAATTCTCCATGGAAACCAATCTGAAAGTATTGCAACCTGTCTGAAAGATCAATGAATTGGCTCCCAAAAGGGAAGTTCTAATTCATAGTGATCTTTTGCAGAACTAATAGAAGGGGAAAATTTAATTTACTGGTAACTAGAAAATAATAATTTTGCTGGCTACTTACACATACAGCCCTCAACATGCACAGAACTATAAACATGGAATATCTGTAGGAATATATGGCTTTTATTGGGCTCAATCTGAGGTGATTGCATTACTTAGAGGTGGCAAAGTCACCTGAGGGGCGTGATGTTCATATCAAATGTGTGCCAGTAAAACCTTTAACACCAAACACTTTAGTGGAGTTTGTTTAGAACACCTTTTAAAAATAAGTTATTATAGCCTCCTTTTCAAATCTGACTGTGTTGTTGATAGTCTTTTTAAAATTCCACTGACTTTATGCTCCAATTGGTTTTGTATAGATTTTTGAAGTGGGGAGAAGAATATTTAATTAGAAGCTTTAGGAGGAGCTATGTGAAGTCAGAGTCTCCTTTGCCTCATGTTTGGGGTTATCATCTTTGTGACTGGAAAGGTCTGGGTTTGATCAGTGTCTGATTCAGGAGAGCATATGGCAAAAGGAATTTTCAAGCATTTGGGCAGAGAAAATTTATTGTATTTTGAGTATTGTTTATTTGAAAGGTAACAAAGGGTTTGAAATACTTGATGTGCAAATTGAATTAATGGCAAATCATAGAAAGAGGTCAGAAGCCCCAAACTAAAAATGTATAGCTTGTAATTACCTACATTTTGATTCTGCTATTATAGAATTGAAATAATTCATTCTAGTGCTGGTAAAGAACAATGTCAGATAAAGAAATGCTGATATTCACACACAAGCCTCCTGTTTTTCAGAACTACAAAATAATCATAACATTAGCAATGGGAATATCCAGAGTTCCTTAAAAGAGGTGGATGAAGAGTTTTATCCCATGGGACACGAGGACATTGACTCAGCCCCTGCACCTGCAGGCTCCAAGTGCCTGCCTGCTCTCCAAGGGAGTGGAGCAAGAACAGATGCACTCAGGGGCTGTGAAGGCACAGAGGATATAGAAGAATTGAAACTAAGAGTTAAGAGAATGCAGTCTGAGCTTGACAAGTACAAAATGTTCCTGCTGCAGCTGCAGGGCTCTGAGCAGCTCTTGTTCAGTGGTGTCTGCAATGGAGCTGGCAGTGATGCAGCCCTGCCTGTGGAAGGGTTTGTCACACAAGTGCAGGATACAGCCATGGAAGGAGTCCAGGCATCCTCTGGTGTCCCTCAGCTGGATTATGAAACCCACACCAAAACCAGGGATTCTGAGTGTGTGGAAGCACCTGATACATGGGCAGCACAAAACCTCAAGGAGCTGCTGTTGGCCAATGAGGCAGAAGCTGACAAAGGGAAAGCTGGGAATGTGCATCCTGAGGAAATGTATCCTCTTCAGAACAGCCTGAGAGCAACATCACCATCCAAGTGAGTAAAACTGCTGCTGTGTGAGGTTCCCTTTTGTAAACAGCAATACCAAATAGCATAGGAAGGTGAGATGAGGATAATTTTATTCACGAGTGTTGTTACAGTAAAGGCTAAACTTCACTAATTTTAGCATAAAGGAGCTGAAATGTTTTGTTAAAAGACCCTTAAGTACAAAACTGATAAATTGGTGTCATCATCTGTGGCAGACACATCTATCCCTCCCCACAGCTCTCTCTGCTGTAGGAGATGCTCTCTCGAGCCAGCTCTGATCTCAGGTTACCTGTGAGCCAGGTGTCATCACAGCACCACAGCTCTGCATCACTCAGGGCATTTGCAGGTGCCAAGTGCAGGAAAATGGAACACCCCATTGAAGACAGAAATGTTTCTGTGGGCACTGGGCTGGCAGATTGGTGCTGGCCCTTCTGTTTGAGTGCCCAGACTTGCTGTGTAAACATGGGATGTTCACGCTCTAATTCCGATTTATTTTGCAGTCGAGGGCTGTAATGCCTTCCTGTGAAGGATGTGAGAGGAGATAAATATAGAAATTAATGAATGAAATTTTATAGCATAAGCTCATAAGCTGGAAAATCATTTATGGGAGGCTGAAAAGTATCAGTGTTGGATTTAGTATGAGACTTGGGGCAGCATTTTGGCTGCATATGTGCAAATTACAAACATACTATGGGGGATCACAGGAGTGAGCCTTTTTTAACATCCACCCCCCTTTTCTGCCTTTTAAATATTGTTATTGTCCTGAGGGCCTGTGGAATACCAGAAAGTGTAACAAAGAAAGGCATTCAGCCTTGTGACTTTCTTCCAAATGCTTGAGTAGAAATATTTGGAGACAGTGAACAACCAGCAGCATGGGCTGTTGTGTACGTCTGAGTCTCATGCTGTAAAATACAATGGTGGTGCAGAGTCACAGAAATTTACATCCCTTGAAAATATACCTCATCCATTTTACAGAGAAAGATCTAACTGTAAATTGAACAATGAGACCCAGTGGATCACTGTGAGGTTTTTATGGCCACTGTCTAGGACAATGTCATGAGTCACAAGTGACAGACCCCAAAATGAGTTATGCATCTCTTCCTATGCAAATGACAGTAAAAATTCTGTAACAACCCACATCACCATAGATTGTGACTGATTCCCTGCATCTTTTAACATCTCTCCTTTTTTTTCCTGCTAATGGATGATTCTGGAGAAAGAACTCTACCCGTGGTACAGACAGTGGCAGTACAAAGGGGATGCCTACATTTGTAAGCATAAATTCAATAAATAAATTCAGTTGATCTGAGTTGAAATTTATATCGTGGCTTGTGGAGTGCAGGAGTTTAGGCACCACAGTGGTTATCATTGTTTCTTACATTACACATGCAGAGATGTGGAGAATTTTCAGACTGGGTGAAGCCATCAGTTCAGAAAGTCCAATACTGTGGTTTTGGCAGGAAATACATAAAGTTTCAGAGAAGTTGGGCAGTTGTCTGCTTCCATAGGGAGTTAAGAAAACCACAAAACACTAAACAAAAAAAAAATCCCCAACCAGTCAGGAAAAATCTGTGTATTCTTGAAAATTCTTTACATGTATTCACTCTTATTTAATTTAATTTGGCACCTCTGCTGCCATCCATGTTCTTTCCAAGCAGGCCATCAAGTCATCCCATTAGTTTTGACCCATTTTACAAATGATGCAGTTAAGTGAAGGAGAATAATCTCTAAATACCAAACTCAACAATCAGAGACAATACATCTCTCATTGTGGCTGTTAAAAGCATTTTAAAAGCAAATTGAGCCACATAAAATAATGGCTTAGGAATATAAGTTTAATTCCCTTTTTTATTTATATTTAAATGTCGTTTATGACCAGCAAGCTTTCCAGCTAATTTTCATTTTCTCAGATACGATTCATTAGTTCATTCCCAAGTTCGGGAGCTGTCCTTCCAGTGCCAGCAGATCAAGGAGATCCGTTGTGGCTGTGTCACCTACCACGAGCACCTCAGCAGCCTGCTGAAAGCCTTTGAGGAGCTGCTCCAGGCCAGTCATGTTGCTGATGATGTTGCTGAAGGTTTCCGTGAGCAGCTGAACCAAAGTGTGCTGCTGTTTGAGAAGCTGGAAATGAAATTTCTCTACGGTGAGCAGCAGGATTTTGTGTTTGTTGTCACATAGGTTCCCTCGGAATGGGGAGGATTTCATTTGTTTGTTGGTGAAAGGAAGTTTTCCTTGCTGGTGGTTGTTTTAAGATGGTTTATGGGGAAAACTGTCATGGAAAGTAAAACTTTTATGATCCAGCAAGAATCACAGGATTGGAAGGGACCTCTGGAGATCATGCAGTCCAAGGCAGGGTCACCTGGAGCAGGTGACACAGGAACATGTCCAGGTGGGTGTGCAATGTCTGCAGAGAGGGGACTCCACACCCTCCCTGGGCACCTGGTCCACCCTCAAGGTAAACAAGTTTTTCCTCGTGTTGAGGTGGAATTTCCTGTGTTTTAGTTTATGGCCATTATTCCTTGACTGGATTTTACTTTTGACACCTGCTATTTGGGGTCATGTCAGCACAAGCATATTTTAACTGTCCAAAAATCTAGTGGCTATATAAAAATTTTGTTACACATGACTTCAGGGTCAGCCCAGCTGACTGTTGAAGATACCTGGGGACATGAGTTAGTGCTGGGCCTGGCAGTGCTGGGGTAACAATTGAACTCCATGATCTAAGATGTCTTTTCCAACCTCAATTATTCCATGATTTTCCTAAGGGATCTGCATTTTGCTGCCTGCCATTCTGGCTGGGGGAGAAATGTACACTGCCTTTCATAAGAGAGCTAAAATACAACCATGTTTTGGAAAATGAGAATCACAGTTGACATTTGGCACTTGAAAGAAGAGTATAAACCTGGACATTGCCTTCAGTTTGTAGTTTGAAGAAAGTTAGCAGGAAAATGCTGGAAAAGGGATGCTGTGGGGAGGAAAAGCAAGCAAGACCTTTTCCTGGCATCACAAGGGCTGCTCTTGCTGACCCAAACAAACCAGCAATCCTTCACAGATGGCAGCTGCAGGAGTGAATCTCCAGCAGAACACTTGGGGAGCCTGAGAGAGGGACCTGGCCTCACATCTCCTGGAATTGGCTCTGGGAGCTGCCTTTGTTCAGCCCCGTTTGGGGCCCAGCCATGGCATGATCTGTGTTCTGCCTTTCATTACAGATCGTGGCAGCATGTTGCAGTTTTGATTGCTCATATAAAGCAGCTGTATATGAGAAAAAGGTATTACAGCCTTGTGTCATAGCAGGGTAATAAAAGATTGAGTGTATTCAACGATTTCGGTGGCTACAGAGATTCCTTGCATTGCAAATGAGAAGGCTGTAGTGAATAAACATTAAATGCCTTTAAACCAACAGATGGTATCCTGTATACTGTGAAAAGTCACTGACAAGCGAGACAATTCAATATATCTAACACAATGGTGCTGCATTGAATCACACATTAAAGTAAAATGATGTTTGTAGGGTTGTAAAGAACATCCAGTGTACTAAGAATTGACTGTAAGGAAGAAGCATGAACAGCTGTCTGTCTCTGCATTTCCATCCTGACCTTCAGTTCATTCCCCTGAAATTTCAGCTGTGAAACTCTTCCCTGCCACTTTTGCTTAATTGCACAAGAATTCTAAAATATGGGGAGCCAAGGTGACACCACCAAGCTCTTATTTCTTTAATCAAATTAGTGTCTGAGTCCAGATCTCTTGCACTGAATTGTGCCTGTGCTCACACACAATTCCACAGAGAATGTTGCAAGCAAAATCCTGTGTGTGCTCCTTCATTAAGGATGGCTGGTTAGCCTGACTCCAAAACAAGCATAAAAAATCCAAGTGCAATGGAATTGTTTTTATATAAATATTATTGAAGAAGTAACAAAATGTGCCCATAATCCTTTTGCCATATAGCACAATTATTTCAAATTGCTATGCTAATTAAAACACCAAGGCTGTAAAATCTGGCACCTGTGGTCTCTGATGATTTTTTTTTTTTTTTGTGAGTTCCAGAGCAAGCTATTGCTTTGTTGCTGGGATAATAAATAGTTTTGGTCATGTACAGCATTTGACACTAATAGAAAGTGTGTTAGTATCTGTTGACTCCTCTAATTTCTCATTAATTTACCACTCTGTATTTAAATAGAGTAAGCTGGAGGGGAAAAAAATTGTAATTCTCAGTGCATGTTTTTAATCAGCTCTTTTTGCTTTGCAGGAGAATCAATAGGTACAGAAGTCACTATACTGTATGAATTAGCTCAAAGGTAAGAGTGCAACTGGATGTTTAGCAAAAATATGGTTGTTTCATAAGTTGATGAGGATATTCTATGTTTTGTAGCATGTTTAGCTGTTTGGCAGGGCTTTGCTTATTAATATCTATTTTGTTAATAAAACAGACTAAGACTTTTTCCCCCCTTCTCACCAAGCAGGTGAGATCCTGAAAGAGAAACATTGTGCCACCAGGATTTTCTTTTCCTGAACAAAAGGAAACGTGTCCATAAGCCACTGTGGTGCATGCTGAGACATGCTGGTGGGGGGACAGTCCCTCCCCGTGTCCCCATGCCCTTGGGGCTGGCTCAGGGTCACTCAGTGCAGCCCTGCTGAAGTTCATTGTCACAGCACCTTGATGCTGCAGGTGACGAGAGCAGGTGTTGTTGTGCTGTTTTCGTTGGTTTTCTGCCAGCCTGGGATTCTTCAGTGCTACAGAAATCCTCAGCTTGAGGTCCCTGAACACAAAGGTGGCTGCCTGGTGCTGGAAAATACAAAGTAGGCTGGAGGGCCACTGGTTATTCCTGCTGACTTCAGTGAGCTCTGAATTTCATCTTGATACAATCTCTGATGTGCAGTGGTTTTTCATGGCCTGTCACATAAATTTACCTTTAAATTGGTGTAAATTTGGCACCCTCTGTTCACGCTTTCCAAAGTCATAGAATGACTTTTATATCTTTTATATTTTAAACTGTTTTGTTTGGCACAAAAGGAATAATGAGAAGAATGCCACCATGTACCAGCATCTGCAGGATGAGTCTCCTGTGCCATCTGCTCTTCACAGCTCCTCTGACTTTGATTTGTCAGAGAAGTCTCCTCTTGGCTCACCTGAGCACAGGCATGACCTGGAAGGCCAGCACAGCACACTGCCACTTCTGCCAAGCAAGTTTCCTCCAGGTAATGTTTTCCCCGTGAAAGATTTGCTGGATATTGGGAAAAGCTGATAAATAACACACAAGGGAACTAATTAAGAAATAATGAAGAATGTTTGTCTGCCTCAGCTTTCCAGTTCCTTGCATAATTATTGCAATTTCAGTGATAAGACACACAGAGATGGCAACCATCTGATCTACCCTGTTTGAGGCAGTATAAAATGTGCTGGTTTGTGTCCTTGTTGTTTTAGGCTACCAGCTTTTGCATTGCTCCAGACACTCTTAAAATAGACAAGTTACAAGGTGAAAACAGACAATTGTCAAGAGATTTTTATGTGGAAAAGGAGATATTTTCCAGTTTTATAGAAGCCAGTGTTGTGTTTCCTTGAGAATTGTTAAGTGCTGCATAATTAATAAGTGGTGTCATGTTTGACCTGGATAGTTCCACTAAACACAAGTGATACTTGCACTACTTTATCGGCAGCAATGAAAATTTAATAGCTGAGCTGGCACATCCTGTTCAGGGAGAAATATTGCAGAGTAAAGCAGGAGTGTGTGACATGGATAAACTGACACATCACACAGTGACAGGCAGAACAGATCAGCTCCTGAGTAAGGATGAAACTTGCAGCCAATGGAAGAAAAATTGTAGAATGGTAAAGCAAGAAGGAAAAGGTACAGTAATGAAACTTGATACAACAGATTGCTTTATTGTGGAGTGCATTGTGTAAGTCAAAGTCAAATTTCTCTCTGAGTTACTCTGGGAGCTTCCTATTGTTGTAAGAAAAAATGTGTGCTGGTGGTGTGTCGAGCCAGAATGTGGAGCTGCATTGCAGATCTTTGGATTCTTTCCTCAGTACAGGGAATATTTAAGTAGATAAAATTGTTATCTACTCCACTTTTGTAGGCAGAAGAAATCTGAAGAGCCTTAAAACTCTGGCCCCTTGTTTAAGTTAGAATGTAGAGCAGGAGTTGTCACTGAATGCTTGGTTTGAGCACTGTACAGGAAGAGTGTTGTGCAGTCAGATATTCAATATCTGCCATTTTTAACAGCTCTGTGTCATCTTTTATGATTAACACTCATTAGATTTGACAAGAGTACCTAATGTAAAAGAATACAATCATCTGCTCTAAATAAGAAGTGGTCTCTTGCTTTATTTAGAGTTATTAATGGAGCATCTGCAAGAAATTAGAATCCTGAGACAACGTTTAGAATACTCCATAAAAACTAATGAGAGACTGAGGAAGCAGCTTGAGAGACAAGTAACAGACAAGGAACTAGATCAAGGTAAGAATTCATTTAATGAGAAACTGAATCCATCTTTCCTGCTGAGAGCCTGAGGGATCAAATGGCACTGGAAAGGTTTGGAGGCACTGTTCTCTGTTGCTGGTGTTGAGCCTCTCTGGAGGCCAAGCTCTGAGGTGGATTTCAAACTTTTCACGAGTAGGCAGCTTTCACTAAAGATGCTTTTGGAGCACCTTTTGAAACACCTCATCCCTGTATTTTTCTACACTTTGCTTCACTCTCCTTCTCACCTTTTCCCCCATAGGAAAATTGATTAATATGCAATATTACTCAGACTGGAAGCAGGTAATAAATACAGACATACTTTCCTTTTCCTCAGTTCCACTGGTATTGACATTAGATTCATTATGTTTTACATCATCCCCATGATCCATTTCTGTTGTTGTTTAAATGGAGGCAACCTGCACATGGCAGTTTGCTTTCAGGGATAATTTACAGTGATGGAAAGGTGGATAAAAAGCATCCATTTCATTCGTGAAGTATTTACACTGCTGGAAAGGCATTCTGTGCTCATGAAATAACCACACTGAAACACTTCCAACTCTTTTACAGCTTCATAAAGATTCTGGCAAGGGCATCCATTAATGCAGTGAAAGTATATTTTCTTTATAAACTGTCTTATGCCTTCCATCTGTCTTCTTGTTGCCTTAGCACATCTACCACTGTGTGCAGGAGAAATTTGGAAAAGTAAAGGAAAAAAGCAACTACCTGTTAGAACAGCTCCCTTTTGTCACTGTGTTCTTTCAGTTCTTGTTTCTCTCTGTATCAAAGATCTCTTTCATGCTATCAGATATGCACATGTTCTCTTGCAGGTGATGCTCCTTTTTCCTGATAGATGAGCTTTCTTTGACTTCCAGTGTAAAAAGAAATTCTTAAGTGAAGCTGAGAGGATTCCTAAGGGCATGTTGGGAATGGCCTTGAGCTGAAGGAGGGCAGGTTAAGATTGGATCTTGGGCAGGAATTCTTCCCTGTGAGGGTGGGCAGGCCCTGGCACAGGGTGCCCAGAGCAGCTGTGGCTGCCCCTGGATCCCTGGCAGTGCCCAAGGCCAGGCTGGACACTGGGGCTGGAGCAGCCTGGGACAGTGGGAGGGGTCCCTGCCATGGCAGGGGATTGGAAGGAATTGAATCCTAAAGTGCCTTCCAACCCAAACCATTCTGTGACTTGCATTCGACATTTTTGCTTTTAACTGAATGTCCTGAGTTTGTTTTCCTTTAAAACACAAGGCCAAGTTGTAACATACTTAATTGTTTATGGCAACCTGCTAAATTCATGATATTGAATTGTTTGTTCAACAAAAGTTATTGCATAGATTTATTCTTGTCTGATAAATATTGTATGCATGTATATACACACATCTGCCCACTGTTCTTGCCATCTTATTTTTAATATTTAGATTCTTTAAGTATTTAAATGCCTCTGGGCTTCCAGTATCCTATAAATGACTCAAAAGCTGGTAATGACTACATCATTCCTGTAGAGCTGAGGCTTGCAGTGCAAGTAGAACTAAAATAATTGCTTCAATCATTTCAAATTAGGCTTCAAAATAAAATCAAAGGTTTAATTTTGAGTGTTCTACGTTTCAAATGCTCTTAACAGCAGTTAACATTAAAAGGGGGTTTGTTTGCTTTTTTTAACTCACAACTAGCTGATTTTTCTACTCAGACTTCTCTTCAGCTTTTGAATGCCTTTATTTTGCTTTCCCTGGGAGTGAATATTTCCTTCTTCATTGCTGTGATTTTCAATAGTGCCTTTCTTTCAGTCGGTGTTTCCTTTGAAACCTTCAAGGTACACTTCCTTAGCACTCACGTTTTCAGCACCAACCAGAATGAAAACTCAAGTGTATTGCAATTGTGGGCCCTGATGCTCCACTTTCCTCTGGTTAGATGGACCTTTGCCTCTGTGGAGAGAGTAATTGATGTCAGCAGGGCTCTGCACAGAAGTAGCAGTCTCAATAGTGGGTCAAATTGTGGGATTGTGGCCCTATTACCACTGGCTCTACATTATCCCTTATTATGTAAGATAACCAATAGTTATATTCTGAAGCCTTTCAGTAGAACTGTGATAGCATAACTTTTCAAATAGGATAAAGCTGGGTGATGGGCAATAAATTAAATTAGAATCAAGATGAGACCATCAAGCCTTGCCACTTCAACTTGGATTGCTTTGTTACAGTCTGAAAGGAGAAAGCCTTTTGAGTTCACATAGCTGCCTCAACTCTTTAACATATAGATAGTAAAATGCCATTAGTGCCAGGCTTCCAGAGCCTTTGAGTCTTTCAGCAGTGACAAGAGGTTCATATCATGGCACACTACATCCCAGTAAGGTAGTGGGTAAAAGCTTCAATTGGGATTACAATAAAATGAGATTAGTTAGAGGAAGTGCAGCACATCAAATTGAATTGAACTGCCAGAGCTGAAAGGTATCCTCCTCATACATTCAGCTAATTTTTTTTGCCAGCTGGTTATTTCTTTATTAACCAAATAGTTGACACTCATGTACTTATCTCAGGCTTTAAAGTGTAGGAGATACTGGGATAACCAATCAGCTGAAAAATGCTTTTAATTCCAGTGGGTCCTGAAGTGTTTTAGTGACTATGAGAAGGTTACAAAGAGCAATAACAATGACTTGACTTGCATTTCAGAGGCAGCACCTTGAGAGTGGGATGTGGCACTTTGCAGGCTGTGCTGCACAGTGCACATCACTGGGGGATGGCTGGCACCAGTACAGTGCATTGAGGATTGCCTGGGCTGGGATTTAACACTTTGATTCACTTGGCTAGTGCAGTCACATCCTCAGAGCAGGATTCATCACCCTTATGTTTGTCAAAGTCAGACATTTAATTCGTGCCTGTTACCCAGAGCTGCTCATGGAGGCACTGGAGGGAAATTCAGTTCTTGGAAGACAGGGGATCTCATCCTCAGAGATGTGAGCAGGGGAGACACGGGCTGACTTGAACTCTGGAGGGGCCTTTCCTCCCCATGGTTGCTGGTGGGTGATCAAGACCAGCTCAGTTACCTAAATTTTAGAAACAGGGATTTAAGAGGGATAAATCTTCATCCCTGTGATCCTAAATGGGCTCTGAGTTTGTATTCTGAGGCCAAGACAGTGACTCCAGCCTTATGCTCTTGCTTGTATGGTAACAGATCCATCACCAGACTGTTTCCAAGCCTCCCTGCATTAACCCCTGGGGATTAGCTGGTAGAATCCCATTGTTCTCTAAATACTAAATACAATGGAGTATGAGCAGAGCAAGACTAAAATACATGGTAAACCCTCCTACAGTTTTCTTTTCAAATCACAGCAAAGTCACAAAATACTCCTGCATTTTGTCCAGTTGGGATTTTAGCTGATAGGTAAAGACTGCCAGGGATAATTCTGCAATTTTAGTAATGGTTGCCCAGCAATGAGAGGCACTTGTGCTGCACAGGGCTTTGGATTACTTGGCATTAACCTGAGCTGCCTTTTAGCCTGTAGTGATAACCTTCAAAATATATAGGGGAGAAACAGCTTTTATAGCATGTTTTTCTGCAATTTTTTAAATTGTTCTTGTCTGGAAAGTTTAATCTTTAATGACCTAGAGATGACTCATATATCATCTTTTATGTATATATTTATAGGTTCTGCAAACATTTTTATCCATGGCTCAGAGCAGCATAATTCCCTGACTTCTGAAATACATTTCCTGAGGAAGCAAAATCAAGTTCTGAATGCAATGCTGGCAAAAGGATCTAGAGGTAAAAATGTAAACTGTTCTTTACAGGAATAGCCTGCAACTCATCCCAGATCAGAAAACAATAAAATATTCACAGTCCACTCATTAAATTGACTTAACCATTCTTTGCACCCCTGAAATTCCATGCTCAACCATAAGCATTCAAGCTGGGATTAGCAGTAGTGGAGTAGCAGCTGGGGTTTTTTTTATAGTCTCTGCAAAAGCTGATTTGCTTAAAAATCATAGCCTTAGTGTCTCATGGGCGTTGCAGATACCTTGTGCTTCTTCTTGTTTCAGATAAACAAAAGGAAAATGAAAAGTTAAGAGAATCTCTTTCTAAGAAGAATGCAATCATTGAGCATCTTCATGAGGACCACGAATGCGTCAAGAAAGAAAACGAAAAGATGCAAAAACAAATGTGCCAAAAGGAAGATGAAATCAGATACCTGACATGTCAAATTTACAGCAGTCGCAATGAGCTGAACAGGTATTGATTCTGCCCACATTTAAACAGTCATTTAGAGAGGAGATTATCAGTGTGACAGGCACGTGTTTAGCCATAGCCATTTACATTAATGAGGGGCATGGAAATATTCAAAAGGCAAGGGAAGGATTATGGAGGGAAAGAGGAATGGATTTTAGATTTGGAAAAAAAAAATCAGGATTTAACTCAGCTGTTTTTTGGGACTCAACAGGTTGCAAACAGAAATCAATGTAAAGCAGCACCAGCTCTCTGAGAATGAGAAGTTGCTGCAGTCGCTGCGGACTGAGATCAAGGTTTATGAGAAGCTGGAAGAAGCAAGAAGGAAGGGGACAGGTATAAATGCACAATGTCTCTGTACCCTTTGCCCTTGCACATCTCCCCTCTGAGCATGCTCTTGTCAAAGGCCAGAAGGGCTGGGTCACTGTTCCTTGTGTCTGCTCTGCAGAGAGCTGACAGCCTGCTGCTCTCATGGGTGACTGTGAGCCTGAGATGTGTCACATGTTGACTGGACACCCCCAAGTTTCCTTTATCTTTTAAGCTGAGCTAAAAACTAGAATTGAAGACTTAGTGGCTCAGGCTGGATGAGTTTCCTGGGGATCTTAGATATTTACTTGTCACCTACAAACCTGCTCCTGTGCCCTCCCAGGTCCTGCTTACCCAGGTAGCTTGGAGCTCTCTTGGCTGAAGGCTGGGGAGAGGCTCCTCCCTGGGGCTGGCAGAAGTGCTGGCACTGCTTTGTGAATGAGGTGTTAAATCATTTCCTGTCCTCTTTGCTGTCAGTAAAGGTGAGAGGAGGAGTGGAGCTCAGCTGAGTTCTTCCTCTCCCTTGTTAGGAAGCTGTGCCACCACGTAGCTGTTGGTGTGCTGAGCTAAAGAGTGAGATGCTGTTCATAGCTGAAAAGCCCTTTCCACATCCAGCAAATTTCCCACTGGAAGTTCTTAGAAAGTTGATTTTTTTTTCCTCCCTGCTGCTCCAAGTGTTGTGCCCTGCTGCCCTGGTTTTCCTGGCCTGGGGCAGCAGAGAGCCCTGTAGGCACGAGGCTTTAGGGCAGAGTTGGCTCAGGGGTGGGTGGGACTGTCCTTGCAGAACTCCTGATGTCATTAGAGAGTGGCAGCACCCTCCTCATGAGCTGAGCCCCTTCCCACTGCCTGGAGAACACCCTGAGCAGTTGGATTTCAGCAGGAAAGAATGCATGGAATTGTTTATGTACTGAACTCTTTCTGTGAGAAGGCAAACACAGCTCTTGCTTCTCTCAGGTTCAGATTTGTTCCTCTGGTTGCCAGGTGATCACTGTTTTCTTTTTCCTTCAGTGTATAAAATTACACTCCCAGTTCTATTCCTTCCTTCCTCCACACTCTCATGTTCCCCATTCCTTTCCCCAGACTGTGCATTAATGCACTTCACATTTTGTAACTCCTCTTCATTCTCCTTTTATCTAATTTTTTAGCTTTTGGCATGAGACATAGTAGCTTTTATAGACAAAGTAAAAAACACTTTTCAACTCTTTAAATCTTTCAAGGGTAAAAGCAATTAAGACATGCATTTTTTGTCAAACCATTATCTTAATGCTGTTTGTAGTTAATTCTTAATATTGAGGATAACACTGGCTATAACTTACTTGCTGAGTGTTCTAGTGGGTAATATTATTTTAATTGCTAGAGATGTTTGAATGTTTCTTCTGAAATTCTCTCAGATCCCAGATGTGATGCCTCAGAAGAATTCCGGAAAGATCAGAATAATCCACTGGATTTACATGAGCTGCTGGCTGAAATCCAGAGCCTGCGAGTGCAGCTGGAGAGGAGCATGGACACCAACAAGTCTTTGCATGAAAAATTAGAAGAGCAGCTTTGCAAAGGGAAGAGAGAGGAAGTGGGAGCAGTGTCAGCTGTTGATATCAACTGTGTGTTGAAGGCAGGCTCTCAGCCCTGTGCAGGACTGGATGGTACTGTGCTCTCTGTGCCTTTGGGACTGCAGAACCTGTGCCTCGTTCTTTAAAGATGCTCTTAGAGCCTTGAACAACATCAGCTCTCCTCAAATCCCTCTGCTGTTAGAGCTGGGCTGTGAAGTGCACACTGCACTGTCCTGGAGCCTCCAGCTGCTGCTTCCTTTGCATCCAAACAAAGCATTTGCAGAGTCTCTGGGATGGGAGGATGCCTGCAATAAATTCCCATAAATTTTGCTTACCTGGGGGGTTCTTTTTTCACTGCTGAGCTCTATAGTGTTTGCTAAGGTTGAGTGTGTATTACTCAAGAATGATCAATAAGTGCACTAAATGGGCTCTGGATAAATCATTTGTCCCCTCTTTGCCCTTGAGGAATATTTTAGCTTGATTTCAATCACTGTTAAGTGGTGCTGTTTTAGCAAAGGAAGGAAAGTGTAATGTTTACACCCAGGGTTAGGTTATTGTTCCAGTATTGATGTACATGGGATACAGAGGGCACAAGAATCTTCCTCCTTAAAGTGCTCTGCACATCCAGATAAAACCACATGGACCAGAAAGATTCCTTGGAATGTCAGCAGCTGAGTTTTTGGGATATGCTTTTCTTGTAGGTGCTTAGGGAATTTGGAAGTCCTGAAGGAGGAGTATAGGGACAATCTTTAATCTGACAAATGTCCTACTTCTTGTGGAGTTAATGGGAAGCTTGTATTTGATACTAAAATATGTTCACCAGGATGTATTTTAGATTTTTTAACTATGGCTTGATTTTGGGAGATACCTAGAATTTGGATAGATGCTCAGGTATAAATGTAGGTAAATACTGGAAGACCCATGGCGTGATAATAGAAAAATTAGCTGGTTTTCCAGACTCCAAGTATAACATCGGCAATAAAAAGAACTGAAGAGCTGGGAGGGATTTTTTTTTTCTAAATGCATGTAAACATCTAATAACACAGCTTTCCTTCTCCCTTTTTATATGTAGAAAATCTCTGCCCTGCTGCCAGGAGAAACATCTGTGAGCTGCAGAAGCAGCAGAACAGACGCTGCATTTCAGCAGAGAAACCAGGTACGCCCAGACCAGGAGAAGTCGAGCGCAAATTAATTTATTTTTTTTTGTGCGAGGATTAAAAAAAAAAAAAAAAACCAACAAAAAAAAACCCGATTTTTTTTCTGCTCCCAGCTACTCAGGCACCCCCTAAGGATGAGGATGTGGACAGTGCCTCCCTGTGCAGCAGCTCGTGGGGCTCCAGCAGGACGTGCACCCCTCGCCTGGTGCCCGGGCACCGCATGTGGGCGGACAGGAACGGCCGGCACGTCCTGGGGCTCATCGAGGACTACGAGGCCCTGAGGAAACACATCTCCGAGGGACAGCAGGTGCTGGCAGACATGGAGATGGCTCTCAGGGAGCTCACTGGCACCCAGGAGCCTGGAGTGAAGGTGAGCTCTGAAATCTGCTGAAGCAGATTAATGGGTTAAGGATTTAACCCTTTGGAGTGGTGGAAATATGACACACAGCTACATCCCTGGGGATAGGAAGGAGACAAGTTTATTCTGCAACACCTTGATTAAATAGAGCCTCTCACAACTCCAGGGACACAACACACATGATTGGTACACAGCAAGTGACACCTCTTTGCCAGGCCTTGTCACGTATCCAGCAGGTGTTTATCTTTGTTATTAATTCTTTTATGTTTGCATTAGGGGAAAGCAGCTAGCTTTGGGAAAGAGCCCTGGCTAAGCCTGAGAAAACTGGACTGGGAAAACTCTCACAAGAGGTTTTTCTGGGCCTGAACAACCACAGGGGGATTTTATCCAGAGGCACAAAACGGTGCAAAGGGAAGGATTGACTGAATAACTCAGGATGCCTCAAGCTCGGCACAATCATCATCTAGATGGACTCAATGTGATTCTGGGTTAGTTAATTCTAGGCCTCCAAGCAATCTCACTTTGAGTTTTGGCTTTAAATGAGGTAAAACTGCTTGGTTTTGCTATGGAAATCAGTGTTTGTTGCACTGGAAATGATAAAAAAAGCCAAACAAAAGCAGCAGCCGAAAACCCCAGGTAAAAGTCTAAAATGCTGTAAAGAGCATTTAAACTAGGGCTGTATAAAATGAATAAAAATAATTAAGATTTTCATATAATGAAGGCTTGAGAGAAACCCAGGAAATATGAGATAATTAAAAGAAATGTGATACAGAGCTGATAAAGTTCTCCCCTTAGTTGAATTCAGCCTTTTAGTAACACCAGGTTATAACTGTACATTAAAGATTGATGTATGCTGATGAGGCTTGTTTCATATTACATTCATGTTTCAGGGAAGATTTTTTTAATATTTTTCTGCTTCCTGGTTATCAGTTGAACATTTAACAATATCATAGGCTAGTCCAGAAATTTGAATATTTCATTAATGATCAAATAGTGTCTTCTGGGACTCAGTGTGTCATCCTTTCTTCATTCTCTGACAGTGTTAGCCTCTCATGGTGCTCGTGCTGCACTCTTAAGGATGCTTAACCAATAAAATGTTTATTTTGTCTTGAATAACCTCAGTCCTTTTTGTCTAGAATAGGAGAACTAGTTAGTGTTTACTTCTGCTAATTTCCTCTTATGTAATATTAATTTTTGGACACAGTTAATGATGGCATTTTTGGGGTGGTTTGAAAAGACAAATTTGCCTACAAGCTTCAATTAAAGGGAAAGAACAATCTGTGCATGTCTGTGGCATCTAATAAGGAACTAAGAAACTTAAACCCAGCAGGAAGAGCCTGGATCAGGCATGGAAAACAGCAGCCAGTGGTAAAAATAATGAACCCCTGGCATGGAAGGTGCTCAGAGACACTGACTGGAGGCAATCTTGAGGATAGATTATGCCAGTGTTTAAAAAATTCCGTGTAGTGCTTTCCTGCCTTGGAGAGGGAAAGGAAACTAAGTGTCTAATGAAGGTCCTTTTCACCCCTATGATTTTATGATAATATAAATGCTGTAAAAACCATGCTTGCTGCTCTTCAGAAAACAGAAGGTCTTAACTGCAGGGATAAATTTGTGCTACTTATTTTTGCAGTTATAATTAGTGAAGCTGTTGAAGATGCAGTCTGCAACAATTCTGAAATTCTTTTTGTGGTATCACATGTGTGCTCACACAGTCAAATGATGCCTGAATGACACTTAAGACTCTCTGAAGTATCATATATTTCCCAATGACCTAGTTAACATACTGATAATGACTGAAAAAGTAATCTCTCTAAGTTTTTAACTTGTTTTGTTGGTGTAAAGATAAAAGCAGTAAGTTTCACAATTTGCAGTTTCCTATCAAGCTTTACATCACTGAAGTTTCAGACTACTTAGCAAATGGGATATTTTATGTGACAGGAGGATTCTGGTTTGATAACAATGCTAAATAAATATTCAGATTGTATCCTGCATGGGGCAGGAACTGCAAATGCTTTTCTTTCATTACCCTTCCCCCTTCTGTAGCACCATTGCTTTGGTAATTCATTTGCTCCCCTCACATTCTTTCCCTCCTTTATTTCACATTTATGCAATTTCTTCCATTTGGTTTTCTCATCTGTCAGCAGAGGAAAACATTTTATGTGTACCCTGATAGTTATTTTAGCATTAAATGGAACAGTTTAAAGGGTCTGCTAAGGAAGAAACATCTATATTGCTTAAATTGATGTCTGTAATCATTGACTTTCAAATAACATGACACAAAATGCAAATGAAGAAAGAAGAGAGTTGCCAACTGTTACCATGTGCCATAGCAAATCTAGTAAATATAATCTATTGTTAATCATGGTTATTGATTAGGATAAATCCCCTCCCTCGCTGAAATTCTCAGATAATATATAATTCAGCAGCCTTTGTTAACTAACAAATTAGTTTTTATGGCACACAATGGCTGTGGACATTATCTTAAATATGAAATCACACCAGCTGGATTAAACCCATTAATTAAGATTACATTTTCCTAATGGTTTAAGTATAAAATATCAAATGTCTCTAATCCTGTGCTCCAGGTAGCAGAGCAGGCATCCCTGCATGGCTTTTCCACCAGCACTCACACAGTACAGCAGATTTTAGAAGAGGCTGCACGTTCCCTGAAGCTCCTCTGGAGAGTTTCTCTTCCCCTGAAAGCTGCTCATGGTTCTGCTCAGAGCATTCAGGTACTGCTGGGCTTCTCCTGGGCTTGCTTGGTTTGGTTGGCGTTTGGGGGGTGGTTTTTTGGACTTTGGGAATGTCTCCAGGAAGATGCACCAGTTACAGGTGGGACATTTGGGAAAATCTTTGGAGAATGGTGACCCCAGGCTCTGGACACGTGGATTTAGTGTAAGGCTGAGTTTGTCCTGATCATCTTGTATGGCCACGTGTTCATTTCCAGCATACTTTGTAAAAAAGATGGAATATGAATTCCTGTTATGTGAGAGTCAGGAAATCCAGAGAGGTGGCAAATGCTCCATCTCAACAAGAAAAGGTTTGGGCTCCCTGTTAGTTGAACAAAATTCAATTTGATTATGAGTGTATTGGTGAAAAGAGAAACATCAGCAACTTTGATGTAATCTCAGCTACATTTTCCTTTATGTTGTTGATGCCAAAGCTGTAAAAGAAGCTTTTCTAAAAGTGTGACAAAACCCCAGGACAAGTTTTATAACACTTTTAACTAAAAAGGATTACACTATGCAAATGAATACAAGTATACTAAATGAGGAATGAAATATCCCTGCTGTCAGAATACCACCACTCAGCATTGAAACTCTTTCAAACCCTGGCTTTAAAATAAACCTAGAATGATTTCACTGAGGTTTTTCTATGTGTTTACTAAGGGAAGCAGGATATTTCTGAAAAAAAAAAACCCTCAAACTTTGGGAAAACAGAGATTTTCTATATAGTTTCATAACATTTTGTTGATATTTTTTAGCATCCTTAAATATATAAAATCCCCAAAGCAGTGGGAGTGAAGTTTGCTGTCTGGTACATTCACTGATGTTTCAGCTCCAGATTTGGGTTGCCTTGGCACAAGTGTGTATTTCCATTTTTATCCTCGTGTGTGTAATCCTTGCAGACAGCTCCGTGCTGGCCTGGATTGCAGGGGCTGAGCATCCCCCACCCACACAGGGCTTTCAGCATGTGGGGGATACATCTCCTGCTTTCCTGGCACTGATCTGAACCTTCATTTGGATCAGTCACTTCTGAAAGGCTGATCTTCATGTGTGTGGGGATCTGAATTCCCAGGATGCTCCTAATTAGAGCCTAATAGAATCTTTTCTGGAGTTTCTTATCCAACACCCCCTGATCTTAAGGATATTAGATTGCTCCTGGTGTCTTAAATGCAGAATACGAAAGAATCTCTCTCTTTCTTGAAGCTTGGATTCTGAAATACTGAGTATTCAGTGCCCTCTCTGCAGCCCTACAGGAGCTGTGAGTAATCATTTCTTCTGCAGAGATAAATAGTGGGGGCAAATTCCAGAAGTTTTATGACTTAACAAATGGCACAACAGGGAAAAAAGGTCCAAGCTTAAATCTGCACAGAGACCCAGGTCAGTGACACTGGCACATGTGCCAGGGCTTCTCACAGTCCTGGTGTACAAGTCACTGGCCAGAGCTTTGTTGGGATTGATGGTGAAAACTGAACCTTAATAATGATACTGTCAAATAATGTTGCAATTAAACTGTCCCAGTGCCTTTTAGCCCTGTGACAAAGGCAGCATCAGCCATTAACAGGACACGAGGAGGAAGCTGGAATTCTGAACTGGCAGACAGGGCACTGATCCCTTGGCACTGGCCTTCCTCATCTTCCCTGGTTTAGAACTAAAGTAGGCACCAGTCTAATAGACTTTGCTCAGTCTAATAGAAAAATGACTTGCACTAAATTCCAGCTAAGAGCTGTAGTTGTATCCCAGAATCTCATGCCAGGGGGGATGTGAAGGAGGAAGGCCAGGGCTCAGTGCTGGTCCTTCACTCCTCTGAGTTGTTGGTGCTCCAAGGAAGCTTGAGAGTTCTTGTAGAAAAGTATTGAGCAAGTCCCAATGTAGGAAATACTTATAGGTAGTAGTTTAAGATCTTACTTTTTTCTCTCAATTTAGGATGAAGGAATGAAAGCAGAAATATTTAGGTTACGTAAGAAACTGTCTGAGCAAGAGAAGAAGTTGCACAGCACAGTGAAACGCCTGCACTCCACAAACCAGCTGAAAGAAAACATGGAGAGAGTCATCATTGACCAGTGTGAGTGTGTGCTTTAATGATGGTTCTGATTTCATTTCTGTCGTCTGTGCTTGTCTTTAAAATCGGTGTTCCCTCGTGTGCTCCAGCTGTGACCAACAGGCTCAGGCTGTGCTGAACTGATGGAGCCCCATTCCAGTGGGTAGGAGTTGCCCAAAGCACAAAAGGCTGTAGAGAATATCCTGGGAAACTGGTCAGGCTTTTACACAAACCACTGCTAATGTATCAATCCATGCAGCTGCCACTAATTCCTACTTGGGTTATTCCATTTGGGATACTCTTTATTTTATAACACTTTTGGACAGAGGCAAAATTACTGTTTGCTGTAAATGTTTTCAGCCAAAGTTTTTGACATTGTCAAAACTGTGATTTTGCCTCAGTCTTAATAAAAGTGGAATTAAGCTTTTACATTTTCTGAGGTACTGCCCTGCAAGGAGCTCTGTCAGTGCTCTGCAGCAGACTAAGAAGTGCAGGAGAACAAGCTCAGAATAAGGGAAACAAAAGGTTGCTGTGGGTAAGTTTTTTAAGAAAAATTAGGGCATGCTGTGGAGTTATATTTTACCCTTAGTGACCCATGTCTAGGAAATTATCTGGAAACATGAAAACAAGTGGGACCTAGGGAGTATTGTAGCTGTGTTAAGCCAGGTGTCTGTTTGGAGAGATCCATCTCTGCTGCTTTAGACTTTAATCACTCACCAGAAGAGATCTGAATGGAACTCTCCTCTGCCTTCCTGCTACAGAAATATGTGTATTGTGGGAGGAGGAGCTCATTTTCTTCTGTAAAAAATAAAAATTCAAAAGATCCATTCTTATCTCCTCTGAAAGTGGTGGGACTGAATGGCTCATTAGTCCTTGCTGGAGTGGCACTTGTGTTATCAGTAATTAATCTAGAATGGAAAATTTTCCATGCCTTACAGTTATAAAAATATCCATAATATTATATGTTAGTCAAGCCAGTTAAATGCAATGTAGAGTGATAAATGTTATTTTGCTCCATAGCCTATAATTTTTGTATCTAAAGCCCATATATCTTCTGCCTGCAGAGTTTTGTTGTTTCAAGCATTTATGGGCTGGTGTTTGGTCACTTCTTTGAAAATTGCTGTATTAGATGTGTACGAATTACTTGTATTAAATCATAAATTATGTTTTGTTCAGGTTGTAGAGCCAAAAAGCTATTCTGTTATGTCTTTCCAAATGATATCCCTAGGGTAGATTCACTGGTCTGGTTTGTCCACTTCCAGTGTCATCTCAGACACATTGGGTAATTTCAGAGCTAGGCCAGGTATAAATCAACAGGGATTTTACCTTTATAGCCAGAATGTCCCTGAGCCACCCCACCCACCCTTCCCTAAAGCAAACAGTGCCTGTTGCCCTAAATTTGCTCACTGTTTTTTCAGGGCATTCAGCCTCCTCTGAATGATGTGCTGAGAAACTGAAACCTGCATTTTGTGAAATCTCTGTAATGCAAATCCCTGCTTGGAGAGCAGCAGCTGTGCCAGCAGTGGCACAGCTGCCAAATTCTCGTCATGGGCTGAATTTAATAGTTTTGATTTAGGAAAGTCTAGTTTGCCAGGTGAAATGAGTTTACTAGCAGAGCTCTTCTGAGCAGACAGCTCTGCCACACAAATAGACCTGGATGTGATTTTCTCCAAGTTTCATTGATTATGGGAATTATGGATGTCGAGTTACCTTTATCTTAAAAGAGCGATTTCAGAAATGTTGCTAATTTGCATCTGTACACAAATTCCTGGCCAAGCCTACAGCAAAACTGGGGGACCACCTGAAGCTGCTGGATTTTATCAGGTTGCTTACACTCAGTTTTGAGATTTCTACCCTTGTCCTTTTGCTAGCAAGGAAGGAAAAGCACTGCAGTAGGTGACCTTGCCTTCATTCTGCACACATCCTGCTACCTGCCTGCTCCACTGAGGATATTCAGGTTCCCTCTGTTATGTAGCTGAACATTCCTAAATATATTTAGAGGCAGAGACTGGAACATTCTTGTGGCTCAGAGTCTTCTGTGTGCTCTCTGTGGTGAGAGAGCTCATTGCTTATAAACCTCATCTGAACCTCTGAGCATGGAACAGTGCAGTGCCAAATTGCAGTAATCTGCCAGGGGTGTAATTATCTCGTGACAGCTCTACCCTTGGAGTTGTTGGCTTCTTATTGTTGTAATGAAAAATCTTTATTATGGCTAAATTGTTTATTTTTGAGACTGGAATATCAAATTGGTGCTTGTGAGTGGTGCATTTCAGCAGTTACAGAACTGACACAGATTAGAGACTCACATATTTAACCTGACATTTCTAAATACCACTTCTGTTTGGAAACACCCCCTCCTCCATTCACAGGTCTCCTGCTGGCCCCACAGAGACAGGCAGGGCTGGATGAATGGAGAAAACCTGGAGCCCTTCAGAGCAGGCCATTGGTTTTTGATTTGATTTCCCCGTGGCACAGACAGGTGGCTTTGCCCTTGAACTGACTCCTTTTGCCCTCTGTCCTCTTCTCCCCCTCCTAACTGCCCTCCCCAGCCCAAGCAGGACACTTGAAGGATGAGAGTGGAGTTAGACCCTGCATCATCTCCCCTTAAAATGAACAGAAAATCTTCCTGTATGGCTTGGCTGGAGTGGAGGGATGGGCATGGCAGGGGCTGTGCAGATCTCAGGTGGTGCCTGCAGTGCTGAGCTTTGCCTGTTTCACGTGCCAGGAAAACTTCAGAAACACTTCCAGGATGCTTAGGTTTGAAAAGCAGATTGTGGAACACAGGCCAGCAGCAGGAAATGACATTCCAGGGGTGGCACTGCAGTCCTGAGGGAATCCTCCTGCTCAGACATTATTTCATATTTGGTCATTTAGAAAGACTTGCAGTATTATTTTTAATCTCCTCTTTCTTTCCAGTGGTTTTAACACATGATGTCTTGAAGAAGGCTAGAGGAAACCTGGAAGTAAGTAAAATTTTTGCTTGTATCGAATTCCTTGGTCTCTGCTAGTCAGAAATACACAGTGCTGTGTCAGGAGCATTTTGCAGAATTAGTCTGATTTGCTTTAGGTTTGCTACCTAATCAAGCCTGGGTGACAGCAGTTTAGTGTGATAAATAGCCTGCTGTGTTTGATGGCTGAATTAAGAGTTTTATGAGTGACCACATAAACACCTAAACCCTCTCCTTGCTGATGCTTTCCCCAGATTAATATTCATGTCTGTCATCATCTTCCAGCAGTACATTTCCAGGAGATCACAGCCTGACACCCTTGTTAAAAGCTGGAGCTGTGTTAGCCACTGGTGGGGCTTTTATTTTTTAACCACAGACCCAACAGAGGAAGATTTTGGAAGCAGCTCTGAGCTGGTGCAGGGTGTTCAGTCACTGGGAGTGTTTCAGCAGTCACTGCTCACATTTGATTTCCCCCACAAGGTTGAGAGTTCACTCCCAGAAGGGTGCAGTGCATTCTTGACTCTGAAATCCCATCCTTCTCCCCACACCCCTCCACTCTGAATAATTGTACAATGGAAATTTTCCTCTAACCTTTTCCATGCATCCCTTCTCAACATTTCCCTCTGCAGCTGCTGTGCTGCTCTGGAAAGTGATGACATAAAACAATCTTTCTGCTTACTGGAGTCTTATCACTTTAATTTGAAGATCTGATGAGCACAGGAGCTCCTCTTTGCACATCCTTGTGCAGCAGGGTGGGGTAGGGACAAATTGTGTCATTGAAGTACTGATAATAATTAATAATAATAATAGCTTTTCTAACCAGGTTCCACCAGCTGAGAATCAAAAATCACCTTCCTACACCAGCAAAAAAAGGATTCTCTGAAGGAGAAAGTTCTGCTAACAGAGACTGGTTTTGTGAGTGTTGTTTGCTTTGTGCTGCCTTAATATTTATTGATGTAAAAAATGTTTGTTCAGCTCTTTTAATGGAATCAGCCTTTGACCAAAAAAAAAAAAAGGACATGAAAAGACACCTTTTGGTAAATAACTTATTTAACATTTTCTGTAATGTAAAGATGGTTTTTAATATTTATTACAGAAGCAAGGTACTGCAGGTACTGAGGAAAAATCCAGATTTTTTTAAAGTTGGCACATTTGAAATTTTATATTTGTACTTGTCTTGTTATAAAATTATTTGTTGTTGTAGTCAAACAGGTCCTGAAAGAATCAAGAATGTGATCCACCTTCCATTGTTTCTCTCCTGCTAAAAGAATGTAGGTTAAAAAAAATATACTCTGTCAGTTGTCTTTGTTTTTTAACAATGTGAAAAATGTTAAATATTTTAAAGCATTTTAACCATCTCTGGAAGGTTCTTCTAGAAGCTGCCTGATGCTGGGCTTTGTGTTAGGTACTTAGATTGATGCTGTGTCTGAAAATGTTACTTAGAATCAGACAATTAAAATGAAAAATCATCACAAATGTGTTTGTGTTATTTTGTTTAAAACCTCAGACTTGGGGCCAAAGCAGCCACATCAGATCATTTACTTCCTGAGTGACACAAAGTGAACTGGGAGAACAGTTCAGTTTAACATTAACAAGAGCATAATTTGAAGTGATTTTTGGTTACAAAAGCAGAGTTTGTGGTGCAAGCATGACTTGATTGAGCTGATCTCACACAAAACACGATGTTTTTTTCTCCCTCAAGCTGATGACATCCCCATTGTACAAGGAAATTTGCCCTTGGCATCCAAGCTCTGGGACTGGGAGATCCTAAGACAGGGCTGGGGTTATTTATATTGGTCCTTGGGTTTTGCCCTTTTGTAATGGGCTGCCCCAAAATTCTGAGTTTGTGTTCTGAGGTGCTGTGTCCTGTGCCCTGCACACACTTGGGGGCTGCAGGGTTGGAAGGGACCTTGAATCCCATCCCCATCCCCATCCCATCCATGGCAGGGACCCCTCCCACTGTCCCAGGCTGCTCCAACCCCAATGTCCAACCTGGCCTGGGACATTCCAGGGATCCAGGGGCAGCCACAGCTGCTCTGGGCACCCTGTGCCAGGGAAGAAAGGGAATGCCATTTCCCACCCTCCCAGGGAAGAAATGTTTCCTAATATCCAGTGTAAACCTCCTCTGTCTCAGTTTCAAGCCATTCCCCCTTGTCCTGTCACTTGAAGCCCTTGTAAGCAGTCTCTCTCCCATCTTTTCTGTTTGCTCCCCTCTGGTTCTAAAAATTAGATTAGATCTGATTAGATCACCCCAGAACCTTCTCTTGTCCAGGCTGAGCAGCTCCCAGCCCTTCCTCACAGGAATTATCTGCTCCTCAGCCCTGGGATGGTGTTTCCCATTCCTTCTTTTGGACAGAGCCACCTTAAAGCCTTGCATGCCCAGGATGCCTCTTCCCATGGTCCCTGCTGGATCCTGCTGCTCCATTCCCTCCTCTGAAGTGCACAAATGGATTTCGTGGGGGTCTCACAGCCTTCCTGGAGGTGTTGTGTTCTGGGAGATGCTCTGTGCCCTGCAGAGCCCCTGTCTCTGAGTTTTGTGGAATTCCCAGTGTCTGGGAGGTGTCCCTGAGGTTTCCTGGAATAAATTCCCGGTGTCTGGGAAGTGTCCCTGAGTTTTCCTGGAATGAATTCCTGGTGTATGGGAGATGCTCTGTACCCTGCAGAATCCCTATCCCTGAGTTTTCCTGGAATTCCCAGTGTCTGGGAGGTGTCGCTGGGTTTTCCTGGAATGAATTCCCGGTGTCACATCCCGGGAGAGGCTCAGCCCGGAGCCTGCAGGGGGAGCCAGACCCATTCCTCTGGATTCGGGAAAAACGGGAAAAGTTAAAAATAAACTCCGCGAATTGGGGAAAACGGGGGGAGCTAAGGGAAGAGGGTGCAGTCAAACTTGTTCTTCAGTCTCTTCACACATTATTGTCCTCATAGCTCACTGAAAACGTCAAGTTAATTTTACTAAGTAGCTAAATTATAGACACTCAGATGTAATCAGAATCCGCTATACATTTCAACTTTCAAAATTAATCATCCTGCGTTTCTGAGTTATCACACCTGAAGGAAACAGCTGTACTGCTATATATAGCATTCCCATGACTCCTGGTCTTGCAGCCTTTTATTCCCCCCACACCATCTGCACTTAAAAATAAATAAATAAATATCCAGGTTAAACGTTTCCCTTTCCTGACATGATTTGCCACTTAGTTCTTAATGCTCCCTGTTGTGCCCTCTCAGAGATCTTCTCCTGACCCCTTTTTTCTTCTGATAGGCTCTAATTGCTGCACCCAGTTCACACCTGGGCAGGTCACACCACTGAGATTGGTTAAAAAAAGAAAAAAAAAGAAAGAAAAAGAAATCAGGATATCATTACCTCTTTAAAAACAGATGATCCTACACGATCAAAGTATTTCATCTTAATGAGAAGTGCCTCTTAACCACACACAATTTACTGGGCTGGTTTAAAAAGAATTAGGAAAAAAAAAATCAGGAAAAAAGCTCACCAGATGGTGGCTGTGGAAGACAAAGCGTACCAAGTGTTAAACTTTGTTCCCATTAAACAAAATTAAATTTTCCTTTAAAAATAATTATGCAGGAGAAAAATAAGCAGCATAAGCAAATGGAATTATAGGAGGGGCTCATTTGCTTAGTGAGTTGCTGCCTGTGCTTTCATTCTGTGGGCAAGGTGAATGGAAACATTGCTGAGAGAGAGGTTCAGGGAGGAGCACTCCGGTGGGAGAGGAGAGGAGAGGCTGCTGTCATTACCTGTGACCTTGAGCCTCCTGCTCCTTCCCCAGGCTCACGGGCAGTGAACAGGCTGAGGTCTTCTCAGAGAGGATGCTGAGGGCCAGTTGAGATTAACGGGGAAAAAAAGGCGGGGGGAGAAGTTAAAAAACTAAAGGAAAGGGTTTCCCCAGCTCTTGAGATCCCCTGTAATGTGTGCAGCTGTGCAGGGGCACTGACAAGAGACAATATTTAGTGCCCTGGGGGCAGAGCATGGGCTGTGCCCACCTCTGCCAAAGGGAACAAACAGAAATAATACCCAAAGCTCACAGGTCGCTGCTTGTATTAAAAATAAATCGATGCAAATGCATTCAGGTGTTTTTAAAAACAAAACCACAGCAGATCTCGCAGTATTTTAATCTCCACCAAAGCTGCCCGTTGTGTTTTTGGGAGGCTTTGCAGGGTGCTGGCTGCTGGGGTGGAGAGGAGTGGGGGTGCTGTGGGATCACAGATCTGGGAGAGGGCAGAGCCCTCCCCACTTCCATATGGAATCACAGAGCAATTTGGGTTAACTTCTCCCATTCCAGTCTGGCCCAAAGAGCCAAGCAGAGGCAAACGTGCCCTCTTGACATTTTGGGTTTATTTTAAACACTCCTGAACTAAACAAAAAGCAAATGCTGTCATCACTCCCAAATTCCACAAAAATGACAATGTGGGAAGAGAAATATAAAAAAGGAAGTGGCAACACCCTGCAGCTCGATTGGTACCAAATTCCCGAGGTGCAAAGAGCCCAAACCTGACCCTGGTGCCTTGTGGAAGCGGCTCCTTGGAGCCCAGAGCCTTCCCAGCACAGGCAGGGCTGGATTGGGGCATGGCAGGAGCCTGGAGGGCGCTCAGGTCTGTGCTGTGGTGACATCAACCTGGTATTAAACCCCAAGAGCCATTCCCAGGTGGGTGCAGAGGGATTTGCACCTCCAGCGCTGGGCTCTGCTGCTGGCAGAGGGATTTTGGCCTGTGGATTTTGGGAAGAGCCAAGCACAGCCATGGCACACTGAGGATGCCACGTACCACGGGGTTCTCACGGCTGTAACAACTTGGACAAAACCTTCTTGAGTAGCACAAACCCACTCTGTACTGCACTCCCTTAGCCCCCTTCCCTTCCTGAGCTCATCCTTGGTTCAGCCCGGTGTTCATCTTGCCCAGGATTGTGCCACCCTTCTTCCCTTCCCTTCCCTTCCCAAACCTTCCCTTCCCTTCCCTTCCCTTCCCTTCCCTTCCCTTCCCTTCCCAAACCTTCCCTTCCCTTCCCTTCCCTTCCCTTCCCTTCCCTTCCCTTCCCTTCCCTTCCCAAACCTTCCCTTCCCAAACCTTCCCTTCCCGCAGACCCGGCATTGCCGAGCCCAGCTCTGCCTGCAGGGAGCTGAAATAAACCCAAACATCGCTGCCCGATCGGGCCGGTGCTCATTAGGGTGACTGACATGAATGAGATGAGATTTGGAGCCTGAGTTATTACTGAAATTAGGAAAAAAAATTTCCCCAACCAAGCCCGGTCTCAAGCTGTGCTCTGCATGGCTCACAGTGGTGCAGGAGCCTTGGGCGTTATTGTCAGGGTGAAATTCTGAGTGAGTTTCCTGCTTGCTGAAGTTTTGGGGCTGCCTCTCTACATCCCTGGAGGCGAATTCCTTTTCTACAAGTCAGGCCTCCAGACTGAGCAGGTTTGGCTTCCAGAGGAGCAGACCCCCGAGGGTGCCCCCTCCACCCAGCCCCTCCATGCCCGGGGCCACGGAGCCCTCACCCTCCAGGGTGAAGGAAAAGCAAACCAACCCCACTCTGCTCCTAAAATGCCATTTTCCTCCACCACACTCTGACCCTGGAGCCACAGCCCAGCTCCCAGGTGTCACCCCCGAGGGAAGGGGCAGTGGATGCTCCCTGTCCTGCAGGGAATGCTCCAGGCTCAGCAGGGGCACAGCACAGGAAAACTCCTGTTTGCAGGAAACTCCTCTGGCAGGGAGCAGAGCCTCGTCCTTGTCTTGTCCAGCAGTGGGGGAAGCCAAGGCTGCTCCTGGAATGGTGACACCAGAGAAACAAGAGAGGTTTTGGTGACCCATTCCCATCTTTCTGTCCCCCTCCCACACATAAAATCTGTATTTTTATGGCTTCTGTTTCCAGAGGAGTGGCACCAAGTCCAGTGTCACACAGCAGCACAGAGCTGCAACGTGTCCCTGCAAACCCAGCACACTGAAAGCAATAAATAAACCAGATAATGCTTTGTCCAACCTCTCTCCACGGGAAGTCACTCCTCTAATAAGTTCCCAACACCAAATCAAGCCCTGGGACACCTTCACAGGCAGCTCTGGGCTCCCCCCTGTTCTCCAGGACCTGCAGCTGCCCCTGCCCCATCCCCAACCTGCTGCTCCCCACTCTCCAGCCACATCATCCTTATCTTTAATTTCTGAATTGACCCCCCAGAGAAGAATCTCTGCATGTCTATTTTTTATGTGTTTATCTTGTCATTTCTTTAGAAAGATACTTGTTACAAATATATTTTTCCCCTCCTTCCCCCCAGCCCTGTCGGAGGAATCTACTTGGGTAATTTGTTGAGCGGGTTGCTGGGCCATGCATTATGCATGAGATGCAATCTTGATTTTTGCACTCCACTGTGTGCATTCTGAAACAGGAACGGCATCGTGCCCGCACGCAAAATGAACATTAACAGCTCAAAACAAAACAAAAAAAAAAACCGAACCCAAAAAAGCAAAAAACCAAAAAGAAAAAAACCTCCAAAAACCGCAAACCAAACCTAGAAAACAGAAAATTCCCATTTATTTAAAGGAAAATGAGAAAACAGCCTCCACTTTTTCAAGCTGTTCTGGCTGGGATTGCTCAGAGCAGCCGAGTTGCTCCCAGGTGAGCTCTGCTGGGGGGACCCAGCAGTGACGGTGCTGCAGTGTCCAGGGCCTGGCTGCACGGGGCTTGGAGCATCCTGCGACAGTGGAAAGTGTCCCTGCCCATGGCAGGGGGTGAGATGAGATGATCTTTAAGGTCCATTCCACCCCAAATCATTCTGGGGTTGTGTGTGAGCCCAAAGGCAGCATCACCACCCCCTGCAGCAGTGGGGCTCAGGGGGAAAATCTCTGCTCTGTCCCTTCCTCCTGCTGCCCACACAGCACCCATACACACAGGGACATTTCCTGCTCCTAGGGACACATAAAACCTGCATCAGCCACTCCTGTTCACGTGGATTGTGCTGCTACAGCTTTTGGAACATGGGCTCAAACTCCAAAGGCTCCCATTGACCGAAGGTTCCCCAAAGATGTGCCCTTGTTAATCCACCACACCTCCACTCCCCCCTTTACCTTCTCCTGGCAGGGCTGGATGGACTCCTGGGCTGGCAGCAGATGATTTGGGGACACGGTAGGAGTTGGTGACACACTAGTACAGGCTGCCAGGTGTGGTGTCAAACCCTTCAGGTTAAAGACATCAAGAAGAAACACAGACACCAAAAAAAAAAAAAAAAAAAGATGCAGAAGATTCACAGCCCATCACCCCCCAGCGCTCTGCCCTGCAGTATTTCATGCTTGGAGGCCATCGAGTATTTCAGAGCAATCACACGTGTGGCTCATTTTAGAGTCCATTTAAAATCCAGCTGTGACAGTGATGTCCTTATCAACCTCTGTCACCTGCCGTGGGCAGGGGCTCCTCCTGCAGCCCCCAGGCTGGGACACAGCCTGGGATCATCCAGCTGCTCCAGAGCTTGAAACATCTGCAGGAGAAAACAGAGGACAAGAAACCGCATCTGTTAATCCCAAGAGCATCAGCAGTGGAAAAGAATCAGAAAGTGGCCCCTGAGAAGAAATTGAGAAGGGAAAAAAATGTCAGAGAATGAATAAGAGGGAGAGAGACGACAGGTGGAAAGGAAAAAGGAACAGGGTAAAACGGGGACCAAGATATAAAGCCAATTATTTTTGATTCTTTGGCTTAGGGGCTAATTTATTACAGCAGTAAATCATGCTTAGGACAGGTAATACAGCAGCCAGAGCGTGGACATTATTTAGACAGTGTGATCACGGTATTAGCGCTCAGAAGAGTGGAAAAATTTAAATTTTAACTGCCTCCAGGCCACATCTCACCCTTTACAGTCTCCTCTTCGCTCAGCATGAAGAAATATGGCACTTTCCCAGAGCCAGGAGCTCCACGTGGGGACAGAAGGTTTTGTTCCCGCAGCATCCCTGGCTGGGCTGGGCTCAGCCCCAAATCCTCCACATCCTCCTCTGCCGTGCCCGTGCCAGGGATGTGCCCACCCACCCACACACCTGGCAGCCGCCAGGGCAGGGCTGAAGGTGCACAAAGATCCCAAAAGAGCCCCCGGCGAGCTCCGGGTGTCCCACGGACCCGGCGAGGGGGAGCCAGGGATGGGAGAGCTCCGGCCGCGACTCCAGGGGGAATTTGGGCAGCGGGAACCGCCTCGGCTGAGCCTGTCATCACATCTCAGCAGTGTGCCTGGGCGGGCAGGGAGACAGCTCTATGTTATCCCGAGGTGGTGCCTCTATAAAGAAACTTTCCAGGGGTTGGAGGAGGGGAGCTGGTTCCTCACAGACCCCGGGAATTGCGGAGCAGCCGCATCCCCGCATCCCTCCTGCTCCACACCCCAGCAGCGCTTTGTTCAGGCTTGGTCCTCACCCTTGGAGCTGGCAGGACCCGGAGGTCTCAGCACTTTTTGGGGTGTTTCCCCCGTGCCCTCCCGCATCCCGTGCTGGGAGATTCCCGCAGGGACCCCAGCGCTGCCCCTCGGGCCAGCAGGGGATGGTGGCAGCCCTGGAAATGATGTCAAAGACGGGAAAAACCCCAGCCTGCTCCCCCTCGAATCAGCGGAGCAATGGCGCATCCTCCAGCATTGCGCACCGCGGATTTAACTCCACCGAGCGCCACCTGAGCCCTTTCGCTCCTGATTTCACCTGCTGGGAAACCCTCGGCGCGCTCCCAAGGCTCTGCTCGACAACATGAGCCAGCACAGCCACAGCTCCCCGCTCCCTCCTGCCCCCGAGGCACGGAGAAATTGGAGACAGAGCTCCTCCATCCTCCTCCATCCTCCTCCATCCTTCCCCATCCTTCCCCAGTCCTTCCCAGCCCAGCCCAGCCTGGGGCACCCCTGCTGCTCTGACACTCCCCAGCAATATTCTGCTCGCCTAAAGCCACGGCAGGATATTTTTCTTTTTGTAGATGGGGATATATTTAAGAAACGTGTTTGCTTATATCCTGTAAAGGCACAATAAACTTATCTACAGACACTGCATTAAAGAAACATGGTGATTTTAAAAGCTACTTTGTTCAAAAACTGCTCCAGGCAGGAAAGATTAAAAACTAGCAAGGTAGTGGTGGCTAAGGAAAAACAGAACCATGCTGTTGTAATTTCACTGTCCCTAACAGAGCAACACACACAGTGCACATGTGGGATGATAAGTTAGAATAACTTGGAGAAAGCTATTAATTTCTAACAATGGCAAACACGGACAGCAGAGGTGTTTTAAAGCACTGTTCAAGTTATTGAGCCCAGCAGATGCCACAGTGGCACTTTGAAGCCTCAGGTGGCTGGAAATGCAGCACAGATTGTCTCGTGTTTGATCTCCCACACCCGTCTGGCTCCACCTCCACCAGCAGCTTTTGGGATAACAGGGGCCTTCACTTGATGGGGCCTGATTGGTTTGTGTTGAGGTGACACATGGGCACAAAACCTGGCATTTCTACCTCTTCTGTGGGGAAAATGTCACTCTAAGCAGAAACAGGGCTAGCTCCCACCCCAAAGCCAATCTGTCTGCTGGAATTCAGGCTGCAGAGCAGGAAGGATATTTGTATTTCTCTCTGCCTGAGCACAGGCTCGCAGTCATTGCTCCTTGATTGTTTTTAGTTACAGCTGATGGTAATGCAGAGAGAAAAATCAATATGAAGTGTGTTGGCCTGGTAACCCCCCCCCCCAAACTGCAGAACTTGCTCTGAGTTGTGGCACAGGGAAACTGAGACACAGCATGAAAACTGGATGCAGCCAGAGCAGCTCTCTGATGATCTGCTCCCTGTGGGCCCTGTGGTCTCTGTGCTTTCCTGGCCTCTCAGGAGGGATTTTGCTGCTGCTGGAGTCTGTCAGCAGTGACAAACTGCTGGGAGACCCAGAGCAGGGTCTGAGCAGTCCCCTCCATGATCTCCTGCATGATGGGAGCACCCTGGACCTTCTCAGGGTGGGCAGGGCTGGCACAGGGTGCCCAGAGCAGCTGTGGCTGCCCCTGGATCCCTGGCAGTGCCCAAGGCCAGGCTGGACATTGGGGTTTGCAGCAGCCTGGGACAGTGGGAGGTGTCCCTGCCATGGCAGGGGTGGGATGAGATGGGATTTAAGATCCTTTCCAATCCAAACCATTCAAATACTGTACAGCCTAAATGCACCCTCTGCCTTTCAAGGGGCTGGGCCACCCCAGGCTGCAGCAGTGGCCACCATTGGCATTGTGTGGCCACCACCTTGGGGATGGTGTGGCATCACCCTTGCTGCAGCTCCTCCCTCTAAGATCCAACCTTCAAGCCTGCTTGTCTTGATATTTCTAGAAAACAGAATTTCCCCAGAACCTGGGCTTTTCTCCTCAAAGCAAAGAGCAAAGAACCCTCGTCTTGTGAGGGCAAGAGCACACATCCAAAAACAAAACAGCCCAAACCCAAATCTTTGCAGCTGCATTGATTTCAGGGTGGGGCCCTGCTGAGACCACCAACCCCTGACTTTTGCAGGGCTGGGGAGCCTCTCAGAATTCTGGCTTGGCTCCATCCCCAGGGATCAGTCACGGCTGAGGGCAACAGGGTTTGGCTCAGGAGAACACAGTGATGTGGTGTCAATTAAAGGTTTTATTAGCACGGGCTTGTGGGGTGACTGCATCACTCACCAGTGCCAATAAACCCCTCACACCACACCACTCACTGCTCCAGAGATGCCACATCACTCTTCTGTAAAATACTTCATAAAGAGGTTTACATTTTTCTGCTTTTTTTCCCCTTGTACTTTCAGGCTGTAAACCCAGGCTGGGTTTAACAGCTGAGAGCTCAGCTGAGCAGAGCTGGCTGGGATGGGACAGCCATCCTCACTTTTCACTTGTTCCATGGTCTTAAAAAAAAATCTTTCTTAGCTGGGGAAGCATGAAATGGAGTAAAATTATGCAATGTGTAGAATATGGCATCCAAAGCGTTCCTGCAATTTCTCCTAAGCCCCATGGTAAATATAAGACTCAGGGTTTGGGGTTGGTATTTTGGAAAGTTTTCACAGAATAAGGCAGAGGGTGCTCTGGCAGACTTGGATTTTCAGTCTATTTTAACTGAAGACTCCAAAGGACGTGTTTGAACAGAAGGACAGAAGGAGGAGAACTCATCTCCAGCAGTGATGGGAACTGCTTTCAAAACAGGGAATCACACCAAAACAACCCCAAACCCAGCCCAGTGCTGGGAGCACATGGTCCAGCTGACAGCTCTCCTCTCTGGGCACTTAATTTTTGGAGAATCTGGGCATGAGGAACCCAAAACTCAGTATAAGGTCAGAGCAAATCTGGATTGTTCTTGAGGGACGAGGAATGAATTGACATTAGGACAAAATATGTTCACTTCAGCTCAAACCTCAGCCAGGATGGTTTTCTGTTGATGTGGGAAAAGATTAACATTTGTTCACTCCTAAATCTCCAAGAAAGGGGAAGCTGCACAGGGCTGGCAGTGCAGATGTATCCTTTCCAAATATTCAGTTTTAAAACACTTCCTTTTTGTAACCTTGAACTACCACTCCTAGTGTGTTGTTTTAACTCTTTTTTTTCTTTTTCTTTTTTTTCTTTGTCCCTTCAGGAGCTGACACAGTTGAGAGAGCAGAGAAATTAAACTGTGCAGGGTTGCTTCCTGCATTGATAGACTCAGATTCTCATTCATGCAGAGACTTAGGAAAAAAAAAAAAAGTTTAAAAAAATCACTGGGATCTCTCTTTGCTCAGAAATCTGTATTCCATTAACTCTGACATAAGGCACAAAGCAAACCAAGAGCAAGAGAAACTCACCCCAGTGGGTGGCTGGAAAACAGAGGCAGAGCCCATTAGCATTCTGTGTGTGCAGGGAACAGAGGGCTTGGGCACACAAAAAGTGATCCTGATGGAAGGAACAGCTAATCCCTCCTTGTAGCAGCAGCATGAGCCTATGGCCAAGAGAGTCTGCATGGATTTGGTAGCAGAGATAAGAGGGAGCCAAACTCCAGTGAGCATCCCCTTCCTGCAGCTGATTAGCAGCTCCACTCCGAGCTGGAGAGCACACACAGCACACTTGGGAAACTCAGAGTGGAGCACCCTGACAGCAGCACCGTGTACAGACACCTGGGACAGAGCTGGGGAACAGGGAAGTCACAAAAATCCCAATTTCAGGGACTCAGGTTTGGTTCTGTCCTCCGGTGGGCACACACAGGAGGAAAGGGGAGCCAGGTCCATCCCTAGCTGCTGAAGAATTGCAGGAGCACCCCAGGAACCTTCCAGCAAATCCTGCTCCACCCTAAATCCCAGCCACACTGCCCCTGGCAGCTGCCTGTGCCGGATTCTAGTTTTAAATAATTTGAAAGCTAAGGCTTTAAAGGTACCAGCTTGCACAAATGCAGACGAGCTGTTCATATACATTTATTTTCCAGAGCAGCTGTGGCTGCCCCTGGATCCCTGGAGGTGTCCAAGGCCAGGCTGGACAGGGCTTGGAGCACTCTGGAGTAGGGGAAGGTGTCCCTGCTCATGACTGGGACTGGAATGGGATGAGCTTTAAGGTCCTTCCATCCCAAACCACTCTGTATTTAATAAAATATATATTTAGGACATCTCTGTCAAACTGGGATAAAATCCAGAAAGGCCATTCAGATGTGTGCCCATACAGGTAGAGACTTATCAGCCTGTTTCCCAAAAACATTTCCCTGCAAAAGATCCTCTGAAAATGAGCATTTCAGAGAACAGGCCCTGCAGAGCAAACCTTCCCTGCCAACAAATCCCCTTCGTGCACAGCACTCAGGCCTGTGCCACTTCAAGGGAATTCTGCACAGGGTGAATTTCACCAGGAGAGAAAAGAGGGAGAAATACCTCAAATGCCAGAAAAGGCTCCCTCAGCCCCAGCAGCCCTTGTGGGAGCCCTGTCAGAGCCCAGCCAAAAAGTAAAACCCTCACAGGAGCCAAATGGCACCGTTTGCAATGGTCCCCACAGGCAGAGGTGATTATGTGATGCAGGCATGGATCCTTCCAGCTGGAGGTATTTTAAACACACAGGAAATAATGTCAGAATCATAGGACTGCAATCTTTAAATTATATTCAAAAAAGATGCTCAAAGCATATATCATTGAATTATGAACAGCTTTGGCAGCTTTATTGATGATGTTGAATCTGGTTGACAGATGCATTTACACTGCATAAGCATTCGAGATGCAAGAGTAATTGCTTATTAGTCTTGTTGTGAGGCAAAACACCAGATTGAAATAAATAGGAGCTCATGAACACAATTTTGCTGCCTCTTTGATTATTTTTTCAAGCTAACCATCTGCTAAGCATCTGGGATTCTTAGTATCCAAGATCCATAGCCCCCACACAGGTGGGAATTAAAAAAATACAAATAGAAGGAGCTTAAAAACCCAAACAAACTATAACATGAAATTGTCCAAAATGACTGGGGAGGTTCTTTCGTGGCTTGAATGCAAATGTGGGGAGTTGGGCTCTTACAGGACACCTGGAGCAGATGCACAGCCAAGGGACTCTGCCCACAGGTGCCCCTCAGCTCGGGCCAAGCCCAAAAAATGCTCTGTAGGGACCCCGGGGAGGGGTGTGGGGACCCCAGAGATAACTCAGCACAGGGACCTTCTCCACAAATGAGACACAGTGGGACAATCCCAGTCCCCTTGAGGCCTCCAGGAAAACTTCCAGGACTCTCTGGGGTTTTGCTTGCAAGATTTTTGTAAGACTTCGATTTCTCTGTCCCTTGCTACTAGGTTTTTAAACTTTCATCAAAATGTAAAGAAAACACAAATGTGGAAAGAGAGAAAACACAAACACAGGAACGAGGAAAAGAAATAACATAGGAAAGAGGAAAAAAACCCTCAAAAATAATAAAAAAAAATGGTGCCAGTGAGGGAGGGGCTGCTGTACCTCCTCAGCACTTTGCTCCAGTGGTTCCTTTCCTGTGCCAGGAGTGCTGGGTGCCCAGCACCATCCATGGGGGCAGATCCAGCCCTTCCCCCTCTGCCCACCCCTGATCCCCACAGGCTCTGTGTCAGCTCTGCCACCAGCACAGGACAAGGACAAATCGCCATGAGGACAAAGCCAGGAGCCAGAATGAAGTTTGCTGCAGGGTTTATTGCAGCCTGTGGGATGGCAGCTTTGATAAGAACATAAAATTGATATTTGAATTTTCCCCAGCTGCCACTGCACTTGGTGCTGAGAACACGAGTTAATAAAAACAGCCAGTTAAATAACTGTCAAACTCAGGCAAATACCCATAAAGCAAATGTTCTTTTAAAAAAGCAAATTAGACATGCATTTTCCTCCATGAAAAAGGGCAATTAGAGAAGCTTTATAACTAATATTTGGTTTTGGTTCTAAAATATTAAGGATCTTTCCTAAGCACAGCACAGTGAAGGGTTTCAATTAATCTCCTTTGAACACACACATTCAGGTGGTTAAAAAGGAAAAAAAGAAGAAAGAATGATTTGTGCATCAAGATCTGTCATCTCCAAAAAGCTGTAAACAGTATCTTAGAGAGCAGAGTTTGTGTGACAAATTTGAGATTAGGAGGATTCTGATCTAAAAATTAACTTGCTTATCAGAGAAATAATATTAGAGTAAAATAAATTAGAATCTCTACTGAAGACTCTAAAAGTAATTTTTAAAATTAATTAGAATCAAAAAGATGGATCTCAAAGGATAGGACAACTCTCATTTAGACAGACGGTAATTAATTCCTTATTTCAGAAATTCATTAACAGGCTGTAAGAGCAAATCATTCCTTTGCTGGAGTTAAGCTCCAGAGGGAAAGATTCATCTGGAAAGGGGCTGTGGGAACTCCTCTGGTGCTGGAGGGCAGGGGAGCCTCTCTGGCAGCAGTGGGCTAAGGGGGACCGTGGGGTTTTATTTGGGGTGGTTTATTTGGGAAGGTTTGACCCAAGCTGCTCCTGCTGCAAGCACAGAGGCTCAGCTGAGCACAGCCCTCACAAGGGGAAAACAAATCAAGCACTAAATATTGCTCCAATTTGCCATTGAGGATGATGTGATGTGTCCCCTCTCCCTGTCTCTAGGGCTGCAGCTTCCCCCCCTTCCACCTTCACCAAGCCCCTGGCAGACACACCACAGGTCCTCAGCCCTGGTGTGGGGACAAAACCCTAAAGATTTGGGGAATTTCATCTTAAAATTCTGTCATGCAACAGCACGGAGCTGATCTCAGAGCAGACATATCCCCCCTTTTCCCCTGCTCCCACCTTGATCCAAGGAACCTCTTCCAGAGCCCTAAAAACCCAACAACCCCCCCAGTTCCCAGGGCAGCACCCACAAGGAAATCAGCTCAGTCAGCTCCTGTGTGTTTCCCCTGGGACTGTGGATGTGCCTGCTGTGCTGCCATCCCCACCCTGGAGAACCCAAAACACGGTCCTGCTCCCTGCCAGCCCTGCCTGGCAGCTGGATCCCCCGATAACTTGGATAATCCTGGAGCTTATCCTCGGAGCTGGAGGGCTTGTCAAGGGGAGGATCAGCAATGCAGCAATCTGCAGCCTGTACCCAACTGGAGGGAAGCCCAAAACTAAATCCTTATCTGGAAAGAGCTGGGCTCCGGATCTGGATCCAAGGAGCATCCTGCTGGCCTTCCCATCTGCAGCCCCAGCCCCAGGGCTGAGCCAGGTGGCAGGGACAGAGCCATGGATGTGGAATTATTCCTTTGCACTGGGAGCTGCCACACGCCTCGTGGCACTGCTGCTCCTGGGCTGGGCTGGATTCTCCTGGTGCCCTGGGCAGGGGATGGACTCCTGAGCTCTCCATCCAGGATGGAGGAGGCAGGAATAGAACAGGATTAGCTCCTGCTGGCTCCAAACCAACCTCCCTTAAGGGGAGAAGCAGTTTCCAGAGGGGCAGACAGGTCACCTGGCAGCAGGACTTCACCATCTGGGAGCAGGAAGGAGCCACAGAGCCGGACACAGCCAAACCAGTTCAGCACCAGAGCCTGCATTTGGCTCAATTCTCTTCTTCAGGGCGTGTTCACTCCCCCTCACCACGGCTCTTTTAAGCCCAGTTTTATTTCGCATAAACTGCAGAGATAAGTGTCTGCAGTTTCTTTTTGCCTAAGTCACAAGTCAGCCTAAACATAATTTGTTGGAGAAGGGAGTTGCTCCAGGTTGAAGAGCACTCAGCTCTGAGCCCCAGGGGCCCCAGCAAACAAAGACAATTAGTTGCTACCTCTGAAAAATTAATTTAAGTGACAGACTGTGAAGCTGCCAAAAACTAACAAGCATGTGAAAACTGACTTAAAAAAAATTATAGCAGTCTGTCTATTTTTCTTTTTTTCTTTCAGAAAGAGCCATTGCTACCTTGAAAGTCATTGCTCAAAGCAAAAAAAAACAAAAAAAACCCCCAAACCATAAACAAACTCCAAATTACTGATTAAAAAAAGAGGAAAGTCAAGAAAAGATCTTTCTCCCACATTTTGTCTCTGAAGTTTCCTGGGATGTTTTATCTGGAGGCAAGCACGCTGGCACAGACTGGTGAGGATGTAAAATTGATACAAAGCATGGAAATGAGAAAGTTTTGGGGACAGGTGGGACGCTCCCATCTGCACAGCACCACGTGTTTGGAGCAAGGTCTGTGTGCTGGATAACTTCTTCTCCTTTCCAGTGGCATTAACAGGTAAAAAACTCCCATTATCCTCATTATCTGCATGAATAGTTTGAGCAAGCCAGAGCTGCAGGAGCTGCACTGGTGCAGCCGTGGGGCTGCTCACAGTAAAATCTCTCTGCAGGGCAAGCCAGAGCTGGGTCACATCTCAGCATCCCAAAAACCCCGCAGCTGCTGCCATGGCCTGGGCCCTTCCACAGCTGCCAGGAGCCCCACAGAACCTGCTCCAGCAGGCAGAGGGGGATGGAACACTGCTGAGACTCCAGGGGAGGGTTCCAGGAGAACTGAGGGAGGAATTGGGTTCTGCTGTCCTGAGCGTCTCTGGCACCTGAGACATTGTGTGACACTGACAGGGCGGGAGGTCACCCCTCCACCGTGCCAGCTGCAGCAGAGCCATTTATATCCGTTATAGATGTGCATAAAATACACCTCCATCTGTCAGACAACGTGCTTTAAACAAGATCTGTGCCACAGATTTAGGGTTTGGATAGATTGGACTTCTGACCTCTCCCAGTGCCCACCCAGCCTCTGTGGCATCTCAGCACCTGATGCACTGAGGATTGGGGCTGCTTCCCTCCTCTTCCTCCTCCCACCAGTTTATTCACTCAGTTTTCTCCCTAACAAGCCCTTGAAGGTGCTGTTGTGGGCAGCTGCTTTCACAGCCCAGTGAATCCAACACTGCCTGGTGCCACGTTGTCTCATTCAGTGACTGTGACAAATGCCTGGCACTTGTTTGATTTCTGTCATTATAACCCAAGGATATTAAATTTACATCAACCTGACAATGAGAGCAGGGCTGAGGACATGAAATTGTGCCTCCAGGGGGAAGAGAGCACAGGCATCCCTTGGAATGCACAATGTGGGTGTGGGGTTCTGCTTTTCCTCTTCACCATCTCCCAGGCTGAGCACAAGCAGTTTGGTTTTCCTTGGAGAGCAGACCTGGAGGTTTGGACAGAGGATGTAGAAGAGATGGTGCTGAGGATGCCTCTCTCTCTCTCTCTCGGGTACCTTTCAAACCTGCCCACGATGCCCTGGCCAGCTCCACACCACATCCCTGGGGACCAAAGGCACATCTGGACTCTGCCCCTCACCTCCTTTCCTGTAATGGTGGTGGCGTTTTACACCATTTATTTACTAGTTTGTCTGGAGCCTTTTCTGTCTTTACTCAGAGCCAGGATTAACAAACACACAAAGGAAACAGATTTTTTTCGTGTTTGGGCTTGGTTGTTCATTCAATTTTATTGTAAGTACAGAAAGTTCAGCAACACTTCAGCCAGCTGCTAGAAGTGAGCAAAGTGGAGTGAGATGCAGCTGCTACAAGGGCTCTTAAAGCTAAACAGTCCAATAGAGAAATAACACCTGTATTATTTATACTTTTAACCCAATAACCAAATTCTTGTGTGATGAGCAGCAAAAAGGACACCACTCAAAATCCTTCATCTTGTCCCATACCTGTTGCTAGATTATAAAAACCTCAAATTTAAAACTGTCACCATGTGAAATCACACACTTCTATTTAACTACACATCTGTGATTCTAACTCCATCCATTTTAACTCAAATTTGGAGCTTTCTCCAAGGCCAAAAGCAGTGTTCTGCAGGGGCTCAGTGCCAGAAAGCACAAAACCCCAGGTTTCTGGGACCCAACACTTTCCCATCCCTGTGACTCCCTGGCCAGCTCCCTACTGGGACCAAGGCTGTGTCCCAGCAGCAGGCACTGCAGGTGCTTTGTTCCCCTGCACCATGGGCACATCCAGCACCCCCTGCTCCCTTCACAGCCCCCAGCTGGCTGCTCAGCTGCCTCCTCATCCTCAGGAGGCCCCTGCATCTCTGCATTGTCACCAAGAAGCAGTTCCACTGCAATGTAAGCTCATTATCTCACCAAAGAGTGTGCTCAGCATCTCTTATCCCACTGACAAATAGGAAGAACTTCCATTCTTTTCACCTACCAGAAAGTTGGTTTTTTTTTTGTGTGTGTTTACAGCTTTGTTACCCAAATACCTCCCTCCCACCCACATTTCCCCGATTGTTGATAAACACAAAAATCCATTCCCCTCCTAGCAAGGGGAACAGGGAATCTTTTATCCTCCCCTGATAAACAGTAATAAGCTTCTTATCCTCTTACCAAGAACCGAGAGCGTTGCAAATCCTGTATCAGGCACACTAGGGTTAGGGTTGTTTGCATTACGTGGAGGGATTTTGTAAAGTGGCAAATAAAAGGCATATAATTTTGTTCTTTTATCTGAAGCTTCCTTCTAGGAGGGAAGGCAGAGCTGTTTAGAAGTACATTTAATTGGGTATTATTCAGTATCAGGTTGAGGCAAGTTCTCCTGTCTCCCACAAAGAACTTCTGCACTAATTTGTTCCTACTCATGGATGAAAGGTCATTGTGCTGACTAGGAGTTAAGTAAACAAAATTAGCATCTGATTTAAGAGATTTCTTATTCCCTCTGGTGTAAATTAGTGTAAAAATTAGCAAGACTTTCCGTTGCTTCTGTTTTCTGCACTTGAAATGCATCAGTTGCCTGAATTTAATGGTGTGGAGGCTTATTATTTCTTTATCTATGGAAGTGCACACAGATGGGTGGGGAGATGGAAGGGGTTCAGCTTCAGCATCAAAGTCGTTCAAGGGCAGCAAAAGTGACACAGAAGAGCTCCCAGCAGCTCTGACACCTGGACACTGAAGGAGCCACAAGAACCCACAGATGGGAAAACATTTCAGAAAGGCAATGTGGGCTTTAGCTGTGAAATTCAGCACCACACAAAACCCACCATTACTACCGAGGATACAGGGAGCTTCAGGAAAAGACTTGATTTTTTTTTTTTAATTGAAGTAAAAAACAGTCTCTCAAGTGTTTTTTGAAATTTGAGAACTTTCTAGAGATCAGAAAAAAACCAAAACAGGCACTGCTTGGGATTATGGTAAAAAATCCCAACAAATGTGTTCCAGAAGCTGGTTCCTGATAAGTTGCTCACTAAAAACCTTTAAACTTCACCCAAAACAACAATTCTTGATTATTGCTGCTCATTCTAACAAGTAACCCGATGCTACTGCAGCTTCCCCCGATGAGCTTAACTTGGTACTGCACTCCTGAAAACACAGGGACAAAAGGATGTAAAAGGTAAAAAACACATTGGAAAAAGGCAAAAACACATTGGAAAATAACCTCATAGAAGGAAGGTGATGGAGGAATATTTTTCTATCTTGCTGGGCAAAATGATCCTCCAAAGGAGGAGTTGGACTGGCAGGAAGGGAGCACCTGAACCGTGGTATCTTCCAGGATAAATGTGGGAGAGATTTTTCTAATCACCACTTCTCTGGTGTAAAGACTATTCCCAGTGTGCCACAGATTGCATTGCAGCTGCAGATGGGAGGGATGAAGGCATCTGTTGAATTGGAAGGTCAGAAAGGAGGGAGTTTTTTGGGAGTCTCTTTGACAGAAATCTTCAGCCATCCTGTAATAGGGGGAGGAGCTGGAACTTTGGGTTCCCAGAGATACAGAACAGCTCTCCTAAGACATTCTTGCTTGGAAAAGAGAAAAAAAAAAAAGTCAACCAACCTCCCTAAAACTGAATTGGCTTCAGATGTTGGCCAGAGATGCTGGAAATTTTGTTTTTTTTTTTTTCCACCTGCACCTGATGCTCTGCAGAGAACCACTGGAGTCCCATTGCACTGACCCCAGAGAAAGGATTCTGCCTGCAGCCCAGCCCAGGAATGATGCTCTGACCTCACCACAAACCTCCCCAAGGACAAATATTATGGGGGCAAAACCACCTCTCCCTCTTGAGCTGAGGGTACACTGGTCTCTGGTGAGGTCCCACCACAGCATTTTTAATGTGACACACTGCAAATTTGACTGTTGATTTTTCCACTGTGCAGTTCAAACATTTTTCCACTTTAATTGGTAAAACTCACATCCCCAGACCCCAAAGAGAGGTGCAGCATTTGCAACCAAGCTCATCATTTTGATTCTGCAATTGCTTGTTAAACCAAAAAGATGTGGAACTGAGAGCAATATGTTAAACTTAATAACATGAATATTAATTCCCTGAAGAGTTATGGAATACATCCATTTCACCAGCTCAGGAAAGGTAACACTCCTCCAGCCCCATAAGAGAAAGGCAGGCACTGAACAGTTTGCATTTCTCACTAATTCAGTTTGAAACATGAGCTGGGTTTCTAGTTGAGAAGAGAGCAGATATTGCACTGGCCACGGAGGGCTGGCTGCTCCAGCAGAGGTTTGGGACCTCCCAGTTTTGGCTGGCCACAGCAGGGAAGGGCCACTGATCCCTCACTAAAGGTCAGAGACAGCCCCTCCGCTGGAATTCCCGATGTCAGAGCTGTCCAAAATCACTCCCCCACGCCCTGAGTGCCCAGATCTGCCTTGTGTGTCCCCAGGTCCTTTTCTCCTGGGCTCCTGCCCTGCACGGGCACACCAGATCTTCCAGGAGAGCTCCACCAAGAACTTTTCCCTCTGATTGCAGAGGCAACACTTGGTGGGAACACCAGTTTTCCCCAGTCTTGTTACCCATGGTATAAAAACGCCAGCTTCCTCAGAGGCTTCAATAAATGAACTCCCCAGGTCACGGGGCTCTGGATGCAGCTGAGAGCTGAGCAGGGGTTTCAGGAAATGACCTGAAGGATGTGGGATCTGCAGTCCTCCCAAATCATCCCTGCAGGATGTGTTCCTACATTACACCCTACATCCACAATCATCAATGAAATAATTTCAGATACTGAAATATTAGAAAAGCCCTCAAACTTTTCTCCTCCCATGGGGAGAGCAGTAACCTTGCAGCTGGAATATTTTCTCCTGTTGCCCAGCTCATGTTTGGATTTATCAGCCCCCTCTGATGGGTCTGGCCTTGATCCCACTCCAAGCCAGGGCTTGGTGTCAGAGCTTTTCCCTTCTCCATTTCATTGCTCCTTGCAGTTCTTCAGCCAGAAGCAGTGCTAGAGAGGACAAAAGTTCACAGCCTGCCACCAAAGGCACCTCTTGCCAGAAGGTCAGCAGCCCTTGCTGGGCAGAGACACTTTGTGACTGCTGTGGCCACGGTGCCTTCCAAAAGCAGTGAGGAAAAGCACAGTGGCAGGGATGAGCAGAAGAGCCATTAAGCATATGCTGGGCTCAAGCTCATAAACACATAAACAACAACAATTGCTGGTTAACCACAGGCGAGAACTTCCGACAGCCGCAGGTACCAGGCACAAATTGACAATAATGAGGTTTAATGGGGTTGGTTTACAGTCTCGCTGGTTTGCATGTTTTATTATTTTCTGCAGGATTAGCCAGTAAAATAAAGTCTCTCTGCGCTTGCAAAGCTGTTGGGGTGGGAAAGTCCCAGATGTTGGAGGAGTCATCATCAATACACATCCCCAGGGACCAGGAGTGTTCTTTGTGTTATAGCACCGAGGCCTCAGGCAGTGTGAAAAGCACAGTAACAAGGAGGAAATTTGGATTCAGCCCAGCTAACAAAAGTTCTCGAGTCCAAGGAAATAAAGTCAAACTTTAGCTTCCATTCAGATGGAAGGACCTTTGCACTGGAAAAACACAAGAGGTTCCATGCAGAGGTGCGTGGAACACAGTGAGTGTGTTTTCAGCACAGGAGTTGGAGCTTTGACTGCATTAGAAATGGAAACAAACAGAGCTCATTTGGAGGAAAACACAGCAACTTCCAGCTCAAGCTCCCTGCAGAGGCACCACCCTGCCTGGGCACAGGGAGCTGGGCATTTCTCAGGATGGAAGAAAAGGGAGCTCACCATGGGGCAGGAATCAGGGCCACAGGCAATCATCCCTGTTATTCGTGCAGCACCAGGGCTTTGGTTTGTGTTCCTCAAACTGCAGCAGAGACTGACCCAGAGAATGGGGCAGAACACACACAAACCCCAAAATGCAGAGGTAAGAACAGTAGGGAGGAGAAGGAGGAGCAGTTCTCAGCAGAGCCCCTTTAGGAGATGTCCAGCTCAGTTCCTGTTTTATCAGTACCTGCTGGGCAGCTTTGCTACCTGAGTGCCCCTGGAAGCAGAAAGAAATGATGTCACAGCTTACCTGGTTCCAGGGACCAAGGCCAGGTTTCAGGTAGGTTCTTGCTCCAGGCCAACCCCAATAACCATTAAATGGAGGAGAGCACCAAGGAGCCCCTCTCCTACAGCTACATAACCTTTTCCACACCTTCCCCTCCAACTGCTCTGCCCTTTGCTGCCTGATTGCCCCCAGGAACCTCACACAGCACCGTGTGGGTAATTAATTACATCCTCCTTAAAGACTGCTGATTAACATTTCCATCACATGCTAACGAGACACTTCCTGCCTTCAATCTGCTTTCCTTCATTATGGCTTTCTGGAGACAAACTTTATACGTTTATGGGAAGCACTAAATGCACAATGGTCTGGCTGCAATTCATTGCTGTCCTGGCTCTGGGGTGTTTGTGTAAAGACTCAGTATATTGCAGTATGAAATCTGGAATGGGATCCTTAGAGCACCCAGCTGTTCCTTAGGTCACTTTGGAGGTTGCCATGACTGAAAAAAACCAGCAACCAAGCCCAGAGCTGTGGATTGATGCACCTGAGCAAATGGAGGGGAATGGCCACCTCAAAAAATAGCAATGAAGAAAAATACCTTTAGGTCATCCAGCAAAAGCACAGGGTGATCCAAATACTAATTGTACCTCCAATAGAAAAGAGCTTACTGAGGCAAAAAACCAGAACTGTCATTTTGGGCAACACTTAAAAATGAGAGAGAAAAATAATAAGGAAAGATGATGGAGTAAAACTTCTAAAGATCAGAATGAAGGTGGACACCTGGAATATTTCTTGCATTTAATGCAAGAGAAAGGTTCTAAAGTTTGAATAAAAGGACTCACCCTTCATAAAGGGCTTTGCAATCACTGTAATGTTTATAAGCCTCACATTCAGCACATACATTCAGCAGCCCGAGCCTCACTCCAATACATAATACAATGAATACACAGGAAGCTTATTGTAATAAATACAACACCACCACAAATGAAATTGTAATTAGAAGCATAATTCAGACAGATTTTAGTTAATACCTGTTTGCTAGGAGGTGCTAATCTCCCAAATAAATGTCCTAAGTGTACAAAATGTGCCTCTGTGCTCTCAGCTTCCCTCTGTCAAAACCTGTTCACCCCCTAATTGGAATTTTAAAAATTGCCCCATTTCTCGGAGAATGTTGGCAGCTTTTGGAAACTAAATGTGGCCAAGTGGAACCGCTCAGCACGTCACTTGTGAGAACTGGTGTGAGCAAAGCAATCCATCCACCCTGCCCTGCTCCAGCCAGGCTGGGATCCATCACACCAGAGCTCCTGGATAAAAGATGCTGACAATCCTGTATCATCTATTCTCAGAGCTTGCCCTCTCCCAGCCAGCATCCTGCAAGCCCAAGGCACTGGGGAAGGAGCAGGGTGACCTGCAGGGACCCAGGGCAGTGTGGCAATAACCCAGCTCTGATTGCTGCTCTGCCTGTCCTGTGCCCCAGAGCTGCAGCTGCTGGCACCCTGAGGGGCTCCAGCTTCGTGCCTGAGCTCTGCACCCCGCCTGGGAGCTGCTGCAGGTTTGGAGCAAGAGGCAGCAGAGGGGAGAATTGTTTATTCCTAGCAGAGTGGAACACAGAGGTCCCAGGGGAGGGAGATGTGCCTGCTCTGCCCCACAGCAACAGGCCAGGCAAGGACAAGGACAAGGATCAGGACAAGGACAAGGACAAGGACAAGGACAAGGACAAGGACAAGGACAAGGACAAGGACAAGGACAAGGACCAGGACCAGGACCAGGACAAGGACAAGGACATTCCTTTGCTCCCTTTGCAGAAGGGGAAGGGAACCGAGCCTACAGGTGTCTCTCAGAGGCACAGCAGCCAGCCCATGGCAGGCAGGGATGCAGCTCCTCCAAGTTCCAGAACAGGATTCATTCACCCCATCAATTTATTCAAGTCCTCAGTAAAATGCTGCTGAGCCAGCAAAAACGAGCTGCAGCTTTAACCCAGGATTTGACCCTTGTTCTCCAAAGGAAACATTAACATGAGTAACAAAAATCACTTTTCTGTTTCCTTTGCATGTGGCTCTGGTGGCTCTGGAGCCTCGTCCTGGCTGGGGATGAGCACCCAGGGGTGCTGGGGATGAGCACCCAGGGGTGCTGGGGGGACCAGAGGAAGGCTGTGCTGGCAGAGGTGCATTCTTCCCAGTGGGAAGAGAAAAGCAGACCCTAGGAGAGCTTACCAAAGCTCCTGGACAATGCAGACTCCATGAAAAAGTCCATCAGCCCTATCTTCCACTCTCAAGATCCAGAAATCCCCAAATCCCTCTGGAGGTGGAGTGGGCTGGGCTGCAGGGATCAGTCTCCAGATCCATGGGCAGGTGAGCAGCAGCAAATCCCAAACCCTGGAGCTGGACCCAGGAGCACCTGCCAGCCCTTGATGAGATGAAGCACAAGGCACCATAAGCCATGACAGCCAGGATTGATCTGGCCCTGAGGAGACACACAGGGGAAAAGGGAGAGCATTTGCCTACAGAGACCATAATTGTGCAGCCCCAGGCTGTGCATTTGCTGTGCATCCATTTCTGTCTCCATCACTGGGGTCATGTGCAGTAAAGAATTTTATCCTGTGGGGCTGCCAGCCTTTTATTCCCAACTGTTCATTTTCTCCTTGGAATCCATCTTCTGGGCCAGGACACACCAACTGTGAGCCTGCATTTCTGATAAAGACCATGAGGCATAAATATTTTACACTGGTAATGAGATATTTAGCATTGATATAGAGCTCAAAGCCCAGTGCAATTCCAGCTTTGTTAATTATAATGAACTATTGTAGGGCTCGATTTCATCTGCTCCTTGTAAATCTTGCATTGCTGGTGCAGAGTGCTGGTGGCTCCTTTCCAGGGGGAGGCTGGAGCTCAGCCTGGGCAGTGTTTGATCAGAGGTTGGGGCTCACAGAGGAGCAGTTCCTGGTGGGAATGGTGTGTGGGTTGTGTGGTGCTGCTGCCTGGAGATCAGAGCTGCTCCTGTGCAGAATTCCCTGTGCTGGGAATCCTCTGATCTGCCCCTTGTGTTTCCAAGCAAGGGTGGAAGCTGCCAGCCATGAGGATCATCTTCCACCCCCTAAGCTGCCATGATTAGCAGGATAGCAAACCAGCTTTTCTATGATTTGGGACAATATATTTTCTATATAATTTTCTGTAATTCAGCCATCACAGTTGAAGTACTTTGGACTCCCTGTGTCAGCTCCATCACTACCTGCTCCTCGGGTGGGATGAGGTGTGAGAGCCTTGTCACTGTCCCAGAGCTCTGTCCCCACCTCCTGCCCCTGCTGAAGCTCCTGGAGCTGGGACATGTCCCTGGCAGGAGCTGCACCAAGTGACAAACGTGATGCAGTGTGAAGCTGGAGCTGGGAACTGCCATGTGGGAATGGCACGGTTCCGCCTTTATTTAGAATTAGTGGATACTTGAAAAAGTAGCTTATCATTTTGTCAGATGCTGAGCATAAATCTGGATAATAATTCACGCTACACTAGGCTCTTTATAACAGTAGTTTGCTAAAACAAATTGAATTCAAACCTATATTAATTTACTAACTTAATGCTTGACATATCTGTGAATAATTTCTCATAGCCTAAAAAAATTCTAGGCACAGGCTTAGTTGGAAAAGGGCAAGGAGATCTAAAACTAATGTACATTAAAGCATAACTGGTACTCTAAGAGCATTTGTAATAGGCAGCAAAAACTGCTTTAAGTTTTTTTTTTTTTTTTCCGAGGCAGATGATTGTGTAAGGGCTGAAAGAACTGTAGATCTGAAAATCCTGGGGTAGAATGAAAAATCAGAGCTTCTTGTATTTGAAACTGAATTTGTGTGAATTTGGGAGGAGGGAAAGACCCAAGCAATTTGGCATTTGGGAGATGCAGTGTTATTAATGGAACAACCTAAAGAGAAAGTTTGCCTTTTTCTTCTCAAATTGTTGCTGGGAGTGGAGGGAATGAAACTTCTTTGCTTTTGAAGATGTGTTGAAACATCTCCATTTTCTCCTCACCTCTGCCTCAATTGAAAACATGTGACTGAAAATAAATAAGTTTCACTTTTATGCTTTACATCCCAAATGAGAAACTATTCCGATTTTGTTTCATTTTAAGGGTAACACAGAACAAAACACCAAGTTTTGTTAAAGTGGGGCTCTTTTCTGCACCACAAAGCCCAGGGTGGCAGCGATGCCAGGCCAGGTGTGTCATCCTGGGACAGAGCAGGGAGACCCAGCAGGGCTCCCCGGAGCAGCAGGGATGCAGCACACCCAGCAATTCCTCCTTTTCTGTCCCTGCCTCCCACGAGGGCTCATATTTCAGGAAGCCAAAGCCCTCCTCACACACCCAAGGCTGCCTTACATTTCACCTCTCTGTCATCCCCTCCAATGCACATCAATATTAATTTCTTTTCCTCCTCCATCCCAATAATGATTTACTTACAGAGGATTTACTGTGACACTTCAGCTGAAGGCAATGCATATAAGCCCCACTCCTGCTGTACAAGAATTAATTTTTAGCATTCTTAATTTATTACCAATTAATTTATTCTAAATTATAGGAGAGACAACCCGCTGTAGATAACTGTTTCTTTCTAATGCCTTCCTAGAAAATCTCTCATTAATGAGCCCATTAATTTGATGGTGGCAGGGGCAAATCATCCAGAGAGGACCCTTCAGTTGCAATCTGTGTGTCCCGCCCTGTATTCTTGAGAACATGGCAAGAAGAAAGCTGGGTTTGTTTGCAACAAATGCTGGTATAAAATATGCCTGGATATGTATGTATGCAAATAGCCTGATCTAGCATCATTAAACCTCTTAAGGAAATATGAAGTTTTGAAGGCATTTCCCACTTTAGAGCTCAGGCAATGACTGGAGCATCTGCATTAAATGTTTAATGTTCAGCAGAAGTGCAAATCACCATTTAATTAACTCCTTCCATAAAATATGATAGTTTAGTGAAGTGAACACAGAAGAATTATCATTATTCAGGAGGATGCTGGATGTGTTGGTGAATACCAGACTTTGCAGAGCTGACAACAGTGGATCAGGAGGTTCCTGGTATCTAAAACAGAGTGGAGGTTTTTTTCCAAGGGAACATTTATTATTCATGAAACCGCATTTTTCCACAGCAGCCCCTGTTATCAGACTCAGGCATGTGAATGCACAATTAAAAGCAAAATAACTACTGCCAACAGCTGGCAAAAATAGCTTCCTTGAGCAACCATTCATTAGCTTCTGAGCTGGAGCCTCTGCAAAGGCACTGCTTGATGCTAAAAATGAGTGTCACTAATGCTGTCTTGAGGGGGACATCATCTGGGACCTGTCTCTGTGCCTGTGATGAGGGACCAGACAACCTTCACTTCCCTCCAAAGGTCCCTCCGAGAGGGATCAGATGGAGAAAGCCACCTCACAGAAAGCAGAGCAGAATTTCCCCTGGGTGCCTGCAGAATGCTGGGTGCTGCCTCAGGCAGAGCACGAACTGCAGGCTTGGCTCCTCTGTGTAGAATCAGGGCCAGGAGCTACAAACGGGACCAGGATTTGCCACTGGATTTCCTGGCCCTGCCTGTGTTTGCTGTGTCCCCTGAGACCTGAGCTGTGCCAGCCTGTGCTGGGGGGACAGAGGTGTGTCCTGTGCCCTGAGCTCTGCAAAGGCCACCCTCCCCTGCTCCAAGAGCCCCTGTGCCTCCATGAGCTCTAAAGCTGAAGGCTGCTCACTGATTCCAAGCTCAGACTCCAATTCTGTGGAATTCTACTCATCCCCCAAACCATCTGGAAGGGATTAGCCACTTTGAATGGATTAATTTTATCTGACTACTGCCATCCACCACTATGCTGCTCATCCGTGCCCCTCTACAGCCCCTGAGATGAGGACAAGTCCATTGAGCAGCCTTATCTCAGACACATCTCCTGGTGAGTCACCCCCTTGGAACACCTCTGCCTCTCTCTGTTGATTACAGATGAACACCAGCTGCTCATTTTATTTGGAGCAGCTATTTATTTTATTTTTTTAAATGCTACTGCTGCACTACACACTGACAAACATCCAGACAGGGCCGTGTCTGGTTTCTGGGGACTGCAGAAGCTTTCCTACAATATGTCAGTTTAAAAGGCAGCACGAACGTGAGCTAGTTCAGAGTGTGTCCCCGTGGAATAATGTTCAAAACAGAGGGAAAAAAACCCTGTGTGAAGATGACTTGAGGCAGCTCTGATTGTTTGAGGAGTAATGAAGAGTAATGAAGCCAAATGTTTCAAAGTTGGAGCTCTCCTATTTCATTTCCAGTCTTCCACTAACAGCGATCCTGCACTTCATCTCCCGGGTTCTGATCTAACAGTGCCTCTGCTTGCTGAAATTTTGTTTTCCCTTTTGATAGATGTTTCCTTGAAACAACCCTTCTCAATATAAAAACCCATTCCATTTGAGCAGTCACTAAAACTGTCTTCACTCCTGGCTTGAAGACAAACCCCAGCCCCAGCGAGGAGATCCTCTGCTCACAGAGGGGTAAATACATCTGTGTCAAAACCAGCTTAATTTAACATCACTCCAGCAATTGTTTAGCTCTGGGTGGCTGTCAGAACCCATCTCCTGTGCCTTGAATGCTCGTGATTAACTTCTCATTGATAACCCCCGATCTGTAACAGCCCTGTTCTTTCCCCCTGTGCTTTGCACCAGCCCTCCCCTGCCCCTCCTCAGTGACCACCAAAGAGGGGTCACCCTCAGCTGACATGGGTGACAGGCTGAGAGCTGGCACTCGGCCTTTGCACCATTTTTTGATCATTATTTTGATGCTGTGTGACACACTCACACATGCACACACGTTTTTACCTTGCTTCTTGCTGGGGGAGATGTCACCCAGCTGCCCTTTGCCACCTGGAGCTGGGTTGTCTCATCTGAAGTTAGAAATGGTTCCTACTGGGAAAAGACAGTCAATTGGCACACATGGGGGTACAAAATTATTGTGGTTTTTTTTTCAGTTTGTGATCAGGAATAAATGGAAAGAGGGTTCTATGGCCAGAAAATGAAGTGTAACAATAAATGTGTGTTTCAGTGCTGAGACAGGAGTGTCCAAGAGAACCCTGGAGGGAGTTTCTATAGGCACACTGGGCACAGGGATACCCAGCTGCTCTCAGAGGGGATTTACAAGCTCCAGCATACTAAACCAGCTTCCTACTGCCAGGTGAAAACACCAAAATTCACCCAAGTGCAAGTCAGGGATACCCTGTCACAGCAATCCCACAACTGACCATGACCACCAGAATGAAAGGTGTGAATTTTCCACAAACACAGAAGAGTTTTTCAGTAGCCACCAGCTCTGGAGATGCCAGAAATGCAATCACCCGAAAAGAGCAGGAGAGTGTTTATGCAGGTGGCAGTTTATCAATCGATCATCACTTTCATCAACAGCTTTTCATTCCTTGTTCCCATCAGGAGGGACATCTCTGAAGGCTCCTTCCGATCAGGGCAGACTAATTGCTACTAGAAAGTTCAGTGTTTGAAGATCGTATGATTAGGGAAATGTACAAATTCAATTTCTTTCAACCAGATTCAATTCTAATCTAATCAGAGAGATAGAAAACTTCAGTGTAATAATGACAAAGAAAATGACTTTGTTTCAGGCCATTTAAATGTCCCTTACTGCAAACATTCCAACAGAAGAGACTGAGTTTGGAGTCAGACATGGGGTATTTGCTTTGAATTCAACAGCAAATGGGCCATTTTCTGGGTCTAAATTAAGATTCTCCCTTTTGGAGAGAGAGGGAGACAGACACTATCTAAGTCAAATGAACATTTGTGACATTTAATAAAGCAATTATATCTAAAGACCAGGGGCTTGAGATAGAATAGACTGGTTAATATTGTCTGGGAGAAGTCTCTCAGTACAGGAGTGATGATTCTCTGCAGGATCCTGCTGACCTTGAGCAGAGCCAAATTGCTACTGGAGAGCATCTTCTATCAGAGCTATTGAAGTCAAAACCAAACCTGAACAAAAATCAGGTTATTACATATTTCTGGGCAGATATTTCCAAAGAACCTAAAGCCTTGCTGGCTCCCAGGCTCTGAAATGTTTCCCAGCATGGCCAGAGAGCCAAACCAGGGGACCCTGCTTGGTGCTGGCTGTGTCAGGAGGGAGTTCTACACCTTGTACTGAGACCAAAGCTGTGCTGGATAACTCAGTTCTGGCTCTGAGCAGCTCCAGAAGTTTGGAGTTGGACATTCAGAGCACGCTGAGGTTCTTGGTTGACCATTCTGGAGATCAAAATCCTCGAATTAGTAGGAAAACAGGAGCAGGATGGTGACAAAACGAGCTTTGGTTTAGTTCTAGTGCTTTGTTGGGCCTCAAATTTGGGCTGGATGGAGCAGCTGAAAGCATGAGAAAGCCAAAAGTTTGGCTAACAGGAAACTTGCTGGTTTTCTGGGTGACACTGAGGTTTAATTTCACCCCAGATTTATCCTGCTGAGTCCATGCAGGGAGGTGTGACCACAAGCACAGACCAACCCCTGGCTGCTGGTGTTGTGCAGACACAAGGAAATGATGTCCTGGTCATTTTAATTCAAAACCTCGGCAAAAAAGGCTTTTCCTGGGTGCCCTTGTCACTTGTTTGATGACCTGAGGTCCAGTCCTGCAAGTGCCACCAGCCAGAGGGTTCCATGCCCACCAGAAGAGACTGAGGCACCTTCCCAGCCCAGTGAGTCCCCAGGTGTGTGAGATTTTTGCAGTTTGTGATGGAGGAGTCAATGCTGTTTCCACATTGAAATTTTCTTCAAAAATATCCTGATTCAGTGCCATGAAGAAGCCCCTTCCAGTCAGAGGGCAATTTAAATCAATAAATATCACCATAATTTAATGACACTAAAAATCATTTCAGAAGAGAAGGTGAGCCAACACCAGCAGTCTTTTAAATTTAATGACCAATGAATAAAACCAGATAATCCCTGCATTTGACATAATCATTTATGTTTGATGCCATTCAATTATTTGTTAATAAACACAGACCTCACTATTGTAATTTAATACTCTCAAACTATAGGTTAAGGTAGGGGTTACCTCTCTTTCAAGGCATTAAATGATTGGCATTTTGCTTATAGAGGATTTTATTACCCCAATAACACCATTTTCAGGAGAGGTTTTCATAAGCTTCATTTGCATGTTGATTTTTTATAGCAATTATCAGTAAAAGGTCAAATATTTGCTTTATCTATATAATTCAATTTTAGAAATGCCTTTGGGATTCAAATTAACTCCCTTGTAATATCTTCATTGAAAAAGAAGATTAATTATGCTTACAAGAAACCTAATTTGGCTTATCAGACCTTTAATGTTACAGAGATCGTTAATGCATTTAAATTTAGGATTAGTAGAGTGATCTGGTTCCATTATTTTGGTGACTTTAATATTTGTCATTATTTTTATGCATACAGTTGCTTTTCCCTAAAGTGAAATTATAATGTCTATTATAAAGGAAATAAACATTATATATTGACCTTGGTAATTATGCTTCTGGTTTTTAAGAGTGCATAAAAAGATGTATTTGTGACTCACATATAAATTCAGAGTTCCTGTGTTAAGTGGAGTCAGGGTGGTAACGCTGCCAGATCCATCTCTGCTGGAGGATTTGTCAGGAGGATTCAGGGACCCCCAGGAGGAATTCCTGAGCTCCTTCCCCTGCAGCCCTGCAGGAGCTGCTGCCCTGGAGCCTGTGCACACTGCTCTTCATGGAAGCCCAGAATGGCTTGGGTTGGAAGGGACCTTGAAGATTTTCTTCATCCAGTGCCACCCCTCCCACTGTCCCAGGCTGCTCCAACCCCAATGTCCAACCTGGCCTTGGGCACTGCCAGGGATCCAGGGGCAGCCACAGCTGCTCTGGGCACCCTGTGCCAAGGTCTTGCCATAGGGAAGAATGATTTCCCAATATCTAATCTAAATATCTAATCTGAACCTACTCTCAGTCTGAAGCCATTCACCCTTGTCCTGTCCCTGCACTGACTTTGCTGGGAGCAGAATCAGAGAAGCAGGGAGTGTTTTGGAGAATGCTGCAGGCCTGGGTTCACCTCACCTGCTTAAAAACACCTCACCCCCCCTGATGTCTCCCCTGGATTTTGCTCCCTCCAGAACACTGTCACCCTGATTTTGTGGGGGGCTGCAGGTGCTCACTGTGCTGCCCACACAGGGACAAGCTGGGAGTGCTCCAAGGCAGGTACTGCTGTGTAAACCCGTGCAGTAATAAACTCACATCACTGCTCCTCCACTTGTCTCCTTTCTGCCTTTGCTATGCTCTGGCTGTTGGTGTGGGATGTGATTTTTCATGCCATGCTGATTGCCGGGATTTGGGGTTATTTACGCCGGGCTAATTGCTGTGGTATCGCAGTGCTCATGCTAAGATAATCACCATGGTATTGGATTATTCATACTGAGCTCTCTGCCGTGGTGTTGGCTTGTTGCTGTTGAGCTCCTTGCTGGGGTATTGTGTTATTCATGCCGTGCTCGTAGCTGTGGTGTGGGGCTGTTTATCTTATGCTTATCCCTGTGATATCTGATTAAACTGATTAAACCAGTTGCTCCTTTAGTAGGCGATTCTGCTGTCTGATCTGGTATCAGAGAGGAAAATCAGCTCCTTCCCTGCTCTCCAGGCCGGGTTCACACTGAGGTTTTCTTTTGGTTGACCTTCCCCAAAGCCCCCTGGCTGCCTGAGTCCAGAAGAGAACTTGGATCTGGGGCTTGCACAGGCAGTGAAGTCGTGTCAGAGCTGTCAGGGCTCTTTTGAACCATCTCTGTCTCTCTTCAGGCTTGAGTAACCACTGCGTTCCAAGCCCATTTTGTAAGGGATGATCCTTTGGAGCCTCTCTGAGTGACCAGATTGTTCCATCCTGGAGCAAACAGAGACATTTGATATGGATATTTTTGTCCTGCAGCTCTGCAAACGCTGAGGTTGGAGGGAACATGGATTTGCTCTTCTGTAAATGGGTGATGCTCTCTTGGAAAATGACCGTGACTGGGACCTGCCTGATGCCTTGAGATACCTGCACAGGTAACACCAGCCCAAGTCACTGTGGCCACCAAAAGCCACTGGACCCCTCCTGGAAGGCACAGGTCTCTCCGGTCCTGCCCTCTCCTTGGCTTGGAAAGCCTCACTGATTAGCCCCAGCTCAATGCCTGACTTTGGGAAGAGATGGATTTCTTCCCTAATCGATGTGCCCAAGGTCACACAGCAAGATTCAACCCCTGCTATGCTCAGTGTCCCCTCAGCCCCTCACATTCTTTGCTCCAGCTTCCACTGTCACTGCTCATCTCTGCCACTTACACACAAACAAAAAAGCTCAGCTTGGTGGCACCTGCCTTTCTTTGTGTCTAGGGTTTATTTTGTGACTCAGTACTATCTGTGTTTCAATACTGCAGATTTAAAGGTGCTTAATACATCACAAAAAATAAATCACTGCAAGAAGCAGCCACTGATGTTGGCTTAGGAGAAAATCTTTAAAGGTGTTTTTTGTTTTGCCACCAGAATGCTGCTATGTATTATTCATTACAGCCTCTGAGATTTAATTATTATTAGTGCTACTGATGATTGCTAGAAAAATAAACGGTAGCAGAAGGTGTCCGTCATTGTGTGAAGGGCATCTATATGTTGTAGAACTCACTGTACCCATTTGCATTAATCTCATTAGCTGCTCACAAGGCTGAGCTGGGGAATTGAAGGGAGGGGACACACATGCCCTGCCTGTTCTGCTCTCTGTGCCCACCTGGGCTCTGGAGCACAGCCCTGAGTTGATCAGCTCCATCTCGGGCTTTCTGCCAGGTCTCTGTACCCGGGGCTCCCTCTGTGGGGCTGCTCCATCATTTTCAGCCCCCTGGGCTGCCCTGCCCTCCCCTCCCAGCCTCACCTGAGCACTCGTGGCAGGGAGGATGAAGATGTTGTGTTAGGAACGACCCTGAGATCTGCCTGGTGCCTTGAGGCAAATGCAGGAGAGATGCTGGAGCGAGTTCAAGAGGAAATCTTGATTCAGCAGGAAGCAATGCCTTTCAGCCTGCCCCGAACAAGACACACAGCCTGGCAGGTGGAGCATCCAAAGGCTCTGCCATTCCCGGCTCCCTCCCAGCCCCAGCCACTGAGATTCAGAGAGAATCCGTGTTTTCCTCTCTTCATTCACTGTAACTCAGTGCAGTACCACCCATTATCACACCAGCCACACAAACAGCATCCTGCAGCCTTTCCTGGGGCTGCACAGCACGTGTGGAGATGCTGTGCCAGGAGCTGTGGGGCTGAGGGAGGGAGTGGCACACCTTTTGTCCCTCCCTGCATCCACCCCTCTCACTCACCCCCAGCCCTGTAGGCAGCTGGAAGTCTCTCTGCTGGCACCTCATTTACCCACTGCCTTGGAAAGCTCATTAATTGCCTGCTAGATCTTGCATGGCCTCTCTTAGAGGTGTCTGAACTGTGAGTGATCTCCGTGCAAGGGTTTTGACAGAAGGCTGCAGACACTTTGCCTTTCCATTTTGTACCTCTGACATCCCAGACTCCACACTTGGGGCTCTCATTAGAGACCAGAGGCAGAGGAGAGAAACGTGAGTGTTTTAGGCTTAAATTCAATCTCTGCCCCTTCACTCTTGAGTGACCTTGCTAAATCACTGGATCTTTTGAAGATTCAATGTCTCCATCTGCTCTGTTACCAGTTATGTCAGGCTGAGCACACCAGAGATGTGAGATCTGTTGTCTTCTCTTTAATCCCCATTTCTTCTCTCTTCTTAAAAGCATGCCCAAGGGAACAAAGTACAGGCTGGGAGAACAGCCAGGGGGCTCCCATGGATCAGAAAACGTGTCCCCCAAGATGGACATGTGGATGGGAATGGGTCCAAGAATGTGCAGCCTCTGCTCACAGAGGCTGAACAATGTCCAGGGCAATCCAGACACCTACAAGGCTCCAAAGAAGGGAAGTGTGCTCAAGTAACTTGGTTTTGCACTCCTGCCCCTGCTGTCAGATGAATGCTTTAACTGCACAGGAGCACATCCAAAGAGAAGAAGCAGGGGCTGGATGTTCCAGAAGGAAACAACAGCCCAGGTGATGGGAGAGCAGGGCAGGAGGGAGCCACGTGTCAGTCAGGGAGTGGAGTACAGGAGAGGTTTGGGGTCCTTCATTTGCAAGAGAGAACCTGAAGGCAAAGACAAGAATTGAAATCTTGGCCAGGTCAGTGTCTCTATGCAAAGCAGACAAAAAGTTTGGTACTATTTATTTTGTGTGATTATAGGTAAAAAGTCTCCACATATCTGTGTGCAGATGTGGACATAGATTGTCCATCTTCTGCACTGGCACAAATATTTGGTTTCAGCTTTCTCCTCTCTATATTTTATGTTTTGCTATCTTGGCTGCTCTCTTTAGCCACTCCAGTGGCAACATAAAATCTTTGCTGGGTTTTACATTACCCTTACATGTGCAAACCAACTGCTGCCTTCAGCAAAGACTGAATGAAGACCTCAGGATTTAACCCAGCAGGTCTCTACCCCAGCTCTGGGGACCTGCAGTGAGAGGCAGCAGAATTGGGGGTGATTTTCCAAGGGGAGCACAGGAGGATGGCTCTCAGTGCTTCCCTGTGGCAGCCACTCTGTCCTCAGAGCCACAAAGCCCAAGATCCTGTCTGGGATTTATTTGTGTGTTTAAAGGCTGGAGCTAATCTCATAAATGAATGTGTAAAGTGCTGGACATTTCCTCTTGGATTGTTGAAACCATATGGTCATGGGGCCACGGAGGGGGTTTCTCTGATTGCAATGCAGAAATATGCATTACATCTAAATTGACACTGAAAACTGACTGGAGCCTGGTATTAGAGAAGATTAAATTAACCCCCAGCAATAGCACCATATTACAAAAATGGTTAGATCTTAATAAATTGAAAATGATAACAGTGGCAAAAGCTGTACATTTTCCCTCGTGTTCCTTTATTGCTGTAACACTTCTTTCCAGTTTGTTGCTTCCGTGGGTTTTATTAGCACATTTCAGTGGAGTAGATTTGCTCTGAAGTGATAAAAGCCGACTGTAATCAGAAAGCTTTATGTTATCTGCAGCAAACAATGGTAAATGCCACCTGAGAAGGGCTCTGCTCAATGCCTTCATTACTGTGATTAGTCTAAGATAGCAGCAAACTCCAAAGCCGCTGATAACAGACTTTGTTAGGAACACAATAAACACTGAACACCCCGCACTTCAACCCGGGAAGAGACAGCTCCCAGCTCTCCGGGGCTGTGGGATGTGCACACCTGGCACTGCTAACCAGGTGTTCTCACCTGTGGGTGTGGATCCATCCAGTCCATCCCACCTGGAGATAGTCTGGGACCCACTGCTTGGGTGGGGATCAAACTCTGATTCAGCAAAGCACAGCTCTAATAGCCCTGAAATACCGTGTGAAGGAGTTCTGAGAAAAGAGCCAGGTTGTTCTGGAATCTTGTCAAATCTGCACCCTTACCTTATCAATTCTGGAACCTTACCTTATCAATTCTACAACCTTACCATATCAGTTCTGGAACTTTACCTTACCAGTGTCCAGTCCCCTGAAGTAAGAGAAAATGGACAGGTGATTCCTCACTCATCTACACAGCTGCTGGCTTGGGAGAAATTATCAGCAAATACTGGTTTTACTTTGGGATAAAAGCCTTACAGGCTCATATGTCTCCTTCAAACTGGTGTTCTAAACTAAATGTCACCAAGTCTTGGTTGAAAGCTGAAACTTCCAGTGACACAAGCTGGTTAGACACATCAGGGTCCTGCCAAACTTACTATTTTTTGCATAATTCTTTGACATTTTTGATTGCAAGCCCCTGGATAAAGAGTCCTGTCCTTTGCTCATCCTGGACACAAGGGAGGACAGGATTTGACTGCTCCAGAACGTTACCCTGATCCTCTGCAAGAGGGAAAATTTTACACCTGGAGATTAGGTTTGAAATGAAACAAGGTGTGCAGCTATATAACCCTAATAAATGTTGTTTCTCATTTTGTAAAACCTTTTTTTTTCAGTAGCATCCATGTCAATACAGTAAGGTTTTCTGGAGGGCTTTTTCTTGCTATGGATTTTTGTGGGTTTTTTGTTTTTTTTTTTTGGCTGAAAGCCACAGTTATTCCAGGTGAAAGCACTGTTGTCTTGGTTTATAGCAAATGTGGTTTGGCTCTGGAGGAAAATAGAAATCACCAACAGAAAAACTTCCTGAATGGACATGGAGTCCCAGAGGGCCCCTGGGGGCTGTGGCAGGGATGGGAGCACACCCAGGGTCTGGCAAGTGCCAGTGTGGAAGCCAAGGCTTGGCTGGGGAGCCCTGTGGGCACAGGGAGAGGGAACAGAAGCCAGCAGGGCCATCCCTCTCCTCAGCTCTGCAACAATCTTCCCGAATAAAAATACCCCAACTTCCAGCGAGAAAAATTAATTTTGTGCAGAATTTCCAAACACAGAGTTAATATTTCCATAAAGCAGATAAATCTCATTGAAACACCTCTTAGAAAATCAGCAGTCAAAGCCTTTTGGAGAAAAATCAGCTCAGACAGAAATATTGTGCTCAGGCTTAGCTCTGAGCTGCTGGGAGGTGTTTTCCCTCAGTCAAGGGAGCAGCATTTTTTTTTCCAGGGGTTTGCACCCTGGCTGCAGGTAGCCAGGGGCTGTGCCTACGTGTCCAGCATGGCACATCACCCCTGAAATGCACTCACTCCCCAGCCCCGTTGACAAATGCAAAAGGCAGAAATCTCAAATAGATCCGGGAACAGCAATCCTGCTGCCAAAAGCTTCGTTTTGAAGCGTTTGACATTTTCTACCCGAGTTGAGCAAATAATTTATCTGATTAATTTAGTTTCCTCCCCATCCACGAGTTGTTCAGGAGCTGAGATTTGCTCCAATTCATTTGTTATCTCAAGTTCGTGCCTGGGTGTGCAGCTTGTGTATGGGCAGTTTGTTACAAACAGCCACAGAACTCAGAGCTGTGCTGATTGCTCTTGATGGGGAATATGTGGCAGGATATTGTTTTGGCTCTCTGATGGGGTGATCTAACCCTTAGAATTCAACTTCTGATGTGGCTGCAAGTGAAATTTGTTGCCTATAAATAGTCTTTGCTGTTTGCCTAAAGGTCATTGCAGCTGTGGACACTTCTGCCAGCTCCCAGAACTGCTCAATAGGGTGGCAAAGGCTTGTCGTGGTGTCCAGTCTGACCATGTCACCAGGCTGTAGGAACAGCATTCCCCAGCTCCACATCCCCACAGAAACCTCAACAGCAGACTACTTCAAAAAAGCCCAAAGATTTGAGGACCATGAGCTGGTGGAGAACATTTCTGGTCTCCCATGTGGCATTGATAAGTGGGGCCTTGGAAACAAATAATTGGGGTTTTAAAGTAGTAAATCCCGTGAAGAAGTATTTAATTTTTTTTTTTAATCACGTGACTTTTTCAAGGGAGAAAGTTTTTTTCTAATTTACTCTTCTCCTACATTTTTACAGCTACTAACTGATGGACCAAATCTCCACCCCAAAAATAGTTTTCCATAACAAACTAAGGAGTAATCCACGTGGTAGGAGGAATCACAGCACTGTACTTGTGTGCAGTACAGCATCTAAGTGGGAATTTGTATAATCGTGGGGTTTGTATGATTGAGATGTTTTATACTTGGGCTGGGGGGCTCACCTCGTTGTTCAACACTCAGCAAACAATTTTATAACATTACATCCATGTTTTTCTGCTTTCTAAGGATAATTTCCATTACTTTGTTTATGCTTTCAGTAGCACTTGACACGTCCTGCTGATCTGTGCATTCCTACAAGGCTCAGGGGGGTCTCGGCTGAGGGACTTTGCAATGGAGACAGAAAGGAAAGGGAACTTCTGATCTGAGGAAAATTCTGACATTTTGAAACAAATAACTATTGCAGAGCATGATGAATGGTCACACTTGTGAAGTTCTCTGCCAACTTATTTGTCAGGAGTCTTGGTTCAGTGCCATCAAGACATGTTTTTTCAATAATGTCCAATTGCTTTAGTTTGGTCCTACTAAACCAAAATGAACAAAGTCCAAGGGAAAGCTGCCGACCTTTAATTAAGATATGATAGATTATAGAAACCCCCTGCACTAGCTGCATTGCAATAAGAGTGCAAGGATTCAATGGATTAAAAGCAGGAATGTTTTTCCTTCTGAGAAGTGAGCAGAATTTGGGTGATGCCTGAGAAGGGACCCCTGGTGTGTCCGTGTGCCCCAGGTGGGAGAGGCAGCACCTGGATCCCCAGAGCTTCACAGAGAAACATCCTTAGAAGGTAAATTAGTTCTTTTTCTTCACCTTTTTTTTTTGTCTTTAATTTTCAAGGTCCTATTTCTTTGCTTCACACACCACAGGCATTAAAGCTTGGCAGCATCCAAAGCCACTGAGGAGCATCTCCCTCTCACAGTGGGACTTCATGGAGCCATGGGGCCTTTCCAGTGCAGCTGGGTTTGTACCCAGAAGGAGAGAAGGTGTTTCAGGCTGCTCTGGCCATGTGGGGAGGATTTCTGTGAAAAGTCACAGCTGGACTCATTCTGCAGCAACAACAAATCCTGCCTGCTGAACAAAAAATCCCAGTGAGCACACAGGGTGTTACATGCACAGTGTCCCTCCACCTGCTGTGTGTTACTCTCTTGCTCTGTGATAGCACTCATATAAAGAAATCTCATCTGAAATTTTTTATTGCTTGTGAGGGAGATAAAAAAAAATCCCTTGAAGACTCTGCTAGAGGTGGATCAGAGTATTTCATAAAACCCAAGCCACAAGGCATTTAAATAGTTTGGCATATATCTTAATTCATATTCACAGTCAATTATACAGAGGAATGGCACTTGTACATATTGAAATCACCTGACACCTCTCATTAGAAAAACACTGCTGGCAGCTGGTTATAATTTTGCCAAACCTTGGGCTGGAATTTTCTGTGCCACCAGTTTTCCTGAGGCAGGTTTGCATCCGCTCCTTTTGCTGTAAAATATCAGAAAATACACTTCTGAAATATAAACCAAGCAAGTACACCTCTGCTCCTGCCACTCCAGCAAGGAGATACTGGGTTTTGCCTGTGTGATGATGTCTGTGAACATCCTAAGGGCTGGTGTGACAGTGGCAGAGCAGGAACCAGGGAACAAAATGTGTTTGCTGCAGACCTGTTATGGCTTCAGCAAGGCATGCAAAATGAGTGGGATTTTAAAAAACGCTTCTGCTCCGGGGGAAGCAATGCTGAGTGGTGGCACTGCGAGTCCAGAGCCTTGCTGGCATGGTGGGGTGTGAGGTGCTGAGGGACACCCCAGCTCTGCCTCCTGCTGCTTCTTGTCACACTCCGGGGATGGAGGTGGCTGCAGAGCAAACGCCATGCAGGACCTGGGAGCCTCTTCAGGAAATCGAACCCTTCTACTTGTCCGGCTGCAATTAGAATTTAAAATGTGGCCTGTGTTTGAAGGGTGGTTAGAATGAAGTGCTTGGGAACAGGTTAAGTAAAGCTAAATAACGGAAAGCCAAAACATTTTGTTTCACTGCGTTTGACTATTCTGGATGGAAATATTTTAATCCTGCCCCAAAAATACCCACGGAAAAAACCCCAACTCCAGAGCACTGTCTCAATTTCTCTTGTTTTCCTGCTCTCTCCAGCTCCCCTTGCCTGCCTGACTCCCCCCTGCTTGTTTCTGGAGTGCCTTTATCAAGCCAAGAGGCTCTGCCTCTTCCCTTTGAGGTCTTCATTGCCTCCTTGTTGAGCACACTTTGAACAATAGCTCTCTAATTGCTCTTCAGAGAAAATTCGTGAACAACTTGGAAGGGCCCTCTGGCTGTTTCAGGGACTGTTTTCAGCACAGGTTGTCTTTCACACCGAGCTGTTGTTTCTTTCTGAGCTGTGTCAGTGTCAGCCTTTTCACTGCGAGGACGTGCAGCTCCTAAAGCAGCCCAGGAGCACCAGGGCTGGAGATTGCCAGAGGAAAAGATGCCACATTTTCCTTCAGCTGACCTTGGAACTGCTAAATGAAGGCACTCTGGAGAATATCCCGGGCACGGGATGTTCTGCTTTGATCAGGACATGAAAGGAGCCCGTGTCTCTCTAATATCTGATGGGGCGATCAATCATCCCCGCGCACATTGAGAAGTGCCACTCTGTTGTTTCACCACCTTTGTCTGACCTTGGAAAACTCCTCCTAAGTGCTGAGAGGGAATGTCACGGAGCCGCTGTCATTAGAGTTCTGTGATTAGGTGACCAAATCAAAAGGAAAAGGGTTTTCGGATGGGAAAACTGAAATGAACCGTCTTTAACAATTTCCTGCAATGGAAAAGGGGAGTTAAAATTCCTCCTCAATCAATTAAAAAACCCCTCAGGCTGATTGATTTTGGAAAGCTCTATTTAATACCTGCATATTTAAGTTTAAATTTGATGAGGCTAGACTTAGACTGGAAACGTTATTCCAAACAAATCCCCTTACAGTATTTTAACGTATTAATCCTAAGTATACAGTAATCTGTAATAAATTCCCTGATCTTTATATGAATTCGGTGCCTCTATAAAGCTCGAAACAAGGCAAGTTTTGGCTTCAGAGGGCTGTGAAAAAGCCTCTGCCAATGCAGTATTTCTCCCAATTCCACTGGAGGTCAGTGCAGCCCTACAGTTCTGCTGCCACAATTGTCCTTTCCACTCTGCTCGTGTGATACAGCTGAGCACAAACCCCTGTAGAGCTGTTTTTAAACTAGATTTGTGTAGTAATAAATACAGGCTTAAGAACCGCGTTTCGTGGTTATATTTGGAACATCCTAGCAGGGATGTGAGAATCGCAACCCGTTTGGGTGTTGGTGAGTTTTTTTCCCTTCCTTGTTATTGTGGCAGGTGTTTTTCAAGAGCTCAGGGTGATTTTTTTTTTCTTGTAAGAGTAAAATTACTTGGAATGCAAAAGTAGAAGTTTTTGTGACATGTTTTTTCAGCTCCAGAGAAAAACATTTCTTTGAGTTCCCAGCCTGTCAGAGGAGCGAGGTGGGTGCAGTCCAGAATGTGTCCTGTGCACTCAGGGGCTCTGGATCACAGTTTTTGTAGGATTTAAGTGTGAAGTTGCTCAGGTGGATGCTTTTCTCTCTTTGCTTTCCTGATCTTCATCCCCTTTTCTGGTGTAGGGCATTCACACATCACCCTCACCCCTCCCGACTGTGCAGATTCACCTGAGCGAGCTCCAAATCATCCCCTGCGGGAGAAAGCGAATGAAAAAAACCCCCAAACCTGGGCCAAGTGGTTTAGAGTTATTTCAGACAGGCTGTTGGGGCTGTGGCTGAGCCCCCAGCCTTGCTGCATGCCTGGCTCCGTGGGGAACACGCTGCTCCTCTGACATGAGCACAGAATTCCTGGCACACTGTGGGTCTCCAGCCCAAATCCTAAACCTACAGCCCTGCAGGACCAGACATCCCAGGCAGAGCCGCTGAAACAGGAGAGCAAAGAAGAACAAAGAAGGGAAATCTGAGTGCTGGAAGCACAACAGAAGTTTTGTGTGAATGGTTGGTGAGTGTGGGCTGTGTCACAGGAGGGAGGGGGACAACACCCAGCACACACCACAAAGAGAAGAAGAAGAGAAGGTCACGTTCCCAAACATGACCTGCTCCAAGCAGGGATTGATGTGCTCCAGTTCAGCCAGCTGGGCCAGTCCTGCTTCAGAAAATCCCAGTCATGGCCTGGCAGGTGCCAGGGACCAGGGACCCTGAGCAGGGATGGCTTTGCCAGGCTGTCAGTGATGTGTCTGCCTGCTGCCCAGCACGGAGGAGGGGGAAGGTGGAAGATTTATCCCCTTCTCTGCTCTCAGAGTCTGGCTGGGAGCAGCCAGGGCACAGCCTGTGGGTTTGCTGCAAAGGCAGAGTGCAAAGAGCAGGATGTTTCTGCCCTTGGGGTCTTCAGGCAGGTCCCCAATCCAAAGTTTTATGTTTCTGTTCCGGGTACTTGGTTCCTGCTCATTGATTTACTTTTCAGCTGTACTGCCCAGAGAGCTCATTAGGAGAAGGGGCTGCAAACCTCAATTCCTGCCCACCCACCCCCAGGCAAAAGAATGACTCAAACCTTCAGGTTTGCATCCTTCCTTCCTTCCCTGAAGGGATATTGGGGTGGAAGCTCTCTTGGCTGAGCTGGCCATAGAGGACACTGTGTCCAGGATGTTTTCAGGTCCCAGTTTAATTCCGTGTGCATTTAGCTGAGTCAAAGCAATGTTGGCAGAGCACGGGATGATCAGGCTCAGCCTCCCTGGTACACTCGAACACAGAGATTTCCAAGCACGCTGCTTCCACTGTGGAGGATTTCTTGTGCAGCAGCAACCTCATAAAGGAAATGCTGACAGCTGTATCCACTGGTTAATTTAAAACTCAGCTGGAACAAGACCTGGGCAAAATATTATTGTGAAGTGACTCTCATTCGCTGTTGTTCCATTACTGGAGCAACAAGTCCTACCACAGGCTGCCCTCCCCGTGTCCTTGTACCCTGACTTAATTTCCCTCTTGGCTCCTGCAGCAATATCCTTCTGCTCCAGAATGTCACAGCACCGTCCCCCTCCTGCTCTGAGCCTGCTCCTGCTTGTATTTTGCATACACAGACCCTTTCCTTCAGGAGGGCTGGGGAGGTTTCCTGTACCCCGGATTTGGCAGCTCCCTTCCATCCCCACCCTCCCAGCTCACGGTGGGTGCCATAAAAAGCTCACAGCCTCCACTTCTGCTTTTCCTGCCCAGCTCACAGCTGGATTTAGGCTCTCTGGGGAGCAATCCAGAGGGTTCCCAACCCCATTCCTTACCCCTTCACTCCCTGTCTCCCTAGGACCATCCCACCTACCAGGGCCATATTTCTCCCAAATAAAGGAACCTCTGCTGAGTGAGAGACCCCCTCTCCCAGTCTTCCAGCAGCAGCTGATTAACATAACAGCATTTCCTCTTCTAAATCCTATGATTTCCATGTCTTTCTCATGCTTTCATTCAGCAAAAAAGGCTCTTTATAGGCCAGAACTAGGAAAGCTGGAAATTTTGCCTTTGTTTTTAGAATTAACAAGTCTTTCTTCCAAGTGATTTTGTGCAATATATGCTTTATAGTTCTCTACCCCCTCCATGACTTATTTTATGCTAATAGTTCCCCAAGTATTATTAATTAGATTTTTTTTAAGTAAGAGAAAGTTCTTGAAAGTTAATTAAAAGTTCCGCGCAGTAATTGTGCAAAAGTAGCGTTTCCATTCTAAAAATTAAACCTCTATAATTAAAATCCGATATTCATTTAAAGATTCAAATGGGGTGTTTATGACTCATTTGTTTTTATTTATTTTTTTGCCACTTTGGGAGTGTAATTGCTCCAGCAGAGGAAAATCAATTCCAGCCCTGGTGCTTCCATGCCTTCTTCCCCTCCCTGGGAAATAGGACACTCCCCTCAGTCCAGTTATGTCATCCAGGGAGTGACTGAGTCAGGAATGGAGGGACAGGGACTCGTGTTTGCACATATCTCGATCTCTTCCCCTAACAGCCTGTCACATTTTTTCTTTCCCTAGGATGTAAAAAATTTGTTGTCTTGTTATCTCAAGGCTGGAATATAGATTTCAGAAGCTTATCAGCATCTCATATTTGCCAGCAAGAGGCTACTCACTGCACATTCAAACAACACCCAGGCTGGAAATTCAAACGCAGAGCTCAGCAGGACTGGGAGGAGAGTTTGGGTGCTGGTGAAGGTTTGGATCTTTCCCTTGGCCCTGTGCTCTGGGTGGGTGGAGGAGGAGAAAACCCCATGGCCAAGGCTGTGCTTTTGTGTTTCCACCACTGGAGTGCTCAAAGAGATGTGGAAGAAGGAGGATCAAGCTTTTCAAAAGTGAATTTAGTGTAATGATCCAACTTCAGCCACCAGGCAAGGGACATGATTTTCCTGCTTTGCATTTCTTGCACACCAAGCCTGCTCAAGGAAGCCCAGGTGGCTGTGCATGCCTAGGGATGTCTCTGGAGACTCAAAAATCCAAATGTAACCCCATGCTGCAAAAATACAAGATGCCCGAGCCTGGGTAATGTCCTCTAATTAATGGTAACTAATTATGACCTCCCTCTTTTGGCCCTAGAAGTGTCCCAGCCTTAGTGGCTCGTGTACAGAGCAAGGTGAGAACCAGCTTTGTGTGTTCCAGAGCTCAGTGCTGAGTAGATGTACATAATTACCATAAAGTTATTAATTATTGTGCTCAGCAGATATCACCCATTCCTCTTGGAATGGCTTTTGCCTCTCTGAAATGCACAGCATGCCAATAGAACAAGAGAGTGGTGTAATAACCGGCATATAATTAATAATTATCAATAACGAATGCATAATCAAGAGAGAACACCTCGTGCTGTGTTTAGGAAATGGCTGGGCCCCTCTTTGGGCCACAGGGTTATTAAGAGCTATTTTTACTGAACGACTATTTTGGGAGCACCAGAGTCACAAGAAGGAGGAGGAAATTTTCTTGAAATCTAAAAGGAGTCCGTAGGAATTAATTGAAAACTTTGAAAACCTGGAAACATTGAGGTCAACTGCACAAACAAAGGCTTTAGCAGCAGAGAGAGTGCTGTGAGCAAACAGCAAACTCCAGTAATGCAAGTGCTGCCCACAGAAATTATCAAGAATAAACCAAATCCTTGTTGAATTAGCACAGAGGGAAAGCTCGTTTGTCCTTGGGCTGGACGAGAGGAGGAACTTTCCCAGGGATATTCCGAGGCAGCAGAGCAGCACACACCAAGATAAAGGCTGTTCTTGTGCAGCTTTGTGGGATGGGATGGGAGAGTGCTGCAAGAGACACCAGAGAAAGGAGCTCAGAGTCAGAGCAGGCAGGGTCAGAGCAGGGACTGTCACCTCAGCTCTGGGTGACACTGATACCCCCTCTCCTGAGCCAGGAAAACACAAACCACACCGTCCTGCTGATGCCTTTTGGGGCTAAAGACAGAGCCCAGATCAAATTAAGAGAATAAAAAGCAGTTCTATTTATTGAAGAGCCTTCAGGTACATTTAAGGCAGATGAAGCCCCCCAGGGGCTACACCCAGAATGGACAATGGGTCACAGGATTTCACACTTTTATAAGTTTGGTCCATTTGCACATTGGGGGTTCATCTTCCAATTACAGCTTCAGGTAATGAAGTCATTTACCCCAAGTTTGCTCCCCCCAAACTCACTTTTGTTTCCATTTCTCAGGGCCTGAGGCAGTGAGGTGTCCTTGATTGCCAGCCTGGAGAGGAATTGTTGTGTCTGCCCAAAATGGGAGAGCAGCAGCTCACACTGGGTATGGAGTTCAGAGTTATACACTAAAGAACTGCAGGGTTACAAATATATGAAAAATACAAAAGCCAAAATCCTAAGGCATCATTGTGTCCTGGGGGGGGTGCACAGCACCCCCAGCACCATCCCAAGCTGGCACAGGAGTCACCCGTGCCTGCTGCAGCCCTGCTGAAGTCTGGGTGTCCCATTTGCCCAGGAACTGCCTTGTGCCACCTTGGCTCTGGTTCTGTTTGCCAATGGGCTGGCCTGGACACTGCAGAGGCATTTTAGCCCACATCAGGTGCAAATCCCTGCAGCAGAACCCAGAGAGGTGGACTGGGACTTACTACACCCAACTTTAGCCCTTTCAGGGCTGCATTTGCCTCCAGAGAGTGGCAGTTGTCCCCAGAAAGAGTCTGCAGAGGTACTTCAGGTTGAATGTCAGCCTTTAAAATCCTTCCTGAGGTGATTTTGGAGAAGTCACTTCACAGTCCCAGACCTCAGGATGTCTGTCTCAGTGAGGCTGATATTTCTAAATTTTGAAAGAGATAATAACCATTCCTGAATATTAACCACTGTGCACCAAGGACTCTGATAAAGAGAATTACAGAAATAAACCACTAGTTGATAACCAAATGCAAAAAGAAAAAAAAAAGTTATTATTCCCCCAGCATTATCTCTGTGCTCTGCACTAGTACATTTTAAGGCAATCTCAGCTGAAAAGATGAAGACATAGCCATCCTTATAAACAAGGATATTTCAGTCAATAGATAGAAAGCTCTAAAGAGTTCGAGCTTTGCTGAAGCACTGAGAGACTGAAGATTGAAAGAGGTAGGGAGAATTAATTAGGCTTCTGATATTATCCTGGTAAATAAAAGTAATAAGCAAATCTCTGAAAAGGAAGACCTGATTCATATTCAAACACTTACAGAATAAACAGCTGCTGATTCTCCTATCTAGCCCAGTCCTTATCCTTTAAGGCTGCAATAAGTGACCTCTTAATCCCGGGCAAAAGGCTGCATGAGCATCTGGAATTGAAAAAGAAAGCATATTTCCTTCACTATTCCAATTTCCACTCAATTTCAGTATAAAGTTGTTTGTGTCTCTTTTTTTTTTTTTTTAATTTTTTGGTCCCTCCAGCGACGAGCTTTTGATGATGAGATTTTGTGCATCTGAACAATTTTGCAGCTTTTTTCCCCCCCCTTCTCTAAATAGGAGCACTGCAGTCCTTCAGCTGGGTTATATCTCCATTGTACTGGCCATGCTCTTAAAGCACTTATAGCAGTAATTTCTGGGCATGATGGACAGACTCAGCAATAACCTGATCCTGCAATGCACTGAATAAACCCTTTAGCATTTAGCACATGGACGCTAATGTGCTGGGAAGTAATTGCTTAGAGGTTCCCAGCTTCAATATAATAATGCAGGGATTGCATTTATACAGCGGGCAGCAGAGGAAAAAGAATTATTATTGGCCAAACTTCCTCTCTCCCATTTTTATTAGCACAGCAGGAGAGAGGAGAAGGTAAACTCGAGGTGATCCCAGGTTCCCACGTCCCCTGAGCACCAGAGGCTGTGTGGGGATGCTTAAAACATGGAGAAATTCCACTGACTTCAGCCCATTTACTCTGATTTTACACCAGCATTCCTGAGAGAAGGGCCTGGCCATTAATATCCTCCTTCACTACAGTAATGCTGAAACGAGTGAAAGATTAGAAAGCCAATACTGGCTTGGCAAAAAAAAGTTAAAAAAAAAAGAGTAGCTTTACAGTAAATACATAAACATGCAGGCAGCAATTCCCTGGGTGAGCTCAGCTTAAAAAGAGCTCTGTGGAGTTAGCAGGAGAACAAACTGTGCAGAAGCACCGAAGTTTTGTATTTCCACTTATGTGAGTAATTACTCCAGCCCTCATCAACATTTCTCTGACTAAATATCATTTATAAATTAAATATGCCTAAACTTTGAACGAAAACTAATTTAGGTATTTATTATTAAAAACTTTTTCCCTGGACACTTTGGGCTCGTCAATGATTATTTAAGAGTTTTTTCTGTATTTTTGCCATCACTTCTCCCCTTTCCTAAGCTCTGCAAATGACTCCTTTGTAGCACACAGAGTGGGACCACGTTTAGGGTACAGAAATGCTGCTTGAAGACAATTTCTTTTTAAAATATTTGATTTTAGAGCTACCAAGAAAAAAATTATTCAGAGGGCCAAAATAAAATAAAAAGAACAGCTTTCTCAATCTATTATTAATACCAATAAATGGGAGCTGGCAGATTTAAAAGCCAAGATGTAATGCATTTTCCTGGAGCAGTGAGCCTTTAAACAAGTTCGAGTTATTGAGATTGTGTAGTAAAAACTGGTAAAACGAAATATCTTTTCAGATAGGATAATAAAGATGGGCTATATTAACATCCCCTTGCTGGGAAGCACAGGGACAGAGGTGCTGCTGGGCTGGATGGGCTGGGGAAGGCTGGCAGGTGACTGCACAACATCATCCTTCCAGCTCCCTGTGCAGCCTGGCTATTTGGGACTGAGGCAGAGCCATGGCCCTGCTCCTGGAAGGACTCTCAGGAGGATTTTTATTCAGTGCCTCCAATTGAGATTTCCTCTGGTAGTGGGCTGAGCCTTCTCTTGATGCCTTAGGATTTCAGCTTTTATATTTTTCATAATTTGTAACCCTGCAGTTCTTCAGTGTATAACTCTGAACTCCATACCCAGTGTGAGCTGCTGCTCTCCCATTTTGGGCAGACACAACAATTCCTCTCCAGGCTGGCAATCAAGGACACCTCACTGCCTCAGGCTTGAGAGATGGAAACAAAAGTGAGTTTTGGGGGGAGCAAACTTGGGGTAAATGACTTCATTACCTGAAGCTGTAATTGGAAGATGAACCCCGAATATTTATTTATTTTAGTATCCTTTATAAAGTGGTGTCCTGCAAGTTTCTGCTCTAGTTTCACTGTCCCCTGGGCAGTGCAGCCCCACTGCCCTCGGTGTGCTCAGGGCACAGGCTCAGCTCAGCTGCAGCAGCTCCTGCAGCTGCATCCAGGATGTGGAGTTTGCCACGAGCATCCTCCCTCTGCTTCCCGAGCTGCTCAGCTGCATGTTAAGAGCAAAACCAGCAATAATACATCTGTAACTGCTTGGGGAAAGAGCGTTTTAAAGGTAGAGATTTAGGAAAGCGGAAAAAAAATGAGCAGAGATAAGGCTGAGACAGTGCCAAAGAGATGGAATATACATCTCAGAGAAAATCTAAAAGCAGATCATTACCCAAAAAATACTAGCTGTAAGCAACGGTTTGTAGTGCAGAAGGAATATTTACCCACCAAGCTTTTGATAGTCCTTCTATTTCTTTCTTTTTCTTCCACACGGGAATAATTTTATTCCGAGGATGGAGGTGGGGGTTTGGAGGTGGCCGTGGTTGGGTCTGGTGAACGATCCTAATCCTGCCCCTGCTCATTGGGGCTCCCTGGCTCATTAACCCCTCTGTGCCTGGGGGCTGCTGTGCTGGGAGCTGCACACCCCCGAGGCAGGGAGAGCCAAAGGGTTTGTGTACACATGGGAAATCGTTTGGATAACCAAGGACCAGCTGTTTGGGGTCATACCCAAAGTCTCTTTGAGCATCTCCTCCCTAACAGTGGGTGCTTTGAGCAGGGTATTTACAGAGTGCTCCCACTTCTGCCTCACTGCTCAGGGGCCTCTTTGACCCAGAAAAGGGATTTGTGCTAAAAAGCAAGAGATGGGCTGTGAATTTCAATTCTGTGGCATCTTTTCTTTTGCAGTTGGCATGCCTTATTCCTGTTTGGTTTAGCTCACTTTCAAGCAGATTAACCTAAACTGGTACACAGCACTCTTATTATAGGATAAGTGCTCACAGGGAGAGCTATTCAGGAATAATTATTCTGATTTAAACATTTCTGAATAATTCTATGCAAAGGCAAGTCCTGAACAGAGAGACAGTGGGCGGATGTGACATACAGCTGGGGGAGCACAAGGAGCTGTAATACAGTGTACGAGTGTTCGTGCTGGAGTCCAAATGTGAACACATCCAGCCAGGAGCAGAAACCCTCCAGGTGATCAATACAGCCAATGAAAACTGAGGTGGTCATGGGGAATTCTGGCCATTCAATATGCCCAGCTAGCTCCTCCTGAATGAGGCACAGAGCAAATACTCCCCTAAAATAATTTAGCAAATAGGTTTGAACAATAAACACAATCCAGAGAAATCTGCTTATGGACAATTTGCAAACAGAAAGAAGGAGCAGCATTCTTTTAATGAGCGATCCATTATGAATTATTCACACTGCTCTAATTAACATTAAGATTCTTAATTTTTCCAGGAAGCCTTGCTGTAAGGATACTTTATGATTCCTTTGCATTTTCCACCTCCTCTGAGCCCTTCCAGACATTCAGGAAGAAACCCCCACCAGCCTCCTTTGGAAATGTCTTCATTTGGCAGGGGATGAAATGAAGACACAGCAAATAATTCGGTGGTTTTCACCTTCCACTCCTTCATAGCAAAGTGCACATCAGCCCCTGCCACTGTCATCTGTGATAATTTGGGCAGTTTTTACACTGATGCAGAACAGCTCTGCAGGTGAGTGAAAGTGGTGATTTAGAGTATGCTCGAGTGTCACAGGGACATGAGATTTGTCCTTTATATCTTGTTTGGTGGTGGATTTCTTCAGCTATAATGGCAAAATGGCCACTGTAATGCTTGAAGTCCAAATTGTCAATGATATTTTGGTGCTGGAAAACACAAAATACGTGCCCAAATGGCCGTGGCAACATAACACACTACGAGCTGAAAAGAAATTCAAGGGAAAATAGAATTTTTCCAATTTTTGTATATACAAACCAAGTGTATCTACCTATATTCTTTTTACCACTGCTTTCCTGAAAGCACAGACGTCTCAGTGTGTAACAAATTCTCTCTTTTTGCAAATATTTAACTCAAGCAGTGATACCTTTTTAGTGACAGTATTCCCAACAATGGGAGCTGCACATTTTTGGTCTGGAATTACACTGAGAGTTATGAGTCAGCATTATCCACTTATTATGGTGGGAGGAGGCTCCTACATTGCTATTTGAGCACAAAGATTTACACCACAGCCAAAATCAAATATGTAGAGAACACTGAGGTTAAAGACAGCCTTAATTCTGGCTTTATGGAAATTAAATGTTAGAGGTTTTCATTACAGACGAGCTGGGCTAAAAATGAATCCTCATTAACAGAATGCTGTGATTTACGGTTACATCTTCCTTGTTGGCCAGAATGTGCCGTCTCTGAATTTAGCTCAACAATTTCATATGGCATTTTCCTGCTCCCTCCTCCTCCTCCTTCACAGTTCAAGAATAGGAATAGCTCTTACAGAAGGACAGAAGTTGTTTTTCATTAAAGTATCATAGTTTAGGGAAAAAACCCAACCTGATTCATCTGCTCTGGCTGGATGTCATTAAACACACTCAGCGTGCAGCATCTCACAGGTGACATCCTCACCATCTTCTGAATCCTTGCCCCGGCTCTCAGGCTCCTGGCTCACCAGCACTTCCCTCCCGCCTTCTCATTTCCAAATCAAACACATCTTTATTAACCTCTGACTTTCCAGAGTAAAGCCCGAGGCTTCCCTGGGGAAATAAAAATCAAAGCCATGCCGTTATTGAAGAAATGTGTACAGCTGGTTAAAACGAAGGCACAACCTTGGAGAAAACCAAGGAGAAAAGGTCAGGAAACTTTAAAACCTGGGTGTGCACAGAGTCACAGTGTGCCTGAGGAACAGCCTTGCTACACAAGAATGCCTGACAGGAATGGGGAGGTGATTAATTCTGGGAGATAGGATGGAGCCTGAAGGTTATGATTTGTAACTCTCAAACCCCATCCCTGTAATACTTTATTTGGAAACAATGTTTTTTACCTCTTGGCAAATCTGGGGCTCTCTCCTTGCTGGGGATTTTCAGCACGGTTGTGATGCAGCTGTGTGAATGGTACCAATTAAGAAACAAAAGACTTCCCAGAAGAGCCAGTATTTAGAGACCCAAAACAATTCAGGCAGAAGTCTTTTCCCTGGGCTACTGAGGCAGAGTCATCAGGAGATTACATTCCAGCCTTACCTGGAAATTGAAATTATATAGAACCACTGTCCTTCCCCCCAGACTTAGTACAAGGGCAGAATGCCGCTGTCAAGGATGGCAAATTTTTTATATTGTGATCATCATCTTGGATACTTGGTACATGTATGAATTCAAGGCACTGGCTGTGCAGCCACGGCTGCCTTTTCACCACGCTGGGATTTTTAGGTGAATGTGGAGAGCCTCCATCCCTCACCTGTAACACATCTGTTACAGTCCAATTTCTGATTGGCAATGCCCAAATTAAGGTGCAAACGAGACCTTATGCCAAAGTCAATAGTATGGATTTTATTTGAGAGTAAATAGGAGAAAGAGAGAGAAAAAACAAGAGAATGAAATAGAAAGGAGGTGAGGTGAATGAAAGAGACTGACAAAGATTTAAGAGAATATCACCACTGTGGATCCCACCAGTGCCCCAATGATCCTCTCCAGCTGGTCTTGGTGGTGAGGATCCCCTGGAAAGCAAGGAGAGCATGGAATCCAATGGATTAATGTCCCCTCGGTGTCCCCCACCCCAAACCCAGCCAGGGATGATTCTCAGCTCAGCTGCTGGGTTTGGCTTCCCCGTGGATCCTCCTTCTCCCTCAGCCCAGGATGACTGAGCAGTAGTGCCTCCTTTATCTAATCCACATGGCTTCACTCACAGCCCGAAGTTCCAGGCTGGCTTCTTCAAGGAGGGGTGGGCTTCTGTGGCTGGAGCTTCTTGATATGGTTTTTGTTGTAATGGGCAGAACTCCTTCATGACAGTGTTTAAAGCATGAACCATTTCAGTCCCTGACAAAGTGTTTGTAACAAGCAAGGCAAAGCATCAATTCAAGGTGTTAACTTCAGTAGCTGTCAGCATTTCTAGCTGGGCAAGCCTTTATTGCTCACTCTGGGACCAAAGGCCACAGGGCTCAGGTCAGTGCACACAGGCAGATGCCTTTTATAGCACTGGAGTTGTTTTAATTCCTTCCCATTTTGCTGGGATATCCCAGCATCTGATGTTGGGAGACACTGGTGTCTGTGCTGCCATATCTCCTCTTGCTGTGTTCCTGCAAGGAGGGACAGAAGTTGGGGCTCTGAGGGGCTGGCACCCACGGCAGCCCCAGGACTGGCCCCTGGATTGATGTGGATGAGTGGTCTGTCCAAAATTGCCCAGTGAGGACAGACTCCTCCAGGCCAGCATCCCTCCTGTCCTGTGCTCAGATCCCACCATGACCCCGTGTCCCCCTGCTCAGACACTGTGTCCCAGTGTCCCCATAGCCTTGTGCCTGTCACTGTGATCTGACTGGCAAGCAAAGGGAAGAAATCTCCCCTGGCTGCCTGGGGGGAGTACTTGGGGTGCTCTTTGGCACTCAACTTGTTGGGTTGTTTTCTTCCATGAGCCGAGCAGCTAATAGTTGTTAAAAAGGTTTTTTATTGCAGAAGCACATCAGTCTCAAAGCAAATGTCACAGGCACTAAAGTCCATGCTAAGTTTGGGTATAAAGTCCTAAATAGAAGCAGAAACAAAGCAAAAGCAAATGGCAAAAAGCAAATGGCAAAAAGCAATGGAAGAAAGCGCCAGCTTTCCCCAGTGCACATTCTTATATAAAAACTTTCCAACCAGCTAAGACACAAACTTGGACCATTACTCCTTAACCTATTAGAATTCTGGTTTCTTAGCACGCCAGGCTACGTATAGACTATGTACATGGCCTATCTTGCTCTAACTGAAAAATGTAAGCAATATTCTTATGATAGCTTTATTATGTCTAAAACTATGTTCTGAGAGCCTCTAAGGAACCTCTAGTATCTAAGACTATGTTTTTCAACCTTCCCTAGGACTCGAACTTTTACACTGGTATTTAAGACCTTTTACTCACTAAAAGCACTTAAAACTCATTCTACTTATTTATTTACTTACTTGCTTATACTAAAACTTAAACTTATACCTCTGCTTTATGTGTGAGTGGCTTAACATCCTTCAATCCATCCAAAGGCTGTAATTCTGATTTCAGAGAGACCCTTGACTTACTGACTCCAAGAGCTGCCCCTCCCTGGGTGTGCAGCACAGGTCCTGGCAGCTCCTGTGCTGCCTGGCTGAGTCCTGGCTGAGCCTCTCCTCCTGCCTGAACTGCCGTGCTAAATCAGGATTAAACTACAGTCTCTGCTGCATCATAAAACCTTTAGCTCTTTAGCGCCAGTGGAGAGGCAATAGCACTCTGAGCCTCATCAGGAATGGTTTCCTCTTACAGATGTTCACTGACCGTAACTCCCCACAGCCCCTTCCCTCCCCTGCTCCTGCAGACAGCCAGCCTGCACTCCGAGGACGAGTGATGCTACAATGAAGAGGTTGAGGGTTTGTTTTTTCCTTTTTTAAATAAAATAGACAACAGTCCATAAATCCAGTCGTCCTGCCTGATCATTGCTCCCCTCTGTTTCCCTCTGGCATTGTCAGAAAGTGGCTCTTGGAACAACCTCTTAAAAATGTATCGGAGAGAAGAAGGGAAATTGTTCTCGGTGACAACAACGCTGTACACATATTTGTATATTTATTCTGGAGATCCAATTGATAACAACAGGTCCCTTCATGGCTGCTGATTTATCTGCTGAGCAGGTATCTGTGCCTTATGCAGCACATGGCCATAACTGTCATGGCTGATACAGGGATAAGATGAATAACCTCTACAGATTTCAGGTACAAGTAGGAAAATGTAATCATAACTCACTTTAGAACCAAGTGATACATATTTATACTTTGCCTATCACAGACTAGCAAGCCTTTCCCTTTTATTTTGCATTCATGGACCTGTGATGCACATCAATCTTTTTTTCAGTTTGTTAATATTGTTGTCACTCAGCTGAAATTTATTATCACATGACTTATGTTTGGGAGACAGTTTCATCTGAGGAATATTCACTTAATTTTCCATATTCAAATTTCCTCTCCTGGCTTGACTCTGCAACACAAAAACCTAGACTTTGGTCGGTTCTAACCTATTTTCCCAAACTAGCAGCAGTAAATGTCACAATATTTATAAACTGAGCAAAAGCAGAAGTCAAAGTAGCAAAATAACATGGGTATAAAATCCTAATCAGCCTTAGATGCTTTAATGAACGGGCTCAAATGCCTGTGGGCTGATTTCTCTTGGGAGACCTTGAAGGACCCTGTTTGGGTCATGATTTGCTTCCTCCTGGTAAAAAGAAACTATGGAGTGCAGCAGCCTTGTGTAAAGGCAATTAGAAAAGCAGCTTTGCCTACTTTGGGCAATGTTTTAGGACTTTAAATGCCTCTTGCGTTTCCAGTCTCTCCAGGTTTCCTCTGGATTTGATGCCTGAGTGCAGCAGCAGTGGGGCTGGCCATGGGGACACCCCTCTGTCACCCTGGCCAAGCTGGCAGGGCTGGGCTCTCTGCAGCTCTTGGGGATGAGGATGACCCTGGGCAGGGCCAGCTCCACTGGGCAGGGTGAGGCCACTTCTGCTGTGCCAGCACAAGGGCAGACCTGGCTGTTGCAGAGAAGTCTCCACTGTCAAACTTTACTGAGGGAAAAATTTAACTTTTCTTTCTTTCAGTCTTTTTTTAGAGGTCATAAATATTTATGAAGAGCCTGTCAGTCATCTTTAGGGTTTCTGACTGAGTGTGTGACAAGAGAAGGGCTTTTATGATGATTTATAGTAAATTGCAGTAAATTGCTTTCCTGTCAGGGAGCACAGAGGAGTTACACCGTGTCAGTGATGCAGGTGAGGTCCCCAGGATGGCAGCGATGCTCTGGGGTGAGCTGCTCCCTGCCCGGGGGACATTGTGAAGCCTGGGCACTTCTCAAGTGTCACTTCAATCCTCAGACTGCAGCGAGGCATGGCTGGGAGAAACTCCCTCTTCTTGGGCAGAAATCACAGCAGATATTCCTAATCTGGCAGGTCTAGCACTTTCCTGGGTTTCTCCATGGTTAGACATTCCCTGCACTCAGAACTGCAGGGCTTGGTCCCTTAGGTATCACACACTGCTCCAAGCCTCCTTTGCATCCAACAGGAAACACTGCCAGACTCTCACACCAGCAGGGTTTTGGGCCCTGAAAGGATATAGAAGTGGGCCTGACATATCAATGGAACAGCAAGTGTTTGAGAGACACTTTCTGCACAAAAAAGCAAATCAAGACAAAGCCAGGAGTGTTTTGTTGCAGGTGTTTGAAGGAGACAGAGACTTCTGTAGAATCACATAATAACAGAATGGACCTTAGAGATCCCATTTCAGCCCCCTCTAGTAATGAAAGACCCTCTCCCACCAGCCACATCCCTGTTGTCCCAAAGCATGACCTGATCTTTCTCCTTGTCTCTCAATGACTCAGTCCTGGCCACTTTGAAACAAATAAAAAAGTCAAGTACAATGTTTTTTAAACGTGCCCCAATTTAATTGGATTTTGCTGCCCATTATTAGGACTACAAACAAGTAAGGGAAAAACTGATGGCACTCCGAGACTGGAGCAAATCCTCCATGGATCCCAGCACATTACCATGGAGAACACCATTGCATTACCATCCCCACTCCAGAGCCATGCTATTATCCTTTGGCTGATCCCATCACTTTATATTTTACTTATTAAAGTGGGTGAAGAATGTCAAGTTCACATTTTGCCCAACAAGTAAGAACTGTGAAGATGGGAACTGCTTTTGCATTAATTGAATCAAGGATGACAGTGCAAGCAGCTTTAAGCCCCATAAATCTAGACAGGCTCCTGTCAGATAAAGTATCAATGTGCTTTATCAAACTTTGTCCATAGATTTATAGAGTGCTCAGGCCACAGATCTGTAGTTCCTCAATGTAATCACTTCAGCATTTTCTAGCTATGGTAGCCAAGCTCCATGTGAAATAATGGAATTTATTGACAGAGAAGCAGGCACTGCAATTTTGCTGTTGTTTAGAAAAATTGCCCATCAATGAGGTGCCGGTGGAGAAAGACAAAAGATATTACAGTAAGATGACTATCTCCTGACTCCTGCTGAATTGGTAGATGAGCCATTAGCTTCCAAGGAGGGAAAGGAGTGGCCACTCTTCCAGACAACTGCTCTGGCTTGTACTCAGAAATTGTACTGCTCCAAGATGATAAAAAAAACCTAAATAAAATCAAACCCCAAACCCTAGACTTGTTCCAGTCTGCTGAATTGCTTCAGTCGCGGGTTGCAAGTCAGAAGTCTGGGTTTTGTCAGGGTTGTTTTGCTTCAGCTATCACAATATTTAACCTTGTAATTACATAGGTTTGTCTTTGCACGATTCCTGTTCACATTTCACTGTCTATTAAAATGTGTAACTACCATTGATCACATGAGGCAACTGTGGATCATCTTCCTCACAGCATTAGAGGAAACAGAGTGTGAATTCAGGAAAGGCTGTTGAAATGAGGCTGAATATAATCTCTTTTTTTTCTCTGCTCTAAGTCCTCTGACTTAGAGGACTTGGTTTAAGGAAGGAAACAGAGGAGTCTTGCCAGGAATTCTTAACAGAAGAGGGTTTATAATTACCTCAGGTAGTGGGAATGCATGTTCACGTGGGCATCAATTTATAATGCAGTGTGCTCTTGAAGCATCCTTTTCGGAGACGGCTGCAGGAGCTGGCACATGGTGCAATGCTCTGGGAGCAGGATTTTGGGATCTTGCTGTGCTGAAGGTGACTGCAGGACGGGACTGCCAATGTTTCTCCAGATCACCTTGGTTTCAGCAATTAGCATGACCTCCCTCTGTAGTGACTGTCCTCGAAGAGTGCTCAAACTGTCTTGGAATCTTTCCTTAAAGAATTTCTATTTTCCACCTGTCAGCACCTGAGAGTGTTTTATGATTGAATGATGGCTAGTGTTCAAGCCAGAGGAAGAGCCCCCCAAGAACACACCTATGCTGCTGAAAAGCCCTGATCATGTCATCAGCACATAATGATGCAGCTTCTCTCCCATTGGGTTCTATTAATCCTGCTTCCCCAGCATCCTTTGATGGCTGTTCTTGCTCCAGTTGCTAACACAGGCTGCTCAGACAGGTCCACTGGCTGTGCTGCTGGATGGACACCTTGGGACTCCAGACAAGACTCTTCCTCCTTTATTTCCAAAACTACAGGGTTGATGCACAGGAGCTGAAAGGCATCCCTGGTAAGCAGACACATCTCATCCCTCATTCTCCCATGACATTGACAGCAAGACAGTGGCACTTGCTCATTAACTTCATCCTACTGCCAAATCACTCTGTGGGACACAGAGATGGGAATGAGCTTTTTCTTCTGTGCTGCAGCAGCTCAGGCCCCCAGTGAAATCAGGGCTCTGTCGCTCCAGGCAAGATAAACTTGCTTGGAAATACTCCTGGCCTGGAGCACACACTGTTCAGGCAAAGGAAGGGAAGGTGGAAGGGGAAGCAGAAATCCTGAAGAAAGAAGTGACTTGCCTCAGGCTGCAGGGGAGGTCAGTGGCACAGGCAGGGCCCAAGGAGCTTTCTGAATGCTGCCAGGGACCTGGACCTAAGAGATGAGCATCAATGAGGTAGAAGCAGTCTCAAGCCTGTGTCTCTGAGCTGGGATGAATTCCTTACTTTGATAGGACGTTTTAAACTGCCCAAAATTCCTGGTCTTCTCCTCGTGCCTTGGTGACCCTTAGGGAGCAGCAAAGGGCAGCCCACACAATGGCAGGCAGAGACATCAAATGCTAGAACAAAGCATCGTGGCTTTGTGTCATCAGCAAAACCCCAAATTCCAGCCCAGCCACACGTGAGACATTCAGTCACAGACAATAAATAGCAGAGAGGAGCACTGTGTAGCCCCATGGTGGAGTGGGACAGGTGCATCACACAGACAGGATGATTTCAGGCAGATAGCTCCTGTTGGATGAGAATGTCTGGCTTGTACCATCCCCTGTAAAGGGACATTTCCCAGCTGGGAGGCCACTTGGAAGCACACTTGTCCTGGCACTGAAGGATGTCATGCTTAAAAAGACACTGTGCAGCCTGGGCTGGGAGAGCTGCTCCACCACTCATAAGGAAAGGCTGCTCTCACAAGAATTCCAGTCAAACTGAATTCTCCTATGGTTCAGGGAGTGTGCACACCATCAAACTCCCTGGCTGTAAGGACAAGGCACAAGTGTCCTCTTGTGACCCTGCTGGGCTGGGCTGCTGTGCCCTCGTTCTGCCCTAAGAGGATTGACAGACCTTCCCCAATGGTTTAATGAGAGTAATTAAAAACCTGTAATGGACCTGCTCAGGTGAGCTGCTGTGTCTGACTGCAGGAGCACTCTTTGTGTCCCTGCAAAAGCCCTACAGACCTCGGCAGTGGCAGTGTCCAGCTGTGGAGCTGGTACCACACTCAGCCAGTGCCTTGTGACATTCTGGCTGTATCATAATTTCCTTTAAAGCAACAATTTTTTCTCCACTTACAATAAGTCAGCGTGTTCTCCTGCTTCAGCACCAGCTGTAAACTCCAACCTTCTTCCTGCCTGGGCAGAGCAGCCCAGTGTGACATCCTGGGGGTGCTCAGGCACAGGCAGTGCCACGACCCAGCTCTGAGTGGCAGACTGCTCTACAGCTCACAAGATATTTGCCATTTGGCCACACTTCCTGTGCTTTCCTTGACCATTCATGTTCCTGACCTGGCAGCAAGGTAAGCAAAATGTGTGGTGCTCAGGATTGAGAGGAAATCAGCAGCAAGTGCCTGGAAGTGCAGTCGAGTCATATTTGCCTCACTATTCCTGCTTAATGTGCCTGAGCACTGGGAAAAGACTGATGAACCTCTCACCAGGAAATCCACCCATTCTGATTTTGTTCTGGTCAAAATGAATTTACTTCACCTCTCCTCCACCTGTTCACTGCAAACCAAAAATGTCTTTCTGTTTCTCCACCTCCCGTGGCCTTGCTGAGTGGCACTGTGTAACTCCAGTACATTTTGTCTCTGTTTTTCCCCATCTGCAAAGATGGTGCTGGTGATGTTGGCATGTGTCCATGCCACAATGTGTGAACCACAGCTGAGATATTGCCAGGATGATATTTATGCAAAGAAACAAGGAGAGAAGATGCATCTGGGGAGAAATACAGAGAGAAACAACATAGAACAAGTTAGCAAAATTCTGATAAAAGCACTTACCTTTGTTCTTTACCAGACAGGAGGTTGCAGATGTTACTGCTTCTGTCTTGGTTTCCAAGGGCTGTATTTGTCAAACAAAAGCTTTTCTGAAGCCTAGGACAGCTCAAACCCACATGTGAGTATCACAGGAGAAACTGTGCCACTTATCTTTGTGTGATTAAAGTTCCTTAAAATAAGGAATGGCCAGCTCATGTCCATTCATTAGCCCAACACTCACTGAGCACATAAATTAATGTGAGGAAGTTGTGCAGTAGGAGTTAATTTCTCGATTTAGCTACAGTGTATAACTGCTTCTCACACTTAATGGGTTTAAAAGGCAGAGTCCAAAATACATATTGCAAAGAGCTCTTGCAGAACACAAGCAGTGCTGCCAGGCACATGCACAAACTCACTCAAACGTGCAGCAGCTCCCTTCTGCTTCGGCATGACCCCAAATTAATTCCTACATTAACTGTGTGCTTCTTCCTATCCAGTCCAGCCTCTTAAAAGATTTGCTCCTGGCTGACAGGGGTAAATGTGTTCTTCCTAACCCTTCTCCATGCCTGGAAGTACCATCTGGATCTGTCCATCACTGTGCCCATATCCGTGATCCTCTTGCCTGGCTCTGTTTCAGCACGAATTGGGGTTAAACATGATCCAAACAAAACAAGAAGTGTGCAGAGATCACTGGTGGTGACAGTGCAGAGAGGTTTGAGCTCCAAGACAGTTGATACTGGAACAATATTTGAAAGCTAAGGTCCCTTTCAACTTAATTTGTAAGTTTGCAACAGTGGAGATGAGTTGTTAATTCACCCAGACAACTTTATTTGACAATCAATGTATAGTCCTTGAAATTAAGTAATGAGGACCAGTGATGTCTTGTATTTGTTTCTAAGGGTATGAAAGACATCAGCCATCATCCAGCAGAGAAATGGATAGATTTCTGTAATCAGAGACATGAGTAGAAACAACCAGATTCCCTGATGGGATAGGAACCCCTCAGAGCTCAACTGAGAGATTGTTGTCTACCAGGGAAAACTGGCAATTCTGCAGGACTGTCTGAGCCCAGAGTTGCTGGAAAGAAGCTGTGGAAAACACTGAAGTGACCATCAAAAATGCAATATTAACACCTTGGCCAGTGGAAAAACCTGCTCCTCCTCTCATGGAGGTTCTACATCAATATGGTGTTGGCAGACCAGTGTGGAAATTGGTGCCCATGGCAGGAAAATCAGGCACAGTGCTCCAAACTCTCCATGGGATCTGATCTCTGGCATGAAATAATCTCTGAGCCTAACACAGGTCCCCTAACCCCTTGGACTCTCAGTCAAATGGATATTAGTGCAAGTTCCCACAAGAAAATTCCCCTCTCCTATATAACATAGTTCTGGGATAAATTTCATCTCATCCTCGCTTAACCATCCAATTTTGGAGATCAAAAATAGAGTGAGATTCTATTTCTGTCTGTGAGGCTCTGCTGTGCCACTGCATGCTGTAGAGATCTCTGATATGCTCCAGAGAACTCACAGGCTCCTGGTGTTTGTTTTAATGTCCATGAAATCATGGCATTGTACATAGAATAGCCAGGCGTGCCAGGGAGAAAGCTCAGGAGAAAGAAGAGTTTGTGAGATGGGGAAGGAAGGGTGGTAATCTAGATTTAACAGAGGTGTGACTCAGAAGAGCAAGTTGCAAATTAACTAGTATTAGAAAAAGGAAGGTTAATTAGTGACAGCTAGGCTGACCCTTTCATACTAAGTCACAACCTGTTCTTAATGTCACACTCTCTTTTACAGAGCAGGTCTGGTCTCCTGAACAAGTGACACGTGGATTAAAGCAGAGGGATTTCCATTAAAAATTTCAAAAAAAGTAAAAAAAAAATCAAAAAAAGGACATGACTTTAAAGAGGATTGGATGGCTCAGGGGTCTGTTAACAGTTGTTCACCTTTCAAGGTCTCTGGTCTGATTGCAGACCAAGTCAATAGGAAGAAAGAAAAGCCATTGCCTTTAATGGCTGGGTAGTGATGGATGTGAAATAAATTGATGGTCTCAATCCAGTTCAGAGCAGACTTCACAAAAGCACCTTAGCCTGTCTTGCTTTTCCTTTTCCTTTTTTTTTTTTTTTTTTTTTTTTTTTTTTTTTAATAGAAACGTAGAATTTTAAAGAAAGGAAACCAAAGATGATTAAAATGCCCATCTGGGGCATCTCTTAGTCTGTTCCTACCTCTGCTCTGCAATTTCTCTCATCTCTGGAAAATCACTTGGTCCCTCATAATCTCAGTTCTCTTTATGTAAAACAAAGGTGACATTTGAGTGTCTGCAGTAAAAGCTAAACAGCTCAATGTTGTGACCAGGACATGGCAGGCTTGGGTTCCCCCCATCCCAAGGGGATCCCTGTCTCCCTGTGCCCCTCTGCCTCCACAGATCCCCATTTTCCTGGGGCTCAGGCAGCAGAACAACGTTCCTGGGCTGCTTCAGAAAGTCTCAGTCCTCCAGGCCATCAATCAATCACCTTTCTCAAGCACTAAATTAGTTTAAGAGAGGGAAAAACAAAAAGTGGAGCAAAGAAAGAGCTAGATTTCATCATATGGGAAGACTGTGAGGGGGAGTTTGCCTTTGAAGTGCCTACAAGGGAATCTAATCAAGGCATTTACTATAAACAGAGAAAATCGATCACAGAACATTTTTAACATTTAAAACATGTCTCTGTTTGGACAGCTGAGATATCCCATTACTGTGAATGACACTGCTGGATCAAGGGTCTACACAGTTTGAGAGAGCTGTAAATCAGCCCCAGACCTCTGGGCACAGAAACATTTACAGAATTGCTTTAAATTATTTGTAAATAAAGGGCCAAACTCAGCCCCGGGCAGAGCACGACTTACATCAGGCTGAGCTGAGCAGGTGGGTCCTGGTACAGGTTTGGAGATAACACCTGCCTTGGGGGGTGTGATACCTGCCAGCTGAGCAGGGCCTGGCACTGGGCTTTGTACAAACACAGGCACAAAAGCCACGGGGTAAAGGCAATAGGGGCAGTGAGAGCTCTGAGTGTTGTTCCAGCCCTGGGAGACACTTGTCCAAAGCTTTGATGAACCAGAGGCAGAGATAACAGAGCAGGGGAAGATGTCCAGGCTGATTAATGAGGGTGAGTTGGAGGGCATAAAAGGTTGGATTTCACTAGTGTGGGTGGACTCTTCACTCACTGAATGCCAACTCACAGCTATGCTGGGAGCAGCTGGTGCCTCCCTTGCTCCCAGCACCTGGTGGAGAGCTCCTAGCCAGGAGGACAAGGCTTAAAGGATCACAGTCATAAAAAACCCCACATAATTGTGCCTAGGGAAATGCCAGATAGAAAACAAACACTTTAAAAAGAAATCCTCCTGTTGCAGTAGTTGTTAAAAACAAACCCAGCTCGGTTCTGTCCAGGAAAACTGTGCCATGTGTTTCTTACCCCAGGGGATGGGTTTGTCAGTGGTCACTTGAGAAGATTATTAGTGTTGTACACAATTATGCTGATGGAGCAGTCCCCACCCCTGGAGGTGTCCAAGGGACTCTTAAATGTGGCACTCAGTGCTCTGGGCTGGGTGATCACTCACAGGGTTGGACTCAATGACCTCAGCAGTCTTTTCCCACCGAAATGATTCTGTGATTCCATGGCTCTGTGATTTTCAGACTCTAAACAGATGGTTGGCAATAGGGGATAAAGTGACTTCGAGTGTTCAGGAAGGGAAGTGGGATCATTTGGGGAAGTTGTCATTATTAATTAGCTATTTCCAGATCAAGGTGCATAAGTGACCTGCACCACTTACCCAGTGCACAAAACCCCATAAAGGCTCTCAAAACATAATAAGGTTAAACTGATGCCTTAGGATTTTAGCTTTTATATTTTTCATATATTTGTAACCCTGCAATTCTTTAGTGTATAACTCTGAACTCCATACCCAGTGTGAGCTGCTGCTCTCCCATTTTGGGCAGACACAACAATTCCTCTCCAGGCTGGCAATCAAGGACACCTCACTGCCTCAGGCCCCAGAGATGGAAACAAAAGTGAGTTTGGGAGGAGCAAACTTGGGGTAAATGACTTCATTACCTGAAGCTGTAATTGGAAGATGAACCCCCAATGTGCAAATGGACCAAACTTATAAAAGTGTGAAATCCTGTGACCCATTGCCCATTTTGGGTGTAGCCCCTGGGGGGGCTTTGTCTGCCCTAAATGTACCTGAAGGCTCTTCAATAAATAGAACTGCTTTTTATTCTCTTAATTTGGGAATATACCTTTGTTTTCAGGTGGTCCCAAAAGGCATAAAACCCAGCAATGAAGCAGTAGAGGGACATGGCACAGCACAGAGCAGTGTTTGTCAGGCTCCTGGAGCAGCTGGTGACACAGGTCCTTGTGGAAGCAGGTTATGTGGTGGAGGTGGGAAGGAAGGGATACTGTGCAAATAATTGCTCCCAAACACACCCAGCATTTTCCTTAGCTGATACTCAGGGTTATGTGAACAAAACTGGAGCTAATCAACCTCCTCAGAATGCTCCCATTAATTTGTGTGGCTGAGCTCAGGCTGCAGATCTTGCTAGAGTGGGAGGTCATTAAAACAGCCAGGGAGCTTGGCTAAAATGAGAAGGACAGGCCTTGACTGAACACTGCTCACTGCAGTGCTTTAGGAAAGTTTTTGTCTCTCTCTGGGCTCCTTGGCAAAGATTTGCTGAGAAGGTGATGGAGGAAAGCAGCAGTGTGCCCATTAGTGCCAGGCTGCACAGGGAGGTGTGGGATGCCAGCCTGCCATCAGCAGGGCTCAGCTCAGCTCAGCCTCTGGCCTTTCCTTCCTCAGCAAACTCCACCTTTCCCTGCCTCCACTGCTCTGGAATAAACTTTCAAGCAACTGCTCAGGTTTTGCTGTTGATATCTTTGGGCTCCTTCCCAGAAATCCACGACATTCCCCAGGAGAACCTTGTGCTACACACAGAAAAAGTCACTTTTTGCTCCAGGAGCTGATGGTCAGTGGAGCATCCCCCCAGCAGCTCAGAGCAGGAGGGAGAGGGGACTGGAAAATCCCACATGAAGCAGCCCAGGCTGCAATCCCTGGTGCATTAATGAACCACTGCAGTAAGAATTCCCAGTTACCCAAAGAACCCCTCCCTGCACCCCCTTTCCTCCTGTGCATGAAATTCATGGCCACTGGTGGCCAGAGACAAAGCCCTCCCAAAAAAAAAAAAATTTATAACCTGACAGCTGGCACCAGCTACACACCAAAAGGCAACTTGGATTTAGTCAAGGATTATGATGCCATCAGAGGAAAAAGGCTTGGTTGTTTTAGAGTCTTAACCTTGTCTCAAGACAAAATTAACAACAAAAAAAGAGAGAGACTAAAGAAAATCAATAAATCTAAAATTGTATTCAGCTGGGACAGATGGCAATGATATTAAATATTTTGGCTTTTAGCCAAGTGCACTTTTAATGCAAAAATTGATGTCAGCGAAATAACCTTTTCTCCTTTTAAAAGCCCTCTCCAAGATGATTATTATCCACTAAAAAAAAAAAAAGAAATAAAAGAAAAAAGAAAAGGAAGAAAGGAAATAAAGGATATCTAGCTCAGAGATACATTAACAGATCACTCTGAGTAACAACCCAGCAGAGTTTATGGCACAAAACGTGAGGCTTATTTAGAAAGCATTTGGTTGGGGCTGATAATGCACAGCATCTCCAGAGAGGCTGCACTGCCTGAGCCTGAGCTGTCTCCCATCTCCTCCTAATTTAGTGTACAATTAAGACAATGTCTGTGAGATCTAAAGCAAGTGCCTTCTTCCAGGGGGCTCCTCCTAGATCTAGTTACTGTCATGCCAGCAATGTTATCTCTTCCCAAATAAGCACCCAGGCCCTGCTGGGAGTCTCCTGACAAAAGGCACGATCCTGCCAGGTGCTGAGCACCTCCATCCCTGTGAAACTCACTGGAGGAGGAGGAGGAAGGTTCTTCTTGCACTGGGGAGGGTCCAAAGCCCAACACTCAGAGCTCAGCATCGCTCAGGATATGCTCCAAAGCACATTTCCATTCAGAATTAACAGCAAGTGAATTTATTTTCTTCTTTTTTATTACAAGTGAATCAAATAAATGGACTGAGAGTTATTTCTCCCTTGAATATTTCTTGTGCTTTTGAAAGATTCCCATGACAGACTGATTGCTCTGGAATATTTATTTAATTTACTTATTTTCTAAATTTATGCTGCGTGTTCCTTCGCTGTTCTCTAGGTACACAGACGAGAAGAATATATACCTATCTTTTTTGAAATATAGCATGTCACAGATGTAACCAGAGAAGAATGATGTGAAGGTGAAGAGGATGCTGAAAGGAAAGGCTGAGATAAAAACCCAGCAATGCTGGGATCTTTCCACTGCTTGGAAAATGGGGTCAGTATAGAAGACCTTCCATTACCTATGGAGAAATGAGGCACAGAACAGGGCTACAACCTTCCCAACATCTCTGGGCATTTAGAGCAGCATTAAGGGTACAGTCAAGGGGTCTCCACTCCAGAGTGATGTCCCAAACCTTGTTTTCCCCACCCATTAGAAGCTGTGATCAGGGCCTCTGAAAATCCCCTGTGGCCAGCCTAGGAATTATCAACTTTTTCCAGAGCTCTATTACCAAATTGCTTTAAAAATTGAGTTATCTTTTAATTTTGCATTTGCTATAAAATGCATTAATCATACAGCTGCAATTTTTTTGGCTTTGTAGCATAATTAAGTCCATAGATGTTTAAAATTCATGCTTGTGCCAGTCATTGATTGTCAAAAAAGAAAGAAAAGCAGGCTAGTTTGGATTTCTAAATACTTCTCCCTCATAAAAAATAAGAGAACCCTTAAACACAGCCTTCAAGACCTACTCAGTTTAATTCTCTAGTAAATTTTCCTTTTTTTTCCAGATAAAATGAGCAACGTGCCTATCGATTTTTGTGTAGCTGGAAATGCATAGGTAGAACTAAAAGAAGGGTAAATAAAACATGATGGACTCTCTGGGTTAGGGGCAGAAAGTGCTTATAAATGCAAAAGTCCAGGAGCAGAACAGAACCTGGGCAGGGTTCAGGCAGGAGGCCAAGGAGGCGACTGGTATTTGTGTCAAAAATCTCCAGGAATTGACTGAGCCTGAGCTTTCTTAAGCAAGATCTTCCACCAAGATCCATACAGTTATAGCCATCCCACATCACTCCTATCACAGGAATTTCCCTAAATAGCCTCTGGATCCTGCCTCTGCAAACAGAGGGATCAGGTGCACCCAGGCAGTTTAGACAAACTGGGTGACACGATGTAATTAATGCTGTTGGTTTAAGTGATCTTTGATCAATGGCATTCATGGAAACATCTGAGTTTTTTTTGTCCTTGATGCCTGGAGGTGTTTTAGCACTCCAGTAGTTTTAAAGTTAGGGGACTGAGGCCAAGAAAATCAATATGGAAAGGAAACTCTTCCAAGTTCATCGTGGAACTTAGAAAAGATGGAAGGCAAAAAATGATGCAAATCTCAGCTGGGACTCCTTGGCTGTGCTGTACGATCACCTATTCCTTCCTCCTGTGAGACAGGTCACCTCCCTTTCCTCTTATCCTCAGTTATCCAACTTTCAAGAGATTTAAGAAATGAGATGACCTGCACCACAGGCTGATCATAAATCGGGTGACATTCAATACCTGGAGTAGTTAGTCCCGAACAAGGAGGGTGTTAAAGATCCGAATCACCAATGTGCACCAAAAGCAACAGCTACACTGTGTAACAAATCAAGCCTTAGAATTATATAGCTATTTAAATATGCATGTGTATGTATATAAAAACTGAAGGCTTCATCCAAGCTGACAGGAGCAGAGAGCTCTCATGGATCAATGTTGCCTTGACCTTCACGTGTCACGTTTTTGATGCTGACACGTTTTTCGCAGCATCAGAAAAGCCCCTGCTCCTGCAGAGGAATTTCCTCTATCTCAGTGATGCAGCCTGCATGGCATTTAACCTTCAGCTCCGATTGAAATGGGGTGTGCACTCCTGCTCCTGGATAATTTCCACCTGTCCAAAGGGGCTCCGAAGGACAGGGCAGACCCTGCATGGAAAGAACTGCAGTCAGTGCACAAAGAGCAGCACCAGCTGAAATGCAGAGTCATTTGGTAAATGAACAGTCAAAAACGTGATGTTAGAGTCACATAATGGCATAAATCCTCTCTTCTTACATTAAACAGGAATGCCAGTAGCTGGAATTCCATGGCTCAGCTGGGGTATGAGAACACAGGGCTGTACCAAGCTCTCAGCACTGAGTGCATCACTTCTCTGCTTCCTCTTGTCCCCTTTTCCTGGACCATCAGAAGCCTCTTGGGTCCCAGACTGTGCCCAGACAGCACCACATGAAGAACACCTTGAGGTGGGTCCATTTTTGGGACTCTTGTGGCCACTGCCATGCAAATAATGGCTAAGACTGTGAATAAAGGCGAACTCAAGCAGAAGGCTGAAGTGGGAAGGGGTTAGATCTTGTATTTTTGCCCTTAGTGTGCTGCAGACTCACAGAGTGTTGCTGTACACACTTGCTCAGATGCCTCAGCTGTCACATCTGCAACAAGGAGATAACCACACCAACCAGCATGCCCTAAAGACTTTGAGATGTAAGCGTTAAGGAAGTCAAGATGTAAAATTTGTGCAGTATACTGTAGTATTATTCACCACCTAGACATAATCAGCAAGAAGGATGACTCAGATATGGCTCTCATTGCTCCAGAGCCATAAAAAATATCTTCCACCATAAATTTTAAAAATTAGTTTGTGTCTTTTCTGAGTTACTGGAAAAGTAACTTTGCCTGTTCTGTTCTTGTAAATAAAATGTCATCCTATTATCAAAACCAGCATGAAGCATGATGTTCAGCAGAGGCAATCCATAGCAAGGGATCTTTTTGTGTCCACAGATTTGACTGTAGTACCACAACTCACCTGTGAATTGAACCACTTGCAATTAACTTCATCCTACTATAACCAATTGCTATTAAATTCACCCATCAAAAGCATTTCCTTATGCAGAGTATCAAGTGTTTAATCTCAGACCAGAACAACAGCACCAGAAGGTTTTATTTATCAAATCAAGTCACAGTGTGTAAGTGTCAAAAGAGAGAGTAAAAATAGGGTTTTAAGACTATCGGGAGAAATTGGAGCGTTCCAGGTACAAATAGAGAAACACAGGCTGTCTGTCACATGGCTAGCAGCAGTGAGAAATGCAATCTACAGGAACAGCACTGCTTTCTCTTTATTTTCACTTTGCTCAGAGGGCACTTTTCATCTGCAGTTCCCAGCACGGTGGGTGGCAGCTGTGACACAGGTTCAGAAGTCACAGCCAAAATGCATCCCTCCCAGCCCGGTCCAGCCCACGGGAGCCAGGCTCACTTAGGAGCTGGCAGGTGACCCCACCTGGCCCGAAGCAATTTACATCTATTCCAGGAATAAGAATCATTTGAAAATGCAGCATCCCTGCAGGGAAATCTGCATGAGCCGAGGCTGGGGTACTGCAGCCTGGGCACAGGAGGGGCTGGCCTCTGAGTGCAGGGGACTGAGGGATTGTCCCAAAGGCACACCAGTTATGGTTCTTAAATAGACACTTAAATATGTTCATTTCTTCCCTCTTTTATTTATTCATTCCTGCCACAGGAGGGAAGACAGTTATGTCCATGAATGTTCACCCTTGGGTGCTGGGACTGATTTTCCTACCAGGTCAGAATTGAAATAAACCACTCCCCACCATGCTGTGCTCCCCTGCCAATATTTAATCACAAAAAGGATGTGGGGGGAATTGGCTGCTTTGCAGTCCTGGTGCTCACCCCAGCTCTACCCATTACTCCACAGTGGAAGTTGCTGCAGGTTCAGCTCATTCCAAAGGCCAGGAGGGAACATTTTATTTTTTTTTTTTTAAGTTCTGTGTGACTTTCAAGCTGAAGCTACTGTTTGGTTTGTAAGGACAGAAATAGGACTGTGGATATTAACTGCTAACAAATAATTGTCTGATACAACAAAGCAGATCATCACCTCCTCCCTCTGCAAACTTTTCTTTTTTTCCTGGTGCCATTGAAAGTAGGCTTTTCCCCCCTATTTTTGACAATGCAGCAGGGAAGACTAAAGATTTGCTTTCCTAGGGTGGATACCAGAATCCATTTACACCTGTAGGGAGTGGGGTGCTGCATGCTGCTGATTAATTTGAATTAGCAGGCACTTTAATTCTGAATTTGCAATTTATTTGCTGTGCAATCAGGGCAAGAACATAAGTGGAATGAAATAAAAATTGAGGTCTCAACTCAACAGTATTCGGTAGTAGATTACCTATGGTTATGTGCATAATTTTCAATTCCTTATCTGTCTTTCCCAGACAGGTGACCCAGAGTTATTAGCACTGTTTATATCATTAAGTACTGGCTGGGATTGTGGTCCCAGTGACTGCACACCACTGGATGTGAAATTCAGATCTCCTGAGCACCTGCTAATCGAGTTCATTTGGGCTGATCTTCCATCTCCAGTCCTGCCTAATCTAGGATTTGGTAAAAAAAAAAAGGCAGGCAGCCTTCTCCAACTCCTTCACAGTTTAATCTGTGTGTGCAAAGATCATCCAGGGCAGGCTGACACTGTGAGGGAAGGGGAAATATCCCCGAGACAGCCAGAGCCAGGGCAGGCAGTGAGACAGCACAGATCCACCTCGCCACCCTGGGAGGAACATTTCAGTGTCACGGAACTCAACCAGGGGCAGAAAAGCACTCAAACACTCGGGGTGCAGGGAAAATTCTCTCTCCAAGCAAAGCAGAGCAGCAAGACATCACTTTGTGTGTTTGGTTTATCTGTAGGAGGCCAGGCTAAACAGGTAAATAGTGTTTATTTACCTGAGCAGAGCTTCATTAATTCCTTTTCCCTGCTGCCACCGAGGCTCCCAGGGCTTGGGATTGTCCCCACGGCACACGGGAGGCAAATGTTGGCAGTGTGGGGTTTGCTCTCAGCAGGGAGTGCTCCCAGATGTGTCCTCGGCTCCCTGGGGTGCCCATGTCCATCCCATCCCTGGGGACAGGGACAGGCAAGAGCCGTTCTGACCCTAAGGTACCTGCCCGTGCACCTGCACAAGGTGTGAGGTCAAGAGAGCAAGGAGCAGGACACGAGACTCTTGGTTCCTACTTTAGACAGGTAAAGGTGGTTCTTCTCCTGCTTTTACAGCAAAGGACATCACCTCTGGACAATAAAGGCCCTGAACTGCTCACAGACCCTCGGAGCTGTGCTGTGGCACGTGGGTAATTCTGGTTTAGTGACCACAAAAAGCGCTTTGGACTTCTCCAGGCACCACATCCCTGATCACTCAGTGCTGGACCAGGGCACCACCCAAGCTGTCTTATGGATGACACCACTGCTTTCCTGGCAGAGGATAACCAGTTCTCTTTTTATTGTGAATAAATTTTCCAACTAGTAGCTATCTTCCTCTGTTTCATGCAGAGATTAATTTAAAATAGAATAAACATAATACTACTGTTACTATAGTAATATACCAACACAAAAAAATACAACAGAGCATTGATATGCTTATTTGAAGCAAAAAAAAAAAAATCTGTATTTACTAACCAATGAAATGTCAACTAAGATATTTTTCCAGCAAGCCTGGGATATTCCAGTTTAACCTACTGCTGCTGGCTGAACTCTGGTGTCCTCCAGCCACATTAGGTCTCTCCCTCTTCAAGGAAAACACACCCCAGCATCTCCTCCCTGGTCTGAGCACTCATCTCCATGCACAAGGACAAGGTGACAAGGTTTGCCTGTGCCTCTGCCCAGCACAGAGCTGGGCTGTGGCTGCAGCCACCCTCCAGCTCAGCAGTTTGTAAAAAAATAGAAAAAATAATTCTTCGGACCCCCAAATTTCCAGTACTTTGGAAGCACTGTCCTGGGCTTCCTCCCTTCCCCTGCATGATTGCCCCTCCAATAGAAGCAGGAATGCCAGACCTGCCTGGAAATCAACCCCTCCACCTGAGCTGCCAAGGGATGCCTGGCCATGGGGAAAGGCTTCCCAAGGCACTGATTCCTTGGAAGGTGAGGGGTCAAGGCTGGGGGCTGCCAACACGCCTGGCAGCAGGACCAGGGGGCTGGGGGAGAGTGCCAGGGGTGCTCCCTCCACCCTGAGCTGCTCCTCTCCCTGCCTGGGGCACACCTGGGCTGTACCTGAGCACACCTGGGCTGTACCTGAGCACACCTGGGCCGTGCTGCTCCCCCAGCAGCACCTCAGGCATGGCAGGAGAGGTTCCTGACCCCCATGTGCAGCAGGGATTTGAGGGGGCAGGTGAGCCAGAGGTGCAGAGGGGATGGATGTTGGTTAAATAAAGAGATGTGCAAGGCTCAGCTGAAGATGGACACGTGTGGGAGAAATTCCCTCCTCCCTTCCTTGTCTCTGAAGTTAAATAAATAAACCCTTGTTCTTGCCTGAGGCAGGTTTCTGCTCAATGTGCAGCCAAAACCTTCCCAGTGATTCACTTAACAGTTGTGAGTATGATAATAGCAATAACAAAAACACCCAAACAAACAACACACCAGAACACTACAGGGTTTTGCAAGACCTCAGAGCTGAGGACTCCAAATAACTGACATGCCATTGCATTTTCTTGCTTGGTTTTTAGGGAGGGGTGAGATGGGAAGAACTGGCTTATTTCTTTCCTATTCTCTTATTTGACATTGTTTTGATTAGAAAAGAGAAGCTATTGGCACCAGGTATAATAGGTTTTATACCTCTCCTCAGTGTCAATATTTTCAAAGTAGAATTCTCTCACCTACGAGCCCAAATTGCTCTAACTCACTGAAAAGAAAAAAAACAAACTAGCCATTTTGGTAGAAATATTGCTCACTTGGAAGTTATTTTTTATGGATATTGAAAAAAGTCTTCATCTATGCAGCAAACTTCAAATCTGCAAAAACTTCCAGCTTGAAGCACCAGGAAGCAGCCAGTCTACAGCCAGTGTGGTGTGTCTGGCTTCTCCCTGAAGAATCCAGATATTCACATTTCTTAAGAAATGAGTTAAAGCTGTAATCATCATCATTCCATAAGAGGTACTGAAATGTGAAAGGGGAGTCTGCAGAGAGCCTCGGGATGGTGGCTGAGACCTCTTGGGCTGGTTTTGGGGCTGATGGTGAATGCCAAGGTTCCTGCCCTCTGTCCCCTCTCCAGTCCCACAGCTCACCTTTGCCCAGCCAGCCATGAGTGTCCCAGGGGCTGGTGGGGGCTGCAAGGACGAGGGGCACTTGTGCAGCCTGGGCCACCAGAGAGTGAGGGACCACACTGCATCACAGGGCACCTGCTGAGCAGGTCCAAGATGTTCACCTGGATGCCACTTTTCCCACTCCCATGAAGCAGGAGATGGCCTCAGGATTAGCTCTGGCTGTAGAATCAGCAGTGTGGACCCCTGGTCCCTGCTTTGGGTGGGAGCAAATCTGATCTCACAGTGGAGTTTCAGGGTTTGTGGTGCTGTGGTTTCTGCCAACATCACATCTGTGGCACAAAAAGCACAGAACAACTCACACAACAGATCAGCATTGTCCTGAGAGACAAATCCTCTCACACCCACAGCACGCCCGTGGTTTTTATCACAGCACTCCAGCACCAGCCCTTGCCCCAAGCTCCCTGATGCCAATGGCCCATGTTCTACCTGCCCAGGTGAAACTCATTCTGAGCTTGCCACTGCTGGCATTTTTACAGCTGCATTGCAAACACCAGATCTGGCAGGATTTGTTCCATTCTTGGTGAAGTGTAAATGCTGACACCTTCCCAGGATGGTCTTTAGTGAGGCAGAGGAATGAAGGAATGCTGCTCCAGGACTGCGAGCCTCCCCTCCCAGCACGGCTCTCCCTGGGCTCACACAACGAGCACCATCACTGCCTCTCCTGGGCTGTCACTCTGAAAACTCACCCTGGCAGCTGCTCAAACACAGGTGACAAAAGGGAGCCCCTTTGTGAGCTGCCAGAGCAGATCAGAGGCAATCAAAGCCCCAGGCACTTCAAAGCAGGGAGATTCAGCAGCCATGCAGTGGGGAAGAGCCCTAGGAGTGATGGTGGCCAGAGGGCCACGCTACCTTGATATACTTGTGCCAGGAACAGACTAGTTTTAAAAGCAATTTGCATAATATAGATTCCCCACTCTTGGAATAGCAAATTAACAGTTCATTTTATGACTCTACCAATCAACACCTATAGCCCATTAAATTTAACAACAAACTTGCCTTATGAAGGAGGTTGCAGCTGAGCCTTTCAACAAGCACTCCCACTCATTTATTCTTCGCCCTGAATTCTGTGTTTCTTTGTTTTATAAACCAGCATTTCTATTTTCCCATTAGCAAGTGGCATGCTAAATTAATTCCAGATGTTAATTTACACGCTGGGTGCTCGAGTCAAAGCTCAGCTCTGCTTGGTGTCACTGGGGACTGACCTTGCTGTATCTTTTATCTTGCAGCCCAGCACTGCTCACAGGTGCTGCAGGTCTCAGGTAAACCTACCTTGCACTCTGCTGCTGCTGCAGAAAAAACAGAGTAGATCCACTAACCCCATTCTGTCCCCAGTTAGTGCAGTGTAATTTGAGAGCAACTTCACAGAATGGAAAAAAAAAAAAATTAAATTCCTCAGTGTGAACACTGAATAAAACTGGAGGCAAAAATTGGCACAAGACCTGAAAATAGGCAAAAGCTTATTTAACAGGTTCAGTTTCAGCACCAGCCCCGAGCATGGGGTCACTTCAGTAAACAATGAAGCTGCTGCTAATTGAGGGGAACGCCACATCACATGGCTTCATTTGCAAAGCTATTTAGAAGGAATAATCAATATTTTATAAATACGTTAAGGTAGTAATAAAAGATGCATGATGTGGTGTATAGGTAGGAGCCCTTCTGGAAGGAAATGAAGAAATTATAGATAACCTTGACATGTCAAAGTTATGCAGCTGGAATTGTTAAGGGGAAGGGCTTTTAAAATGCTTTAAGTTAGGAAAGTGATAAGAATTCCTTAAAGGAACCATGTAACTTTTTAATATTTAAAATCTGCTTTGCCAGTAGGGAAATATTTGTATCAGCTCTTAGACAGACACATTTCACCCCTGAACTTTTGATTGGGGTGTTTCCACTGCATTCCACACTTCACTCACACACAGCTAAATAATTTGTGCTTCTTGCAAAACCTGTCCAAAAGCATTCAGAGAAAATTCTGCTTAGCCCAGAGACTGGATGGGGTGAGAATAAAAACACAGCAACGGTTGCACTTACAGGCAGCGAAAATGCCCATTTCCAGTGTTCTTTCCTCAAAAATTGGGAATGAGTATAATTTCTGTGGCACAGGACAGACTTACAGTGGGCCCTTGTGAACTACAATCCAGATTAGAACAGCTACTCAGTGTCAGAACCACAGTGGGGAAAAATGGATGAAAATTGATGCTTTTTCCCCCCTTTATAATAAGAACCGGCCATTCCCCATTTTGTTTCAGGAAAAAGAAAACCCCTACAAAATATTTTCAGTATTAATTTATATATTAAAAAGTTGAATAAATGCTGTCCTTTGACAAAAATGGGGGGAAAAAATCGAACCCAGCTATTTTTAACCCACTCCAGCACAGACAGATAAATAATCTCCTTCCTCTGCCAAACCATGGGCTCCTGCTCCATGGATAAAATGCTGGGAGCATTATGGAAGAGATGATGCAAACAAGCACAATTAAGTGACTCTGTATCACACAGCAGGGGGCCCTGGTAAACACACACCAGACAATTTGTAACCATGCTTATGTTTAAACATTTTATGTGTCTTGGAGATCCCAGCTTTAATTTAAACAAACACAGACTTCAGTGGATGGAGATAAATAAAATCAGCTTTCAGTCTGACAGGGCCCAAATGTGAGACACAGTCTGCATTATTTGAAAGAATTATTTACGTAGGTACAAAAATATGGTTTGGTTCCCTCTCTGTGTGCAGGCAACTCTTCCCATCACTTAGTTTTTAATGTTTTTTTTTCCTAAATTCTGAGGTAAACAATCCAGAAGAAAAAATAAGAGGGAGGACATTGATTGTACATTGTAAGTTTGGGACTAAAATGGTTGGCTGCTCTAAAAATGAAGGCTGTGTCCCAAGTATATTTCCCATAATAATTTTTCAGCATCCTTGAGGCAGATATTTCTTTTCCTAAGCACATAGAGGAGAGACCAAACTCCTGTTTTACTCTGCATCTGTTACTGGCAAATAGTGACTTTTTAAATGTTGTTTCTGCTTTGGGCACCCTTCCAACAAGGTGGTAGGGATTATACATTTTCCTCTCAAGTTTTTTTTTTTTTTTCTTTCTAAGTCCCTAAACATTGCTGAATGATTTCCCTGTGCACAATTAACTAACCTGGATCTGCTCTGCAAGAATGAAATGGCAAAGTAAGAGAGTCCTCCAGGACACAGGATAATGCTGACCAGGTATTAAATTCATGCAAAACACACACTGACCTAGAGATTAGAAACTGAGGCACTGAACCAGGAAAAGTGCTGAGGAGCAGAACAGGCACATCAGAGCCAAAATCTAAACAAAACCCACAACAAAAAAATACTACACTAAAAAAATAAAATAAAAGCCAAATTAAAAAAAAAAAAAAAAAAACACAGAGGGAAATAAAACCCCCAAACAAAATCCTCTAAAATTGTGTAGGACATCTTTGGAATGTTTCAGCATTTGCCTGTCTATATATAATAAATCCACCATGAGAACACTCCCATGCCTACAGCACACGACCCTTCCCTCCCTGTCAGACAAGGTTCCCTCTGTGCTGGATGTGCACAATTTACAGCATCTTCACCCTCCAAAGCTTAGTGAATTCCAGGGCCGTTTTTGCAGTGCTGCAGGCAGAGGTTTGGCTCTGCTGGGCAGGAATTCCAGGCGGTTTTCCATGGCCTGCCACAATCCCTCCCTCCCACAGGTACCACAGGAGTCACTCAGAGCAGGGGGGCTGGGGCAGAGCTTCCCTCCATCCTCATTTTACACCAGGAATTTCCAAGTTTTTGGGGGTATCCAGACAGTGATAAAATAGGTGAGAGATTCTTGGGCCTGCCTGTAGGGCTTTTCTTTTTGAAGAAGGATGTTTGGCAGCTTCTTCTCTTTTCATGGGGTCCTACAGTGAGGACTGAATGCATTTGGGGGTTCACTGCAGAAGTCTGGGAGGTGAGAGGTAGGAGTCAAAGAAGGAATGATGTTCTTTGGCCTTTACTCTATCCTTATCAAAAGCAAGAACAAAAAAATGAGCATATTTCTAATTACAGCACTGCAAAACTGTGTATTTCAGAAAAAAAGATATATATTTAGGACAGCATTCAGCCCTTTTTTTGACTTACTACTTCTGCAAAGGACTTTTCCTGGAGTCCAGATTCTGCTGCAGCTAAAATCCCCAATTATAGTAAGAGGTGCTTGCAATACAGGTTATTTTGATGGACATAATACCCAAAACTAAGCTTTCTACCATCTGTTTGTCCCTAAAATTTGAAAGCAAAGAGAACATATTTCACCACTGCGTCAGTGAAAAGTAAGATAAATGCTATTTAAATGCATGTGCAGCATATGTTCTTTCTTCTATGACACGTTCATCTGTAAGGTTTTACTCATTTCTCTGGAGACATATATCAGTAGAAAAAAGAAGAAAAAGCCACCAACCTTGCACCCCAACCAATCCTTCCACAAACCCAACCTTCTGAGCACAGGTAGGTTTGTGGGACATGAGAGTGCTGTTTAAACTGCAAGAGTCACTGGACTTTACACATTAAATTAATTATTTATTCCCTTCTCCAATTCTCTCCCCTGATAGTTTCAATGGCATGAGCTGGTGGATCTGGGGGAATCACAAGAAGGTAAAGCTGTGATGGGCTGGGAGGGTTTGTGTTATATATTTAAGTAGGAAGCTGGAAATTTGTTTTCCCAGCAGCTCCTTTGGGACGTTCAGCAGCTGGGAGACACAAAGCAGAAGGGAAATAACCCCCACAGTTGTCACTGCAGAGCTTCACAACGTCCCACAGAGCTGCCAGTGCTTTGCAGTGCTACCTGGTGACTGGGACACACGACTGCCTTTTCCCCAGAGAAAACAGTCAGAATTAAATACCTAAAAGCCATTTGGGGACACTGGTCTTGCATCTCCCTGGTGGATCTTCACCTCCCTTTGCAGTGGCTGCATGCAGGGCTGCCCCAAAGGGGTGGAACCCAGAGCCACTCGTTCCTGCCTGGTGTGCACACACACATTCACAGAGCTAGGGAATTACAGCTTGGCAATTCCTTTCAGGCCTGGATTTCTCCTGACTCTCAGCTCCATTCCCAGGCTGCCAAGCTGACTGCAGCTTCAGTTAGGGAGGAGTCTCCCAGGGTGACAACATGGTGACAAACAGAGTGGAATTCATCACCAACATTAACCCCTGGTGTCTTTGCCGTGGGACACATCCTGAGGTGCTGTCCCAGGGATGTTTTTCCCAATTGTCCCATGAGCTCCTGTCCTGTCCTGGCTGCACTAACACACTTTAAATCCGGGCTGTCTGTACAATAAATTGGCCTTTTTTCCCCAAAGAGCTCCGTGTGTGTTGCTGTCCTTTCTCTCTCTTTGCAGGGCAGTGACCACAGGGACACTGCTCATTCAGGCTGTCCAGCTGAGGGTTTGTTGGGCATTAGCAGCCCAAAGCAATTGTCAGCTGTTGATAGATGAAGGAATTTGGTCATTGGCTCCGTGTGGAAGCAGGAGTTTCTGGGTTCTGCCCATTTTCCCCTAAAATCTGCAGACTCATCATCCATGTGCAATGGCTTTGCCATGAGATTTGAAGCAGCCACCTCCTGGCTACTCACACAAATGCAGATTTCTGCACAGGATTCGGAGATGCTGCAGCAAATCTTCCCTGGTTCATGGAGGAATCCTCTGCTTTCAGTTCCCGGTGCTTTCTCCGTCCCCAGGATGCTGATTCAGCCACACACAAAGCCTGGCTGCTGCTGGCTCAGCCTCAAAGGTTGCACTCAGGAGAAGACTTGGAGCTCCAGCTGCCTGAGCCAGGTGAAACATTCCTGGTATCCCAGAGAAATGCCCAGCACTCCCCGAGCTGGGTCTTTCTTTCAGCTGCTGGCTCCAATTGACAAAAATCTGCTTGTGTGCACCAGATCAGGACTCTGCTGGTTTAAAAGGAACGGGAAGAAGAGAATGCAAGGCTGATAAGGGTTTGAAAGGAAGAACTTTTTTTTTTCCAAAAAAAGAGAATTTTTCATAAAAGAAATATAACATGATTATATATTTCTAGCTCCAATTCCCATCTGTTCACCTTCCAAAGTGACATTTAAGGAGATGAGTTTATGATGCTGGAGGCATCAACAGCACTGGATTGAGTGGATCAGATCCAGGCTGGCTCTACAGCTACTCAAACCTTGCCTCAAGCTCAGCCCTTGTTTGCTTTCCTACAAGAGAGGTACCTTGATCTCGGGAAATACTGGCATCTGCCCTTTTCTTCTTTGCATCCCTTTCTGCTGAGAGCATTATCTGCCTTTTCCAGCACATGACTTGGCAGAACTGCTCCAAGCCCCTGACATGCCTGAAAGCACTTTGGGTGAGGAGAGAGGCAACTCTGACCCAGGGTCTGGAGTTCAGAATTCACGGATCAGCACAGTGGATGAGCTCCAGGGCTGCTCTCCTCTCTGTCACACAGGCAGGCGTGGTCCAGCACAACCCTGAGAGTCAATGACCAGAAAAAGGATTATTTTGGGAGGTGCCCGGGCTTCTTCGTCCTCTGAAATGTTGGTTTCTGATGCAAAATGGGAAAGACTCCCCTGCTCTGTGGTGCAGCAGGAGGAGCTGAGCAGCAGCTGGTACAACCAAGGCAAAGCTTCCTCAAAGACCAAAACCCCTGCAGGCATGGCTGTTAACAGCACAAACATCCACCTCAGAGGTAAAGCAGGGAATGAGAAGGATTGGATGTCTGAGGAAGGCAGAAAAATGCAGAATGTGGGACAGGAAATAAACTGGATTAACTGGTGGAGAGGGACAAACAGCCATGGGAAGATGTGGTCACTGCACTGCAAAGAGACAGAAAAGACAGCAACACACACGGGGTTCTCTGGGGAAAAAAGGCCAATTTATTGTACAGACAGCCCGGATTTAAAGTGTGTTATGTGCAGCCAGGACAGGACAGGAGCTCATGGGACAATTGGGAAAAACATCCCTGGGACAGCACCTCAGGATGTGTCCCACGGCAAAGACACCAGGGGTTAATGTTGGTGATGAATTCCACTCTGTTTGTCACCATGTTGTCACCCTGGGAGACTCCTCCCTAACTGAAGCTGCAGTCAGCTTGTCAGCCTGGGAATGGAGCTGAGAGTCAGGAGAAATCCAGGCCTGAAAGGAATTTCCAAGCTGTTATTCCCCAGCTCTCTAAATGTGTGTGTCCACAGGACGACATTGACAGGAGGGGGAAGAACATCTTCACACACAGCAAACACAAGGGCTGAGGAGCAGAAAATTTTCCTTCCTCGGACAGTTGGACAGCACAGGAGAGGACTGAGCCAGTTTTCCTTTGGGAAGTGCCCATTCCATTTCTGCCACCTCCCTTTCCTCTCCAGTCAAACAGGAGCCTCTGGGAAGCTCTGGAGGCTGCAGGCAGAGCTCACCACGGGATCCCTGAGCTTCCCTGGGTGTGTATCCTAATCCTACAACTGCCTCGGCAAGGTTTTGGGTTTATTGACTAAGGGCACAATTAGAGGAAAAAAGGCACCAGCCGCCCACACTGCTTCTGTCTCTCTGCTCTTCTGTCTCCCACAGAGGAAGGGCTCTGGCAATATTTATAGGCCTGTAATTTCCTGGAAGTTTATATAGCATGAAAGTAGAAGAAGTGATAAAATATGCAGTTTAATTGCAAAAACCCCATGTACTAATCTCACTAATGTGCTAGATTAAAAGTGTAAATGTGTGAGGCTTCAAGGTGATTACACATATTTAAAACAATTTTTCCTTCTAAGTATCTCTAACCAAACTCATATTTTATGGTATCCTGGACCTTACAATTGACTTTTATTTGTTTTATTTTTATGAATGGTATTGAAAGTATAATATTGTCATAAGGGATTCTCTTTCTCTGTGGATTGTTCCATGATGCAGGATTTCTATTAACTTCTCTCAGAATTTTTTGTCACACTAGGCTGCTTTAGTGGCTGCGAGCTCTGTTGTGTCACACTGGGCTGTGCTAATCACTCAAGCTGGAGTTTACCCTTTGTGTGGAGGGAGAGGACAAGGACTGGACACGTTGAAAATCTTCTAAAATTCTCTTTGGAGAGCTTGGTTCCAGCTGAAGGCTCTGCATTGCTCCTGTGAGCTGCCAGCACCCCACACCACCTGTATTTCCTCACATTCTGGGGTTTTTCTATCCATATAAAGATATTTACCACAATGTCCTCTAAGCCATATTCCTTAAAGAAAATAATAAATTAATCTACAAGCCAGCAGTGTCTGATGGGCTCTGCTGAAAGAAGTGACCACAGAAGTTAACTCCAGTCCCAGAAGATTCTCTGACTGGTTCAATATCACTTACTCCAAACTGGAATTTTAGTGGGCTGGTTATAGCTAACTGCAAATTTGCTAAAATGCTGGTTAAACAGCTCCTCTGGAGGACACTGGGCTCTCTTTGAACAGTAATTGGTTTACAGATCTGCTTTTATTTTCTTTGAGAAGGAACAGGCTGATCCTTCTCTCTTCACAGCCACCTCTTCATAACTCCAGTAGAGTTATTTCAGAATTTGGGAAGGACAACAGATTATTGCTATTCTCCAGGATCATCTCAGCCTGGGATTAGGGTAGGCAGGTTGCCCCTGGCTCAAGGGGTGGCCCTTTGCCACACACTCCTGCACCAGCACAGAATCATTTAATCAGAAAAGACCATCAGGATCATCGAGTCCCACTTGGCTTGGCTGAGAAGCCAGGGCTGAGCCTGTCCTCCCACGGGCAGGGAAACCTGTTCAGACCACACAGAGCAGCCCTGGACCCTGGGCTCACTCAGTGGCACCACTGGGGGCTGTAGGACCCCCTTTAGATGTCTTGTTCCAGGAATGAGGATCACGTCTTCTCAAATACCCCACCAGAATGCTGACTAATTGCCCAAAACCCACCCAAATCTCGGAAGCCCCAAACTGCAGCACCCCCCTGGCCCCTCCATTCAGGACACACTTTGTGCACCCCCAGGCTGAGCTGGCAGGAGCACTGACTTTGGGACCTGGGAGTCCTCCACAACCCACTCACATTCACTGTGCACCCGTTATATTTAATGCTAGGAAGGGAAAATAATCTAAACAACATTTTGCAAATGGTAAGCTATTAAACTAGCAAATGATTTGAGACAAGAGCAACTACACGGGGTCAGCTTCTCTTTCAAACACTCCCAGGGTACATTGTGTGTAGCTTTGCCTCATGTAAATACCACGGCCTTGAGGTTTTTCCTTGTGGCTTTGCTCTTTCTCTCATTTCTGCAAGGAGGCAGAAGGAATAAATAGATGTTTTTATCACCACTTTTTTGCTTTCAGAAAGTTCACATACTGCATTTTTGACATTATGTAAATTAAAAATCACCATGGCATTACCTGAAATAAACTATTATATCACTCCTTTCACGCTACTTTAGTTAAGATACTGTCAGCACTTTCATTACTAGCCCTTATTTCAAGGAGTTTCAGACTTAGCTGGTAAAAAGGTGGGGAATTATATTTATTTATTTTTTTAAATGGAAACTTCTAACACATTGCCATCTTGGGGAAGAATTTAATTTTCTTCAGGTTTTGGGAAAACTTTCTTGTCCATTCTGTTGCTCAGATGCTCTGAGGGTATTAACCCACTACCAGTTTGAGCATCAGGTTGGTGATACCCCAGCTCCATGACCAATCCCCTTCTCCATCCAGGTTTACACTGTCCCAGCCAGTGGCACCAAAACAATGCAAAACCCAGCCCAGCTCCAGTGTTGGGGCACACCTGGAGGGACAAGGGAAGTCCTGGCACACAAATGTGTCACTAGTGCCTTTCAGGATGAGTGTTTGTGTCCCTGCTCCCCCCTGGCAGGCTGAACTCCACACACATCTCTGGGGACATACCTGCCTTCAGGAAGTTGTGCAGAAAGGAGAATAAATTTGGTCTCCATGTCAGGTAGAACAAGGAAGAATGGGCTTAAATTGCAGCCAGGGAGATCCAGACCAGATATTAAGATAAACTTTCTAACAGCAAGGGTAGTTAAACTCCAGAAAAGATAGCCCAGGGAAGGTGTGAAATCCCTACCCAGGGAGGTTCTGAGTACAGATTAGACAAATGCTTGACAGAAGTGACAATTTTGATGTTCCTTTGGGGCAGGGGATTATATCTTGATTTCCTTTCCAGCCCCGTTTCCTGCAGTACTTTGGAAATCATTTAGAAATAAGAGGATACATATTTTGACAGCTTCCATCCCACCCTGTGCAATCATGAGCTGTGGGACACCTCACTGCAGCTGTGTCCTTGGGATTGCTGTGTAAATTCCATGAGCTTTCCCACTCTGCCACCTCCCCACGGCTGTGCCACCCCTCCCTGGCAGACAGCACATGGAAAGGGTTATTATTCTCAGTGGCATCTGTCAGGCAACAGGCTTCACCAGCCACCACCAGGAGCCAGAAAAAAGCTTTTTATTTAATTAATAAAGCCTTTAGCAGGTGAATCCCAGCCTCTTTTCTGGTGGCTGCAGCCAAGAGCTCTACCCAGCTCTGCTGATGTGTCTGCCTTCCCTGGCAGGCAGGGATGAGAGCCCAATTTGTGAGCCACAGGAAATTTCACAGGCAAAATGCAAACAGCCAATTTCAAGCTTTGTTTAGAAATATTTTCTGTGTTTCCTGCTGCTGCAAGAAACCAAGAAGGGGGAAAAAAAAACCCGAACAAGAATTCACTCAGCCTCTTCAGTGCCACTCATTTTTCCGCCCCAGTAAAGCAAAATGCGAGCTGTAAACCTGGAGGGAGCCACAAGGTAAAGAGGGAGGAGCTGCTGCTTTGCTCTGCAGCTTCCTCCTCTTTCTCCTTCTGTGTCTTCAGGCCCCTTTCTTTTACCTGTCCTTTATCACCTCCCACATTATCCCAGCTCTGTCCTTGCCCAGCTGCTGAGCTCCTCCCCAGTTCAAACTTTGCAGGACCAACCTTTGCCTCTCTTCTTATCCAACTCATTCTCCTGGGTCTCCAGCGAGGCTTCTTGTTGGCTCCTTGGTCTGATCAGAGCAAAATTAGAAAATATCCCCCCTTTTTCCAGCCTAGGCTGGAATTAGTAATTCAGGAACTGCTGAGACAGTGTTGGCTTGTTGTAGAATTTCCCAAGGTACATTCCTGTATCACATATTGCCTGGCTGAGAGCACGCAGGGATGGCCACAAAAGCAAATATCACAGAGAGCCATATGTTTTCATTTCACTTGGGGCAACTCCTTGGATTGGGAATCTCTCCATGCCTTTGGTCCTGTTAACTCACCTTTCTAAACCCCCAAAAAGCAAACAGCATTTTCTTCTCCCACTATCAAGACCCATCTTCACACATTCAAGTTATAACAATCTCTACACCTTCAAGCTGCTTATACACAGATTTCATGTTCAGAACACAGACTCAGTTTTCCATAGTCATCTTTCCTGTTTTTTAATCATCCTTAACCATAATGCTGGCAAGTATACGGACAGACAAAAGGGACTCAAGGCTTTTAAAAAATGTATGTATGTAGGCACATATATATTTTTCATTTTTAGATGTTTCCCTTAATCATATCTTGAATTAATGCAGGGCTTGTTCATTCGGAGCTCTCATTACCCTCTTAATTAACTGTGCACAGATGGAAAAAGTCGGAATTGCTTCACTCGAGTTGTTCTGCTAGTTTCAAAATGAGATGGCAGATGGAGGACAAGGCAGAAAGGGCTCAGCTCAGAGGTAGGAAACAAGTTTTCAAGCTGTCACAGAAACGTCAACAAACACTCCATCTGTTTATGAGGTGTACCAGGCAGAGGCAGTTTTAAGTGCCATCCCCAGACGTGAGTTCAAAGAATTCCAAACAATTAGCAGCAAAATGAAAGTCGCAGTTTTGGTTTGAGGTTGCCCAGGACGCTGTCAATCTGCGCTGCTGACACCGGAGCCGGGAGCAGCCACCACCACCCTGGAGGAATGCTCTTGGTGTGGCAGCAGCTCAGCACAGCCACGGTGGGGCTGGCTGGCTGGCTAAGACTCCATCCCCAAAGCTCTGCAGACAGAGCCAGAGAAAGGACGGGTGCTGCCAAAGAGAAGCAAAATAAGAGAACCTCTTGAAACTGGTAAATAACACCCAAAGAAGGAGCCCTGAGCTTGTTCCTACGAGCATGAGCCCACAGAAAGGAAGGGTCCTTAGTTGAGAGCCCCAAATACAGACAACACAATTTTCTAGGAAAAAGTCTAATTCCAGCTTTTCAGGAGTTTTCTATAACTGGGTGGATTTCTGGAACTAATCAGTGTTAGCATTTGGGAAGTAGAGACAGTCAAGTGTAAATGAAGGCAGGTAGACAAGGGCATAAAGCTAAGGAAAAACAAAATCCTATCCTCTCCTTTCTTTGAATAGCCCTTGTTGAACTGCTCCAATGGGATGTTAAATTGTTCTCCTGCTGGAAGTGATCCCGAAGGAGGAGGGCACAGCACTGTTATTGGCATTTTAGAGAAGCAACAGCACGGAGTGAAATAACCGTGTCAGGGCAGTAACACGTTTGCTTTGGATATTTAAATAACCAAGGAAGCCTACGAGGAGCACATCTGCTCCCTAGCACTGCAGGCAGCCCCTGAGAGCAGGGTACATCTGTATGCAGCCTTTGTGGGGTTATAGATGGGGACCAGGCACGGTTATTGGAAACTGAATTGTACCCATGTGGTTTCCACATAGGCGGAGATGGCAAAAGAAATACACACACGAAGCACTTCTGCACAGCTTCCTGTGATATACTTGCTAATTCTTTTTCCAGTAGGTTGAGCTTTTTTTTTGGGCAACACCATATGTTACAATGATGGGAAGATCCAGGATCCCATCCACATACTCTCATTTGGAAACTGAAACTACTGACTTGACTCTTCCTCAAATTCAGAGATATCTGGGTCTGTCACAGGTCCAACACTTTCCATACCCTTTTTTTATAATGAACAGTTTCCAAGCACGAATTAAAAAGTACCCACCTGACACGTGCTTACATGCAACATCCCCAGCAAAAGCTGCAATAGAAGGTTTTCTATTTCATCTTGATATGGTGCATATGTTTTTATTTATAGGAAAACCCAACTGCTTTTCCTAACTTCTCTAGCTCTCCACATGGCTCTCCACTATACAGTTAATTTCGCTTAGGCCAGCAAATATTTACTTATTTTTGACTCAATTGGAAGGAACATACCTGAATTCTGTCCATTCTGAGGGTGTTCTGAGTGTTATCTCCCAGCTAAGAGAGAGCAGAGGCAGACCAGGCTGCCTGGGCCTCTCCAGAGCCCTGCCAAAGTTTGCTCTGCAGGTTCAGGCAATTTCATGTTGCTTTTGTGTGTGTGCACCTACAGCAGCATTTTAAGACCAAGAGGGCATTTCTCGAATATCAAAACTTCCTCTTTATTACACTTCAGCTCACATGGCAAAGCACATTTGGTGCTCAGAAACTGAACTGCTTTTGGATAAAACAAACTCCTAATTACTGATAATAGTCAGACTTTGGGACCAGACCAGAGGCAGCCTAGAATAATTCCCTTTAAATGATTGTAGCATGCACACTGCTCCTTTACACCAAATGTTTTGCTCTCCACAGGTACCACACTACTTGCCAAGCACAGACACTGCCTCTGCTCTGCATTAGCCAGTTTTTCCTCGTGGGACTGACAGAAAGTGTGCCTTGTGATGGAAGGGAATGTTTGAAATGTGAATTGATATAGGAGAGGTGAGGTGCAGCTGGAGGTCTGTGGAGGAGCTGGGCAGCTGACAGGGCAATTTGGGTCTCGTGGCCTGGAGTGCAAGTGCTTTATTTGGTTTTTGGAGAGTTAACTCCTGTCTGAACTAAACCATTAAAGGCCTTTCTTTCAGCAGAGTGTGAAGATCCACACGCCCAAGGGGCAGCCACGATCTCAGTTTTGCCTTCAGTGCTGTTGGTACACTGTGTGCTCAGTGCCCTGAGCACTGCCAGCCCATCAGATGATGCTGGGGCTGCAGAGCTAATGGCCATGGCGAACAGGAGAGCTGAACCAGAACGTTTTGTCAGAGCAGAACCACCACAGGTGACACTGGGACACCAAGGCTGCCCTTAGGGAATCGTGGAGGAACCCAGAAATATTCAAGGCCCTGTCAGAAAAAGAATGTGAATGTGATTTTCTTCAGGCTGCAGCCTAGGAAGCTCGAAAGGCAAAAAAACTCTCAGAGATTTTTCTATAGAAATAAGGAAAAAAAAAAAAAAGGGGAAGAAATAAAGGAGAAACTGAGATAAGAGTAGCAGCTCATCTCTGTGCATGTTCTCAGTCTGACAGGAGTACCCTTCCCAGGGGCTTCTTATCAGAGCCTCAGCTCCCTCAAGGTCACAGATCAGGGTAATTACACTCTGATAAGCACAGTCCTTGCTCATTTGCAGTTACATACCATGGTTCTTCATTTTCTGCTCTGAATGCTGGGACAGAATCAACACCCCACAGCACCTGCAATAGTCTGCAGCTCCAAACTGGTTGCAGCTCAAAGGAATGATGTGTAATTCTGGCATGTACACCTCAAAAATTGCTTTAGGAGACTTAGGTGCTAAATAAAGGCAGGTGATGTTAGTGTCGAGGAGTCCAATACTATCCAAGGCATCCTGTGGGCTCATCAGGGTAAATATTACAATCCAGACTGTGGGAAAAGCCAGCAGCCCCTGTAACAGTTTTCTTCTGGTATTGCAATAATCCTGAAGTAACCACCATGGAAACACCAGCAATGGCTGAAAAGGGAAAGGATGTGTTCATTTCCTGAGAGCCCTGCAGTGAGCTGAGGGATTAATAATCCAGGATCCTTTATCCTGGGCTGCTCATATTTTTAGCAGCTTCCTGTGCAGTTTACAAATTGCTCCACAAAAGTGAATCCTCAACAGCAAGTCCTGGGAAAGGTTCCTGTGTCGTCCATAAACACAGGCCAGCCCCAGGGGAATCCTGCTCAGACAGCTCTCCTGCCCCTTGGAGCACACAGAGGACAGCATCCCCTCCTTGACCACCGCCAGCCCTCCAGATCAGAAATGTTCTCCCAGTGGAGGAGCTGATCCCTGCTCCCAGCCAGAGTCCTGAGCCTGCCTGGCCTGGAGGCTGGGCAAGGAAAACTCCCCGAGGCATTGCTGGGTCATGAATTTATTTCATGACTGAGCAGAGGACAGTTTCAGTTTTAGAATATTCCCCCTCCCCACGCACGCACCTTTACTTTTTTCTCCTTTCTAAAAGAGGCACTTAAATCATCCCAATGAATAATAAGGATGCTTGCCAACCCAATTTAAAGTAATTTCCATTTCAGTCCCAATATTGTCCTCAAACATACTTTTCCCTTTATCTGTGGAATGGCCTGTTCTGCACAGCACCTTAAATAGAAAGTGCTATGCCAGCTAAATGCTGCCTTTCAACTATTACAATAAATATCTGACAGTGAGGAAAATAAGAAAAGAGGCAGGAGGGGACTGATCTGCTTTGTCACACACTCCTGACTTGGCACCCAAAGCTGTATCAGTCCATTACCTGCTCTTAATTTCCTTGTTCTTCGTGGCAAAGGTGGCCATAATTGGTGGAGCTGCTGGAAATATCACATAAATGGGGTGATTCACACTCAGAACTGTCACTGTAATAAAATCCCATTTAGAAAATGTCCCCATCACCTAAGGAAAAAAGCAAGCTCCAGAGCCTGTCCTCCCCCTGTTTGCTCCTGTGGGGAAGAGTGACCCATCAGCATCAGCCAGGAGAACAGACCTGTCCATCTCTGTTCAGAATTTGAAAGGGACATCAATTCAGAGAGCCCATAATCAGTTCAGACACGACAGGTTTTGTTTTGATTTTTTGGTGGGACTTTTCAGACTGGACAGAAGCCAAGGAAACAGAGACAAATATAAAATGGAAAACCCCTTCTTGCTATTATCAGTATCGTTAATGTATGTGTGCTTGAGGAAGTGATAGATGTGAAAAGAAATCAGCAGAGCTGCCTTGGGGAGACTTGGCACAGCAGGAGCCTGCTCACTTCACTCAGCAGTGCTCTCAGATCCAGACTCTCACACTCATCTTTTCACCTGTGAGATGGAAAGAATTGGAGTGACACCTTAACTGGAGTATGGAACAGCCCTTTAAAATATATGGAACTTATATAAAGTTTTGAGTCTGAGAAACTTTGAACATACTCCAAGTTCCATATGGAAAATACTCTATTATTTACTTTGGGACAAATCTTTTGGTGGCACTCTCAGCAACCCTACTGTACTTATAACTCAGGTGCTGAACCTCCTCCCCCCCAAAAACCAAACAACTGGTCTACTCTAAATTCATGGCTCTTGGGGGAAAATGCGGCTTATTTTAACAACAGGACTTGTCACTCTTTAGTAAATTTCCAATAACCAGCGAGAACAAGCTGCACAGGTATCTCCAAACATTTTCAGTGAATTAAGTAGACATCTTCAGCACGCCAGGATTAATCCCAACCTGACACCAAGCCTGGGGGTGGATGTCCAGCTCCTTGCCCATCTTCTGACTTTATTTTGCCCAATTTTGCCCAGAAGCACAACAGAAAACCCACCAGCAGATCAGGGTATGCTGCTGTGAATTCTGGGCATGCACTGAATCCTTCTTAAAAGGATAACAAGGAGGATTTGTGGTCAAGGGTTTGGTGTTTCCTTTTGGTCCAGGCTGGTTAGGTAGGGCTTGTCACCAAAAGGGCTGGATTAGGAGAGTTTTGCAGCTGTGCTTCCTAAAATATTTACTCAGTGTCCACTGGAGCAGTTTGCAAAGCCATCAGCACTCACTCTAATCTTCCTGAGCAGCCTGAGTGAGCAGTGAAATGAAAGAGTTCTGCAAAGTCCTCGAATATCTTGTGAGATTAATCTTGTCAATTATAAACACCTCTTGACTCTGAAGTGGGTTGGGATGGGGAATTTGAGACTTGGTGTCCTTTTTTGACAGACCCACAAAAGCCATTTCCCCCAATTACCACAGAAGAAAAGAAACACTGCCTGGATGATATGGTAGGAAAATCTGCAATGTTAGGGAGAAACACAGCCTGCAGATCTGGGCTGGGGAGAGACACAATGTGTTTGGTAGCTCTCCACTCAAACAGGAATTACTTCTGGGAGGAAAAGCTCTCCTGAAAAACAGAACATGGTGGGTAAGGTCTCTGATGTCCCAAAGGCTTCTCCCTGCTTCTCAGCCAGGAGGATTTGTGGGGATATGAATGGACAGTGGTATTTTCTTGGTTATAGAAGAAAGCAGATGAGGAATATCCAACCCTTTGCCCACACGATTCCAACAAAGGTTAATCCAGCCTTGGGAACTGTGCTCTGTTTTTTAACCCTCTAATGAGATCAGTCTTGTTAAAGCCTTGCCAATCCACCAAGTGCCTGGAACTCATCTCCAAGCCAGGAGCAAGGCTAATTACCAAGAGCACCAGGTCCAGAGAAATGAGTAACACTCAGACTCCAGACCAGCAGGTCAATCCAGCAAAGCACACAGAACCAGATCTCATCAATCCAACAAACCCAAAACATGACAAGTTAAAGATGTGCAGAAGAGCTTTGTCTCACAGGGGCACTGTGATCAGGGAATATCATCTGACCCAACCAACTCTATCAGCTTGGGTGCCTCCCTCCTCCCCTCACAGCCTTGCAAGACTCAGTAAATTAAGAAGTCAGAGTGACACCACGGAATAAAATAAAATAAACCAAAATAAAATAAAATAAAATAAGATAAAATAAAATAAAATAAAATAAAATAAAACAGCACTGCAGTGAATCACAACAGCAGTCCCTGACTCTCAGCATTGCCTGCACCAGACAAATAAATACCTCAACATCCCTCACAAGCAGCATCCTGAACTGGGGCCGTGAGCACAGCCCAAACAGTTGGTGCCAACTATTGTGATAGCTAGGATGAGCCAAGGAAAGCAGGAATCTGGCTTGGAACCAAGCACAGGTTCTGAAGATTAAGACATTTTAGCTAATGAGGAGGTGTAGCAGAGAGAGCAAGAGGAAGATAGAGAAGCAGCAGAATGGAAAAAAGGCAGTGGGATGTGAGCCTTTGCAGGAATTCACAACAGGACAAGCTGTGGGAGTTTTTGTGTTCTATTGTGAAGGGCCACAGCAGGAGCAGGCAGCAGAGGGAAACTCTCCTTTGCAGCATCCTTGACCTCCCTTCCATGAAATATCCCCCTTTTTGCCAAGGTGCCTCTGGCTGTAACACTGTAGGTCATTTGTGTTTCTTTTGCCAATCATTATGTCTTTGTGATGGCCTGAGTCAAATAAGGAGCCCAGACGATCTAAGCAGCACAGCTGGGTCCCACCTCTCTGTGTCAGTGGTGCTGCAACTTTTTCTATTTGTCACTTTAGCATCCCCTCCTTCTGTGCCAGGGGTAACTACCAGCACAAGCAGTGTCACTGATGCTCTGTACTGCTTTTGGCTCTTTTTGCAGCACACACACAAAACCAGGTCCCCAAAACCTCACAAACTGAACCATCTCACCCAAAGGTGTTTTCTCCTTTTGACAAACTTACACTATAAGATATAACTGAGTTTTACTCACACAGATGCCTGTCCCTCCCATTTTAAAAGCAAATTGCTATTCAGGGCTGCTAGAAAGCAGCAGATGAAGAGGACAGTGATGGATGATGCACTGTAAAACACATTCCAGCATAGAACCTTTGTTCCCCTGCTCCCCTTCCCAGCCCAGCACAGTGTGCAATAATCCACAGCAGGTCTTTGTGCAGTGTGGGTTTTCTACTGGCTCTCACTGCCTTTTACAGTATTTCTGCAACAGAAGACAAGCATGGCCTCAGGGTATAAAGTAGAAGAAACATAATTTTATGGAGTAATTGAAGCTGGAAGGACCTCTGTGGGTCAGCTGGTACCACCCCTGACTCAAAGCAAGGCCAGCTTCAAAGTTACATCAGATAAACTGGCAATAGTGATTATTTAGGACCCCTGTGGTCTGTTTGCATAAAGTCAGCTCAGGCTGGCTTGTTTTATTCTGCCCTTAGCCTTGCTGAAGTCAGAGCACCTCTTCATCCCAGAGGGCCCCCTCTCCTCTCTCAGCTGAGACAGTCTCAAAGGAACACCAGAGGAGCACCATTTCCTAAAGGACTCCAAATTTAGAGAGTCTCTTCAGAGTAGGGAAAATAAAATATAAAGCATCAACGAAGGGAGGAAGACTCAGCCAAAGCCAGCAGGCAGGACCAGGCTGGAATCAAGACTTTGTACAGCTCCCAGTTTGCCACCAGCTCAGCACACATCCTTCTCTCCCAGCTCCATAAAACACCAACATTCCAGCAGAGAGAGTCTCCCCCCTGACCAGAAAGCTTTCCAGACTCTCAAAGACTGGAATAATCTTTCATCTGGCTGTGGTTTTTGGTCTCCACCAGCTCAGGGCAGACCAGAACAAGGCACTCCCAGATGAAAAGGTCTGCACTCAACTGCAAGGCTCCCCTCACTGCTGGCAGCCCTCGGTGCCTCCCCCTTCACAGGAAAGCAGCTAATCTAATTAGCACCTGAAAACAGCAGAAATGAGGTCACTTGCTTCCTGTGTAAAGCTTAATTTTGTATAATTTATTTTTTACATTTTCTAATTGAATGAATATTAATTAACTGGAGTTTAATGCAGAAGATGAAGACATTAAACTCTCATTAACAAACACTGAGTCCTATTCATCCCCAAACATTTCACATCTGCAGCATTAAGTTATCAAAGGAAAAATCTGCGATGATTTATGTCATTTTCTGGTGGAAAAAGGGAGGCAATAAACCTGCTTTATCAGCTAATTATCTGCAGGGTGACACATGGCTCTGTGGGCACCCAGGGATGGCACGTGGGTCCCAGTGAGGCACTGGCAGGCAAAGCCATGTGGTTTTCTTGCCTGCAGCACCACTCACGGAGCTGGAAAACAAACCTGGGCCACCTGTGGCATCTCATGGAACTCCTTGAAACGGGCACTGGGGAGGTGAACACAGCAAGGTGCCAGAGCTGGTGGGAGCAGGGATCATCTCTGCCACAGGCAGTCAGCCTCACCAGGGCTGGGAGCAAGAAACTTTCCTGGGCTTAGCCTAGGGAATTTGAGGAGGCTTTATTTGTTATTCCACTAATTGTTATTCACAAATGTTATTATTTACCACGTGGAGTGATTAAAATGTCATCTCTTGGTGGACCATCCATTCGTTGGGCACATTGGGCATGGGTTGTTTCTCCTCCAGCATGAGGATGATGAGGGGCACGAACTCTTCTCCCCCTTGCAGAAGGTTCCCCCTGCTGTTAAATCAGCTGCAGGTATTATGGCCAGAGCTCCTGAGCAGGGAAATGAGGGATGAGCCCGGGCTGCTGGCAGAGACTCCCACAGCTCACCCAGTTTGTCATGAAGGGAGATGTGTCAGATCCTTCGCTGGCTCAATTTGCTTTAAACACAAACACTGGGAGATGTCGCTGCACTTCAGAAAGTGGAGCATAGATGGAATGTACTAAAAGTGCCCCAAAAAGTTATTCGGTGATTTTTAAAGGTGTTTCTTCCTTGTCATGTCATTTATAATTTAATTAGTGGCAGGTTGTCATGCAATAACTATAAACTATAGATTTATGCACTGGAGAAAAATAGCGACCTCATTCTTAAAGCAGCAGAGCTTGCTCCCCCTGAGCTGGTGGAGTTGCCATCTGCTGATATCTCCCTGGAATGTCACCTGTTCTGTTAAGTATATTTATATAAATGAAACAGTATATCTTCATCACTTCCCCCCCCCCAACTATGATTTATTTCAGCAGGTTTTACATTTGAATAGCGTTTTCATTTCTCCAATAGAAATCTTTTGTGGATGTGAAACCTGATTTTATATCTGCAAGTAGACGTTACAGTAAAAAAAGTGGCAACAGCAATCAACTATAAATCATGGAAATAGCCTAGAGAAGCAAGTCTGAGAACCAAAACAAGTGGTAGCAGTGGAGACATTTAAAAGCTCAGAGAGAAAAACAAGTCTTGTGATGCCTGCTCCACATCAACAAGAATTCAGTGAGCTGGTGGAGATGCAAGGAAAGGAAATCTGGAAATGTGGTTAAAAAGCAAAGCAAAGGCAGACCAGCCTTTGTGCCCTGCCAGCACAGGTCAGTTGAGGCAGAAAATGGAGCTATTGATAACAAATAGGAGACTGGCACATGAACAATATCCTGCCCTGACAATCAGAAACCTGAAAAAGCAAATTTCTCTGCTGCACTGCTTTGAGGAGGACAAAACACAAAGTGATTTAACCAGACTCCAGTTCCACTGATGGATCTGTTGTCAAACCCCAACTCCTGAGAAACACAACCAGCACTAAGACACGGTGGGAGCCCTGAGGGCAGAGCAGGCTGGGGGTGGGACTGAAAACCCAGATACTAGAGGGACTGATGTTCCTTCCTGTAGGCACGCCAAGAAAGCCAAAGGCACTTTTAGACACCAAAACTACATTTTATTTGAACCCAAGCTGGAATTTTTAGAGTTAGAATGAGCTTAAAATAAGTTGGAAATTGGCTTCCTTAAGGCTCACTCACTGTCAGGAGCTTTGTCAGCTGCTGCCAACTCTACTCACACCAGTTCTTTACTGAGCAGTGTCCCTGCAGCATCTGGGCTCCTCTCACACATGGCAAACCCTGCTGCCCTAGTGGACAGTACAGCTTTCATTGGGAAAGAATTAAATTTAGCATTCAACTCAGAAAAAAGTTATCCCTTCTTGGTCAAAATGAAAAATTCTGATCAGCTGAAAACATTTATTGAAAAGGAGCTAAAATAATGACACCAGAGGACATCATCTCCCCCTGCACGTGTTTTCCTCTAAAGGAAGTTTCCCATTAAGCAGAACACCCAGCTCCTGCCCAGCTCCCTCTGCTCCCAGTGCTGTGACAGGACACAGAGCTGTGGTTCTCCCCACCTCCCTCTGCTTGGCTTTAATGAAATATGAACATGAAAGAAAGAGCACGTTAGCTCTGGGGACATAATCCCTGCTCCTAAAAATCACATCAAAGTGACTGTGCACTTGGCCTTGCCATCCCCTGCCTGGGTGCAAACACAGGCTGCTGCTTCCCTGTGTCAGGATTTCACAGGACACCTCAAGGATGTTGCTGCTGAAATGAAAGGCAGCGAGGAAAATAAAAAAATAAAGGATGTTCACTGCTGTAGTCTCACAAAGGCAATTGTATGATTCAAGGACTCACTGAAGGTCAGCTGCTGTGAAAAAGACCTGCTAGGAAAAGCAAGCTAAAATCCCATAATTAAATGGACAATTTGCCACCTACAAAGCCACCAGCCCACTGTGGAGTTTTGGTGATAAACGTGCAGGATTATGATAAGAGGTTTGTGGTCTTCACGAGATAGGAGATCCTGCAGGAGCCAGGATGAAGCAGAATTTTATTTCTGTGGGTGGAGGAGTGGTGTGGAGCAGGGCCAGCAAAGGAGCCACCAAATCCCTCAGGAGAGCAGAGAGGAAAGGGACAAGAAGAAGTTTGCTGTGTGCAACCAGCACAGATCTCCTCTGATGAAAGGAAGGACTTTGACAAAGCCTATGGAAGAAGACCAGGGGACGAACCCGAGGCAGTGAAAACACACTTGATGGGTGTGACATGGTACCCGGTGTCAGTGCTGCACCAAAAGTGGAATTATCGCAAGAGAAGAAAGACTTTTTTTCTATATGGGGAGTATAATTCTGGGAAAATATATTTTCTAAAGACAAATCAACCGTGATCTTTTTTAAAACAGGGTTTAATAAAACACTTCTGCAGCTCAGTCTTCAAGAGATGAAAAGAAATTCTGAGAATCAAGATTCAATTCAAACGACAGAGTAAACTCAGTTTCGTGTTTTCACAGGTAACTTTTTTCTTTCAGCAGTAGGAGGGGGAGTTTTAAAAATTTTCAACAGTCTCTGCCATTAAAATGGAGTATTAAAAAAAGAATTAACAGCACATCTGTTAATCATGCCACCTTGAATATTTCCTTATCTCATTTTGTTTTTTCACAGTACATCTCTCTGCCTCTAAATTTCATCTGGTTTTTCTGCCTGGGTTGTAAACTCTTCACAGCAGGGACTGTTTTCTTATAATACATTTGTCCAGCACCTCAAATGTTGTGAACATAATGTGATGTGAATAATATATGGCACTCCTCTCCTGCACAAAAGATAAAACTCAGAAGCAAAACCAGATGATGATGGCTTTGTGATAGTGAAACAAAATTCAAGACAAACCTCACTGCAGTGTGAGGTCTCCATTGTGGCTCATGAAAGTAAATGCCAAATGGGCTTGACTGTAACAGAGATGATCTCTAAATCATTGCAGGCTATGCAACTGCTGCACATAATGCTCCTAAAAAACCCAACCCAAACTCTCCTCCATCTAAAAGTGGAGCTCAAAATTTTATTGGAGTTACCTCCTGCCAAGAATAGCAGAGAGCAGCCTGCACTCAGCATCTGCTCACAGAGAGCAAAAACATGTGGGAACAGGAGCTCACACCTCCACCTGCCTCACCTGTGATAATCCTCTACAAAGGAGCAGGTAGCACAGGTTTTATGGGAATGTCTCTGTCCCTGGAAATAGGATTGCCTCTAGGGCACCACGTCCTGGGGAAAAACAAGGGAAACTTCACCCGTGTGGGTTTTTCTCTGTTCCCATCTCACACCCAGCTCCTGGTGCCTTTCCCCCCCGTCTTCGTGGCTGCTCTTGTGTGACGTCTTTTCCATCATGAGCAGCCAGTCTGGCTCCCCAAATCTCTCTCATCTTTTAAGAGAGGAAAGTACCCCCAAAATCAGGAGAGATTCTGCTTCATCTTCCTCTTCCTAGAAAGCAGCCCTGCTCCTGCTCCTACAGCCTCACACCTTGCTGAGCAGCCTATCCCTTCATGTTCAAAGGGGAACACAAGTGAGACACTCAGAAATCTTACAGGGCACTTTGCTGCAAAAGGCAATGACAGGTGTAGACATGACAGAATTTTTAACAAAAGATGGAGGACAAAACAAATCTCCAAATGCAGCACGGAGAGCTGTCATTTAGCAAGGATAAATGACTCCATGATACCTTAAATCTGCCCTGTTGTCTAATTCTGAAAAAAAACCTGATGACAGCCGTTCTAGAATCAGCGTTCGGAAATATACAACAAAAGGAAAAAGCTTTATTAACACTGGAAATGTACTCTTAGCTTGGATTTCCTTTTCAACACCCAGCTTGTTCATCTCACAGCTCAATGAACTGTTAACAGCACATATTTCTTCTGTTCCAGCAGCAAGTCCAGTTACTTTGGTTTCTGCTAAGTGCAGACAGATGAGAGCCAGCCCTGCTGGGGAGGGGGAGAGGGGAAGGGAGCTGGAGGAGGGGGATGAGGGGCACGAAGTCTCAGCAGAGAACTGGCAACGTTGATGGGTCACAGGCTGGACTTGGAGGTGCCTTTGAGCCAAATGCTGCAGCTTTTCTGTTCTTTGTGCATTTTGTGAGCCTTTCTGCATTGGGGTGTTTTTAAACCCAGCCAATCCCTCAGCATCCAGCGAGGTTGGAGAGCATGGTGTCAACAGCTAAATTGTGGAATTCTGCTGTGGGTTTCATATTCTGAACCAGACATGTTTTCCTGTCCTTTAATAGCCCAACCCAGCCTCCTTTCTGGAGACCAGGAAGTGTCCTTGTCCAGCTGTGCATAAATACCACAGGCAACCACCACCCATAATAAAATTTCAGATTCTCCAAGTTAAAATGAAGTCAATATTTTGTAAATAAACAAGAAATTACAGCTGCAAACCACAAGTGTAAGTAAAAAGTTCACAGTTTAAGTAAAGATATAAGGGCAGACACTTGTATTATCTGTATTCCCTAATAATTTTATTTTGCTTTCATCTTCCATCCTTTGCCACAATGTCCTGTGTTACATGTGTGTTTGAGCAATGGAGAAATGATCCAGCCAGTCAGGAGGAGGAAGAAGAGCAAGGCAGGTGTCTTGGAGAGTGGACTTTCATATCCACCCCTTGTCTGGGATGGCTCCAAAAACACCAGACCTGGGGAAATCTGCTTTGTTCCAGGGATGCCAGTTGTGGATTTAGGCTCTGACCTCAATTCTTAGGCAGAAAGAAAGTCCAAAGGGCAGAAGATGAGAAAAAAGACCAAGAGTCTGGGGTGATTTCTTCTAGCAATAATGTAGATTTTTTTTTCAGTGGAAACTTAAATCAATTTGACAAGAAATGCTTGCTGGACACAAATGTGGGGTAAATACAGAAGATTTGAGCTGACCTTGAAGGGATTCACAGGTGTAGTGAGCCTCTAACCCTCCCTAATTTCCTGTCAAAACTTGTGCTTTCTGCACCCTAATCTGAGAGTGTTATTTATAGGAAAATATGAATGAACTTTTATTTTTTTTTAAAATGACAGCTTCGGTCATGATCCACTGAACTGTCTTCTCTTTGTCAACACAGTCTGCCTTTTCCTTTCACATGCCAATTCCACGGGTTTTGTGTCACTAAACTGGGAAAGAGGTGGCTAATCTTCTATTTTTGATCACTGAGCCAAAAGGATATGTTTCTCACACCCCACCCCTCTGTTACAGTGACCTTTGACTGCAGCTCTGTGCAGATGATGGGATTCAGCCTCGTGTGGGAATTGGGAAAGTTAATATTTTTTCCTAAACATTAATTCCTCACACAGTTCCCCCAGGAAGAGAGAAAAAAGGAAGAGGCACTTAGCATTCAGGAGTGAAAAAAAGATGAAATCTAATGAATTCTTTTCCCTCTCAGGGGTTAGAGAACAGTTCAACATTTCTGATTAAGGACAAGAGAAAGGTGGCCTTGTGCAATGGTGCTGCCCTTCTCACACAGGAGTGTTCAACATGCTGGAGGATAATCAAGAGAATAACAACAGCAGCAGCAGGCAGGAGCTTTGGACTTGTCATCTGCCTTGGCTCCATGCAGTCAGGTCTCAGTAAAGATGACTTGTTAAAAATCTAACTAACGTATCAAGGCTCATTGGGTTTCGCTAAGCTCCTACCTCTGTAATCACCATTTACCAAATTAGAATAGGGGGAAAATGAGCCACTTCATCTCTGTGTCATATAATGAACTTTTTTGTGTGTACCAGAGAGGGTGATTGCCGCTAGGTATAATTATTATAATAAAGATCGGTACAAACTCAAGTTAAAAAGAAATTGTAGTTACTGTGGCCACCAGTGCGACTCAAATGGAACCAGTCCCCGTGTCGTGCACAGATGAGTCCAATCCACTGATCTCAACCATTTTAACATCCCAGGAAAGCCAGAGCAATGATCCTGTCCAGTGTTTGCTCATCTGTCTAATGTTATTCAAATTATTGATTCTATTTGATGTGAAATCCACTGATTTCACTCAATGTAATCAAATCAATTAATCCCATCAACTCCAGTCCAATCCATGTGCACAATCTAGTACATCTGACAGTGATCAGCTGGCAGGCAGAGAACAAGACAGGCATAGAGATAAATAATAAAAATCGATAGTTTTATAAATAACACCTACAGTGCCCTGGGTGTTTCACACACAATTGTAAAAAGCAAGCAGCTTGATGCTCAGCCCATGTGCATTTTGGAGATACACCAAAACTGGTGATTGATTTGTACATATTTTGATTGGCTGGGGTGCCTTTTCCCAAGTTTTTAGGCTATGGCTGGTTAGGCCAGCTCAAAATGGCCTTTGGGATACATTTTGAAAAGAATACTTACATGATCCATAAAGGACTTTGAGAGGCACCTATGAAAGGAACTGAGTAAAGCTGGTGTTATCCAAGTTCTCTTGCCCTTTAACACTGATGAACATCTTCTTCCTCAGCATTAATAGGAAATCCTTTATTTCAGAACAGAACATTTCACAGATAAAGAGAGAAATGTGCTTTATAACAGACTTGAGGAACATTGGAACAGGCTGTGGTTTTTTTCTAATGGAGGAGAGGAAAGCAACCACAGTTAAAGAGATCTACCACTCATCTGTCCACTGCTTCCTGGACACCTGAGACTCTTGGACACAAACACCATAAACAACCAAAAAAAAAAATCCTAGAGGAGGCTTTTAAAGCTGGTACAGTCAGCAAGGTGTACCTGTTGTGCTGCAAACTGACCTGGCCTAAGTCCCTGGCTCCACATACTGCTTACAAAAATTCTTCTTTATAAAGTAGGTTCTCATTATAAAAAAAAACACAGAAGACCCCAGAAAAGCTGTGGTATAAACCAGTCACAATTTCATTAGAAGCCTGTTCTCTTGTCGTTTTCAGAGCATCTTTCCTTTAATTCTATGATTAATAATATTACATGCTGATAAAAGAGCAGGGAAGTGGCAGCTGTACTCCAGCTTCCAATCTACCCAGAAGGAATTGATGCTGCTGCTCCTGGTACTCCATCTGCTGCTCTCATGTTTGCTCCGTGCTGCAGTGCTGGAGATATTTGAGGTTAACATCTCAGGTAACCCACATGGGAAAAAAGAACACGGGAAAAAAGAATCCTGTCCCTGTGCAATGCAGGAGAAGAGGATTTGCTTCAGACAAAGTCTAGATGAAGGGACAGAAAGTAAAAGTGAAGGCTGCGTGGTTCAAATTTTCTGTCACCTGTTTGGCTCCACTGAAAAACCCTGGGCTTGACAGATCTGCTGCAATTTCCTTTCAGATCCAGGACTCCTAAAAAACCGTTGTCCTTCAGTTCCTTTGTGTGTCCTTCAGTTTTTCTGTTCTACCCATGTGGACATGCCGCGTTTTTGCTCATGTTTTTTTAATTATATTTTATAATAAGGTCAAGAAATTATGTATTCTGGCCTTGATGGGGAGAGTGTCTCAGATTCATTGTTGCAAATTGTTGTGAATTAGGGTGATACCAATGCTAATTGTCTTTTCCTTGCTTCACTGACTCTTTAAATAATTGCCCTCCTTCTTGGCCACTTTTTTCCTTGCACCTCTGAGAAATTTGCACCTCAACTCTTATCAGTCTCCTTCCACCCAACCAATGTAAAGTACATTGTGGCCACTAAATCCAATTAATCCTCCCAGCACTCCCCAGTGAATAAAATTAGTTACATTTTCCAGCTGGGTGGTCAGGGGTGCAGGCAGCTTTCCCAGCAATGGCTGCATTATCTCTGAAAACCTGACCTGCCTCGTGAATAGTTGGGTCTTTGGAGAAATGAAGGACTTCAGCTGCAGGGAAACTCAGGGTGAGGGATGGAATTGGCATATCAGGGGAAAAAATAAGAGTTTTGGTGATGCCCAGCACCAAGCTGAGTTTGACTGAGTTCTGTCCCCTGTGAGGGCTGATAGGATCCATCCACATCCCATCTTCAAACACACACAGAAGGGACCCACCTGCAAGGGCCAGCTCAAAAAAAAAATAAACACAAAAGATCCCTTTTATCTATCACCCCTATTTTTATAATAATGTTGCTCTATCATTTTCTGCAGGGCTGCACATCCTTTGCAAGATGAGTGGAAAATGAGGTGTTGAGCTTTCATTCAAACAACTGGCTTTGCTCATTTCAGATCCTCAATATTGGATGTAATAGCTGCTTGCAACTGAGCTGAAGGATTTTTTTCTCCTTAAAAAATAAAAGTTAGTCCCCATGACCTGCAGACAACTTTCTCAGTTTCTGTGTCTTGAGTATATTCAAGTTTGATTTTTAAAAACTCTCCCAAGCGATTAGAAGTCATTGTGGGCTAATCAACCAAGAAATTTAAACATAAAGTTTGCTGAAATCTCTCCTTAAAGTACAGCTAGGGCATATTTCACTTTTACTGCTCTGAAATATTTACGTATATTTGAAGTACAAAGATCCAGATTCTCTGCTGGCACAAATCTAGATGATGTTTCTGCCTTTATTATGATACACAACTTGAGGGCTTGGCCTTCTATTTTATGGTCTGTCCTCTTTTATCACAATATTCTCTATTTTGCACAAATCTTCCAGTGGATGAAAGGGATGGGAGATGGCTCAATGCAACCCAGTGAGGTTTGCAGATCCCCTGGGTGTGTTATTATGTCAGGATTACTTTTATGTTTGGAAAGCTAAGTGAACTAAATACATGAACTCCAGAAAGGGGGAACTTGGGCTTTGGAGATATTTAACCTACTGGAACCCGTTCCAGTCTCACTGAATCAAATATGACTTTATAATGGATAAATGCTTGCAGGGTACATAACAGCTTCTGTTGTACAGCATGCACAAAAAGGGAAAAGGTGCTTTTGATACCTTTGTGACAACTTTACTTCAAGCAAGGAATGCTCTGCTTCATCCAGCACAAATTTCTAACTCAACCATGCAGTGGACCATGCTGATAAAACAATTACATGGGAGTGTTTGTGTGTGGAAATAGGACTGCTCAACAAAATCAGCAAAGGGATTTGACTGGGCTCGTGGAAGGTGGAAAAGCTTTGCTCCAGTTAATGCATTGACCTGCTCATGGGTTTATTAGCTTTGATGGGAAGAAAAAACAGAAATTAAGTGGGGATGGAATGGCCTAACAAGGGTGCCTTCCTGTTCTTCATCCCCCTGTGCACAAGTGGGACCCCACCCATGTGAGCAGTTCTGCTCCAGGTGGATGCACCTGTGGTGATGCTCAGGATTTTTGGGAACACGTGGAGCACTGTCATCCTCCAAAGGGCTTTGTTTGTTATTCATGGATTAAATGATACCCCACTAACCTAGGAATAGTTTAAGGGGCTTCAGGGCATGCATAATTTATTTGTAGCCAAACCCCAAAGGGAACAGTAAGAAGAAGGATGAGAGTTCTTTCAGGGCATTAGCATGGATTTGTTCAGTTGTTCCTGCAACATCCCATGCAGCCTTCATCTCAGCTGAACGCTTGGCTTCAGCCACATGGGACACAGGAACACTGCTCTACACATGCTGCAATCCATAAAACATTTTCTGGTATTTGGAAACTAAATCCTACAGTTCAAAAGGCCAAAATCCACAAAACCTTCAATTTGTCAGGGGAAGAGAAGCGGATGAGACTGAGGCAATCAGCAGGTTCTTAGATTTCTGCCACAAATGGAGAGAACTAGTTATTTCTTCTGCTTCAGAAAGAGCAATTCTCATGTTTTAAATTAAGCCTGCAACTAAATAATTCATTGGCCTGATCTTTGCTTTCCATCACCCCGAACGGACAGGTGCTCACAGATCTGTTTTCAGGGAAAACACAATATTAAGAGGGAAAACACAATGTAAGTAAAACAGAGCAGGGGATCAGAGGAGGGTGGCCACAAGCACCATCACCTCTGGCTCCCAGCATGGACCTCGGCAGGACCCTCCTGCTGGGACTCCACACACAGAGCTTTGGGTGCCCTGATGTGGATCTGTCTCCATGCGAGCTGCCCAAAGCAACTCGTGGTGAAGCTTGGAGAAATGACAGCCAGACGACAGGGGGGTGGATTCCAACTGTGAACAGCAAGGGCTTTTCATTCATTTCATCCTGCCAGACATGCTGTCCCTATTAAAAGCTAATGTTGGAAAATCATCTGTTTCTCTTAAGCTCTCTTTGAATCTGGTGACTGGAGCAGTAAAAGTGGTTAGTGCAGTGGCCGGGGGGGATGAGCTCCTGCTGCCGTGGTCAGTGGGAAGGCCATGTGCTAATTGTTCACAATCCCCCCACCACCCAGTGCACTCATTTAAATAGGATTCCTTGTCCTCTCTGTTCGAGTGCTCTCTATCCCAGGCTATCTCCTTGATAATCCTTTTTAGATTAGTGTCAGAGCCCCAGATGAAATCCTTGCTCATTCTCTTGCCACATTTACCAGGCTGATTTCCAGCACTGTTTCATATGGATTAGGCAGAGCAACTTAGTGCTCATATGTTTTTCAGTGCATCTCAGTACCTCATGAAATTACATTATAGATTCACTGTATAAATAGAAGACTGAACACAATTACAGTCCAAAAGCCCCAAAGTGAAGGACTAGAATCTGAAAGTAGATGTGAGCAGATCTTGCTGTGTGCAAATATCTCAAAATAAATTGGTTGCACACTTGTGTATTTAATCTCTGTTTTCTAAATTTTCTTTTATTTATTTATTTTTTTAAAACAGGAAAACAACCTTTTTTTCACAGCTGGGCAGAAGGAGGAGGGAAGGCAGGTGCACATTGCCATTATGGCCAGGTCAAACCAAGGGTGTCAGTGGTTCAACCCACTTAGAACATAAACCAAACATCATAAAGGTCGTTCAAAGAGAACTTCCCATTGCTTTTCAAGGTCATGGCATTTTAATCACAGCTGTTATCACCAGTCCCTCATAGAAACACAGAAAAAAATGGGTTGAAACGGATATTTGGGTTGTATCATCCAGCCAGCTCAAAGCAGGGCCAATTTTGAAATAAGTTCCGTCCACAGGAGGATTAAACTGGCTGAAGTGCTGTAGACATGGGGTGAATCATCACTGGAGAGAGTCACTGAGCTTCTTATTGCTGGTAAATATAAAAGGTTTGCAAAGGAAATGAATAGTATTGGGGTGTGTGTGCCTCAGCACACAGGAGGTCACTGCTGGTGGAAAACTGGGGTTTGTGTCAGGCAGGATTGTGCTGACAGCTCCACATGTTTGAGCTGCTAATTGATATCTGAAATCCCATTGCTGAAGACCATTTGGCTTGCAGTGGCTGCTAGAAGCACAGGCCTCTCCCATTGATGAATACAGCTCCCTGAGAGGAGATCAGCACACACAGCTATCGTTGGGCCTCTAGGTGAATGGATTACCCTTGATTTAATAAGAAGTAACAGGCCATTATTTCCAAAGCTACAGGATGGAAAATGACATCTGGATTCTGGATGTAAACATTATTTATCATGTCGGATGCTTTGCTGTTCTTGCCAGTAGCCCATGCTCTGCTGAGGCTGTTATTTCTAGGGCAAACGAATGCTGAGTGCAGCGTGGATTTATTCAGATTTATCTGTTGCATCTGAGTTCTGTGTTCCTCAGTAGAGAGCCTGGAGCTGGGCACTGCTGGCTCCCTGGCCAGGGTGGTTGGACAGGCCCCCAGCTGGTGTCAGGTGGCCACAGCCCATGGGTGTCACTCTGGGAGCTCTCCCATCCTGTGCTGGCTTCTCCTGACAATCCCCATCCAGAAATACCAGGATCAAAAGAAAAATGAGATGAGAGAAGCTGCCAAGCTGGAGTTGAGTGTCATGGCTGTGATGAGCAAAGGGCTAAATGACTTCTGCTAATACGTGCAAAGGGGTTCCCACCTCTGCTTTTTGGAAGAATAAAAGAGTTGGAAGGTATGTCCATAAATCCCACCAGGGTTTGTTGGCACTGAACATCCAGTGAACTTATTGTGCTGAATGTTTGGAGAAATTTCTGTACAACCCAACAGCTGGAAGGCCTCAAGATGGTAGATGACATTATATGGCACTTTCTGCACATATTTCTAACCTCACATAATGGTAAATTAAATTGGGGCAAACCCTTTCATGTTCATGGGAGCTAAAATTCTTTAGAATCTATGCAAGTTTAGGTAATCCAGGAAATTCATCAAAAGAGGTGGATGATTTTTCTGATCTGTCAAAAAAACCACTTCTTTAATAATACTGAATTGTTATTAAAAGTAATTTTATTCTTGCTTTCTTCACTACCATGCAAAAAATTTAAATGATACATTGACTTAATGCAATTATTTCACCTTCATTTCTTCTCTTTTGAGTGGCAAATTCAGGAAGGAAAGAAAGAGAATAGGGGATAAAGGATAGAAAACCATACAGACAGCAGGTGCAGAAGAAAATAAAATATTGTGCAGGACTTTTCCAGTAAGAATTAAAAATATTCTGCAAATGAAACAAAAGTATTTTACATCTCTTCAATTGCAAATTTTCAAGAGGTCATAGAACATTTTTGAAGCTGGACCTGTTATGAAATGAAATGCTGACAAGCATCCTGAAAGTGAGATGCTGCAAGAATACCTTGGGGCTGTGGCTCCCCCTTCCTGAAGCAGACAAATCAGTCTCTTTGTTAAAGTGTGCTTTGTGCTGGGTTAAATTCTGTGCCCACTGGTGTTTGTGTGTTCAGGCTTTGGTGCTGGGCAGAGCAGAGGCCTTGGGAGGAGATCTTTGCCCAGCCTGGTCCTTGTCTCGGCAGACAAGCAGTGCTCAGTGACTCCCTCCTGGGTGTGATTTCCACAAGCTCTGCCCAAGAGGGATGGTCAGCAACTGCAGGTGGTCCAGGAGCTTTTTGCTCACGGGTGATGAGCTCTGCATGTGGGACCCCTGCAATTCCAAAGACCAAAAACTGTTTCCATTGCACAGAAACACATCCCTGAACACCCAAATGCCACCAGACTGAAATAATTTATAACAGCACAAGCTTGTGTCCCCCTCCCCCTACAAGTATTACTGTCTCTATGTAGTAATGAATTCATTGATTTTACCATTTTTTATCAAATCACTTGTTTCAGAGATAAATGTCCTTCATTTGCAGTTATTAAATCTGCCATGTCTAGGACAGCCATTGGAATAATTGTCTAGGGTGGACAGAAAAAAAAATTATCCATGTCCTCCTGCTGGTTGATTTAATATCCAGTGTCCTTCTCTTAGTGACAGAGTCTGAAAGGGAAGATCTTAAAACTCATCCAGGATAAGATGAGTTGAAACCAAGAGTGATCTCATGGGACTGGAGAAAGAACTCTGGCTCTTCCAACAGAATGAGAACTCTTGTGCCACAAGGTCAGAACAGAGTGACAAAATTCTGCTACACACTTCAGGAGCAAATCCAGTTTATTTTGCTCTTCCCTTCAGCTTGGGATGGGGCAGCAGGAGAGCAGAGCTGCCTAAGGAGTGACAGGGACATGTGCACAGTGATGGAGGGAAATGTCCCTGCTGAGCCAGCCCCAGTTCCACATTGTTAACCTCTTGCTATTGTTGAACAGTTGGAAGCTGAATGTTGCAAATTAAAATTACTTCCTTGGCTAGCCAGAACAATCCTTCACCTCCTCAAGGCTCTGATCCTTCCCTCTGCAGAGACAGGGAGCTCTGGTTAATGAGGCTGAGAGCACACTCACACTGTGGTCCCATGGCTTCGGATGCTCGGGGTTCCTGTGTCCCACCCCACAGGGCTCAGCCTGCAGGGATGGGAGCAGCCAGATTCTCTCTCAGAGAGGGAATCCCTCAGCACTCCTCACTCCCAGCCTTCCCCCACCTTGCAGTGCCACCAAGGCACTGGTGTGTCCCATCCTCGCAGGCTGGGTGGGCTCTGTGCAGCTGGATCCCAGCTCTCCCTGCACCTGGAAGCAGCTGGGCAGACATTGCCAAGCTGCTGGAATCAATAACAGTTGAAAACAAGATGGTGATTTTGTACCTAAAGGGGTGAGTGTGTACACGTGAGGTGAGTCTGAAGCCAGTCCCATCAGTGAGGAACAGCAGGAGTAGCATGAGCAGCATCCTCAGCTGCTTTGGCTCTGTCACAGAGGAGCAGACACCCTCAGCACACCTGTAAATCAGACCTCCCAGGTGTCCCCAAGGTGAGGAGATGCTGTGCAAGGAATGAAGGATGGGGAGATGAGCAGAACAAAAAGAGTGAAAATGTGCATTGAGCTTCATTTCTGTGTGTTTCCCCTTTTTCTGGCCAAGCACTGCAATTTCTTCTTGTTAGACCTCAGAAATGCATTCCAGAAATGCACCAGCTCTAGGGAAGACGTGTGAGAGACTGGTCCTGCCCCACTGATCCCAGTGCTTCGTGGGAGGGGAGTGAAATGACATTCCACCTGCAAGGACCTGAAAGACTTGAGGCCTTTAATCAGTTCATGGCCTCGTGTGTGGTTTTAGTCAAATCTCATTTCCACGGTGCAGTTTTTCCTTAAACCTTCCATTTGTCTCACTTGCTCCTCAATCCAAGACTGTCCCTTGCTGTCTGCCTTCCGTTTTTTCAGCTGGATCTCAGCTCTGGCCAAGGCCTGGACATCCTTTGGGGTCAGGGCTGGTGAGCCTCACCCTCCCAAGGCTGTTACCCGTGGAACACAGAAGGGGCTTAAAAAATGTAAGTGTCTGGAAGTGAAGACAGCAAGGCTGATGTTCCCTTTTGGATTAGGCTCAGCTCATCATTCCCAGGACACTGCTCCTCTCAAGGATAAAAGATCGTTTCTGGAAGTTAATAAAGTCCCTCCTTCAGTGAGAGCACTGCAGGCTGGTGGTCAGCAGCAACCACAGACCCCATCCCTTGTGAGCCATGTCCATTCCCCATTCCCCATGATGAAATCAGGATCCACAGCCTGACTGCATCCCCCTGAGGGCCCTCGGAGCTGGTACCAAGGTATGCAGGACCTGTGCTGCTCTTTTACATGAGCAATAAATAAATAAAAGCATCTTGATGCCTATGCAAGGAAAATTCCACATATTCATCCCCCTGTTTCCTTTATCACTTATTCTGTAACAGCTGTTTAATTAATTGCTTGAGCGATTTCCTAATACATCTTATTTACATACAAAATTACAGAATAATGGTTTGCCTTTGAGTTGAGTGAGAATTTAAGGTCTGCTTGCCATGCCTCATGGAATACGGTTACTCAACAAGAAATAAAACTTCTGGTTGTTTTTGGCTGTTTCTTCTTTTTTTTTTTTTGTTTTTGTTTTTCTTTAGAAAGAAGTAAAATTCTTTTCCCCCACAGTTTTTGTTGCTGTTTTTTACATGACTGAATGACACTTTGATAGCAGTAAGAAGGGGCAAGGTTCCTCTCAAAGGTGATTCAAATCCTTGGCGGGGGGGGGGAATAATGTAATGAACAGGATGGCTTCTATTGAAGAATAAAGAGTCATACAGCAGCAGTGGAAACAATACAACGTTATCACTGCTCTTCAGGTTTATTTCCCTGGCTGGCAGAGCAGGAGGCTGTGTAAGCAGGAAGGGTCCTGCTCTGGTGGGCTTTTCACCCCAGAACCTCCTTCTGCCTTCTGACACAAAAATCTTTTCTTTGGATCACAACAGCGTCAGCAGCCGTGTCCCTGCTGCTGATCAGCCTCGATGTTTCCTGATGTTTTCCTGTCAGGGACCTGGCTGCACCCCAGGCACTGACCCCTGCACTGGAAATTGCCTCCTGGAGAAACACGGGGCAAGCACAGGCCCAGGTAACAATGTGTTCTGGATTTTCTTTATTGCCCAAAGTTTAACATCCATCTTGCCTCATGTGGGGCACTGATGTGCCTGGATTAAGGGGCTAATTCCATGTTTTTCTTGCTTATTCCATAAAAGAGCCAGAACCCTGAGGAGGCAGCTCACCTGTGTTGCCTCCTGAACGTGTCAGCTCATCTTTGTTGGCTACAGCAGAAGTCCTGAGCACTTGCATTTCCAACTTAGAGGCTTGAGAATGGAATTATGTGGAGAGCTGACCAGCAGCACAGCAGGGCTGGCACAGCTGGCCTTGGCTCTGCCCAGAGCTTCAGGCCATGTCTCAGGATGGCATCACCTGCCTGACAAATCATGAGTGAACCTAAGGGCTGGCTGCACTGGAAAATCTGTGGACAAATTTAGGAAATAGATCTTGCATTAAAAAAATATTTAATGTAAGATTTTTAGTAAGGTTGCTGCTGGATCCCAGCCCAAGGTGCCAAGGCAAAGGTTGCTCTTTTGGGTGAGGTTTCTCTGGAATCCCACCCTGCACTCCAGGCAGCAGCAGGGAAGGGCAGCACTCCTGATCTTGGGGCTCAGGTCAGAGGTGGGGTGGCTTCTTCAGGGGGCTGTGCTTTGCAATCAGTAAGATACAAGCTCCTGGAGAAGCACCTTGCTGAACTTAGTCCTTAAATTCCAGAAATCAATGGCTCGTACACAGATACCAACATTAGCCATGGCCTTAGGTGATTTCCTAGAGACTTGCATCTTTGGACAACTAGAAGAAGAAATTCCTTCTATTCACCACTGATGATGTCTGCAGTGATACTGATGATGAATGCAGATATCACAGCTGGTATCCTACTGCTGCCTACTTGAAAGTCTTACAGTATCTTTTTGGTTGCTGATGAACCAGTACGAGTATTTAAAACATTCTTGAATACACCATGGCTGTGAGATTATTTTTCTCACCACTCATAGGGGAACTGATATTAAATCCATATAAAGAACTATTGCACTTTTTACTAAGTGTAAAAGGGAAAAATATTGCCATTCATTTGTGTTACTCTTTCTTTCTAACTATCTTCACTTAATAAGGTATTTTCTTGCAACACAGTGTGTTATATATTCTGTGTTTTATAAACCATCTCCTGGGAAAAATAACCAAGGAAACGCAATTTTTGGAACCATCTCCTTTTATTAAGAATAATGAAAAGGAAACAAGAGTCATTCCAGCAGTCAAACATCCTTCTACACTTCCTTATTGGTCTTTTTATGATAACCATGTCTCTCAGCACATGACCTGAACTTCTTGAATTTGTTTGTGCATTTTCATTTGTCCTTTCGGTTACTGCATGTGAATCAGTGTGGAGATGACACATAATGGACACGGAGTGCATCTACCATCTGTGTCCACACACAGAGGATGGAAATCCATCAAAAACACTGGACAGGATAATCACAGCAGTGAGGTCTGGCTTTGTCACCAAGTTCGAAAGCTTGAATGGAGGGTTGGATTATTTTGCCTGCTCTGTACATCGTGCCCCCCTGCCCCTGGATTCACAGGATAACAGGGAGCCTGCTCTCTGCAGCAGGCACTGCTGGGGTGATTGCAGTCAATCCCACACATGCAGGAATGGATCCCTGTAGCCGTGGGAAGGAATTTTAACCCTTTAAGTGCGGCAGAAATAAGATGCACATCTACATGGTCATCTTTCATGACAGGAAGAAAGAGCCAAGTTTATTCAGAAACACACTTGGTTTTATAGCATGACTGCAATTCCAAGAGCAGAGAAAAGGTGATTGGTTCAGAGAGAAGACACCCCATTGCCAGGGCCTGGTCACACACCACAACAGGTGTTCTATCTTGTTATTAATTCCTTTTTATTTTGACCAAATTATCACCCTGGGAGAAATTCTCCCTAGCCTTGAGCTGGACCAGCTCATCGGCTGGGAACAGAGCTGAAAAGCTCCAGCCTGGAATATTTTTCAGGCTGTAATTTTCTTGCTTTCTCAATATGTGTCCCTACAGATCCCAAACACCCACTCCTGCACCCTCTCCCAGTGGGTTTTGTACCTTCATTATTTCAGTCACCTCCAGGAGTGCTCTCTGAGCTGTGTGTGATGCAGTCCCAAGCTGGAGGAGCACTCTGCCCTCTGTGTCTGTCTCCACAGCATCAAGGGATGTGTCAGTGCTCATGGAACACCAGCTGGCTGGTGACTGCCACCAGCAGATCCCATTTCAAACCCTTGTGTCCCTGTCTAGTGCTGTAATTTATACCCTTGGCAGGTACTCAGACTTGTTTTTAAAGCATCAGTCATTCCTGAGTAGTCATAGATGATTTAGACTCCCTCTATAGGTTCTTCTGCCAGATATTGATCCTGGGGACATTAATTATCAATTACAAAAGGTTTATTTCTGGCAACATTCATGACTAAAAGATCTGCATATTTATTTTGCTGAGTGATTTATTGATGCATCGTTACATGTTTCATGGAAAACTGCATTTTATAGATGGTGGTGGGGAGAAAAGCCTCCAAAAGCTCCACTTCAATTAGAAAAGAGCACTCAAAGAGAAATAGCATGATATGTCTTTGGTTGGCCTCAAACACAGAGACTGAACATACCTTCCAGTTCCCCCCTGCCCACTGGGGAACTGTTAAAGCACTTAGAGCATAAATCACCACACTGGTTGTAAAACCTACAGTGTGCATGTGCTCCACATCCCAGTTTGCATTAATGAAAGGACTAAAGAGCCTGCCATACCCTGGGACAGTCATTTGCTAAGGAATGGCTTGGAAGGTGCAATCCCTCTACAAGGAGGAAGCTGGAGTCACCCAACAGATCCTGATATTCTCTAAAAGCTGTCACACTAATGATCCATGAGAGGGAAACTAATATCTGGGTTAAGGTGAAATGGTGATTTCTAATTCCTCTTTTTTTTTTCCAGTAAAAATGTGCCACAGCTTGTATTGTTTTTGCATATTTGCTTGCAAAGGGTGTCAGCAGCTGGAAGACTTCTTGGAGCCAAAGCCTGACCCTTGTCCCCTTGTCCCCTTGTCCCCTTGTCCCCTTGTCCCCTTGTCCCCTTGTCCCCTTGTCCCCTTGTCCCCTTGTCCCCTTGTGCAGTGTCAGGGGCAAGGTTAATACCTTTCACTGCCAGTAAACACTTCCATAAAAAGCTTCATCATATCTTCTAGCACAGAGCTCTGCCCTCTGCACTCATGCCTTGGAGGGGCTCCCTAGAACAGAGGTTAGGCAGAGTTCAGAGAATAAAGTGAGGATTTATTAAAGGCCTTCAATAGATGCACCTTGGGTTATCAAAACCCTCTGAGAGGGGCTACACCCAAGATGGACAATAGTCATGAGTTTTTCAGACAATTATAAATTTGGTCCATTCATATATCAGGGGTTAATCCTTCAATTACAGCTTCAGGTGATGAAGTCATTTACCCCCAGTTTGCTGGTCTCCAACTCACTTTTGTTTATACTTTTCTAGGCCTGAGGCAGAAGGTGTCCTTGAATTTCAGGCCCAGAGGAATTGTTTTGTCTGACCAAAATGTGAAGAGAGTTAAATACACTTTATATGGAGTTTAGAGTATTACACTAATGAAGTATAAAATTTGAAAAATATAAAAGCTAAAATCCTAAGGCATCAGCACCATCCCATGTCTGCTGGCTGTGCTCCTCCACACTGACTATTAAACATATCTGTGGTAACAGGCCTTCAAATGATATAAGGAAAAAAGAACAGAGTTATCGAAATCCAAATAACTGTAATGCAGTAGATGCAGCAATTCCTCAGTGTCCATTCTTCTTATTTGCATCATTAATTGTTGTCTGATTAAAAATCATTATGAGGCTGGAAACAAGTTAAAACAGAAAAACAAAACCTGGTAGGGTAGGAGAGATAGGCCTTTATAAATCACACTGAAAGCTTAAACAGATTCCAATCTGCAAACCAGAAATAATTCCACTCTATAAATAGAGAGAAATGATGATGCCTAAACGTAGACCTTGCACAGTTCAAAAGGTTAACACGAAGAAATCAATAGAGTCCTGTAAACTGAATAAGGGAGAGAGTATAAATTCACAGTATGCTAAGCTGCTGTGGAAGTTTGAGCCTTGGAGTTTAGGTGATTTCCTCTGTGTCCCTGCAGAACCTACCTGGAGACTTAAAGAATGGTCTGGAGAGGAGAACTTCTTGTTTAATGGAGTCTGGGTTAGTGTTTGTGCTCCTGCAGCTGGTGGCTCTTTCCAGCACACAGGTTTGCCCCAAACTTGGACCTTGAGATGGAATTCTCAATTCTCCTCTTTTCCCAGGCAGTGAGCAACAGGACAAGAGGAAATGGCCTCAAGCAGCACCAGGGGAGGTTCAGGTTGGACATCAGGGAGAATTTCTTCACTGAAAAGGTGCTTAAACATTGGAAGGGGCTGCCAGGGAACTGTTGGTGTCACCATCCTTGGAAATATTCAGAAAACAACTGGATGTGGCACTTAGTGCCGTGGTCTGGTTGGCAATGTTGTGATGAGTTAAAGGTTGGGCTCGATGATCTCAGAGGTCTTCTCCAACCTAAATGACTCTGATTTTGTGATTCTGGATGGAAAGCAAATATCATTTGAGGGACAAGGTATTAATGTAAATAGATATGTGAAGCCATCAAAAGGTTAATAATCCCAGTACAAAAATTCTTAGACAAACTGTCCTGCATTTGAGCTGTTAGCAGAGCTATTAAATTTAATTGCAGTATAATTACACAGCCATACACCTCGCTGATACCCAGCTATCCACAGGCACAGCACAGCTCTAAGCACTGCACACAGCACACTGCCTCAGGTGCTGCAAGCATCCTGCAGCCAGGTGTGCTGCTGCCTTCCAGCAGCCTGTATCCCTGATATCCCTGTATCCTAGACATGGCCAGGGATGCACTGCTGATGCCTTTTTGGGCTACCCAAAAACAGAGCCCAGAAAAAACCAGGGGAATAAATCAGTTTTATTTACTAAAGAGCCTTCAGGTACATTTAAGGCAGATGAAGCTCTCCAGGGGCTACACCCAAAATGGACAATGGGTCACAGATTTCACACTTTTATAAGTTTGGTCCATTTGCACATTGGAGGTGAATCTTCCAATTACAGCTTCAGGTAATGAAGTCATTTACCCCAAGTTTGCTCCCCCAACTCACTTTTGTTTCCATTTCTCAGGGCCTGAGGCAGTGAGGTGTCCTTGATTGCCAGCCTGGAGAGGAATTGTTGTGTCTGCCCAAAATGGGAGAGCAGCAGCTCACACTGGGTATGGAGTTCAGAGTTATACACTAAAGAACTGCAGGGTTACAAATATATGAAAAATATAAAAGCTGAAATCCTAAGGCATCACTGTGAGGTTCAGTGCCAATGCAAAGAGGGTCAAGCTGCTTTGCAGAGCAGGGATAAGGAGCAAGATAAGCCTTGGTGGCACTATTTGCTGTGAGGAAAGCTAACACACCTCTCGGGCTTTGTGGGATTAGGGCCAAAGCAAGCAGCACATCTCGCCCTCCTGGATTGTCAGATATTCTTCTTTTTCCTGAGGGAAGCTGCTGTCTCCTGAATCACTCTCATCCCTGAGGCAGCGAGCCCAGCAATGTGGCTTTGTGCATCCAGACCGTGTTTCCCGAGGATTGATTCCATCCTAAATGCTCCGTGTGTCTCCCCAGAGCAGGAGATATTTTTTGAGGAGCAGCCCCGGGAAGGGGGAGCTCAGCAGCAGCTTTTGGGAGGTGCCAGCACTGCAGAGCAGGGATGTGCCTGCTCTGACCCTGGATCTCTTACCGAGGGCACAGCAGGTCAAACTCTCAGGCTCCCTCTGGGCTTGCATTTTATGGTTTTAAACAAACGATTACATGTAAAGAAAGGAAATGGCTGGAAGGAGCTCCTTTGCTAGGAACTCACTGAGCTCATCAATTATAGAATGTGGAATTTCTGCTGAGCTCCCCTTTCCTTGGGGGAGCTACCAAGGGAACTTCTGCCCCTGCATTAAGTGGGAGCAGAGGATTTGCCTTTTCTCCTGGGATCACCCAGTGCATTTTCACTGCTGCCTGCCTTTCTCAGTGCCCAGTCTGTGAAGAGTTAGTGGAAAATGACCTCCACCCCCAAGCCATTTTTCACTGGACTAATTGTGCAATGCTTTGAAAGAAATTACTTCCTGATCCCTGTGGGAATCCATGAAAGCCTTGAAATGCTGATGTCTTTTCCTCTGGCACAGGTTAAGACAGGTACAGCAAACCCCACAGGCATCTCAGAACACCCTTTGGGTTTCTGTATTTTTGGCATCTGGATTATTTGGCCACCAGGACCCACTGCTTGCTGCAAGTGTTGTTAGTGTCCATTAAATCCTTCCCCACTTTTTCAGTGCCCCAGCAATTGCATTTGATCCTTAAGTGAAAGGATAAAACACTGCTGAGCATTACATGCCATGCTGGGAGCTCAATCGCTCCTTGGTCAATCTGACATGAGTCAAACAAATGAAAACCTAAAGAAAATAAAGTGAAAATTAAAACTCAATCCATGGGTGTGCCCACAGTGGGCAGGGACAAAGCAATGTGCAGCTACAAAAGGAAGTAAGAGAGGGGTAGGTTTTCTCCATGCTGTTTGTTTGAATAAGCCCCTACTACAAGGATATTGTGGAGTGGTTCTTTCATGCCAAAAAGCATTTGTGAGAGTGCCAAAAACATGATACCAGGGGTTTTAGGAGGAAATGAGGGGTTCCCTGCTGCAAGGTAATGGCATTGATAAAATGGGATTGGGAATGAGTAAGAGCTGGGGGAAGGCTCCTGCTGCCCGTGCAGAGCACTCAGCCAGGCAGGATTGCAGAGTGGAATTGGGGTGTCCACAATCCCTGCTCTTCCTCGGCATGAGGCAGAGGGGACCAACGACTGCAAGTTCAGGTTTTCTCCATTTTGGTCCCAGAAAACACTTAACGTGATGGTTTCCTCCTTTCTATCTTACAATCTGATTTTGTGATCACAGAGGCTTCCTTTTTCCCTTTGGCCACCCTTCCTTTAAGTTTAATAAAAGTGGTAACTGAAGTAGCTTTTCTCCCCAATGCCTGTCTGTTCAGTCTGAGAAACCCCTTTTGCATCCTGAATCCCAATCCAAGCTCCTCACCTGTGGCACGTGGAAGTATTCACCTTCCTTGTGACCCAGAGATTTAAAATACCTTAAACTGATCATTTGCAGCTGTTTATTCTTGAAATAACTCTCTGGCTACCCATCCCAAAATTCGATGTCTGGAAGCGAATCTGATCTTTTTTTCCCTACCAGTGCCCTGGAGAGTTGCATATCAGGTACAAATTTGCTAGATTTTAAACATCTTGCAAAGCCATATCTTCAATTTGCTTGGCAATATCAGCTCTGCTCTACAAGAGCTCTTCATGCAGCCCAGCATTCCACAAAGGGGATCAGGAGAGTTATGGACAGGAAGAGCTCGTGTGATCTGGATATTTTATGTAAATGTGGAGTCTGCAGGCACCTGGCTTCACAAAAGCAATTAGGATCCTACGTGTGGTGGACTTTATTACACACATAAGCTCCTGTCTGCTACAAATATGTGGGGAAATGTTCCATATTCTTGTGTTTATTTATCATTAACGTCCGTGTGCATTTATTTTGTGTTTATAGCTGAAGACCATGAAGAGCATGAACAGACAGGTGCACAGAGGTTTTGTCCACACTTCCCTTGCACACAGGAGTATTATGAATAATACTTAAGATTTATGTGTGCAAGTCACGAGATTCTCTGTGCCATGAGTTGGGATGGTTGCAAAGACCGTCCACATTGCCTGTAATTGTGTATATGCCCAACTACCTGCAGCTCTAATGAAATTGTTATAAACCCTTCAAACCTCTGCTTTTTGCAGGGCTGGGGTGAGGATCTCCTGTGCTGCCTGGAGCTGTACAGGGTTTCTGTGCTGCATGTTTATTGACAGGGATGAGGAAGGAGCTGAGAGCCAACATGCACGTGTGGTGTATGCTTGTGCACAAACACAACTTGTTTCTTTTTGGAAACTGTGCCTCAGTCTTGCAAAATAGGAAACAAGACAACTTTAGAGAGAGGACAGAAATGAGCCCAAAAGATTGATCCTACCCAAAACCTACAAAAGTGGTGTTCAGCCCTGCACAGCAGAGTGTGGGAGGAGGTGGCACCATAGAAGGGGCAGAGCTTTATCACTTTATCACTTAAGTCTATTTTTTTCAAGCACTTGCTTTTTCAGGTGTTACAGCACTTAGATATGAATCTGCCCCTGGGACTCTGATGATTTTTCAGGGCACATAAGCACCACACCTAAGAGCATTACTCAACTCTTTGTAGTATGCAGAGGGATTTAAGACACAGGTCTTTGGGGAAGCCAGAAACATATGGTGATAATATTAATGGTGACCTTCTACTGAGAACCTGCACCTCCTGGGCAATGTGGTGTTGTTCTACAATACTCACTGTGTGATACAGACTGAAAAGTCAAAAATCTGTTTATCATGGGGGTGTACACTTGATGCACTGGGAATACAGGTCGTTCTGCAGTCATCTCTGGGTGTTTCTGTGTTGATCAAGTACACACTATGGTACATTGGAGAGAAAAATATCTTCCCTCTCTCCATGAAGACTGACAATGCTGTGAAAAAATGCTGGAGAATCCAGAGCCCACAGTGTGCCTGTGTTGATGGGAGTGGAAATCAGTGACAGTGTCACCACTATTTCCTCTGGTCCCGCAGAAATGGTTGGTCAGGAAAGGGATTTTCACTAATTACTCCCAGTGTGCTGGAAGGCTTTCAGCTGAGCCAGGTACTCCAGCCAAGCAGGATTTATCAGGTATGAACACTTGGTACTGTAGTACAACACCCAGTCATTTGTGATTGGATTTGGAGGCAAACAAAGACCCAAATAATAATAACCTGTGTCGATGGCAAATGTGCTGAACAATAAAGGGTAAAAATCACCTTCGTGTTGTAATTGACAACTCTGCCCTTCATCTGTCCCTTCCTCCTCCCTCTTTCCTTCACTCCACCTCTCCAGTGATGGATTGGGAGCACAATAAATCACGTACAGCCAGCAATGAGCAGAGCAAACAGGCATTTGTAGTGGGGTGGTGCTGCTTTACACGAGCAGAGCACTCTCTGGAACACTCCAGATTCACACCAGCTCCCTGCCACTGAGTTCTGCTGCTGGAAGCACTGGCCACACACATCAGGAGCAGTGATGGCTTTGCAAAACATCAACAGTTGCACTGAAATTGCTGATAAATTGTCCACAGTGTTAATTTCAATGCTGGGTGCTTGTCTGCTTTTATGTTTTAAACCCAGCAGAGGATGAGGATAGATAACAGAGAAAGACTTGGTGTAAATAAATAATCATCTAGGAATGGAGCTGAAGAGGTGAACTCAACCCTATTATTTGCTTCCTATTTTTTTTTTCTTTTTTTCTCATCTTGACCCAGAGGAATAGGTGCCCACAAAGCTGCTGGGGAAGTGGACAAGTGGGCTCTCAATATACCACTTTTCCAACACTGCTCAGAAAATTTCAGGCCTGTGGTGGTCAAAGCAGATCTTCACTTCTCTCTGGCTTCCTCTTTCACAGTTTCCTGAGTCTTTTACTTGGCATGGGAGAAAAAAAAAGTCTCCCTTCTTCCTCTCCAAAACAACAATAATAGTGAAATTCAGTTGTCCTTAAGATTGCTTAAGAATCCAGGGACTGGTTTGCAGTGCCCAGCCCTCCTGCAAATGGCACTGTGAAAAAGACATTGACTGAATTGTGTAGCTGTCCTGGTCAATCCATGTTAATTAAATTGTTATCAACTTTGTTATCAACTTACTGAAATTTCCTTTTAGAAATGCTTGGGTTTGGATTTCTAGTTTGTTTTTTTTTTTAATAGGAAGATGCAGTTTCTGCATATTAAGAAATTTCCAGGTGAAAACCTTAACCTTCGTTTTAGTAATAAGGGAAGGGGAACTGCAGCACTTTAATCTGCTGTTTTGAAACCTGGGTGTTTCACTTGGCTCAACCTGAGTAATGTCTTTTTAATGTTTTATTTATTACCCTCCTGGATCCGTTTCAACACCAAGCTATCAGTCTCCTGAGGGGCTGGCACATGGGAATTGGGTCTTGGCCATCTCCTTGTGCCACAGCCCTGATGCTGCTGGCTGCAGCAGCTTCCCCAGGGCAGGGTGCTCTCCCCTGGGAGGGAGGTGGGTGATGCTTTTTTGGTGCCTCCCCTGCTCTTTGCAGCCTCTCAGACATTGTCACATCTCTTGTCCCTGCACTGCTCAGTGCCACCCTCACTGTTGCTTCCCTGCAAAGTTCTAAATTTTCTGAAGCTGTTAAAATTCCACAAAAGCCCCAGAATTGGCTGACAGGTTAAAGTTAGGCCAGCACCCCCAGCTAGGAAGCTTTTCCATGTTTTTAACTCTGTGTCAAACTGAAACACAAACCAGGAACGTTTTATGGCTTGTGGTGCTTTCAAGACCTGGACCTGCACTTACACAGATATTTGACTTTCTCTTAATCAATAGCTGATCTTAAGGTTTTACTGGTGGTGGAGATTATTTCAAAGCACAGAACCAGGCCATGACTGACTGAATCCACCCTGCTGTGACTTCTGCTTCCCAGAATCACCCCAAACTCCACTCTGCTGACACCATCAAAGGTGTCTTATGGCATTCCCAAAGATACTGAACGAGGGACTGGCACCCCAATGCAGACCTTGGTTCTCTAATGAACTTCAAACAGAAAACTTATGTTCCATAGCTAATAAATTGTTCATGGATGTCACTATAGGGGTGGGCACAACACACAAATAGACACACTACATTTCAGAAGGCTAATATCCTGGTTATTACAACAGCATGCTGTCTTTTATACACTCACAAACTTTACACTTTGGTCATTGGTTATAATTAGTCAACATAACGTTGATTGGTGTAAGACCATCTATGCCTCTGTTTTGTGGAAAACTTTTCTAAAAATATTTTTCCCAGCTGGAGGTTTTCTTCTGCTTATCTCCTTCTTCTCTTCTTGGTCTCCAGGCCAACGGCCTTAATAGAATACTTTTCAGAAATAACCCTTATTCATTAACCCTCTCTGGCCCACAGACCAGCTGTATACATGGAACAGACATGGCACCTTTTTTGCTAAGTCTTTATCAAGGACAATGGTAATTACAGGGTGCAAAGCCAGTCATGCTGACATCACCGTTTGCTTCTTTATTGTCACAGCAAGAATGCATCACAAGGGCAATGCCCCAACTGTGTCCTCCCTAAGTGTCCTGCCAGAGGCTCCATGAGGAGTCTGGCCACTAGGAAACTCAAGGAGTGCATGGTTTTGGTGGAAAAAGGGCCACCTAAACAATCCAGCGATTCCAGGTGGGCTATAAAACAAGTGTCTTATTACTGTGTATAAAGGAGAAGTGAATGGCTTTGGGCAATTTATTTTCCGTGGCTCAAGCCTTCAACCAGCCCATCACTCACTCAGTATCTGGCAGGAGAAGGAAAAGGAATCCACTTTTTTATGATAGATTGAAAACTGCATGACAAAACAGAGGGCAAAGTGTGCCCTGGGCTATGCAGAGACAAATAGTGCTCAAATATCCCTTGGATTGATTTGATCAGCCAGATCCCATCCCATGTAAATGGAACAAAACAAGTGCCTGCTCAACTCCCTGGTCACTGTCTCTGCTAACTTTATATCAGCATCCAGATCTCCCTGCTTTGCCATTCCATCCCCATTCCTTTTCCCAGCAGAATGGCTGCTGCCTTTCCAACTAATTCACTTTATTTGCTTCAGTGATTGTACCTGGCATCCTCTCCCATATCTTCACTTGGGCTTTCCTTTCATTCTCCCTCCTCTCTGACTTTCTCAGAATATGTTCTCCATGGTATTAAGGATGGATTTACTTCTGAACAGGGAAAACGAAAAAGTCATGAAAATCCTTTACAGTTCTAATTAGAGTTGAGTAATGTGTGTAGACAGCCAGCCTTACCTGTACCAGTAAATTGAGGATTTGGGAATCCACGTGCCTTTTGCTTTATTACTCAGTGGAGAACTGTGAAACTTTCTATTTAATTATTACCAGGAACAACGAAAGCAAGGAACAACTGCCATGGCACAGTGCAGTGGGCTTGGGGAGCTTAAATAGAGGATTTGGGGATCAGCCAGTCCTGCCTTATTTGGCCTCATTTTTCTCTGACTTCAGACAAGCTACTCCCATTTTTCTGCCCCTGACTCTTTGCATGTGACAGGCAATTAAATGCATGTGTGTCCTGTGTGTAAATGTGGGAAATGTTTCAGGAGGTGGCAAGTTTGTCAGGAATCTTGGCAGTGGTGCTCAGGTACAAAGATGAAGGATGAGAAATAGGAGGCAGTAGAGACCCCACAGGTGGATTATTTTCTTTCCCAGAGAATTCCCACAAGACCTCATGCAAGGCAATTTATTCTGTGCCTCAATTTTCCATCTCTCAAGTGGGCATTACAAACAATACTTTCATTTCTTTGGTGTATGTAACCAAGACTAAAACCTTGATGGAACCCTGAAGCTTTGAAAATTAAATGGTCTGTCACCCAGTAAGTTGTTTTCTTCATCAATAAACAATTTTTTCTGGCAATGGAAGAAAGTAGACAAGAACAAATCTGAAGGGAAGGGTGTTAATAGGTTAAAAGGAATCCTCCTACCTTTCCAGAAGGCAATGCACATTTATCTGAATTGGCTGATTGGAGCTGGTTATGGAAATTAATTGTTAATATCTACACATGCTTTATTCTGTTACAAAGAAGTCACAAATCAAATTAGGACAAAGGTTTCTCTTTAATTTCTGTCTATTCTACTCCTTTTTTAATTACTTCACTTTATATAGTTTTTCATCTAAATCTGACAGCTTATTAAGAGGCTTGAAACCCACAAATTTGCCTTTTTCTAAAGCCCACAATGAGAAGAATTTCAAACAGTCCATCAATATATATATTTCTTCTGTGTTTCTAGTGACAGATATTTAAAGCTTAGCTTCAGTCTCTCCACAGTCAACATTTGGGCAAATCCAGCTCCTTTCTTTACATGGTTGAGCACTTTCAGAGTCACACATGGGGGGCAAACACATCACAACAGCTGGGCTTTGTTGGCTTAAATCAAATACAGACATTTAAATTGATGGTGGAGGGGAGCAGAGCCCCTGCAACAGCAGGGGAGGTGAATATTCTGCTCTCCTGACCTGCCTCCATACAGAAATTTAAAGAAAGTGGTAAGAAAAACAGGTTTGTGTTTACAGCAGATATCACCCACGTTTGCAGCAGATATTACCCACGTTTTCCAAAGACCAAAGGATCCCTGGAGAGTTCAAACAGGGAGGTGTTGTGTGAGTGCAGCCCACGGAATAATAAACACTCCTGGGGTAATTTAGATGTAGAAGGCACACTGAGAAACACAATTTGCACTGCAGCAAGGCTGGGGGACAGGAGTCTGGGTGGTGCTGTTTGCTCCCTGAGTGCAGCAGGGCTCTCACACAGACAGCACCAATTCCCTGTGCCAGCATTTCCGACCTTTTTGAAGCAAGGACCTGTTCCCTTCGTGGAAAAGGATGTCACAGTTGGACAAAGGACCTCAGCAGATTAGATTCTGCTTCTTCTCCACTCTAAGGCTCATTATTTCCTCACTGATACATTCTTCTTCCAGCACAACAGCCCTCACTTTTTTTCCTGTTCCCTTACTATCCCTGTGGGCACTTTCATTTGAATTTCTGATTTTTTTGGGAATCCAGCTGATTCTTTGGGCAGGTGAAATCACATATGCAAGAGAACTTGGCAAATAAATGGGAAATAAGAAAACTCCAAGTCAATTTTTTGTGAACATGTCATAAATCTTGGGTTTTTTCCTACCTTCCTCGAAATCTGCAAAAAGCAAAGTGCTCTGCCCTTTCAAGTCATGCTTTGTAACCACTTCTCTGTTATAACCAGATTTTTGTTTGCTAAAATGAGAAAGACTATGAAGGAGAGGCAAATGTGTGGTTTCATCTGTCTTGCAGGCCCCAAAATAAGGAGCCAGGGTAAATCTCCAGTGTCCTCAGCCTGCAGCCAGGGATCTGCCCAGGGCAAGAGACAGGAGCTGAATAACCCAACAGAACAGGAAATACAGGGAGAATTTCTGAAGGGGTAAGAGATCTTGTGCTTCATTGTTTAAGCTCCTTGAGAACTGAGAAGAATCTCCTGAAATGTAAGTTCTTCCTTATTTGTCTAATCTAATTATTCTCACATTTTTTTCTTGGAAGCACAGGATGGCAGTTTCTGAGAGGCAAAACCCTGGACAGAACAGATGAGAATCCAGCTGCTGTTGTGTTCTTGTGCATCAGTTTTTACCCCAGTAATGCAGGACCTTGGGCTGCCCTTGCTGGCCCTCAATAAACCAATGTGTTTTTCTTGAAGAAGCTGCAAGAATGCTTGCACATTTCCATGGCAAATCAGCATTTTTTTTTGGTGCAAAAATTTTCACACTTGCACCGTTTGCCCAGAGCAGCTGTGGCTGCCCCTGGATCCCTGGCAGTGCCCAAGGCCAGGTTGGACATTGGGGCTTGGAGCAGCCTGGGACAGTGGGAGGGGTCCCTGCCCATGGTAGGGAGGGGAAAAATGAACTTTAAGGTTCCTTCCAACCCAAAGCATTCTGTGATTTCATTTGTGATTTTCTCTCAAATGTTGCTCCACAGGACCCACCCAGCTGTGTCTCTGATACCACTTTTCCATGTTTCTTTGCAGGGCATAAAGGACAAAGATCTTGTGTCTTCCATGGAGAGGAGATTCTTGTCAACAATGCAAAGTAAAGAACAGAATCATGGACGGTGAACAGAATAATGTACCTGCAGTGAAGGACTCAGCTCTGACAAGTGTCAGCATGGCCAGAAGGCCCCTGGCCATTTCTTTGCTGATTCTGCTTGGGCCAGGCCTTTGGGGTGTGTTTGGGGTTGGTTTCTCTCTGAAATAACACAGGAGGAGAAGGACATCTTGCTCTTCCAGCAGGGAGTTTTTTACTTCTTTACTAATTTGCTCCCTTGAAATTTGCACTCATTTCTACTTTGTGGTGAAAGAGCGCAAGTCTGTGCTTGCAACCACCTGTGCTTGGACAGAGTTTTTCAGGATTACACATCAGATTTGTTACCTCTGTCCAGTTTAGAGAGACAACAGAGAATTCTGGCTGAATTGAGAGAAATCTTTGGAGAGCAGTCTGATGCTGGGCTCACCCAGTTGTTTTGTACTGCTGAAAGATCCTGGAGCAATTGGCACAATTAGACATGCAGAAGTATTTGAGCAGCAATACCTACTCACAATGAAGCAATTAAGACAATTAGTGTATGTTTTATGTGACAAGACAAATGGATCTCACTCTTAAAGTCTTTGAAAATCTCCTGTAAAAGCTCTAATAATGCATTAATACATTAATCCTTCTAATCCTGTCAAACTACCCAAGTGTTTGTGTGGAGGGGCTGATAGGAGATCTCAGTACTGAGAGGAAGAGCAGCAACCACTTGCTGGAGTTTTTTTTCTAACCATTATTCTGTGTCAGGTGTTGCAGTGACTGGGGGGCTGAAGGGTGGGATCACATGCAATGATTGGGGTTGGAAGGGGTCTGTGAGGTCCATCCAGCCCAGCCCCTGCCAAAGCAGGTTCACCTAGAGCAGGATCACACCCAGGCAGGTTTTGAAGAGCTCAGAGAAGGAGACTCCAAGATGGATAAGAGAGAAGAAAATTCTTGGAAAGACTCTCTTGACCTCGGCCCTGGAAAATGTTCCCTGCCATTCCTATAGAATCCAGTAAAAACACAGGAGTTTCTCCTGAGTCACAAATCTAAAGGGAGAGGGGCTGTGGCCAGGAGTGATCCAGAGGGGATTGCTGGTCCAGAACTGCCCCAGCCAGTGCCTCTCCCTGGCCCTCTTACCACAGGCACAACCTGACACCTCTGCAGTCCAGGTGTGGTGGAGAACTGAGCTGAGGCTGAACTCTGGGAGATGGGCCAAATATCCAATCAAGAAGTAAAAATAAAAGCAAATGGAAATGGAAAGGCATTTTGTAAAATCAAAGGTAGAGGTAGCACGGCAGCATTATCATTGAGAAAGGAGAGAAATAAAAGAAAACTGTGGTTCTATTTACCTATGCTCAGGTGAGATCCAAGAGGCTTCCCTGATTCTCCATTATCTGGCTGGAAATACTGCAATACTGCTTAATCTCGTGCTTGTGTCTCCTGCTCTTAGGCAAAGCTCATATTCTTAGAAAACTGTCAGGGGAGAAGATGCTGATTTGGATATACAAGTTCTTAGGGTTTTTTTTCCTTTTTTGAAAAAAATCTTACCTGATACTCTGTTCCAGCTGCATCATCTCTCCACATGGATATCTTTGATACCCAACATAAATTCCAATTAGTTTTAACCCTCCACCCACCAGACTCCTGCTGCCTCAAAGCTTTGGTAACTCTTTAGCATGTTGTTAACCTGTTGGAGGAGAACAAAATCTTTTCTGCCTGGCATGGCAGTGCTGAAATCTCAGTGTGAAGCCTTTCTCCCAGAGCCAGCCTTGCATTTCACAGCATCCCAGAATTGCCAATCACATTTATACAATAATATGCATCTCACTGATACAAGTAGCTCATTAATAGCTCTTAATTGAGACTAGACTCAATGGCTAAGCAGCCACTTGGAGAAGATAATGGGTGTGAGGTGAGTGACCCCTGCACAGTCTTTGAGAGATTTCAGAGTGCCTGGGTTTTCAGAAGAGCCTGGGGAAATTATCCACAAAATACCTGTCATATCTCACTGAGAATGGGATATCTGGGCTAGCACAGAAGAAAAACAAAACCAAATCTCAATTTTAATTTTTCTACGTTTTAGGTCTTGATCTGAAAGCCAAGGCTAATGCTGCTTTTCCTAATTTAGAGGTACATGGATCCCTTGAGGTCTGTGAATTATGTAGATGTGAGTCTACTAAAGTACTGCTGGGAAATCCAGGACATCCACAGGCAAAGACTGTGCCTCCTGTGTTTTCCCAAGAGCACAAGGCAAAAAAAAAAAAAAGCTTTGGAATCCAGTCCTTCTGTACAGCAGAGCCCATAGGATAAGAGGATCTCTCTATTTCAGGAGACACTTCTGTGGAAAATGCTGCCCTGACCCTCACCTGGACTATTTATGCTGATTTGCAGCAGATGAGTATCTGCCTTTCTATGCCTAAATATTGTAAAGACTCGCATTTGGCAGACAGAGAACGAGATGGAGGGGAGAGGTTATGCCCTTTATCCCGTGAAAATTTTTGAAGGGAAAGTTTCTTGACAAAACGCTGAAGATTTTGCTGAGGGATGGTGTGAAAGCGTTCCCAGGGAAATGCCAAGGAGGGTGAGAGTGTCGTGCTGGGGGAGTGCAGACCCTGTCCCTGCGAGAGCAGCCTGGAAAATCAACAAGGACAAGTGGTGCTTATGATCCTGAAATAAATGGGGAGTTGAGTGACTGGAAGATGGAGCATCAGGGCCAGGCAGGGAGGCTGCCAAGCAGTGCAGGGGACTGGACAACACCTTGATGTCCCAACACAGGGATCACCTCCAGCAGCACCCCAGCAAGTGACAGCCACACACCTACCACAAACTTTTAATGAAGGCAGAAAATCCCTTCCCTAAACAGAGCCATTGGGCAATCCAGTGGCAGGATGGGGCTCTGAGCAGCCGCAGTCTCGGCAATGACTCAGCCAGGACTCCGCAGGGATTGGGAAACCGGGCTTGATGATTCAGTGTTAACAAATCTCTCCCTGCCAGCAGCAGGTTGTAAGACCCAGGCCAACCTTTGGCATGCACCAGGAATATGTTCATGCAGCTCCATTGAAGTGCACGCTGTGGGAGGGCTGGTGACCTCAGCTCCTGCTTCTGATGGCTGAAGATGTTGACGAAAATTAAGGTTATCGATTGCAGTGATTCTTCTCAATCAGCCTATTAATGCTCGTTTTATGTAACAGGACAAATAGATCACTGTGTAAAGTCTTTGAAAATCCCCTGTGAAAGCTGTAATAATGCTTTAATGTATTAATCCTCTTAATCCTGTCAGACTCCCAAAGAATTTCTGTAAAGGCTGACAGGAAATCTCAATACTAACAGCAGAACCAACAGCAGACACTTTTCTATAGGTGGTTTTTAACTATTTGTTGGTCTCCTCAATTCAGATATTCCTGAGCTGACAGTGAGGGAACTGCAGTTTGTGGAACTCAAGGAAAGATTTTCAGCTATTTTGTGGGTCGGATTGCTCTTCACTTACATTATGTTAAATCAAAGCTACTGCTGGCTGTCACCATGAGGCTGAGGGTCAGCATTTAACCTCCTCTTCTCCTGCATCTCCCTCCTTTCTGCTGTGCTCCATGTGTCTGCACTTTGCCTTGGTCACCTTTCCCTGGTCCTTGCCAGGCACTGGAGCTCCCCAGCGTGTTCCCATGGATGCTGATGCACATCCCTGTGTCCCGGACTTTCCAAGCCCCTGTGGGCTCCACACACTCTGCACGCTGGCTCTGGGAGCTGCAGGACACAAATGCTCTGCCACAATGCCCAGGTATGTCTTTGCCCAAGTGCTCGAATGTGGAGAATAACTTTGGAAAGGGAAAAATCAAATAGTGAAATGTTAGCAACATAATGGCAGTGCTCCTTTGAAAGGTGGCACCTCCACCCTCAGGCATGTCCTCAGCAGTCTGTAATTTAGATGGAGCTGAAGCAGTTAGTCAGTAGGATGTTGTTTTTCTACCTTCACCTTTTCTTTAACTCGTAAAGAAAATGACATTCTATGTAAAATGTAATAACCAATAATGAATCCTTTAAAGTGCAACATTATCTTTTCAGCACACATTTCCCCTGCACCTCTCCTAATTATTTGATTAAATATGTGCCTTAGTACGTGTAGTGTTTGCTGGAGTGATCAGGGTGAATTCATTTTCCTTGTACTGAACAGAAGACAGGGTATTTTGGGGATCCTGTGCAGTTACGTGCCTTTGTGATAGAAGAGGTAAAAACAATGACAGCTTTGCAGTATCAGAACAGCCCATGTATTAACTCCAACTCTGCTCTGGATTTCATTTACAGCAGTGCAAATGGATGGTAATTTCAGTAAATCAGCAGGCTTGGCTTGAACATAAAATCAGAAACTGCATGTTCCTGCCTGCCATCACTGGCATGGCTGGTGTCCCAGCACCTTTCTGGCCAGCTGGTTTAAAATCAGATTTTTCCATTCAAGGTAAAAACAGTGGAAATTTAAGTCCTCTCTCAGTATTCATGGAATCATAAAATCAGAAAATGCTTTGGGTTGGAAGGAATCTTAAAATTCATCCCATTCCAACCCCTGCCATGGCAGGGACACCTCCCATTGTCCCAGGGTACTCCAATCCCTGTCCAACCTGGCCTTGGGCACTGCCAGGGATCCAGGGGCAGCCACAGCTGCTCTGGGCACCCTGTGCCAGGGCCTGACCACCCTCACAGGGAAGAATTTCTTCCTTCTGTCTAATCCAAATAGGCTCTCCTAGTTTTAAATCATGACCCCTTGGACTATTGCAATAGGCTCTGTTAAAAACGTGGGTTCCAGTCTGTTTTATAGCCACCCTCAGGTACTGGAAGGTGTTGTAAGGTCACCCTGGAGCTTTCTCTTTTCCAGGCTGAGCAGCCTCAACTCTCACACACTGAGGGAAAATCCCTGCTGGAGCAGTGGTGAAGGAGAAGAAGGTAACTTCCCAGTCTGGAGCTGCAGAGAGGAAAAAAAGGGACAAACTTTGTATTCACAAATGGAAATGCACTGCTGGATGAGCCTGGGTCCATGTGCTGCTGTTCTCCCCTTTCCTGTGGCTGTGTCTCTTTGGTCTGGGCTCCTCACGTGCACACAGAACTCCCTTTGGGCTTCAGCTGGGAGCTCCTGGGATGAGCAATGGAAAACACCAACAAAGGAAATCTGGGGATGTGCTGGGATCCACCCACGGAGCACCCACCACGCAGAGAATGGAAACGCAGTGAAGAGAGACACAGAGATGCCTGTGAAGTTCTGGAGCATCATTTCTTATTTTCTGCTTTGGTATACATGATGTGCAAAAGTGTACAGTTTACAGGTTTTCATGTAAAGATCAATGTTTTCTCGAGGTAGACAGAATAATTATTTTCTGACAAAGCTTAAACTCTGAGTCACCACCAAAAGACAAAGCTGCCACTCTGGGAGGCAGCTCCCAGGACAGCATCCCCATCCCTGCTCTCTGCTGCCCCAGGCAGAGCCCTGCTGGGGTGTGCATCTCCCCACTCTCCCAGCAGATAGGGTGGCTCAGCCTGACTCATGCATTTTCCACTTTAGCCTGTGCATTGATAGTTTATTCAAGCTCCTTTTGCAAAAATAGCATTCAACATTTTCTTGCTTAATGCCTTGGCAACAGCATTTTTTCCCTTTTTTTTTTTTTTTTTTTGAAAGTGGTACAAGATGCTGTGCCAAGAAAAATCTAATGCTCATCCAAAAGGATTAACTGGGTATCATAGCAATATCCTGCCATTTACCCACAGAAGAATGGAAATAGTTTCCTTTTGTGTAATACATTTGAGAGAGTATTTCACCTTAACTTTTATGTTGAGACTGTTTGTAGTCCAGAGATAAGTCTTTGCAAGGAAATCGATAATAATTCATGCATGCACAACTCACATCAGCTTCCACAGGACATTAGGTTTTGTATTAACATAAGTGAAAATTGGAAAGTTCCTTTTTCAATAGAGTAGAGATAACTACTGTTAAATGCTGCTCCACGTGTGTGTGAGTCCCACACGAGGAGGCAGAGTATAAAATATGGCTTTTTAGGTGCATTGTTTCCTACAAGCTTTGCTCTGCAAGTGCTTTCAAAAGATGGCATCAGGGATTCCTGACACAGACTGGCTTAGTTACAGACACCCAGGGATGGAGGATTCACCTGGAGAATTGTAAATGACCAATTTGTCATTATTTTCCCTGTTGATCAAATAAGGATGAGAAATCAGGGAGTTCGCAGGTCTGGGACTGAAAGGGAAAAAATGTCTCTTTGGTACCATAAAATCTCTTTCTAATTAGTTGGGGAAAGTCAACAGAACACAGAATTTGAGGCAGAGAAAATACCATATAAAACACAGGCAGTGTACTAGTGAGTACAGACCCCCAATTGTTTTACATGGAAGCTCTGCTGCTCCTGATGCTTATGTTCACTGGGCTACCAAAGAATTAAATAAATATGTGGTTAAAAAAATAAAAGATAAAATATAGGGTCTTTCACTGTTTTGTGATGGGTTTAAAATCTGGGCCAGGTTGGCAATGATCTGTGACAGGTCAGTTCTGTAGCTCAGGTTTATTATGCTGAAAATCTACACTGCCAGGCATATTCCAACGGGAAAGCAAAGCTCTGCAACAGCCAGAATTGAAACCTAAAAAAGCTTTCAATCAGTAAACATCCATGCTTCCCCACCCTACAATACAGAAATAAATAAACCCATCCATCAAGGTTCCCTACAAGGCACAGGGGCAAGTGTAGCTGCTGCTCCTGGCTTTGTGCTGGGAGGGTGCTGAGATCTGAGGAGTGCCAGTGCCAGTGCCCAGGGCACACCCAGCCCTGCCCTACCTGTGCTCCCCTCACAGGCGTCAGAGCACGAGGGTTTGATTTATTTGGAGAGGGTTTTTATCCCTCTGCTGGGTAGGTGTTGGATGAGGTTTATCTATTTTATCAAATAATGAAAAACCAGAGCACTCCGGAATCTGCTGTTGACCCAACTGGCACAAGATACTGCTCTGAGTTCTTCTTATTGATGGAAAATCTAAATCAGAGAACTGTTCTCTTGCTCGGTGTGAGCTGACTCATCTGTCATCATTCCACCAGGGACACCAGGAGCAGAACTGGCTGTCAGGACTGCTCTGCTGGGCAGCCTCTCCCAGCTGGGGCTGTGGAAAATGTGGGGCAAACCTCTGGGGAATATTTCCTCTGGTGTTCAGCTCATTGCCAGGATATGACTTGGCAGAAGTGGCTCCCACCTCATCTTTTTACCTGGGGACATGCTGGAACTGATATTTGAGGTATCTACAACTTTAAAATGTGGGTTCTTCATGGAGACACCCCAAATCTTCCATGAAAAAAACATAATCCATATCCTTTATTCCATTTGAAAACCCTGGCTATGGATTTTCACTCCACTGTGTATTTCCAAGCCCCACAGCCACTCAGTGGAAAAGGGAAGAAAACTCTACCCATGAAATCATATGATCCTTCAATGGAAAAATATTTATGTTATAGAGATGATTGGTTCTGTGGTATATTTACACTATTTTATAGAGACATGAATGTGGGGTTATATATTTCCTTCAGTAATTATATGCTTCCTGGTGCTCTGAGAAGAAAAAAACCATGCCAAGAATAATTCAAATAAATATTAAGGCCTTGACACGACTTGTATTGCAGTGATGTGGTTTTCTAAGAGCAAAAATTTCCCCAGCTCTTTGGTATATCACGAAGGAATAATGAATGCAAATGCTGTTGATGATGACAGTCATTAAAATTCTGCAAATGAAAAATGACTCACCCCTTCGTTAATCCCAGCCCATTGCAGAGGGAACCTGTGAATGCCTTTGTCAGTGACACTGTTAGCTTTGGAAGAGTGAGAAGAAGGTTCCTGAGCAGCTTTTCTGTTCCTGGCAAACTTTATCCTTGTATGGTAGCAAGTTTCTGGCTGCCAGGATGATGATGATGATGATGATGATGATAATAAAAGCCATTTAACCACCTTGGACGTGGGAAGTGTCTCCAAAAATAAAGTCTGTGTGTGACAGTGGGATCAGGATGTGGAATGAAAGGGTCAGTGACGAGCACAGTGATTAAGAAAGGAATTGTCACCTGTGTTCCTGAGAGAATTCGGGGCTCCATTGTGCTGCCTTCTACATAAAGTGTCTCTGGAGAGTTTATAATAGAAATAGGGAATATGACAGAATATGAGAGCTATTCTAGGGACAGAGGGTTGCAGAAGTGAAGGATTCTGATGCATTTTGAAGCACACGGGGGCTCTGGTGGCAGACCTGCACCTCCTTGGGGTGGCTGCTCCATCAGCCGTGGGTCCCAGTGAGCCTGGGCTGCCACGGGGACTCAGAAGGAAAGGGAGACGGGAAAATGGGGAATTTGGGAAGCTGCTCTTGGAGCAAAGTGTCACCACTGTTGTAGGATGTCTCTCCACAGCTGAGGTGGTACAAACAGACCAGAAACTGGAGGCCAAGTTGGCTGGGAGCAGCAGTAGGAATAATTTGTCTTTGACAGAGCTAAAGTCCTTCATTTTCATTTAATTGGATAACGTGAGCTACAACCTTGCGATTTGCTAATTTGTTGCACTGGAATATGATTAGAAGATGTTTTGAGACTCGGTGATGAGGAATTTTAATAAGACATTTCTGAGGTGGGGTTGTTCTGACACCAAGGATTTTGTTACAGTATTTTAAGCTCATTGTGACTCTAATGATGTTACAAATGTGGAAGTGAGATAAATATAAATGAATTGCTATTGAACCAATCCAACAAGAAACTTTTAAAGTGTTGTGGGACATATGTAAATGAATATGTAAATTAAATGGTTTGGGTTATAAAAGGACATGTCTGAGGGATGGCTCTTTGGAGGTTCTTTGAATCAGCATCAAGGATGCTGATCATTTGGAGCTTTTACATATGTTAATCATCTTGTTCTTCCAGGCCAAAGAGGCTATGAAAATAAAAGTGCTAACAGCCTATTACCAAGTTGTTTGCAAGAGTCCTCATAATAGAAACATTAGCTGTATAGCTTAATTTCTACTTAAATAAACCTGCAGCTTTCTGTAATAACTGACTCTGATTAGCTGGAATTGGATCTATCTAAAATAACCAGTGTGATTAAACCTTATCTTATCTTATCTCAGTTTAGTCTGACAGTCCACAAAGGATTTGAAAGAGAAACAAGTTGTTTTAGGGGTGATAGATAGGAAGCAGCTAAGGGAAGGTGACAGAGGAAAGTGTGAAGGGGTCAGAGGGGTGGGTAGAGAAAATGACGTTTGCAGCAGTGTTCTGAATTAACAGGAACTGCCTTGGTTGCAGCTTTCCAAGCAGAAAGCAAACTGTCAATCAGGACACAAGATGTTGAGTGGGCTTGCTTGGGTTGGCTCTGTGGACTATCTAAGTATAGAACAAAAATCTGTAAGTTTTTTTTTTACCAATAGGTGACAATGTCAAAACTCTCAGACTTCTTAGGGAAAAGTCTGTTTCTTGTCATTATTCGTGGAAGACTCTAAGAAAGCAGCCCTGTGGTGACTGTGCAGCTCAGTCACCCTCTGCAGCAGCTGCTCCACAGGCGATGATGGGACAGTGCCCAGCTCTCCTTGCACTTGGTTCTTGTTTCTTGGTGAATCCCAGGTCGGGTTTGTCTTTGGGAACTTCCAGCTGTTGAGGAATCCTTTCAGTGCAGGTGGCTGCAGTGCCAGCATGAGCTCTAGGGTTGGGAGCCCACGGCAAGAGGCTGTGACCTTGTAAGGACTTAAAGAATGCAGGTGCCTGTCTCAGAACAATGTCAAGGCCACAGGAGGAACTGTAAGATAAGATAAAATAAGGCACCACAGCAGGAACCTGAGATAGGAGGAGAGGAATCTGAAACAGGAAGGTGCTAATTCCAGGCCTAAAGGAGGTGAAGGTTTGGTTAACACCCCAAACAAAAATTCCTGCTGTGCAGACTGTGGGAAAGGAAAGGCAACCACTGCTTGCATCCATGCCAGCCCAAATTGTGGGAACATCTGCAACCACCCCCTGGGTACCCAGAACTTGGACTGTGTAAAGGTGGCACCTCCAGAAGGACAACCCTGGACTCCCATCACCAGGAAGATTGGGATGAACAGGGACTAATGGGATGCTGGGGGAGCCACAGGTGTGGCACGTCCATGATTTGTGTAAGCCTGGTGTGTTTTACCTGGCACCTGTGTGCTGCTGCTGCCTGGCCATTGCCACCACCACAGCCAGTGCTCCTGGTGGCCCAGAGTGCCACATGTCCTGTTGTATGAGGGTTTTGTGGCCCTGGTGCACGTTTCTCACCCCCTTTGGTCCCAGGTGCCTGTGACTGCAGCAGAAGTTATTCAGCCAAGCCTGGCTGATGCCTGTTGTTTCCTTGCACACCAGCTCCAGTGGGTTCTGATGGAAAAATATCTCTCCTTGGCTTTCCTTAGCTCTTGAACTTCTTGCTTACAACAAGCAAAGACCAGCAGGAATGATGCTCCAGGGCTGTTGGGAATGCAGACTTGCTTTTTGCAGCTCTAGTCCCTAAAAGGGTGAGTGAGTTTTTGTTCTTATCACTCTTTAGTTTTGCACTCTGCTGAGGGGGAATGCTCTTAGATGTCTTGGTCATGAGTGGTGGGAAGGGAAACTCAAGATTTTTTTTGGAAATCACTGAAGCAAGGAGTGATGCCACCAGTATTTCCATACAAATTTTTTTTTTTTTTTTTAGTCCTGTGAGGAACACTCTTCCCCCAAGCTTGACATTTTGAAATAATAACATCTAATCTAGTTTCTGATGTATTTAACTGAAATCTAATTTCCATTTTTTTTGTCCTGTAAAGAACAATTGGCTCTGGGGATCCCTGATAAAGCTGTAGCAGGCACCCCCTGCTTCCATATGCAAGGAAATAATCAATCTGCCACCACGAGCTTACACTAATATCTGTGGTGATTGCAGCTCACGTATAATGAAGACAAATCCTGTTCTGCTGAAAGATCAATAATTCAAGAGGGAAAAGGGGGAGCCAGGAATGGGGGACAGAGACTGCATCAGCCCCTGCCAATGAAATGCTTTTTGAAAACAATGAGCTTTAAATATAAAGTGTAGGACAATTACTGAGAATTACTGAATGCCCTACGGGTATGAAGAAGACCCTGTGAATACAAAATATCCCCTCCCACCCCTTCCAAAATCCAATTCCTGCTAGGAGCTCCTAGGAGAGGTATTTAGAGCCTATTAGAATGGCAAGAAACCAGCTGTTAATCAGCATGCAAATCCTGGGGTGACATCATGGGGACCAGTGGTGCTACCTGCATCTGTTAGAGGCTGAGGAAGCTGAGCTGGCAGCCTGGCTCTGATTTCCTCAGCTGCAGCACCACAAAGCTCTGGCCTTTTCTGGGGACTAGGAGGCATCTGGGGAGAATGGAACAAGCCCAGGATGTGGATGTAGAGGTTTTGTGAGGGGGAGTGGTGTAATCAGCATCCCTGAAGGGTTCAAAAACCATGTGCATGTGATGCTTTGGGGACGTGGGTTTGTGGTGGATCTGGCAGTGCTGGGGGGACAACTGGACTCGATGATCTTGATCTTTTCCAACCTAAACCATTCTCTGACGTCTGGTGAGATGGGAATGTGCTGTGTTTGCTCCCTCTCAGTGCAGGCAATAGTTTGAGCTGTCAGGGCTGTCAGGCAGCTCAGCTGCCCCTCCAGAGATGTTGGAGGGTGTCCTGTGCCCATCAAGTGATGATCACACAAGATGTCCCCACCCTGGGGCGCAGGGCCACCTCTCCTGCCAGGCAGGGATCCTGCTGCTCCCTACCCACACTCTGCACTTGCCATCAGTCTTAATATTTTACCATACACATCTCGTGTTTTTAAATCTTTATTGGACGGGGGCCTAGGCTGTTGTCACAACATCTCGAATCAGATCAGAGAATTAATGTGAGCAGGCATGACAAGACACAGATCAACTTGGAGTTATTTCTCATCTTCTTTAGACTGGGAAAGGGTTAAAAAGCTGCCTGAGACTCTCCTTTTGCTGAGACAAGAGAACTAAAGGTGTATTGATTTCAGCTTGCCCCCCCCCTTTTTTTTTTGAGCACCACGAGCTTTGTTTTTCGCTTGCCCTGCAAAAGTGATTATTCGACATAAATACAGACAGTTTTCAGTGTTTACAGGTTAGCTGATATAGCAAGTCTCCTTGTCATAGGCTCCTGGAATATAGGGGAGGGCTGAAGTTGCCAACCTTGAGCATTCATGAGTGAATACTTTCTGCAAAGCAAAAGATTTGTTCCAAAATGGCTGGGTTTTTTTTCTTAATGAAGAAAGGGAACATCCAGACATTTGTTGCTGTATCTTTTCAGAGCTTGGAATAGGTCACAGGGATTCAATTTTAATTTTTTTACTCCCCAGTGAAAAGGTAGACATACTTGCATTATCTCCCTATATTTTCTGAGCCTTATCACATGGCTCTGAAAGCTGAGGTTTTGAGATTAAAAACTGCCAAACAGTGTGAGACAACAGCAATATGAGCTGATGTCATTGCATCAACTCAGCTGTATCTTGATTTTCTTTGGGTATCAGAAGCAAAGGGGTAGGGAAGTTCTGCTGCCTCCTCAGGAATATTTTAGTGTGAACTAAATTTTGAGCAGTCAGCTGGAAATGCAAAGAAATACAGAGTGTTTGCATGGTTTATGCCCTCTGCTGCTGCACCCTTAAAACTGAAGGTAGAGTGAAATGCTGTGTCTGTGTAAGGGGAGGGTGACAAGGCTGTGAGACAGACCCAGGACCTGCCAGGTCTGTGCAGGGCAGAGGTTTGAAGGCTGGACACAGCAAACCCTGCTCTGCCTCTCCCCCTGCCAGGACAGGGACCAGCAGTGCCTCATCCCTGGCACTTCATGGGAGCCAAGGCTGTCAAGGCAGGCAGGATTTGCTGGGTGTGATCTTGGCTGGAGTGCCACAAGGACTCTGTTGGGGCACCCAGGAGCTGAGCTCTGGCTCTGTGGGGAACACTGATCCCAGGGAAACTGCCTGCTCCAGGAGGGAGCTCCTGCTTCCCTCTCTCTCAAGGACAAAACTTAATTTCTTTGGGAGGGTATCAGGTTGGAAGAAATGGAAAAGAGACTGTGGAACTTGCTCACAGCTCCCCAGACTCCCTTCAGAACATTCCTGGTGTGTTTTCCAGCTGTGAGTAGGCTGAGATCAATTTTATTAAAGGTTAAGCCAGGCTAACAAGTTTCATATCTTGATCCCAACCCTGTCTGTCCTTGCTCTGTGGCTGTCCTTGGGGATCATCCTCTGACGGTGTCTCCCAGTGCCCCGGGATCAGCATTGGGGTCTGACAGGGCCACTGGCTCTGTCCAGCACTGACCCTCAGCCAGGGGAGCACAAGGAAGCCTAAAGCAGGTTTCCATCAGGGCACAGTCCCACAGCAGAAGGGTTCCGTGGGGGAGGCACTGTCCAAGTGGGAATTGTCCTCCTGCCTTTCCTCCTGGCTGAGGGCAGCACGTTGGGGAGCATCTCTGGGAAATCATCCTCCCCAGTCCCTGCTGGGATGGTCTGTAGCTGGAAAGAACATCACGTTCCCAGGAGGGACAATCCAGGAACTTCAGGCAGTGCTAAATTCCCCTCAGTAATAACCCTCAATGAATCAGGTGGGAAATACTTCACAAGCTTAAAACACCAAACAACCTGCAGGATTCTCTTAAATGGAAACCCATGAAAGTGGTCATTGCCAATTTATTTTGAGGAACACTGGGAAAGAGATAACAGCAATTTTATAGCATTGCAAAGCCATGGCTTTGTAGTGGAGGGAGACATTATAACATTCATGAGCAAGGTCCTGCTAATTTTCTTTTTCTCTACTCTACAATTGCAATCCTTTCCATCAGCTGAAGGAAGAACAGGAGGCCAGCATCCCATCTGTTAAGCTGAGCTTTGCAAAATGGGATTGAGCTGGAGACTCAGTGGACTTGCCTGGGATGCAGAGACACAGCAAAGGCACATATGCTGCAGTTCCAACTATGTCATTTTACTGCTATATGTAAAACACCATCTGTGGTGCAGAGACCTCTGCTAGGAGGGAGGTGCACAATCAACCCAGAAAATTGTCAACTGAAGTGCTATAAAGTTCTCTCTAAGTGTCTCCATCACTCATTGCTCGAGAAAAGCACCTAATATCATGGAATGCTGCATTAAAGAGCTAATGGGGAGGTAGGGAGCCAAAACCAACACTGGGGTGGATGGCTGCAGCTTTCCTGCCTTTAGGAGTAGGGCTCAGTCCGAACTCCAGGGATTTCACCCAGGAAAAGGGATGTGACTCCACTGAATTCAGAGGTGCCTCAGAGTAGCACCACTCAAAAATGCAGTGAGGGGGCTGCTATGTGTTTTCCATATGATTTAATTTGGGTTGCAATATTTTGCTTAAAGACAAATTTTATGGAAAACAGGAGGCCAGGGGTGATGGAGTTGTATCCTCCCCTAGCAAGGCTGTAACTCACAATGTTATTTGGAGTTATTCCCTTAAGCTTCACCTTCACATCTCCTGCAGGCAATGGCAGCTCGGAGGCACGAGCTGTCTCCCACACACAGGGACCAGCAACTCCAGTGACATTCACATCCTATTCCTGTGAAAATTTGCCTTGCAAGGAGAGGGAAGGAACCGTGCTTTCCTGAGGTGTGTGATGGCACTCATTGCCACCAAGTGACCTGGCGCAATGTCACTGAGCCCAGGAGCTGCTGAGGTACAAAGTGGGTACCACAGGCACACTGCAGCTCAGCCCTGGAAATGAAACCAGTGCTGCTTTTTGCTTCCCTGACTCCAAGAGCTCATCAGAATTATTTCCCGACGAGGCAAATGGGAAGAAAAAAGCAATCCAAGAGATCCATTCCCTCTGGGCTGGGGTAAGGGGTGAGCAGGGAATACTCCTGGGTGGTGAAGTGACCACAACCAGGGGAAAAAATCCCTCTGGAGCTTGCAGGCAGTTTGTACATGTGGTGGGAGTGTAAGGGCAGAGGAGCAGAGAGGAAAGCAGGAGGAAAAGACTCTTTTTCTTCCCAAGTACCTGTGTTTATTGGGTTTCATCACTGCAATAGGTAGAAGTGAGGCAGTGACAGAGATAGCAGCAGAGGGTTCAGAGGGAATATGAATAGTGAGTTTTGGCCTTTTAGACAGGGGTGTTTGGAATATGTGCTGTATGATTTACTGCTGGAAAGAGCTAAAAAAACCACTGTAACTTGGGCTTGGACTCAGCCTCTAATCATGAAAGACTTCAGGGCTCTGGAAAGAGTGGCTGTGCTTTAGATCCTCTTGTAGGAATGGCACAGGGAGAAGAGCTCAGACAGAGGTGAGAGCCCCATGAATGCAGGACTGGGGACACAGGGACAGGGATGAGGAGCAGGGCAGACAGGGCTCCTCATGTGGCAGGGTCAGCCACACTGAGGGGATGCTCAGTGCATATTATTGTACCAGTTGCTCCTCCTGTCTCAGTTCAGTTCTCATTGCTGTGCCCAGGGCTGAAGCCTACACTCAAATTAAGCTCAAGATGAGTAAATTTACTGAGGTAAATGGAGGTGCTGCAGATTAAAGATAAGATTTTTGGTAAAGTGCACAACTCCTTTGCTTCCCTTCCTCTCTGGAGCACACAATTTTTGACCTTTGCTGAGCAAGCTGCTGCCTCTTCATCATTATTAAAATATACAGACTAATGACCCTGAGGCTGCAGCCACTGTCCCTTTTCTCCACTGTGGATTTTCCATCTTCTCTCCCCTCATTTGATCACAGTCTCCACAGGACAGAGCCTGTGCTCCTTCTCTTCTCTCACTAGCACAGGGGAGCCATCAGAGCCAAGGCTGTAATCAAACTGCAATAATCTGCCCTGACTGTGATTAGGCTGCCTTTGCTCTCCTGGAAGCCACAGGGCTGGCAGCCCGGGGCGAGCTGGGTGTGCCAAGCCCAGGGAACAAACCCCGGCTGTGCCAATTCACACTCTCATTTATTACAGGGAATTAAGATAGCAGCTCGAGATGCTGCTCCTGAGCAGAGTACACAAAACGTTCACAGTTCCTCCCACGAAAAATTGACAATGTGTGTAGGATGTAAAGGAAAGGATTGTTGCTTCATTTGAGGTGAGAGGAATTGAGGTTCTGAGCACTGTGCAGAAAGCTGGAGGTTGAATCAGGGGATAAACTCGGTCTTTTAAGCTCCACCACAGTGACTTTTCTACCACACTGTCTTACCCAAGTGATATGAGGACAGTTATGAGACAAAATATGCCATTCTTATTCTGTTCCACTGCATTTTTGCTCTGCCTGCCACTAGTCATGGGGGAAGAAAAGCCATTTTGTGCACTGAATATACCCTGAAGGTAACTTATGCTGAAAGCAAAATGTTTTGGTCTTTCTGCACTGGAATACAGAATAACTTGAACTTCTTTCCTTGTTCCTCTCCTTTAGTGGAGCCAAGTGCTGCCATTTGAATTGGAAATGTAGCCTGGATACAACATGGAAACCCTCCTGCCATCTGCTCCACCTTGATTCAGTGTAAACCCCAGCAGTGTTAGCTCAGGCCATAAAACACAAAACCATCAGCACATTCACCTCCTGATGAGCAATCTGGCACAGGGGCTGAACCTGTTCCTTCACCACCAGCTTATTTAATGGGATCAAATTGGGTTTTTTTATTCCCCTGTTTCACAAACCATTTGTAACTTCCATCCTCATTCTTATCAGCTTTAACCCAAAGCTAAAACTGATGCAGGAGATGCTGGTGCATGGTCCTGTACCCATTGCTGGGGGAATAAACCCCGGGCAGCCCAATTTCTCCTGGGTGAGGGTCAGTCAAGTTTTGCCCAATTATTATTTTGATCCCTGAAGCACTTTCAGCAGCTTTGGGGCAGTGTTTTAGTGCCTGTCCCAGTAATATTCAACACCTTATGATCACTGTAGTTTGAGGGAGGGAAAGTACAACTTGTGCATGAAGTCTGAGGGGGAGACAGATGCCAATCGTGGCTTGTGCTTGCCCTGTGCTGGTTGCCACCTCATTGGCCACCCCTGGAAATGAATGCCATGCACGTCCATGTAGCAGATTAGAGGTGCCTTTAATGCTCCTATAGCGTGTGCTTCAAAAAGTCATGAAAGATAGATAGGTAGAGTCCCTTGGCACCCTCTCTAATTCATGTGTTTGTGACTTTAATCCTTGGCTTGATGGTGTTTTAATTGACAGAATGTAAATTTCTTTCTGTGGTAATCCTTCTGGCACGGGGAGATGTGGACAGATGCTCTCAGTTCACGAGACAGCGAGGGGGAGCAGGCAGGAGGGGCTGCTGCTGCTGGAGTATTTACTCAAAATTTCCCTGATTATTTACTTTTGTGCACTTCAGCTCGTGCTTTCCCACTGAAGTTCACCAGGATCGTGCCTCTGCCTCTCTTTCCAGGATTGCTGTGAGACAGCAGCAACTTTTTTTTTTTAACCCTGGGAGTTTTGAGCTCCTCCCAGGGAGATTCTCAAGTAAACACAGGAAAAAATGCTGAATGTCTTTGTGAAAAAAGGAGGAAGCCATATTTGGCTTTTCACTAAAGAATGAATTCTTTTGCAGCAGCTTCTAGCTGAGGAAAATGATTCCCTGCTTTTTTTTTCTTTTTCTCCACCTGGATGAGAATACCTGTCCCTACTGCCTTATCCCATGGGAGGATGCTCAGATAAGGAAGGGCCAGCAATTCCCAGGAATGAAAAGGAGGCAGGAACAGCCAGAGCAGCCTCAGCCCTCCCTCTGTGTCTCCATCCAGGCCTGTCCTCTGGTCATTTGGATCCAGATTAATTCAGTGTCCCACCAGTGCTCCCAATACTTGGAAAACCAGAGGAGATCTTAGAAGGGAAGGAGTTCTCAGGAGATGTGTGGACCAAGCTTTGCTGTGCTCCTGGGCTAGCTGAACCAGCAGTCATGCCTAAAAATGTAATAAGCTTTAATAAACCATTTAAAAGAAAAATTAGGCAGGCTTTTCAGGGCTGCAGGGAGAGTGGTGTTCAGATAATGTTTAGATTTAGTGTCATTTGCAGTAGTTTGGTCTGCCCAGCTTATGTAAGCACATTTCCTTCTGAAACCAGTTTTACCTTTTTGGACTTACCCCTAATAACTGAAACCCCAACCATTTTAGTGATTTGTCATACCAAAAGGACCCCCACTGAGTATAATCAGAGTTTTGCTACAGAGAGAAATGAATAGCATCTGGGAAAGAATTTCATCTAATGACAGAGGACTTAATGGGGGTTTATTTAAATATCTTAGTATTTACCAGTTCGAGGCTATGAATAATATTTCCAAGACTTTTAGACAGATAAATTCTGACATTTCCAACCTCCCTTGCTCTGCCCCATCTCTTTTTTAGTTTTTCTTAGGATTCTTCTGTTTTTTTTTTAAAATATCTGTCAGACACTGCCCTCATTCCCCACTCTGGGAACGACAGAAAAGCCAGGGGAATCTCTTTCACTGAAACAATTGGTTTCTTCCCAGCACTGCTGGGTCAGCCACATGATTAGATTTCCCTTAATAGCCTTGAACTGGTTTTTTTCCCCCAGATAATTGCATTGTGTGTGGCTCTGCCCCACAAGCCAGGGCTCGGAGCTGGTGGCAGTGAGGCTGGACATGCAGCCCCTGCTCTGCCCTCCCAGAGATCTCCTGCTCAGTGGCAGAGAAGGACAACTACAGCTTGCATGTCCTTCTTTATTTCTGCTTGATTTACTTGCCCTAGATTCAAAACTTTGACTACTTCACAAGTTGCTGCTGAAAAACAAGTTCCATATGTATTACTGTTCGTCTGCATTAGACACACAATAAAAAAGAACATTTCCATCTGAAGCTGTGTCATCTGAATTAACTTGCAGAAAGTGCCTGACTGGAAATGTGGGGTTTGTGCAGGTCCTTCCTCTCCCTCTCAGAAACATCTTTTTAACTGTCTGACATGCTGCTGGGTACCAGTGAGGACAGGACACCTGTGCCATCACATCTCTCTTCAGGGATCTCTGGGAGCCAATGAACTGAAAATCCTCTGTCAGTGTGTTGTGAAAGAAGAGCTGAACTTCCAGGCACGAAACTGAGGAGTGGAAGTCAAACAAGCTCCAGAGAGGATTTGTTTTCTCCAACACAATCACTCAAGAACCAGAGGGTTTGTCCATTATTTCTTTAGCTGCCTGTCTTCATCTCTAAATATTTCTTTGTGTGCATCCCAGTGTCCTGCCTGCTCCTGGGCTGAGACCCCATTCTGGAGTCCCCAGGTGTGCCCTCCCTGAGCTCCTCAGTGCTCTCCCGTGGTACCTGGCAGGTGCTCTTTGCACTTTTACCCTCCAGAACCTCTCCCAGGTGGAGCTGAGCTGCCTGTGCTCCCTGGAACAGCATCAGGAGAGAGTGGAGAAGCACAGGGGTCCCAGGGGGGCTGCAGGGGGTGGATGGAGCCTCTGATGGCTCCACCTGGCTCGAGATGGACGTGCCTGTCCCTGCCTTCTGCTCCTGCCAAGAGAATGGGGACCTTTGTCCAGCACAGGGCTCTGTCTGCCTCATGAGTGTCCTCTCTGCCCTGCTTATCTGGTACAGTGAGAGAGATTGTCACTCAGCACAGACACAGGCATTTCTGACAGAAAGGCATCATTTCTCCTCAGATACACTCAGTAAGTGTCAGGGAGCCGGATATTTGCTGCTCTTATGAGGCTCAAAACTGTCCATAATCACATCAGTGCACCACCAGTCTCATGGTGCAAAATCTGCATAACTATAACTCAGTTCTCATCTGAGTCTGGTCTAGGGAGATTTCCTTAAAGAGCCCTTTGAGTGACCCCCTGCTTTTCCCCCAGCCTTCAGACAGCAGGAATGTGAGCAGACACACGAGATTAATTCCACTGGTTGGGAACAGTTCAGGTGCAGTATGAGTTAAAGAGGAGGAAATTTCATCCTCTGGAAAGTCAAGCTGAAGTTGCCACGTGTTGTGTAATTCCAGCCTTCCAGGCAGCACTTCTTTGGCAAAAATTACTTTTGTTGAGGATCAGCTTCTGGCTTTTCAGCTGGGTATCTTGGTGCTGCCTTTTCCTGCACACCTTGCCATTTACAAACCCCATCTGCTGTTCTGGTGCCAGACCAGTCCCAGCCAAAGGCTGACCAAAGAACTGGAGAGCAGAAACGGAGCCCCAGGGTTAGGCTGACTTTGAAAGGTTGGAAATGCAGAGCATGAAATGCTTTTCTCTCCACAAAGCAGCCTTTGAAACAAGCATTTCCTCCATGAACTGGGAGACTTTTCCTTCTGATCTGATTAGGGTTCAAGTGTGGGATCATGGGATCATTTATATTGGAAAAGCCCTCTAAGATAATTGAGTTCAAGTAATTGAATCCAGCACAGCCAGGCCCAGCACTAACCCATGTGCTCAAATGCCATTTCCATGGTTTTTGAACACTTCCAGGAATGGTGACTCCCCCACTGCCCTGGGCAGCCTGTGCCAGGGCTTGACAACCCTTCGGATGAAGAAATTCTCCCTTATACCAGTCTGACCTGCCCTGGTGTAACTTGAGGCTGTTTCCTCTGTCCTGTCACTGATTCCTGGGAAAATGAGCATTTCTTGGCATGGCCAAAGGCACTAAGGCCCCACCAGACTTGTTGGGGTTGGGCATCCCATCAGCTCATCAGTGCACTGAGTGCTGATTAGAGCAATTCCAAAAGGTTTTTGGTTTGCAGCTTGCCTTCTCCAGTCAGTAAAACAATATATTTCACATTTCAGTCAAGCAGAAATGTTTGATTCAAGCCTAGAAGACTTTCTGTTTCACTCACAGTTATTCAAGTATGCTTCATACAGGTTTATTACTAAATATTTGTACATTTTTCCCCTCGGGGTTGCACTTTTTGACAAATTTGCATTTCTGAAAACATCTACCACCTTCTACTCACATCCAGCGAAGCCCAGGGCAGAAAGAGCTGTGAGCAAAAGTCTGATGGACAAGTTTTGAGAGCAGTAGTCGAATCTCTCACTCGACTTGATACACTGCTCAGTTCTCCAGTTTGCTGTTCCTGGTATTGAGAGCAAAGGGAAACTCCAGGGGGAAATGTCAGGGAAGCTGCCCTGTGTCCCAGCTGCTCTGAGAAGCTCCTGCCACACACCCTGAGAGGGAACTGTGATATACAAAGAGTGATTTAACATCCTAATATTTATTGGACCAAGTACTGCTGAATATAACCCCTCACTGATCATGGATTTTACAGCATGGGTTTATTTGTATCATTTTGGGAGACTTCAATGGCTTTTGCATTTTCATTTCATAATGATGAATTACCTGAAATCGTTCCTCTCAGAACAGATTCCTCCAGCTTTGACTCCTGCTAGGATGTTTCATTTTGTGTTGAAAATTGCAATAGGAAATTTCCCTGAGCCGTTGATATGTCAGACTAGAGTTTATTATCACTCACAGTCCCAGCACACCGGGGCTGTGTGAGAGGTTTTGTAAATAATATGACATGGGCAGGAACTCATTTGATGCTGTGATAGGTGGTGAATATTCCCAGCCAGGCAGGCAGAGGGAAATGCAGTAGCAGGAAGTGTGATCTTCCCTAGGAAGAGGCGTTCTCACTCTGTACTGTATCTTGGTAATTAAATAGAATTCTTAGTGGGGAAAGCAGGATTTCAGTGGCTGATAATGGCACAATGTGTTGTCTATGTGCTGCTAAAACTTCTGTTCTTATGCATCTCTAATGAACCAGGACACAACTTCTGCTTGTGGTCTCTTAAATTCTGTTTCTGACCTCAGTCTGCTCTTCTCCAGGATGAACATTATATTTATATATTATTATTAATATTGCTACTATGTTAACATGACTATATTAAGAACTTCTATTAAATATCAGGTTGTCTATAGGTAGGATACTCAGGATCAATTCCAATTTGTTTCAGTGTTAAATCCAGCCTTAAATATGGTGGTTGCTCCAAACCTGCTCTTTCAGTAACCTGTGTAACTCTGGGTTTATTGACTTGAAAATGAGGGGTGCTGTCTGATGGTGCCTGCCTTAGAATTACCAAATTTGTGTATACACTGAAAAGAAATTCTGCATTGTCCTAAAACTCCTACTCAGCTCTTATTAAAATCAGGCTGTATCCATTTACCTTTTAGCTTTCAGGTGTATGCAGCAGAAGGAAATTAATTTAAAAATATCCCTGCTTTGCCCAAGCGTCATTACCTTGGTGTCTAATCATAGCCCTTCATTTACATATGAGGAAAGTGACACGTGAAGAGGTAAATTTTCTCATTATCAAATGGTACCTAAGTTAGGCTGGAGCTATTGATTTGCAGTAGCTTTAACCTTGATGTGCTGTGTGTCAGGTTCCTCCTGTGAGGGAAGGTGTGTGGGATCTCTCCACACACAGCCCTGGATCTGTGGCAAGGATGCTTTCAGCCTGGCCTTGTCTCTAACCTGTTTATTTCAAAATTACTGTGTGCCCACATTTGTGGTAGGAATCACTCAGGCAATTCCTCCTGGGCAGTTAGCTGTTCCAATTATTTTTAAAGGAGTTTTGTGCACAGCTCAGTTCTGTATCCTTTCCTCTGCTCAGGGGTCTCCTGACACTTCTAGGTGGTTTCAGCATTAGTTTATATGCAGACAGAGAGCAGATTTAGTGCTCCTTCCCCAAGTTTTTGGTTCTTTTTGCCAGTGTGTTTTTCATAGCCCAAGTGGTGTTTCCAGCTGGATGCTGCTAATTGTTTACTATTCAGCACAGCTAAGAATGAGATTTTATTTTTAGGTTCTGTCACTCTGTGTCTTTACATTTTAAGATAAACCCATCTCTGCTGTCTCCTGTTCCTGTGCTACGGAAATCTAGGTTTCATTTCCAGCTCCCGACTGCTCTTTCATTCATGTATTAACTTCGTCTTTAAGATCTCTTGCTTTTATTTATCAGCCATTTCCAGAAGTGGATTTTATTTCACTGAGCCCCAGCGGAACCTCTGGCACAGGCTGTGTCACAGCCCTCACATTGATCCTTAGAATCACAAGATTATGGGATACCCTGAGCTGGAAAGGACTGAGGGGATCCCCCAGCCCCAGCCCCTGTCCCTGCCCAGACCCCCCAACAATCCCAGCCTGTCCATCCCTGGCAGCGCTGTCCAAACGCTCCTGGAGCTCTGGCAGCCTCGGGGCCGTGCCCATTCCCTGGGGAGCCTGGGCAGTGCCCAGCACCCTCTGGGGGAAGAGCCTTGTCCTGAGCTCCAGCCTGAGCCTGCCCTGGCCCAGCTCCAGCCGTTCCCTGGCTCCTGTCCCTGTCCCAGAGCAGAGCCTGGAGCTGCCCCTCGGGAGGAGCTGCAGCCCCGGGGAGCTCTGCCCTCAGTCTGAGCCATCCCAGTGCCCTCAGCCTTTATTACCGACAAATAATCTTTATTTGTATCCAGAATGGTCTTCATGCATTCAGCAGGAGCAGTTTCTCTCAGGGAAACTGAGTCATTCAGTGTGTGGACACCATTGCTGATGCTGGGAGGGAACACTCAATCTTTCTCCCAGCCTGAAATCTCCCCAGCAGAAGTTGTCTCTTCTGTCTTCATTTCCATCCAAACATATCTCAGAAGGATAAACAAAGGGCTGGAGAGTTTCAATATAAACAAACCCCTTTTAGATATATTTTTTTGTCTCTCCAGATCTCCATTCTGCAAATTATTATGATTTAATAATGTAGCACCATCCATTTTTTTTGGTCTGATCTTTTCCCTAGTGATGCTGCAGGCAAGATTTAGACAAAACAGTGAAGAAGAACAATAAAACAAGATGAGCGTGTTGGACCTCACCAGCCACAGGGATGGAAAACTGCGAGAGAAATCTGATTTCTTGGATGTCTCAAAAGAAGGCTGCAGGAGAGGTCAGCCAGGTGGGACCAGCAAGAAGAAAAAAAGATCTCCTGGAGCCAGGCACTAATATATGGTTCACTGAAAGCTTTGTAAATATTTTCAAATTTAGCCTTAACTTTTTTGAAGTTATTTATTGAAGAGCCTGAATCAGTGAAGCTGCAGCTGATTGCACTATGGGCAGTTGTATACAGCTGTATCCAGCTTTACAAGTGAAGCTTGTTCTGCTTGTAATAGCTTTTCTAACCTGACTGAAAAGCTTTTCTCCCTGTTGCCATCCTCTTTTTATATATTATTTGTTATTGTATTTCATGATGGGGGGGGCACTATCCTTATCTTGTACCATTCTAACGTTGTCATGGGAAACTGGTTCCAAAAAGGCAATTTCTGTCCCTCTTTTTCCCTCTTTGCCACAGTCTCAGGTGTATTTACACAGCCTGTGGCCTCCTCTCTGCACCTGCAGCTCTGCCCCAGGGCACATCTGTAACACCAGGTCAGAGCCACCCATGCTGGCCCAGCAGTTGTGAGAGGAACAAAATTATCCCACCTGAAAGTTAAGGAAAGTGAGGTGTTTATCTGACTGCTCCTGTGTTCTGTCCTGACAAAGTGTCAGCCTTAAGGCAGCTGTTGCAACTGTTGAGGACCTCAGACCCTTTGTGGTGCCCAGTATTTCTCAAGGGTTGAGCTTTAGATAAAAATAATTCCTAGAAGACAATTTTCCTTTCCTTACTGCAGTCCTGGCTGCCCAACTGCCAGTTTGGAACTGCCAGCACAGACAAGAAATAACTGGTCTGGGTGTCACAAGATGGGATTTTCTTTCAGGATTCTCCACTGATGGTTTGGGACAAGTCACTCCGTTGCTCCATGCCTCAGTTTCCCTGTATGTAAAATGGGGAGCATCCATCTTCTTCCTGACCCCTTCCAGCAGCCACAGCTGGGAGGCACCTGATAGAGAAGAATGGGGTGGTGATCATTGCTGCTGCTGGGCAGGCACGGGATTTTCTGTGTGCAGGCACTGTCAGGTTAATTCTTGGTTGGCTGTGTTGTCACTGGTTTCAAATTCCACACTTAGAGCCTTTTCTCTTGTGCTCTGCAGTCTGGCAGAAATCTCCCTTCAGACAGCCAAGCCACGGGCTCATCAACTCATTTAAAACCTAACTCAAGTCCTTTTATGCTTTTTTCCCACCCTGCCTAATCTCACTTTATTCCTGCTTTATGTGCTTATCCATGAGCTTCACGAGGGGCTTGTTTTGCTGCCTGGCTCTGTGTTTGACTCTGGTGAAAGGCACTATATTAAATCTGTAATAAAGTGTGTGTAAGCGATTCCTGTCACACTCTGCACCAGGGAGCACAGCCCATTATGCAAATGGTCACTGCAAGCTTCCCATAAACTGCAGATACTCAAAGGGCACTGCCTTTCTATTGCCCCCAGCCAGCACAACAAGGGAAAGGGCAAGGGAGGATGTGGGAAAGAAGGTGCTTTTATCAGGTTCTTGCATTTTGTTCCTCTCAACAAGTGAAAATCCCCTCAGGAGGCAAAGCAAGGGGTTATTATCTCCAGTTTAGTACTGGCTAAGATGGCCTGAACTCAGTGAAACTCTTTGTGGCCAAGTCTGCTGGATTTAGGAGGTTATAGGAGGAAATGTTTCAGCCTCCTTAGCCAGGAAAGCAGCCAGTGTTGTGTGGGATTCAGTGCAGGTTTCTATCCCTGCAAGGGCAAACTCTGCTCTGGATTCTGGTGCTGCAGGACTGGAAGGTGGAGAGCAAGGTCAGAGAAAGGAAATATGTTCTCCCTTCCCCACAGCCAGGTAACCCTGACCTGCCACGAGCCCACAATGCATGGTCCAGCACAGATCTGCTTGTACCTGTTCTTCAACAAATACTGCCAAAGCCATGCCACACAGATTCCTGATGCACAGTCCTGAATATCCACAGTGGCTTCCAAACCATCTCATCCTGTCAGGAGAGAGATCCACACCAGGGACCCAGGGAATGGCTCAAATCTGCTCGTGTTCACTGTGATGCACACGCACAACACATCCCTCAGCAACGGCCCATGATTAGCCACGTAAGTGGTTGTCCACTGACGAGTTCCAAATAATGGACACTTCTGAGAAAGTGGCAATCTGCTGGCAGAGAGTTTGCAAACAGAAAAACAGAGAAAATTCGTCAGCTAAATGATTCGTTTTGGCTTCCCGTGTCATTTTCATGGCAAAACCAAACTGTGCACAGCTCCACCAGGCACTCTCCGAGCTTTGCACTTCCTCCCTGTGATTGTCATGCATATAATATCTTATTACATTTGGTATTAATGGCAGAATTGTGCTCAGGTATTGAAAATCCATATGGCCTCTGCAATATTTACAGTATGACAAAGTAATAAGTCACAGCACCAGCCTGCTGCCGTGCACTTCCAGCATTTCCCCCGAAGCCTGGGCAGGGTGTTTGTTGGGAGAGTTTGGCTTTTAATTAGTTGGATTTGTGGCTTTTGGTGGGGGAGTGTGAGGGTGGGTGTTGCTCTGCATATGTTACCGTGGCTGAGAGCAGAGGAATGGTTCAAGCGTGGCTCTGGCTGATTTTTTGGCCTCACTTGTTGTTGACAAAGCAGATGGAGAAAACCCCATGAGGAGCCCTCAGTCTGGTGGGGCTGCCCTGTTTGAGGGGGATGTGCATGGGCAAGGAAGGAAAGGGATGTGGGAGCAATCCTGAGCTGCTGAGATGGTTTCAGGAAACAAGGCTGTGACCCTGGAAATGCTCAGGAGCTGTGGAGACCAGCCAGGAGCCAGGGAAGTGCAGCAGGCAGGGTGCAGATGGTTGTCAGTGGCATCTTGGTAATACACCTGCCAAGGAATGGACAGAGTGTGAAGTTTCAGCTGTCAAGAGTGGGGATAAAATGAAGGTGATAGCGAGAGTCTGAGCAAAGGTCTAGATCTGAGAAGGGAAAAAATAACCCAAACCCTGGGATTTATCTGCAGCTTGGTATAGCTGTGTGTGACCTGGGAGGGGAGGGAGCAGGGGGAGGTTGGGGATGACTGACAGGGACTGGACCTCAGCAATGGGAGGGAAATTGCTGTTGTGAACAGGAGGCAGACAATTGGAGATTGGAGGCTGCAGACAATCTTGGGGAACGAGGTCAGGAATACAGGAGGAGCGTGGCTAAAGCTCCAGCTCCCAGGGAGAGTGAGCAGCAAAGGAGCAGTGTGCTGTGCCCTAGTGACCCCCAGGGACAGAAGGGAGGTGTCTGCTGCTGCTGCTGCTTTTCTTACAAAGCCATGGCCAGCAGTCCCCATCCTGTGTCTCACAATGGTGTCAAATCCTTCCCTCCCTTCAATTTGAACCCCAGGAACTCAGCCCTGCCCCACAGAGCCTGCAAAGATGCTGAGTTCCATTCTGGCCAGGGCTGGGTGATCCCTCACTGCCCCACTCTCCTTCCCCCTCAGATGAGGTTTTGTTCCACACAGGACAGGAGCCTGCAGGCACCTGCCACTTAGGCTTTGCTCTCATTTCCAGCCAGAGGATTTCTTATCATGATGAAAACTTATAAATCTGAAAAACTTTGCAGAGACTCTGTTTCTTGGGGCATGGAGTGGAAATGGGATCTCCTCCTCCAGGACATGATGGCCTTTTCCAGGGGACAGTTTAATCTTCTAGAGACAGATGAATATGAGACTGGGTAATCTGGTAATACAGCAGAAGATGAGGGGAGATGGAGAGAATTTCAATAAAGCCACTGAAAGTAAAGAATGTGGAGCTGCTGTAGTTTCCCTTTAGAGTCTCTGCTTGGTGAACCTGAGGTGGAGCTCACCCAGGGCAGGTAAAAATGTGTTGGTTCAAGGGAAAAACTGCTTTATAATGGAGCAGCCAGTCCATTCTCTCCTTCAATTGCACGCTGGTGTGCTTTTAGCACTCAATTGCCTCCCCCCAGCCAATTCCCTAATTTTTCTTGCTTTTCAGTAACTGTGTCCCCTCCCAGCTCTCAGGCACTTCACTCTTGGTTTTCTTTCCTCCACGTTCTCACCTTGTTCTGCACTCTGGAACAGGCTCTTCCTTTCCTTGGCAAGAGCTTGCCTGGGACCTGTGCTCAGGGTTTGTGTTGGCTGTCAGTAAAGGCAGGGATATCACCTGGGCTGTGAGAGGCAAAGGCAGGGCACGAGGGGCAGCACAGCCCTGATTTCTGCTTTCGTTGCTCTCAGTAACTATCGGGGCAGAGGCACTGAAAGCCACCTGAAAGGCTGTCCCTGGGAGAGAACACATCACTCAGTGCTCTCTCCTACCTGCTGTAGCCCTCAGGGCAGGGAGATGTTCCACTCAGAGCCCAGGAGCCACCACATGGATAAGTCATGCAAGTGTCACTTTGCCATGTCCAACACAAAATCCCTCAGCAGAAGAGCCATTGTCTTGTAACCCCCACAACAAAGTTGAGCCCTTAGGGCTGTTTTTATTCTAGTAGAGATGTCACGTCTGACAGTTGCTGTCACCCTATGATTAGACCAGCAAATCAGCCCCAGCTTCTTTTGATAGAATGAGCCCTGACTGATTAACAGAGTGGCCTTTGGCCTCAGGTTAATAACAGATTTCACAGCACTGCTACAGAGTAATTATTATTTAAAAAGGTCTTAGTGGAAGTTTGATATTCTCCTACAGGCTTCTGTCCATCTGAATGCAGAATTGGAAAGTAACAATTACAGGCATGAACACCAGCTCACCTGGAGGTCTCCTAGTCCTGATATATCAGTATTCTTGGTGCATCTGTCACATCTCTGCATAGGTGCACGAAAGTATCAGGTTTGCTTCTTTTTATGACACCTCAGTGTATTAATCAACCCGAGTATGAAGTTGTCTCAGTCCCTCAGTTGTTGGAATTATCAAGTCACCCTGTGTGTCATTTTCCTCCCTCTGTTGGTTGCCTCACAGCAAAGTCCCCTGGTGGGTCTGTCTTCCAGGTGTATCCCATTCCCTTACTTTTGATTGCCGTGGAGACACCCATCTCCAAAGCATAATCTTGTCTCTTTTTTTATTTATCTATCCATTTTCTGGGTGAGCCTTTTGCCTTGGTGGGGAAGGCAGCGCAGACTGGTGAGAGGTGCTGCTCTGTAACACAGAGATCAATCTGGCTGCTGCCCATGGAGCCCAGCTCAGGAGCTGCAGAGCTGAGCTGCTTGTGGCTCACCACAACACCCCAGAGGCTCGGGCTGCAGCACAGCAATCTCACATTCCTCCAGCCTGGGACAGAAGTGCTGCTGCTGTCAGAGGGAATAGCCACTCTAAGGACCAGGCTTGTAAAGGGATAGATCTGAGATCCTGTTAAACACCATATGGCTCGAGTGATTTAGGTGTCCAAATGACATATTCACAGTGATGTATTGAATTAGTGGCTTAATCTCAGCTGAAAGTTAATCTTACTTTCCTAAATCTTGCCTCTTACAGCACTTTGCAGACAAATGCTCAAGTGATGCATTAAAGTTCATTGGGACACCAAGAGGAAGCTTGCAGTGAAACAGGGAACTGAACTTGTGTCTCCTAATTCCTTTCATGTGTCATCCTTCTTTTCCTGATTTAAAAAAAAAAAAAAGGAAAATGAAGCAGCAGTGTCTGTTTGACCAGTTGTGGATATCTCAGAATCCAGATCCAAAGAGGAGAAAATGGTCCTGCTAATGCCAGTAGAGAAGGTATGGCAATTTCTTCTCCTCCATGCTGAAAGAACCTCATTGAACGTGCTCCTGTACCTGCAGACCTCTGCATCTGAGCAAATGTTTTTGCCAATTAAAGAGTTTCCTGCTGCTGTAGTTGATCCACACAAATGGAAATAGAGGGAAGGCGTGGAGGAAGGAATCATTAAATCAGCGGAACAAAGGCATGAGGGCAAGTTAAAAGACCTGATCTGAATAAAAGAAGCTTCTCAAAATATCAGCTCCTTTGTCCTGCCTGTCCTTCATCCATCCAATTCTCCTGAACGCTGTAGAGAGGCTTTGTCATTCTCAATGACATGGCAGGAGGAACCAGTCCCCCAGCACACTGCCTGAAATAGCAGCAGACAAGGGACAAAGTGCTCAGAGGTGCAGCTTAGTCTATGAACACTCCGAATTTCAGGGCCAGACCTGGATTATTCAGTTCTCAAAGAGCTTCCTCATCCCAGAAACTCTGTGAGCTGAGTTCTACACAGGGTCCGGCTCAGGGTGGCCCCTCTGGCACTGCCTGTTTCAGGTGAGGTGATGCGTGCTGGGCAGGTGAGGTGCCAACACCACAGCAGTGATGCAAGTCAGACCCAAATTTCCAGGATGTCTTTAGAAAGCCTTTTGTCCCCCTGAAGAGATTGGGATCCATTTTTGCTCATCTCTGACAGTCAGCTCACTCTTTAGACAGTCACTCCATGTCCTTGCTCCTTCATCACCTTGGTGTTTGAGCAGCTTCCACTCTGTGAGTGGGTGAGCATTTGAGTACTGAGATCACTGCAGCTGTACATTTATTTTATCACAATTTCCCCTACTGCTGCCTTTTTCTTCCATCCTTTCCTCTCCTATTTATCTAATAATTCACCTCTTGGGTCTGAGAGATGTGACCTGTGTGAGGAACCCAGCCTGAAACTGCTGGTTCAAGAACTCTGATTGAGTTACTTTCCCATAACTATGAATATCGAACCTCCAAAACTCATGTCTAGGACATTGCAACATGACTTGCAGTGTCAGCAGCCTGAAATTCTGCTACAGGACTTTCTGTCCTCACAAAACACCAACACCAGCAGCCTTTCTATTCCTGTTAGAATTTACAGGGGTCTCCTTCCACATGAGAAAGCAACCCCAAGCAAGGCAATCATTTCTCTCCCACAGACCTTCTCCACACCATTATCCAGTACATGCTTTTGTGCATCTAAAGCACAGTTCAGTTGTGTGTGGATAGAATGAAATCAGGCTGCTGAAGTCACTGTGTTTCAGATGGATAGAGCAGACCATGGAAAACAAAGACTTCATGCTGCATTCCTGCAAAAAATGAGATGGAGTTATTCTTCAGCCCAGTAGAAGATCATAGAATAGTTTGGGTTGGAAGGGACAATAAAGCCCATCCCATTCCAACCCCCTTCCATGGGCAGGGACACCTTCCACTGTCCAGGCTGCTCTAAGCCCCATCCAACCTGGCCTTGCACACTTCCAGGGATCCAGGGGCAGCCACAGCTGCTCTGGGCACCCTGTGCCAGGGTCTCACCACCCTCATAGGGAACAATTTCTTCCCAGTATCCCATCTCTTTCAGTGTGAAGCCATTCCCACTTAGCTTGTCACTCCAGGCTCTTGCAGAGTCTTTCTCCATACTGTGCCTCCCTTCAGTCACTGCAAGGCCACAATGAGGTCACCCCAAAGCTTCTCCTCTTCTGGCTGAACAATCCCAGCTCTCCCAGCCTCTCCTCACAGCAGAGCTGCTCCATCCCTCTGATCAGCTTGGTAGCCTCCTCTGGACTCACTCTAACAGTTCAATAAGACAGGGAAGATCATGTCCCACAGATTCTCTTCATTTTAGAAACTGTGGTTTCTGCTAGAGTTGGGTTTTTTGTCAATCCATGAACAGAGCCCAGCAGGTCCCTGGCTTGTGACCACCACTGTTCCCTGACCAGCAAAAGGGTTAACTGGACCTTGCTGGGGAGGGACACTGTCTGCATAAGCCATTTCAAAGCCTCTAAGCATTTATCATCAATCCTGTCTCCCACCTAATGAGCAGCTAAAGTGATTTTCTATTGCTTGTAATTCCCCAAAATTGTTCTAACTGTTGGAAGAGGCAGAATTGACAGGCTAATGGGGCTGCCCGCCTGACTGTCTCAATGGCTCATCGGAGGGTGAGCTGATTGCTGCCTCCGTGATCAGCAGAAGTGCTTCAGACAACATCATTTCGGTAATACATCAACAATCTGAAAGCTGAAAACAAAGGCCAGAGGAGAGCAATCATCAGTCACCATGCAATGCTTAAGGCTAAAATAGGTCAGGGCTGAATACTAAAGAGTACAAGGAAGAAAAAGTATTCCCTTCTATTCCCTGTTTGTTTGGTTTTTTGTTTTTTTCCCTCTCTGTCTCTGTGTCAGGGTCCTGGTGGTTCTGGAGCTTTCCTTCCCTAAGCAGACTGGATGAAGGTGGGACTGAGGAGAGAAGGGGCCAGTTTGGTTGTCCTGATTTGGTTTTTTGTTGCCCTGGTGGGTTTGTTGCTGGCTCTTGGAAGACTGAATGGTGGAAAGAGCAGCCACGGAGTACAAATGAGTGCACTGGAGAAAACTCAGCCTGAGGCAAGTTCTCCACGTGTCAGTCAGTGTTTGCTGCTCACTCTCCTTCTCTCAATGCCAGATAATATGACAGCTTCAGGAATTAATATTACCAGGGATGCAAACCAAAAGTCCCCTCAGATTTGTATCCTAAGTCAGACTATACTGCTAAAACTTCCGAATCTGGCTTTAAATAACTGAGATTTTGTGTTTACAGATATAGGAGTACATACCCATGTGCATATATTGCCCACATAACTTGTGGATTTCTTTAGGAAAAAAACCTAAAAAGCCTGCATTCAAGATCTCACTTGGTCGTAGGAGAAGAAATTTTCTGAGAACTCCTTAAAATGATTGGACTCTAGGAAACAAAAAAGCACTGGGAAAACTGATGCTACATGGAAGTCTAACTGAGTTTTAGCGTTCTGGATCTAACTCATTTTCCTCCTAATCCCTTTTCTTGCTGAGGACATGAGTGAGCAAGCAAACCTGTTTTTTTTTGTCCAGGTGTTCCACTGCAAACTCAGGTGAGCAGGAGATGCCTTTTCATCTGCCCCTTGGCAGGCACAGGTGCCTTTCCTGGGAGTGGCAGTGTCTGCTGCTGAGGCTCTCAGGATCACTGGAACTCAAAAGCTTTCCTGCATCATCAAGCCCACACCCCAGGGAAGTCAGTTTTACATGGAGCTTTTGCACCCAGCCCTCCATATCTGAGGCAGACAGCTTGAAAACTTGAAATACAACAGCAATTCTTCTATGTCCAGTCCATTCTCTCATCATCATTAAGCTCAACCACAGATGAAATTTGAAGGGATTTATCCAGTCACTCTCATCAAAGACAGCCTCTAAAGAGAGCTTTGAGTATTTACCCCATACTGTGTTTATTTATTCACCAAAAAAAAAAAAATGTCTTTGGAGTACAAATTAGGTTTTGAACCTAATTTTCCGTGTGTGCTTTGTCGGGTGTGTAAAACCTGAGTCTGTGTGAGCTGACCATGGTGCTGTCTTAGCAACTGCTGCCTTGGCCTCAGTGGAGGGGATAATTACACTAATTTATTCTGCTAGAATGATGGCTCTGCCTTCAAACTTTAGAGATGATTGAGAGACCAACCTTGTGCTTTTTGAAACCAGAGGTCCTGGATTCAATTTTTACCATTGTGACCCAAAAGATGGCATCATGCTGTGACTTACAATGGGTAAAAATAGCCAGGAACAGAGAGGATCAAATTCCCTGTCACAGGAACACAAATTACTTGTGCTACACAGATGCTGGGGATCTTTAGGTACCATATGGTTGATATGTAGTAACATAAAGTACAGCATGAAGAGACTGCAGCCAAGGTGGGGTTTGAACCCGTGTCTCCTGAATCCCAGGAGAAAGTGCTGACTGCAGAATAACTTAAATAGCCCCACAAATTGCTTTTCTGGGAGTTGTTTGCACCAGTCCTGATTTTAAGGATGGTTGAGGGCACTCAGGAGATTCCTTGGGGGATTTATTTTTTGTGCTAATCTTTCCCAGTTTTTAATGCAGAGGGTGGCTGGAAGAGGAGCTGGATTGCTGTGGAATCACTGATTTAAGGAACCCACCTTGCTCAGATGACTACTGAGTGAACCCAAAGATTTTGCTCTCACTAGCCTGGAGCAAAGAGGCAAAGTTGCCAACATCTTCCTCATTTATTCACAGAATAAAACCCTCTCATGGCAATTAACACATCTCCATCTTCTTTGTCTGCCTTGCCTTTCAAACTGCTTGTTTTTCTACAGCTGTGCTCATAAAATGTCTCTAACCAAAGAGAGGGAGGCAGAAAAGGCAGGGAGCTCATCTCCAAAGGAGATTTAAATAGAAAGGATGCTTAGATTTAAACAAGTGTCCCCACATCCAATAGTGACGCATTAAATCACTGAAGTTTCAATAACTCATACAGTATCTCCATGGAGATGTGCACCATATGGAGTTAATTAGTAGAACAACAAAACAATCAATTAGTTCCTTAATTAGTTTTACTAAGAAATGATAACAAATACAAACAATTTATTGAAACAAATACCCAGACCACAATGATGGTTTAATGGCCTCAGTGAAACTGGCTCCATGCTGAGCCCCTCAGTGTTGCTGGGATTGATTTTGGAGATATTGAGGGTAAATGTTTGCTTTGGTCCAGCCAAAATGTTTTATCAGTGTGATCAATTATTTACAGTATTAGAACAGAGAGAGGAGATTGCTGAGAGGTTTTCATTTAAAAACACATGAAAAAAGAGGGGAAAGAAAACCTTAAGTAATAAGGTTGCATCAAGCCAGTATTTAACCTCGAAGCAATGTGGGGGGATTAAAACGACAGGGATTTGCTCCAGTATCATTTGATCCTAGAAATAAATTGACTTTCTGTATTTTATCCAGGCTGGTATTTTTGGTATATACATTACTTGGAGAAGGCTGGATCAGGAATGCACAGATCATCCATTAACTCAGACATATTCAAAACAAAGCAGTGCTGGGAAGAGGAATATTGGCAATAAAGTAGTTGGCTACAGATCATGGAGGTCAGAATGTACAGGGGGAATTGGCTGGGGTTTTGTGCTGATCTGTATCAAAGGTATTTGTATGAGATTGTTTTCTTTGCATGAAGGGAGACATCTCAACATATCACACCTGACTGGTGCTGATATCAGGAAGGACTCAAGAGCTCTGGAGAATGCATTACCTATGCCACCAAGAACAGTGAATATCAGAATTAGCTCCTTTGCTGCACTCAGGGCTGTGATTAATTGCTTGTTAACAAGATGTTCAAAGTACAACGATTTATCTGGGTTTGATCAGGCAGATTATGGGATATAACATTTTAATAAATTCATTGTGACTATAGATATATGTTAAAATGATAAATAAGCCGAGCTGCTATAGATGTTTTAGATCCAATAAAGCTATTTTTAGAATGTGTTTATGTGATGGACTAACCTATTATTTACCCAGTTGCATTTTTATGAACTCATAATTTTCTTTAAAAATAATGCCCCGACTTTAGAATGGTGTTTTATTACTATCATCTTCCCCATAATTCTTCTTTCCCCAATAAATGGATCTTTTTGTTTAAAAAAATAAATAAAACAATCCTATTTTTTGCAGCTTTGGGCTGCTCAGCCCTTGCAGCCAGAGGCTGTGTGGGAATGATGCTCAGGATGCAGATTGTGAGCAGCCATGCCCAGAGGGGACACATCTGGCAGCATTCTGTGGGGGAAGCTCTTCTGAACAGCCTGTCCCAGCTGCGACATGACAGCAGGGGACAGCTACTGAAAAGCACTGGCAGAGAGAAATGCAAACTCTCCTGGAAGTCACCAAAGCCACTGCAGCTTTGGTTCCTCTGACACTGAAGGGTGTGTGGGGATTTGAGTGTGTCCTGGTGGCTCAGGGAGCAGAGGGGAGCCTCTCCCATGGCTGGCTTTAGGAGCTGTGGTTCCCAGCTGAGCAGGCTGCAGTGGCTCCCCAGGCTGCCTTTTTTCAGGAAATGGGTTCAGGACTGGCTCCAGCCTGGGCAGGAGGAGGTGGCTCTCTTGGTTATGGCCCTGAAGAGGCTGATTTAAGAAAAAACCAATCCCTGCTTTCCAGCTCTCAGTACCTATGGCTTTTTACAGCACCTTCATTTGCTCTGCTCTCTTTTTTGGAGGCCATATTAAGTAGCTATTCTAACCTTATGGATTGAGCTTATTATTTTGCTAAGGAATAGGAATAAAATGTCATTTTCAGGTGTGTGTAAACCAGCTCTCAGCTCTGTCCTGCAGCTCAGCGTGAGGTGCTCCAGACACACAGCCACTGTCTCCAGCAGCTCCACTTGGGGGCTGAGGAGCTGGGGAAAAATCACTGCTTGCAGCCAGGCTGGTGGTTAGAATGTAAATGTCTAAACTTTGGAGAAGTGACCTCTGTTAAGTGGTTTAATGCCGTCTGTTGCCAGGAGCTCATGAATTCTGTATTACAGCAAGTAGTTCCATGAGATAGCAACTATCTTACTAATAAAACAACCTCAACATATTTATCACAATAACTCAGACACAGAGAAAGTATAAATATCTTTGATACTGGGAAATGAGCTGGCTGCCTATAGGCATCCTCTTTGCTTTATTGATTTAACCCTTCACAGGTGTCTGTCAGGGATTGGTGCAAACCTGGTGCAGCAGAAGAGCTTTAAAAGGATTAAGCAATGATGCTGTGTGTCTGCACATCTCCAGTCCAGTAGGATTCAGAATGTTTTACAGGTGTACCAGCAGACCTGCAGGTTGGATGTGACAAGTGTTGCCTCATCCACTGCCAAAAATCTGCTCTTTGTGAACTCGAGGCACAGCAAACCAGATTTCTTGCACTTGGCAGTGTATTTAGGGGAATGAGTGAAGGAGAAAACTCAGTCCAGCTGAGGCACTCGGAATGATTTCAGGGAGCAGGAGGCAGATGCTGTTGTTTGACTCAGGCCATCAGGCCCACAACAGTGCTTGGGATCACCTTGTGCTTTCCAGATCCTGCTGGCCAGAGGGTCTCAGTGGGTTGTAACTGGTTTAAGGTGACAAAAGGGCACCAGAGAAGCTGTGGATGCTCCAGCCCTGGATGTGTTCAAAGCCAGGTTGGATGGGGCTTGGAACAACCTGGTCTAGTGAAAGGTGTCCCTGCCCATGGCAGGCATGAGCTTTGAGGTGCCTCCAACCCAAACCATCCTGTGACTCTGTGACTGGAAACCTCCTGAGAACGCAGCAATGCCTGGCTGCTCTGGATGGATGTGCTACTGAAAATCTGTCACCACTGACCTTGGTTTTCTGTGCTCTCCATCAGTGCCCATGATGTATCAGGCACTTTTTGGTGGTTTTTAGAGGGTCACAGACCCCGTGGACCCTTGCTGGGCACAGACCCCAGTCCCTGTAGCCCAGATCAGGTGTCTGTTCCCAGCACTGACCCTGCCTGCCTTGTGTTATCTCGTGTGACCAGAGACTGCAGTGGCACCAGATGGATTTTAAAGCCCATGGATCCGGTCAGGTAGAGCTGATTCCTCCATTCCTTAAGGGATTTAGGACAGGAAGACTTAAAAGTTATTATGGACTAGCTAAAATCTCTTGTGAGTGATCAAGTCTAAGTGATAAAGATAGTCATGTTCTGGAGTGATAAAAGCCCAATTTCACAGGCCATCCACACCGATTTTCTTGAGATAGATAATGTTACTACCACACACATCTCCCCATCTTCTTTTTTAACTTTTGGTTAAGATCTCCCTTCTTTTTAAAATGAAGTAAAATGTTGCAGTTGTTGAAGAAGTTATGAAGAAGTTTTTATGGTAATTTTACCCCCAGAAAAGGTCTTTCAATATTTCAAGCACTGGCAAAGCTTAGACAGAAGAAAAAAAAGATTTTTGAGTTTCTTTTCCTTTGAAATATGGACTGGATAGAGAGAGGAGAAGGTCAGTGCTGCAGTGGCTGAAACAGCAGGGGAGGAGAAAAATGTCAGGGCTGCTTTTTATTGTTTTTATGATCCTACTTAGACCCACTAAAACGTGTCAAATTCAGATATAAACAACTGGAGAGAAAATGTAGCATCATTGCCACGCGGGCTGTGCTGCTGAGCCCCACCTCTCTGCACAGCCCTGCCCTCCAGGAAGGGAGAATCCTGCTCAGAGGGTCTCTGGTGCCTGGTGCAGGGATTTAACTCGTCTGGATTCATTTGTAGTGGGAGAAGGTTTTCAGCTGTGAAATCCCTGTGAAATCGAGATTTCACTGCATGTTGACCTTCACGCCCTCTGGATAGCCAGGGTGCTCTGCAGGCAGGAGGATCTCTGGGCAGAGCCTGTGCTCAGGATGCTGACAGCACCAATCCTGCTGCACACCAGGCACTTCTGAAAAGCATGGCCCACCCTCCGTGCACCTTTGTCTTTACTCCCCGAGTGCAGAGGGATCACAGAATCACAGAATGCTTTGGGTTGGAAGGGATCTTAAAGCCCTGCTCATTCCACCCCCTTGCCATGGGAAGGGGCACCCTCCACCAGCCCAGGCTGCTCAAAACTCCATCCAGCTTCAGAGCGAGCAAAAAACTCTGTGTTAACCTCGAATTCACACGTGAGCAGAACTCCCTACTGACAGGGAAACAAACCTGAAACAGAATTCCCTACTGGCACATCCCAAAATCAGACCTGTGTGCATGATTTCAGAGTGACTTTCATTGGCCCTAAAGGTCTCCAGCTGCCCCTGGGCTTTGCTGTACCCTGGGCACTGCAGAGCTGCCCCAGAGGGGTGGAAGGGGCAATGCCAGGGAGGACCTGCTGAGCTAAGAGAGGGATTAAATCTCTCTCTCTGTTTTTCTGCCCACAGGTGTGCATTTACTCAGCCACCCTTTCCAAGGCAAATGCTGTCCCAGGACACTGCTACAAAGGGAAAAGGTTTCCTGACACAGATGGAGCTGTAATTAAAGTGTCTGGTAGGGGATTCCAAATCCACCTGACCTCACCACAACCCACAAATGGGCACTTCTGGGTCTCAGAACTTGTCCCTCTCTTGCCATATTTTAAAAATTTTTTTCCCAAGGCTCTTAGGCTGATGAAACCCGAATTATCTTAAACTCAGAGCTAGGCAAACTGAGACAGCTGTCTGAGGACAAGGCTGCTCTTGCCCATTTAGATCAGATACTTTCTCTCTAATATTTTCAGTTTTTTCTAACATGCACTTTATTTTTTAATGTCCAGCTTCCCCCCCACCACTCGGAGCTGCAATCTTCTAAACCACTGACAACAAAAATCCTTTTGCTGTCTCTGGTCCGTGCTGCTTTCCCAGCTCAGGGACATCTGCAAAAAGAAGCAGTCCCACTGCAGACTGATCTCTCTTTGCATAAATACAGTGGTTATGGAAAGGTGTTCATTCCATTTTCCACAACCTGTCATGTTGACTTTATAATGAACCAGTTACTCAGCTTTGGAAAGCAGATGGAAACCTCTGCTGACAGCCCCTGTCAAAGGAATAGGCAGGAAGAAGGAGAAAAGAATTGCTGCATATGAACTCCTGGTACTTACATGGACAGTGGCAGGAACTGAGGAAAGATGCAGGTTTTGAACAGGATTTAAAGGCCCGATCAATCACCACAATGATGGAAATGCTGCCATCAAATAATAATAAAAAGATCTATAACTGGTTTTATACCGTGAGTTATTTTCTTTGCTGGCACAAGTGATGTGAAGGTGGTGTTTTGGAAAGGGAATCAAGCAGCAGGTAATCAGTCTATTTACATACTCCGAGCCACAACGAATGCAAAAACCCTGAGGAAATGGCAGAAAGGAGCATTAGGAAAACGGATTTAATCTCTGGTGTTATTGGCTGCACAAGCCAGGCTGTTTGATGGATATACATTTCTATTGCTTCTCTCTTCTTTCAGCCTCATCCAGCATCTGTCATCCTGCCCGTCCCTGGTGCCAGACAGCCCTGCCCAGAGAGCCCTGCAGATCCCACAGCTCAGCCCCAGCTTTCCCAGGCTGCACAGTTTGTGTTTCTCCATGGACAGGGCATGGTGCTCCCAGAGAGCTGTGCTGGCAGGATGGGCAGCTGCTCAGCCCTGGCACATCCCGAGTGTGATGGGATTTTCCAGGATCAGAACATGCTCTCTATGCGTGGTTATAAAAATCCAGGTGCAACAGGAGGTGGTAGAGCCTCACCCAAGAGTTCTAATTTAGTTTTCTAAGGAACTGAGATGTCTGTGATAGTCCAGGCACCTACCAGACTCCACATAACAATTTCCAAACCTCTTGGCTTGTGTCAAGCAAACTTGGCAAATGGGTCAAGGTATAAAAAAATTTAAATTCCTGTGGATGTCGGGAAAACAGATGGATGGAGGAGGAGAGGAGCCCTAATAATAACCTCAGGCTGTAGTGTTAGCTCAGCTCTTAATAGACATCAGGAATTTTAAAGGGGCATTGAGTCCTAAGACATAAATCCTTAAATTATCCAGTTTCCTTGGTTCTGCTGCTCAGAGAGCTGCTTCTTTAATCTGGCATTGTTTCTGAAACTTAAAACCCTTAGGAGAGCTTCCAGGCAGTCTCATTCATCCTAAACACACTTTTTTTTTTTCCTCCCCCCGATGATACAGTTAGAGCCAAATTCCCTCGAAAATAAAAACTAAAAAGATGATGACATTTGATGTGATAAATCCTAATGCTAAGTGGCAGAGGCAGCCACAGCCTTCCTGATGACAATCACCAACCTCAAGCCGAGCTGACGAGCAGCATTAAGCAGGACAACAGCCAGATGATTGTCTTGTGTAATTTTGTTGAGGAGCACAAACAGGAGGAATCCGAGGGAGGTGTGTGTGCATCTCTCCCCGTGCTCAGGAAAGCTTCTGCTCTGCTGGGATGGGTCCAGGGCCTCTGCTCTGTTATTTTAAGGCCAAGGTCAAAGATCAGCACATCCCAGATGCCGTGGCAATGAAGCCAATCCAGCACCTCCTGTCCTGCCAAGGTTTGTGTGGCCAGCATCCCTCCCCTCTGCCTTTGACTTTCCAGGAGAATAATCAATAATTGTTTACAGCTGTAGGCAGCCTTGAAATTCCTGCCTAGCCCCAGAGGGTGACCCTTTCCCCTTTCCCCACCACACCTGTTATTTACACATGCAGGAGTGACTGTCAGCCTCAGGGATGGGATTTATTGTCCTAGGAGTGTGAGGGGAAGATGATTCAACTGCAGCTGATAGGAGACCATGCAGGAGAATTTGATCAACTGGAATGCAGGATGGTGGATGGAGGAATCCTGTTCCAAAGTTTGAGTCCCACCTTCTAAGCCTAAGCAGGTTTTTTTGAGCTGCCCTTTCCTGGCTACTGTAGTGACCTGTGGGCTTCTGTGCTCCTGCTGATGCTCCAGGGCTGGGTGCAACCCCTGAGGCTCGGTTTGGGCAGTGAGGAGAGGAGAGGGGCCAAGTAACCCCATGGAACCCTTGTTCCATGTTTCTGCTCTGCTTCTTGTAATATTTCCCTGTGGATTGTGGGAACCTCCTATGAAGGAGGTGGGAGGGGACCTGAGAAGGCAGTGGAGGACTGGAAGTATCCTGCATGAGCCCCGAAGTGGACAATAGGGGTGAACTCAACTTTTATCCCAAGTTTCCATCAGGCAGATGAAGTTAACTCACCCCAGCATGGCAAAGAAAAGGGATTTGGGGCACAAAGAGGCTGTGCTCTGCTCTCTGTGCTCATGCTCTGGAGGGGAGATTGTCCTGGGGTTCTCATTCATGCACCCCAGCACGGTGTGAGGTGCTCATTGCTGTGGCTGGAGGTTGACTCAGCTGCTGGATGGATGTTTGGAATTACTGGACTTGCCCCAGCACAGGATGGAGGTGGAGTAGGCAGCAGGTCCTGGCAGGACGTGGTGAAACTCTGCCTGCTTTGACATGCACCTTCTTCCACATCAAACAGTGAGGCAACAAAGGGAAAGTGCTTGGAATAAATATAGAACTGATCCTGGGAGTGCTTCAAAGGAGCCCGAGAGCTGGGTGCCTGGATCCTATAAATAACTCAGGTTTGAACACCTTGCTGCCCCTAAGATGCCTTTTGAAAGTATGAGCCAAAGCCAGCACCCCCTGGAAGAAAGTCAGAGCAGAATGACGGGGCAGCTTAAGGAAGGGAAGGACTCTGTCTTCTTGGAAAGGAAAAGCATTTGCCAGCACATCATCCAGGCTGATCAGTGCTGTGGGCTGGGAAGGAGCTGTTGCTGGGGTGCAAAGCTGGTGTGTACAGAAGAGTGCTTTCAAATATGTTTTAAAGAGCCCTGAAGAGAAATGTGATTTTTCTGTGAAACTCCGGAGAGTTTTTAAGCGTGGATTTGTTTGGGTATATTGTGAGTGAGTGCCCTCCCGTGAGCACACCACAACGACTGTTTAATTGGCCCACACCTGGTGTTGATTATGATGCTTCTGGCTTTTTTGCACTTCCTAACTCCCTCCACTGTATCTCATTTTGATCAGCTTCACTGCTGTACCCCACAGCTTGGCTTTGGCATGCCCAGTGCAAAGCATAAAGAGTGCTGGAAAATTTATGTGGAGATCTCCCCACCTTGATGTAATCAGGCATTAAAAAGCAGAGGTATGAGCTGTTCAGCCTGGCTGGGAAGTTTGGATTTGGCTCTGAGAGGGGCAGAGGAGTTGGCTGTATCTAAAGCTGTATTTTTTAACAGCTTCCCTCCATTCACTGTTGGATGCACAACAATATTTAAGTGAAAACAAACTCATTGCTGGCCATTACTGGTGATCATGGCAGGCAAATGCCTGGCACAGTTGCTGGACTGAGGCATCAAGGCTGAACCTTAGCACTGCAGCCCTGTTTTGCCTACAATTAATTATCTCCAGGCAGCGAATTGGTCCTTCAAGTTCCTTGGCCATGCTCTGGACCAGTTCCATTGGTGTAAATGCAGAGGATGCTTATTAATTTATTTGTTTCAGTCAGATCTCTGTGTGCTCCCCTGAGAATCAAAATCCTTCTCATGTCTAAAATGGGAAATTCCAATTCAGAATCTGTATTTATGGGGCTCCCAACTGTCTCTGTGTCTGCAGAGGCAGAAAGAATAGACTTACACTTGACATCGCCTGGATATGAACAGAAAGGGGGAAAGAAGCACCAGCAGCTTCTTCAAATGTTGTAAATTCTTTTTCATTTTACTTCCCAGGGCGGTAGAGCTAAAATAATCTGGCTTTGAATCTGAATAGAAACTGGAAAGCAGGAGAATTTGGGAAGGGGTGGTACTCATGCAAGGCATTAGCTGTTAAATTACAGCCCTGCTATGAAAAGCAGTTGTGTCTGTGTGAGTGCGCAGGGAGAGGTTACAGTGGGGAGGTGTGGGCAGGAAAATGCTTTTGATTTAATACACAGCTTTTCCTCAGTTCCTTTGGAGACAACTTTTGCAAGAAAACAGGACATTTTCAAGGCTGGATTCTGCATAATATTCCAGGATTATGCAAACGAACAAACAAAAGCCCCCAGCCCAACACCAGAGCTCTGAGGGGGTACCCAAGAATTCTTCCCAGCGGCTGCTGTGTTGTTTTCAAACCTGGAGCCTTTCTCTCCACACAGCTCAAATCTTTATTAAAAAGATGAAACATCTGGAAGTGTGTGTGTTTGTGCTTGTAAAGACAGCCTCTGCACCAAGTCTGGGTCTCCTCTGAGCTCGTTAACCGGCTGCAGATTTTAAATCAGGGTTGTGAGTAGAGCTGAGATGTGGGGAAGAACCCACCTGGTGAGAAATGCTATTTTTCTTAAAGCCCTCAAAGTTTGCTCAGCTGGTGGAACAACAAACCTCATTTCTTCAGCTGAAATGTTAAAAAGACAGAGAGAGAGAGAGCAATAAAAGAAAAAAGTGAGTGGAGGAAAGCAGGGAAGGACAGAGTAGGGAAGGAAAGAAAGGATGAAGGATGGCCTCAGTGTGCTTTGCTGTTTGTTAGGTAGCTCAGGGGATGGAAGAACAGTGCCCTGAGCCCCAGGGTATCTCTTCAGCCCAGCACGGGTCATTCACTGCTCACAGTCCCCTGTCTGCATCCACCTTGAGTTTGGTGGCCTTAATTCCAATCCCAGAGCTGGGACACAGCCTCTCCAAGTGAGATTTGCCATGATATGGGACAGAAATACTGAGGACACAGCAATTTGGTGACCTGTGTGCTGCCAGTTCATCAGCCAAAGCTGCCAGTCACAGAGCAGCAGTTCTGTGATCCTCCCCTGTGTCCCTTCTCACTCTCCCTGTCCTCCTGCCCCAGTGCAGATGGAAACTCTGATCCTTATTACTCCAAGCATTAACCTTTTATTTTGTTGTGACTGTTTGCTTTTGCCTTATTCATTTTGTTTAGGACTGAGAAAAAGTCCTGTTCTAGTCTAGTAATAGCCTACAGCCATGAGCCAGTGAGCTGAGATTTCCAGAGAGATAAAAAAACCAGCAGAAGAAAATATGTGAGGAATTGCAATGACAAGGTTTCTGCTGGTAGATTGTGATACAGAGAAATGAAGTCCCAGGCCAACAGGCTTTGGCAGCTGAGAAATGCTAGTGCTGGCATGGTCTGTCTGGCAGACAGGCAGGCAGAGGGGATGAGCTGGGGAGGGAATGGAAAACACTTTCAGGAGACTGTACAATAGAAGGAAATCTAAATTTTGAAGCAAACACTCGAGTCAGCCTCCTGTGCTGCATAGCTGTGGGTATTATACACACTTTTCTCTCCCTCTTCAACCTGGAGAGCCCTACAATGCAAATAGGGGAGGATGTTTTCATCTGGTCTGGGAAATGCACGGGTCCCAAGGTGTTTGGCTCAGTGGCAGTGGAGAGCACAGAACAAGCTGCTGGAGCTGTTCAAGGGGATTTGCAGCCCTGCCTGCAGAGCAGGTTGTGGTGAGCGCTGTGCTCTGCCCCAGAGAGCTCACAGCAGCATCTGTGTGTTTGAAAACTTGTCTTCACACATCTCAGAGAAGTGCAAGGCTCTTCCAGGCTCCAGCAAACTGAAGGTCAGGAAAGTTCCCAGTGGACAGCAGTGATAAAATCCTGCTCTCACAGACAGGCAACACCGGGCAAGATCGGGCTGGGGAATTAAAACCTCATTTCTGTTCCATCTCCTTTGGCAATCCCATTTCCCCACTCACAAATCGCCTTTGTTCCCTGCCTGGCCCTGGCATGTGGCATTATCTGAGCACAGACACCAGCAGCACTTTGGCAGCCACGTTTAGCCCCACCATCCTGGAGAGGGATCTCTGCCCTCCTTTGGATGTGCAGCAGGAACAGCTGGATCAGGGCTCAGTCAGGTGCTCACAGAGCTGCTGGAAGCTGGGTGATCAATGCAGGACTGCATTCAGATATACCTCCATCCTCAGGGCAGAGCATTTCCTCCCTTGCTCTGTGGCTTAGAGGTGGAAGTGTTGCCTCTGAGTAGGACTGAAGTAATTTTTCCCCTCTGTGGAATTTGTGCTTTTCGTGGAGGGGGTCAGGGAGAAGAACCAGAACAAGGGTTGTTGATGCAGACAAAAAGTGCAACTGATTTTAAGCTGACCCAGAAATCCGTGTCTCCTAGAATCTGTTCTTATAAATGCCTTAGGCTAGACCTGACCCTGTGGCCAAGCCAAAGGAGCCTCAGCCTGTTATCAAACCGAGCTCACAGCTCTTGATATGCAGAAAATCCTCCTCGTGATCAGCCTCAGCCTCTGTTTCTCCTGTCCGTGAGAAGCAACCACGTCTCTCCTCCTCAGCTGTGTGTGGTGTATTTTGAGCTATTTGTGAAGAGCAGTGGCTGTAATAAACACACTGCCACGTTGATGATTTGTTGAAGACCCACCAGCACCCAATTATGTAAATCCGATTATCTGTCAAGGAGGCTTTGCTGAAACAGCTTGTAGTTGTAAAAATTTATTTAATTTTTTAAGATTTTTTTTTTTTAATGGGGAAAATGTAGTTGAAAACAACTTTTTAGTCTTAAGCATCAGGTTCCCAGAGCTGAATAGAGCCGGCTCACTGGCATGTGGCTCTGGAGGGTGGGTTGGTTTTTGGTTTTTTTAAAATGATAATACCTTTATCTGCTTCCCTTCACACACAGTCTGAGGCTGGTGGGGGGCTGTTGATCCATACCTTAATGCTGTGGCACGTGTGAATGTGGGAATGTCACCCCACTGCTGACAACAGGCTCCAGCAGCAGTCCTGGGGTGGTTCTTTGGCACAGATAAACTTGCTCTGCTGCTGTTACAAGGGTTTTGCAATATTGACAGAGAGTGAAGTTATGTATTGCCACAGGTAAACTGATGGGCACCTTCAGTCGTGCTCACAGAGGTGGCTGGATGTGCTGAGCTGTTGCATGTGCAGTAAAGCAGTAAAGCCAAAGAGCACAGAAATGGTTTTAATTACAAAATAATAACTGCAAAAACAACGTATTTAGGGAAAAATCAAAGCCCTTCTGCTGCAAAATTCCTAGCTCCAGGCAATGCCATAGAGCTGTGCAGGTGTGGAACTAAAGAACTGGTTTGTTCATCAGCATGTAGGGGGACATGGCACCCACAGGCCTCTGGAAGCTCCTGGGATCTTCACCCCATCCCTAACACAAACTGGTGATGAACATGTGACCTCATCTCCCCATTTTCCACCTGCACAGCTGTAAAGGATCCCAGCCAAGCTCCTTTGTGCTTCAGTCTCAGGTAGGACCTTTTGTCCAGAGGCAGAATTTGACTGCCAGAGGTGGTATTTGTATTTTGGAGAATGAGAGGCACTGCGGGGTGTGGAGAGGGAGGAAACTGAGCCTGCACCCACCTCTCCCCTCTAAAGCAGCACCTCGTGCAGTCATGGGCTGAGGTTGGAGGCAGAGGCGTCCTGGAGGTGACACATGCCAGCCCTCCATGCAGGTGTGCCAGCATCCCACCAGGAGAGATCCCTGAGCCCCACCGCAGGCAGGGAAAGGCAAGGGTTGCCAGAGAGCCAGGGGCCAGCCCAGGCACATGCACAGACCCTGCCAAAGGGGGTCTCTCTTTTTTGGAGAAGGATAGCTGTAACCCAAGCTGCCTACCTGGCTGCTCGGCTCTCAGGAGCCAGCCTTGCTGGCACACCGGGGGGCGTGCACATGAGACAAGGCTGGCGGCCAATTTAACAAGAGTGTTTTATTTTATTTGACTTTTCCCGAGCAGAGGGAAGGTGTTAGACATCCTCCCTGTTCGTGCTAGCTGTTTCTCAGGAAACCTGTGAGCTGTGCTGACAGCCAGCTCCGTGCAGCCGTGCGAGCCCCCCGGCACGTTTGGGCACAGGGTGCTGGGTTATTGCAGCCCGGGGAGGTTCTCCCTGCTGCCACCCGGCCAGCAGCATTGCTAATGTGCCTGCAGCCCTTTCCCAGCTCCCCGTGTCCCCTCTGTGTGGATTTACATCCCGCCTGAGCAGGGAAAGCAGGGAGGGTTTGTTGGTGAGCGGTGCTAGCAGATGTTTCAGCCAACGTGGGAGAAAGCAGAGGATCGATTAAGGAGTGGCAAAGGGACAAAGGTAACGGCAGGAGAGGGACCCTGCAGTCACTCAGCTTGTTCTGGCATGACTGAGCACGTACCCCAGCCTGGCCCAGCCTCTGCAGGGCTGTGTTCCCCAATCCTGCTTAATTGGAGGCTCTGCTGCTGCCTATCCCTGCATCCCTCCATCCCTCCATCCCTCCATCCCTGCATTCCTCCATCTCTCCATCCCTCCATCCCTCTCTCTCTCCATCCATCCATCCATCCATCCATCCATCCATCCATCCATCCATCTCTCCATCCCTCCATCCGGAGCTCAGGCAAGAACAGAGGGAAGAGCAGCTCCTTTCCAAGTGTCAGGGGACACAGAGAGAGACACAGAGAGCTTTGCTGCCAGCAGTCCCATCTCATCAATTTAATCAGGAGCACAGCGGTGTGCTCTCCCTGTTCAGGTAGGGAAGGGATGAGGAATAACCCTGGGATTCCTGCCAGGAGCCCCCAAGGAGCGGGCAGAGTGTCCTGCCCGCCTCAAAAAAGGATTTCCTGTTGTTGCTGCTCGCAGCAGGGGCTGGACTTGGCTTCCTCAGCTCTCTCCCCTGCTCCTCACCCTGTGATAAATCTTTCAGCATGTCCAATCCTGCTCACCTGCTCTGGGATGAGACCTGCTGCTCTCTCCTAATCCCTGTCAGGGCTATTCGAACTTGTCTGTGAGACTTGAGTTGCTCAAGATTTTTTAGGTTATTTTAAAAGACAATAAAAAACACAACCTTTTTATTAAAAGTATTAAAGAAGTGTATTTCTCATTAAAACCACGTCTTTTCCTGAAATATTCAGTCTCTTCCTCAACCCCTTGAATCGTAAATATTTTCCAAATGCACACTGACGTATTTGGTTTATTAGCACCTGTGTTTGCAGTAAATGTTTTCATTAAAACATTGCACCATAAGTTTCTGAGGGAAAAAAAAAAGTAAAGCAAAGAAAAAATGAGCTTATTTTTAACCTTTCAGGATGAAAACAATTTGGAATTGTTGTGTGAAAATAATTTCAGGATTTTTAATCAGCTTTAACCAACTGAGGGACGCCAGAAAATGGTGATAGAATTGTAAGCCTGGATCAGACTGTGACTGTGGCTACCAGCTTGGGGCTGTGGCTAATGCCAGATCCTTCTAAAGACGACATAAGCACAACAGAACAAACATCATAGAATCACAGAATATCCTGGGCTGGAAGGACCCAGTGCAGGATAATCCATCTCCCCCCAGCTCTCTCTGATTCTCTAATCCATGCTGTTTTCTAGGAGAATTGTGTGAAGTCTCTTCCAAGGGTTTGTAGCCTTTACTGCTCAAATTCCAGACATTCTCCTTATCCAAGTGAGTGGCCAGCCCCCCCCAGCAAACTTGTTAAATCCTTATTCTCAGAGCTTTCCACTGGCAGTGAAACAGGCAGGGAAGAAATAGTCCATTTTATCAGTTTGGAATTTTCTGCTTCTTAAAATCCCATCAGCTGCCTCTTTGTTCTCCTGTCATGAGACCCACAGAGCAGAGCTCCCAGCCCACCTGCTCCAGCCTGGCCCTCATTCCAGACAATCTTCCCATATTCCTTGTACATTTGTCCCTCTACAGAGCAGAGTATTTTCTCCATGGAGGACTTTCCTCAGATCTCTTTAAGGACCTCCAGATTTTCAGAGTCCTGTCTCAGCACTGCACACAACACTCCAGAGGTTCAAACCATGGATGCTAAGGATGCTGCACAGGAATGTCCATTGAAATCCTTCTGCCTCAGCTTCCAGGGCCTTGCTGGGCCTGGCTGTTTATAATGTTTATAATGCTGGGCTGTTTGTTTATAATGGTTCTGAGTGAGGAGCTGAGTGGTTCTCACCTGACAGATCACAGCCCTTTCTCCTTACCCGTGGACTTGAGCCTCTCTGCAGCAGAGGGGAGGGAGATTTTCTGCCTGGACTGGTACAAATTTCCAGGAGTGGTGTGACTGGAGGCAAAGATGCTGTTTGACATTCTCTCCCTGCAGGCTGATACCCAAAAAAGAGACCTTCTGGTCCTGCCTGAGCCAGAGCAGATAAACACCACCAGGGCTTCTGAGTGAGACAAACTCCTTGGTCCAGTTTCAGCTGGAGCAGCCTCCCAGCAGTGCTTTCACCAGCAGGAAGGGTTCAGAGCTGTGCTGTTTACTCTCCAAGCTGCTGAGGGCTGGAAGTGAAGAAGTGGAAGATACCAGGCAGATCAAAGTATGTGGAACAGATTAATGACAGTTTTGAATAAGAAAGAGCTTTAAAGAACAGAAAAAATGTTGGGGAGTGTGTGGAGACAGTTCTAAAAGAGATAAAGCAGGCCCTTTAATAAACTAGAAAAGGAATAAAATCAATGATAGCTGAGTTACAAATAACACAGCAGAGCCACTGAACTCTTTTCAAACTAGCCCTTTGCAGAAAAGCAGAAAAAAACTGGGACAAACAATTAGGAAGCATGAAGACCTTGTCAATAGAACTGTTGATAAGGAACAGATAAAATGGATACTTAAATTAAATACAGCAGAATTCCTTTTTTTACTGATCATTCCTCCTAGTGCTCATCCAGCTCTCCGGATCAAGCCTTCCTTTCAGCAGCCAGCTCCCATTTGTGTTGATGTTTGCTCTTTGCTTAGACTGCTCAGCAGGGCTTTTGGTCAGGAGGATTAGACTGAAAAGTTATTTCTCTGATTTTCTTTGATGTTTTCAAAGGTGGAAAAACCCTTGTGCTCTTGAGGGTCCATAAATCTCTGAGCCAGTTTAATGAAGTATTGGCTTGAGCCATTTATAATTTCATTTATCTATCCTGGTATTAAAATGCCCTGTAGAACTCACCTCATTCTCCCAAGATGGAGATTCTGGTTTTACACATGTGTCTGATCTGGAAAGCTCCGAATTTCATGGGTCTCATGTGGTAAGAACTCAGTGTTAATAATCATCACCCAATCAAGTCAATGGGAGAGTTTGCACTGAAGGAAATGGCAGGTAGTTTGGCCCCTACAGAATCAATTTTAAAAATAAATATTTAAAAGAGAGTTCACCCTTTATGGGCACAACAGAACATCTGGGTGAGCAACAGTCTGGAGATATGGTTTATTGACTAGACCAAAACATGCAAAATCACCAGGATGCTATCAGAGAAAGTGGGAATCAAAATCACCAGGATACTATCAGAGAAAGTGGGATAGTTTTTTCTTTTTTCTTTTTTTTATTTTCCCTGGATGATTTACAACTTTTACACTTCTGATCTGATTAGGTCTTGTGGGTGGTATTGCCCTTCAAAAGAGGAAACAGGAGAGACTGGCGATTTCTTTTGACTCTACCCAGGTTCTGCTCCAAGGGATGGGCAGGGAAACTGCTGGAGTCTCAGTCCTGCTGTGACCTCCTACACAGGCAAAGGCCCCATGAGATTTTTAGGTGTGCAAAGCAGCACTTGGTTACTCAGGAGAGGGGTCCAAAGTGAGGAGAGAGGCAAATTCTTGCTGAAAATCAGCATGGGAGGAGACAACATTTATTTAGTTTTCAGTGATAAATGGGAGATGCAGCCACAGGTGACTCTGCAAAGCCCAGTGAGAGGGAGGGAGAGGGGCAGGCAGGCAGCAGAGGAAGGGCAGGAGCAGCAGGCAGGGCTGCAAACACTGAAACCCTGCCCACAGAGATCGATGCTCCACATCAATCCCCATGACCCGGGAAAGGTGTAAATAAGGAGTTAATTCCGGCTGCAGATTGTCCTCCAGGGGAGTGACTGCAAACATTGCAGACAATGAAATAACCCAAAATCTCCTAGTGCTCAGCAGTGGGGTTAATGAGCAGCCCCAGTGCTGAACCTGGATTTCCTTCAGTAGCCTTTCCTTTCCTTTCCTTTCCTTTCCTTTCCTTTCCTTTCCTTTCCTTTCCTTTCCTTTCCTTTCCTTTCCTTTCCTTTCCTTTCCTTTCCTTTCCTTTCCTTTCCTTTCCTTTCCTTTCCTTTCCTTTCCTTTCCTTTCCTTTCCTTTCCTTTCCTTTCCTTTCCTTTCCTTTCCTTTCCTTTCCTTTCCTTTCCTTTTTCCTTTCCTTTCCTTTCCTTTCCTTTCCTTTCCTTTCCTTTCCTTTCCTTTCCTTTCCTTTCCTTTCCTTTTCCTTTCCTTTCCTTTCCTTTCCTTTCCTTTCCTTTCCTTTCCTTTCCTTTCCTTTCCTTTCCTTTCCCTTTCCCTTTCCCTTTCCCTTTCCCTTTCCCTTTCCCTTTCCCTTTCCCTTTCCCTTTCCCTTTCCCTTCCCTTGTGCTGGTGTGGATCACAAGAGAAGTGAATTGAGTTCTGTGACAAAAACAGGCTTGTCACAGACCTGCATCAACTCATTCAATTCTACATCATAATTATTTACATTAGTTTCTGGCCTGGGTTTAAATGAACAAAGGATGAAGACAGTGCACTGTGTATCAGGATGAAAAACCTAAAACAGAGGAAGAAGACCCATTCAAGCTTCTGTCTTTTCCACTTCCACCACAGAATAGTTCTCAAACGAAGGTGAGAACAGGCAGAGAGCTGTGGGTAGTTTCCCACAATGAATCATAGACAAGGATGGAAAAATAATAAAACAAGAATACTCACTCCCTCTGTCTTCACTTATGCTGAATGTGGACCACACTGTCATCAGATTCCCACCTAAAAAAATATTTCTCAAAATTGATATTAAATATTTCATTGTTTATTAATGGCAAGGAAATTCAACAAGAAATAGCGCCTGTGATTTGTGAGCAATATTTATCTACTTTGTTCCTGCACAGCAAATCTGAGAGATATTTCACAGTCTTCCTTATAATGGTGATGCTAGAGATATAAACTGCATTATTAGAAAAAAAATGCATAATAGCAATACAAAAAGAGCTGATTATTAATAAAACACTGTCAGATTAACTAACAGTAAAGTAAAGCCTATCTACTAAGTGCTTGAGGGATAATTCTTCATTCCAAAGTGGTATTTTAGAGTTATGCACTAATAAAAAATTGCTTTAAACTTTCTATGAGATTAAAACGGAATAGTTTTTTTCAGTTTTTTTTTTTTTTCTTTTTAAATTGCTGGTAAAAATTCAAGCTAAAAGTAAGCACTGAATAATAGACAGCAGCGTTGAAATCACATTATGGGCAAGATCACATTTCAAAGCAAGGATGCTTTTCATGTTTTGAGTGGCAAACGACACCTGATACTGCAGTGTTCCATTGGCTGAACAGCTTTTTATTCAAATGCTGAAAATTTCACGTGGGGTCTGGTCCACAGCACAGCGAGGGCAAGGAGGGCTCCCCATGGATGTCACAGGGATGGGAATTGATTTCAAGGCACAGCAAAAGAGGTGTGGGTGTAATTAGAGAAAAAGAAAGTCTGCAGCAATCTCTGTCTCAGAACACGAGTCCCAAGAGCTGATTTGGTCACAAATGGGCTCCTGGCAGAGCCACACAAAAACCAGCCCAGGACACCTCAGTGTGATACAGGAATGGCAGTCAGGCAGGAGAAATCTGGAGGGGAATGTCAAAGTAATGGTTTGTAAGACAAGGTAGGGATGAAATCTGAGCCCCCACAGTTCATGATGTGGATACCCCAAATCAAACACTTTAAACTCACATTAATATTATGAAGCATCCATGTGAACAAAAATGGACTCCTCTGTGAATTCAGGTGTATGTGCACAGGTAACTATAGGTGTGCTACACAGGAAAATTGCAGCTCAGACATACATGGCCCCTCAGTGAAATAACAGACAGCCCACAGAGGGAAAAATGAAAAGCACATCCTTGTTCTGGGCTGCAACCAGAAGTTACAATAATACAAATAATAATATTAAAGAATAAAAAGAATAATTTGTGAGCCAAAGGTTTGGGACAGTTGAAATAACTATAATAAATCATGTTGGGCTGTAACTGAATGAAGCAAACCTGGAGATGTTTATTGGCACACATTTTCCTTGGGAGCACTTTTCTGCATGAAGGAGCTGATGGAGGAATCCTGGATTTTGTGGCTGACACCAGTGAAAGCAGAGGATGTAACACTCGGGGCAATTTCCCTGCCAGAGCAAGAGGAGGACCAGGTGAGCACTGATCCAGGATAAAAGAGGAGGAAACTTTTCTTTTTCAAATTCCCACCCACGTCAGGTGGAACAAATTTCTTGGTACCAGCAGTAAAGAATTTTCACACATAAGCTCTCAGTGCTCTTGACTGGTTTGTGCTTCTTCGAGTTTGTAGGGTAAAAAGTTTCCCCAAATCAAGAGACTGTCCCCTCCTACCCCCATTAAAACCAGCCACCAGAACCCCAGTGTTTATAGGCTGATTGATCTTTTTCATTTGAAGAAGTATATAGCTTTTTTTAGCTATTTATCTGGTTCTCCTGTGACATTCCTGGTTTATAAACCACATCAGAAAACCGATTTTAGATTCAAGAAAGGTTTTTATTATAGATAGACATATCCTACCACAGATTCAACCCTTTTTCATAAAAACACACATCAGATGTTTATATGTCTTACATTCCTTCTCAAAACATGGTCCTGTTATATCACAAACATCCAGGCTTGGGACAAAACTTGTCACCAGACACTGTGGCCAGGGACATATCCTGTCCTTTGCCCTGTGGCAGGAGAATGGGGGCATTTTTGACACTGGGAGATGGAGAAATTTTGAGAACCCTGTCAGCCCTTATCACAATTGTTCCCTTTGGCAGTTCCAGAAAAAGAATCTTGACTACAACTTGATTTAGAAAGTTCTTTAGGCACAATCCCAGGAGATCCAGTAACAATGGACTGCAAGAGTTGGAGTTAGAGGAAAAATAAAACAGCTGGGCAGGTGGAGGAGGATGGGAGTGGAGAGAGGAGTCTCTGTTTTTCCTGTTATTCTGTCTTTCTTGATGCTGGAGTTCCAGCAAGCAGGTATTAATAATAAATAAAAAGAATGATGACGGTTATCAACACTGACCCTTTCCCTCTTTCAAGTGTATTTCAAGTTCTTTTTATTGATTATGCACAAACTTCCTCACGTGCAGACAAGGCTGTGCTGCCTTCCAAGGAAATCTGTGGGTTAAGCAACCCAGGTCAGACACTGCCCATTTGTTCCCACTCTCCACTCTCATTTCTAAGAAATAGAAAAAAGAAAACCCAACACCCTTCTTTTGAGATTCTGGGAAAAATGGCACCAAAAATGCATGGTTTCATTTTTTTCTATTTGTTGGTTCACTCCAGGGCTTTTGATCTCATTTTAACATGAGATAAATCACCTTGAACAACACTTTTATGATGCTGTTCCTGCAACAAATGTGAGTCCATCATCTTTGTGCCTGGCTCAGGGACCAGGCCATGAGATTTCACCTTCAGAACTAATGGTAATAACCAGATTATCCTTGCCAGAAAGCAGGCAAACATCTTTTATTGCACATCCTACTATTCTGCACCACATGTCCTTTTATGTATAATTTTGAATTAGCCAGAATCTCTAATGAAAAAATTTGGAAGGTCCAAGCCACCTCCTAAGGTGGCAGAAGAAAGCCATGAAGAGTTTTGCTTCTCCTCTGGCTTTGATTTCAGGGGTAGGAGGATGGCATGGAGCTTACTTCATTTTTAATATGAATGAAATGCCAAGAAAAGTGCAAGGCTGAGAAGCTGTAAGGAAGTTTTTCGGTGTGATCTGGTCTCTTCCCCTCAAGAGGAAGGGCAAAGCAAGCTGATAGATTTTTGAGTGTCGGGTGGTAAAACGAATCTCATTTCTCAAGTCATGAACTTTGAAAATGAACTTCCTAAACCTCACAGAGCAGAAAAAGCCCAAGGTTTGATTATTTTATTGCCCTGTTGAATGGCTACTTGCTGATGGAGGGGAAAGGTGTGTGAGAAGAAATAATGGAGTACAGCAGCACACCTCCCAAATATTTGCAGTTGTTTCTTATATCACGTTTGATACTTGGCACAGTGAGTTCTCCCCCACAGCCTGGATTTATGTCACCCCACGAGTGGGTGCTGGGATGAAGACAGCAGCCTTGCATTGCCCCCAGGCAGGATTTCCTGTTCCCTCGGGCTGGGTGTGTGTCTCTATCACAGACGTGGAGCAGTGATGTGTCACACCCTGTAACACTGGGGCTGTTGTTGAGATGAAATACCGTGCTCTGCCCTGAACCCTTCCCACCAGGAACCTATAGCTGAGCTCACAGAGCTCCTGTGGCATCAGAGGGACAGGCACAGCACAGCCCTGACGTGTGTTCAGAGAAATCCAATATTACACAATTTATATCTGCTAAATTCATCTTGTATTCTTCCCCCTCAGATGCCTTCCCATATTTCAGGCCCGTGGAATCGATGGAACCGAGGGGCAGTTTGTTGTAGCACCCTGTAGGATGATATTAAATTCTTGCTTTATTGCTAATATCAGCAACTTTTTTAGACTGAGACAAGAAAAAAGATAGGAAGGGAGAAAGGAAGAGTACGGGAGAGAGACAGGAGACAAGATGTGTCGCTTATTTTGCTGAAGTTTGAACTAGGGAGAAAAGGCAAAGAACAGTTCCACAGAGCTTGAAAACAGATGATGTCCCCATTCTTTAGCTCTGCAGTCCTCAAACAGCCACAATTAGACTTTTACTTGAAATAAATTGATTATCTTGTGCCAGGGCAGTGTTCTGTGTGGTTCTTGAAAGCTCTTTGAGCAGGAACCAGGTGATATCTGACTCCTGCTTTGCCACTCTCACTGTCCCACCTCTGGATCTGCTGTCTGCCCCTCGTTGTAGCAGAACGAGATTCCAGCACCCTGCTGTTGTCATCACAACAGTTTGGGCCCAGATGTGCCTGTGCTGTGCACAGATGCTTTTTCCAGGATTCGTGGATGTTCTCCAAAGCCCTTCCAGCCATGGTTCCCATGGGACTCTGGTGAGAAAAGGGCACGTGGCCCCACTCTCCACATCTGGATGGTTTCACTGCAAATCAGGGAGATTCCTGATGGGATAAAGGATGCTCTTGGCAGCTTGGACAGGACACCAAAACCCCTTTTAACCCAGCAGTCTCAGTCCTGCTAAAGAGCTGGCCCAGTACCAGTGAGATTAGGTCCCCAAGAACTTGAAGATTTTCCATGTTCCCTCTGCCCGGGCTTGACAGAATTTCCCTGCTGTGAGACCTCTGTGAAGGTGAGAGTTCAGTGCAGGGGATGCCAGGTGCTCCAGGAGCAAAATATGATCAAAAGCTACAATTTCTCAGCAGCTCTGCCTGGACCCAGGACCAGCCCAGCAGCACCAAAACCCACCCAGACCATTTTGAAACGAGTCATTCTGCAGAATTTTAATCTTAAGATGTAGAGTGGAGTTGGCAATTAACAGCTGGGATTAGTTTATCCCTGGTGCAAGCAGGGATGTGTCCTAACTCACAGAATGCCTCCCATTTGCACCCATGATAAATGTAACCCACCAAAGAAGCCCTTCTGGGCTCTCTGTGATCTCAGCCCTTTGCAGCAGAGATGTTTATTATGCCACAGGTATCCAATTTGCTCCCACGTCTCTTGCATGACAATCAGAGTAATTTTGTGGGGAAGGCTTCCTCAGAGAGGGCATCCAGGTGTGGGCTGGATGACATGGACACAAACTTCAGTGGATATAGAACTAATATTAAGCATGATGATAAAATCCAGGGTTTTTTTTAATTGCTCTTGGAGCCCTAAGAAATAATTTTTTCCCCGGGTTAGAACCACAATAATATTTCATTCCCACTGCTTACCCTAAAAAATGGATTTCCTTTCCCTTCTCAGTTGGTGATTTGTTTTGCATTAATGCCTTTCATAACTCATACGTTTTGCCATTAAAAATTAATGCTTGGTGCTGACATAAACAAATGAAATTTGTATTATTAATGTTTTACATAGGTAAGACTTTGTAATAACAGATTCATCATAACAGACTGTTTTAATTAAAAGACTTGCTCATTCCCTAAACTGATTTCAGACATAATTTTGGGCATTGGGAAGAAAGTCTGGTACAGCAGCCTGGAGAGGCGTGATCAATAAGACCTTACAAGTCATTTTTAAAGTTTGCACCTGAGTTCAGACAAGGGATCTCCTGTCTGGGGTGTATTCCATGAGAATAGCAAGTGGGAAAGGCACCAGGGGTGGCTTTGTGGTTCAGCCTCTCTCCACCTCTGTGGTGTCTACCCAAGGTCCAGCACAGGGTTTTGCTGCACAGGGGACACTGAAGGTGAATAAAACACCAAAGTGGTGGGACCACACGGAGGGTTTGCTCCTGCTTGGGCTCCTCTCTGTTTGTCTGGAGAACCACGTGGCTCTCAGGGTGGATTCCCCGTGGAAAGTCAGCAGGAGGATCCCCAGGCTGGCCTTTGGGGGTATGGGTGTAACTTTGGAGAGATGAGGGTGACCTGGTCATCACTGCTCCAAGGTGTGGACAAAGCTCCTGCTGCCATCCACAGCCCAGATAAAGCCACACTCTCCAGTACTTCACTACAAAATTGGACATTAGGAAAGAGAAGGAGAAGCAACAAGCTCAGGAATAACCTGCCTCAATTTAGTTTCCTCTAACAGAACAGTGCATACATAAAGCTCATGTTAATTATAATGCCAAGCAGATTTTTTCTTGAAAATTTCTCGTTAAAAATTTGCTTCTGGTTCTGAGGGTAATAGTGTTGACTGTCCAAAAGAAGAAACCTGCTTGTCTGTGAGGCTGCAGGTGATGTCTCCATAATAGGGGTCTATGATGTATTCCCAGGCAAATGAAGCTCGGGTTGAGAATAACTCACAGCAAACTCCATTACAAAGCAGTGGTAATTGTGCCACAAGACAGGGCTACAGTCTTACAAAACCCAAAAAGGGAAATTCAAACAAAAAAAGCCTGGAGATGGACGGGTGGGGAAGGGAATGAAAACAGGAGCACACTTCCTCACAGACCTGGGAGCAGTGGCACAAAGCCTGCTAATGACAGGGAGCAGGGTGATGGGAAAACATCAAGGGGGGGAATTTCTAAAGCCCAATGCACTTGCCTGTTCCCCTGTCAAAATCAATGGAAATGTTCAGTTCAGTTTTTCTGTACCAGTGAGTTCAAGGGGAGCTGAATTAAGCCAGGGAGCTTTCAAGTCACCCACCCCCCATAACTGTAAAGAACAATTGGAAAAGTGAAGAGCTAAGAATTGAAACCATTGTAAAAGAGCTGGCCTTAGAAAATGGTTCTGGGGAGCCAGGAGTGCTGAAAAGAAAAGATGATAAGAAACTATCTGTATTGGACATCAGGAGCTTATAAAAGGCGGCGGGATGTAAAATGGCATCACTCTGGAAAGGACACAAAAGCAATGAGGGGAAGAGCAGGGCTGTATGAGAGCCTCATTAATGGGCAAGATGACTTGGGCTGTTTGCTTGAATCTCCCCTCTCCACCCCTTCAGCTCCCACTGTGACCAGTGCAGCCACACACACCCCAGGGGACATGGAGCCAGACAAAAAAATCACATTGCAGAATGGAAAGGGAGGTTTGTGTGTGTGTGGCATGGGCCAGGAATACTGATGTGTACAACACAGGTGTGCATTTATCCCTGGGATAACTCTCTTTCGTTGGCATCAAGGCATTTGTGCTGCCCTCTGAGAGATGTGCACTGCAGAGATTTTTACATTGCAAGGGGCAACTTCCACTCAAAGGAGGTTAAATGTACTTTTTGCACCTTTTCCAAGCACGTTGCAGTTCTGCAGCTGCGTGTCCAGCATGAGATTGCAGGCATTTCTGCAGTCTTTGTGCTGCTGAACCTATTTAATTAGAGGGAATTGGATTGAGGCTGCTCTGCTGTTATTGCCGAGGCTGCTCTCTGTGCACATTGCTCAGGAGCCCCGAGGAGTGCAGTGCTGGACATGGGAACACTGAGCCTTCAGCTGAACCCCAGCCAGCTCCACAAGGCAATGGCAAAACAAGGTGGAGATTTCAGGCACTCATCTTGAACAAAAAGTTAAAAAAAAAAAAAAAAAAAAGGCATATTTACCCAGCTCACTGGAAAAAGCATTATGGAGCATTTCTGCCTAAGGAGGATAAGGAAAGCTGGCATTGCCTGGCATGGTTTGTGGGAATCAGCTTGGCCAGTATTCCAAGCCAGGCAACCATCACCAAAGAAGCATTGCACCCTAACCCTAAACCTTGGGAAGCACTTGTTTAAGTTGTGATGATCCCAAAGGAAAGTTACTGAGAGTTATGGGACTGTTTATGTTAATGCCTCATACATATTCCTAACCCTCACTCCCCATTAGTTATTTCCACTGCCAGTTTCCAGAATGTTCTCCCTTCCTTGTATCCCCATTAGCCCTCCTTGGATGCAGAGTTCCACCCAACCTGCCCCCTTGGTCCCTGCCTTCCCTTACTCCACCTCTGCACCAATTTCCCCTATATCCATTGCACCCTAACCTCAACTCCTCTTACCCCTTTGACTTTTGACTTTGACCATGGGCTTCTGACAAGAACTTGTTCCCTCAGTTATTGTGTTCGAGTTTTTGGGCCTCCTCCCACATTTACTTTCCTCATTATTAAAATACTTTGTTTTATCAAGTTGTGGTCGTTGTACTAGCTCTTCATTTGTTTTTGCCACTCCTGCCTTGATATCAGGAAACCCAAAAGTATTGTCAGGGGTCACCCTTGTCCTGAGAGTGGTTGCTGCCAGATTTCAGGAGAAACCTGGGAATGAGCTCTCCACAGGGCATTGCTGCTCCCCACGAGGAGCCCAGGCTGCCCTGGGCTATGGAAGAGCTCCTGTCAGGAATGGGAGCAGCTTTGTTGGACAGGTCTGTGCCAAGGCAGAGTGAAAGTTCATTTTCCTGACTTTGCATCAGTGATTAATCATAAATTGGTTTTACATAAGCCTAAACATAAAATTTTTAGCTCTTGGAGGTTCTTCCAGCAGTTACAGCAAGACCTCTGTCAGCAGCTTCAGAATTGATGTGCTGTAAAAGGAGAGGAACATTGATAAATACTCATTTGCTACCCCTGCTGTTGCTCACTCAATCAGCTCTCACCCCTCATTCTCTTCTCCTCTTGTGTTTGGAGAAGAAAAAAAAAAGAATGAAGAAAGTAGGAAGATTTTACTTTAGGAAGTAGACATGAAGAGGAGCTTTCTCTCCTGATGAACAGGAGAAAACTGGTTTGTGGAATAATCCAATCAACTGAGCCCTTCCTCAAATCTGGGTGTGTTCCTGGAATTTCAATTAAATTGCAGGATCTCTAGGGCACAGTCAAGCCTTTCTACTCACTTTCCTTTAAGTTCTTTAATGTGACAGAGTGTTGATCCTCAGTTATTTCTCGGAGGTGCTCTTGTGGTAAAAATAAAACAATAAAGTGCATTACAGCTGGCCTGGGCTGTGCTGAGGGCTGTTGGACAGCTCAGGCAGTGGAAGGACAAACCTCTGCTCACCAGGAAAAGCAGCCACTGCTTAGGCTGGAGGCTCCTCTGGTCTTCACTGAGGTTTTTGAGGGAGCATCCCTGAGTTCTGTCCCTCTGCTCTGGATCTGCAGTGGGCAGTTCAGAGGAGATCAGCCCTGTATGCAATCAGTCACTGCCAGGTCTCTCTCTTCCCTTGCTACTTGCCAGGGAACATCCCACCCTTCCTAGATTACATCCAGCTTTGTGAACCCCTCTGAGACTCCCCTTCTCTCCCTGCTTGGGGCTGGGAACATCCCACCCTTGTCAGGCATTTTAATCTCTGAACAACTTCACTCTGCAGTGAAGAAAGTCTGGGGCTCTTTAAGAGCTTTCCATAAAGTTGTGATGATTCCAGGACAGATTCCTAAGAGAGGAAATTCAGCATGGTTCCCTTGACTTCAGGGAAGGGGTAGCAGTTTGCAGTATCCATCTCAGAGTCTCTGCAATATTTTTATTTTTAATTCAGCCTTTCTTGTGGTCGAGTGCAGAGACCTTGGATCAGCTCAGAGCTTTTGCAAGTCACTGCTGAACACATGGCAGTAAATTATCTTCATAAAAAAGTCCCCTCCATTAGTGTTTCTGAACCCAGAACTGCATGGATGTAGGGTGCAAAGTACACCTGGCGAGTTTAGAGGTCAGACTTCCCTTGAAGTGAAGAGTTTTAAGGCAACCAAGCCCTTCAAAAGATTTCTTCCTACTGGTTTATCCTTCAGGATTCACTCCACAGGGTGATAAAGATTTTAGACTTTGGACTGTTGGAAAACTCTCTCTTCACTGTTCTACTGTGCAGTCAGTCAGCTAAAACACTTCCTAATTCTTCTTGCTCAGTGTTATACAATGGAAGAGGTGAATAATAAATAAAAATATAAATTTCCAGAATTTTGAAAGCCAAAGAAAAGAAACTACAGTTTTTCAGGATCCACCTCAACCAGCTGAAGCTTATATAGGGACCTGAAGAAAAGATAAAAGCCAGCCTTGCAAAACAACAAACAAAACCAGGTTCCCTTAAATGGGAAAATATGCATGGGAAAAGAAGCAATGCTGCTGAGATATGCATCCCATTTCCCTCAATTGCTGGTCTGTTCCTTCAGGCTTCCCGACAGAACTGCATGCTATTTTTCCTTTTAATTTCCTGAATGTAGTTATTAACTGGAGTAAAAATAAATAAATAATCATGATGACAACATGTAATTTCTTGCAATGAAAACTTATGGTACTAGTTATTTCTCAAGATTAATCTCAATGTTTGCAAGTCTCTTTATTCAGCTAGATGGGAAACAGGACCTATCACCAGGGTTCCTTTCATTTTCCTCTTTTTTTCTCTTTTAACAACCACATTCCTATTTTTTCTCTTGCCTGTAATATAAAACTTTCTTTCCTATAAATCTCTTTTGTTCCTCCTGAGACTCTCCAGCAGTCTGTCAGGAGCCTTGCAAGGAACAGCTCATTTCTGTCAAGAGCTCCATATTAAGCATTACATGTCTTCTAAAAAGCTGTCCTGATGACAGCCGAGCACAGGGTCACGCTCGTTTGAACTACAATTTACTCCTTTTCATGGCAGAGTCAGAAGAACTGCTGGGAACTGGGAGCTCAGAGTGGGAAGGGAAGCCTGGTGACCCATTTGCCAGGAGCTGCTGGTGTGATGTGATGGGGTTGGGGTGATGAGACCGAGCTGTGGGGTGGCTGGAAGGGAAGGAGGTGCCTTAGGAGCCACCTGAGCTGAGACACCTTTAACACCCTCAAAGTTCCCACATCTAAAGCAGGCTGAGAGAGAGCTGACTCTTCAGAGGGGTCACCCACTCACTGAGCTGGCAGAAGATGGGCCCCAGGTGGGGTTGGGCTGCTTTAAGGATCATTCCCAACCTTCTCTCCATCTTCTGTTCCAATAGCTTTACAGGGCTTGATGCCTTAGGATTTTAGCTTTTATATTTTTCATATATTTGTAACCCTGCAGTTCTTTAGTGTATAACTCTGAACTCCATACCCAGTGTGAGCTGCTGCTCTCCCATTTTGGGCAGACACAACAATTCCTCTCCAGGCTGGCAATCAAGGACACCTCACTGCCTCAGGCCCCAGAGATGGAAACAAAAGTGAGTTTTGGGGGGAGCAAACTTGGGGTAAATGACTTCATTACCTGAAGCTGTAATTGGAAGATGAACCCCCAATGTGCAAATGGACCAAACTTATAAAAGTGTGAAATCCTGTGACCCATTGTCCATTTTGGGTGTAGCCCCTGGGGGGCTTTGTCTGCCCTAAATGTACCTGAAGGCTCTTCAATAAATAGAACTGCTTTTTATTTCCTTGATTTGGTCTGGCCTCTGTTTTTAGGTAGTCCCAAAAACGGCATCAAGCTGACACCAAAAATGCTGAAGATAAGAGAGAGACATGGTCACAGGATGTCATTTTCTTCTCTTCCCTTTCACACTGTGTTTTTGTCACTGTTACTAAACACCAGCCTGGTTTAGGCTGCATTTAGCATCTGAACTAAAAGAGCATCCACCTTTGCTGTCTTGCTGATGGGTGGCACCTGTGGATGGTTCTAAAAGAGTGCAGAGCTGTCAAACCATGCAAAGATCCTGGTGATGTTTTGGGGAATGTGAGTAGCTCATGGAGATCTTTCCACCCCACTTATCTTGCCAAAGCTGCTCTGATCTGCTCTGCTGACGTGGTTATTTCTCCCCAGAGGTGCAGGGACAGGAGCATTCCTTTCCCTCAGTGTTCCTTAGGAGGAACAGTGATCCTGCTGAAAGGAGATGTGGGCTGTGCTCCCACTCCTCTCTGCAGAGAGCAGCTCCCTTCCCTGGCTGGAGCAGAAACACTGGGATGTGATGCTGAGCAGTGCACAAGGAGTTGACGTCCCAGGCAAATCCTAATGTCACTTAGCCCCACAATGTCCTGATGTCACAAGCTCCCTCATCCCAGCCCTTCCCTCGTGATCTCATTCAGACCCATCTGAGATTTTCTCCCCTGCATTACCAGGGTGGTTTCTGCACTGCCAGCAAGACAGGGATTAACTTCCACCTGAGCATGGTCATCATGACCATTCATTTATGGAAAATCCTGGGAACTGCCTCAGTCCAGCAATTACAATACAAATAAAACTGCAATCAAAAGGAGCACAGTGCCAAATCCCCCCGGAGAGGCCTCTGTGCTCAGGGGATTGTTGTCAAACAGGGCATTCCCTGTCTGCTCCTGAGTGATGGATAACTGCAGCCCACCAGAGAGAGATTATCACTGCTGCCCTTCCTGTGTCCTCCAGGATGGCAGGAAGGAGTAAGTGGGTGTTTGCAGCTGGAAGTATCTGCGGGCTCCAAAGGCTAGGAGCATTTCCAGGAGCAGGAGGCAGAGGATGGATCTCTCCCTCACGTCTCCCCCCTCTATCTATGTTTCCCGCCATCGGTATCTCACATTCTGCAAATGCATCAGAAAAGAAAAATCAATGTAAACTAAACAAGAGCCTTTCCAGGCTGTAAAGCAGAGATGGCATTAGGTGTCCATTAATCCCATGGCTGCAGCAAGTCCCTGAAGCGATTGAAATGGGAGGAGGGAAAAGGGAGGAGGGAGAGAATGCCAGGGGACACAGAACCAGCAAATCCTCTCTTATGACTGTAGTTGTTTTCCTTTCCCTTTATTTATTTCTATTTTTTTCTTTTCTTCCTTAATTTAAATAGAACTCATAAAATGAGCTGATGGAATATTCTGCTTTCTCTGCCCCCATGTTAGATTCAGAATGCCTGCAATACTTTCTAATGTCAGCAGATCCAAATAAGGTCATTTGCATTAAAAGAAAGCCAAGCTTGCAGCTATCTACTTAAAAAAAAAAAAAAGGCAAAATAATTCATGCTTTTAAATTAATCAATGACCCCTCAGGTTGATGCCAATGTAGAAATACTAAATCGAGAAGTTATGCATCTCATCATAAAAACTCTGAATTAACTCTGGGCTGGCCACATCAGGGTTTAATGCAGGTCTTTCTCTGACCCCCGTTTGCTGCTTGGCTCCTTGGCTCGGGATTGCAGGTGCCCTCTCTCTCTGATGATCCTTCCCTATGCTTGTGAGCACACAGAATATCACAGGTCTTCCTCTGGGAGCTGAGCCCAAAGTCCAGGAGCTCTCACAGAGAGGGGAAGAGAAGAAGATGATCCTGGTCTGTCTCAGGGTAGCAAGGTCCTTTAGAAGACCTCTCTGGAAAATTCTGATAAAAATCTCTGTTCCAAACTTCATTACTTTTTACAGATCAACTTCATAGCTGCTTCTGATGCAGCCCCAAACTCTTTTTTTACCACCCCCCAAAAAATTTATTCTCATGCTTAATACTTTGAAATTCTGTAAGAACCTGGACACTTCTTCCCCTCCCCTCCACGTGGAAACCCATCAAACCTACGGTTTTTTTCTACTTGCCCATTTTTATATGCTCCAGCCACATCTCAGTTTATAATTTCTAATAATTTCCAGTGTTAGTGAGGCTGAAAGAGCCATTGAGTGTTTTCAGGACTGAAATTGAGCCATCAATTATGAAAATGTTTCTTCTGCTCAGTTTCCCATTGAGCCATTATGTAATAAAAACCCCTAGGAAAACAACTCCCTCGTCAGAAGAGGAAACAGTTAACAAGGCAGAGATGCTGCTGAAGTGCCCTGGGAACAGAAATGCTGGGCTGGATACAGACACCCACAAATCCAGAGCCATCACTGGCCCCAACAGCATGCAAAGAAAATTGCAGACTCAGACAGTCTCAGCTGGCATAATTTTCTCTGTGAACTTGTCCCCTTCCCTTGAAATACTAGAATTACTTTACAATACAAAAGCTCTTTGCAATAAATGGCTTTTTTTTGCCCCCCATGAATCTCCCTTATCATTCCCCCTCTGCCCAGCACACATGGGAGGGAAAATCTTATTTGCATGTAAGGCTTGGGCGTTTAGGTTCCTCTTATTATAGGCCAAGAGAAAAGTAACTATTGAGCAAAAAGAAGAGCAGGAGGAAGTGGAGGGGCAGAAAAAGTGCAGACACGGTAAATTACTGTGTGAATTAAATCTCCAGCTGACTGGAAATGGTGCTGTTTGAAAACTCCCTTTGATTTTTGCAGTGTAAGGTGGGGAGGCTGCCATTCTTCTATTTTATGTTTGCTGATCCTTTGTTGTTCCTTTATGATCTTTTTCACCTCACGATGTGTGATTTAGTGTCATTGCAGGAACACAGAGAACTGCAAAGTGGCCATGCCTGGAAGTCAACAGCCATGGCCAGGGTTCAAGGTTGAAACCAAAGTACTGAACTGCCTGAGAGGAGTGTGAAGACTGGCCCCTAATCTGGGTGAGCACATGCACTTTTTGGTCCTGTCTATTGAATCTTTTCCTCTTACAGTGGTATTGAGACAGTGGTTGTTGAGAATCACAAATTCACTGGAGATGGATATGGAGTTCTGACCAGGTAACCCAGCAGCCAGGGACAGGAAAGAGAAATAAATCTACTCATCCCATTTCCCAGCTTTTGGTGTTAATTTTAAAATGAAGAAATACAATTGGGTTGAAAAAGGTCAGGTTTCATATGGTCAGCTTGTCTCTACCTCACCAGGATATTACTTTAGAAAGTCAGGGGGAAGAAATGGAAAAAATGATCAGGGAAATAAACAGGGCCAGAATAACTATGGGATATGGAGACTGATGATACTAATGGAAATAAACTGCTTTAAAATGAAAATACTGGAAATAACAGCTAATGAAAATGAGCAAAATAAGAATTCTAAAATTAGAATTCTATCTTGGAGATGTGGTATCCTAAGGACCTAACATTTTCCTGACTTACTGCACCCAGTGTCTTGCCCCTAGAGCTGTGTCCAGGGAGCTGAGCTCAGTGTGGGGCTGGAGGGGTTATGGTCAGATTTGGGACTCTCTTGATGTCTCTGCTCCTCTCCCTGTCCCCCACAGAAGCTGTATTCCTGCTGCCGAGGAATAACTGGAAGTTCTCCAGCTGTTTGTGGGAGAAGGGCTGCTTCCCATGGTGTCCTCAGACACCTGGACTGCTCTGGGATAGATGAGATGGACTTTGTGGGGGTTTGTCAGTCAGGCTTTATTAAACCTGACTCCAGGTGACACTGTAACTCCCCTAGCACAACATTTCCCCTTTCACCGTGTGGAGGGCAGCTGAATCCAGAGCTGCTGTTAAACACAACTGCTGGTCATGGCACTGTGGCCACTTAGCCACAGCTCTGGGTTTGATCCAGGGCTCCAGGCTGCAGAGCTGCCCCTCAGCAACGGCTCTTTATCCACCAAAAATTCCTGCCTGAGCTCATCACACACTCCCTGGGCAAGGTCTGCCCTCCCTGAATGGGCATTTCTGCTCTCCTGTGTCTGTGCTGCCAGCCCAGGTCACTGCTGCCCCAATGCACTGCTCGACACTCACCAAATCTTTAAATCTCTTTTCTTCTGCAGGGAGAAAATGCCAATTACCAGAGGCTCCCATGTGAATTCTGCTGATGACAGGAATCACTTACTGTTTGTCACTCCTTTGCCTGTACCTGATGGTTTATTGGGAAAGGGCTCAGTTTATGCACACACCAAGATATGGCTTCATTGGTATTCCTTGGGTGGATGCTCTTCTGCTCCCATCTTAATAATCATCTCCTCTCTTATCTAACAGGGCTCTATATGGAAGAATGGGGGCCAGAGAGGGGCAGGGACAGCAGTGCAGGAAACACAAGGATACCAGAGCTCCTGTTCTGCAGAGCTGTGCATGGGGGCAGTGGGATAAAGCTCATCCACATCACTTATGAACAGCATGCTCTGGTATTTCAGCCCTTATTTGTGCTAGGTGCTCAGACACCTTGTGTGACTAGCCACTTTCATGCTTTCTGAAATTTCCCAATATAATATTTATGGGGAAAAGACAATTTTAGACACTAATAAAATTTTACGTAAAAATCCTCAAATCGCAAATTGCACTTATGCTATATTTTCTGACTGTTTTTTAGAAGTTTTCTTAGTTTTTAAGATTTTTATTTCTGCTATTCAAACCCTCCAACCTCTGATACCAGGGTCTAGTGATGCCTGGTGCTCCCCAAACATAAAGTAAGGAATTTTTTTCCTGCTTCGAAGACCTTGAAGTTTTAGGCCTAAAATTTCAAAGGACCAGATATCCCACAGAGTGCAGTTCCCAGCCCCTTTACTACACTTTGAAAACCCTGAGCAGAGAAGACACAACTTGGCAGGCTAAAGAAAAATTCTGAGAAACAAAAAAATACTGAAAAGGACTTGTTTTGGATCAGGATAAACCCTCTGGGTACCACAGCCTCACAGTGGGGGGGGGGTATTCACTGTTCTGTTTTGAATGGGAGTCTCTCCCTTTCTAGGGCAGTTTTGTTCCTAAATTGAGTCTGTGGCAGCACCTTTGTCCCCTCACGTCTCTCACTTTAGTGTCTGGTGCTGTCCCCCTGCCTTGATTGTCCTCGTCTCACCCAGCTGCCACTGATCACATGGGCTCATCCTAAATTATTTAAATTTACAGCTACTTGGTGTAATCCTGCATTTATGTTCCCTTTGAATCCATTTCGGCAGCTAATGCCAGAGAGCGCCGGGGTACCTTTCACACAATCCCATTCTAATGAACAGAACTTAAATAGAGGAAGATTGAATTAGAAGTCAAAATAATTACTTTTCTGTGCACTTCTGCAGCGCAGAGAGGAAGAAATCAGTAACCAGAGCCTGGATATACTGGAATATCCTACAACCACCCCTCCACCCCTGTGCACAGCACAGTCTGGTTTGTGCTGGTTCTAGTCCCGCTCATTAATTGTTCATTAAACCCAGTCAAAACTCCTAGAAAGGTTTGTGCTAATTCACCCTTCAGTAAGGGGAAAAAACAAACAAAGAAAAAACCACATTAAGGGGAGCATCCAAGCTGCACAGGAGAAGGCAGCAGACAAATGGGTCTCTCCTGTGAGAGCCAGGAAAACGAGGGGCGAGTTCCAGGCTGAGCTGCTCCAGCAGGGATTTGTGGAGCCTGGCTGCAGCCCTCCAGCTGCAGAACTCTTGTCACGGAAGAGAAACCTGAAATATCACCAGTTCAGAAGGAACCACAAGCAGAGGATGGTGTTTAAGTGCAGCCAAGGCACTCTGTTCATCCCTGCCTGTGTGCTGAGCCCGGGCAGCCCCAGCCTCTCACCCACCTTGTGGGACCTCCAGGTGCCTCCAGATATTAAAAGACATCTGAGCTTTGCTGTCTGGAGCTCACAGGTTAACCAGACAAAGAACAAAGGTAACCTTAAGGACAGGTAGTAAGACACATTTCCTACTAATCTCCCAGACCTGCAGAACACACTGGGAGAATTTTTACTCTTTTTGTTCCTAATGATTCTGACCCACGTTTTTTACCTTTATTTCTACATATCATGTTTCTTGATGACTTCTCTCAATGAGGAACATTTCTCTCTCTGTCTATATCCAAACCCAGCAGAATAAAGTGTAATTGCTGCACCTCAGATGATCTGAGAAATCCTGGTTCACTGTTCCTTCCCAATTTCAGACACGTAGATGAACTCCTGCCTGGGGCTTTGCTTGGCTGGCTTCAAAGTTATGGCAGCAAGTTGTGCACTGCAGCCCTCCTCACATATGACATTTTAATCTGAATCCTGTCCAGATAACAAAAGTTGGATCCTGAAATATTAATGACAAACAACTGCAGGACTGTGGGTGATTTGCATTGCATCTTTTTTCAGCAAGGAAGTGGGATCACCTTTCCTGGGACCTGAGCCTGTGCAGATTGCCTCTGCAACTGATGGAGAAGCGTGCTCTGGCATGCTGTCAATCTCATAAACAAAAGTGTTGTCAGGGAGCCTTATTTAGAAGTATTTCAAATTAACCTTGACAGAAGAATTAATAAATAATAAGAGCTGAATGATATATAAATAAATCAATTACACTATAAATTTTAAAACAGCATGGTCTCAACTATTGCAGGGTGAGCAATACGGGGAAAGTTCATGTGGGCTAAAACTTCTCTGGAGGATTTCTGATGTCCCCTCAGGAGACCCAGGGCTTCTAAGGGAAAGATGAAGGGAGCCACAGACTGAGAGGGGTGTCAGGAGAACACACTCTGTGTGCCACAGAGACTGTGCAATGCTCTCCTTCATCCTTGGAATATTGCCCCTCCAGATGGGACCCCAACTGTAACAGCTCAATCATAAGTAAATTTATTTCAAAGTGTCACGAATTTAAGAGGAATGGCCAATATTGGAGTTTCTATGGCTTGGCTCCAGCATTCATGCAAAACTAGGGGAGAGGTGAAGAAGACTAAATGAGAAATCAAAGCGAGATTCATCCTTTCTGACCCTGGCTGCCTGCTCTGAGTTAGTCTTTTTGTTCTTCTTCTGGCTGATGGAGAGAGAGAGGAAGATCCAGGGGCCTATGAATCACATGTGAAAGTTCCCTATTTCAGGGTGAAGGCAAACCTGTGGCAAACCTAGGAAAGCTGCTTCTTAGTGGCTGCTTCCAGGTTTTGGCTGTCCAACTTCTGAGCTGCTGGACCCATTTAACCACTGAAAGACTGGGCTAAGCTCCTCTGGGTGACTGGTCAAATAGGTGTGAGCATTGCTGCCCCTTAGCTCATTACTTTAATTTCTGAAGAACACAAAGCCCCCCAAAAAAGGCAGGGAAAAAGGCATTCAGGCACCAGGGTTGTGGATGACCTTATCAGAATTCCATAGTTAGGTGGAAATTGGTTTAAAAATTCAAATGACTGTTCACATAAAACTGCTCGCAGGATTCACCCAACTGTAATAGCAACTCTCTGCAAATGATTATGCAATTACCTCCAGGAGGTCAAAAAGTAATTACCACATAACCTGCTCTCTTCTGCTGGTTGCCTCTAATAAATAATAGATGCAAGCTCTACTTGGCTTTAGAAGAGAATTTGCCATTTCTTTACCCTGTAATTACATTAGATTATTTACCCAGCATGGTCAGCTGTGACCATGTAGGTCAGCTAACATGATATAGGAAGAATGGGTGAGAATGATTTATGCTCTGGATCTCCTCCAGCACCTGGGATCAAGGGGAGTTTTGGTTTCTCGTGCACCCAGGACAAATCTTTCCCTCTGGCCACATCAGCTCCCCTGGGTGCTGAGCATCCTCTGGGATGTGCTCAGCCCAGTGCAAACCCACACATTAAATGGCCAAAGCCCCAGCAGCCAAACTGCTCTGTAGGGCTTCCTGGGATTCCCTGCAGGACACCCTGCTCCACACCCTGTAGTGCTGTCAGGACTTCAACAAGGACATAACATTTTCTTTAGCCTCAGGCTTAGAAGCCTGGAAGACCCAAGTCTTGTGTGTTTTCCCATGGGCAGGTAAGCAGGCTGTCATCATTTTCAGCTTTGTCACAGAGAGGTTTTTGTTGTTGGCTGAATTTCATGCTGAGGCAATTTCTTCCTGAGGATCTGGAATGATGGCATTTGCTGTTTCCCTGACTATCACCTTGGAAGATGCAAACCTTTGGAATACTCTGCCTGTTCCTGGCAGTCTTTGAAATCATCTGCTCTGACCTTGCTAGGAAGGAAGACATTTATCACTGGGGAGCAGAGAGAGATGTGGGGGCATGGTGTGCTCAGAGCCTGGCAGAAGCAGAACAAGATGCACGGCTTCTTCCTGGAGAAGTTGACAAGAAAAGTTGAACAAGGCAAGTAACATGTGGGGGAAAGGCCAGATCATTGTTTTCATTTCACACATGGAGTGGGGGGCAGCAAGACAGAGACACTTGATCAAGGTCATGCAGCAAATCTGTGCCAGGGCAGCACAAGAAGACTCCAGATCTCCTGGGGCTGGTCCAAAGTCTGCACCAAGAAAACATTTTCCCCTCAAGGTCTCTGCCTGTTAGGAAGCAGCTCAGGCTGAGCCAGAAAAGCACAGGCTCACCCATAACATATTTCCCCTGTCAGAAGATAAGTGTATCTCCCACTTGCTCCTTACTACAGTCGCTGTTTAATAAATTAAGGATCTAATTACATGGTATGGAAGTGATGTTGTTACACAGATGCAGTCACTGGAAACAAGACCAAGCAATAATGTTCCAACAAAACCCAGAGGCCTTTGCTCCTGATTTCTGTTTTATGTTTTGTAGTCCCTGCGTTAGAGAGTGTGCCACAAGCTGGGATCAAATCAGGTTTTAATGTACCCTGTGACTGATGGACACAGTTCCAGCAAGGGCTGCAGTCTCAGCAGTCTCTCCCCTGTCTTTTCCCACCTGTTCTTCCACAGACACAAAACGCGGCCAAGGCTAAAGGTGAAAAATATGCCTAGAGCTGCTCCTCTTCATCATCTACAGGTAATGGGAAATATTTAAGGAGGGATCACTTTAATGCTATTATTTTAAGGATGCCAGCCTGCAATGACCACAGAACTTTCAATTTCAGCCTGTGCAAATCTGCCCAGTGTCATTGTTGAAGCACATACTTTAATGTCTGGAATCAAGGGTCTTAGGGGTCTTTTCTGACTTAAATGACTCCGTGATTCCCAGGTCACCTCTCTGAGACCCACGGCCCCTTTCACACAGGCATTTAAGGAAGAATTGCAGTGTTTTGATTCGTGGCCTCGGGTTCTACAGCCTCTCCCTCACAGCTCAGAGGTGCCCAAGGAGTTAAGTGGAGCTGGTGGGTGTTATTTGAGGCAGATGTGAGTGATTTCTCCATTGTGGGCACATGCAGGTCAGGGTGGGCGTAGCCTTCAGTGTGTCACTCCTTTAAAGCCAGCTGGGACAGGAAGGATGGCAGGTTCATTCCCTTCCAACCTGGACAGGCACAGTCAGCCACGGCTGGGGATTGCTGAGCTCTGTGTTACCAACAAAGGGCAATCACCCTGCTGGGAGCTAATGACAGTTCTGCACACAATAGAAACCTTTGAGAGTAATTACAGAGTCCTGTGGTGCCCCTGGGACCCGGTGCACTGGGGAACCTGAGCTCAGGTGGGGGGCACAGAGGCAGCCCCACACCTGGATTGATCCAAACCCTTGTCCAGCACCTCAGGGGTTACCTGTGAGCCATACATAGCACCAGGGCAGAAATGAAGATCAGTTCTGGGGTGGCAGGAGGTTTGTACAGTTCTCTCCTTCTGCACTGCTGTGGGGCTGTTGCAGGTCCAGTCCACGCTGTGCCAGCGCTGGCTTTTTGTAGGAAGGAAACTTGAGTTTGTTGAACGCTAGAGACTGAGGGATGAGAGGAGAGGGACAAGTGTGGACATGGATCTCAAAGGGCAGTGCAAGGTACTGAGCAGGAAAAGGGAAGAGATGGAGAGCAAGAGACCCTCAAAAAAACCTGCAGGCTCTGAAGCCTGGAATTAGTTTTAAAAAGGCTGGAGCTGGGCCATTCCCCCTCATTTCCTTTTCTTTGAACCCCACAGCTCTGCATAACCTCCTTCAAAATGTGTGCTATTAGCAACAGTTCCCTCCTTCCTTCCCGAGCAGAGAGATGCATTGAACTAATTAACGTGCAGGGTTTGTGCAATCCCATTTTGGTGGCTTAGCACTGGATGTCCCTCAGCAGCGACGTGGCTGGAATGAGAAAAAGGCCACAGAGGCAGAAAACGATGACACCAATATCTCAGGAGCCAAAAGGCCTGGAGCCAAGAGGCTGTGAGGGTGATGAGTCCCTGGGGGCAGCGTCATTCCAGGGAGCAGGATCTGATGGCTCAGGGAGGAGGGATTCTCTTCCCAGCAAGAAAGAGGGGAAAAGGAAAAGAAAAAAGAGAGAGAAAGAGGGTATAGCATCCATACTCTAGAGAACTCCAGTGGTGCTGCCCAACCTGTTTGTTCTTGCAGGTCTTTAACTCAGGAGGCACCAGCTCTCATTTCAGTATTTATATTTCCCTGGAGCAGCACCAACTGTATTTCAATATAAACGTAATGCAGTTAATTGAAATCAGTAAGTTCAGCAGTCATTAATAACAGATCTCTGGGAAGGAATATCCCTGCTGCAGTTAATGATCAGCATAAAAAAGACCTTCTTTCAAAGTGTAATGGTGAGCTTGGTGTTCATTTCATCGTTGATTAGAGCAAGTTAAACTTTGCCCCTGTCTATAAGTTGTATATTTAAATATGAGGAGTATTTGAAGATATCAAAATACCACAGGTTCTTTGGAGCAAATCCAGCCCTCATGGCTGATCCCCAAAAGAGTGATATGACTCTGAAGAAAAGGTGGAATTAGCCCATAGATGCTACAATGGACCAAGTTCTGCTGTAAGCCTCAGTGTAGAGCAGGTTTGAGACTCAACAGAATGAGCAGGATCCTCCAGATCTGTGGGAAATCTGGCACAATCTGACCCAGCCTGGAGCTTGTCACTGCAGCCCCAAGATGCCATTGCAGGTGACAGCCCTGAATTCGGGGAGGCCCTGAATATTTAAAAGTGTATTTAGGATTGCATTAGCACTGGGAATTGCTTTGGAAATCTGACTGTGTAAACAGAGCTCTGCCCCTGTGGGTACAGCATAGTCAGGGTTTGCCCTGTGGTTGGGGCAGTAACACAAAACCAGTTCAACTGTAATGTGAAAATGGAAGTCCAGATATAGGTCCTGAATTCAATTCTCTCTATTAGAATATCATGTCTGAGAGTGGCTTTTTCCTAGAGGGCAAAAGGGGTGACATAATTTTAAAAGCCTTGAGGAAACCTCTGCTGTAAGTACCTGAAGCAGAAATGTTGGACTGTGAGCTTATAAATTTCTTCTGCTGGAAGAGGAGAAGACTTTGATACCATTCGGGGTTGTCAGAACTTCTACTGATTTGCAGCAGGTCTGGGTTCAGATGTTGCAGCTCCAGCTCTCCCTCAGTGGAGCTGCAGGTCTGTGAGGTGCTTGGTGAATCTCGTGGTCTGTTTTCACTACAGTGTACAAGGAACTGGGTGATTCCTCCCCTGAAATGCTCATCCTCTTCAGGGAACCTGTTGGGAAGGATGGCTCTCATCCTGTGGCAAACCACAGTGAAAAGATGTGCATGAACAAGGCCAGCACTGACAATAAACCCAGCTCCTTGAATTAGAATGAGGAATGCAGTTTGACAAGGAAAATGGCAGAAGGTGCATGTGTGGCAATTGCCTCTGAAATAGGAAAGAGAGAAGCCCCAGGATGATGACTGGAGGGAGACATGCACCCTAAAGTGGATTATCTGCTGGGGGGAATTTACTGCACACCTGAAAATGGCGCAGATGTAAAATGACACTCACAAGTCCATCCTTGATCATCTCAAGTGGTGCTTGTGCTGCCAGACTTCTGCCTGGAAAAACTGCATTTGTTTTCTCACTGTGTTTTGACATCCAGGCTTTTGTTTCCCAGCACAGCCTGCAAGAGCTGTAAGTGGAACTTAGTGCTGAAATAAACTCCAGAAAAGGAACAGAGGTTTTGCTTCTTCCAATTAGAGGAACTACCCTGTAAGTCCTGCAGCAGGGATCACTGTGGCACTGCTGAACACTGTGGATCCAACATGCTTCCCTTGGGTGACAGCTCTATAGAGGCACTGTGGAAATGAAAACAAAAATGCTGTGTATATAATGCAGTGATGGATTGCTTCCTAAATTTCACAGGATGCTTTGGTAGGAAACCTCACTGAAGGCTTGTGTTGGTGCTGCATAGGATTTCTTCAGTCTCTGGAGTGTTTATACATAGTGCCAGCACAGCCTTGGAGTCTAGAAAGTAAACAAAATGAAAATATTTAACAAAATTTAAATTCTGTGCTCAGGAAAGTAGACTACAGCTTCAGGATCCCACCTACATGTGAAAGAGACCAGTGAAAGCAGTATTCATAGTGGTGTGTTTTCAGCCCAAACAACCAAAAAGATCCCAGTTGGTTGTGGAACCTTTTCACATCCTTGTGCCCCACAGTAACCACTCAGGTGGGACTTGTGCACCTGCAGAATGGGAATGTCACCACTCTCCTGCCCTCCCAGGCTCTCCAGGAAACCACAACAGCACCTGAAACCTGCACCAAGGACAGAAGGAACAACTTGCACTTCCTCCGTGTAAGAGGTTTCTTAGTGAAAAATACCACAGAAGGAAATAGTGTGTTTTGCAGAAGTGTATAAAAGCAGCTCATGTCTCTCAATAAAGGTGTCAGTGCCCCTGCTGGTCTGAGTCCGTGCATTGGTCATTACAGGGAGGCAGAAACCTCTGGAAGATGTTGCTTGGTTATATGTGAAGTTATACTGGCTGCTGATGGCTGCATCTCAATACTTATGGCCAGAATATATGGCACTATCAGAGCAGATCTGCTAGGAAGCCAGCTGGAGAATGAGGGCTGTCTTGGGAGCTCTCCATCACCAGATAATAGCTTGAGCTCCATAAAATCTCTTTTTAGCATGAAGTCCCATTTCTGGAGCACAGCAAATCCATGGACAATTGCTTGTTCCATCATGGAAGTCAAAACATTTTATCCTTTCCAAATCAAATTTTATTTCCTTCAAGTCCCTGTAGAGCATCCTGAGCCCAGGTCATTTGTTTCCTTCATCATCCCTCTCCCAGTAGGACAAAGAAGAAAGAGAGATGTGATCTCATTTAAACTGGACATTTTAGTTGCTTTTCCTAATGATGAAGAAAAAGCTACTGTTAGAGGGGCTCGTCAGTAGGGAAACACTCCAACAGCTTGTTCCCCAAACACCACAGCTGGAAAACTCTGGCTGAGCCAGCAATATCAGAAGTGCAGAGCTCAGCACTGGTTTCCTGCCAAGGAAGAAGAGATCTCTTCCCCTTCCTCCTCTCCACCACCACACCAAGACAATCAGCACTGTGTAAAATGGACAGCACACACAGGAGGGGCAAACTGTGTTGGTATCCCCATCATCTACAGGGCCTGAGGGGGTTTGTCAGGTTTTTGGGAGTCTTGGTGTCCTTGGAGAGCAGATCTTGATGCATGGACAGGGCTCAGCTCTCCAGGACCTTCCCCATGTGGGAGTGGAGAGAGAAAGAAGAAGGAGGAGATGCAGCTCATAGCAAAGGAAAATAAAACACTAATGAGCTGCAGGAATGGGCACAGAGCCAGACCCCCCAAATCATTAAACATGGTCAGGTTCAAGAGAGCTCTATTAAAGTGTCCATCAAAACTCTTGCCCTCAAATGGATTTATTGGATGAGAAGGAGGATCTGGGATGCAGAGTAAATACAACAGTAATGGGCCCAGCCTCTCTGTGCCAGCAATGCCTGGTTACTGGAAAAGCTCTGTGAGATGGAACAGTTTTCTGGAGAAATGGAATTTAAAGGCAGGCCCGGGGAAATGCTGAGATTCAGATCTTCCAAACCAAGCAGCAGCTGGGGAGGCAAGTGAGGGGTGCTGTGCTTGGGCTGCAGTGACTGCTCCATCTGCACTGTGTTCTGCTCATGGGCTACTTCTTTAAAATGACACAGAGCAGGCTGAGATGGGATATTAGGAAGATGATATAATATATATATATAGTAAGAATAATATTCTTCCCTGTGAGAGTGGTGCCCAGAGAAGCTGTGGCTGCCCCTGGATCCCTGGAAATGTCCAAGGCCAGGAGCTTGGAGCAGCCTGGGATAGTGGAAGCTGTCTCTTCCCATGGCAAGAGGTGGAACAAGATGAGCTTTAAGGTCCCTTCCCACCAAAACCACTCAGTGGTTCTATGCTAGAGCCAAGTTGACACCTGGCAGTGCTGCTGTGAGTCTCAGTGTCAATTTTAGTACCTGATCACATGGTGCTAAACCATGAGACAGTCTGAAAACTGAGAAATATTTCAGTGCCTCAAACTTTAAGTACATGAACAAGTCCCAGGACACCTCAAGTTAATTCTACGCATGAGTGTCTTCTGCAGGAAGGATGGATTTAAGCATGTGGTTAAATGTTTTCCTGAATCATAGCCCTCAATTGTGAAGAATGCAGTTTATACCTAACACTTGGCACATTAGGCAGCACCCGTGTGGTTAAAACACACTTTTTCATTAAAAATTATAATTGGGGAAAAACAAATTAGAGCCAAAATGAAATAGGCTTTTTATTTTTCCCCTTTTACCAAGAGATTATGTATTTCCCAAATACAATTTCTCTAATCCATATCTAATGCATTAGAGGCATTCTGCTATTTTCCTCTAGACAAACAAATTTCCCACCCAGTGTGGGATCACAGCCCTGTTCCAGAGAGAAAAACAAGTCATAATAATGCTGAGGCTACTAAAGGAAAATGTTAAAATAATTAAAATATGAAAGAAGCTGCTGCCTTCCTGGGATTTCAATTTCAGAGGTGCCTGAGGGGAGGGGGTTGGATATCTCACACTGATACACTGTTTGATAAAGTGTGATAAAGACTTAGAAAAATTGGCAGATTAAACTGAAATAAAAGCTGAGGATGTTTGCATTCAAAAAGCTATTAAAAGCAGTGTGATTGAGCAGCAAGAAGCTTCTCTTTTATGCAAGAATGCACCGGAGTGGGATGTTTGCTGCATCGATGTCAAGGAGATCAAAGAGTTGTTTTTGTTAGTGGCACAAACTGTTCTTTTTGGCTGCTGGCTTGGATGTGCAATTGGAAGTCTCTGGGATCCTGCTGCTCTGTGATGCCACCACAGAATGGGACTGAAGGTCCAGGAGAGCTGTGTGATCCTGCCCTAAAGTGATGCTGCCCTGCAGAGGACTCCCAAAACCCTTCTGTGGCAGAGTAGCCAAAGACTTGGCACAGCACAGAGATGGCTCACCCGGTGTTTGCCTTCCTAAAAACTCCTTCCCTCAGAACTGCTCAGGGCTTTTGTCTCCATTCAATTGCCTCCAAAACAATGGCCCTTTTTCAAGCTGGTTCAAGCTCAGGCTGCCAGTGTGCTGCCCAAAAGTGGGAGAACAATGTGTTAGATCATTCTTTCCCTGCCCATCAGCTAATTAGCCTTTGACAGGGTTTGTGTCCTGACAGTGCCCTCATTTGTGAGTAAAACCGCAGGTGAATTTGCAGACCAGAGGGTTAAACCAGGCAAAGTGAAGGATCTGGTGCCTGACACAAGTCGTGGCTGTTGGATTGATCTCACAGCTCAAAGAACTGACAGCAAACCAAGGGGCTGCTCCTGCCAGAGAGCCCAGCACCCTGAGCTGTGCCTGTTTGCCGAACAGCCAGCAGCCCAAAGTGCTTTGTGTGCAATCACAAGCAGTGAAATCAGGTCCCTTCTCTGTCTCACTCCCAGCAGGGTGAAGCAGAGCAGCAAAGCTGTGACAAGCAGCTCCAACACCAGCAGCTGTGCTGGCAGCAGTGCCCACACAGAGACCTGGGGCTGCGAGAGCTGCTCTGCACCTCCTGCCAAGGGGCAAAACGCTGCAGATTGCCCTGCCCGTGGTGTCTGGGGATCCCAGTGCCTCCAAGGGCAGTGGTCCCTGCAGGCATGTCTGACACTGGGCTGTCAGGCTGGGCTGGGTGCTGCCAGGGGAGAATGCTGGTCCTGGTCCTGGGTAGGCAGAGGAGCCAGCTCAGTCTGGGACAAGGTCAGAGTCGGGTTTTGGCTACGCAGACACACTCCCTTGCTCTCTTCCTAAACACTAGAGTTGTAAAAATATGATCTGTAGGTTATCTGCAGCAAAATCCCCAAGTAAGCGTTGATTCAGCAGCAGCACGGGTCACTCACACCATCAGATTTTAAGTTTACAGCAAGTCTTGCTACTTTTCTAACTCTCTCTCCCCCTGCTCCAGCCAAGACTACTCTTTTATTTCCAATTGCCTCCCTCTGGCAGCTTTATATTGGTGACCTGAGGGTGCAAATTAGATGTTTGAAAACACAGCAGTTAAATCAACAACTCTGAAGTGTAATAGAGGTCAGGACAGTTTGCTTCCAACTCAGTTACTCAGATTCTGCTTTGGTTCATGCTATCTGCATTTTGCAAAGTCCTTTGATTTCTGCACAGGGTGAAAACAGGGCCCAATCCTCCTTTTGTTCAAATCTCCAGCTCTCTGTACTTTCTCTCTGTTTTTAGGTTTCTAAAAAGAGGCAGTGGCTCCCTTGGTTCACTCTCAGTAATTTTCTGGGAAACGCTCCCGGTCTGGACTATGTCCTTTGCCTTGGGGCTCTTCTCCTAAATCTGTCACTGCAACTGGGAGAAGTGACACATTTTTCCTGGAATTTTGGATCTGCCCTGCTGCCAATCAGTGAGTGTCTGGTCCGATTACATCGCCGATCCTTAATGGGCTCGTTAACATTTGGACACTCACATGTTCTGCTGGCAAAACACTCCCCTGGCGCTGAATGAACACCACGGATCAGGAGAACCATAACCAGGAGCTGCCGAGTGGGGCTTCGGGGGAAATATTTCACCATAATTTCAGAGCTCAGTAATTGAAGGCTGACTGGTGTGGAGGAAGGAGCCATTCTGCTCCACTATCACACACTGGAGACTTGGTTCATTTGTCTTGATTAGCAGGAGTTTAACCATCGCATGCCTTTAATTAGTGGCTTTCTCAGAAGGCTCGTTGGTGTGAACAACCAGGGCCAGGCAGAAGCACAGCTGGGTGGGGAGGGGGCAGCTCTGTGTGGTGGGTTTGGGGCAAATCTTGGGCCACAGCCACTCAGGCTGGCAGTGCAGACAGAACATCCCTTAGGCTGGAAATTGCTGTGCAGAGGAGCTGTGCCACAAAGCACATCTGCAGTGTCCTGGGGAACAGGGGTGTTGGAGTCAGTAAAAGCCAGGGGTCTCTCTGAGTCCTTCAGAGAGAGATCAGTGTGCAGGGGTTGAATTAAAGCCTTTAGAAGGAATGAGTAAGTGAGTCGATAGAGTAAGTAAGTAAATAAATAAATAGAATAAGTTTTAAGTGCTTTTAGTAAGTAAAATGTCTTAGATGCCTGAAAAGCAGTACATGTTCTAGTGAAGGTTGAAAAACACGCTGGTGTTTCCTTGGAGGCTCCAAGAACCCAGCTTCAGACATAATGGAGTTAGAGTTAAGAATATTGCTCACATTTTTCAGTTAGAACAAGGTAGGCTATGAGAGTAGTTTATACATAGCCTGGTGTGCTAAGAAACCAGAATTCTAATAGGTTAAGGAGTAGTGGTCTGAGTTTGTGTCTTAGCTGGTTGGAAATTTCTATAAAAGAACATGCATCAGGGAGAGCTGGGGCTCTATGCCATGGCTTTATGCCATTGCATTTAGCCACTGCTTTAGCCATTGCTTTATGTCACTTGCTTTTATGCCATTGCTTTGCTTTTTGCCTTTGAAACTGATGTGCTTCTGTAATAAATAACTTAATAGCAACTATTAGCTGCTTGGCTTTTTGAAGAACATAACCTGACATTTGGGTGCCTAAGAGCACCCAGAGGTTCCAGAACCTCACACTGGGGTGTGAGCACTGCTGGGGGGACTCTGGAAGGCAAAGGTTCCCCTTTGCATGCAGCATCTCACTGGCACAGGTGGTTTCAACATAAGATTGAGACCGTTGCTTTCAGTCCCTTAATATTTTATTCTGCATATTTAAAGTGCCTGCTGCTTGAGAGGGGTGAAGAGGGAAAAGTTTCTGCTCACAACGTGCTTCACGAGCAGCTGAAACCCAAACAGCACAAAGGAAAGGGAAGCTGTGAGCATCATTTGCTAAGGGGTTCTAGCAGGTACTTTGAAGAGGTGCATTGTGAAGAACAAGAGGCTTAGGGTGGCGAATGATCTGCTCTCAATCTGTTTGCAGTCCTTTGGCACAGGAGGAAGGTTTATATCAGCATTGCCAAGCACTGGAGCTCCTCTGAGCACAGAGCAGGGGCAGCATCAAGTGGCTCCCACACCTCAACCAGCACTTGAATCTCTTTGAGGAGGGCACTGTGGTGTTTTGGGTGTCCAGGGCTGATTCTTTTGGAGGAAAGAGAAACGTCATGAGGGGAATTTGGGGCAGATTATCACTGCCTTTGGTCTGCTTTTGTGTTTTTGTTTGGTTTGTAGAGGTTTCTGGTAGGAGATTATGGAGCACTGCCCTCCTTGGGAGCTTTGTTCTCTTTTCTGTCAGGCAGCCACAAATTTAAGCACACAGGAGTTGTTTCATCTGAAATCGTTGGCCCTCATGTAAACAAGGCCATTAAATAGAGGAAAAGACAAATGATGTTAGCAGGCATGTGCTTTATTCTGTCTCAGAAGGCTTTTGATGGCTGGCTGATCCCACATGCACCTTGGAAAGGTCTGGGCTATTAGAGAGAGTAAACAAGTCTTCACTTTACCTTTCCTACCCTTTGCCTCTCCCTTTTCTCTCCCCCCTTCTTGTCCTAATGCCACCTTCCCATTTCTACTTTCCCTAATTTATTATTTTCCATTCTGTGTATCCTGGAGACAGGATACATTTTTTTAACAGGCAGGGTTTCTAAATCCTTTTATTTTCCTTCAGATTTTTTCTGGTCACCTCCAAGCTGTGCACACACACACATAAATACACACACACATGTATTTGTATGTGTCTTTGTTAACATCTCTTTCCATCCTTTGAGTTCACTAGTCCTATTTCCATGAAACTTTCCTCTCCTTTCATCAATCCAAAATAATAAACAGATTGGATTTCCTATCTCTTGGATTGCTTTTCTGAGAGCTGCATTTTCTCTCTCTTTCTTTTTTTCCCTTGGATTTTCTTCCCTTTTTAAAAATTTATTTATATTTTTATTTTTACTTTACTTTCAAAGAAATCATCCTTTTCCTCCCTTGGTTCCTGGCTTCTCCTCCAGTGTTTTATTCAGGCTATGGATGATTGTCTCCATACACTCCTTTTATGCTATGAAATGAATTGCTAATACAACCCCTGCTGGGAGAAGCATAGTCTGATCTTGTCCTAAATAGGGCCTTGTTTGCAGGGGATTATGTATAAATGTATGGACTGCATCATTATATATTCACTTAGTGGAAAGAGGTCTCTGCTTATTCCATAAATGGATTCCTGGGGAGAGGAGATGCATCCAGCCTGGAGGTGCCTTCAAGTCCACTCCTGCTCCCCTGGCATGGCTGCTCAGTGAAGCCCAGCATCAACCACAGGAATATTCACTGCCACAGGATCTGGAAAGGTGAGGGGGGACAGAACCCGTGTCATCCACAATATTCCTGCCAGCTCCTGGCCCAGGCATTCCCTGGAATGTGGGAAGATCTTGCACTGGGGGAAGCATCCAGGCCTGGTGAGGGGCCAGGGACAGATGTAGGTGTCAAACCTCCAGATCAGCTCCCTGCCAAATAGAGATGCAGTGCTGATCCCTGAAAAATGCTCCAGCAGGGGCAGAGCAGGATGCAACCCCCAAAATTCTGTTAAATACAAAGCTAAGCTTTGCCCTGAGCTGCTTATGATCTTACAAGAGCTGTGAGAATAACAGGGGGTGAAAAGGATACAGGAGCCCTTCTTCCAGCCCCATGGTCTGCCACAGCCATCCTGCCTGCTCCCAGAGCTGCCCCACAGGTTAGAAATATCCTAAACCACAGGCAGGATGGCAGCTGAGGCACTGCAGAATCCGTGGGATGCTCCTTGGAGGAGCACTGTGCAGTTTCCAGCCAGATCCCTTTATGGTGTTGGCTTGGATTGTATTTACTGGCACAAAGGAAAAAATAGATAAAACTAGGTTTTCCCTTTTTTCATTTTATTTTCTCCTTCTGGACTGGGCTCTGGGCTTCTCTTAGGAAAACCGTAAAGTGTCCTATTAAATCAAGTCATCATAAGGCAACATATAGCCCAGCCTCTGAGTGGGGTTTGTGCTGCTATCAGCTCTGATCCATCAGCCAGGCTCGGTTTCACCTGAGTTCACTCTGCTCTGAGCTAAACCTCAGTCCTGAAACAATCTCTGCCTTCCTCCTCCTTCTCAATACACCCTGAGCATGGAATAACTCAAAGCTTCTGTAACGTGCTGCTTGTGTTTGCTGTGAAAGCCCCTCGCTAATGGGCAAGGTTCATGTTATTTCCATTTGTGTTGCTCAGACTCCTGGGGCATACAACTTTAAAAAAAAAAAAAAAGAAAGAAAAGAAAAGACCTGCATATTTTAAAGTGTAAACAGAACCTAGTGTTTTCTTAAATAAATGTGACAATTGCAATAATATTTTGCAGATTACAGGAGAAGGAACTTAAGGGAAACATTTCCAGAGCTTCAGCACTGTGTATTTTGCTGATGCTTAAATAAACTCCTCTTTGTTACTGCTGTTCTTTCTGCCTTGCTGTTAGTTTGATGCTACTTGAAAACCTTAAATGCCTAGAAAATCCTTCTGCTAGACAGGGATGTTGCTTTCTATCTTCTGGTCTGCCCAGAAACCTCTCAATTCCCTCAGTAGCTTTGCACTCAGGCAGGCAGATCCTGCTTTTGCAATTCTTAGCTTTTGCCTGTGAGTCAGCAGCTCCCTGGGCTCATATTAACAACCCAAATCAACAATGGCATGATTGAGGCTTTATGCCTGGGTCTGTCCACACTGCTGCCACCATCCAGGCAAAGCCCATCTGACTCACCAGGCTGGTGACAGCCTCTTCAGCCCTGGCACATGAATGAAACCCCAGTGATCACACCAGGTCCCCTGGTTCTTCTCCCTGCTGCAGGAGCAGGAAAACCTTCACCCTTCTGGGAGGCATCTGACCTCTGTTCAGCTGGAGTTTAATGTGAAGGCTGCCTCACTGCCTGAAAGCCACACAAAAAGCAGAAGGACAAGCAGACTGAAGTTATAAATCCAGCTTTTCTGCAGAGAAAGCAATTCCCTTCCCCACTCAGCCCCTGGAGCTCATCCCACCCTTGCCTGCAGCATTAAGTGCAAACTTTGGCCACCTGCAGCGTGTCCCTTCCCGAACATCCCTCCTCCCCAGCTGCTTTCACGCTGCTGCAGCCCTGCAAGCAATGAGGGCACTTTGTCCTGGCTGGTAGAAAGGGGTTAACCTTTCCTCTGCCAGTGCCAGGAGGAACTCGTGGCCACCAGTCTGGAAACTGTGTGGTCTCACCTGCCTTGGTCTCGGATCTCAGCTTTGCCACAGCTACCCTGGCTGCAGTGAGTAATTCCCCTGAGCTCCTTCCTTGAAATGTCCATTCCCCATCCCCAAGCAGACTAAAGGGAAGAAGAGAGCACTCTTAAGAGCACCAATCCCTGGGTAATTTTTGCTGCCTTAAAGGTATTCCTGCTCTCTGTCTGGCCTCACAAAAAGCATCATTAAGCTGTTCAGTAGAATGCAAAACCATATGGAAGCGAAAGCCTCCTGTACTGAGGTCAGGGTGCTCCAGTTTTCCGTGGAGACTGAGGCTGGAGCAGGCACACTGCAGGGCTGCTGGTACTGCTGGCAGTGGGGAAGAGCCAGGAGCCCCGTGGGGATGTGATGGGACAGCTCTAAATGTTCCCTGTGCACACCACAGGTGTGTGAGGAGCATGTACCTAGTGGTGCCAAGTGCTAAAGTCCTCAGGGAAGCTTGGTAAGCACGTAGGAGAAGGAATGGGATTGGGACAGACCTCAGACTCTGCAGCACTGCCCTCTGAAATATCAAATATGGGGAGATAAGGGCTCAGCACAAGCAGTGCCTGCCTGCAGCTCTCCAGCCTCAGACACACACTGCAGCCAGTACCGAGATACAGCTTTATGTGTGCTTAAATATTCCATTTAGCCTTGAATAAAGCCACCCCATCAGGTGTGCAACTTTGTATGGACACCACAAGTTTATAGATGGTGATGGAGAGCAGGAGGATTGGGAGCAGCCTACAAATTACCTGCAGAAACGTGGGCCAGATGCCACTCAGCAGTGTCTCCAGCAGTTTGATCCATCTCCAGGTCACACACCTGCTGCAGGCAATGCCCTCCTGGCTGGTGCAGCCCGTGTCTGCTCTGTTCCCTTTCCTTGGTGTCTTCCCAGTCAGGTGTCACCTTCCTTTTGGCACTTACTAAACTCCAAGCTCCTTTCTGTCTCAGCTGTCTCAGGATCTTTTATTCACCAAGCTCCTTCTGGAGCTGGTGGGGATGGAAGGTTTGCCTGTGTGGAGGTGGGGAGATCAGTGTGTTTATCTGGGATATATATTCACCTGTGGAGAAAGCACTGGACACTCAGGAATGCCACAGTTGTCCTTTTGCTGTGCAGCACTTACAGGTGAACTGGATGGAATTCAGGACCAAAGACAGCCTCAGCCATGATGCTGAGGGTGAGAAAAAGTCCAATTTCTCAGATACCACCAGGATTACAGCCCTGTAAAGATAATTTGGGGTATTGTGGTGTCTCCTGGCTGACCCTGTGACCCCATGTCCATGCCATGTGGAGCTCTCCTGTGGAGGGCACTGCTGTACTTTCCCACTGAGCAGCTCTGCTTCTCTGGTGCTCACTCACCTCCTGGCTGGATGTAGAAATTGTGTGCAAAAGCTCAGTAACTTTAAAGGAGGAAGAAGGTGAGAAACATGGCATAAAAGGGAGGGGTTTTTTTTACCTCACAGTCTTCCAGTTTTGTTTCCTCTTGCTTGTGTCAGAGTCCCTTTCAACCTTCACACCATATTAGTATGGCTTGCATGCCTCCATTAGTTACATACCTTAATTCTAAGTTTGGGACCTGCTCACGCTGCCTTGCAGCTTGCTTCATCCAACTCATCATTTCCAAATTAGCTGAACTTGATTGAGGCAGATCAGGCTGCAGCCCTCGTGCACCAGGAGAAATCAGTCACTGCACTGCTTCCTCTGCAAACCTGTGCTTTGAGGGCACAGAATGGAGGAGAGGCCACGTCCCTCTCTCCACTCCCATCACAGCTTCGTGGGAGGAAAAAAAGTTCACAAAACTGAAAGGCTGCGAGCTTCAGATGCATTTATTGTGTTGAGCCTCCCCTGCCTTGTCCTGTGTCTGGATAAAACCTTAATAAAAGCAGCAGCGAGTGGCAAGGGGGAGTTTGTGTTGATTTTCTGTTGCCAGGGGAAAACCAAAAGAATGGAATTAGTGTGAGTTCATGTGAGTAACCAGAGTTAAGCCTGGACCTGCGAGTGTGTGTGCATTTTCTGCATGCTGAATGCAAAGGGGTGGAAAAAGTTGAACGCAGACAAGGCTCGAGCTGAAAAGAGGAATTGAGCTGAGCTGCATATTCACATTGCCCCTGGATGCCAAGAAAGGTTGTTTGAAGCTCTGCAGAAATAAACCTTTTCCCCCCTCTCTTCCCCCAAGGACTTGTAGTCCACCGTACAGTTCTTTCTCTTTTATGCAGAGCTCCTCTTTTCATTTCTCTTCTGATTTCTTGTTTTATGTTTCATGCTGCTGAATTACTGCAGTCATTCCCTTTTTCTACCTCCCAGCAATTGTCAAGGAAAAAAAAGAAAACGCCCCCAAAACATTCTGCAAAGTAACTTTACTCAGCACCACAGCTGCCTACCCCGGTGGAAACTCAAGCTTGTTTGCTTTATTTAAAGCTGCTCCCTTGCACACATGATATAGCTCACAGATGCCTGGAGTCTATTTACCTCCTGGCTTGTTTATCCTGAAATGGCCAATGGAAACTGCTCACATTTTTGTCTTGATAAGAATCCAATCATGGAAATTGATTGAACTACTTCGTTGAGCTTTTCTCTCACATTTACACTTTTCAACTGGTTTGAATTGTTTAATCTACAGTTAATTTAGAGACACACAGCCGTGGCACTGATATATCAGGAGATCAAGATAAATGGCTAGAGTGTTTTTATGAGCAAAAATCTCTCTAGATCCCAGTACATAAATCATTTGTTGTGAAATCGCTCATTGTCTTTAGGCAATGTCATAGTGAAAAATTCAATCTATTCATGAACGGAAAGTCAAGGGATTAGGAATGGTTTGAAGGGAAAAATGCCATGCTAAAAAAAAAAAAGAAAGTAAGATTTATCTCTTAATGCTCCCCTAGCACAACTTTCCTGCCCTTGTTTTGCAGTGTGGACTCTTGAATTGAATTTCACACTCTCTGTCTTTGTTCCAGTCAATAGGAAGCCATGAAGATGCTCCCAAGGGAAGAGGTATGTCTTTGTATTAATCAGGAGCATTTTCTCTCTACTTATCCCCTGATGCCACAAAGGAAGGCTGGAAAGTGGCCTGCTGATGATTCCTTACTGAGGGCCAGCCCATGATCCCTCTGCTTGCAGAGAGAAATTATTTGCTGGAGGCTGGGCTCTTCCTGCACAGCTCAGCCAAGGGCTGGGTAAAATGCAGGCCCCAGGAGGGGCTTGGAAATCTTGACAAAAAAGAGCATCCCCAGTTCTCCACCTTTCCCTCCCATATGGAAGATGTCTCCTTTCACCAGAGTTACAACCTCCTATGCTTCCACCATGACCATTTGGAGAAAGAGAGGGACCATGGGCACCAATGGAGGGGTTATTTGCTGGAGGACACCTGGAAAATTGGGGTTTTCAATGGGTACAAGCAGCCTCACAGAAGTACGTGTGTGAATGAAGCAGAACAGGCCAAAAATAATGCACCCAGAAGAAAGTTAAGGATGGAGACAGAGTCACTCAGCACTTCCAGATCTGAGTGACTCAGAGAAATTTGCATCCAAATCCAAATTTCCTAACTGAGAATTCCTAATTCTGAATCACAATTGCAGAAGAGGTGAATTTAGAGTCTGGACATACCCAAGTTCAAAGGTCTCTGGTCTTGCAGCTTGTTGGAGAAGGGATGGGCATAAAGACCTAAAAACAGTGATTTTCTCAGTTCCAGAAACGCTGCATTGAGACAGAGAGTTGATGTTTTACCTCTTGCAGCTTTCCCAACAAACTGTTTTCCAAGTTATGACAATGGCTCAGTCTCCTAGAGTTAAAGGTGAGGGGAGGAGTCCGTGTGGGATTAAGGCCATCTTTATGAAGATTTCTGTGGATATTTAGGTGGCCTAAATTCCACCTAAGCCTTCATGAGTTTCTTATTGGTTGGTTTTAGGCCTTCACATATCCCTAGTCAGAAAGGAGACATTATGCTTAGGGACTTAGAGATTTGTGTAGAATTTAGGCCATCTGAACACGTCCCTTCAAGCCTTTGTGCTTGTTCTGGAGGCTCTGTTTTCTTTTTCTGTTCTTTGCTCAGATGGACTCATGGAACCATTGCCCATTTCCCTTTGTCTTTCCTCACTCCTTTCCCACTCCTAGGCCCACAGCTTTGGGTCCCAGTCTGAAATGATCCAGACATGGCTAAAGAATGTTTGCTGTTTATCATCCCAAACCCATGCTCTCATGGAAAAGAATCTTTATTTAGTCCAAGTAATTCAGCCCCTGGAGTCCTTCAAACATTAAAGTTTTAATACTTCTCACCTGGCACAGCTGAGTTAGCCAGGAGAGATGAAGCTTTGATGGAAGTACTTGATACAAATTTCTAGCCAAGCCAAGAAGTAATGCTCCTGTACACAGGATGAAAATCCCAGCCTAAAGGAGCATCCATGAAACTGTGAATCATTTAATAGCCCTGATGAATAAACCTGTCTAGTAGTTATTTTTTGCTTTCTGCTGAAAAGACATTCAAAGATCCCTGTAAAAAGGCACCTGCTCTTTTTTTGTTGTTGTTTGCTGTGCAAGGCCATCACCAGGTGAGTTCCCTCACCATGCAGCAGCTCCAGCACAGACACAGAATTTCCTCTGTGAGCAAGAAAAAAAGCCCCTGCACTGCCTGGCCACTGTGGCCAGTGCCAAATGCAACAGAGAGCCCGAAGGCAGCTAATTCCCATCTAACCTAAGGCAATAGTCAATGTGACTGCTCTGTACTCCAGCTGCTTCCCAACTTTAATCCATTTAATTTGGCAGAGTGATGCTAATGAGATTTCATTGATGGGGGGCCTGCAGCAGGACTGCAGCCTGTGAGAACTGATGCTGAGGCAGGAGCCTGAGCTCCTTGGGAAATGCAGGTCTAAGGGTTTCAAAATATTCCACAAGTCACCAGCTTCAAGAGGAGAATTTTATAGATGTGTTTATTATGCAGGTACATGGTTATTAAACTGGGGTTTTATGGCTACTTCAGCAGATACAAAGCACAACAAGATTCCATCTCTAATAAGTAATAAATATAAGTCTCTTGGCACTGCTTTTCCCTGTCACCTACAAACCAGGTTTATCCCAGTTTTGAAGTCCTAGAGGAATGAACAGTTGACAAAAACTGATAAATGGTTTAAATATTAACCTTGCTGTCTGAACCTATTCTCTGAAGCCAGCCCAGAGCTGAGGGATCAGTGGCTGTTGGGGTTGGGTTGTATCAGATAGTCCCTAACAATGTGCAAATCCCACCTGAGAGCTCTGAACACACCTGTCCTGGAATGATTTGGAAAATCTCACCACAATGTGCTACACTAACCAAAAGTCAAATTACAGATGCTGAGGTGGAAGAAACATAGAGAAATAATTCCTTTTATTTCCTTCCACTTCATGGAGGCAGCTTCAGGTGCACAGTGGGTTTACATGGTGCATGTTTGGTCATCAGATCCTTAAAAACTATTTTTGTCTCCTCATGTATTTGCTTGATTATTCACTGTCTTCAAAATTGTAACCTTTTTCCCACATCTGAAATTAATTTGGTTTTTATTATTCTTCCCCAGTGTGTAAAACTGCACAACGTCTTCTTTCTAATGACCTCCTATAAATTGAAATACTGTTATCAGGTTTCCAATTTAGTCTTCTCATTCCTGGGCTCCACAACCCCGTTTCTTTCAGTCTTTCTTAAATCTCATCTTCAAAACATCTAATCATTCGTGTTGTTCTCTTCTGGACTCATTCCAGTTTGTCTACATCCTGCTCGTGGGTTGGTGCCCACAAGTGTGCACAATATTCCAGCTGAGCTGTGACCAGTAGGAAATAGAGCAGAATAATTCCCTCCTGTGCCTTTCAGATGACACTCTTGTTAATACTCTTCCAAAAGGAGATCTGACTCCCTTTCTTTCTTTTCTTTTTAATTTCTTTTTTCCCCCGCAAGGATATCAGACTGTGGGTTTGTGATGCACACAAAGCCCCGGTGGTTTCCAGCAGCGCTGCCAGGTGCTTCCCTGGGCTGTAGGAGAACAGGAGGAGCCCCTGGGCAGGAATCCCGATGTCCCAGCACAAGGAAAGGTGGCTGGAGGCACTCACACAGAGCATGAGGTGTGAACTGCTGCTTTTCCTTGTCTCCATTTACCGTGTGCCTCCTAAAAATGCTGTCCCTTCCTATTAGCTCGCACAGCGCTGACAGCTCAATTCTCCTTGGAGGATCTTCTGGTCCTGCTCTCTCCTCGCCAACCTTTGCTGTGCCCCTTCTAAGGAAGTGCTAGAGAAAAGGTACATGAATTTCACTACTAATAGAGTACTTCCTTGCCAGGTAATCTTTGATCCTGGGAGTGACACGCAGTATCTTTCCCAAGGCCACATTCTGAAACATTTTTAACAAGGAAGAAGCAAGTTCTGTATATAGTGACACTAGACCTTGTATGACAAAAACATCAATATCAGTGCATAATTAATGCAGAATCTTCGGTAACGTGGACTGAATAGGGACAGAGTGCTTTCAAAAATCAATTTGCTACCTGAATTACAAACACTACCGATTAAACCTGACAAGGCAGAACTCAAACAGGAGGGAAAAAAAAAAAAAAAAAGAAATTAAAGACTCCACAACCCAGTGTGCTGGAATGTGATGCTTGGCCAAATCCACAGCCCCCTCTCCTTTTTCTGCAATCTGTTACAGGAACAATTTCACACAGGCAAGGTCCAAGCACCGAGGTGAGCAGGACATGAGACTTCTCTTAACCCTTTCTTCAGTGTGACAGAATCCCCTTAAGCAGCAGGCAGACCCTCTGTGCACCCCGGGCTGCTCATCTGCAGGATCCCATCTATGCCAAATGTGCTGAAGACTCCCGAGGGTATTCAGCACATTTTATGCCTCCAGCATAAATTATAATGAATAATAAATTATAAATCATAAATTTATGCCATCCAGCATCCATTTCTGGAAGACAACAAGCCAAACCCATTTTTATGTGGAGCATAGTACGAGTCATGTTTTTCCCTCCACTGCAGCACCCGAGGGATGATCCAGCTCATGGCTAGGGGGCCACTGTCCTATTGAAATTTGACCCATCATTATCTTTTTCCATCAAATGCTGCTTTCAAATTAATGATCTTGACTCTAGGGGTTTGGCTGAATCTGAGAAACTATTTCTAGTGATTGGGATTCAGCATTCTCTCTGCTGTGGCCCAGATTTGATTCCCACTCATAAAATTTCAGGGGAGACTTCCTCAGTCTCTACAATTCCCTGACAAGAAAGGGCAGCCAGGTGGGGATTGGCCTCTTCTCCAGGCAACAGAGACAGGACAACAGGAAACATCCTCAAACTGTGCCAGAAGAGCTTCAGGTTGGACATTTAGAAGAATTTCTTCATGGAAAGGGTTGTCAAGCATTGGGATGGGCTGCCCGTGGTGGTTTTGGAGTCACCACCCCTGGAGGTGTTCAAGAAATGACTCAACGTGGCCCTTGGTGCTATACTTTAGTTCCCACAGTGGTGTTCAGTCAAAGATTGGGCAAGATGGTCTTGGAGGTCTTTTCCAACCTCAGTGGTCCTATGGTCCTATGAGTCTGTGATTCTATGGTCCTATGGCTCTGTGACTCAATGATTCCATGAGTCTGTGATTCTGTTACTCTGTGACTCAATCATTTTATGATTCTCTGTCCTCTCCCCTTTCTCTCCCCCTTTTGCATTGAGCAGCTTTGAGGGATGTGGTGTCTGTTTAAGCACTTCCTGTCAATCCCAGTGGCTGCAACTGGTCCACCTCTTGTCCCAGAACCGCTGCTGACAGACTCCCTCAGCACTCATCCATTCTTGCCACTCTTTGCTCTGTGCAGGAATGATTTTGGCAGCCTCATCCCAAATTTGCAGCTGCAAGTCAAACAGCAGCAGCATTTGCCTTGTCCTAACCCCTTCCTGATGAGCTTCATTAGTGCAAAACTCTTCTGGTTACCTCCCTCAGGCAATGAGCAGACAGGATTGCTGGCACCCTCTGTCTGGAGGGGGCAGCCCCAGCCAGCAAGGGGAGGTGAAGAGGTGATGCTGCTCTGCGGTGCTCTCAGTTACCCTGGGCTTTGTAGCTCGGCTTGCCGGGCTCAGAGCCCTGCTCTGCTCTCCTGCCCGATGTGCAGAGGAGACTGAAGCTGCTGCCCACATTCACCGTGTGCACCCTCCTCCTGCAGAGCTCCAGACCGTGTCCGAGATGCTGAAATGGTTAAACATCTTATTTGTCTGCTTGCTTCCTGAGTTCCCCGTTGGAGTTCAGTCTCTGCCATATGTTATATTACACAGCATGAGAAATCAGACTGAGGTGGCAATTTTAACACCCTTTATTCATACATCCTATTTTTACACTGATAGATGTAAGATATGCAAAGTGTAATTCCCAGCTGAAGCAGACTCAGCACATGGTTCCTGCTGCCTCAGCCAAGGATGGAGGAGGACCAGCCAGGAGCTCTGGCTCCTGTTACCAGCACAGGCAGCCCTGGAGGCACAGACAGCCCTGCCTGCTGCCTGGGAGGCTCTGCTGGGTGCTGCCCATCTCTTCACTGCTGGGTGAGCACAGCCTCGTCTGCCCCTGCTGATCAACAGCTTGGGGTTTGCTGGTGCTCTCAGTCTGGAAGTGGCACATCCTGGCAGCCGTGGCACTGCCAGGGGAAAGGCACTGGCTGGTCCAGCTGCCCTGGGCAGGTCCAGCTGTGGAGGCTCAGAGGAGTCAGCAGAGCACAGAGATGGAGAGCAATGGCCTTTCCCTTCCTTTGCCTGTTACTGACACCATTTCTCTGTTTTTTTCACCCAGGCACAATGCAAGCTGATGAAGGTTTTGCACTTTGAGCAGTTGCCCGTGTCCTTAGGAGACAGATAAGTCAGAAATCAAAGTTTTGCTCTCTTAGGACTAAAGTGAAAGGATTTGGAGGTTTGCTATGGCTGATAGACTCACTGGGAACAGCTCAGGAGTTTTAACCTGTGTGGCAGGACAGACACATAAAGCAAAGACTGATGGATTCTGAGTGAAAGAAGAGTCCTGAACATGGACAGCAGAGTCCTGTCCCTTCTCGTGAGCCTTTTCATGACCCAGGGCTCCCTGACACAGCAGTGAAATCCCCACTCTGCAATGTGCTTCTTACAGCAACGAGTTAAAAGGCTAAAAATAAACATTTCAAGGTTTAATTTGAAGCACCGTGTGACTGCAGAACAGATTTACATGAACGTTGGAAGCGAGGAATTTTGGAAAGACAGTGGGGGAGACTGTAATTATGGGAAAGCCCTGACACACATGCTGAAGCAGGTGCCTCTGGGCCAGCAGGGACAGAAACAGGGATAGTGGGGGACTTGCTGGTACAAGGGAGAATAAGGAGTTCCCTGGACACTGGCAATGGAGAGCAGGGGGGAGATTTCCTTCTCTGAGACCTCTGTTGGGACTGAGGATCTTCCCTCCTCGCTGTGAGTGAGAGAGGTGATCCCTGAGAGATGCCAGCCTGGTGGGAGAAATCTGGGGACGGCTCTGTGGGAAATGGGCTGGAGGGAACCTGGCCCCAAGATTTTTGTCTCTAGGACTCGCTGGTGACTCTTCCCTGATCCATGAGCATGCTCTGCTGGCTAATAAAGGGCCGAGGTTCATTAGCAGCACTCTCTCCATTACCTTATGACATTTTTATGAAACGCATCAAAACCTCATCTCTTCGACTACTTGACAAAAAGCCAGTCTGAGACAGCAGACACAAGCCTGCTTTCGTTTGGAAATCAGTCTGGCAATGAAAGGCAGGTGCCAGATGTAGGAAAATGAAGCCTGATCAGAGGCACCCAGTGCACGAGGAGGGCAGCACAGGAGTTTAGACCAGCCTGGAACTATCGTGTCAGCTTTGCCATGACATGACAGACTTTTTGCTGGCCTTGGGCTGCTGGGCACGAGGGAAATGAGAGGAGAAAAGCCAGGCTGCTGTAAGGCTGAGGCTTTGTGCCACGGAGTGTGTTCATCCTGTGTGAACGCTCACCTACATACAGATAACAGTGTGTAAATAAAGAGCTGCACCTGCAACACAGGCAGAGATGTGGATGCTTATGTTCGTATCTGCAGGCACACACATGAGCTTTTGTATTTTGTGGAGATAGAGAAACCTCCAATCCCCCATGCAAACCACAGAGCAGCAAAATCTTTTCCTTAGCACTTCATCTCTTCTAAAAAGACTGCTCTTTTATTAATGCACAAAGGACCCCAGATTCAAGCTGCAGTTTGCATGTTACACTGAAGTGTGAGATCGTGAGGACACTCTTTTAAGGGCTTAAAGTGTCAGAGCCGAAAATGGTGTAGTCTCAAAACTTAACTCTAGAAGCCACCAGGAAGGGAAGAACAATAAAAGAACCCTGAAGGATGGAGCAGGCTGCAAACTGTGGTGCTCCATCCCATTAACAGCAGGGATGGATAATTAGGCTGGACAAAACAGCATAAAATGTACACCAGGGAGTTATCCCAGAGGCAGGGAGATGGGCTGCATGATCTAAGAGGCCTTTTCCTGCTGTAACAGTGAAGAACTGGATGTTTTTGAGAGCCTGTTTTCCTGTTTTTACAGCAGTGCTCAGTAGTGGGTCAGGGAAAGGAAGGCACCTGATTTATCTCCTGCTACCATCTGACACCTTCCACTGGATGCCTTTTCTTTTTTCCTCCTCCTCATTGCAAATGGGCTCAACAAAACATCGGTGGGTCTTTAAGGGAATGTTGCAAGAAAAAATAAAAGAGCCTCCAGCTCTCTGCCAATGGGGAGGAGTGGAAGGCAGCCAGGAGACTGTGTCTAGGGTGCTAATTAGAAGATATTTCCTGTCGTGGTGAGGCTTTTATTTATAGGACTGAGTGTGAGAGGGTGGGGTGTGGTAGGGTGTGACTGAGGCACTCTGAACTGCTTAAAAACGAGAGAAACTCACCGGGTTATCTAAAACCCAGCCATTGAAGCTTGGTCGCTGGGGAGATGCAGACACACACGTAGAGATAAACGATAATTTACACAGATGTGTCTGGATAAGCTGCATGCATGGACTCACACACAGACAGACTTCTGACACAGAGACAGGAGGGAACGTGGTTGTTTTCAGTCTTGTGCTGAGCCTTTTTCCTCCTAGGAAACACCAGTCCAGCTTTACCATGAGAGATAACCCACTTTAATCCCTTTTTTTTTTTTTTTCCCCAAGCAGAGCAGCCAGGCCAGTGCAAAGCCTTTGGATGCTCTGGGAGCTCCAGTGGAGGGGCTGTGCTCGCTCCTGCTGGCTGCTTGGCAGGCTTGGAGGAAGCAGGCAGCTCTGACTGCCTCCACAGGGCTCGTCAATCCGTGCTGAACGGGCTTTGCCTCTCGGAATGACCCCCTGTTCCCAGAGCCAGCATGGATTTGTGGTGTTTTCCATGTTCTTCACATCCCTGGCACAGCTGAGCCCACGGGGCCGGTGCTGCTCTGAGGTGCCCCACTGGCCCTGAGTTAAGCCGGGGTTCTGATCTAAAAGCAGACTCTGCAGAAGCAGCCTGCATCCTGGGATCTGCTCCTGCCGGGCGTTCAGAGCCAGAGCACTGCTCCTGCTAATTAATAGAGCAGTGCTGATGATTGCCCGTGGCACTGCGGGGCTGCCAGTGTGATGGGAGCATGAGCTGGCAGCCCATCTGCCCCCTTTCCCAAGATTTAGTTTGGAGGGATAAATCTGGCTTAGCATTGCTTACCTGAGGACAGCAGAGCTGCAAGGAGGAGCAGGGACGTGGATTTTGCTCTGCTGGGTTTTTAGGAATGATCATTTTGTCAGGCACAGTGCAGAAAAAAACCAACTTTGTTGCTCCTCAGAACCAAGAGATTTAAATGACTTTTGGTAGGATGATTTTCCGTCCTGCCTCAGTTTGAAGAAACCAGTTTATGTGACAATGATATGTGCAATTATGCTGGCAGGTTTGGAGGAGGTGTACTGTGCTGAAGGTGCTGGGGATGGGTGTGATGGTTAGGGTTAGCCTCAGCACAGGTCAAAACTATCACCCCCAAGGAGGTGGGAGGGGGTGGGAAAAGTTTTCTATTTTATCTGAATGCACATTGCTTAATTTACTGACAAATGATTCCTCATTTATACCAGAGAAAAGGGAACGAGTATCCATTTAGGTAAAAAATGATGCCAGAAGGAGTCCTGATGTCTTCTCACTCTGATAGAAATGCTGTGAACTTCATTTCTAGCTCGTGGGTAAATCTAATGACAAAAAAATTTGAAAAAAGGGCAGCTGCTGACAATGAGCACCTCTCCTGGGAAGGGACCTGGCCCTCCCCTGAGAGCAGCACGCTGGAGTTGTGGGAAGCACAGACATCTCCTGAAGGATGTCCTGATGGAGGGCAGCCAGGGGCACGCCTGTGAAGGGTCTCCTGCCCATGGGATGGTGCAGCTCAGCTTTTGGGTTTGGGCACAGCTCCTGTGCCGGGGCAGCAGCCGGGCTGTGCCAGCCCCACCACCGAGCACCTGCACCCTCCCCTCCTGCCGGGGATAGTGAGGCTGCTTGGAGAGGTTCCTGCTGCGGGATGTGCAGAACAAACCCCGAGCAGCCCCCGAGCATGGCAGAGCCATTCACAGATTCATAATGGAGCGTGTAAAACACCATCCCTTGTCCTTTTCTCTTGCTAACAAAAAGGGCTGCTCTGACTCTGGCTGCATGTGTGGTGCTAAGTGAACTGACAAGCAGTCAGCACCGAGCCTGGTATCCAGCAGGAACTGATTTTTTTTGTTTTTTTTTTAATCCCAGGTAGCCAGGTGCTTTCTCCTGCTTGGGTCCACAAGCCCTGCCAGTGGAAAAGATGCAATTCCTGGTCTTCCCTGGCCTCTCAGAAATGGAATAGGCATCACAATTATCTTATTCCCTCACAGAGAGAGCAGAGCTGCTTCTTCCTCATTCATAATCAGAGTTTGGGCATTTATATTACTTTTGGATGCAACTTCCTGTCTTCCTCTGTGAAAAGACAGAGCGTGGTACATTAAAATTCTTTGTTGGTGTAGGTTTTTTCCCCTTCCTGTTCTCTCTACTTCTCTTTTTCCTTTGGCATGCTCTCCCCTTCTGTACTCATTTTCTCTCTGAGTCAAGCTACACTTCCTCATCAAAGAAGCTCTAATGGGATCACATATTTGACCAGCTGCCAGGGAAAATTCCAGTAACCTCTGAAACCCTAAACATTCCATTTTGTAGGATTATAGGGAAAATGTTTCATCTTTCTGATAGAGAAGCACCAAAAATTGAGAGTTGCCAGCTCATCTTCTGCTGTTCCGATGGAAGGAGCTTGGGCGGGCTATTTTTAGGTTAAAAAGCTGTACTTTGCTAAGATAAAAGCTGAGGCTCTTTCAAAGCAAAAGCCTTAAAGTGTGAAATCCATCAAGTGTGCTATCCCGGGGAGCAGGGTGGCAGTGCCAGGCTGGGGCAGTGCTGAGCTGGTGTCTGGGTGAGTGTGGCCCCTTGCCCTGCACAGGGGATGCAGTCTGGCTCCTCTCCACACTCCTCCAGCAGCAGCCTGACACCCAGACTGAGGGAGAACCTGGAAGCCGAGATGCAGGCTCTCTCCCCCAGCTGCGTGGTGTCCTGGTGGTCTCTGCTCTCCATGGAGGAGGGTGCAGGGCTGTTTGTCAGGGTCTGCAGGTCCTGGTGCTTTGGGAGCTTGGGCTGGCTGCCAGGCAGGGAGGAGATGCAAAGGCACATCCAGGTTCCTGCCTGAGAGACACTCCTGATTCATTTGGATCTGTTTGTGATGTGGGGAAGGATGCAATTAGTCCCTGCAAGTGGCACTCTGTGATGAATGGATCCGTATCCATAGGGAACGGCAGGTGGGAGGCTGGGGAAGCACAGCAGGGTCTGAGCACATGCAGGTACCTGCTCACCTGAGACCAGGCAGGTTTGTGTGCCCTGGTGTGGATTTGTTCCCCAGGAATGTGACCATTTTGACAAGTTTTTCAATCCATTGACAATAAAAATAAAACTGTCCCAAACATTCTGAAATTGTCAAGAGTGCCCCAGTTAGGTACTTCTTGAATATGTCATCTCTCTGAGTTTGAAGCTGCAGTGAGCAGCTGTGGGAAGAGCAAATCAGACACCTGATTCTGAAGCAGTCTGACCCATTCTCCTTCCCTTTTCACAACCAGGATAAAATTTCCACCTCATTCTCTCTGAAAGGTACCACTGTTCATCCCTGTAATCTCAGAAATACTCACAGCACAGCACCAGCCTCCTTTCAACTAACTCCACCCTTAAATTGCCACGTGCCTGGATGTGCCCTCATTTAAAAATGAGACTGATATAGCTGATTTCCTACAGTCCTCTTGGGCTGTGCAGGATAAGAGTTTTGCAGCATCCTGTGGAGTCTGGGGAGAGATCTCTGCTGAGATCCCACCTGGAGCACTGGAAGCAGATTGTCCTCTGAGGTGCCTCCCAACACAGCCCAGTCCATGGTTCCATGACTCTGTGACCTCTGCTGCTGTGCCTCTGCCCTGAGGCAGCTCCTGCTCTGCCAGGACCCCTGGACTCAGCACTGGGAGATCTCTCAAACCTTCAAGTCCAAGTATCACGGGTGACACAAGCATTTTCTCTCAGCAGCAGGCTTGGTACTTCTGTAAAGATGTCAAAGCACTCCATCAATATGAATTAATTCATGCCACAGATAAGGAGGTTGAACTGGTGAGGAGGCAAACGGTGATGGGAGATGTGGCCAGTGGGGGACTAAGCTGGGGAAAGATCCCCAAGTTCACCATTCCTCAAGTGCCACTCCAGACTCAGTGCCAAGAATGAGCAAATCTAATACCTGCTGGGAGTGAAATGTAAATAAACAGCTCAGGTAACTGTTTTCCCTCAAAAGGCAAAGAAAATAAAGAAATTGCAATGATTTAGTTATTTAACCCTCAGTGAGAAACAGAAAATTGAAAATATATTTTCCTATGAAAATTTAATTATTGTTTATTCTGTTGAACTGATTTCATTTCTCTATGAAGGTCACAGTCTTCTGCCCATGAGAGAAAAAAATCCTTTCAGAAATGGAGTTGAAAACCAGAAAATTACAGAAAGCAGAGAAGCTCTCATCTGACTTAAGCTTCAAGGATGGGATTTTCAAAGATAACTAAGGGATTTAGCAGTCTGATTTCCTAATCTGAAGCCCAATTGTCCTTGAATGAGATCTCCCCAGACAGACATAGTCCAGGGGGAAATAGATCTACTGGAAAGGGGAAAAAAAAGGTGCCAACTCAATAAATGGGCCTTTAAGAAAAAAGAATCATCCAAGTAATGAGGACTTTCAGGAAGTGAGGATACATTACCGAGCACCAATGGATAAAACCCACAAGAGACGTTTTTAAAAACATCTGTGTTCAGGAATGAGCTAAAAAGATGGCTGAGATGCTCTTCAATTTAGCTGAAAACATCCAGTAATTCTAATGTGATAAAAGATCCTGAAACATCTGTCCAGTCTACTGCTAACCTTGCTTTGAGGAGAATTCTGCCATTGCTGATCTGCTGGTGACAGAGAGGTGGCTGGAGCCAAGTTTTGTGGGAGTCAGCCCAGACACTTGGGGGGCTTCTTCAAAGAAATCTCACTAAGATTTGCTAGAAAAGGCTAAGGGACTCTTTTCTCCTCTGGCTGCTGCATTAATAGTCCTGTGGCCATGGCTGAAATTTCTGACTCTTTGTTGACCAGGGTTTTGTGAGGAATGACTTGGTGGCAGTGCCCAGTTTTCGCTCTTGCTTCATATTCAGGTTCCACAAGTCACTGGAGGTGAAATATCTGAGCACTGAAATGCCAGGCTGGGCTGTGCCGAGTGCCCACAGAGCCCTGGGCCATCTCTCATTGTGAACAATCCTGGTTCTGTTTCTGCCTGTGCCTCTCCTGTCCCTGGCAATGTGCAGCTCTGAGCCTCTCTGGTCTAAATTCAGCCTTTTTGTACTCAAAACCTGTCTTTATTTTGGTTTTCCACCCAACCTCCCTTTGATACATTAAAACTACAATGTCCACCCTGGCAAGGAGCTGCACAGCTGAAGCATCCACTGTGTGAAGAAAAGGTGCTTTTGACTTGCTTCACCCAAGATGTCCCTTAAATCATGTTTTTTCCTGCCTGAGAGGTGTCTGCACTGTCAGATCATCTGGAGCAGGCCATATGGACCAGCAGTATCCCACACCCTGGCTCGTGATGAGTGTGCTGGGAAGAGGAAGGTGCTGAATGCCTCGTTCCAGGCATGGCTGAGCTGCATCCCCACATCCCACATCCCTTCCCTCCTCCCCAGCCGCCGCCCCTACAGGGATCTGAGCCTCTGCCTCTGCACAGGGCTTGAGCTGCACGCATGAGGCTTTGTAATTACACTGGGAATCTCATTCCAAAGGGGATGAGGGAGAGGGGGTGGGCAGGGAAAGACTGCCAAGTTTATTATCTAGGGGTTTCTTGGCTTGGTTGGGATTTTTTTTTGTTGTTGTTGTAGATGACAATCTACGTGAAAGTCCCTTTCGTACGTTCATTACTGGGGGTTTTATCGCCTAATGAATGTGACTCATCTGCGTAATCGCATTGTTTTCCACTGCTCCAGATGTTCTGTGGAACACCTCTGGCTCATGAGCTCCTATTTAAACATTTCTTGTAAACACCAAAAGCTGTTTGTTTGTTTTAATGTTCCATCACATCCCATTACCCAGTGAAGGTGAAAGATTGAAATGCAACGTTGTCTTGCCAAGAGATTTTTTCCCCTCCTTCCTCCCTCTGCTTCCCCCGATGTATCTATGTCTGGTGTCTAATTAGTATGCAATGGGATGCAGAGATTCCTCTGTTAAATATCTTGTTTCTTTCTGCTTGCCTTGATCTCTGTAAGGAGGCGCGTGCTACGTGGAGATCTGGGGGCTGCCTGCTTCAGATGCTGAACAATTTCACCATTATTGCCTCGTGTGAGGATTCCATCTATTGTTGTATCAGGGATACAGTGCCATGGGACTCGGCTCCCTATCTTGCAGTTATTCACATCAGGGAAAAATAAATACCAGAGGTAAACACTGCCTTGCAGCAGCACTGAACACATGCTGCAGTGACATTAGAGCTTGTCTCCAGGCTATTTTCAAAACTGCAGGGCAGCCAATCCAGCTGAATTCTGAGAGAGCTTATTTTAGCTTTAGGTGTGCCTTAACATCTTGGGATGGATGTAGCAGGTTGAGTTGTGATCTGCACAGTTAAATGTAGGTAACAGGGTGTTTCAGTGGGCTCTGGAAACAAAGAGAGTTATTTTCATTTTACAGTGTGGCTCCACTGTATTTTCAAAGTCACATCTCTTTTAACTTCGTATCTCTTAAGGATCTGGATCTGCTGCAAGTCCAGTCCTTGGAGTGGCTTCAGATCTCTGCAATATGGGCAGACATTTCTAATTGTACAGGATGTGATGGAGGACAGTAAAAGTGACACAAATTTTGCATTGTAACCATTGCAGTAGGTGGAACCTACTGGGGTCAGTAGGTACCCAAAGAAATGGAGCAACAGAAGTCAGCTGGGGGAAGGTGTTTTCACCTCAGTATGAAAAAAAGGAAATTTTGAAGCAGATCTCAGGATGAAGATTGGGAGTAGAAAGGAGACAAATGCTCATGAGACAACGGAACCACTTGGGAAAGTGATAGGATCATTAAGGCTGGAAAAGACCTCCAAGACCAAATTAAGAGCCAGGAAAGCACCCGGGGAGACTTGGGGTGGGTATTTCAGTCAAGCTTTCAGAAGTGAAGCTTTAAATATTTCAAAATGATTATCAACATATTAGGTCTGGGAGATTGATTCAGTCTTATGTTCTTTTGAGGAAAATTATGGAAACTAATAATGAGTCTAAAGTCTGGCAAAGCTGCACTGCTTGCTCCAGTCTTAACAGATAACACTTAGGGGATTGTTGGAGATTAACAACTGATGAAATGAGTCTTTGGAGCCTGTCAAACATGGAGCTCAGGAGCTTGAGAGCTGCAGGGCTTCCACCAAGGAGAATGTGAATTAGAAACCTTGGGCAATGCTGTATTTACAGGGGAAAACCAGACTGACCCACAGGGAATTGCCACCTGGGAAGGGCATGGGACACTGGGACCTTGGAAAAGGACTCTGTAGGAATTGGGTGCATGAAATAGGACAGCACAAAGGAGACTGAACAGATTTATTTATTTCTGAGAAGGAAACTGAGAGACTGCTCTGAGGGAATTACAGGAGTTGTCCTCCTGCCTGGCAAGGTGGCTCCTGCAGCCAGAATATCCACAGCACCAGAGATCTTCAGCAGCTGCTTTGTTAATAACACATCAACAGAAATATTTATGCCACGAGGGTTTGGTTTGTTTCTCTTACCCACAGATTAAAACAGTGGGTGACACATAAAAATGAAGATAAATCTGCTTCAAGTGAGATGCTTTTGCTGAAGCAAAATTGAACTCTATTTGAGTTCTACCCTTCCAGATTTAGGGTTGGGTGTTTTTTTTCCCCTCTTTAAGGGATGTAAAGGAAATTCTTCCAAAAGAAATCTTAAAAAAACCCCACATAATCTGTGGTTATTCAGTGTACTAGTTTTGATCAATGCCAAGTACTTTCTTCCAGTTTTGATATTTTAAGCATTACAGATCTGCATAAAATATTTTTAATGGAATCATTTCAACCTCCAAAAAAATTGAAACATTCTGTTCTGATAAAGTTGAACCTTATTGGGAACATTTCATTTCAGTTCCATGTCTTATGGAAAAAAAAAGAATGACTTAAATTGACATGTTCCTCAGGATAGGTTGATTTCAGTAGAATGCCATTTTTTTGTCAGAAAAAAAATTCCAGCAGAACATTTTTTTCAACCTGTTCCAGTTCTGACTTACTGCATGTATATTCACTGCCATAAAAGATTTATATGTGGTAACATTTTAATAATTTCTTCTAATTCCATCCAACCTTCATGAGATACTTCAGATGTTTAATGAATGCAGCCAGATCATTTTCCACCCATTTCTCTTAGCATTTTTCATGAAGTAAACCCAGTTTCACCATCCACTCCTTGATTTTGTGCTGTGTTCATGGAGGTCAAATCTTAGCTGCTGGAATTCCAAACCAGCATTTTTCTTATTTATAAAACTTTGTTACTAAGATTTAGACGAAGTCAGGCCACCTTTTGCTTTTACTTTAAAAGAAACCCAGCAAATTCAGAAGACCAGAGGAAAGAAGCATTGCCATTACCTCTGTGCACGTGGGAGACTGAGACAAAGGGTGGAGATGATCTCACCTAATTTTATCCCTCCCAAAGGTATCTGGGCCAGTGCTGTCACGCAGATCCCTGCGAGGCACAGGAACACCTCCAGAGTGTGAATCATCCCATGGATCACAGGGAGAGGTGCTGCTCTCTTTGGAGAGCTCTCTTGCACTCCACTGACTGGAGCAGCAGCACAAGCAACAGATTCTAAAAATTTTGTGTAGCTCATGTCGGACAAAAATGGATCTTGGCTTTTGTGATAAGCCTAAGGCTTCCCAGAATATCTGAGGCAGAGTCACAAACCAAATGTATATCTGCTGAATTCAAGGCTGATGCTTTAATCATAAGATGGAACTTCCTTTCATAGTCCTGATTCTATCTTGTTTCAATAATTCAGCATATTTCCTTCAAAGAACAGGAGTGGGACATCTGCAGAATGCCGAAAAGCAATTATTTAGTTGGGCAGACGAATCATGCTAAACACTTGTGCACTCCAGAATTCTGAAACCATGTGAACTTTTGCAAATGCTCCTGAGAGATGCCACAGGGAAGATTTCCTTTTCAGAGAAACGATCTGAGAGTGGAAAGCATTTCACACAAGAGGAAGCAACATATGCCGCTACAACCAAGGAATAAATAGGAAAAATAACAGGGGAATAACAAGTTTTTCTTTCGCTGGCAAGACTGTTATTGCCTGAACACAGGAAACACAAGCCATGAGGTGCATCACCAATAAACTTCTTGTTGTGACAGATTTTCTGACTGGAAAAACCACTTTCATCATATCTACTTCCTGCATGAGTTTTTGTGAGGCTCCCACAAGCATGTCCTTACAAGTGCATGGAAATAGATGATGATAAATATCTCCATCATCCATCCTCTTTCACTGGGAAAAAAGACAGATATTCTTGGTGGGCTTTATTTCAGACTATCCAGAACCTACTCCTGTGCACATGGAGGGTTTCCCCACCAGGTCTGGAATGTGTTCTGTGCTGGGAGGAGGCTGAGAGCTGCCTGGCAGGAGCACGTCATAATCAAGGAGTTCTGGACAGGATAAGAGGAAAATATGAAATATCTACAAGAGGACTGTGCTGTTTGTGGAGGGGAATCGTGGGATTGGTCCGGGGGAACCTTGGGCAGCCCTTCCTTCCCTGTTCTGTGTATTCAAGCACCATCTCAGGGGTGTTTCTATTACACACACACAACATGACGACTGCCCATGGTAGAAAAGAGTTTTCAGCCTCGCAAGACAAGACAAATCTGGAAGGAGAAGAGAGGGGAGGAAGGGTTTACCTGGAGATGAATGGCACCTCTTAACTCCAGGCTCCAGGACTGGTGTGCTTTTCAGCCAGCTGAGAGAAAACCACAATCCATGTCTGAGCCAGGCTCCTGCACTAAGTTCAGTGCCCACTGGTGAGTTATGGTTTTCCAGCACTGTTCACCTTGATTGTCTCTTGTTATAATTCTCAGTCCTTCCTCCCAGCTAGTGCCTTGCTTACATGATAGGTGAAAATATTAAATTAGATCCCTTTACTGGAAATTATAGTCCATTAAACCATTGTCACAGCTACTAAGAGACCTTTCAGCCTCCTGGTAGGCTTTGTTTTAGAAACATCTGACAAATCCTGTGGGACCCTTCTGGGGAGTTCAAAGCCAAGGCATCGTCAGCGTGTGCAATTACAGATTAAGTGGTTTAATATTGCAGAGAACAGAGCAGGGGAAAGGACAAGTGTCGGATATCTGTGGCCTTCCCCAGATCGTGCTTCACCTGGCTTTGTGTTTGAGCCATTGTCCTTTGCCTTTTACATCCATCTGCAATATTAAAACACTTAATATGAGCAGTAATTATTTGAGCTGATGATGCTTTTTCTTTGAACTCCTTGCTGGAGTGCCAAAGGATTTGTTAGATATTGCAATGATATGCAGTGGTTGGAGGGACATTACTTTCCTCCCCTATGGAGCACCCGCAAGACAGAACATAATTGGACTACAAACTTTGAACTTGCTGAAGTTTTTCATCTCACTTTTGGTGTGCACAATTGGATATTAGATACTTCTCTGGATCACACTTTTCCCAGGAGAGCTGAGAGCAATAATAACATTAATTCTTGGCTACCATAGGATGTTTTTTACATATTGGCCTCAAAGTTATCACAAAGAGTTAGGGGGTGGTATTATTCTGTAGGGGTTGATCTAAAGTTTTAAAGAAGTGGTAGTTTTGTTGGAAAAATCTGGGCTAAAAATGGCAGCAAAGTTGCACTGAATTGAGTGAATAGTTCTGTGGAAAAAATAAGGGAAAAGACATGGACAGAAATGAAAGGTCTGAAAGAAAGAGAAATCACTCTTTGAGGCACATTTACCACAGTGGTCCAAAATGTTTTTTTCTTGGGCAGATTCACTAGCAGGCTGAATAAAAGACAAGAAAAATATGCCTTTCAAAAATGAAGTGCAAAATTTAATCCAAATTTAAAAGAAATTATTTCTTAAACATATTTCTCACCCACTTTTTCCTTTCATCAAATACTTTAAAAGAAGAAAAAAATCCCAAACATAACCAAACAAAAAGCAAGCAAACAAACAAGCAAACTGACCAAACCCCCCCACCCAACTCCAAAAAAACTTGGTTTGACAATAGCAACCATTCCTGTGGGAGTGTCTCTCACACACCTTTGGATAACTTTCAACTGCAAAAAGGGGATTTCAGCTGCAGTCAGGGTGCCACTGGGTATCACATTAAAGAAACGTGATTTCCTTATCCATTTAAGAGAAAATACCATATGTTTTCTGAAGGAATTAAATTGAAAGAATGGCCCTATTAATTCATCTTGAGACAAGAAAAGTTTGTGGTTCATGCCACACACATTAGTGATTGAAGTGGGAAATTAATTGGTAAAAGTTTATGTAATTTAAGAGACTCTCCCCCAAAGTAGGAGTTGTGTGAGAACTTCACTTTTGATCTATGTGAATAAAAACAAAAAATCCATGAAGCCATTCTTGTTAATTTATGCTAAGTGCTGTGTTGATAGTTGCAGTAAATCTTTAGTCGAAAGATCAATGCATAGATAGATAAAGTAGAAAAATAAATAAGAATGGAAGAAATATTGTTAAGCAACAAGAGCTGCTTTAAAGTGAGTCCTGGGCTCATCTGTTTTGTCTGCTTATGGTTTCTGCTTATGAGAAATATTGGATTAAATCTCTTTCATGCCATGCACTGCTCTGAGCATCAGCAAAGAAAGTGAAAGGCAGAAAGTGAAGAGCAGGAAGAGTCCCCAAGAGCTGGGCCAAGACCAGAATTAAAGGTCTGGATGCTCCCTAAGCCCTGTGGAAGCCCAGCACTGGAGCAGCACGTTCAGCTCTGCAGGGTCATTCCAGTCGCCAGTGTTAGCCTTTTCTTAAGCAATGAAAAGACTCTTGTTAATTACTGTGACTTCTTTACAATCAGAGGATGTACACATTTGAACCCCAAAGGATCCTCTCCAGAGAATAACCTTTATTTGCTTGATTGCTTCTTTTCAGTTAATTCTATCTAATTACTATTTTCTTCCTATTAGATCCTAATTATATACAGTATTTTCATTATAAAGTGTAATGTTTCCCAGAGAACTCTGTCAATTACACAGACAATGTTACCCGAGGTCTCATTTACTTCATTAAATGAGAGAACAGACTCTCTTCTGATTAAAACTGCAGTTGGAGGTATGGATGTGGTGATGTCCTTCTCCTATAGCATAGCTATGAGAACTGACCACCTGATGATCACAAAAAGTCTGATTAATATTTTAAATGGGTAAAGATACCCCTCTCTGACTGCTGATAGTTATAAAATCCTGTTTATTTTATCTGTCTTTACAGGAAAGTCAATTGGTGAACCACCAAAAATGCAAGAATTGCATTATTAAATAACTTATCATTATGTAAAGCATGAATAAATACTGTGTAAAGAGAGATCAAAATATTTGAATACTTAGTCTTATTAGAGCTACAGTGTGAGTGAGTGCATAGCAACACAATGGCAAGGATTGAGAGGAATAGAGAAGATCTAACAGATATTCTTGTCTCAGAGAAAAGCAGCCTGTCTTTGTCTTGAATGGGGGTAGAGAGAGGATTGATATGAAAGGGAATACATTGGGATGTAACTTGTAATGAGGGTATGGAAGTTGTTGCTACAGAATCCTAAGCCTGAACCCACAGGGGAATGAAGACTTTCCATTTCCAAGCACAACAACTGCCTGATTCAGGCCAGTAAAAATAACCAGCAACAGAATAATTTGGGAGTGTTGGTGCTTTGCTGTGTGACACCAGGATGTTCAGTTTCCTTGGAGCCCAGGTATTACCCTCCACCTGCAAAACGAGGGTATCTATCCTTCACAGGCTGCTTTTGGTGCCAGATCCAGTACATTAAGGACTCAAAATTCACAGACTCTGCTCAGCCCCTCACAGAATGAAGGAGCCAACCAGAGTAAATGAAAAATATCATTCTCATGCAAAGCCAGCAGGTAATAACATCACCTTGTAATTCAGGAGTCTGTGCAACTCCAGACTAACTCAGTGTATAATCATATAAGCACCCAGCACTTCATAAATAATAAATAATAGTATTAATAATACAACTTATGGCTTGGTAACTTGCAATAATAACTAGATTTTCAGAGAGTGTCCCAGAGCCAGATGGGATACCCAACATGCCCTGTATTTCCCAGAGCTTTACAAGCCTTTCAAGAGGAGCATCCAGAAATGCCACTTCAGTCACAACATGTGACCATGAAGCAGTTGGCATCTCAGGTGTCCCTGATGTGACATGCAGGGAGCACATTAAAGGATTTATAGGTTACAGACCTCCAGAGAGCATGGACAGAAGAGATCTCAAGGGTTTACCTGTTCTGCTCCCCAGCCTAGTGCTGGATCAGCTCAATTTCTGCCATTTCTTGGTTCAGTCTTGTTCAAAGGCTTGCTGAGGTGGGAACCAGCACCATTCTCAGGCAACATGTTCCACTGCTTCATTTCCTGGAACTAGAAGAACTTTTTCCTAAAGCCTGATGCAAACACCCCTGCTGCAGTTCAGGTCCAGTGTTTATTGCCATGTATCCTTCTTTCTGAACCTTTTATTCTTTGGAAGGAGGCCACCTCCTGTGGGAAGATAGGTTGAAAGGATGGTGCAGAAGGCAATGTTTCCCAATGAATTACAAGAATGTACTGATTACTGAGAAGTGAAAACAGCCTTGTCTGCCCAACAGGATGGATGTTATAAAAGAGTGGGTCAGCTAGTTAAGTGTAAGTTGTAGTTGCAGATGGAGTTGGAGCTTGAGAATCAGGGTCTGCTGCAGTTTGGGATGGAGTTCTGCTGCAGTTTGGGATGGAGTTCTGCTGCAGTTTGGGATGGAGTTGCTGCAGTTTGGGATGGAGTTGCTGCAGTTTGGGATGGAGTTGCTGCAGTTTGGGATGGAGTTGCTGCAGTTTGGGATGGAGTTGCTGCAGTTTGGGATGGAGTTGCTGCAGTTTGGGATGGAGTTGCTGCAGTTTGGGATGGAGCTGCTGCAGTTTGGGATGGAGCTGCTGCAGTTTGGGATGGAGCCTGTGCAGTTTGGGATGGAGCTGCTGCAGTTTGGGATGGAGCTGCTGCAGTTTGGGATGGAGTTGCTGCAGTTTGGGATGGAGCTGCTGCAGTTTGGGATGGAATTGCTGCAGTTTGGGATGGAGCCTGTGCAGTTTGGGATGGAGCTGCTGCAGTTTGGGATGGAGCCTGTGCAGTTTGGGATGGAGCTGCTGCAGTTTGGGATGGAGCCTGTGCAGTTTGGGATGGAGTTGCTGCAGTTTGGGATGGAGTTGCTGCAGTTTGGGATGGAGTTGCTGCAGTTTGGGATGGAGTTCTGCTGCAGTTTGGGATGGAGTTGCTGCAGTTTGGGATGGAGCTGCTGCAGTTTGGGATGGAGTTGCTGCAGTTTGGGATGGAGCTGCTGCAGTTTGGGATGGAGTGTGCTGTGAGGAGGAAGGGACAGACAGGGTAAGAAGATGCTGTGAGGGACAGACAGGGTTAGGTGGCCGGGTAAGAGACAGGTTTGGGTTAGTCAGTCATGCAGAAGGAAGAAGGAAACTTGCAGAGAGGAGGGAAGGAGTCAGTGCTGTGTGGAGCTGCCAGTAAGAAAAGGGGTCAGAGTTGCCTGAAAAAAGTCTAAGAGTGAAGACACGAAAAGTTTTAATAAAGGACTGGTGTTGGTGCCAGTCATGTCCACCTTGACATAATTACTACAACCTCCCAGTACCTTCTTTACCTTTTTTGCTTTAGCACCCCCAAGTCCCTCTGTCTTTCCCCCTTTTTTGATCATTCTCACTCTTCTGGATTCTCTCCACTTCGTCCACCTTTCCCCTGATTCTCTGCCAAACCTGAATGTTGTGGTGCAGCTCAGATTTCACCAATCCTCAATCAAATTAAACAAGTCATTTGTCACTCAGGTTTCTCTCTGATTTATGTGTTCTTGTGTATTCTCTGCCCATTGGTGTGGGACTGTACATTAATGTATGTTATAGATCCTTTTTGCTTTCTAAGCACTTGACATTTTTTTCCCCTAGTTTTCCGTGTTTTGAGATTTAAAATCTTATTTTGCTTGAAGATAATTTGGTTAGCTGACAAATACAGACATGACTTTTTCAATATTAAGTAAATAAAAAGTGTTGCTGGGGTAATAAAGGGATCTTTAGCAAATGAACAAGAACTAGAAGGACCCACATATTTCAGCCTCTGGAACATGAAAATGCAAAGAAAAAAGGAGGCAAAAATAAGTGGAATTTGGAAAAAAGTTGTATTTTGTGTAAGGACTTCTTTTCTGTGCAGATTTAATTGAGTGTTATTCTTCCAGATTGGTTTATTGACAGAAGTTTAATGCAGTTAGATATTATCTCACTGCTATTCAAAATCCTAAATCCATCAGGATCTTTGATTATCCTGGTCTTTTCCCTGGCATCAGTGAACCCCTTTCTACATGACAACAGGGCACTGAGTGTTGTGCAGTGAAATACATCCTGCTGCTCTGAATTCCGAGTTTTCATCCAGCCCAAAGAGAAATGGAAAAGCTTCACAGGAGCTGCTATATGAATGGGGATAAGGGATGAGTTCAGCAAAGGGCCTGATCCACAGATCAAGGATTTTTGCATCCTCTGAACTGGGTGAGCACTGGTAGGAACCATTTCTAGGCTTTTTTTTGGCATGACTCAACGAAGACTCGCTGGATCTTGTAGCCCACCTCAATTATTGAAGTTATTCCTTTGCAGCCAGGTGTGCAAGCAGAATTTTTGGGATACCCCTTCAGCAAGAAGAAGCCCAGGACAGGCATGTCTGGGGTGGGGGTTTGGGGCTGCTCCTGTGGAGTGACAGGGCACAGATTCTGCAGTGGCTGCTGCTCAGGGCTGGCCTTGTGCCAGGCAGGAACGAGCCCCGTGGCTCTTGCCACAGCTCATTGCCCAGGTTTATGGAGGCTTTATGGGCCATGGCAAGGATCTGATGTGGGCTTTAAACACAGAACAACATGGGGCACTCTCAAGGCTTTATGGCCATGCTCTGCTAGGAGAAGTTAGGCCCCCTGCCAGAGCAAGGTGAGAGCCCAGACAAAGTGGGGGATAAACAGACAGGATCCCTCAGCTCCAAGAAAAACTGTGGAACTTCCAATAGATACAAATCATACCCACATAATTCTTCCTATTTAAATACCTTGTCTTGCTCCTTAAACAAATGTCAGGCATCCCTGAAGTTCAGGATCTGCTTTTCCTTCGTCACTCCCACCACTCTTCAGTCCCAGATGCAAAGTTTTTAATCAAGAATTTCTCTCTGCTGCTTCATGTCTGAGCTCAGAAATGAGCATGGTTGGTCTCCAAGTCTTTGGTGAATGTTCTGCTGGTGGAAAATTAGCTCCATGGAAGGATAAATGCAGATATCCAGGAGCATAAGGGCAGCCAGATGGAGAGATGTAAACACAGAGAAAAAACTGGATGAAAAATAAGGCTGAAAGATTGTGTGGATGGATGGACAGTGATTCACTATGGACAGATGGAAATGGAAGCTGTTTGGAAAACAGAATTTCTGTTCAACTGTGACACACTGAGATTTCTTTCCATCCAGAATGGGGAAAAAAGTCACTATGTTGGCATTTTTTAACCAAATGGAGATGTGGCCTTCCCCTCCAGTGGAAAATGCTTTCCCTCCTCCATCCTACACAGTTGTCTCAGAAAGAAAGACAAAATTCAGTGCTTTCAAAACTTTGCAATGCCATATGAAATAAATACATTTGTTGCTTTTGAAATGTTAGATAAAAGCATGACACAATTAATATTAGAATCTTAGAATGGTTTGGGTTGGAAGGGACCTTAAAGATCATCCAGTTACTGCTCTGGGCAGGGAGCTCATACTTTCTATGCTATAAATATGACATGAAATAAAGGGCTGAAACTAAATGATCAAACATTGGAGAACAATGACAAACATGCATCCTGTTAAAAATAAACACATTTCCATGAAACGTTTTAAATTTAAATGAAAAGCAGAACTCTTCCAATTGTAATCTTTCCATCCTTGAAATCAAGAAAGAGCCTGGAAAGAGCCAGTCAAGAATGGAGCGGGGCTGGAAAAGGGACAGGGGCTGAAATGGTGGGAAGGTGCCAAAGATGTGCTGCTGGAGGTCCAGAATTTGTCCCTTTGCAGTTGGTGGCAGCTCTTCTCAGGCTCAGTAGGAGCAGCTGGGAGTTCCCCAAGCTGGCAGTGGCCACTGGGAAACCAGAACCATCTCAGGCTGTCACAGCATGGGGACAGAAGAGTTCACACCACATATCACACACATTTTAATGCAAATTTTCCCAGATGATGTTCCTGAAAACCCCTGCACTCCAATTTAATGATTTGCAGAGAGACCAAGGCAAGTTTCATGAGCCAGAGGTTTTTTAACTTGATTTTTCCTTTCAGTGGGAACATCCTTTGTTTCCACTGCAACGTGTCCATGCTGTACAAACGGCTGCTCTGCGTGTAGGACTCCTGACAGGAAAAGTTCTGCTCCCAGCTGCCAAATTGTTAAATGGTCAATGAATAATAAATCACCTCCTGAACTGTGCCCATGTCCTGCTGTTGCAGGGGATGCTGTGCACTCCAACCTTGGGATGCAACAATTTTTTTCCTGGAAAAGATACACAAAATCTGAGGGCTTAGCCCCAGCCTGCCAAGAAAGCAGAAAAATGACAAATTCCTGGTATGGGGCTGTGGCTGTGGATCTTTTCTACAGCAAATCTGGGTTCCTCGTCTTCAAAACAAACCTGTCTGGCAACAAAGCCAGCTGTTGAGCATGAGGAAAAGGCAATTCCAGGGAAGGGGAGCCTCAGAGGTGATTGCTGGGGAAGGTCCTCAGAGTGTGTGTGATCTCCTGACAATCCAGGTCCACATCTGCTGGGACATGATACTTGAGCTCTCCTAAAAATTTGCTCATTTCTGCGGGACTTACACTGATTTTTCTTCCTCCACCCTTCTCGTGTCTAGAAAGAAAAAAACTCTGCCTTTTTTTGAGCCATAAAGGCTTTAACCCAGAGGATGGATACCCAGGGGATGTGAGGAGACAGCCATGGCTTCCTATACAAGGGGGAGATCATGAAACCACCTCCCAGGGCAGCTTTCCATCTCAGCAGTGGCACCAGTGCGTGCTGCATCTCTTACATTCCCATTCCCTGTCCTGTTTTTCACGGGTCCCTTGCAGGAGGCAGCTCACTGGTGTGAATGCCCAAGGAGGAGGGCAGAAATCAGTGTCTTGACACCGACTTTTGGTGCAGTTCCCTCTCCCCTCCTGAGAGGAGCCTCTGACTGATCTGGCTGTGTTGCAGGGCCTGTTGCATATTCTAATTCCCCCTCGCTCCCTGATTTAGTGCCACTGTCAATGCTTTTGATGTCAGCCTGAGCGAGATAGAGAGCTTTAAAAATTCATAGCTGACCTTTCACTGACACGTTTGGCAGGGCCAGGGGAGGGGAGAGCAGTTTTTAAGCCTGAATTGCCTTTTTCCCAAAACAAGGGAAAACATTTGGGGGGTGGGAGGGACTCGGTGTCTCAGTTCTGTACAGGGGAAGAAAGGGAGACGGGAATGAAAATTAAACCAAGGCAGAGAGGCCTCAAAAAGCAAAGGATGGGCTTATGAAAAATATACACCCTCACCAAAGGAAGATGGAATACAAATTGGGTCCCTTTTAAAAATACGTCTGTAAAACAGACATTTGAAAGGGTGGGAAGGGGGAATGAGGGGATAAGGAGGGGGGGAAATGTCTCTTAAATGTGTTCAGAACATTTCTGCAGCCTGCAAAGCTGGGATTGTTTATTAGAAGATAAGATAGTGAAAAATGTATTTTGCAGAAAGAAAATAGTAAAGCTTGTTTCCCAGCAGATAAGAAGCCAAATTTCTATTTTATGCTCAATTGAATGATTCAGTTACATTATCTGGAAGGCAGCAGTGAAATAACACCCTTTGGAAATGGGAGTGGGAGAACATGTGGCTCAGAGGAGGCAGCTCCAGGCCCCAGGACCCAGGACACCCAACCCTGGGACAGCCCTGCCTCCCTGCCACTGCTGGTGTGGCTGTGGGTGTGAGATCTGGGTGCCAGGCATCCTCTGCAGCCTGCACAGCATTCCCAAACTGCAAACAGGCAGGATTAGTGCTTGTACCTCCATGCTGTTCATGCCTTGGTGTGGCTCCCTAGAACAGAGGTTACACAGAGTTCAGAGAATAAAGTGGGGATTTATTAAAGGCCTTCAATAGATGCACCTTGGGCAGCCAAAACCTCTCAGAGGTTACACCCAAGATGGACAATGGTCACGAATTACTCAGGGAGATAAAAGTGTGCTCTATTCACAAATCAGGGGTTAATTCTCCAATTACAGCTTCAGGTAATGAAGCCATTTACCCCCAGTGTGATCCTCTGCAATTCACTTTTGTTTATAATTTTCAGGGCCAGAGGCAGAAGATGTCCCTGAGTTCCAAGCCTAGAGGAATCATTTTATTGGACCAAAATGTGAAGAGAGAAGTTAAAACCTCATATGGAGTTCAGAGTTGGGCACTAATGTCATATAGGATTTGAAAAACATAAAGGTTAAAACCTTAAGGCACCACTGCCCAGTGGCACTGAACACTGATCTGCCAAAGCAGTAGGGTTAGGGCAAATAAACCTGGCCCTAACCCCAACCCAACCTAGTGGTAACCCTAACAGATTTGGGATAAGTCTCTCCCTCCAGGTCACATCCTGGTCCATGCCAGGCCGTGGGTGATCAGAGAGGAGATCCCCGTGGAGGAGGAGGAGGCCCTGGAGTGACAGCAGCATTGTGCCCTTTGTCCCTCCCCGTCACCTTTGTGTGTCTCAGGTCTGATGTCTGCAGAGGCAGCCCTGTCTGCTGTGACAGAGCTGATGTCACACGGGCCAGGACGTGTGTTCTTGTGATTTTACTACGAGTCTGGCAGTTTGGGATTTTCCTTAGAGCTATAGTTTCAGGAAAAAGGAAAGAGGAGGGGAAAAAAAGTGAAAAAACAATCAGAATTTACTCAGCCTTTTAGCTGGTTATATAACAGCTGGGTTATACAAAATGAGTACAGTCTCAAAATCCAGGGGAAAAAATATTATTTTAGAACAGAAACTTCATGAAGCAAGCACAAAACCCATTCCCATGACTATTTGTCCTGGAATTCTTGGATGATGGACTCCCCATTTTTCACTGCTCAAGGCTGGCAACATTATTTACTATGTTGCTTAGGAGCCTTGACTCTTTTTTTTCCTTTTTCTTTCCCTTAATATAAATGTAATTCCTTCCTAAACCTTATGGCTCCCTCTGCAAATGAAGAAACAAATGAAGCATGTGGCACATTAGTGCCAATCTTTTCCTTGCACTGAAGGATCTGGCTCACAACTATGGTTATTGTGTCCTTGAAAAGTCCATTTTTTATTTACTGAGCCATTTAATTTGTGAGTCATTATTTGTGTAGGCCTTTTCCACACTGATCATCCACTGAGAAATCCACTGGTGAAGGACACAGCAGCTTTGGGCAGTTTTTATGGGTCTCTGCCATGGGCAATTTTGGCCACTAAGAGAAGCTACACCAGACTTTGGGTTGATGCATAATTCAGGTTTTAATTGCAAAGCTGAACTTAAAATCAAGCTCCTGTGCTAGGCCTTGTGGAGGGGAGTGTTTCTCTGCAGGAGACCCAGGTGTGGTGATGGCCACGTCCAGCTGTGCACAGGGAGGGTGGTGGCTCCAAGCTGCTCCTTTTCCACCTGAGGTTATTTTTAGTGGATGTTCAGATGACTCCTGCTTGCACTCCAGTCCCAGCAGGCAGATATTTCACAATAATTGGCTTAAACTGACCATGGATAACAGTAAGATTTGGAAAGACAAGAACTGAATTCCGTTGACAAAAAGGAGCATTTACTGAGCAGGTCTGTGTCTCTGCAGAGGCACAATCCACCAGAAATAGGAAGGTGATTTAGAAAATTAACTGGAGAAAATATTCCTTCTTGACCACCCCAGGGCTGGGTACATCTTGAGGGACCGTATTTGATTAACTGTATAAAATCATGGCTTATTATATGATTTTATGTCCTGATGAAGGTTGAATTGCCACCACAGCAGGTAGGCGTTGATTAGACACAAGAAAAAGAAAATCTTTGGTCCAGCTTTAACTTCTGAGAGAACATAAAAGTCAGAAAGGAAAATCTTCAAGTCCACAGAGTCACTCGGTGGGGACCAGAACCCCATTTCTATTCTCCAAGTCACGCTTGCTAAAACTTCCTTGTCATTTGCAGAACTGAGTTTCCTTTCAACAACACTCCCATGTATCAGTTTGATCCATGATTTTGACAACAATGTGTCAAAACAAGTCCCCTGAAAAGGTCTGAGGGAATTTTTCCTTCTACTTTCAGGATCTATTTCAATAGCGCCGAACTTTCCATTTCCACGTTGTAGTTTTTCATTACAGTGTAACCTACACTGGTGAGCTGATAAAGTCCTGAGGAGACATGCAAGACATTTTAATCTTGCTTAATGGTTTAATCTTTTCCATGTGAAACTCTGGAAGGTTTTTTTTTCGTGTGTGTGAAAAGTTTAAAATATTTTGACTTCCAGCCCAACAGGAAGGCTGAGTAGTGCCAAGCTACACTGCTTTTCTGATCCATTTTTCCTTTTCAGGGGCTTATGTTGATAATAAAGGTACCTGACAGGGTTTTCTGTCACTGTCATTACTTTCCTATCACTATTCAAAAGCTAGAAATAAATATTTACCTTTTCTTCTCCCAAATCTAGTAATGAAATTTTAAGCCTTGACCGCTTGCTGACAGAATTTTCAGCAGGAATTCCAAAGCAGGAGAGTATTTAGAGAAAGGAGATCTCCAAAGGGGTGGAGAGATTGAGAATGAGGGAGATTATTCATAGCTCACCCCCTGCACACAGAGCTGCAATGCCCAACTACTCAATAATTGTGGAACTGCTGGCCCTGCTCCTGGGGAAAGCAGAAGAGACACTGAGGTGGCCAGGAGAGCAGGGGGTGTTTCTTTTACATCACACTGTCTTCACAGCACACCTCTGCAAAGGATTTTCTTACTACAATGAACTTTTCCCTCTCTCCTCTCCTCTCCTCTCCTCTCCTCTCCTCTCCTCTCCTCTCCTCTCCTCTCCTCTCCTCTCCTCTCCTCTCCTCTCCTCTCCTCTCCTCTCCTCTCCTCTCCTCTCCTCTCCTCTCCTCTCCTCTCCTCTCCTCTCCTCTCCTCTCCTCTCCTCTCCTCTCCTCTCCTCTCCTCTCCTCTCCTCTCCTCTCCTCTCCTCTCCTCCTTTTCCCCTTTTCTCTCTTTTTTCTCTCTTTTCTCAACTCCACTCTCCTACTATCTTTTGGGGTCTGAAATAAAATATTGATTTGCTCAAATCTCTGCATTATATTGGCCAAAGAACAAAAAGAAATTGTAGCTTGGCTTGAAACTGGGAAACAAACTCCTCCAACCAAGCAAGCACAGTAGGAGTTAATGAAAGGTTGAGAATAAAGTAATTTTTCTTAACATTTGGTATTGTTTTGTTAATCAGTAAAAGAAATGTCATTTTTCCAGGCCTGTGGGGACTGAAGTAGAAGCCCAGGAGATGATTACATTGGATATGAGCTAAAGTATCTTTCCAAGAGATAAAAAATGTCTGTCTGGCTAATAACTATGAGACAACAACAAAAAAAAAGAAGAGAGAGGGGAGGGAAAAGAGAAGCTGAAATGCAGTTGGAGTCAGAGAGGTCTGTGGTGGAGCATTTTAAGATGCACACAACTCCCCCCCAGCACAGCCAGAACCATCTCTGCAATGTCTGGTGCTTCCCTGGCTTTGTGAAAATACTGCCATGGAAGCAGCAGAGTTTATTTATGGAGAGAGCACAAGAAAACAAATGTTTCATTCCCTGAACTCTAACCTCTCCTGATATTAATGTGTGTGATAAATTCATTGGCTAAAGGCAGAAGATAAACGAAGTGCATTTAGCCACCAAATTGCGTTTCTTGCCATCCCTCAGGCAGAGCAGAGAGGGAAATACTGGACGCTCTTTTTTTCCGGCACCTCGCACATTAGGCACAATCCCGGTGAGTAATAATCCCAGCTAGCAGGTATTTTATTCCCACAATACCAAACGAATGGAGCCTGAATTGTCTCCAGGAAAGATGCCCGGAGCTGGGTTTTCCCTCTGCGGGCTGCTCCTCATCCTGCAGCCTACAGGCAGCAATCCCACTCCCAAGGCTCCTCCCGCCTGGATGGGATTCCAGGCTCTGCCTGTGCCACTCACACTGGAACGAGTCGAGCAGCATTTCAGAGGTGATTTATTCCCTTGATGTTATAGCATTTTGATGGCATTATTCGCCAATTTTCTCCTCCCTCTTCCTCCCTTACATACCCTGTTTATAAAACTGCTGAAACAATTTGTAAATAAGTGTAATAGATCAGATTCATAACACTTTGCAAACAAATTATTACACGAATAGTCCCCGTGCCTCTAAGCCAGGAAGTCAGCAAGAACTAGAAGAAAAGAGATTTCTTATTCTCTTGCACATTGCAGTGCCTGGTGGGAAGGCATGAGCTGCTTTCCTGGAAGTTTGATACTTCCAAAGCACAGATTAAAGTCTCAGAAGCTGTTTTCGGTTATTCTAAAAATTGCACAGCTTTGTAGAAAGTTGATACAACATTCTGTAATATATTTGTTTTAAAAATTGCAGCTTTTTTAATACAAAAATTTTAATCCATTGCCACCACTGGTGCATGAATAAATGTGTCTTCCCAAAACTTTTGGAGAGAATTGTCTTATTATACTTTTTGTCTCATTATTTATAGCTATCTGACACTGACAGAAAATTAATGGGCACATTTAGGATAAGGCAAAAATGACTTTTAGTCCTGCTGTAAGAGATGTCACTTCCCTTGGACAAAATTTGTGCTGCACAGGAGCCACATCTTCAACGTGGGCACTGCTCTGAGTCTTTGGGAGGGTTGGGCTGAGCTCATCTGCTGCTGCCTACAGCCACGCTCCCAAGAGCTGGGCTTTCCTGCTCTTTGGTGGCCATGGAGCTGGCAGCTCCTTTGTCCCTCCCAGCTGGTCACAAAGGGGCTGTGCAAAGCCAAAAAGTCGTGACTCCCCCCGACAGTGAGCTTTGTCCCTCTGGGTGTGCTCACACAATGTGCCAGGGGTGGATTGGGATGGGGGAGAATCCTCTGTGCTCTGACTTCCCTGTGGTGGGAGGTGACAAACCCAAATTTCCTCCTGTGTCTTCTGTGAGTTCTCCCTCCCACAGGGACATTTTTCTGTCCACACTCAGTCACAGCGAGAGGGAAGGGAAAGGCAGGTGAAGATACCCCCAGCTCCCACGACCAGGCTGCTCCCTAAGCTCAGATAAAATCCCTGGAGCTGAGCTCCTGCACAGACATTCCTTCTCCCACAAACAAGACCATTCATCGACTCCTAATTTTATTTTATTTCTTTCAGCTGACTTGGCACTGAAATGGAGTTTAATGAGTGAAGATCTAACTGTCTGAGACTGACAACTTCAGTGGTGTTAATGCATCCTGTGCAACTTATGCATAAAATAGACAACTTCTCAAGGTCACTGGATATTTGCTTTGGTGCAGCAACAACAGTATCAATCTTCCTTCTAAACCCAGCAGATCAGATAAAGCCAAGGAAGTATTTAGAACCTAACTTAGAAACACGAAAAGGACATGTTCTCTCCAGGTACTCAAATGATTCTTTTAAATTAGCAGGTGATTTAGTGACATTAACCTTGAAAGGCCCCAAATCTATCCAGCAAATCTAAAAGGAATGGAACCGATTTCTCTGGATTGTTGAGGTATAAAATTACATCGTCAGTGTATAATAGCTGAAACTCTCTTATTGATGATTAACCACATTTATTAACAGCAGGCTATAATCCCAAGATGTTATTTGTACAATGACTGAGATGTAATATAGAGCTTTATAAAGGACCAGATCATGAAATGCACCAAAGGTCACCACCAACCCCGGAGAAATTAGAACATCAGTCTTGAAAGAAATCTATAGTTAGTTCTATTGGCCTGTCTGTCTAGTGCAAAACAATCCTGACAGACTGATTCCTCCAAAAGTTTCCTTATTTTTTATTTCTGCCCCCGATTGCAAGTTTAGACCCAAGCCCTACCTGTGCTGGAGATTTTAGCATTGTTAATGTGGATGGAAGCTCCTGGGAGGCTGGGAAGAGCAGCTTTGATGAGCTTTGGGTACAAATCCTGAGGTGGTAGGGGAGAGAAAGCTTCAGAGCATCTGGCAACAACACCTGTTTGCTCAGGTGAGGTTTATTTGGTTGTACTTTTTTTTTTTTTAGGGATTCTTTACAGAGTTCAGCAGATCGGTGGAAATGCAGGAGTCACAATATCCAGTTGTATGTCTTTATTCTGCCTCCTTCCTGCCCCCAAACTGCCTGGTGTTAAAATAAATCTCAGCAACTAAATTTCCTTGGAAGCAGAAGCTCCAACTAATCAGTGGTTGGAGGTACCTTAAGTTCTGCAAAGTTTCTCCCCAAATTTACTTCGTGCTGGAAAATAGATCTAAGTAATGGTAAATAGCAAAAGTTCTTCCTTTTCTAATACATCTATTACTTCAGATGTATTAAAAGTAATAAAAGACATTTTAATACAAATTAACTTCCAGTAAAAATGAATCAGGTTGTTCCTGGAACGTAATTTGGGAAAGCCCAGCTGCCAGGGCTGTTAATCATGTCAGGCCTTAAATGATATGAGCTGTTTGCAGTGGGTGAAGTGCTTCCACCCAAGTGGAGTTTCCTGATGGATTAATTTCCACCCAGAATTCCCATTCCTGCCGTCAGGATGAGCTAAGCATGGGCTGAGAACCCAGGATCCCCTGAAACATCCCCATGGACCAGCAAGAGTGGTCCAGCCTCTCAGTAAAGTTTGAATGCAGGCAATTTTGTTTTCACCTGTTTTAATTCTCTGTCAATCTCAAATTAAACTCAGGACTCCTCAGTAATCCCCATGTCCACCCTAGCAAAGCATTGCTGTATTTTGGTCAATAACTGATGTGTTCCATCTCAAAGGTGGTGGTATTTTGGTGTTATGGGTTCTGTCCCTGTGTGTGATCCATAAATCACTCTTGCAGCCCTTGCAACTGAAAATCATCTCTGAATGTAAAGGCAAAATTGCCAGTGAAACACAAGGATGTGCAGCTCACCCACCTAGGGAACACACACAAAACTCAAAACTACGTCTCACTCTCTACTGTCCTTCTCCACTTGCATGAAATTACTGAGGCAGAGAGGAGAAAATTTGTTCTGAATTTTAAATAACATTCCATTTCAGAATGCTGGGGCTAGCAGTGGCAGCTAAAAGCTCTGCTTTGGTTTTCTGAGCTGAGGAGGAAACGCAATCTAACCCACAAGATGTTAAAAAAAAGTTACTAAAAAAAAATTATATAAACCTAGAAGTGAACTATTCTCTTGAAAATCATTTGAAAAGGGCAGAGTATTGGAATTTGAGACAACAGGAAGAAAAATGATCTTACTTTGGAAAGTCTGTTTGCATTCTAATGAGAGAGGTTATTCTTGAGAAAATAGGCACCTTTCCTGCACTCGTGCAGCAGCGGGTGGGACGTCAGGGACAGATATCACACTGCCTCTGACTTCTTGGTGTTGGACAGACAAAAATTACACCCATTGACAGCAGTTAATGAGAACCTCTGAATGGAGCCAGTTCCATAAAAGGAGTCTATTAGAGCTGAAAGTGGCTTTCCTCCTTCAGAAATATCGTGGAGAGCTTGAAATGCTTCCCTCTCTTGAATTAAGACAAGAAGCTGACATCTTTGAAACCTTTGCAAACCTGTAATCAGAAGAAATATTTCACACTGGAAAACTGAAAAGGGTTTTCATCTGGTATTTGAACAGCTTCCTCCCCTCCATAATTAAATAGCTAAAAGGTAGCATAGTTCTTTGTTTATTTTAAAGTCATGACATTAATAATTCTGAATTAATTTAAAAATGGAAAGTCATATTGAACTGGAAAATTGGCATTTTTCAGAGAAAATGTCAGAACAAAATGTTTTGACAACCCTCAAACTTAAAAAATATGGTATGGAGGAACAAGCCAAAACCATTTCCCAGCTTGTAAAGTTTCACCATCCCAAGGAAAAATGTTGTTGGGAAAGAAGTAAAGCCAGTTCTAGAGTTGGCTGTCATTGGTGTGTATTGTACAGGTGTGTGCTTTGTGTGTATTGCACAGGTATCCCCAGGCTTTCTGGTGGAGCTGCTGATCCAAGGACCTCCTTCTGCTCCCTGAAGGAATCTCCAGGGCTGCCTTCATCCCCTTCTTCTCCTTCTTCCTTGTGATTGCCATGCAGTGCACAGCTCTGAATGAACCAGGCTGAAAAATGTCTCCAGGAAAAATTCCCTATGGCCACAACTGAGAACATTTTCCATCCACTTTTCCACGTAGCCTGATGCTCTCCCAGGCTGGGTACCAGCTCCCTGTGCTCTCACACCTCAGAGCTGCTGTTCCTCCCCTCAAACCTCCTGAAAACCCTCATTTTCACTCTTACCAGCTGTGCCTGCAGTCCTTGGGAGAGATGAATGCCCTCTGCAAGGCCTGGAGATGGGAGCATCACCTCCTCCTCCCCGGAGCAATGATCTCTAGTCAAGCTGAGCATTGGCCACGGAGCTGAGAGTATCAGCAATCTTCAGGAATGCTTGGAGCTGAGTGTGGATTTTGGGCCACTTTGGTCGTTGGTGCATTACCCCATCCCCTCATCTCCTCTTCTTCCCACCCTGCCCATCCAAGAGGAAGATCTCTGCTGCAAACCCGAGCAGGTCTCCCTGTAGATGAGCCGGAGGAGCAGATAAGGAGGGCTGGATGACAGAGGAAGGCTGCAAATGAGCTCCCATTAGCAATTGCTGTATATCTGGTGAGGGGCTGGTAAACAGTTCGCACTTATCTCTCTGCTCAGCATTTAGCTGATTTCCATAATGAGCTCCATTGAACTGAGAGGCCTCGAGGTGTCCCAAGGCTGTTGAGATGCAATGTGTTCTCTAAATCTGATTTATGTAAAGGTGAAGGCAATTGTGTTAACAGAGGGGAGGAACACGATCAACATGCAGCCTGCGCTGGCTGCGCCTGGCGCTCTCCGGGCTGCATCTGACAGCAGCCAGGGACACGTTGAGATGCAGCCTTGGAAAACACAGCCAGGAGGAAGATGTAGGGGGCTTATTTATTATTATCTTCATTTTTTCCCCCCCCTCTCCCCGTCCCTGTTCGGAAGAGAGCAGAGCTGCGGCTGTGCGGTTTGCAGAGCATCCCGGAGCGAGCGGAGCTGTGTGTGCCCGGTGACTGCAGGGTCCTGCCGAGCCCCAGAGCTGGGGCTCAGTGCCACCCTCAGTGCCACCCCAGCCCTATCTCAGCCTGCCAGGTTCCTCCGCAGAAATCTCACTCTGGGCCCCAGCACAATCTCAATTCCTCCTGCTTGTTCAGGCGCAAAATCCTGCAAACCCCAGCAGTCCCTTCTGTGGCTTTGAGTCTATCTGTCATAACCATGAACAAAGGAAAGAAAACTCGCACAGGCTTTTTACAAAATCACTTATTTCTTTGCAGCATCTCTGAGGGCCCCTGTTTCCATCCTGTGTCCATGCTCTCCATGCTGACAATCAGAGAAGCTTTCCAAGGTCATGCACATCAGCAAATACTTGGAGGCAGCTCTGAGGCAGGTGGACCTTGGCAGATTTTGGCCACAATTTACAGGCAGCTACTAAAACTATAAAATAATTTCACTAGGGAGAAAGTAGAAATCTTGTCATGTGACTGAATGGAAATTAAGACTCTTGGAAAAGGAAAAAAAAAATCACTGGAAAGAGATGCTATCATTGGGAATAATTCTACTTGGGTTGTAATGGGAACTTCATGACTCAGTGGAGCTTTTGCATGGCTGGATGATTCGAGCAAGGATAATCATAAAGAGAGATGAGTAGAACATGAAGAAAAAAGGATGGAATGCATATTTTTCTCATGGTAAATTAAGAGAAGGTTGTAGGAGTGGAAATTCAGACAAGGCAAAGGCAATGGAATATTGTCACAACAGAACTGGCCATCTGCATCTGCTTTGCTCTCTGCTCACAGGGTGGGGATGACAATATCAGCATGGCTGTCTCTGAAGGAGGAAGAAGGGGTTTTTCTGCTAGTTTGCATTTAATTGTGTATTTTGCAATTTTTTACACCATCTATTCTGCTAAACTTGGTTTCATGTGCAACAAAAGCTAACCATATAAACAACATGTCCGTCCCAAACCCTTATTACAATTTCCAGAACCACTCGCAGGCTTTCTGAAACCCATTATTATAATTATAATCAAGAATCACAGGACACTGTGATTTGTGCCAAAAATACAGATACACTGAATTGGTTGTACAGGCCACAGATAGAGTGAGAGAATGGATGGGGAGAGAGCTGCAGCCTCAGCACTGCTTAATTCAGGCACAGTAACACATATCCTATTTAATTTTTCCTCTTTCATTTTCCAATTTAACTTCTGAAAGCTGCTGAAATCCAGGCTAATATTTGCTTTGTCCTCTTTGTTCTTCTTTACCTTCAAACCAGGGAGCCCCGGTTTTCTCCTTCTCTGCAGAGCTCCAGCAGCCCCTTCCCTGGGAGAGGAGGCAGGTCTGCTTCAAGGTGCAGCACTCAGACCTCTCCAGCAGAGGGAAGGAAAAACCCCCTCTGGAAATCGCTGCAACGGTACTTAGCAGATGCAAAATGCAGGTAAACTCATTGGAAAATGCAAATGCAGCGCGGATCTTCATTTTATTAGGCTTTTGCACACAGTTCCTCTCTCCTGGAGCACTTTGCAATCAAAAGACCCTGGAGTGGACTATTTTGAGCCCTGATTCTTCATGCTAAGAGGTGATGCTGATTAGGTTGTACCAGCACAAGGCACTGATACCAATATTCTGCCAGAGGGTTTTCTCAGGGAACACAGGGCCCGATTTTGTTCTCATGTTGGCATATTTAGGGAGTTACACAGGGGATGTCCAGCTGCTGTCTGGGAATTGGAACAGATTCAATCTTCTCAGGTCTGTGCTTTGAACAAACAGCTCTTCAGGGTTGCTTGGAAGTATATTTATATTTAAGTGTGTGTGTGCCATGTGTATGTATGTGTACATTTGAATATTCTATACAAACAGCAGAATGTGCATAAAAGAAGATGATGACACAGAGAAATCAACACCTCCTGCATGAGAATGAGAGCAAAGTGTGCCAAGAATGGTTCTTGCTTACAATGCCTCACCTCTCCTGTCTACGGCCACCTCAGTGCAAGTCTCTCTCCTAGAACAGAAATCCTAATGCCCAATGCATTTTTTCAGCCCAGAAATGGAGAGCCAGAAAGATGAGGGCAGCTGCTGGATCAGGACTGGAGGCACCATGGATGGTCTTTACATCCCTGTTGCTCTGGTTTGTTCACAGGAGAACACATGAGGACTCTGGTACTTAACTTCAGATAAATTACATCTATTTCCCAGCCCGACCAAACCAGCCAGTGTGGCAGTTATTTGTTTCCTTAAGATGATTATAGCAGATAGCTCAGCTCAGAAGCCTGGATACACCCAGGGGTGGCTCAAAAGACACTGCAGAGGACAAAAAGTAGGACAAAGCAGCCTGAGATCCCAGGGTAGAGTAAATCATGTCAGAGTTTTATGTTTCTTCCAGTCTGCAGGATAGCACATTGTCTAGATGCACCTCTCAGTACCCACAGGCAGAGCTTAAAGGAGTCTGAGTTACACCAGGGAGGATTTGGCCCCTTCTGTTTCATGGCCATTGCCAACTCCACTCACACACACAGAGGAGAATATTGCCCAGGCTGAAGCTGAGCCAAGATGACCACAGAGGTCATGAATCTATAAAAATTATTAACACTTATTAGTATAATAATCCCTTTTATGACACCATAAAGTTACATGATGCCTTTCAGGATGTAGATAAACTCCATTCCCTGTGCTGAGGGGCCACTTCTCCCACAAATTTCTCTGGATTGCCTGTATGCAAACCCCTACTCTGTCTTCACTGCCCTGGGACATCATCCATTGATCAAATCTTCTGTGGGAGGAGTCCTTGAACCTCCTCTGCACAATTCCACCGAAAAGGCCTCTAGGGATGTGGAAAAAAAATCATATATTCTTTTCAGGTTTTAATAGTCTAAATGTGGAAAAAATTTGCATTTCCTTTGTCGCACCTTTGGGCTATAGATGCAGCTCCTCTGTTCTGCAGGGAAATGTGGGGTGCAGTGGGAGGATGGAAGTGGGCTTGTTCTGGAAAAGTAGGACAGATGAAGTTTTTGCACTCGATTTTCCCATGGGGTGACTGGATGATCTGAGGGATGCTGTGGGAAGTTAGGCTTGGAATCATACTAACATTATAAAAATGATGAGATTTCCTGCACTCCCAAGTGCCAGAGACCACAGGGAGAACTGCAGGGCTGGAGTGGGATAGAAGATCTCTCAAGGAGGACAAATAATGCTGCAGTGGAGAATCCTATTTCTGGACAAACCCAAAATGCAGCTCCCAGGATTTTCCCCACACACCAAATTCCGGGTAACTACAGAAATAACACGCTGACATTTTTTTACTCCAGTAATAGGAGGTAATGATAGATGGCCCAGAACACAGTGTTTGATTAAAAATGACTAATCGATTTGTTAAAGATCAAAAATTGACCTACCAAAAGCACTGAAGCTTTCAGAGACCCAAACCAGTCTATTTCTGCTGCTCATGTGAACGTGTGTGGAGAGAAAGGCTCTCCTGCTGTGCCATCCTGTCCAGTCAGCAGCCCTGGGACAGGCAGAGGGTGACAGTCTGGGGAGAAACCCAGGCTGGAACTGCTCCCTTCTTCAGGTTGTTGTTGGAAGTGTTTTAATCCAAAATAATTACTCAAACATTGGCTTCTTGTCAACTTCTGAGACAGGAATGTCTATGCATGGAAATATTTTTTTTTTGTTTGATTGCAAACCAAAAGTTATGATTTGTAAAGCAAAGAAAGAATGAGCAAAAGATCTTGAATTTGTCATAAAATTGTTGTTTAGGAATTCTCAAGTTTAAAACTGCTAATTATACACTTTCAGACTTTACTTTTTTCCCCAAAAATTGCTGTCTTACTTGATTAAAAGATACACAGCTTTGATTTGTTTCTTATCCCCTTCCCACCCACTCCTCCTGATACAAATGGTTTTAAGCAACATTACTCTAGGCAGCAGATGTTACTTGTTACAGCTAAAATAAAATAATCCAATGCTTAAAAACCCCAAAGAAAACAATCAACTTAATTTGACTGGGAATGCTGATAAAGCAAGAACAACCACCCCACTTCTGACTGATAAATACACTTATAGTCCTTGACATTGGCATATACAGATCACAGAAATCTCAGTTCTGGTTGGTATTAAAGTGCAATGAAAAGGAGTTGCATTGACTTGGAGTTCCTACCAACAGCAGAAAAGAATAAAAAAAATCAGCACGTGGTTAATGAAGATGAATAGACGCAGGGAAAATGGAATTTTTGTGTTTCCAGGGGATTTAAAACAACAGTGAGTAAAATCTTCCTAATAACATAATTAAAAAAAATAGCATGTGGATGTGAAATTAATCTGGGCTGCCACTGCATTGATTTCAGCTGGCTTCAGGCTGAGGATTTTCTTCAGGGAGAAGTAAAGGCCATGGACAGGAGAAAGTGACCCTGAAAAATCAGTGTTTGGTTTGCACGAGCAAAACCCCTGTAAAGGTAAATCTCTCTGTAAAATCTCTCTGTAAGCTCTGCTCCCACACCCAGGGCATGGATGTGACATCCTGCAGTGGGACACCAAATTCTGGGGGTCCCAGGGTGGTCCTGGGGTGCAGGACATTGATGAGATGTTGGAGCAGCCCTAATCATGGCTTTCCCAGATTAAGGGAATCCCCTGTACAGAGGGATCTCGACATCCTCCACTTTGTGTTCTCTGCTTTCTCCAAGGCTATGTCCATGAAAACAGGGAAGAGAAGCTGAAGGAACTCGGAGACAGCCATGGGCATGGTGTAAGCCTAGAATTGTAGGATATGTAGGACTGTAGAAATGCAGGATACAGCTGTTTGTGTCCTGCCCCAAGCCTGCAACTCATTTCTGTGCAAACATGAGGAAATCACCTCAATTCATCTTCCCTGGCTATAAAATTGGGAAGTAGACATTCACCTTCACTTTTTGACATCTATGGATTAAAGAACTTGTGTGGGATGTTTTATCAGCAAGATAATCTCAGTTCCACAGACAAGTGAAGCCATTCTGCTGGACAAAAGAGACATCAGTGTCCCCGTGGCAAAAATTTGGGAAGCAACTCTCCGGCTGCTGTGGGGCTGCACAAACACAACTGCTGAGCTCGGCAGCATGTGCTGTGTCTCTCAGTGAGGGGAGGAAGCAGGGCAATGCAGTTTTGGCCATGGTTTGCTCCAGTTTCTGGCAGCAGCAGGTTCTCCGAAGCGCCTTTCCATCTTCCTGAGGGATTGGCTCAGCACAGCAGTGCTCGGTGTAGCCTGACACAGCAGCCACATAAGGTCAAGCTCACAAGATAAACGTCCCTGTGTGTGTGGAGGGGGGCTCAGCCTCCCCAGCGTTATGGCACAGGAACCACTCTTCCATTACATGGAGATCTATAAGGAATCGCTGCCATTAACGGACTCCATTAAAAGCAATACATGTGGGAAAAATTGCACTTTGATTTAGTTTCGCAATGTGGAGATATTGGCAAGATAATCACATAAAAGTGACACCTTTTATAGCCAAGCTCTTTGATTTTATGTCAGTGAGTTTCAATTTCTCACATTTTTATGTTCATATATAGGTCCTTGTTCTAATGTATGCATTAGCTGGCGTAAAGGTTAAATAGATTGTTTTAGCATTTTGGGATACACATTGTGGATATGCACAAATCTTCAACGAGCTGGGTGAATTATTTTAGGTAGGCAGGAACTGTGAGAAGGGAGCAAGGATTACTCCTTTGACTTGGTCCCATCTGAAAAAGAAAAAAAAAAAATGGGAACAATGAGAAAAAAACTATTCTATATATGTAATTTGATTTGAAAAACAGATCCGCAGGCTTCCCAAGAACTGTCAGAAGGAACAGATGGTGTGGGTCACCCTGCTCCATGAAATGCTCCGAATCTGAATATTTATTTTTAAACACAGAAAAATATCTATTCCTTGTGAGGCAGATTGTGATCTCCCTTACATCAGCAAAGCTGTCTGGAGCTGGGATTGGCACTGGATTGATGCTGAGAGTCACAGGGGGCTGGTGAAGCTGAGGCCATAACCTGACCCCCATGGAGAAAGGCAGTTTCAAGGTCTGGCTCCATGGTTAAGCACTTGAGACTAAACTCCCATCTTGTTCCAATGATTGCACAACCAGAATATTTTTGATATAAAAAATCCTGGTGGTGAAGGCACTCAGTGCTGAGTGCCCTGTAGGGATTACAGGTAAATCAGGAGTGATGCCATTAGTGTGACTTTCAGAAGTGTTTCACACTTGTCTGTGGTGTGAGGCACAGGAGTTTGCTCCAACCATTCCTTATCCTCACCTTTAGCCTGGACCAAACACACACCTGGGGAAGTCACATTTCAACAGCCCTTAAACCACCCTGCTACATTTAATCTCTCAATTCATCTTTTCTCTCTCTATCCTCAATCTCTGTTCTGCAAACCCTTCTCCCCATGTCCCTGCTACTTTCAAAGAAGTCTTTGAAAGACTAGTATTATAAGTCCGGGTTCTAACTGGTAATATCTTTCTCTCTCACTTGTTTTTTCCCCCTTTTTAGTAATTTCTGAAAGTCTTTTGCCTCTATCAGTCCCTGAATCTGGATAGATTACTCTTCAACTCATGGAGGGAATTCAAGTTGTCTCTTTAAATCTTCCTCTACTCCCCTCACTTCACATTCTCCCAACACCTCTTTGTCTTTCCATTTCACCTCATTTAAATATTCAGCCCAATTTCAAGGCTTAATAATGATGAATAAGATTGAGATTAGGATTTAATAAGAGTGTTAAGGAAAGATTTGTCATTCCAATGGCTGTAGGTCTTGGCTGAAACAGAGCTGGCATCTGGCCTCTGGGCATGCGCCAAGTGGAGCTCTTGGCTGGCTGCAGTTATGGATTTCTCCAGAAGGGCAGGAAAGGTTTCCTTCACTCAGCTCTGGCATACAGGGATGACTTACTCCTGGCTAATTGTCTTCTCACAATCCACTTCCTGCACTAAAGGCAGTTTGACTCAAGGACTGGGAAGCCTGGGAGCTCCATGTGGATTGAGGCCTTTGTAGGTACTGGGTCTCACTTGTCTTCATTAGTGCATTTCACATTCAGGTAAGACTCAGGGAGCTGAATCAGTGCTTTTCCAGGGTCTAAATTCCCATCCTGGAACTGACATGAATTGCAGTGACAAAGCCTGAATCCATGTCTAAGTCTCAGACTGAACTTCAACAAACTGAGCCGAGTTTGGCCTCCATGGAGGTGCAGCTGTCAGAGCAAAACTCGAGGAGGAAACGTGTGATGGGCACTCTAAATTCCATTATTGCTTTGCAGATATCTACTAATGCCATTAACTGCGTGCAGGGTGAGCTGAGTATTTCCTCTGGGAGCTGAGCAAAACCCCCTGGACCTGCAAGTCCAGGAGTAGCTGGACCCTGAAGCAGAGTGTGCTGAGAGCTGGGAACACACAGCACAAATGCATGCCAACGTGGAGAGTGGTATTGAGGGGATGGGAGGATGCCAGAATTTCTCAGAGGAGCTGCTTCCAAGCTGAGCTAATCTTCTGTCACTTGGTGCCCTTAATGGCAGAGTCAGGCTGCAGGAAGCAATTTGATCTAAAATAGAGCATGTTGAACATAGCCAGCCTCACGTTTGAGATGCACCCCACATTCCCCAAACCTCAGCCCTTAGTGCCTCTGTTTTCTCAGACCCTTTGGGCTGTGCCAGGCTCAGCACTGCTTTAAGCTCCTGAGGCAGGCTGAACACTTGTAAAACCTCGCTGGTGTCCGTCATGCTTGGGCTGAAGATGTTGAACCAGGAACGTTGGCTCAAACTGTTTTGACAAGGGCTTGTTGGAGTGTCTGAAACCTTGTGCACACAAAGCCCAAAGAGGCTTAAGGCTGCTCAAGATGTAGGGACAGATTCCCGGTGCAGGGAAAGCACTGAAGCTCCTTTTAAAATCAGAGGGTTTGTGCCACTTTACTCCAGCCAGGGGTGTGGACCTGGGGGTGCTCTCACTGCTTAAATTGCTCTGCAGTTTTAGAGAGTTTACAGTAAGCCTCTTAAACTGCTCTGAGGACTTACAGTATCTTAAGCCTCTTAAATTATATTTAAAAAAACGTACGGTATTTTTGGCTGAATCTACCGTATGGAAGGATTCAAGGTTAGGAGAAATCAAACTTGGCTTGCCTGATAGATTTTATTGAGAATTAAATATATTTGATGAAATATAATTTTAATAATTGAAAAATTATAAACTGAAATAATTATTTTGCCAGTCTACATTAACGGAATTGCTTGTGAACATACATTAAAATATTCAAACTGGCAGAAAACGCCGTAATTTTTAAACTCACAATTTCCTGGTGTAGGTCTTATTAATTTTTCAACCACTCATCCAATTTTCTTCAAGCTTGACTTAATTTTTATGTCACAGTTACCTCTACAAAATAAGACAGTTTGGCAAGTCCACCCCAATATACTTTTAAGAAATCAAAATGTGAAATGTCTGATCAGAGTATAAGAGGAAAATACTTTTTTTTTTAATAAGTCAAAGAAAGATCTTCTGGTCTTCCTGAAAATTAAATAACAAAAAAAAGTTCCCCAAAGCTCTTAGGGTGAGACTAAATTTAACAGATTTCTTCATGCACAATTGAAAAGAGAGATTAAAAGAAAAGAAATTGGAAAGTTAATGTGACTACAGAGGTGGTGACAGGCCTTTCCCATCAATCTCATTAACTGCTCAATTTTAGTGACTCTTTGAGCGTGATGATTTTTTTTTGTGACTCAAGACAAAAATATTGATCTTTCCTATGTTCCATCATAACTAAAGTGCCCTTAGAAAATACCAACAGAAGTTACAAACACACACACACATACACACACACAGAGGGTTTTTAGGCTTTCCTTCAAATTTCATCAATAAGCTGCATCTCTCCTCTTCTCCACCTGCCTGTCACAAAAATGGTCAAAGAAAAGACAGCAAGACTTCAGTGGTCATGGAAAGACAGCAAGACTTTCCCATGGAAATCTTGTGCCACCAACGAGAAGGAGCTCTGGCTTTAACAGCTCTGGTGCAATGTCTGGAGTCCATCCACGTGAACAAATGGGCACCATATGTGGTTGACAGCCAGTTCTTTCAATTCCAGCAAAGCCAATTGATTTGAGTACACCAATTTCATAGAGGTCTGTTGGGAGCCATCAGATGAGCCTCGATTTTGACAACTCAATCAGTGAGAATGTTCTGTTCCTGCAAGTGAGGGAGAAAGTAACTACTAACCAAAATCCTGAAGCCAGACTTGCAGCAGAACTGAGCTGCATCTTTTTCTAAAGCTCCATAAACTGATTATTTTAAAAAGTGAGCATGTTCTGATTGTTTTGCAACCCAGTGCTCGGCTACAGAAGTTGTCAACGTGGTTAAAACCTGAAGGGATCCTGAAAATGTTTATTCAAAAGAAACCAAGCCAGTCTGTACAATTCCACCCTGTACTCAAGGGAGAGATGGGGACAAGTTTCCTGATACTGTTTGCAACTTGAATATTCCAGCTGATTTTCACGGACCAACCCAGTTTCAGGATTTTTGAGTTAAGTATCTGAAACCCAAAATGCTGCTGGACAGTGACACAAACCTCTAAAAGCACAATTTGCCTTTGGAAAATTACTGGTTCTGCTGAACAGAAGAAATTTCTGCAGATGCAGTTCTTATGGCCAAACATTTTCTTGTTATTTCATGTTGTCTTTTCAGGCCTGTGCCAGCTGTTGCATTCTCTCACCTCTGCCCTTCTAACACACATGAGTTTGGAGTTTTAGCACATCTTTATGCATCTGAAAGTCAGGGGACCAGCACAAGCTCTGGCCATCACTTACAGAGGTCTTGGGACACATTCTGGTTTGACTTTTTAATTATTTCCACCTCTATCCCTGCAGTCAGGCCTTGCCTATCCACCCTCTGAGCTTCACCAGTCCTTCTAAACATTTTATTATTGTTTCAGTGCTCATCTACCAACAAGACCTTGGCACATCTGAACCCCAGCCTCTTTTTCCCTAGGAAATGATTGAAAATAGCAGTAATTACAGAGAGGGGAAGGGGGGGGAAAGAGGGGAATTGTTTTGTGTTTATCATTATTATTTAGTGGATATTTTTGTAACATCTTTTAGAGATTAAGTTCAATTAGGAAACAGATGGCACCAAAATATCGTCAAATGTTTCTGATGGGCAGCAAATTACTGACTTAATTATGTAAATAATTAAAATTTATATTTACACCTGATCATCCAAATGAGGGTGAAAATACCAATTTCAGGGTTTGTAATGATTGCTGGCAGGGTGTCAACCTGTGAACAAGTAGTTTCTTCAGCTTCAGATATCTCCCTCAGATCCTGGAACAGTGAAAAAAAAAACCTGGAAAAGGGAAAAAAAAGAAAGGATGAATGAAGATTTCTGACAAAGTTTCTGTCATGTCAGTGGTCACCTGAGTTTAAATGTGTTGGTTGAGAGGACTTTGTTATGAGCAGGCTCTCACTGCACCCAGAGCTCAACCCAGGCTGGTTTTGTGCACTTGGTTGTACAAAGGTGTTGTGAGGGGAAGTTCTTGCACTGAAAATTTAAAGGCCAAACAAACAGGGCTGATAAGTAGCCCCCCAAAAAAAAAAAAAATTAAAAAAGGAGTGAGAGCAAGAGGGAGTCAGACAGTTTTATTAACTTCTGTATTACAGATGCAGAACTGAGGCACAGAAAGATAAAATGTGTGATTCTCATTTGCACTAAATTTGCTTTCCACTACTCTGACAGCACAAACGGGCCATGAAGTGGGTATATATTACATTTACACTCTCTTTTCATTTCTCCCATGATGTTAAAATGCTTCAATGTTAGTGAATATCAGGCCCAAAATGATTTCTCTAAGATCACAGAGGAAATCGATGCCATTGAACCCACATTTCCTTAGAGCCACTTCAGTGCCTCAGTTACACGACATCCTGTCACCCCTCTCTGGGCAGAGTCTGTGTACACAGCCACAGGGTACTAAACCTGCTTTAAAGGTCAGCTTTTCAAGGAATGTGTAAGAAACCAGGAAAGCTAATCAGCTTTTCCTTGTCTTCTCTTGCCTTTGCTTCTACCTGTAGATCACGATGGCAGGAGAACAAGGAAATGATAGAAAAAACTCTGAAGCAGAGGTAGAGATCAGCATGGTGACCTCTCACCTCAGCTTTCTTGTCTGTACGTCCCAGGTTAATTTTTTCCCAGACAGACACGGAGCTGCTAAAATCCATCAGGAATCTATTTGTGTTGTTCCCAGTATCCTATTTCCTAGGAGAGATATTAGAGCTGTATTTGCCTGTAAAAACCAAATCTCCTTAGGACATGGGTTTGCTTCATCTGCTCCAGAGGTTGGGGTAGGTAAAATATCAGATAAAGCCCTGTGGTTTTGATTCTGAGCCATCTTTGAAGGTCAAAACCGGGCTTTTGTGGTTCTTCCTGCTTTCTGTGTCACAGGTTCTGCAATATTAAGATTTTTATCTTAGCCCTATTTTATCAGTGCTCCTCTCCCATCCCTAATTTGGAGCCAGTGGGGGTGGGGAGGGGAGAGGCGATAGGGAGGTCAGACAAATGCTTCTATTGATATCCCTGTAATAAAAAGAGCTTTACTTTCCTTTCTGCTGATAGCAGTCAAAGGAGCTTTGCTTTTGATAAAATTAACCTTGGAGCCAGAAACAACAGAAGCTGCTCTGATTTCATCAGCCCTTCTATCTGAGGAGACGTGAGCACTTAGCAGCACTGAAAGGGGATGGAATAGGGCAAATTCCTCCCCTCAGCTCAGCTGAGTGGATCCCACCTCTAATTCCTTGTGCTCAGTTTCAGTGCCTTGTCCCACCATGGAGATGGAGAGAGAAGCAGGAAAACATGGATACACCTTCACACACCTTCCCACAGACATGCTCAGACCTCATCCTGCACAGAGCAGGTTTGTTTTGCATGAGATCTGTAACAGCAAATTTGCTTGAAGTCATGTCCTAGTCACCCACAGGCAAAAGTGTTCACCTGGATCATGGTCCAAGTGGATATTTCCTCATCACTCCTGGCTGGAATGGTAGTGAAAGGATGATAGCCTGGACTGTCCCATCACCCTCACTGGGTGGAATGACATTGAGAGGATGAGAACAGCCTTGTCTCTCCAATCATCCTCAGCACTTCCTCAAAGTCAGGGAGGAGCCTGTCTTCCAGGACTGAGTGTCTTGTTATCACAAGCAGATTTTATGGTCTAAGCTCTCCCCCAAACAGCCATTTATCAAATGCTGCCTGGCTCTTAATTCCTTATTTAATGTGTTAGTAACCACTTCAAAAAAGTACCTGTGCCCCATAACGCCAAAGCACTTCATCATAAAAGTAATGATTATGATTATGATCTGCATAAGCAAAGGCCATTGCCTGGTCTGTGCTGGCAGTATAAAGGGATTTCCTTCCTTTCTCCCTCCACTCTGAAATGTTCTCCTGTGCCCCCACAGCTGTTGACACCACTCTGAGCTGGTGCCACATGTGGCTGACATGACTCAGAGTCACAGCTGTTATTCAAGGGTGGAAATAAAACCCATTAATTCTTTCGGGGGCTGCTTCCCTGCAAGGCCTGGGCTCTGTGCTCGTGTAGTGACATGGAGCTGGGAGTGAAAACAGGAGGATAAAAGACGACATTGTGGCCCATGTCCGTGTCTGTAGGGAGTGATGCCCACCAAGGGATAGAGGGGTTGAGCTGTGATATCCAGCCAGTTTTGGGTTCTCATCTTAGGAAGTTCTAGTGGAGGAAGGCTTCAGCTCAAGCAGAGCCATCAGCAGGCAGGAGGGATCCCCACACCACATCAGCCTTGACAGAAAATCCTCACCAAGCCTTTGTTCTGCACAGAACTCTCCATCCCCGTGCAGCCAGGACAAAGTTCTTCCATCCCAAAGAACTGTCTTGTCATCACCCAGGACTGCACACTGCTTTGGAAAGGGTGGGCAAAATGACAGTCATCAGCCTGAAAATATTCTTCTTTTCCCTATTCCTTTCTCCTGAAGCAGGGGATAAAAGCAGTATTTTTATTCTCTGTGGAAAAGAGATGTGCAAAGCACTGCTGGAGAAGGATTCCAAGTGGCTTCCAGAGGAAATCTCTGCCAATCTACCTCACTGTCGATTAGCACAGTGGTTTAAGCAGCTCAGGGTAATATTTCTCAGCAGATGGCTGTAAATGCTCATTGTCAATATGTACAAATAAATATTTCAGGTGGAACAGACACAGAATGGTTCATGTCTCCTCTCAAATACACAGTGGGCTTTTCCCTTCTGTTTTCTTTCTTTTTTAAAAAATACATTAGTATAATTCCAATAAAGCCCTGAAAAGAGGGACATGAGGATGTAAATAGGCACAGCAATTCTGATTTTCCCCTGCTGTTCTGTCCTATCCATGTTTTGCTGCATGGCAGGATTGTCCAGTGAGGAGAGCAGGAATCACATGAAATGGTTTCCACTCCTGCCCTTGCAATGTCACCTTAAACAAGTTGCATTTACTCTCTGCCTCTTTCTTTCTTCCTTCCTAGAGCTTCCTTCTTTGGGATTTTTTTTTTTGTCTATTTTTTGTGAAAAGTACCATCCGTATTGGATGCATTTGAAAAGAAATCCACGTCCAGTGAGGATGTTGGAAGCTATTGTAAGAAAAATTAGAGTTTTTAAGCCCCACATGGCCAATTGCCTCCTTACACCACTGAGCAGTGTGATTGTGCAGTTTGTCCTGCTAACTCAGCAGGGGGAGTTGGAGATTCTCAAATTTCCTTCCATTTTTTTTCCTATTCATTTTCAAAGGTGAAAGCAAAAGCTGCTTCTTTCTTTTTCCTGTAAGAGTGAAAATAATGTTAATATCTTATTTGGTCTTATTTTCCTACACAGCTGAGGATTGAAATATGCAGCCACTTCACTGGTTTTAGAATCAAAGCATTCCCTGCATTATGGAGTTGTGTGAGAGGGAATTGAAATTGCTACACGCCCATTCACCACCTAATTGATTTCTCTACCTGTAATGCAATTTTTCCCCCTGTATCTTTTGGACAAAGCATTTACAGTGATATTGTCTTGCTGTAAGCCCACACTGGCACTGTTGAGTCATTTATAGAGAAAAGTTGGTTGGAAAAATGACAGCAATAACTTCATGCTGGCTCTGAGTGGGGTTCCTGAGTGAGCAAAAGCCTGACTGTAGGTGTCTGGGCTCTTTGGCTCGCCAGTATTTGGAAAAATATATGAAGTCCACAAAAATCCCTTGGCCAACATTTATTTTTTTTTAGCAGAAAAGATGTCACCACCAAGAAAACCATGATATATGGCAGCCTTCTTTGTAGGGTTACAGCACAGTATTTTAGGATTATCACTTGCACTTGAGATAACTTGTGTCTCCCTAAAAATATCAAGCTTGCAAAGAGATTTCCTGAGAAGCCATAACCCAGGTAACCCACGTTTTTACATAAGATGTGCAAAATCAGAGGTGGAGGCAGGGGAAAGCAGGGGAGTTTTGGGGAAGAGGCAGCAGAATGTGGGATAGGAGGGTTCAGGAAGGCAGCACAGCACGGTTTGGCCAAGCAGGATGCAACAAATGACACATTTGTGTTGGGTGGTGGGATTTATAGGTAACCTACAGTTGTGCTGGAAGAATATATTTAAAAGCTATGAGCTACTCTGGAAGAGGCTTTTGCTTATGGTTCTGAGTGTGGCAATGCTGTGTTATTCATTAATTCAAAACTTAACTTCTATTAATACTCAACACACCTGTGTCTTTTCATATCCTAACAGCTTTGTAATGAGTTTGATAAGAAAATACCTGAGTCAGTTAAGATTTATGGGTGAGGCTGCAGAATTGCCCTGCTTTGTCTAAACTACTTTTGAGCCTATTACGATTTTCACCCATATTTTAACAGCTTGCCTGAAATAAATATGGCCTCATTTCTACCCTGGCTGTTTTCTGTGCACAGCACTGGTCTTTGATGCATACACAAGATAGTAATTAATTTGCAGTTTCATTCACTAAGAGAGACGTGCAATGGGAACGTCTCTGGGTAGATGGCAATTACTGCTTTACAGCACACCACAGATTTCTAAATGGAGCACCATCTCCTCACACAAATTGTTTTCCTTAAAGATCAGAGCTGGCCCTACCACCCCACTATCTCCTTCTCTGGAGTTTGCCTGGAAAATCTCCTGTGTGCTGGGAAGAGGAGGGTCTCTGGAACAACAATCCGTGTCTTACTGCGCTCAAAGCATTTGTAAACAACTCACAGTGTTTGCTCAGAGGGATTTTTTTTTTCCTGCTGTATTTCTGATGAATGCAATGAAATGTGTGGGAAATTAAGGTCTCCTAAGTACATTTTAATTTAGATGAAAAATTATACATTATTACACCATACTGGTGATTGTTCTGACATAATTGATTGGGAGGGCCATCCACAAAGAACAGCAGGAAAGCTTGACTTTGAGGAGAATGCAGAAACAGTTTTAACTATTTAGGAGTGTGATGGAAAGCAGTGTGACAGACTGGAAAACCTGGATTTCTGGTTCCATTTTGCCATTCTTTAGGGGAATCACCTCCTTTTCCTGTGCCTCTCTTTTTCCACAACAAAATGGCAAGACACAAAATGGGGTTGGGGCCAAGGCTGGGGTCAAGATGGGGCTGGGACGTGATGCTCCTGCCACAGATGAGAGACTTATATGTTGGAAAGGGGGTTTTTACTTCAGTGATGACATAGATTGGGGAAAATTCAGATCCCATGCAGGGCCACACCTACCACACATGTAGAGAAAACAAAACAAATAACCTGTAAGTCTCTCAATTCACCATTCCTTAGGGAACTGGTATTGTTTTCCCAAAGATATTCCACATATTATGTGGAAAATAATTTTCCACCCTCCTCTAGGTTTTTGGGGTTTTCACAGATGTAATTACAGTTATTTTCATCTATCTTGGAGAGGTCATCTTACGTTATAAAGACAGTGTGAGATGGGAGATGTTACATGAAATGTTATTATTACAATAAAGCAGCTGTGCTGCTGTTCATTCCCACTCACAATGTGAGGACAGACCTCGGTATATTCTGTTTCTTAGGTTTTTAACTGTGAAATACCAGTGAATGAGAAATAAGGGTGACTGAATCCCTGTCTGCAATACCCAGATTGCTGGGATTATGGATTGCAATGTGCATCCAGGAGGCAAAGTTCATCTTTAGAGTGACTGTGCATAGGAAACTCAAAAGGCAAAAGAGAGCAGGGAAGGGGAGAAGAGAAGGGGGAAAACTTGCTTTGGGTGAAACAGCAGGAACCAGGAATTCACCTGCCCTGGCTTTCCTCCTAATTCTCAGTGTGAGCATCTCCATCCTACTTGGTTGTCCTGCCACATCACAAACACACTTCATCTGACCCTTTAGGGATGGGATGAGACAGATAATCCTGGGATGAGATGATTTTCAGCCACCCTGGCACATGCTTTGGTGCCTGGTGACTTGGAGAGGTCTGCACTGTGAACATTCACCATGGGCAGAAGGCTCCAGGGATCTCTGTTCCTCATAAATTTACGTGTTGAAAACAAAGTTTTCCAGAAGCATATGGGGTTTTTCTCAGTAATTTGTGAGATTTTTCCAAGACTTTCTCACTTCTCAGTGAGAGTTAAAGCCCCAAAAGAATGAATCCCCATGGGGTGACTTGAGAGATTAAGATATTGTTGGGAATTGCAGAGACAAAGGTAAAAAGTTGAAAATAATGGGGATTTAAGGTAAAGAGTTGGCTTTGGGAAGAGTTTTGGGCAAGTCATTGAGATTACTGAGAACTGCTTTCCCCGTGCTGCAGAAACACTCAGTGCCTTATCTGCCTCCAGGAAAACCTGTTATCCAGAGGATGCTGTGAAATCAAAATGCTTCTCCTAAGTGTTTGTTAGTAGTGAGGGGAATATATCTCACCTGGATTTGTGCAATCCCAGGCTACAGACTGCTTTGGTTTATTCAGACCCTTACGAAATTATTGCCACAAATCTTTCCTGAACTGACTTAGAGCACGCATGGCTTTGCCTGAATGCATTTATGCTATCTCCAGAGAAGCAGCTGAAAGTTCACACCCTCCATGATCCTCGTGGGGAGGAAGAGCAGGCAGCTCTTGAAGAATGCATTTTGAAGCACTTTTGAAGAGGTCATTGCTGATTTCTGCCTGGCACAGGTTTCACCACACACTCGATGGGGCTCAAAGCCCTTGAATCTAAAGGCAGCAGTGGCAAAACCTGAGTAAAAATGTCCCATGTTGACCCAAAGTGATGGTGCTGTCAATAAAAACGGCCAGCAAAAAGGCTGTGTGTGTCTTACATCGTCAGAAGACTCCAGAGATCTTTATCTGATGCACAGGATGTGTGCTGCTTGCTTTTCCCTGGGCTAGATGTCATTCCCAGGAGAACAAGTGCTCTGCCTCACCTCTGCATTTCAGAGCTCCGTGTGTGTATAATAATTATTTCTACTCCAGGTTTTACTTCAAGTGTCCTCAGGCTCTCCTCATCAACATCCTCCTAAACCTTTTTACATACGAGCTCCTAGGAGCTGCTTCTCTGTTTCCCCCACCCCATTTTGATCCTCTTTTATGTTTTTAATATATATGTGTATAATAAAGCACTGAACCCAAACTGAACACTTTCTTCCAATTAAGGCCCTACCAGAGCACAGCTGAGTGGAATAATTGCTTCGCTTGTTTTACACAGAATACTCTATTAGTGATTTGATCTGGGACTCAACACTCACCCAGAATATTTGGTCTTTTTTTTTTTTTTTTCTTTCTTTTTAGCCCTCAGCAGCACATGAAAAGACAGGTGCAGACTCTGCCAGACCAGCCCTGAAATTCCAACAAGCTGTTGGTAACAAGCAGCGCCGTTTCTCTGTTTCATCTTTTCCATTCCTCTTGTATTTGGAAGGATTTTGCATCTGCTTTTTTTTTGTTACCTTGACATCTTTATACTCATGGAGGGTGTATTTTTTTTTTCCTTGAGCCTTCCACTTAGTTGCACCCTGTGTAATGCAGTGCACAGGATGAAAGTCGTTATCTGATTTGAGTTTAATGTTCAAAAGTCCTCAAGCTGGTTTATCTAAAGATCCTCCCTGTATAATTGTATACTTAGAATTCAGCTGCAGTGTAACAGGGCAAGAGCCCTGTGTTCTGTCTGGAATTACAGAAAAGATACTATTTATTTTTAAGCAAATAGGAATGGGAAAAAGGGGAGGAAATTGCCAACATAAAAAATGTATTCTGCTGAGTTTCAGGAAAACCTACCCCAGGGTTTGATGTATTCTGGAGTTAGATTGGATTTAAAGGCAGTGAATAGGAGAAAAATCAGCTGTCTGGAGAGATGAGGATTAAAATTCAAAAGTAAGAGAAAGACTTGAGGCAGCTCTAATCAAGGAATCAACCCTTTTGGGCCGGATCCTGTACAAAAATGTCATACAAAGTTCGTGTTTCTGGGATTTGAATCCAGCTCCTGCATGTATTTCCCTTTAGATGCATTTTCATTGACTTTATTAATATAATGAAAGCAAATTACTTAAATGAGAAAATGAGTTACCTGATTGCAGATAATTTGAGTCAATCGGCTCCTAACGGGATGTTGTGGTTTAACCCCAGCTCAGCCCTGCTCACCCAGAGCCCTGTGCTGGCTGGGGGAGAGGGGCAAAGGGAGGAATCTCGCTGGTGGCTGAAATACAGGCAGGGAGAACAAAAGCCATGTGGATAAGCCAAGCAAAAGCAGGAATTGCTTCCCTGCTGGCCAGCGGGAAGGCTCAGCCATCCCCAGGACAGCAGGGCTGTCACCCAGAGCTGGGCACCCCCAGTCTGTGCCCTGCTGCAGGGAGGAGCAGAAAGCACCCTGGCACTCTCAGCTCTGCTCAGCTCAAACACTCCTGTGTCATCAACCGTGCTCCCAGCACAAATCCAAAACACAGCCCTGTACCAGCTTCTGTGGGAAAAAAATTAACTCTACCCCAGCCAAAGCCAGTGCCAGAACTGTCCCTGTGCTCCTTCAGGATCTGTTAATGTGATCTTCACATCTGAGACTGAATATATTGCTGTTATGAAAAGTATTTACAGCCTCCAGCTCCAATGCACAGTGAAAACATGGCAGAAAAGTAAAGCAAATAAATCATAAAGACAAAGAAAGAGGAGAAAGGAAGCTCGACTATGTCATTTTATTGGGGGAATAGGAACACAGGGAGATTAATGGTTTCATTTGAAGTTACAGCACAGTCTGTGACAGGATCAGGAGCAGAATCCAGGTCTTTTGTTGAAAATTGGATTTTTGATGAAAAACTTCATGCACTTTCTAAAATTAGGAAATTTTCACCTTGCCTCAGCCAGGAGCACCTTCCAAGGGAACCTGGAGGCAGAGAGAAGAGGTCTCTGAACTCCCATCAGTTTCTGTCTGGACTCATTCTGGCTTTGAATTCATTGGCTTGCTGAGAAAGCTGATGCTCAGCAGTCAAGGAAGGGTGCCAGGCCAGGAGGTACCTCAGAGAAATTTTGTTAAAGATGTACTACATTAAACTGCTGTGAAATCTTATGTATTTTTACTAGAAAATATCAACCCTTGTTAAAATGATACTTAAAAACTTCTGAGATTTAGCATTCTCATTGATGCAGATCACTTCTCCTATAAAACTGTGAAACTCCCTTAATTTCACACCTGTCAATACTAAACCACCATCTTGTGAAGATTTTACCAGAGAAAAAAAAAAGGAAAAGAAATTCAATAAAGCTTTTGCAGCATTTCTCAAGCAATCTTGAAATGTCCTGGGGTATGATTAAGGAAAAAAAAAAAACCTTCATGACATTTTGGTGGGAAATATATATTCAGCTCTGCTCACAGAATTCCAGAAAGGAAATTAATTCCACATAAAATGGCAGCCTCCTTAGACTAACTAATGAGAACAACTGTGTGCTGCAGAAGGACTGAAATAACAATAAGAGTTAGTGTGGGTTTCATAGGCTGGCCCTGCCCCTCTGTTACAGAGAGAGGAAAAAGAAGAGGGGATGGAAGGGGCCACAGGAACCTCCTGTGTGGTTCATGGAGATCTTCACCCCCCCCGTGATGGCAGAAACCATGAACAGACACAGAATCACAGGATCATCAAATTTGGGAAAGATCTCCAAGTTCCTAAAGTCCAGCCTTTGACTGAGCACCCCAACAGCCACCAAAGCCAGAGCACTGAGTGCCACGTCCGTTCTTTGGTATGGGGACTCCACCACTTCCCTGAGCAGCCCTTTCCAGTGCTAACTACACTTCCAGGGAAGAAAATCATCCTAATACCTGTCCTGAACCTCCCCTGGCACAGCTTGAGGCTGTTTCCTCTTGTCCTGTCTCTCGTTCCCAGGGAGAAGAGACCAAGCCCCTCCTCACCACAACACCTTGTCAGGGAGTGGAAGAGAGCAGTGAGGTATCCCATGGGATGTCTCTACTCCAGACTAAACAGCCCCAGTACCTTCAGCTGCTCCTCACAGGGTTTATGGTCCAGGTCTTCATCAGATTTTTTACTGTTGCCCTTCTCAGGACATGCTCCAACTCTCCAATGTTCTTCTTGTTGTGAGAGTTGCTCCAATCCCTGTTCTGGCATAGCAGCCTATAACCAAAAGGCATGAACTTGTAGGCAAGATGGGATCAGGGCTGAGGGTGTGATTACAAAACAAGGATTAAAGGTGTGTGTTGGGCTAGGTCCCAGCCAGGAGTGCCAGCAGGGGATGCTGAGCTGCTCCCAGCCCAGCTGAGCTGGTGCCCAGTCACCAGGGAGCTGTGTGAGGAAAATCACCAGCAGAGCTTCAGAGCAAGGCTTGAGCTCACCCTGAGGCCTTGGAGGGGCTCCCTAGAACAGAGGCTAGACAGAGTTCAGAGAATAAAGTGGGGATTTATGAAAGGCCTTCAATAGATGCACCTTGGGCAGTCTGAACCTTCCCAGAGGCTACCCAAGATGGACAATGGTCACGAGTTTTTCAGACAGATATAAGTTTGGTCCCTGTGCACATTGGGGATTAATCCTCCAGTTACAGCTTCAGGTAATGAAGTCATATTGTCCCAGCTCATTCCACCTCCAATTCACTTTTGTTTTCACTTTTCTAGGCCTGAGGCAGAAGGTGTCTTTGGATCGCAGGCCCAGAGGAATTGTTTTGTCTGACCAAAATGTGAAGAGAGTTAAATACACTTTATATGGAGTTTAGAGCTATGCATTAATGCAGTAAATGATACGAAAAATATAAAAGCTAAAATCCCAAGGCATCAACCCCTCTGAAAGCTGAGACATCCCTGCCACCAAACCCCACTAAACACACTCCATCTGCATTTCTCTGCCTTCCTGTGCATCCCTGCCACAGGAGACCCCTGCACACGGGCACCCAGTGCACAGCAGTGCCCACCCTGACAGACTTGTTCTCAGACAATATTTGCTGTGTTGTTTGGCTGTTCTGTATTTTTTTCCTTTCCCTTGCAGAAATCACTTGACTGCTGAAAAGTCACTGAAGTTTTTCCTCCACTTCCCCCTTGCAGCAGCAAGGGCACCGTGATGCTGATGGAAAATTGCTTTGGTACCTTGAACTGTAAATGATGCTGTTTTCATGATTCATCAAATCCGTCTGAAGCAGAGGTGGCGTGTCAGTGAGGCTAGGCAAAGTTTAGAACATAATAGGGCCCAAGAGGTGAGAGACTTGTCTTTCATTGCTGTGGTGCATCTTTGAAGTGACTGCTGGAAATAATTAGGTTCCTTGATTTCCACTGCCATTTGGTGCTCTTCACACTAATCAGAGGAACAGCACATTTGCATGAACTGGAGGGAATAAAAGTATTTTTTATTAGAATGAGCCCGTAACAAAGAGAAGTCTCTTGGCTTTGGAATTCGTTGTCCCTGCAGTTCTAAACCGAGCTTCATGTCTGGCCAAAAATGAGGTGAAAAATGTATATTTAATATTTATTAAAGAGCCTCAGATCTTTATAATCTTTAAACTTTGGTCCTGCTAAATATTCCAAACTCTTTTTATTTATTAATAAATGTTTCATTCTATCTTTTCCAACACCTGAATGAAGCTCTCAGGTCATGCAGCTTGGGAGATGATTCACAGAGGGGAAATTGAATAAAATCTGATTTCTAATCACTTTGTAGAATTTTTTCAGGACTTTAGGGGTCCAGTGTTTAAAGAACGTAGTGAGAGTTGTGAAGTCTGACCTTTCCCATCCAAACTCAGCATTAATTTATAGTTCTTTTATGATCCTGAGCACATCAGCTTCACCTCTCTGTATCTCATTTTATCTATATGTAAAATTAGAAGAGTAAAAATATGACCCTATTCTACAAAGGTGTAACAGGTCTTAATAAATTCCTGATATTAACCTGCTGTGAAGGCTTTGCTTTATGAAATACAGGCAGTGTTTTCAAAAGAGCTCAGCTCCTATTTAGACACCTGTGCAAGAACCTGGGGCACTGAGGATGTTTTATGTCCTGAATCTTTGCAAATATGTGGTTATGAGAACCTCAGTGTTCTCTGTGGGACCCTGAGCTCTTAAAGCAACCCAGATTTTACTTAAATGCCAAAATTGAATGAAGGCTTTTTGCAAGGGGGCTCTGCTTCCCATCCAGGTCTCCTGCTCCTTCATCACACTTTGGTGCTGCTCTGAATATGGATTGAGGAAAAAAATGCTGATATCTGTGGACACAGATATTTAATAATGGAAATCTAGGGCAGCTCCACTGGAATGAATGTTTTCTGCAAATTTTTATTGAACTAATGGAGAAGGTATCTACCTTCACTTGTTTTACAAGGTGGAGGAAACTCTTCCAATGATCTCTAAGTGTGTATTGCAGGATGAAGGGGGGAAAGCAGAGGGGTTGGAGCTCAGAGCTTTAGAAACACTCAAGAGTATGAAGAATACAAGACAAAAGTGTTATTTTTCAGGAGGCCAATGTGCGAGGCTGCTTTAAACCAAGAAACACCATGTCAACATGTTGTGTGACCTGTGACATACATGTCATCTATACAAACACAAAAAGTGTGTGTTTGCCCTTGTGGAACTATGAGACACATGAACATAGAGGAGACTCAAAATAGAACCAAACGTGGCACTGTTTGAACATGAGATTCATCTCCCCTTGCTTTACTGATGTAAAAATTTGCTGTTTCACCTCGCCCAGTTTCTTCAGCTCCCTCAACAGCCAAGGGAGGGGAGGCAGCTTCTCTGGGAGAGGTTTATAAAACAGGATGAGCAACACTTTAGAGATGTCTATCCATCTTTATGTTAATAATAAAACGAGCCTGGAAGCTACCTTTAGCAATTCACATAAATTCAGATTACTGAGGTGAAACACGTTGCATGTTAACTGTAGCAATTGTCATCCTGAGGACAGGCAGAATTACAGCAGCTGCTGTCACCAAATCCATGTGCTACAACTTGCTGAGTGGCTGGGTTTTAAGTTCATTTAAATCTTATTCTGTGATGCTTCTTTAAAAAAAAAGAAATTAAAAGCTTTTTTTTGTGTCCACAGTTAATTTCTTATCAGGTTTACGGGTAATTATCTCATCTCCAGACCAATTAAGTGCAGTGATGGCTGGAGGGGAGCCCGTTTGGCTGCCTGAAATCACCTATATGTGACTTAAGATATCTCCTAGCAAATCCAGCTCTATCCACAGCTGACCATAAGATAATGTATCACTCACAGCTCCAACTCTCCTGGTGCAGATAGATTTCAGGAAGAATAAGTTCAGCCCAGACTGAGGTCATTTTTCACTGTTTCACCGTGGGAATTCAGAGAATTTTTCCTTCTTTCACCCTTGTTTTTGAGGAAGGGAATCTCTGTGCAGAGGTTGTTGCTTTCTGTTGTAATGAAGATGTGCTGGAGTATGAATTTCTGTGCTCTTCTGGCTGTTCTTCAAAACTTGTCAATTCTTCATGGGAGGGACACATCCCCTCCCAAATCCTCTAAAGAACAAGTGAGCCTTGCCCTAGGAGCCACATTGGAAGAACAGTTAATTCACTTTGGAAATCTATCCAGACTAATAGTAATAACAACAACAGCAACAATAATAACAGCAATAATAATAATAATTCTTCTAGAGAGGAAAATCCTATACAAAACATGAGCTCTTCTTTCCCTGTTCTGGGAGTGAAAAAAGGGCATTGCTCCTAACCTTATTTCACACAGATTTGTTTTACTTCTATCCCAAGTTGCCAGACTCATGCAGTGCCACTGAAATTTTAGGAGCATTGAAGTTGTTGCTGGTGAGCTGCATGGGGCTGTCTTGAAAACAAGGTCCATTCCCCGAGCAGCCTGAGGCAGGGAGGAAGCCCTTTCCTGCTAATTTTTTTTTCTCTGAAGGCAGAATAAAAAAAACTTAAGTGAAAAGAGAACAAAGCCCATGAAGGTGCCTCTGCATTTTTGTTTGGAAACAAAGAATTTGCAAAGTTTCGCTTTAACTTCCTTAGATCTTAGTTACAATTGTTTAAAAAAACTTTTAAAATACAGAACATGTAGCTAAATTCAAAGGCACAGTGGGAAAGAGCCATAGGCTTGAATCCTAGGGGTTGCAGTAAACATTTCTTTTCTTGCCATCAGTGGAAGGTTTCCATGGCTGGATTTAACCTGGGGGCTCCTCACTGGCAGTCAAGACCTTTTGGTCTCTGTAAGCCAATTCCCCAATTCTTTACCATTTGGAATTGAAGAGCAGAAAACAGAATAACTTTCTTAATTAAGCAGCCAAAGCCTCATGACCTGGGCAGGTGCTGGGATGCTTCTTTGGAACACCTGCAGGATGTGTTCAGTAGATTTATGAGTTACAAACCTGACTTTGAGCTGTTAAGGAATGCAATTTGATTTATCAAGGTGGATGATTCCCTTATCCAGGGAATCTTGTTTTCTTACAGGTGGATTTTTCTCTCTGCAGCTAATGGTTTTGTGCTTTAAGACAAATTGGTGAAGACTCTGTTACATATCCCAGGGGAGAAAGGCATCATCAAGGTGGGCTGAAAATCATTCCAAGATTCTCAATGTCTCCATCAGACTCTGAACCTGTCCCAGGTAACAGCAAACTGGTTGACAACAAAAGTGGTTTTGCTCCTTGTGAGTGGAAGCTGAGTTTCTATTTCCTCTGTTAGAATCATAGAATCCCAGAATGGTTTGGGTTGGAAGAGACCTTAAGGATCATCTTGTTCCAACTCCTTGCCATGGGCACCTTCCACCATCCCAGGCTGCTCCAGCCTGGCCTTGGGCACTGCCAGGGATCCAGGGGCAGCCACAGCTGCTCTGGGCACCCTGTGCCAGGGCCTGCCCACCCTGCCAGGGAACAATTCCTGCCCAATATCCAACCTAAATATTCCCTCTCTCAGTCTGAAGCCACTTCCATGAGGTCTCCACACAACCTTGTCTCCTCCAGGCTGGACAGCCCCAACTTACTCAGCCTGTTCATGCAGGTGTTTCAGAACTGGTTGCTTAAAAATAGAGGCTCAAAAAATGGGGTTCTGCCTCAAAACTTTGCCGAGTTCAGCTGTCTGAACAAGCCAGGGTCTGTGGACACATGCTGGTGTGAGAATTTTGGACTAAGTGCTCTGTTCCTTTGCAATACTGAAGGTGCTCCAATGTGGTTTGAATTTGGGATCTCTCCTGTTTTGGTGAAACAAAAGAGACAAAGGCACCACTAAAGGACCTAAAGCTCTTTTCTGCCTCTCAACTATTTTGAGAGAAAATTTGGATCCAAGCTGTTGCATATGGTTTCCATACATTCTAAAACCAGAGAATACAACTATTTTTAGATGATGAGGGGTACTTAAAGGCAGCAAGGAAATTGTGCAGAGTGCTTTCCTCACGGAGAACAAGGGGTCACTCACTCCTGTGACCTGCTGAGGTTTCACAGCCGAGGTTTCCCTGGTCCCCAGGAGTGTGAGAGTGCCCAGCACAGAGCACAGAGAGAGCTGAAGGACACTGGGCTCCTTTAACCAGAAATGTGGTCAGCTGAGGGCAGGTCTGAATGTGACCTGAGTGTCTTCCTTCCCTCAGTTCTCAATTTCATCCTCAAATCTCCTCCGTGGGAATGAGCAGCGCCACTGTCACTTCTTCCCAGTGGGGAATGGAGACATGGAGACACTGCTTGCCTTGCCTAAAATCCTAACTGTGGCTCGAGGGGCACTGGAGGCAGCAGCAGCTGAACAAGGAATTGATCACAAGGCTTCTGATAGCACCCTGATGATTAGAATAGCTGGCTTTATCTGCAAATAGGTGTAATTCCATTCTTTCTAGCCAGCTTTTTGTCTGCCTTGCCTTCTGAGACAGCAGGCTCTTTTGAAGAGGTACCATCTGATATTTTATATAGCATTTAGCAAAATATAGTCCCAGTCTCACTGAGCCTCTGGGCATTACCATAATCAGTGCATTAGGGGTCATTTTTTCAGGCAGAGATTTGAAAATAACTTTGAGGAGTCTCTTCTAATGAAAGTTTTTTGTTTGCTGCTCTCTGGAGAGGAGGTAGAGAGGGGGATTTCCATTCTCTCTCTCTCTCCCACACAGAGCTGCACATCTATATTAAATCTTGAAGAAGATGTAAGTCCCCAGCTCCCCCAAAAGAAGTAGAGCATTCTGGGTGTTTTGGAGGAGAAAAAAAATTATGTTTTGAAAGAGCCAAGATATTTAGCTTTGAAAATTAGCTACTCAGCAGGCCAGCATTAAAATTAATTTAATGGAGTGTAAATTAACATACTTGACACTTTTTTGATCATTTTTCATAGACAGTGCTGACCGATGAAAATAAAAGCTTTTTCTCCCATGAGATCAGGACAAGAAAATTCACAAATTTGCCATTCCCACCCCATGGGGTGCTTTTCTCTTCAGGAGTCAAAGTAGGTCATCAAGTGTAAGTCTTTAAATACTAAGCATTGGCATTCTCTTTTGCATATGATAAACTGATGGTTTAGTGGGGGACTGGCAGTGCTGCTTAATGGAAGGACTTGATGATCTTAGAGGGCTTTTCCAACCTAAAGGATTCTGTGATTCTGTGACTTTAAAAAAAAAAAAGTTTCATTCACTAACAATGAGATGTGTAAAAAATTTCCCTTTCAAATAATCTGTGAAAGTTAATTAAGTTCACTCTGAGTTTATGGCAAGGATTCTCTAAAAAGTACAGGGGGATATTTATAACCTTGCCCAAAAATGCCACATAGTGAAACTTTTGATATGTTGATAAGTGATAAGAATGTCATTTGAGGTTTATTTTTTTTAATAATAATTTAATTGTCATTGTAAAATGCCTCGTAGTTGGGACAGATTAAATTACCACAAAACCCATTACTGAAATTCATAACCCCCCATAAATGTAAAGTGTTTGCTGCTGTGCCATAAATAACCACTCTCATTCCAGGAAAATGAGGTGCAGGAAATAAATTAACAGAATCCAAACACACAGGACATTAGGTTACAACAATTTGCTGTAGAGGAGGCTGATGGGAACACAGCAGAGCCCAGAGGAGAGGTAAATTCAATGTTTAATTATGGCCTCAGCAAATCATGCCCCCTCTGTGTGTTTTGCCATATTGACGTGTTTCAAAGATTATTTCACAGTCCAGTTCAATAGCTCTGGTAAAGCATGTGCATTTCAGATGTCATTATACTTGAAAAGGTCTGAAGAGCCCAATATTTCTCCAAAGATGTGGAGGATCCACTCATGGTTAAATGAAAGGAGGTAAATCAATTTTTGTTAGTCTCACTCAAAAGGCTCTGGGTCTCATTTTCCATCCTTTGCACCCGTGGTGGTCAGTCCACCTTGTGTTTTGTGGAAGAGAAAATACAGTGAATATTTCAGAACTTTCCATCAGCTGAAATGGCCACAACAAGGTTCTGACCTCTGGCAGGTTTGATCTTTTAGCTGGAGCAGGACATCAGCCTGGAAAAGGAACCAGGCTGCCACAGTTCCTGTTGGAAAGAAGATGGGAAGGCTGGAAGGGACATAGTTGGTGGGAAAAGGAGATTTGAAATAATTTAATTGTGATACAGAAATGGCATCTGCAGTCAACATATTGAACTGATAAACAATGCAGCTGCTACAGATTTCACACAGAGAAGTAAATGCCATGGCCATATGCAATTCATTACCTGGGATAATTGGGGAATTACAAAAAAAAAAATAAAAAGGGAAGAAATTGTAGGAAAAGGGGACAAATTGGATCACCAGAGGGAATCTGTGTCTGTGAGCTGCACATCTGGCCTGTCCCAGACCACACAAGAGACCTCCAACTCTCACTTGTGGCCAAGGCAAGCAAGTACCCCCAGCACCTTTCCTGATCCAGGATAATGCACTGGGCACTGGTGATAACTTGTTAATGTTTCCTGAGGGATAAAAAACCCAACACCACACACACACACACACACACACACAAAAAGAAAGATAAGAAAATGATGGGAAATTAATTTTCAAATGCTGCTTCTGGGTGTGTATCCTCACCCCAGTTTTCCAGCCAGGTCCCTCTCGTTGACCTGAAGTGAAATCCCACCATTTCAAAGCAATATTAGGCCTCTCTACATGAACTTTTTGATTACAATGCATCCCCCAAAACGCAGCTGGTCCCTGGTTTTGAAGCTGGAACAGGTTCCAGAGCCGATTAGAGGCACTGAAGGAACTCTGGAGGATGGAGGGCTTCAGGGATGGAATATTTCTGCTCCACAGCCAATTACCACCTGAACTCACCAAGATGGTCTCCCTTACACATTTAACAAAACCAGCAGGAACTCACCTTGAAGGCACTCCAGATACACTCCTGCAGACATGAAATAAAACTAAGGACTCCTTATTAATTGGTTGGAAGCGCAGCGACAGCTGCTGAAAAATAAAAAGTTACGAAAACTCTCAGCTTTTCAATAGGATTTCATGTTAGTACCGTAAATTAATGTAAATGTCACTTTAAAAGAGAATACGAAATAGAAACCTAATAAAGCAGCACAGCTCTGCAGGGGTGGTGAGTAAATTGAGGGAATATTTGATTAGATTTCAAATGCTGCTCTTTAATTTGTATGCTCTCACTTATTTCCCCCCGCCCCTCCCCACACTTTTCTCATCTATTATATCTGCTGGCACACAGTGAATTTTGCAGTTGTACCTAAAAGGTCTCTTTCTTTGCTGGATGATAACCCACATTAGCTTGGACCCATGTGGTGATGACTTCCTCCAGCCTGTGCTGCAGCAGCAGCTGGGGAGACACGAACAGCACGAATTCCCTCCGGGGGTGCTGTGCCTGTGACACCAGCCACGGGGTCCTGCTCACCCCCATGCCCCTCATGAGCTGAAAACGAATGAGGGATTGCAGCCCAAACAGCCTCAAGTCCCATCCAGTGATGGAAAGGCAGGTCCTGCTTTTGGCTCCCTCTGTGGAGCAGAGCCATGCTCAGATCAAGGTAAACTGTGAGCTCTCAGGGTGAGCTGTGTTGGCAGAGGCTGCAGAGGTGTTTTTGGATTAAACCAGAGTTTCAGCCAAACAGCTCTGGTGAAAGCTCTCCTGTGCTGTTTGTGACTCACAGTTACCCAGCGAGTCAGGAGCTGGAGTCCCTTCCAAGCCTGCATATTCTGTGAATCCCTGGTTCTAATGGTTCCAGGAACCAAGACATGCAGCTCGTGTCCACAGTGACCCAGCTGCAGGAGATCCCCTGGTCTCTTTTCCTGACCACCAAAACTTTCCAGTGGTTTGTGACCTGCTGGGGTAACAGTGCCAAGGTATGACCGCAAGGCACAGCTCCTGGTACAGGTACATTTTCCTGCTTTTAAAAGCTCACATAGCTGGCAGGAAACTCTGCTCTGGCTCAGGAACAGCTCCTGTGTAGCAGAGCTAATGGTCTGAAATCTCTATGGCCTTTACCTACTTCCCTTTCCCTCAGAGAAGTGCTGTTGTGGACTGGTTGTAGCTGCACACTGGTCACATCTGAGCTGATGGGGCTCTTATCTTCTTTCCCTGAGCTTTGGCCAGGCTTGCAGAAGAAACATGCTCAAAGGCTCTTCTGTCTCAGCCAGAGAGTTACCTTGGCATTGCTGGGCCTTTGCTGCTCTCTTCTCAGGTGGCATCAGTCATGTCCTTGTGGTTTGAAGGCAGAAATGAGCTCCTTCATCCTTACACGTATTATTCCTTGAGTTGAGCAAAGATTGACCTCTCTGTGTCCTTTCTATTCCCCTGCTGCTTAAGAGACTGGCAGGAAGTGATGGACTCTGTGCTTTGCTCTTGGAGATCTGAGGGCTGGTCGTGGTGTGTCTGTCAGCCTGAGCCCTCTGTGTTAGGATAGGAATGCTGACAGCAACAAGCTTGTGTTCCTCAGTTCCCCAACTTGTAACATTTCCAACTCTTTCAAATCCGTCCCTTCCAGGGAAGCCAGGAAGCAGTGGGATAGTGGAGGTGAGGCTAGGCAAAGCGAGCATTTTAGCAGTATTTCATGATTCCTTACTAATTTCTGCAGGCACCACAAAGCAGTGAAGAATCCAGGAAGAGTGCCTTCAAAATTGGGAGTTTGGAGTAGCTAAAGGTGCATCTTGGCGGGTGGAAAAGCAAATACAGGAGAAGGGAACTCCCATTAGGAAAATACCCAGCCTGAACGAGGCAAGCACTCTCCCCTCCCTCTCTGCAGGGCAGTGCCTCTGAACATAACCAGGTGGGATTTTAGTTTTGGGGTTTGCTCCTGTTGCTGTCTGAAGTGCCTTGGGACAGATAAGAATGACAAGCAACAGAAACTGATGAAGCACGGGCTCTGTTCTGTTTGAGTGGGAGAAGAGCTGGGAACAGGGAATGGGACTGCTGCCACATTGCAAAGTTTGGCCACATGACACATCAGTTTTGCCTTATCAGGCTGCTCTAAGAGCTGTGATAAGCCAGGGATTCAGCTAAGGGAAGATGAGGCTGACACTTTCCTTCTGTCCTTACTCACATAAAGGAAGTCAGAGTTATTGGACACTGCCGGGTGATCTGGCTTTGTCCAGACATTACCAAAATTGCTAAAATGGCCAGTTCACTGCTAAAACACTTCCTGTGAGTGCTACACCTTCTCCCCACAATGGTTTGTGGATTTGGTGGTGAATCCATTTGGCCATGACTCACTGTTTTACAGATCCTGTCGCAAAGCTAAATTTATAGCAAATGAGAAAAGGTCAGGACTTTCAGCAGAAACAGACCGAAAACTTCTAATGAGTTTTCCTTGGAGATAATCAAACTGCCAAAGGAAACCTCCCAAAAAAATCAACCATAAAGGCAAAACTTGGCTTTCCTTTCATGTTCTCCTCTACACAGTCATTTTGAGCAGTCCCAAAAATCTAAAAGGGAAGATCACAGGAATGGCAATATTCTGCTCCTCTTCTCTCTCATCTCAAAGGATGGAGATGCCTTTGAAGGACACCTGCACCCTTGCAGGAATTTGTAGAAAACACAGTATTGGACAAAAGTGTAAATACCTGCCCAGCTGTGCACTGTGATGGCAGAAAAGGACTTTGGGAAGGCTCCTTGTTTTATGTGCACATAGAATCCCCTGGAGCCCCAGGAAACCCTCCCTGATGATTCTCTGATGCAATTGTGTGGCACCAGAGTGCCTGGGTTCTCTTTTATGGCTCTTGATTAATTTAAATTTCCTAACCCTGACCAGGGAGAATCACAGTTACATTGTGAATAAAGTCACAGCTTCTAATTCCAGCCTTCCTCCATTCACTCCTTCCAGCATTCCTGGGGCACTTGTCTGCCCACTGAAGATGATCTCTGCCCCTTCTCCCCCAGCTGTTATTTCCAAGGGCTGGACACTCCTTCTCTTATCTCCTTCTCTTTGCCCTGTTCTCCAAAACTCACCCATAAATCCCCATTGCTGCAACAGCCAGTGGGGAGCCTCTAACCTTGTTGTCATTGAGTTGAATAATGCAAATATTAATGAGTGGAAAACTCATCAGAGTCATTCTCACTGACAATCCACCTCTGCTGTAATACCAGGTGGCTCCTGCTACAAACAGGAGAAAAATGAGGGAGATTTTAATTCTGGCTCCACTGGAAAGCTTACATCAGCTCCACAGCTTAGGGACTGTGTCATCCATGTGACCATATTTTTAAGAGTGATGCTCTGCTTGCATGTTCCAGACAATATGTTTTGAAACTTATTAATCAGGAAATGTCCAATCTCTTTATGCTGAAGCATCAGTAAAACAATTACTTCAAGGCTAAATGAGGTCCACTGAAGAATCACTTGATTAAAGTGAGAATTTGCAATAAATAAATACATCAAGTATTTCATTATTGATGCTCCAGGGGGAAAACAACTCTGATTAAGTCAAAGAAGGGGAAAAATATTTAAATTTGAGTAAGTATGATGGACTGGCTACTGTGTTGGTGTGAATCAACATAACTCAAATGATTTCACTGGCTCTGTGACAGCTTGAGTGAGCTGAGTATTAGATAGAGTGCATCACTTCTCAGTGGAGATATTGTCTTAAAGGAACTGGGAGGAAAATGCTTGTGTGCCATCCATTGCTCTGACTTTTTTTTTTTTTTTTTTCTCTTGTTCAGGCACCCACCTTTAATCCAGGCCTCATGAGGTTTACAGGTACCACAGGATGCCTGGGGATCCTTATGAACAGCAATAAGGAAATGTAATTTCTCGGGAGCTGATGCCCAGGTGCCATGGATCCTGCAGAACAGCAGAAGGATGTTCAATTTCTTAACACTATAAAGAAGAGATAAGGAGTAATCACTAAGCAAAAGCATTTATTGAAGTGAAGGGTTGAGGTGGATACTGTAAACACAAATAAGTCAGAATATTTCACAAGGTCAAGGGTCTACATTTCCAAAGCTGGAAGTTCTAGGTGTCTGAATCCCAGTTCAGAGACCAAATACATTGTGACTCAAATAACACAATGCCTGTGTTGAGCACCCACATTCTCCCTTTCCAGTCCTTGTACTGCTTCTCACACACGTGGAATTCAATGTAACACACAGGTGGAATTCAGAGTACTACAGCACCATGGAGAGCTAGAAGTTACAGAGTTTAATGGATTGCTTGTGTCCTGCCAAAAAATAATGTAAAGGAGTCACAATGTCTCTGCTCTCTTGGTTGCCTTCTGACTCTGTCTGCTTTTGGGGACAAGGACTGGGCCTTACAAGGTTTTGTGTTTTGTCTGGCACAGTGGGGTCTCGATCTTGATTGGAACCTCTTGCCACAGGGCACAGCAGAAACAGCAGAAATGCAGGCAGGAAAAAATGGGGGGAATGTGATTAGAGGATATAAGAGCACAGGGGATCCTGATGCAAGGCAGCAGGACATCTGTGGGTTGGGAGAGCAACACTTTCAGGCTGTATTTCTGCAGTCAGCCAATTTGGGATCTGTTTTTTTCACCTTCCTTATCATGGAAGTGCATCACTGTCCAAAAAATTATGTTAAATCAAAGTCTTGGGCAGTCCTACAGCAATAGTACTGCATAAAAGAAAAGGCAAGTGTATCCTAAGCTATTAAGTGTATGAAAATCAGGCAATGTTCTCAGTTACCAATAAAAAACCCCACAAAGCATCCCAAGAGTGTTTCAATGCCTGAATAAATTCAGCTTTTCATTTCACACAGAGCTATCCTCGAAGTGGCCAAATACTCACATACTTATTAAGATGGGAGTTTCCTCCCCTACAAAAGAATTCAAAAAGAAAATCCCATCGTTTCCTGGGAAGAATCTTGAAAAAATTTAGTTGTAAGGGTGTTTTCATAGAAAATGTTGTAATCTTTTATATTTAGGGAATAGAATGAGAATGCCTCTTCCACCAGAATTACAAGCAGTGTTCTCCATGAGAGTGAAATACTGATGTTCTCTATAAAGTACCTATAGCACATAAATAGGCCTTGGAGTCACTGCAATAATTTTATGTGTTGCCCACCAATTGAATTGATTTTTTTTTTTAATTTTTTCATAAAACAGAGGTGTATTCCATTTATCCCTTTGGTTGGAAGCAATTCCATTCTTTACCAGTTGCATGGTGGGGAGAAGCAGCCAGGTAACTCAAACTGGAGGTGTCATGTGAGAAGGAGTAATGGTTTAAAGGTTTTTTCCATGATTTTTTCCCTTTGAAGGATATATATAAGACAGAACTTCTGATGAAATGTGTTGAGTTTTCAGATAAACAGGTTTCAGTTCAGGAAAAAGAAGCTGGGATAAATTAGTAGCTGAATTTCTTCCCTGAAGAAAAGGGGAATCTTAAGAGATCACTAGGAGTTCCCATTGCTATGTTTCAGCTTAAAAATCAAATAGAAACAATTAAATTCTCTGTATACTTAATAGATCACAGAACAAAACCTGAAAAAAAACCCTAACATTTCTTTTTAAATTACAACAAAGATATTTTCAAAATAAGGCAAAAGACCTTCCATTTATGCTCAGAAAAATCAGTAAAAGAGTCTTTTTGAGTCTAGCAGAAAAAACTTCACACAGTTGGTAACTGACACAGAAATGAATCGAGTGGATTTTTTTTTTTAAAGTATTAATTAATTGCTAGAACATCTACCATGGGATTTCGAGAATTTACTATTTCTCTGCAGCCTGGGTGTCTGTCTCAGAGCCAATCCAGCAGCACTGAGCTGTGTGTTTCAATACCTATCACTGGAGCAATCTTTACTCCATCCCTTGCTATCCATGGGAACCATGAATCTTTGGCATTTCCTGTCTCAGGCAAATAAGGGCAGAGTCTGTGGTTTGGAACAGAACGTCTGATGTCAGAGCCAGTGGCTTGAGATACACTGAAATATCTCATGATAATGATTTGATACAGAAGCAAATTAGTCTGACAGCTGGAGTGGGGCTGTCGCCGTAATGGCTCACAACCAATTACATATATTTTTCTCTGTATAAGCAGTGCTTGCATACCATCAGTAAAATGCCACACTAATGAAATAAAGCAGGAAAGAACAAAAAGTAGCCCAGTCTCCGAAGTATGTGTCCCTGCCATGAAATGTTTGCTCCCTTCTGCTTCCCAGAGCAGCCCCCTGCCTCCCATCCATCCCAAGCAGAGCATGGAAATCACACCCAGACATTTTCATTGCTAGTGCCTCATCCTGGGCCTTCCTTGCTGTAATGTGAGCAGAAGAAATCCTGTCCCATGGCAGGAGATTAGAATTCAGAGTAGGACTGAACCGCCCCTGATTCAACCATGCTGATTCTGGCTTTATTCCAAAGACTGCCTGCCAAGGCACTCTGGGGTTCCAGGTCTTCCCTCTGCCCCTTTGGCTGGGCTGAGCCTTCCAGAGCTCTGTGGCTGTTGCCCCGGGCTATGTTTCTATTTTATTTGTAATCCTTTGAAAGCAATAGCCATTTCTGGCAGATGAATTATATTCTGTCGAGAAGCAGCAGGGGATGGCTGGGACCGTGTCTCTCTCCCTCTCTCCCTGAATTCTAATTTAAAGAGAGGAAACAAGATTTCATTGAATTTTAACAAATTAACCATTAATCACTTATGAAAACCTCCTGATGAGGACATGGATTGCCTGGGTTATGAATGGGAACAGCTTCATTTTGCTGTGATTGTTCGACCAAGTTAATCCCCAGCTCTCCTCTTTACCTCCGTCCTGCTCCTCACCTTGTTCCTGTCTCCCTCACTGCTGCCTGCTCTTGTCTTCTCTCCCCCACCTCCACCCAGCACAGACACCTTGCTCCCTCTTGTCCTCCTCCCTGGATGCACAGCCCCTGCTGAACCCATCTCTGAAACATTTTTGATGTCATGCTGAATATGGAAATTAAGGAAAAAACAAAGTCTTCCGCTGGTTGTGTGGTGTGAATATTTATGAGGAAGCCAGCAAGGAAGCTAAATAGGAGCTGTGAGGGAGCCAGCCAGTGAGGATGGCAGGGGATGGCAGCTGACAAGGGCTCATTCAGCAGCACATCCTTGGCTGCCAGCAGCATCCCAGAGAGTGGGGGTTGTGTGAGTGACAGAGCCGCAGCATCCTTGCCTGGGCAACACAAAAAAACTAAGTTGCAGCTGTTTCTCTGCTTCCTCTTTATTCCTCCCTTCTCTAGCTGATCAATTCCAGCTACAAAAATAATAATAAAAAGAATCTTGGATGTCGTTCAGCTGCAGCAGACGATTAGGCCTTAAAAATCAATGTTTATGTTCAACAGGGCTATAAAACCCCAATGCTTCCCTCTGCTTATCAGATCAGGACTGGAATCAGAAAAGCCCCTTGGCTCCTCAGACAAGGGGTCAGGGATGGTGGCATAGAGGATGAAGTTGTAAATCAGGGCTCTGTCCTGTGCTGGTTCTCCTCCTGCTGCCATAATCCCACACTCAACAGCAGAGTCTTTCCCAAGGGAAAAGTCACCCAGCCAGAACCACACAGGGCAGAGGTGGGCACCACCCTAGGGGAGGGAAGAGATCCCATGAGTGTGCCCATTGAAGTCAGACCCTGATGGAGATCTGAAAAATGCCATCTTTTTGGGGGTTTTCTGGCCTTAAGGATGAAGCAGACCTGGGAAGGAAAGTGATCAGAAGCTGTGTTAGGCATGAGTGAAACAAAAGTCCTGAAGTGAGTCATGGATGCTTTCGTTTGCCCTGGGTCCTGCAGAGCCCCTGCAAGGTGGTGATGCTGATAGCTGGGCTGTGGGGACTGGGTTATTCCTGCTGTCAACACAGGATGCATGTGGAGCAAGGAGAGAAACTCTGCCCCTTCAAGCCACAGCCTTTTGTGTAATAAATCCTATAAATGATTCTGCTAATGATTTCTAACTTACCTGGTGTCTGAACTTAATAGAAAATAGAGCAACTTTTTGATTGTGGGGTGTGCAAATCCCACATGTGACTGAGCTCTGCTATTTTCCTCAATAAAATCACAATTCCTTTCCCTTGGCTGCATGACATCACTTTTAAGTGTCCTGAGTATGGCAGGTCCTCCCAGAAAGCATGTCCTAAATGATCTAGCAATAAACTGCCCAAAGAATGGGTGGCCACGAGAATCAGAAGACACCACATCCAAACTATATTCAAACCATACCCAAATAAATACAGGCCAGGCTGTTAAATGTTTGCACTGCTGGAGCACTCAGCACCACCCCACTGCAGCCACACAGAACTGTCTCCTTCTTCAGTGAATTTCCCTAGCCCACAGCCAGAATTTTCCCCATCTTGCATTTTTTGTCAGTTCCCCCTCAGAGCGGTCTGGACTGACCCTTCTTGAGTCCGCTTGCAAATTGAGGAACACAAATTTTTGTAAAAAGATTTGGACTGGGAGGTTCCCTCCTTAATTAGAACCTCTTCCCAATGATCTATAACCTTGTCTCACAGAGCTGGGAACTCTTTCCACTTCTAGACATGTCGTGTGGGTTGTACATACAGCTGGGCTGGAAATTGTCTTCTCCATCTGGGTAACCTGTTAATCCTTCTCCCTGCACACACCACATTCCTGGTTGTGGAGTTGGTGTTTTCTGCTGCTTTGCATCCTTTCCCCACCAAACCTTCCAGAAAGGAGCCCAAGGAGCCACAGGCTAATGGATGGACTTGATGGCAGAAAACTGAAACAGGAAATAAAAAGGCAAGAGGGTGAATTTAATGATGTGGATGAAAATAACGACATATAAATCCCATGGGAAAGTATGCTGGAATAAATCACCAGTGCCATAAGAAAAAAGGGGTTCTTCTGCCTGGCATTGCAGCAAATAAGATTTCTGGAACATGCAATATAGGAGGCTTTTAAATTAAAATTGATTAGGCCATCCATCTCCATTGATAAATGGCATCGAAATCCTATCAGCAACCGAGGCAAAATCATCCTAAGGACACTCCTAAATTTTGTGTCTTTGCTCATCCTCCAGTTCCTGTGAACATTTATATGACTTGTATGGGCAAAAAAAGCCCGAAAAGAAAAATCAGAGTTTTCTTATTTCCAGGGGAGCTCAGGTATGGCTGCAACATCTGACAGAAGACCTGAATATATCTGTGCTCCCAGATGTACTGCTTGGTTATTAGTCATGATTAGTCATTTTCTCAGTCATTAAGTCACTTCAAAGATCTTTCCTCAATCATAGATTGCATTAAATCTCCACTTATTTACTCATTGCAGTCCATCAGTCATTTCAATAGTGAGAAGTTAAAAAAATTTCGGAGAGCAGAATATTTGTTCCAGGTTTGTATTCAGTTAAATGAGTAAATCTACACCGAAAGTATTTTACATCACATGTTCAATGTCTGGGTTAATGCACATTGTTTGCACGTCCAGAAGAACAAAGTTCCATTAAAGAAGATTTCTTGGGGAGCTACAGCTAAGTGAGATGACCACTAATGTACAAAGTAATTTAAAGCTCAGTATTTTACTTCATTATCACTGATGAATAAATACAAAGAGCAGCTTCTAAAGCACTTCTAATTCTACAAGAGAAGGCAGCAGACAATGAATAGAAGCTTTCTTATGAGCATTTGTGAAACTACAGATAAATAGGCAAGCAGCTTCCCAGGTAGATTATAAGTCAGTAAAATATATTAATGACTTCTCTACAGGGCTGCAGAAATGGTGCAACATCCTGACAGCCTCAGTGCTCCTGGACATCTCTGCAGCAGAAAGCCCAAACAGCCCAGCTCAGAAGAGGCCATTATTTAAATAGCTGTCTCATTTCATGTAATTTCGAGTTCAATGGTGCAGCAATTCTGCAGTATTAGATGTGCTGAATGATTATTAAAATCACACCTATTCAAGATTAACTATGAATTAATTATGAGTGGAATTCAGAAATTCAGATACCTTCTGAGATAGACTCAGGGGCAAGGATAGGGTAAGTGTCAAAATCTGGCACAGGCTTAGCCTGATGTGAATCTTTCAGTTTCTGCTGTGAATCCTCTTCCTCTCAGCAGCTCTCCAGGACAGGTGATTCCTTGCACCCCAGATGTGCATGGGGGCCACATGCAGCAAGGCAGAGGAGTCCTGCCCTGGCGGTGTTGTTTCTCTCCCTTGATGAGGACGGGAGTGCTGGTTAGCTGGGATGCAGAGAATGACATTTCTGTCACAGAGTCCCACAGGGGAAATCCGGAGCATTCAGTCCCTGAGGGACCTAACAAGCTCATTGTGGGACAGAGACCTTGATGCCCCATCAAACCCCAATTTGCAGGGTAAATTGCAGAGAAGTTGGTGAGAGTTCAGGTGTTGAGTTGTACTTCACAGACAGAGCAAATCGCTGTGCCCCAGTGAGCCTCAGCAGCTTTGCACTGTATGCAGCCAGTTCCTCCAGGCTCCCTCTGCTCCTCCTTCCCTTCATCTCCCAGCTCTGCTGGGGCTCCTTTTCTGCTGCCAGCTCCACACAGGTGTCACTCAGGCACGGTAGCAGGAGGGAGCTTTGTGCAGAGTAACAGGACACAGGCAAAGGGTGGAACAGCTCCAGATGTGCCTATGCACAGCAAAGAAAGAATAAATCACTCCTGTTTGTCTGCAGAAGGCTGTAAGGAAGCAAACATCAGACAAGCTGGCTCAGAGAAGGGGCCTCTGCTGGTCTCTGCAATGTGGGGACATCAGTCACTTCTCATGGAGGAAAAGCTCCTTGGTGGCTCTGCACTGAGCTCTGGAGTCTGGGCAGGGAAAGGGAAGCTGCAGGTATTTGTGGCGCTTTGGTCACACTTTCCTTGGCTGCTTGCACTAATTCATCCCTACAGCTGCTCATGGACAGTGAGATCTCTGCTGTGTCTCCATTCTCTCCCAGTTTCTCAGCAAGATAAAGGATGGAGTGAGCTCTGACAAGAAAAGGACAGCAGGTTAGAGGCTGCTGGAGACTCCTACCAGTGGCAGCTAAGCAATTCTGGAGAGATATAAAGTGATGAAATCCTTTTTATGTTGACTTAATCTCCAAAGTAATTTCTGAAGTTGCAAGATCTTGAGGAGAGGAGGGTCACATTGTCAAAAAATCCCTATGGATTGAAGCTGGGACCTTTCCTTTGCCAAGAAAGCTCAGTGGCAGGGCTGTTAAAATCTGGGCCTGCATTTCCTTGCTCTATTATGTGAGCCAAGAAAGAAACCCCAGCTTTTTCAAAACCAGAGCATTTATTTTTTAAGCCCACAGCCTGAAAGCCACAGTGTGAGTGTGAAGTACCAACAAGAGTGGGCAGTGCTCTGTGTGTTTGGTCCCTTCTCTGCCTGTCACTGGTTGTGAACATTTCATTCACCACAGTGACAATCAGAGAGACGTGGAAGAAGCAAGGGCAGGCTGGGCACTCAGAGTTCTTACCTTGCCCCTTCAGTGATGTTGCTGAACACCTCTGGAGCCAGAGGAACACCTCTGGAGCCAGCTGTGATGTGCAGTTGTTCCTCAGGCAGGGCACAGCTGGCTGCAGCACAGCCTGGTCACCCTGCAACCACAGAGTCTTCTTCACCCCAAACCTTTGTGCTTAACCTGAATGCCCAGAGATACACGAGAGCCAGGCCACACCTTGTCCATTAAAAAACATCTTCCAGCTGGCAGGAGTCAAGGCTGGGAGCCAGTGTGTGACCACCTGATATCCCCACCCTCACCAGGAGAATCCAGCTGTGAGCAGGCTGAGTTTTTCCACTGCTATTCTTCTTCTTCTTGCCACCCACACTTCTTCTTCTTCCTCAGCCCCTTCGGAGTGTGGGGACATTTGTGGCAGCACAGAGGATGTGCAAATCCACTGCAGTGGTGGCAGGATGGAGAGCAAACATGATAAGGACACCTACATGTGGCATTTGGAAGGAAAATGGACTATACTGAGAGGCTGGCCCTGAGCAAAGGCCACACACTGGAGACATGCAGCAGTTCAAATTGCAATCACTCCTATTTTCTCAGGAATTTTTTTTCCTTCTCCACTTGTGAAATGGCCCTGAAAGAAGCCCAGCTGGAAATGCATATACTGTATTTTCTCATTAGACTTTGGCTGTCCCCTCCATCTCCTCCTGTTTCAAACTGTCTTCTAAGCAAAATGCGAACCCACCAGTGTTCCAGTGAGTTCAGCATTTGGCAGAATGAGTTTGTTCATTGCTAATTAAAATAAAAGATTTCTGAGGTGCTTTGCACTTTGGTTTATTAGTTTTCCTGTGTAATAGCAAATCGGAGCCCTTGTTACACTGTCAGCAGAACTATTATTATTATTATTATTATTTATTATTTACAGTACAACTTGTGACTCACTTCCTATGCTGGTGGATCTTTCACCATCTGTTAAAAAAATAATAGCAGTCATTTTCTGAAATATTATTCTAATCCAAATGTTAAAATAGAACCATATGAAGCCAATTAAATAGACTGTGTGTTGTTAATCTGAGTTACTTCAGCTCAGCTAAAGAAAAAGGAAAAAAAATAAAAGGATTGAGATTGCAAAGCAAAGATGCAGACTTGAGAAATCTGCAGAGATTGTGCCAGCATTCTCCTGGAATTTTAAATTTCAAGTGGAAAAAAATCGTAGAAATGTCATCTTCCAAGCTAAGTTTAGGAGCCAGATATGGATCCAAATCTGGATGTAAGATTGCAACTCCAGACCAGGCTTTATGTGAATCCTTAAAAATCAGAAAATTTCAGTTTTAATCCCTTTAATATTTAGTGCTTTTAGCTGTTTTTGTTCTTACTCCGAGTGAAATCAAAACTACTTGATCTGGTTTGGTTGCCTCCACCTGAGAGTTTCATGTAAGCTCAGGCCTAATTAACATGGAGCTCCCAGCTGGTGCTTCTGAAGATGCTGCCCCTGCGTGCAGAAGTCAAGGAGAGATGGAGCAAACCCATCCTGAGCAGCTGGCAGTGGCCAGGCTCCAGTGCTGTCCCTGGCTTGGGGATCAGTGGCAGCTGCACTTCAAACACCCCACACGTGTGAGCTGATTGAAAACAGGATGAGTTTTACCTGAGTTCATGCTCACCCCCTTTTCAGTTCGTGGTGTTGCTGAGCGGGGTGTGCACTGCAGTTCTTGTTTCACTCCGTTTGGGTGAAGCTTTGCACATACTGAGCCTGGAGGAGAGGGATGTGAGCTTGAGGGATCATCACTGATGGGGTGATCACACCTCACCCCATCCATCCTGAGTCCAAGAGGGACTCAACTCTCTCAAGGTAAATCACACCACTGACAATTTGAATCACTTGCTGAAAAAGGGAAATTTATGTTAGGTGTTAGGAAGAAATCCACCCCTGTGAGGGTGGGCAGGCCCTGGCACAGGGTGCCCAGAGAAGCTGTGGCTGCTCCTGGATCCCTGGCAGTGCCCAAGGCCAGGTTGGGCAAGGATTGGAGTATCCTGGGATAGTGGAAGGTGTCCCTGCCCTGGCAGGGAGTGGAACAAGGTGATATTTAAAGTTCCTCCCAACCCTAACCATTTTGGGATTCTCTGTTTGCCTTTCTCTGCCACCACCTGGAGAAAACTCCAACAGCTACAGCCCAAACCACAGCACCTCCCCAAAAGGCCCAGCATCATGGATGCAGGAAAATTGAGCTCTTTTAAAAGGCTTTTTCATGATTTTCAGGTCAGGATGAAAAGGCTCCTTGAAAACCAGCCTCCAGTGCTCCCTCCTTGGCTTCTTGGGCTGAGGATGGAGGCAGGAAAGGTTGGGATGCAGAAGCATCCTCCATTTCAGGGAATGGATGCAGGCTGTGCCCCAGCCCTGCAGCAGGAGCTGAGGGATGCTGCTGAGCAGCACTCGTGGCTGCAGTTATTTATATTCCCTGAACAGTGTTGTTTACACAGACTGCATGAATGCAAATCAACGTGAGGAAGTGCTGGAGCCAGTGAGGTGTGCAGCAGGAACAGGCTCCCGGGATTGGTTTTAGTAATGTAGTGTTAACACAGCTACACATGGCTACACACACTTTCAAATCCAAGCGAGGGAGAGGGCAAGGCAACGCTCATTACCTGGGACACTGGCCGAGTCCTTGTACCTTGACAAGAGATAAAAAATAAAAATGGACTTCATTATCACAGCCTGCCTGTCAATCAGCTGCTGCAGCTCCAAGCCTGCCTTACATTTCCCATCACTGAGAGGTTCCCCTCAGTGCTGGCTGGGAAGGAGAGGTGGGTGTGAGAGGAGGCAGGGCAGGGGCATGAGGAGCAGCACCAGGGCTGGCTCCAACCCATGTGCTGGGAAAGGCTGGATCTGGGAAATGAACACCATGCAGGCAGGAGTCTCCTCCTTCCCCTGGGCAAGGGATGCCCAGTGGGTGACACCTGGGGGTGCTCCACACCCTGGGGGTGGTCTCGGAGGGTGGCATCAACCAGCTGCCCCCTAACATTCACCATCTAAGTCCATTTCCAGTTTGCAACTGCTTGAGCCATAATTTTCTGATGTTTAGGTACCAAATTTCCACCCCCCTCCCCCCCGCCCAAGGAATCCCAGGTAGTGACTTTGGAGATCCTTAGGGATACTCCCAGTTTGGTTTTTTTTGTCAGTAAAATGGGGTTAACGATGCTTCAAAGCAGGTTTGCCAGTGTGCTGCCAAGATCTCTTGAGTGGCAGTGACCTTTTATTTAACCCATCAGCATCAAACTGTCTTTCATTCCATCATCATGTATTCTCAGGAGGCTTTGCTGGCAATTCCATCTTTCCTTTCCACAGTACAATAAAACAATAGTAATAAAAATTATTAAAAAAAGTTCCTTGGTAGTTTATGGTAATTAAAAGCAATAAATATTGCTGCATGCAATACCGTAGACCTTGACTCGTTGGTGGGTCAATACTGCTTTCCTGTCGAGGTTGGGTAATAAATCTTTATTCCTTTTTGAATGGAAATAAGGATAGGATTTTATTCATGAATTCTGTGACCCGTTGAAGTGACATTTTCAAAACAAACACTCCAGAAATGAGGAGTTTTCTCTGCAGTGTGGGTTAATCTGCTCTCTTCTCAGTGTGTCTCTTTCATACTGATGATTTGCCCGATGCCTTTTTAATCCCAGCAGCAACTTCTCAGCAAGAAGGAAGAAAACCAAAATAAAATAAAGTAGCTTGGTGAGAGCTGAGATGCCTGTGCTGGTCAGGGCTGGTGTGGAAGGGCTCTCTGAAGATGTGGCTCGCTGGGCACAGCTGGTGCTGCAGACCCGTGGTCCAGCTATGCTCTGGCTCGTGTGCCAGCCCTGCATGGTCACATCGCTGTGCCCCAGAGCTGCTGAGCTGCATCAGCTCCTGCCACGGCGTGCAGGGTGCTGCTCTGAGCCCAAAGCAAACAGGTGTGCTCCTCTGCAGTCACCTGCATCAGCCCTGTGCCATCTGAGTGCCATGGGCAGCTCTGTGGAGCAGGGTTTATAAACCAAACTGGGAACGTGGAGAATTCCCAGAGAGTCCTGCTCCCCTGGAGCACGGCACAGCACCAGGCAGACACTGGGATGGAGACTCTGGGGTGTTTTTTCTCTCCCTAAGAGGCTGCTCTTTCTTTGGAGGAGGCTGAGCACAGCAAGAGGCCTCTTCTCCAGCAGAAAGGAGTGATTGTCAGCTGAGCCTCTGCTTGTCATTTGACATGGAGTGACAGGACAAGGGGGAAAGGTTTGAAACTGCCAGAGGCAGGGTTAGGTGGGATATTGGGAAGAAATTTCTCCCTGTGATGGTGGTGAAGCCCTGGCACAGGGTGCCCAGAGCAGCTGTGGCTGCCCCTGGATCCCTGGCAGTGCCCAAGGCCAGGTTGGACAGGAATTGGAGCAGCCTGGGACGGTGGAAGGTGTCCCTGCCATGGCAGGGGTGGAACAAGATGAGCTTTAAGGTCCCTTCCAATCCAAACTGTTCTATGACTCCGTGATTAAACTGTGCACTCAAATGCACTTGGGGCCAGGTTTGCAGAGCAGGTGTGGTGTGAGGGCTGTGGCAGGTGTCTGCAGGGGAGTGGCAAGGAGAAGGAAAGAGCTTTCCTCTCTGTGGAGCACATGGATCAGTGACATTTCTGAGCAGCAGGTTCTCTTCCTTACTGAACTTGTTTGTTTTTTTTTTTTCTGAGGTCATTTCCCACTGCCATCAGTAAGACATCACTCAAAGACAAGCAGTTTGGCCCAATTTGCCTATTTCACAGGCCAGAATTCAGAGCTCACTGCTTTCCTGAAGAGCTGAGAGCTGCCAGCATGTGCAGCACCTGCAGAAGTCTCTTGCCCACCTCTTCCACAGGGTTTGTCAGCCCAGGAGCTGCTCAGGTGTGCTCTGTGTGTGGGGCACAGTGACTGCAGCCAGGTGGGGCTGGGGCAGCTGAGCCAGCTCTGTCTGTGCCATTTTGGAGAAACCCACCCACATCCCTGCCTACCTGAGAACCTCGAGCTTTTATGAACATGCCCAGCTAGGCTGGCTGGGTGTGCTGCTCACTGGAATCTGCTCACATTACAGAGATGGGCCCAGAGGGCTCTGCCCTCCTCTCTCTCCACAATCACCCAGGAAGCTCAGGCAGGGGTTGGGGACAGCTCTGCCATCACCCTCTTCCCCACACGGGGACTTTGTTCACCTGGCTGAGTATGAAGCACGTTCAGGCTCACAGAGAGGACAGGTGAGGAATTTTCACCTCGTGCTGGAAGGATGCAGAGCTGCAGCGACCAGCCAAGCCTCTGTTCTGATGGGACAGGGCTGTTGTCTGGTGGCCCTTATTTGAGCTGACATCTGAAACAAAAGAGACTCGACTGGAACAACACTTCCCCACTACATTCAGAGCACTGAAGTGGCAGGAGCATTCACCAAGATTAATTTGAGTTATTTTAATTATGATTCTCTCCTCTCTTTCCCTTTTCCCTCCTCCTCTCTCACATACGCTGTCTGGACAGGGAACTGCAGGTTTTCTTCCACTTAGGATTAATTAAAAAGGAAAAGTCAATAAGTTTCTCAGCAATTACTGTCTTTTCCATCTGGTCATTTGAGACAGTAAGGGGCTCAGAAATTGAATTTCGAGACCAGAAAATCATGTCTCATGGATCCTAGCACAAGGATCTCGGAGGGAGGAATATCTGCCTTTTCCTGCCTCCACATCTGGGAGAGAGCAGGAGGCAACACGGGTGGGAGACTGGAGGTGCTAATGGCAAACTTTGACTGCCCTGGGTTTTACTGATATTTTCTTTACCAGATAAAATGACTGGATGCTATCACAACTCTAATCCAAAGCCTCCATCCACAGTTCTTGGAAGTCAATGGGAATCTTTCTACTGGCATCAGTGATCTTTGGATCAGACTTCACCTGATGCCTGCAAATGCAACAAGCTTTATTCAGCTGTAAGGTACAGCTGCTTTCCAGACTTCTGTGAATCTCAGCTCTGGCTCCTTTGTTTTGAGACTGTATAAGCACAGTAAAACACACCACAGGTTTCGATTTCTCATTTCTTAGAATATACCAGAGCTGGAATGGAGAAAGGATGCAAATCCAGAAGGTGGGGAAAGGAATTAAAATAAGAAGAGGCCTAAAGAGAGTGATAGAGGAGGGAAAAATTAGAAAAGAAAAGAAGCAGCCACTTCACTTGGTGTTGTTTTGCAGTGGAGCTGCACCATACAGCAATGAGTGCAGATTCATTCCCTCTCCCTTCAGTTCAAACTCAGCAGAAGCAGAACTTCAGGTTTGTTTTCACACACCCGCGGAGTTGTTTTCTGCAAGTATTTCTTGGAATGAAAAAGCAGAAAAATGAAGAAAAAAAAAAAAAAATAAAAACAGCCCAACCTCCCAAACGCTGTGCGTGCTCTTTTGCTAACAAACCCAGTTTGCCCCAGAGGCCCTGCTGGGTGTGAGCGATGCTCCCTGCAGCTCTGTTTAGGAAAGTTCCATTTGCTTCTCCCTCAGCGAGGCCATTAACAGCCTTTTCCCAGAAGTGTAGAGTCTCCTTTTGTTTACCTGAAATTGCTGGGCATCAAAATAAATCTACATTCAACGAGTAAATAAATACATGAATAGATAAAAGGGGGGAGAATCAGAGAGAGTTCTGCTGGGGAAGAAGTACAATCCCAGAGAAATAAAGCTAAAAGCTGGGAGGCTGGGTGCCTCACACAGTGCTCTCTGCAGCTCCTGGCCCGTGTGAGCCTGGCTCCCAGCAAGACTGATTACACTGTCACCACAAACAGCATGTAAAAAATTGTGCCTCGTTTTATTAGCTGGAAAAACAGTGTTTAATGCTACTGGAGCTGCAGCTCAGGGTAAACGATGGAAGTTTCCTCTTGGAAAACTGTCGGGGCCAGTGATGACATCATTTCTCCAGGATTTGATCCACAAAGGGCTGTGGCTGACAGAGTTTATTGTCAGTTATTCTCACTTTTCTCTCTCCTGCCTTCCACACATCCCATCCTCAGGGAGTTCCAGAGCTTTAGGGCTGTTCTGAGCCAGCAGAACTCGTGGATGGTAGGAGGCAGCCACCAGCCCTGGTCAAGGATTTTCCTCTTGGCACAGCAAATCCATACGGGTGACACTGAGAACTGGGACTGATGCTGATCTGGTAACAGGAGCAGGAATGGTTCAAAACTCTCCCTGCACCCTGGAGTGGAATGTGGAGGAGCTCAGCCTACCCTGAGTTTCAAATGAAGGGTCCTGGAGGCCTCCTCTGCAGCTGGAAAGGGTGTCAGGTGGATCTGTGCTCATTGATATTTCATTCCACCCATCAGATTTATTTTACAGCCTCTGCAATTTTAGTATCCCAATTTCTGTGGTTTCCAGGTGGGACAGCAGAGCACACACCAGCATCTGCAGAACAAGGGATGGAAAGGAGATCTGAGGAGTGAGATGTGCCAGCATTGGAAACCATTTCCCAATTCCTGTGTGCCCATGTGCCCCAGGGCAGCAGATTTAGGGTGAAGGCACAGCAGCCACATGGGCAAGGTTTGTCTGCTTAGGTCAGTCATTCACAGGGGCTGTTTCTCTCCAGGAAAGGTTGCAGGGTGAGCCCTCCACTGGAGATGGGTAAATCTCTGCACTTGCCAATCCACAGCACACAGTGAACATGAATTTTCAGCTGAGTTCAGTGGAAAAATGTGACTCATGACTGGTTTTCTGTCTGTAGAGCTGGAGTATTGAGCTTCCTGACAGATATCCAATGATTCATCACAAAAATCCAGTCTCCCTCTCCTCCTACAAGCTGGCCACTCGCTAATTGCAGAATTCCCAACTGCTCTTCATTGCTAAAGTGTCTTCTTATGAATGTCTTCAGAGAATGGAAGTCAAGGCTGCTGAGCTGTTCACAAACAGTTCATTGAAAATATCCAACATTCCAAGTCTGAAATCCAGGCTCTGTGGATCCCTGGCTGGGCAAGTTGTGTAACTAATCACATCAGAACCAGCATCCATTTTGAACTGCATGTTCATGTGTGTAATTTGGAATATGCTTTTGGAAAATATTAAGCTATTTGAGTTCCAAATTGACTTTTGATGAGTATTCGCACTAGTAAAGCTCATTTGCTGGAATATTTGTGGAAAGCAGCCATAGAAACAGGAGATTCAAAGCAAATTTGTTCAGGACTTCAAATGAATATACACAGACATCTTTCTGCAGTATTCACTCCCCATTAGTCATGTTGTAGTAATACCTGCACTACACACTTACAACTGAGTTACCCTTCCCACTGCAAGGCTGGGGCTGGGAGATTTATTAGCTCAGTGCTACCAGAATGGATTTGACTGAGATTTTTAATACCAAGTTCCCAGCTTGGAGGGACACTTTTTAATTCCATCCCCTCGTGCCCCCTCCCCCTTCCCTCTGCCAACCATTACAACAATTTAAGCAATTGATCACTTGTATAGCTCAAAAGCCTGGGCACAGAAGAAAAGGAGAGGGAAGTGGTGGATGGAGGGACAGTTAGGGGATTTTAAACACTGAAGCAGAGAAGCTCCACGTTCTCTCTGAGTTGACTTTCTCATGCTCAGTGAGAATGCCCAGAAGTGTGAGTAATCAAAGAAAATGCTCCAGAGGTAAAAAAATAAAGGACAATATGTGAAATCTCATTTACAAGTGGGAAGCAAATGAGGCAGGATCCAAGTGCTAAATAGCCAAGCAGGCTCTAAATCAGCATTTATAGCAGCGACTTGGCAGGTGGGTTTTACCTCTCACCAAGCACTCTCTGCATTAGTCAACAGGCCAAAATGTGTCCTTTGTTACATTCAAACAACTCTCAGCTAAATAGACTGAATTTAAGGAATTTAGCAGGCACAGCCATGATCAAAATGGGCCTCAAAGAGAGCTGGCAGGGAAATTTCACTGCTCGGGAATTTTGCCTAAAACAAAACTTCTCCAAAAGGGTCTCATTTACAGACCCCCCTGAATATCAAAACACCCTCCCAGGAAGGTGCCATCCAGTCATGCTCTCCCTGGAATTTCCTACAGCATTGCTCCACAGCTCCCAGTTTTCTCCAGTTCATTCTGCTCTGCCCCATCCCCAGCATTTCCTCCATGCCTGCATTTTCCACATCCACTTCAGTGCAAGCTGACCAGCAGCAGGAATTTTTGTGGGGTCAGAGAGCAGTGGTTCAGCTCACCAAAATCCAGGAGAGAGGCAGAGCCCTGGGGCTGCTCTGGGACTGTCATTTCTGCAGCAGGTCAGTGTGCCAGAGGATCCCTGGGGGTGGCTGGCACACGTGGGCCAGTCCATGCCATGCCTGACCACTGGCTTTGTCCCTTGGCTTTTCCCAGTGTCTCTCAAGGCTCCACCACTGCCTTGCACACTGTCAGAGTGCCAGGCTGAGCCTCTTGAGCTCACAGAGAGGAGCTTTTTTATCACTCTAAGCACTGAGTCCTGCCCTACAAACACAAACCAAGCTGCCACAGCACATCAGCACCTGAAGGGACACAGCAGTGCTGGGGCAGGGTCCCAGAACTGCCTGCTGGCTTCCAGTGCCACTGTGGGGAATCACTGCTCTCACCCACACAGAGGTGGCTCGTGTTTTCTATTTGAAAACTCCACTGCACTCTGCAAGAGTTATTTCCATCGTTCTCTAGAATGGAGAGACAGAGGCATTAAAAAGTTAAATCATGCATGCTAAGAAGGGAACAGAGTTCACCTGAGGCAGAAATAAGGCTTAAACCAAAGGCATCTAATACGTGTTTTTCTCTTACCATCAGTTCATTCTGCCTTACAGGAAGGTAAAAATGAAGTGACCAAGCTCAGCAAGGGCTCTGCCCCATTCTCCCTGATTACAAGCAGGCACAGTGAGGAAAAGTCCATACCAACCATGTTCCCGAATATCTGCTTTGAAAAAAAATTAAACCCTATAGCAGAAAATACATTTCACAAGTCAAGTTGCTTTTTCTTCCTTCAAGAACCCTCCCTTTTATCGAAGAGGGCTGGAGACAAGTCCCAGTGACTCCCCTGAATGCCTCTGAGCCCTTTTCTCCCACGTGGGCAGATTAAACAAGGAGACTTGGCCACAAGAGCCAGCCTGTGTCTGCCAGGGAATGGCTTGTGTGCAGCTGGACATCTAAAGGGGTTTCTCTGACCTGAGATTTCTCTTCCCTCTCTGGCATTTTCTGCAATTACCCCAAATGCCTGACCTAATGTGGCTGGTGCATTATTTGCTTTTTTTTTTTTTTTCTTAATCTGCTCACACTGGACACAATCCACAAAAGCTCTTACTCAGTTAATAGATGAAAAAAAAACCAACACAGGGATGGGGAAGGGCTGAAACACCTCTGCTTTGCAGGAAATGTTTACCAAACACTCTTCTCTAGGTTTTGAGCTGTGGTTCTCCCATGGGCACAGCCCTGCAGATCCCAATTTCACACCAAACCACATGAAAGAGAGTCTGAGCTTGGGAGATCACAGGGATCTTGGTGATGCAGAGATTGGTCAAGGGGTTCAGCAATTCCTGGCATGGATTAGCTCATGGTTTGTGGTTTGTGTGTCTCACCTGCCCCCTCTTTGATGTGTGGTGGTGTAGCCAGGTGTGTCCTGAGGCTGACAAAGCTAAAGGGAGCAAGGGTTTGTTCTGGCATGAAGCCTTGGCCACATTTCATCCTAAAAAAGTACTGTTTTTTCAGTTTTTCACCAGACTCTGGAGTGTGCTTGGCTCTTAGAAGCTACATTTGTTGAGGTATTGCTCAAAAGGAAAGGCTCTGGGCTGGAAGGGGGGATGCTTTCTGCAGAGCTGTCCCCAGGGGAGAGAAAGGGGCAGTGGGGATGGGGACACCCCAGAGCTCCCCTTCCAGCTCTCTCTTGGCCCTGTCTGCAGAAACCAAGGAAGGGACTTGCCTCTGTTTAGTGACAGGAAATCTCCCCAGTGGCACTGGCAGCTCAAGGCAGCCACTCCACTATCACTGTGCCAAATATAATCCAGATATTTAACATCCTTTAGCACCGGTTCCAGGGCTGGAATACTTTGGGGTGGCTCCAGCAAAGCCACCCTGCACAGCTGGCCAAGGGATGGAAACCACAGCTTGGACTCCACCTACCCCCGAGGCTTCACAGCTCCTAGGCCTGCAGTTCACAATGTTTTACCCAAATATTCTCGTTCAAAAATACACCTGCAAGTATTCCCATTGCTGCAGCTTTCTCTGTGAGCAAATAACTTTGGAATCAAGTTCTAAGGGAACAAAAATACATTGCAAAATGTCACCACTTGTAATAGAGGTTTTTTATGCTCTTTGCTTCTGAAAAAATGTGCATTCAGAAGAGTTCAGTGGATGGGAATGTGCTTATTATGTGGGCAATGCCTGTAGTTAGCTGGATAATGGTGATCTCAGTGCAGGGCTGGAAAGTGGAGCCTGCAGGAGCTGGAATTGTGGGTTTTGTTCCATGCTTAGACATCCCCAGCACCACGGGGTCCTGCTCCAGGACTGAGGGTCCCTCCGTGTTGCTGGAGTACAGATCAATGGTGGGAAGAAGGTCTTTAGTATTCAGTTTCATCCTTGTAAGTGTCCCAGTTTTGAACATGGAATGCAATTATCATAATTTTACAAACTGGCAAAATGATGAAAATGGTGAAAATGCATTTTTTGTATGATAGGAGGAATTTTCAGGTTAAAGCCAAGAAAAAGCAAAATATTCCTTCCTCTTCTTTTTTATTTTTTTTCTCTCTCTCTTTTTTTTTCCTTTTTAATTTAACTTAGGTAAATTAAGAGGATCTGACCCCCACTTTTTTTAATGTTAAATTAATGGCATGGATGAGTCACCAGATTGTTATTAAAATGAGAGAGCTGCATGGCTGACCATGCTAATAACACTCCCTTCAAAGCTCAGCTGCCTTTAATGTGCACCTGAGAGAACAGGCACAGGCACTGTGCAGCTGGGGAAGTCAGGAGAGCAGATTTGAAACAGCCCTGCCTCACCTCAGGGTCTGGGGGTCAGGGATGTGTTCCCATCCTCCTCTTCCTCCTCCAGTGAGGGATAACCAGGACCTGTCCCCCAGCTGGTTTTGCTGCTGTTGTTGGGTCAAGTTTTTTACATTTCTTGGTGGCTTCTGTTAAATGTGAGATTTTTACAACCCAGACCTCACCAAAAGAATGAGGTTTTATTTAGTTTTATATCTGGTCTTATCTGTAGCAGTCTTGTGTCTCTTCATGAGTTGACCACGTGAGGAAAGGGTGGAACAGAATTTTGGGTCCTGTAAGCATCTCTTTGGTGAGGAAGAGAGGGGACACCTCGGTGTCTCTTCCATCCTCTTCCTCCTGGGTCCTGTGCTCCAAGGGTTGTCCTGGTGTCCTGTAAACCCTCCTGTGTAGGTTCTTGTGCCAAATCTCACCCAGACCTTGCTTCCTGGCTGAAGAAGGGCTGGAACTGCCCCTCTCAGGCAGGTATAGGAGCTGGAGCAGGACACCTGCTGTTCCAGGAGCATCTGCCCTCTCCTTATCCACACTGGGGAGGTGGCAGCAGGAAGGGGAGACCTTTTGGTCCCTGAATTTCAAATATGTGCCAGGTAAATCTCCCGAAATCAAACAGGAAAATCTTTTTGTACCCTTTTCCTGCACCCTCTCTGCATGTATCCTCTCATGGCTTTAGCTTTGCAAAAAAGGCACCAAAGCACCACCTGGTAAACCCTAAGTAAACCCTGGTTTACCCTAAGTAAACCTGGATGCTTAATAACCCCCAGGTTGATCATTTACCACACAATTAATTATAATTTTTTCAAGGCTCCCATTTGTGCCCTTTCCCTCCCCTGTCTCCTTTTCATTTGCTGTGTCCAGGGCCTTGAAATCCTTGGGCTTGACATGATAATTGATGGCTTCTGGCTGTACAAACATAAAACCTGGAATCTAAACAGAGCCAGATGGAGCTTGTGTTGTACTGTGTGTTTTTCTTAAATAAGGGAAAGATTTATAAATTGATGAAATGTATTGTTAATAAGAGAACATTGGCTCTTTATAATAGTCTGTTATAATTGAAAAACACCCAGGAGTAGTCTGCTCTTGGGTCATATTATTGCTTTGTTTTCCATGTGCTGCTCTCCTGAAGAGTTCACACAGATGCTTTGTGTCTCCTGTCCCCAGCTGGGCTCTGTGTGTCACAGTCACTCTCACTGCAAGCTGCTGAGCTCACAAATACCAGCCTTTTGCAGCCAAAATTACTGTTCTGGCTAAGTCTGATCTAAACTAAATGAGGCCAAACCCCTCTGGCTAAAGAAGGTCAAAACCTGGCCTGGAAAGTTCAGTAATGCTTGAAGCAATCAGGTGCTGAGGAACAGGCAGATCTTTTGGGGATGTCAGGGGTAAGGTGGGAGCTCTGGGAACTTCAGGCACCCCCATTTGGGGATGATTCAGCCTTAGCAATAAGAGACACAGCATCCACCCTGCTCACCTGGGACTTGCTCACAGCTCATGCTCAGGTGTAGGAGCAGGCTCAGGTTTCAGGGTTCATTGGGGTGGGAACAGGTTGGTCATTACCTGTATATTCAGGTTTATCACCGGAATTATCAATGTATTTCCCTGGAGACATTACCAGGAAAACTGGTCATGTCCCCAGAGGAAGGGAATTGTTTCACAGCTGCATTTGTCCTTGGTTTTACTCAATCAGTCTTTGCACAGAGATTCCCTCAGTAACACATTCAGCTCCTTGGAGGCCTTGAAGAAAGATAGATGCTGTCTGAGCCTCCTTATGCTTCAGTTCTTGGCAGTTTTTTGTTTGTTTGCTTTGTTTGATTGTTTTCCTATTTGTTAAACCTTAGCATTATTATCAATTAAGTTTTGTGTCTCTAGCTAGCTTTTATCATTTCAGGTTTTTAGTTCTGGGTATACTCTATGGTATAGAAAATGAGAGGTCTGGAATCTACAGTATCTCATTTTTGTTCCTTCTCCAATTGCTAAATATCATTTAGGAGCTTAATTAGCTTCTCTGTGTCTCAGTGTCTTTAGCAAGACCAAAGTAACAGTGGCTTGGCAAAGTGCTGGGAGATCTGTGGATGATTCAGAAATTCAGGGCAGGAGGGGAATGTTCCCCTCTAGCCCCGGTTCTTTGAGGAGCCTGATTTGGTGCAACAGAGCCAAAGACTCAGAGGAGCAGGCTGTCACCTCAAAGTGCACAACAAAAGCAGGTTCTCAGCCTCAGGTGTCACAGAATTCAGCCCTCACATCTCCATGGCTCTGGTTCTCTCTGACTCACAGAGCAATTGCCTTTCACAGCAGTGCCTGTGACACCCAGACACTGCCATGCTGGCCAAAGCCATGGCCAGAAATCAGGGGCTTGTTCCTTATTGATTGTCCCAATTAATTCTTGCACCTGGGGAGAATTCCTGAAGCTGTTTGACCCAAAATTGTCACCTGCTTCCCAGAGGAGCTGTGAAACACAGAGTAATAAAGACAGACAGAGCAGTCCTGCTGCTGTGTGCCAGGGACACCCAGCTGAACCTGGAGAGGACACAGAAGCCAAAGCACCTTAAGCTCTCTGAAACCAAAAGCCTCTCACATCTTAACGATTTGTCTTGGAATCAGCTGTTGTCAAACTCGCCATGTCCTAGGGCACCTCCCACTTAAATCTCCCTCCTGCCTCTGTCTAATACCAAAGTGGCTTCAGCCTGCAGGCAACTCCTGATCCAAACTGCAGCACAAGGACAGGGAAAATCCCCTCCAAATGGAAGGTGAAAACCCAGGGCTTAAGGAAGGAAGAGTTCCTAATGGAAACTCTTACCAAGGATGTGTCTCAGCCAGTTAACAACCACTGCCCCAGCTCTTGCACTCATCCTAACACCAAAACCCCACCAGACAGCAGCACCCCTATGGAAATTTATGGAGGGTTTTATGCAGAGGAAGCCCAGACCCTCAGGGCAGGGCCAGTGGAACAAATGCACCCCCTTGTCTTGAGACCTGTGTTCTGTGTAACCCCAGACAGGTCCTACAAACTCTGTCTCTCCTCAGCTGAAGGTTTCCCTGGCTCCCCTCCACTGCCATCATTTTGTCCTGCTTGCTTTGGAGGGGCTGCCCATGGGAATCAGGAAAAGCCTGTCAGGCTCCTGTTGCTCTTTTGCTCACTGCACGATTAAGCCCACCATAAATTCTGCCTTAAAAATTCTTTATAGAGTCCACCTGTCCACAGCAAATAAATCAAATGTTCTAAATTAAATCCTGTAACAGCTGAGTGGCAGAGGGTACAATGTCTGGATTTATTCAGGAGACAGGAAGACTGTAATTTTCGAAGTCAACACTCTGACCCTGCTTTACTCGTTTGCTGTTTGTGATGAAAGTGGATGTCTCCCTATATTTTTGCCTGGTTGTTTCTTCTCTCTGAAATAGCTGTAATAAGCATGTCCCTGAAAAGGGGGTAGTGGGAAGGAGGCACAGAGGGCTGTCATCCAAAGGAGAGAATTAAATCAGGAGGTATCTGATCATGCTGGCTCCTGTTTTCACACAGCCTTCTGCTTATATTTTGCCTGCATTAACTTTTCACAAGCAAAGCTAAAGTGCCAGGCAAAGGCCTCGTTAGACACACATCTTGGGGAACTCTGATGTGCCATTAATTAAGCTCTTTCACTGCCTCTTTCCTGCTGGTTTCAAGGACCAGCCTGTGTGCCTTAACTCTTTTCTTCTCTTTCATTTCCCTCTCTCCTCTGAAAGGAGCAGGGGAAGGCTCCTTTGCAGATGGGGATGGGATGCTGTAGTGCCCTCTAAGTGAACTCTCAAGTCTTCTCTAGCAGAGGGAGAGCCCTTGCCAAGTTTCTCAGACACTGGCTCAGAGAGCTGCTCTCTGTAGATGGATTTACTGGGCAGAGCCAGGCTGTGACAAAGAAGGAGCTGATGCCAGCACATCCTGGCACAGCAGCGTGGGGATGGCACTGTCCCCCTGCCATTACCCTTCAGCTGCTGGCCTTGGGAGCCTTGCCACGGCAGGGCTGTGCTGTCACAGTGATTGATGCACCCAGATGAAGATTCAAACAGCAACGCGCACTCTTTGGCTCCAGGTGTTGCTTTCCTTTAATTTTATTATTTTGCTCCCTCTGTTGTCCCCTTTGGCAGAGTTTAGGGGTTATTTAAAACATGTTTGAAGAAGCATGGGGTGCTCTGGCTGGCTGAGCCATTCCCTGTCATCCTTACCCTCCATCCTACAAAACCAAATTAGCAAGTCAAGTTCCAGCTGGTCCCTTCCATGACCCCACTAACATTGATATATTCAGAAAAGCCATCTTCCCTCTAATCATGCAATAGACATTAATATAAACATAGAAATATACACTTCAGTACTAAATATATCTGTGCTAAATATACTTCATTCAAAGTGTTGAGCAGTCAGGGCTAAGCCTAAATTCTGAAGGGATATTTTCATGTCTATTTAATGATTAGAAAATAAGGAAATGCAACACTATATATCTCCTTTGCTAAGAAGCCATGAGATAGAGATGATACGAATATTTTGAACTTTTTCTTCCCTTGGCAGCTCAATCTTCTTTTCATACATCTTGGAGGAAGTTTTGCTGCTGAGTCTATTGCCCACTTGGTCCTTAATGTCCCACTTTTCCCCTATAAGTCAAATCCTAAGCATGGAAGGCTTTAGCAACGAATCTCATTTTGTATCCCTGACTTTGTGCTGCCCCCTCTGCCCTTTGCTCACCCCTCAGCCCGTGCCTGTGCTGAGTTTTCTGCAAGGGCACCTGGTGGCAGGGAGGATGTGAGGGCCAGGAGTGGGATCCCTGTGCTGGCTGCCCTTTCCCAGCTCTCTGTGCCGGGCTGTGCTGTGTGTGGGAGCTGCAGCCCAGCTCTGCTGGTGACACGGGCAGGTGACAGCTCAGCGGGGACACTTCTCACTCAAGGCAGCTCCTCTCCACTCTCTGCCTGCTGTAATTAATATCCTTTCCCCTGCAGGCTGTGAGTCTCTGACAGGCTTTATTTTTAACTCCACTTAATGATAGAGTATTAAGACAAAATGCAACTTGTGTGAGCTGCAGGCCTTGGGGAGGAGAGAGGGTCTCGTGTTGGAGCTGCAGCTTGCAGGGATGTGTGAAGCACAGGGAGCTCAGCCTGCAGGGATCCAGGGCTGCTCTGCCTGTGCCCCTGGCACACCCAGAGGCTGGGCTGCTCTTCACATGCCAGATCCTGCTCCATAAACCTGTGGGATTTTGGTAAAAATGGGAGTAATTCCACCAGCATCCTCAGAGGGAGGCAGAGGGCAAGTACTATCAAGAGGCAAACAGAGGTTTGGGATATAAAGCTTCCAGAAGTGGATGAGGGACGTGGGAATGACTTGAAGTTTTCTGCATGTCTGCAGGAACTGAAGTAAAAAGCGACAAAAAATGATTTTCTGTTGTTTGCAAGGCAGGACAAGTTCACAAACTGGTTCCCAGAGTGGGCAGATAAAAGATTGGTTCTAACCAAAATGTTGGCCACAGCTTATATATCCCTCATCTATAGATTAAAAATAAGGAAGGGCAGCATATGGAAGAAAAATGTGGAAAGTACAAAATAAGCAAATGTTCTTTCTGGAAATAAAAATCCTGGGCATTCTCTATATAATTTTTTAGGGTCTGGGGAGATAGTAATATGAGGAAAAGAGCTTCCTTATGCTTCTTCTTCTCACAGTAAGGGAAGAAATGAAAAATAATCCTGCAAAGCTGCTAGACATTGACTGTTATTGCCTCCAAAGTTATCGAAAGTTACATTTGAAACACCCCAGCTTGCATTTTTCAACTGTCCCTTAGAAATGGTGAAGATAATAAAGGCTTGTTTTGTTTCACACCAGCTGGTCTTCCTTAATGCCAATTTTTCAAGAATTGCTTTTAAGGCAAAATTTTAATCAAAACTTAAAGTTTCTTGGTTGGAAAAAGGGGATTATGGAAAACTTTGGTGGAAGCCCTGCCTCCTTTGCTCCCTGTGGCTGTATGGATGTGCAGTTATGGGCTGGAGGCCTTGTGGAGCTGAAAATAAAATTCCTTTTCCTCGAGAAACAAACAGCTCATCCATTGCAGAGCTGTGCACTTCCCAGGTTAACTACACTGCCTGTAAGATGAAGTTGGTATGAGACTTCCCCCAGTAAATATCACAAGATTTTTCTCTCTTCTCCCTTTCCCAAAGGAAGTGTGGCAGAATTAGAGGGAAATGTTTTGTTAGGAATTCTCTGAGCATCTTGCTTTCACTGATACCAAATTAGCACTTTGTTGAGAGCGTTGCCAGGCAGTGTTGTGAGGAAGTGATACCAAAACTTAGTGCCAGTAAGCAATGAAATGAAATGAAGCCTCAAGTCTGACTCTTTCTGCAGCTTTATTTACAGTGGAGTCTTGGGCTGTACTGCTGCAACAACCTGAGTCTAATGGTGACCCTTCCCTGGAGGATGGGCAAATCCTGCAGGATTCAATACATGCATTGTTTCCCCTTTGTGAAGGTCTCTTCTTTTACTGATGAGGAACCAGAACCTCTCAGTTGTGACTTTTAGAAATTGCAGTGACTTTTTTCCAGTATTTTTTCCTCCTGGTTTGAATCCTGCAAGAGAAACATCACCAGTGGTCCATGCTGAGAGCAAGCAGTTCACTTATTTAACCTCCTGTTCTTCTCCCTCAGCCACATGTCCTCAGTGGTCTGTTTAGGTGATCTCCTTGGCACCTCAGTCCTGCTTTGAGATCCTCTGTCCATCTCCCAGGGCAGGAGAAGCTCTCCCATCCTTGGCACCACTGGCTCTGCTGATGGATTCCAGGCCACTGCACGGAGTAATTGCTGCTTGAGATTACTGATGACACAAATGTTGACATTCTGTTGGCATAACTTGCAATAATGTATGCAGATTGCATCCTTCTAGTGCCTTAATTATTACTTCTCTGCAAGAAATAGTCAGGTTACCCTCTGCTCTGATTTGAAGGAGATAATTCCCCTTCAGAAGCCCGGCTGTTTAGGGAGAGGGGAAGGGCAAAATAGACCGAGATGCCACAGCACAGTTTTCCCTCTACATGGGACGTGCCTGAAGCTCAGCCTTGGCTAAGTTTTCTTCCTCACCGTGGGAGTGGGGAGGTCTCTCTCAAGGTGAAAATATCCCTGGAAAAACAGAGGAGTGCTGCATTTAATGAGCCAAGACAGATGTCCTGCTCAACGCCCAGCAGCAGGCAGGGAAGTGTTTAGTATTTACTATCTGTAGTGTGGTGGTGTCTGGAGGCCAGAGCCAAGGTTGAGGCCTTGTTGGGCTGGGCCATGTATAAAACACCTAGTTAGATAAAATTCCTGACCCATGGAGTCTGAGCTATAAATTAAACAGGAGGCTGAGCAAGGAGAGAGGGAAAAGAGATCCAGTTGAGAAGCAGAGATCAATGTGAAAGCCAGCAACTGAAATCCAGTAAATTTGACACCACCTTCCCCTTATGCTTTGCATTTCTGTCTAGAAGAATCCTGGAAAAGCTGAGAAATTACACAGAAATACTGTACTCAGATAACTTTATAGAAAGAGAAAAGCAGCAAGGAGCTCTAGAAGCCCGGCTGGGAAAGTAAACACAAGGCTCAGATTCTCTAACAAGTTCAATATTATTGTTTTATTTTTATAAACTGACAAACACCTGGAGACATTCAGAATAGAGAATGAGACACGAGAAAATATCTTGTAAAGTATTTTATTGGAGAATACAGCTGCACTGCAACAGGGAATGCAGTCCTGGAGCTCTGGAAATAAAATCTCTAAAGACTCATGTTTTACACATGGGAGAAGGCAACTGCTCTGTGTCTCTGCAAGGGAGGGCAGAAGGCTCTGCAGGAGGACACACCACTGCTTTGACGTGGAGACAATAATTTGTGTCCCTCATCAAAGCTCCTCTGTATCTATGACTTAGCAAAGGTTTAGTCTGCCCTGCCAGATTGACCATTTATATCAACTCGTTTATTCTGATATCCTGCAGGAGGATACAGTGGTCTGGAGAAATCGTGTCAGACAGTCATTCACCTGTACCTGGTTCCTAAATATTGCATTAGACATGTAGCCAGGTGAACTTATCTTACTCTGGAGAAGATAAAAAAAGCTTTTCAGGCCTGGCTGACTGAGCTGAGACCTCATTCTCTGCCTTACCTGGCAATTGATTTTCCCCATTGCATGGGGAAATAAATAACCTTTAAAAAAAGGGAGCCTGGTGGGCTTCTTCTCTCAATAAGCACCCTGAGGCACTGAGGCTGTGGATGTCACCCCAATGCTGGGTACCTTTCCCTGAGCTGCCTTTTTGGTTTCACTAATTGTGTCCATGTTCTTGCACTGCCTGATGGAAAAAGAATGGATCTGCTAAGATTAATCTGAAAGGGCTTGTGAGAAATGGGTCTCCTGAGATAATTGGTGGAGAATAATTGACATAATTGCTAGTGTTCTCTTTCTTTAAGTCCTTTCTGGTCAGGAGGGATCGATTTTTCAGGATTTAGATAAAAATGGACACCCTCCCCAAAATAATTTTCTATTATTGTCCCAGAAACCAATTAACACAAGAAACTGTGGCCATTTGTTCCTCCTGGGGACTATCTGAGTGAAAACCTCGGCATATATTTAAGTAATAGACCTAGATACTATAGTTATCAACTTCTCCAGCAATTTTAGGCACAATAAAAGAATAATAAATCAGGTTTTGGAGGGCTTGAACTCTGACTTTTCCAAAGAATATTGACAGAAGTTTTAGAACAGATAGATTTGTTAGATCTGATTAGGTCTAAGAGATCTTGGTGGCACTGCTCCAGCTGCTCAGCCACAGCTGCAGGGTTGTAGAGCATCCCTCAGTGTCCATATTTTGTGTGCTGGATTGGAGTCAGCAGCCAAACAGTAAAAATTAAGTTCAACAGGATCATGTTGTTGTGGTATTTTACCCCTTTTCTTTGGAACAGAAGCTGAACTGGCAGGACATGAACCAATTTCATTCTGCCTTATTCAACAAATGCACAAGCTCCCAACTGAAGGCTGTGTACACATATTTATATGTGTGAGAGCTGTTTTGGGCTTGAACTTTCTTCTCTGAGGGAGTGTGACTAACCCTTGGGCCAAGACTGCATTTGCGCTTTCCAGGAATACTTTACACTCACTTCCTCATGGATTTGGGAAATTCTGCATACAAGTTGACTTCTCCTCTTTTATCCCACTTCAGCTTGCTGCTCCTTTCTTCTTTGCTTTCCCCCTGGAAATGTTCTTCTCCCAGCTCAGCAAATCGCCTTTCCTTTGCCTCCTGTCTCAGCCACAGAGGGACAGGAGTGGTGGATGCTGATCCTTCCACCCTGGGTCCCTGCCACGGGACCTGCCCATGAAAGGAGGGGGAAATGAGGCACGAGGGGTCACCCTGTGGGTAAGCTGTGTCCCCTCCAGGGTTAAAACACGGCTGGGGGAACAGGTAAGGATGGGGTGGATAGAAGGAACGAAAAGCAGCCATGAGAGCCTCAGTCCAGTGGTCAAATCCTCCTCGTATTTCCAAGCAGACCCTTGAGCAGCTGCAATTGCTCCAGAGGGGAACCGGCCCCTTCCCCTTGTTCCTGGCCCCAAACCCTTCCCTCCCTGCCACCACTGGGGCCAAGAACAGCAGCACCATGCCAGCCTGTGCCCAGAGAGATGTCCTGTCCCCACTCCTGCCTGTCGCCATCCTTTCCCACCCTCCCAGCTCTCCCCTCCCATGAAACACAGCCCAGGTTTGTTTAGTCAACTTCGAGTGTGATGTGGCGTGTTGGCCAAAACCCTCCATGAAAATCCTGTTAATTTGTTTGATGAGCTGCCTCCAGCTGCAGACAGACGAATAAAGGCTGATTGGCTCCTTTGCTGATGCTCTCCCTGACAAACTCAGCCAGCTCCGTGCCTGGGCTCCGAGCAGGGGGGATGTGTGGGGGGGAGCAGGAGGCAGGGGGAGATGTGTCTAATGGCATCATTTCCATCTCACAATAGCTAATCCTGCCTAAATCAATGAAGCCCTGGCATCCTAATGAAATTGGGTTGGAACTTGTTCAGTTTATGATGAGCTTTTTAACCTCGGCTTCTTATTTAGCCTGGTGCAGGGTTGAAATGGGAAAAAATGAGACATTTTCCAACCCAGCTCATCTTTCATCTGCTGAGTGGAAATGGTGGAATTAGATGCTAATCTGCTGGTTGGGTTTAAAAATAATCTCTGTGTTTAGCTCTCCTTGGGGATGTGGAGGGAAAATAGAGAAGGGTTTTCATGTTTTCGAGGCTGACACCTACCTGGGCTGTGCAGGTGTTTCCTAGTCTGGAGACAAAAGGTCCTCGGAGGGGAGAGTGGGATTATCCCCTCCCTAGGGGAGAAGGTTAAGGGCAGGAAGGGGTGAAGGTGAAATTTTATCCCTGGTGGTGAAATCCATTAGAACAGAAACGCTGCAGTTTCTTCCTCAGAAAGGTCACTGCTCGGAACCAGGTGGGATGTTTGGATTTATGCAGATGACTTGAAGAACATTGTGGTGAATCTCTGAGAATGAAGAATATTTGTGGCTACTGAAGCACAGAGGGAATGAACCAGCCTGAAAAAGGCCAAGACCCTCCAGAGAGGAAAGGCTGAGCTCTTCCCTGGCAAAGGTGCTCCAGGTTAGGCAGTCAGAAAGGTTTCCTTGTTCCAAAACCTGTTCTCTTGTAGGGACAAGAAAATCTCTCTACAACTCCATGTGTTCTTCCTTGCCAAGGAATAGAAGACCAAATATCCATTTCTCTTTACACCCAGATTGTTTAGTGAACACTGGGGAGAACTGGGAGGCCATTGAGAGCTATTTAGGCAAACAAGAAGCTTTTACTCTCTTGCAGTTTTTGTCCTTATAGAGAAAGGGAAGAAAATGAACCTTCTTTTCCCCATCACACTCTCCAGCAGAATAAAATGTGACTTTTTCCCTAAATAATTTACAGCCTGTCTTCTTTCTGAAAGTTTTGGTTAGTACAAAATGACACTTCCTACCCTTTAATGCTCTGATGAAATATCCTTCCATGTATAATTTAGGAACTGGCAGCTGGTAGTAGCAGGGCAGGTGTAGTTCTGGCATTTGCAGGAAAATCCCTTGGCACCACTCTGCTCCCAGGCCACAGGAGGGGACAGTGCAGGAAGAACTGAGGACAGGATCAGTGTAGGGACAGCCCTGCCAAGCCTGCCTGCCCTGGAAGGGTGAGGAATGACTGGGAATCCAGCTCTGGTGCAGCTCACAGGGATATCTGACTGCAAAGCAGGCAGAAGGGCTCGAGGCTGTGGTCAGCAGAGGCAGGCAGGGTCCTTGCTTGAGATTTGAGCCTAAGGAAGGGGAAAAAGGGCAAAGCCTTGGTCTACCATAGCCCTTTGGGGCTTGGGGCAGCACTGTGGGCTCAGAGCAGCAAACACACCTATACTTGTAGACTGTGCTCAAGTAAGCTCCAGCTTTCACAGAATGGGGTTTACATCTTTGTGTCCACAGAAGAGGAAAAACTGTTCCTTGCTTTATTGCTTTAAACAGAGAAATAATTACTTCCTTTTTTAGAGTCTCATTTTGAAATACAGCAGGTGTTTTATAGCTCTTTGAGCATTAGCACTGTGTTTTGAGTTCAATTTTCTAAATCTTAAAACTGGTAACAATCAGCAGCGTTCAGGTTTCATCCCACGCAAGCTCTCCCTTGCCAAATTTACTGTTACATTTTGAGGACATTTATTTTGTCTTGTCATTTTTTGAAGCTGCTCAGAGCACACAGAGAGAGGTGCAGGACACCTGGTCCCAAACCAGTTTTTTGGATGACACGGCCCTGTCCCACCACACAGTGACAGGAAAGAAACTCAGGGTAGATTCAAGTATGGACACGTTCAGCAGCAGGAGCTTTTCCCAACCTGTACAATAGATCAGACAATCACAGAATCACTAAGGTTGGAGGAGACCTCTAAAGTAATCAAGATGGTCTCATGCAAATGCAAATGAGGGAGATATCAACCTGGGGGCAAAGCAGAGATGGCGCTTTTGACTTCTGCCCTTCTCTTGCTGCCCATGGCCCTGTCTGGGAGGCACAATTAGCCTGGAGCTCCTGGAGCTGCCCTGTGCAGGGGCTGTGCTGTGCTGGCATGCCCCTGGCCATGGGCTTTTCCCAGATATTTCATTAACGTTCAGAAACGGCACTTCCTTCCTAATAGTCTACCCACATTTAATAAACACAGCCCAAGAGTTTTATAACCTGTTAACTTCCAAGTGGCAATAATTAAACAAAAATGATAAATAATTAAGGCCTAATTACATGGTATCAGTCATTTCATTTTCCAGCAGGCACGTTAAGTGCATTTGCCACTACTGATTGGGGGCTCATTCCGCACGCGCTCAGCACTTTCTCTGCTCGCCTGGATGGAGAGGCAGGTTCCATGCAGCTTTATGGTGGAGAAGAAAAAGGAAAATGTGCTTCATTAGCTGGGTAATTGTCCCCTTCCACCACTGAAGATAATTCCCACTGAGGCTCTTGCATGACTTTGGGAAGGCAGCAAACAGAGCTTTGTGTTTCTGTGACAGACTCAGCTGGAGGAGATGGGGCAGATGCAGAGCACAGGTATCACTTTTTCACTGATCCCTTGGTTCTGGATCCCAAACTGACATTTGTACCTTGGGACTGATGCCATGGGATGAAACCAGCCCCAGTGAGCAGACAGAGGGCAGAGGTTTGAAGGTGTGACATCAGGATCCATCATCACCAGATCCAGCTCATCATCAGATCCACAACCGATGGCAATCCCCAAAGCCCCACTGTAACACCAATTTACAACACCTGGAAATATCTGCTCCCAAAGTGCTTTGACTGGGTGTTGAGGACTGTTCTGAGCACAGAGGCACAGCTGGAGGGGCTCTCCAGAGCTGGGAAAGTCAGAAGGACAGAGCTAAAAGGGAAGGAGTGGGGGCACCACAGCTCTGTGAGACCCTGCAGCAGTGCAGGGCACTGAAGTTCCTGGTTCTCTTCATGGACAAGGCAATATGGAACAGTCTGATACAGCCTAATACAGGGGGGATGAGCTGATAGCACAGAATATTGAAACTGTTTGGCCTCATTGAAGGACTGGTGAAAGTCTCAGGAGGGAAAGCATGCACTAAATCCACTCAGATATCTGCTGCCAGGGCAGCATTTGTCTGCTACAGGGAATAAATGGTCTCCATTGCTTGGAAAGCAGGGAATTGGTTTAATTGATCTCTACTGGACCCTTAGTCAAGGAGGAGCCTTGCACATGCTTTCCTTGCTTCCCTGAAGCTGTGCAATGAGCTGGCTTGCTGCAGTTAATTTCCAAATGGCTGCAAAAAGCTTCCCGGTATTCAGGCAGCAAATTCCACTCAGGTTTTTTTTAGCATGTTCCAGTTCATCCCCCAGACAGAGGACATAAGCTGATTTTCCCCAATGAACCTATTTCCTTATTTTACCCAGCCCCACTTTTGCCAGTTTTGGTTATGTCTGACAGTTCCATGGGTGCTCCCCAATATCCCAGTGCTGCCAGCTCCAGTGCTGTGCTTGTGGATTACACAAATTTACTGCAATATGGGGTGGGGTGAGATGCAAAGCCAGCCCCAGAAGTTTGCTTTTTCTCTGTTTTTCCATCTGACTCTCCTGGGAGAGGGATGGAGAGCTTTGCACTGCAGAAGAGTTTGAGTCAGAAAGCATCAGGTGTGCAGATGAACAAGGGAAGGAGCTGCTTCTGAGGGTCAAGGCAGGACTGAGCATTGCAGGACTTTCCTACCCAGCTCACAATTATACATAAAAGCTGCTTAATGAGCTTTGCTCTTTGGGTTCGCAGGCAACTCTGGATTTTATTTTTCAATTTGTGTTTCTTCCCCAAGTGGAAAGACAAAGCGACTCAGCTACAGGGTGAAGCTGTGGCCACTAAGTTGTCACGTTGGCTCTCTGTGGGACTCAGGAGCCCACCGTAAATGCACACAGCTTCTGTATCAGATGATGAGCTGGGCTGACTCACCTTCCATGTGCCAGAGTGCAGGAGCCTCTGTGACGTGAGGCACGGAGCCGCAGCTGTAAAGTGATCGCTCGTAATGTGCGGTGCCTAGTGCACAATTTCATGTTTAATTGCACACTCTGGGCACCAAGGAAGAAATCTAAACCAGCATCCCAATGTAACATTTATCCTTTCTGGTCTCACCAGCAAGCCCTCCCCAAAAATAGCCTGGCCCCTCTCTCATCTTTCTGCTGAGGCTCAAATGTTCTTGGGGAAACACGAACTGCCAGCAAAACTGTCAGTAAAATCTGTCTTGCCCGCCACAGAGAGCCCTGAGCATCCTCAGGGAATTCAACACTCCCTTTTCAGCAGCTGGGGACTCAATCAGGCCAAGGTGTTACTTCACCAGCCAGAGCATTACAGAATGGAATGCTGAGGAAACCACCTGGCATGGAGAGCCAGAAAATTCTCCACGGGGGAGGAGATAGTGAGAAGAGTGAGTGGAGATGCATTAGCAGAACAGTGAGGATTCTCACAGAAAGGGGGGCACATGTCAGCTGCACCCCACTGTTCAGGATGTGTGGTGCTGTGTTGAAGGAACTGAAGCTTCCTGAAGTGGTGGGTTGCTCAGAAAAGTGGGATTGCTGCAAGGAAGTGGCAGCCCTGGATCACTGGATAAGTCTTTGTGCCTGTCTTGGTCTGCCATTGAGATGTGAGGGCTTGTTCTGACCCCAAAGCAGGTGTTCTGACCCCAAAGCAGCTCATTAGGGGGATTTGGGGTTTGACTTGAGGTTTGACAGCACCGACATGTGCAGCTTTTAAATCTGTGGATCTCTTAGAAGATCCACCTTGGAAAATGAGGAGAATAAAGCATGGTGGCAGCTCTCTGTCTTCCTGCTGCTCCTAACACAGATTACTTTCAAAACAAGGCTGTATGAAGAGTTTCTCTTCAAATGGCATCACCTTAGGTGATACCTCATTCAAATGTAAGGAGAGGGTAGTTTGCTGCATTCTGTCCAAGACCAAATTTCTTAAAAAAATTACATTTTCAAGGGCTATTTTCACACTCAAGAAATACTGAGCTATTTAAAAATGTCTTATGTGGTGGTTTTAAGGAATCCAGTCAGGAGTTCCAGTGTAGCCTGTTCAGAGCGAAAATTGACCTCCTTTACTAAAACCTGGAGAATTCACTGTATTTCCCCATTTTCCAGTTGCCCTGAGGTAGCTGTGCTGTTTCAGCATTCATATCTAACCCAGCCATGAGAGTGCACTGCTGGGCTGGAGGAGCTCACCCAAAGTTAAAAGAGAATCCAGGAAAACAGGCACTTGTGTAGCACAATCCTGGTTTCCAGAGGAACAGCTGGAATGTCTGGATGCTCTCTTCATGGGAAGAAAAGGAACTTGCTGGGCCATGTTCTCCAGCAGCAGTGGAGAGAAAAGCAGAGAAAGCGTGGAATGACAACAATGGGAATGGAAATCTCTGAGCCAGGAAAAAGCCTGTGTAGGGATTGGGAAGATGGATGCAGAGAGGGCAGTGTTAAACCTCCCTTGGCTCTGTCCATGGACAGATGCCTCCTGAGGTGCTCCTGCTCAGCCCTGCACCTGCTGCTGGACATGACAGAAGTGCTCCTGGCCACAAACCTGCCCTGCAGCAGCTGCAGCTCTCTGGCACAAACTTGTCAGAAGTTATCTTAGGCTTTTTTCCACAGCAACCCCTCCTGCTTGCCCTGCAAACAGCTTGCAAGGACCTCAAGCACCCCCACTGTCACAGGTCCTTTTCTTCCTGCCACATCCCAATTTGCATTTTTGGGTCCCCTCACCAGCCACCTCTGCTCATACTCAATTGCTTTAAATTATTAGAGGCTCTGGTTTGCTGCTGCCATGTATGTTGATGTCCAAGCATTAATTATTTATGGAAGAGTCATTATTTGGGCATTAAATATTAACTCACGTGAGTTAACTCGATGATTTGTGTTTGTTTTTTATGAATTGCCTTGAATTGAAAGTGTCTGGTTTCCAAGGGGTGGTGCTTGGGGGCAGCTGGTGTTTCCCTCCTGGTTTTTTGGTGGAATTGCTCCTTTCCTGGCAGTAGCAATAGTTCTCCAGACATCCTTTCTCCCATGGTTCCTGCTGCCTGTGCCCTGGAGATTAACTTTGCTATCAATAAGTTTTTGTTTTGTTTACAAACCATGCAGTTTAAGACAAATTCCTTCTCCCCCTCCGGCCCCCTCCACAAGTCTCTCCTCACACTCACACAGGAGAGACTTAAGATGCTCCAGCATCAATATAATTGTGTTACCAGGAGCTGTCTGCTTGTGTTCTGTCTCTTTAAGTGAAGTTTATGGCCTGAAAAGTAATTGATTTGCAACGGTATTTAAGACAAGAGCTGGAGGATACTGCTGTGCTCTTCTTCAATACAGTAGCCCGGAGAAAACCATTGCTAAAGCAAAAACATTGACTTTTTTCGTGATGTGGTGTCTTCTAATGCACCCAGCAGGGGTGAAGTTTGCTCTATTTTTATGGAATTGTCTGCTATTTTTACAAAGGTAGTTTGGGCACTGTACAATGCTGCAAGTAGAGCTGTGGTTCAGGCGATGGGTGCAGGAAGGGAGGGCATCCTCTCCATGCCTGTGAATGCTGCTCCCTCCTTAATCTTTTGCCTTGGATTAGATTTTAGCTTGTTTTGTTGAGGTTTTCTTTTTGTGGTTTCTTTGTTTGTTTGTTTTTCCCCAAGGAAAGGGAGATTTAGAAGGAGTCAGGTGAGGCTGGAGAATCTGCTGAGGTTCAGCTACTTGGTGTATAATGGCACAATGGGAGGGATAAACACATCCCAGATTGTCGGTAGGGACAATGCCAAGCCAATATTAGGGGGTAGGATTAGACCAGGAAGATGGGAAGATTTTCCTAATACACTTGAGCCCTTTGTACAATCACTCTGTTGGACAAACTGTAAATTGGACTGAGAACATTAAAGTCCCAAAGCCGATGGCAAATCTCCTTTTTTCAGCAGGCTTTGAATCTGTCCTGCTCTCTGTGGAGCAGGAATGCAGCAGTGGTTGGGTATTTTAGCTTAAAAAAATCAGACCAGGTTAATTTCAGTAACAAATCTGAGTAGCCAAATGAAGTAAACCCTCCTCGCAGCCCACAGGGCTTGCTGGAATCCCCATCCCAGGAATTCCAGAGCAGACCATTTCCCTGGGCTGAAATATGAAGGGATTCAGATTAGTTGCTGCTGCAGGAGGAGCAGCAGTAGTTAAAATAATCAAGATAATAGTCAAATTGACCATTTTGTGCAAAGACTTCTGTCAGCAGCAAATGGAACTACTCAGGGAGAATCAAACTGTCTGAAATCAGTGTTTGGGAGCTTTCCAGAAATTCACCTACAGAGCTCATCAAGTCTCCCTGGATGTAGATGCCCATGGTGAGATACACGTGGTGACTTCCCAAATTATGTGCCATGAGAAATCCTTTCCTGGGAGGAGTGGCACTGATGTATCAAAACTCAGGGTGCAACAAGGACAGGGTGGCAGCCACACTTAAGAGATTTCTCTTTTCTGACAAAACTTCCTAAAGGAATATCTGTTGTGTATTTTGACCTAAATATTTTTTCCTTTCTAAAATCAAGGAATTTGATGCACAATTTCCTCGAAATTCAAGGAAATTCCCATTCCTCCAATGGGAACTGGATGCCCTCTTTGAGACAGATCCCTCTAGAACCTCAAGCCTAGACACAAAGCTATGGCTGAATAAAAACTCTTCATCCAACCACATCAGAGATCAAGCCCAGAATGGAAAGTTTATAGAAACTGGAAAACAAATAAGTGCCTTGTTCTGACTGGCTCCCTATTGCCCAACACTTGCTTGTTTGTTCTGCAGGATTCCTCCAGAGGGACACTGGGAGAAGCTGCAGCTCCACTGGAGCAGGAGGGGCCAGGAGATGCTCATAGTGGTGACCCTTTCTTCCCATGGCCTGGCATTTGGGAAGCTTTGCCTTCCCAGGAAATCCAGAGCTCTGAGTGTCTGGTCCTATTGCTACCACAGTGGGCATAAAAGCTTCAGGAAGTGAAGATTTCTGCAACTCCTTTGTTGGACTTTCTGCTCTCTTTGCATATTATAATTATTTCTGTTGATTTTTTTTTTTAAGCTGCCACCTGCAAATTTCCTTTCTTCTGTTGCAGGCAATGAGAGAATCTCTGTGTTCCCTTTCCTTCTCCACCTTAAGGGGAGCCTATTTCTCCCCACCTTAATCTTTTATATACTCACTGAATAATAACCTTTTCTGGTCATTTACTCAGGAAGGATTTGTCATTCCAATATTTCATTAATCCTATAACATAAAGCCCAAAAGATATGTACATGGCTGAGCAGCAGCAGCAAATAATTCCATCTGTAGCCTTCTCAGCTTAAATACAGCACACCCTGTGTAGGAGCAGATAAGTTTGGAAGGGAGGTGTCAAACCCCCTCTTTTCCACCCCTTTTGGGGACCACTGACTTCTGTCACCAGAGTGATAATCAGGCATTAGAAGGAGGCAAGGGGATTCCAGCAGATCAGAACTCCTCTGTCTGCAAGAAACTCCAAGTCCCTAAGAAAATGATGCAATTCCAGGCGAATGTAATTTATTCCTGTAATTTTGGTTCATCCCTGTGCCACGTGGATCAAGGGACTGCTCTGAAAGGTGCCAGAGATGTTCCCTGCCTGCTGCTCAGGGCACTGTCCCTCTTACAAGTGGTTTTCTTAGGAATGTGTCCACTCCCTCAAGCACCTGGGGAAAACTGCTTTTCTGGGACTGTTACAGAACCTCCTGAGGAAAAGACAAATCAGAGTTTTTATCCACTTTTCTGCTTGCCACAAGCTAGTCCCAGCTTCTAACCACTAAAGGCACTTCTGCTCCTCTCTGCTCTGTCAAAGAACTTAAGATGATCAATTTATAATGTCTGCAGAGTGCCAGGATGACAAGATCTTCTGAAAATGCCTTGGATGAAAAGATGCTGTAAAAAAAAAATCTTCACCCTGATAGACTGATTACAATCTATTGTGCCATGGATTAGTGGGTGAGTATTTATTCAGCTTATTTTTTATTCTTATATACAGATGCTCTGGACCACAATGACCTCTTTGAAGTCATTATTGGCTCTTGCATCCCTGAGTAGCACAGAGGGCACATTAATAAGCTGTGTATAGAAAGAGACAATGAAGTCCCCAAGAAGTCATTAAGAGTCTATTGTGTCAGTCTGACTGTAGCCCACAAAAGACACCAAATCTGAAAGCTAAAAATATCCTTTGGAAATGCTGTTGACACAGTTATTTCACATTGGCAGCAACATCCTCCCCACATACACACACTCTCCCCCTGCTAGTCCTGCTCAGAGCAATGGATATTTTGGCAAAATCTGTCTTTTCTTGGGATTCAGTCATGTCCAAATGGCTCTGTCTGCACCAGCACCTCCCAGCTTTATTAGTGAACTCCAAGGTACAAGAGGAACTCAGTTTTCCCTCAATCCTATCAGTCTTGGGGTGATTTTATGATGATAGTTTATTCCCTACTCATCTGCTTCATGCCCAGAAATGTCTGTGGTATCTGTAAGCTGAACCAGGGCAGGGTTGGAGCCTGGGAATGCCAGGCACCATTCAATCCCTCTCTCTGGACAGCATGTGCCAGGGATGCTGCATTGCTCCTCTTGTAACATTGGGTTTTTGCTAGCTTGAAGTAAGAAGGTTTTTTTTCCCCTTCCCTTCCCTTCCCTTCCCTTCCCTTCCCTTCCCTTCCCTTCCCTTCCCTTCCCTTCCCTTCCCTTCCCTTCCCTTCCCTTCCCTTCCCTTCCCTTCCCTTCCCTTCCCTTCCCTTCCCTTCCCATACCTTCCCTTCCCTTCCCTTCCCTTCCCTTCCCTTCCCTTCCCTTCCCTTCCCTTCCCTTCCCTTCCCTTCCCTTCCCTTCCCTTCCCTTCCCTTCCCTTCCCTTCCCTTCCCTTCCCAAACCTTCCCTTCCCAAACCTTCCCAAACCTTCCCAAACCTTCCCAAACCTTCCCAAACCTTCCCAAACCTTCCCAAACCTTCCCTTCCCAAACCTTCCCTTCCCAAACCTTCCCTTCCCTTCCCAAACCTTCCCTTCCCAAACCTTCCCTTCCCAAACCTTCCCAAACCTTCCCAAACCTTCCCAAACCTTCCCAAACCTTCCCTTCCCAAACCTTCCCAAACCTTCCCTTCCCCTAGCTGTACCAGGAATCCTCTTGGTGGCTTTTTGGGTTTTTTTTATTCCCTTGAACTGTTTTTGGCTTGGCCCATCCAAACCCCAGACCTTGGAGGAACTGAACCAAGATGAGAAAGGACATTAAAACCCACCAGGTTCAGATTAAAATCCACCAGGTTTGGCTGCTGTGAGGAGGAGACCCATGACAGAAATTCAACAAGTTTCCCATCTGCTCTGCTGCTATGTGAACTCCTCCTTTCCAGAGACAAAAGGGCCAGTCACCATTTGGTTCTCCAGGCCACGATGTCAACCTATTTTTCCACCCTAGTCATTTTTTTGAGGGTTTTGTTGTGGGTGTGAGTGGAGGGTAGTTTTCTGGGAGTTCATATCTAGCATTTCTTCAAACCTTTTTTGTGCCTTGTGGGAACACTCCCTTCCCTCCTTTTGTAATTTTTTTTTTAAATTTTTTATTTGGTTAATAAACAGTTTTGTTTTGGTTTTTTTTTCACTTTCACCCGCTAGTATCAATTTCTCTCATTGGCAGATAAAAAGGGAGTTATTGAAGCCCTTTTCTCTAGAGGAAATGGTCATTCCAGGGTGTTTTCTCCTGAAATTTGCCTCCAAATTTCACCCCAATGAGAGAAATGGTGAAATACTGTACAAATACCCAGCTGGAGACTGCTGCTGTGCCAAAGGGCTGTGGCAGAGAAAATCAGGACAGGAAAAGATAGGAAGGAAACAGGTACTCACTGTGTTCTGTCCTTTCTGGAGCCAGAGGTGCTCCAAGCTCACCAGAGCAGATTTCTGTGTCTGAGCAAATATCAAGAAGGAGAATTCTCCTCACCCCAACAGCAGAGGAACAGCCCCTGTGTATTTTTTGGCAATCTCCATCCCAAATACAGGCTGGGACACTCCAAAGATTCGGTCCCAGAGGTAACAAACCCCAGCTGGCTCTGAACTCTTGCTCTGTGCCCTGTGCATGCTCCACACATCTCCATATTTTCGTATTTCCTCACCATTTCTGCGTTTAGACACAATGTTTATTTTTTCTAAATGGAAGCTGGAATTTGATTGCTGCTAATCAAAACCCAAGACATGCACAGCAATATATGTTTATTTTAATCTGAAGTCCTAAACCTAGAGGGAAGTTCATATCCTTAGCATAGTTGTCACTGTTGATGCAAATAAATGACACAACTCCCTTCAACAGCCCAGTTTTATTTTAAAAACACTGAAAACCAACACAGCACAGTTACCCAGATACCTAAAACTACTCTGAATATGACAGATATTTTAATAGAGGGTTTTTAATGGGTCTCATCTCACCCTAACACGCTCTGATCCCTCAAAGAGAGGTTGCAGAGTATAAATAGTGAATGCAACAAGCAAAGAGAAAGGTTAGAATTGATGTAAAATCCAGTTCTGCTTTTCCTTTTCCTGATTAAAAGGATAAGGGACAAGATTATTCCCTGCCTTTCTTGGCTGTGGAGTCTCCAATATTGTGTCTAACTCATGCTGAGTAATGTGTATTGATTGCTTTGTTACCAGCTTTATTGTTCAGTCCATCACCAATAAAAAGTTTATGTAAAACAAGAGCAGAAGGAAGCGAGGGAGAGAAAGTGACTGGCGAGTGCAGATGCACACGAGGACTAAATGCTGCTTTTATTTCCACACAAATATGCTGTGCATATTTTAGCAGCAGGATTTTTTGTTGTTGTTGTTGTTTTATTTGCTGGGTTTTGTTTTTAGTTTTTGGGTTTTTTACTTGCTCATGTTTAAGTTTTCTTAGGGAAATAAAGTACCAGGAGAGAAAGGGAAAAGCAGGTGAGGATGATAAATTTGCATATGAAAAGGAGTGGCTGAGAGTTTTGTTGTGGTTAAAAGTAAAGGAAAGGGATAGAATTGGCTGAGGGTCTTTAGGGTTGAGTTTCTCTACACACGGCACAGGTGATGAGTGTAATCACTCTCTTTCTCAAAGGCTTCTGGGCTGAAAATAATTGAATTTCCATGGCCAAATATTGTATGCTGTGGCCTTGGCTAGGAATATAAATGCAATGGGGATAGTGATAATTTTGTAAAGGGTGGTGTTGCCCTCTTCCATCAGTCTGGCTGAGATTCACCCAATTTGCTTCTTCCACTCTGGAGCCACCCTCACGGGGCAGGCATGGAAATGAATCCAGGGGGTGAAGGAGGCTTTGCTGACTGACCCAGCCAGGACCCTGCTGGGGCCGGGTGCCAGCACAGTGACAAAGGGCTGTGGGTGCCCCGTGCGGGGTCCCTGCTGAGCCCAGCCCCTCTTTAGGGCTGCACTTGCTGCTGGATTTCCCTGCAAAGCATCCCAAGGGCGTTCATCAGCCTCGGCTCTTGCGGTTCCATTAACTTTTCCTGGCTTCAGACAATAAAGCTGGAGAGTTAATTTCATTCATTTAACCGGGGGGAAGGGGGTGGGGGATGAAAAATAGACGGAATGCATTTTGTTTGAATCTGATGGATCCAGGACGCCGTGCTCGCATCCCCGCCACAGTCAGCAGTGTCAGCACTCACCAGCAGCTCCAGCCCTGCAAATAATGACTCACTTGCTTCAGTGGTCAAACTGAAGAAAACTCATGAATTAAAAAAGTGTTTCAAGGTTATTCAACAAGAGGTTTTGACCCAAAACTGAAAGTTTCTTCTTCTTTTTTTTTTTTTTTATTTAAGGCATTTATTTGTGTCTTCTTTTTGGGTTGTTGTTTTCTTTTCCAAGCAACAGAAGTGTCAGTTTAAAAAGAAAGTGTTATTTCAGAAGGAAAAGTGGAAGCATTCTGTTAGGAAACAGATATGTGGGAAAATGTTTGACCTCTCTTTTTCTTTCTTAATTTTAGCTTTGTATTTTTGTGCTAGATGAAATTCTTCACATGCTGTGTCTGTAACTGAATAGTTCTGCTAACCACTTCCCCCAGACTGCATATTTTGGTGAAGTAGATATTTTCACGAGGAATACTGGCTTCATCTCTTCCCTTGATCCTGTGTTGTGGTTTGACACTGGCCAAACATCCAGCACCCACAAAAGCTGTTTGCTCACCTTCTCTTGCTCTCAGATGGGCAAAGGAGAGGGTTAGAAAATAACTGAGGGCTCCTGGGTCAGGTTGAGGACTGAGAGGAAACATTTTTGGCAAAGTAGAGCAAAAGCAGTGCCAGGGCTGCCACCACTATCAAAATACAGCAACCTCTGGACATGAACAGAGCTATAGAAAGCTGTGCAGGAAGGATGGAGAGAGAAAAGAGAAGGGATTCCAGAAAACCCTACAGTTCCATAGATGGGAGATTTGGTGCAAAATAAACTCCTGGCAGCAGGCCAGGTAAGCCTTGCCAGAGCCTGGCAGCTTGCAGTGGCAGGAGTCACCTGGGACATGAGGAACGAGGGATTTAATCTTGGCTGCACAACCCAACCTGGGACAGCTTTAACCTGTCCTGTACCTGCTCCCACTTTATTCCCATAGGTGCAGCAAATCCCTTCCATTGACTCAGGAGCAAGAGGATTTTACTGTGTTTGAGCGAGCAAAAACCCAAATGATTCTCTTCCTAATTAGCCTAATGAGCCTTTTGGCTCTCACATGATGACAAGTAAATGAATTTGCCCTTTGCTTGACAAGTTCTTATGGGAATGATCTGAAGCCTTTCGTAACAATGCATCAAAAGTACAAAGTCATTAAAAACAGTTGTCCAACTATGAAATTAGTTATTGATTAATATTGCTTCCAGACAGCCATATTGCTCATTTGAAGAAAGAGATAAAAAAAAGGATTCTAATGTTCATATTTCTTCATGAGAGAAGTTATTGAAATATGGAAAACATTTGAGATCCTGAGGTCATGTATGTACTTCTATGCTCAGACACACTCATTTTATTCATTTCATCTTCACAGGGGTCTTGCACTTGGAGAAAGTTGTTGATCACAGTAAACACCTTGACTGGTCTCATCTTGCTGTGCCCTTTCCCAGCTGAAGAGAGCAGCCTCTTCTGGAGGAAACTTTACAAAACTGAGCTGAACAAGTCCTGCTGTGAGTCACAGGGAGTTTGTCATCTGCCAGGCTGTGAGGCACAGCTAAAACAAGAACAGAGGGCTCCTAAAAGTGGCTGAAAGGCCCCTGCTCTGTGAATAGAGCCAGGAAATAACAGCCATATTAAGTGTTATTAGGGGCCAAAGGAGTGGTGTCAGGGGGAAGAAGAGCACAAACAGTCTGGGTGTGCTGGTCCATCTCCACCAGGGTGATTTCCATGGTCACCCAGACAGGTCAAGAGATGTGTCTGTGCTTTTGTTCCAGCCAGAATCCCTCAGCTTCTGCAGTGAGAAGAGGAAAAATGATGTAGGGAGGGAAAGGAAAGGGAACAGTGAAACAGTACGTGGTATCACACTAACCAGAAAGGATTTTTTAAACATTGTGCTGGTCAATGAAGTGAAATGACTGGCTTAGCACAGTGCTATGAATTTGTATGTTTAAAATCATAACTCATTTTGTAATCTCCTTCCTTCCACAGAAGTGCCATTTGTCAGAAGACAAAAAAATTACAAGTGCAGTTCAGGTTCCATTTCACTCTGAGGTCACTTCCAGCCAACATTCATTTGTGGGCTGAGTTGATCAGAAATTTTCCAAAATAGAGTGGCTATTTCCACATAAATATCTACTTCCTGAAACCAACACTTCTGGCAGGGGGAAAAAAAAAAAAGAGGAAAGCATATTTTCCTGAAAATTCAGTTCTAGAAGGAGCCTAGCCCAACAAATGGCACAGTTATAATATTGTTCCTCCATTACAATTGCCTCAGAATCATTACTCTTGTATTTCATCCTCAGCTGATTAGTCCCTCAGCTCAATTGCTTTGAAACAAATAAAATACCATCTATTTGTGTTTTTGCTTCTGTGGGGAAAAAAATCTGCTTATTGTGGTAAACCAAATAGATTGGTTTTGTCTGTGCAGGGTTTTGTTTTAAAGAATGGAATAATTTTGCTGGAACTGAAATTCAGATTTTTCAGGCTCTCTAATGAAATTCTTCTATTGTGTGTTGATTTGGGAAACAGTCTGGACAGCTGATATTAAACAGCTCTGGAAGCTTTAACTGAGCTTTGGAATCACAGAATCCCAGAATGGTTTGGGTTGCAAGAGAAATTAAAGATTATCTTGTTTCACCCCCTGCCATGGCAGGGACCCCTCCCACTGTCCCAGGCTGCTCCAAGCCCCAATGTCCAACCTGGCCTTGGGCACTGCCAGGGATCCAGGGGCAGCCACAGCTGCTCTGGGCACCCTGTGCCAGGGCCTGCCCACCCTGCCAGGGAACAATTCCTGCCCAATATCCCACCCAGCTCTGCCTCTGGCAGTGTGAAGCCATTCCCTGTGTCCTGGCACTCCAGACCCCTGTAAATGGTCTCTCTCCATCTTTCCTGCAGCTCCCTCAGTCTCTGCAAGGTCACACTGAGCTCACCCCAAAGCTTCTCCTCTCCAGGTGAACAATCCCAGAGCTGCTCCATTCCCTGATCCCCCTGGTGCCTCCTCTGGATCTCTCCAGCAGCTCCAGGTCCCTCCTTTGCTCTGACCACGAACATCCTAGAAATGCTGCACTAAAAGGCGTTTAGTCCTTGCCCTCTTTTTCAACACAAGGTGTTCAGATAGTCTGGGAAAGTTTCAGATAGTCACCCAGTGTGAAGCTTATCAGGTTTGCCTATTATTTCTTATCAAATCTGAAACATGCCAGGCATCATTTAGCCTGAGATATTTGGCATTTCACAAAGTCTGGCTGCCCGTCACTCAAACCCAGGTGATGGGCACTTCAAAGAAGACCAAGGTGCAGTTTTGAGCACCATTTATAAATTTCTTTGGACCCACATTTTTTTAAGTGCAAGCCCTTAATTAATGCTTGAATTCCTGATAAATTTCCATGCATTATTAACCTAATTGGACACAACATATACTCTGAGATTCTCATTAATATTTTTAACACATTGCAGCATCTTTACTGTTGAGCAGTCACCCAAGTGTTCATCTCCATAAAAATGGGCTCCTCATAACCCGACAATACCCAATCATTTCCAGGCCATAAGGTAAATTTCCTATATGTTCTTTCCATTTTGCAGTTTTCTCACCAATCAGCACAATAACTTTCACCCTATGGATTATTTCTCCATAAACCTTGCCAGAAGCTGCCTGGGAAAGATGGGAACTTGAGTAGGAAGACACATCAAAGAGAGAAAGAATCTCAGGCTAAATGTAAGCTCTTTTAAACAGAATAATTTCATTTATTCCTGTAATTTCTACCCTTTACTGATTCCAATTATCTTCAAAATAAATAAATTAATTGCAATATGGTAATAATATAGCAGTGATATCATATTTACCAATATTATTAAATGGTACTGCAGCCCACTGGTTGTTAAGTGACTTTGCTGTTAATTTATCTGTGCAGCAGGAACAATTTGGAGTCCAACACCTGAACATCACAGTCTGAGGTGGTACAAGAAAACATGAAAGGAATGACCCTGAGCTAAAAGGATTAGTGGTGTTTGTTAGGAACCATGCAACAACAAAATTAATCAGCCAGAACAATCATTAGGTAAAATAATTTTTTTTTAAAAAATAAACGTAGGAGTTTTTTTATTGTTATTATCTAAAATTGAACTATGAAGGTTATTTTAAGTGGGTAGATTTTTGTTTGTATCCATGAAATTGCTACCATATTAACAAGATTTTCCAGACATTAATGGATTGATTTCTGTATAATTGTAACTATATTAATTCATCCCAATTACCTCTAAGTAAAATTTAAATTAAGTTAAATTGAAGAAATTAAAAATGTTTGAAAACCCTGCATGGGAACCTTGAGGCATCATAAGATTGTCGTTTCTCATCTCTAATATCATTAATTCTGCAACTGAGAACACAACAGAAGGAGTCTTGGTTCTCCCAAGACTTGTAAACTGTTGTTTCCTGTACATTTCAAACCCATCTTAGAGGGTTTTTTTCAGGAATTCAATGTGGTTTTTTCCCCCCACTGATGGAAAAGTGTCCTTGTCTGTCTCCTCAGGTGTGTTGGTTCCTTATTGAGGAGGCTGATGCACAGATGATCCCTTTGTAATGAGGAGATGTTCGGGCATGAAGGGGAGTTTAACACAGCTGGGAGCTCTGGCTCTGCTCTGCAGGAGAGGGAACAATCACAGGGCACCTCTGACACCCCAGGCACTGGGGAACCACCACAGCTCCAGGGGCAGCTCTTCTCCAAGGGGCAAAGCCACAGTGCTTGCCAAGGCCAGGGCCACCAAGAGCCCTCAGCAGGGCTTGGAGGCAGATCCAGACTGAGCCACCTTTTATCTGAGCTCGGCAAACTGTGCCCCAGCTCAGATCCCTGCTGGTTGTGTTGGGCTGGAAGAGTTTAGGTTGAATTTGCCTTCAACTGGAACTTCTTCATGACCAAGTTCTTCCATTCCCAGTCAGAGGAGCTGTGCTGAGGTTTGCATACAAATGAGAACTTGCACTAGAACTGCTGCACATCTGAGAGGAATTTGGACACTTTGGGAATGCAGACACGTGTCAACTACACAAATGTTTTTCAGCTGTGTTTTGGGACCTTAACACCTGATATCAACAGGTATTTCAGCTCACTTGCATCTTATTTATTCATCTCATTGCTGGCTGTATACTCTTCCAAAAGCTCCTCCAAAAATACAGATATCCTGATTTCCAGATCACTCTGGGCTGGGCTGGTCTAGAGATTCACTGGGCAGCCTTGGGCTGCATCTCTGCTCATCTCTGTTCAGGTGCTTGATAGGCTGCACTGATATGGAGAACAGAATTTATTAATAAAGGCTGCCAGCATATCCTGCCTTCTCTTCAACTGGAATTTTCAACTTGCACTGGTCTCTGTGGGCTTCAAGGGCTGGCCAGGTGGTCTGCTATGAGTTTAACAGCCTGAATCAGATAAAACACCCAATCTACATCATCTGTGCCCTGCTACAATTAGACAGATGCAGGTCACACTGGGAACCAGCCAAAGCCATCCCCCTCCCTGCAGCAGAGTCATCCACATGAAGAGGAAGGCGCTCACAGGGAAGAGATGGTTTGCAGAAAGGTGTTCATTAATTGCAATTTTGTTCCGGACCCTCTGGTGAACAGAGACACACTGGGAACAAATGAAAGTTTTTGGAGTTGGGGGAAAAAAAAAAAAAAGGAGGAAAAAGTTTTGCCTCTTAGAGCAGGGAAATAGTTTGAGGCTATGTTTTAATTAAAATGAATATCTGCACTATCTTAATGTTATTGCCAGTTAAGTGTAGCGGGGTGATTTAGAGTTCTGTAACACAATTATACTCCGGTAATGAAGCTCCGCAGAATTATCCCAGGAATTCAAAATGCAGAGGGGAGCAGTAGCTCTCATTTGTAACCATGTTACAGCCTCTATTGTTACAGTATTTTCTGTTTTCCTCCAAGATTAACTCAGTCGTGTTTAAGTCTCTGCTTACATTAAAGGCAAGGGGGGAGCAGTGGCAGCAGCTGTTTCGCTATCCCTGCAGGGAATCCTTCCCAAAGGGATCCAAAGCTGTCCATGCTCCTGGTGGCTGCTGGGGGCCAGGACTGCTCATTCACTGGCAATACCCCACGTTCTGCAGGTGAGACCTCAGGTAAGATGCCTTGACAGGTGATGTGGAGCCTTTCAGAGCTGCTTCACGTCTTTACCTCTGCTTCTGATTCCTTCTGGTCTGCCTGGGAGGTCTCCTCTGCCTGATGGGATTCCTGCCAGGGAAAAGAAGGGAATGGGCAGCTCCCTGCTCAGCTTGATCCCCTTCCAGTTACACAAAAATAACATTCTTACTTCTTCAGCTGTGCTCCAGTACAGCCAAAGTTACACACTCTGGAGTTGTGTTTTCAGATTTAGATGTTGAGTTTGACCTCCACAGTGTACCTGGGTCACTCCCGGGTTTGTGCCTCCGTGTGCTTTGCCAAGAGAGGCAGAACCATGCACACGCTGTGACAACATCACTCAGACAGGCTCACCCCCTGCCCATCCACGTAACTGCTCGTTTCCCCACCCCAAGAAGAAATTTGCTCAGTCCAGAACTGATTCAGCACACAAGTCCTTCAAGCCCACCAAAATTCTTGGCTTAGGTGAAATCCTGAGGTACAGAGTGGATGTGGAAGGCAGACACCCCAAAACCTGCTCTCCCTCAAGAACTCTTCACCTCTGACCGAGAATGACCCAAGACTGTTTCTGGAAATGGGAAAACTGTTTAGAAAAAGGAAGAAACCCTGGCAGTTTTCATTCCCATTGGAAACAAATTTGTTTGGTATTGAGGAAAGCTGAAAATTGAATTGAAGGTAACTTCCCTTGAGTTTTTGATTTGCAGCAAACAGATTAAAAGCAGAAAGGAATCGATATGATAATAAGCACAATCCTCAGGAACACCTCCAAACCCCTGTGGCAGACCTCAGTAGTATGATTAATCCCAGAAAACATAATTTGTATGCTCTCTTCCTGCTTCTGTGGGTTGTTTTGCACAATTTCATATCACAGCTAAGGTCCAGACTGTTCAAATGAGGCATATCTGTCAACTTTTCAGAATTGTCAGTGTTCAAATCTAGAATCACATTCCAGAGACACCGACATTCTAGCTCCAACCTGGTGGCACTTTTGGGGAAAAAAAATAAAAATGGGCAATAAGAGCAAGTTAAAAAATGTCTTACTGCTCTGCCCTGTGGTTGAGTTTGAAACAAACTGGCCTTAAAGAAATGTTTCAAACCTGAAATGTGAAGTGTTTCTTCCCTTTTCAAGATGGAATGTTTCTATTTGCTTGCTTGAAACTAATTTTAGTTTGTCCACTTCTTTCCAGTGGAGCCTTTTGCAGCCATGTTTCCCAGATCTTAGCAGTGAGAACAGCTCTTTCTTTCAGGCCCTGGTCTGTTCACACTGAGCTGTGCTTTTCTGCCTTCAGGCCTTCTAAAATATTATCCAATGGGGCAAAATGCTTCTCAACGGGTGTAAAGACCTTGCCTTTCACCTCCAGGTCAATTCCACCTCTACGACCCAAAAAATACAGTTCTCCCATTGTTCAGTTTTACCTGAGGAGTAAAGGCTGTCACCTCAGCTTTGTGAAAACCCACAGCTCAAGCTCTGACTCGAGGCAGAAGCTCACTGTTAGCATAAAAAATAGGTCAGTCCATTTTCTGCAGAAAACATTCCTCCTGCAAAGTTTTGGTCCCTCTCCAACCACTTGCTAAAAGCTCATGACCATGGAATAAAGGCTAAGGTCAAATGTCCTGGAGCTATGAGACAATATCTCAGGATGCAGGTGTCCTTGGGCTCTGATTTAGGTTTCCATGTGTCTTACTGCATTTGCTTAATGATTTTCTAGGCACCTATGGCCATAGCATCTGGGCTGCTGCCACAAATTAAATGCAATCAGACATTAAATCAAACTGCCTCCAGCAGGCTGCAGAGACAGGGCTCCTCCAGCAGGCTGCTGCCACTGCTGGGCAGAGGGGACTCAGGAATGGAAATTCAATCAGATGTGTTGCTGAGAGGGTATATCTTGAAAAGCTGGCACTGTGGATTACCAGGATATCCACACTCCTGAACTTGAATTCTTCCTCTACGAATATCAGAGAAAATAAGGCCAGAATATATCTTAAATTACTTAAATATTCTACAGCCTCACTGTACAGAGAACCTGCCCTTAGGCTTCCTTTTGGGCAAAATCCCAGGCATCATTTATGCAGCACAAGACCCTGAGGTTCAGACACTGAGACTTTGGTGTTTTATGGCTTCTTATTAGATATTTATTCTTTCAGCATGACCACTTGAATTTACAGTAGCACATGTTGGGGAAGATGGATACCCATCTCAGGCCACTGCCTGCTGAGGGTTCCTTCCCTTGCATTGGATCCCATTTGGAATTTTATATTCCATATGTTACTCTTGGAGCCAGACACATGCATGACCATTATCAGCCTGAGTGCTAACAGCTGGAATGTATAAACTGTCTGATATAACAGAAGATTTATCAAGAAATTTTCCCAAATAGCATAATGCAAATTCAGCCCCATTTTGGGGTGTGAAAAAATTGTCATATCTAGAACTGTGACAGTATGAAGCGATATCTGACTCAGTGCTGTTTGTCAAAATGCCCCAAATAGCCAGATAATAATTCAATTTAATCCTCTTTATTGTGAGAGAGTGAGGGACACTCTCAGGGCATGTAAAATCTGCCTGCATGTGTCCATCTGCTTGCAATAGCTCTGTATGGCAGCTTGATTGGAAATTATTTGCATGGGAAGGAAAGGTCGCTGTCTCTGAAGGACAAAATCTGCCTCTGTGTCCAACAAACTCCGGGAGCCATTGGTCACCCTGGGATGACAGCTCTGAATTGCAGGGCAATGCTCGCTGCATTTATTTCTCCCAGTAATTCAGGGGGCGTGTGTGAGTGGAGGAGGTGTCACACATTTGGCCGAGCTCGGGGTGTGACAGAGGCACCAGGCCACGGTCACCTCAAAAACATTGAGGGATATTTACAGAACAGAAAATAATCATCAGAAGCTGTTTACTGATTAAACTTGAAGCAAGCCCAGCCCTTCCAAAAGAGCAATCATCTGCTATTCATCACAGATTCCTGCAAGTCTGGATGCAAAGGCTGTTGCAAAGCTCAGGAAGTCCTTCATGTTCAAAGTCACTTTCTGCTGTTTGTGTTAATGATATGAGAGCCCTTAGGAACCTGGGCTGAGCCTTGTTTGAGCTTCTGGACAGAGAAGAAAATATATAAAGCCCAGGCAAAGAACAAAGGAGCATCCCTTCTGTAGGGCCTCATGCCAGTGGCACAGCTCAGGAGCATCCCAGTGTTCCAGAGCCATTCCCCAAGCCCCACCTATGGGCCCACACAGCACCTGTGACTGGAGCCCAAATCTGCTCAGCTACATCTTCAGCCATGCTTAGCATGGAGCTGCAAACTTGCTGGATGAATAAAACTCTCTCTCAGGCGAAAAACAACAGAGGATTCAAGTTCATTCATATTTGAATGAAAATGAGATCCATCTCTTCCTTCCTAGTTTTTCAGTAGGATTTACAGTTTCATGCATTTGAATTGTTCTTCCCTTCCAACCTTGGATCCTGTTGGTCAAAGTGACCACACCTGGCAAATGGGGACAGTGATTCCCACCAGCTTTGTGAATAGAAGCAGGGTGACAAGAAAAGACCTCAAGTGGTATTTTATGGTCCCAACCAATGTAATCCCTGAGGATTTCTTACCGTGGTTACTGAGAGTGGGATGGCTATAAAAAAAGTAAAAAGGAGTCAAATAGCTCCTGTCTTATGGACAGAGGGCTGTTTTCAGATTTGTACAACAACTGGCACCATCAGAAAATAACCATTTTGACTTTGTACTCACAATCCACGGAGCATTTCCAAACAGAGCAGCACTTCCACATGCATGGCAAGAAGGAAGAGGCAGTAAGTTGCACCATCCTGTATCTTGTAACTCTGGTCTGAAAATTAGAGTTTTCAGTGACACCACAGCTTGAAGGGTTAAATCTGATTGACTTTCCACACCAGCAAGACAAATCACCACGATATTTTCTCCCCTTTTAGATGGTGATCTTCTATTAGAAAAAAGAAATGAATTGCCAAGAATTTTGTCCTGCTGTGTAGGTGGAACTGTCACACATTAAAACTGCTTTCAATCACCAGCAAAACTCAAATGCAGCAATTTTCTTTCTCTGTTTCACCCTCAGTTTGAGGCCTGATTTTCTAACACATTTGTAGCTTTGCTGGGGAAACTGCCTCCTTCCTTGAACACAGGGAATAGCAGAAGGAAGAGCAGTTTAGTACTGAACATATAAAGACTTACAGGGAAAATGAAACAGAAATCCTTGGGAAAGGTATTTCTGATGGAACAGATCCTGGGTTTGAGAGAAGTGCGCTCTGCAGCACTGGGCTCGGAGAGAACATGATGTGCTGGACCTCACCAGGAGTGGATAATTCCAGAGTCCACATCTCAGGAACATCACTTCCAATCTCACCCATGTCACACAGTTACTCTGCAGAGCCAGGAGAGTGCTTTGGTTATTGAAACACAGAATGAGCTATCAGGGAGCACGGTGTTTAAACCAGCCTGAACAATGACTCCCCGTGCACTTTGCAGCAAGTCATTTAATCTCCCTGTGCTTCTCCCCTCTGCAGGCTGAGGACAATGCTTGCTGTATGTACCAGGACACTGCAAAGCTTCATCTGCCGAAATTATTGTTGCTCTTTGTAACTACGGAGTGTTACGAGAAGAGATAATGGAAGCACAAGTGAATTTCACATTTGAGTGGTGGCCATTAAGCCTTGCTAGAGTCCTCTGACTTCAAAGACATTTTATCTCTTCACTCCAGTGACAGATTACACTTCAAGGATTAACCTTGCACATAAACCAAGACAGGGCTAATTTTTGTCCACGTTTCCCCTAGTGTAGCTATTTACCCCAGAGAAAAGAGAATATGGGAGTATTATTTGTACCTGCCTCCTAGTGGGAAATACCTGCCCTAAAAATTCCCGTTGTCCCACTTTCTCTCATGGGTAGTGGAATCAGCACTGCCAAGAGCCAGGAATGTGCATCCCAAATCTTCATCTGAAGAGGTTCATTGGAAGCTGGGGACAGTCTCATCCACAATTATTTTTTTAATGGATGTTAGCTACCCTTTGTGTTGTCTATGGGGTCACTTATGCCTGCCCTGCTGCCTGGGAGGTGCCCTGCACCAGCACACCAGGGGTATAATCAGATAATATTTCCTATTATAGAAAAGTGCCAATCCTTCTCTTTACAGATGGCTGAATGCAAACCAAGTGTAGGGGCTGTCACTGGAGTTGTTTGCTGCAGTTGGATGAGCATGGAGGGCACACATGGCACACAGGCACAGGAACACTGGGGGATTTGCTCTCACACTCACACACCCACTGCAGCTCATGCCCACAGCAAAGCCTGCCCCAAAACCACTGCAGGGCTTGGGTAGAGCTGATCTCACATGTGGGCACAGAGAGCTCCTGCCCAGGGCTTTGCCCTGTCAAAACTGCAGGGTGGGCAGGGGGGACATGCACCAGAACATCTGGATAGGGCTGGGAGTACTGGGAGAGTGGACAGGGAAGTCTCTGTGAGAACCAGGAGCTGATCCTGGCAATCCCAGCATTCTGCCAGGAGTTAAGGCATTCCATTCTCCATTCTACCAGAAATTGCCATCCTCATCCAAAGCCACAGCTCTGGAGGTTCTCAGCTGGGCTGAGCCCTGGACCTGTCCTTGGTGGCACTTTTCAAACACTGTGGGGGGGTTGGAAGGACCACTTTGTTTCACTGTTTCAGTTTGTGGGGCAAAATCAGTGGGATTTTCTGGTCAGTGGTTGTCAGTCAATCTTGTCAAAGGGTTAAAAGTCAACAAAACATAAACTCTTTGAAATGGAAAGCAGAATTTTGCAGAGCCCTGTCTGAAAGAATTGTGACCAAAAAAAATGGCTTTTTTATTCATTAAAATTCAAATGCAGATAAATAAGCAACAGCTCCAGTGAGGATTATGGAACTTCGGTATTTATGAGAAAGCAGAAATTTTATAAATATTGAGATTGGCTATTTTCTACCTACATACCTTTTTTTTTTAGAAGAGTAATAACATTTGCTAGTCCAGCAATAAAACTATGCATTTATGCAGTAGCTTTCATCCAGAGATCTCCAAGTACTTTACTAACATTGGCTGGAAGAAGCCTCACAGAGCTCTTACAGAGAAATAAGGAATTATTATTCCCAGTTTATAAATTGAGAAATGTTTGCAGAAGATAAAGAAATTCTGTCCAGAGGCAAAGGCTGAGAATGTGGCAATGCTGTGGCCGAGTCTGGGAGCTGTTGCAGGAATTATTCTCCATCTGAGGGGCTCCACCAGCTTAAAGATGTGCTTGGAGGGACAAAAGTTGCTGCAGGAACTGATGGGCTGAACTTGGAGCGTGTCATCACTTCACCCCCACTGCCCGTGTGCTGTCATGGGAGACAATGAATGAGAGTAACTTATTCCTGCAGATCAGCACCAATCTTGTGTGAGTTAAATAAAGGGTACATCAGCTCAGAGTTATGTGCTAAATAACTCTGTGGCCTCATGTATTCAGTAAGATAGGGTATCTCTCCTTAGCACACAATCATGCCATGTAAATGTCACTTTTATGGATAAGGTCAATTTAAAATATGTTCCCAGCAGCAGCAGCAGCCACAACAACAACAACAACAACAACATTAACAGCAACATCAACAACAACCCAAATAATGTTTTAATAGTTGTCACGACTTCTCCTCTACAAGACTTTTTAATGAAATTTGCCCCTGTATTAAAAATAAATTCTGTCATAAATATAAGAAAGAAAAGGAACGTCAAAATCCAACGAAAAATAAATACAGACTGAGTAGAACATGTGTTTTCATCAGCTTTTACCATTTTAAAAAGACATAAAATGGATAGATGTAGGACTGTTTTCCTCTTTTCAGAAAGAAAAATTCTTCTATTACATCAAAACATGGGAAAGGAGATTTGGGTCTTCCCCTGCCCAGACCTGGTCTTCAGAATAAGCCTCCACCAGTATCACAAAATCCCTCAGACAATCAGAAGTTTTCCTTTCTTAGTTTAAGTCTTTTTGTGGGTTGGGATATTTTTTCTTCTTTTTCCTCCCTTTTCCTTTTGGCTGTTTCTATGACATGTCATCAAGTGATCAAGATTACTGGGCTGGATAATATCCAGACAATTAATTGGCTAAACTGCAGTTAAGGTGATCAAGAAATTTTAATGGCTGAAGGGATATTGATAGTGAAGATGAGGATGATGACAAAATGATGCTAATGAATAAATTTGTCTATTTCTAAACTTATTTTAGTTGCCACCATCAGTGGTTATTTTGTTGTAGTAGGTTCTGGCTGTGAGTCACAACCTGTGCATATGCAGGGGGTGGAATTGCACTGCCCTGGAAACACTCACGTGGCCTTTTGGAAGCAGATTTCACATCACCATTGATGGAAGTATTGCTGTCTGGAGCTTCTCATTTAATCTAAGGCCTTGTCTCTCACCCACTAATTTATATCAATCCCTTTCTTCCCATTTACATGTAACACCTTTTTAAATCAAGCAGGGGTGTCTTTTCCAGGGCTCTAAGTGGCAGGGAACTCACAACGTTCGGCTGTTGCAGGCATCAATTACTGCTGCTATTTACATCTCCATCAGAGTCTGAACACATCTTTGAAGTTTGCATCCACTGGGCTTTGCTGGAATGTTTTCACTTCAATTGAAGAGTATTTTGTTTACAAATCCCTTCTCCATGTAAGCTGAATGATGATGATGATCCAGTCATCGCTGCTTTATTGCATGGGATACAACCAACCTCTTCTCTTGGAAACTGGCATTTTTACTCCCTCAGCAAGGGCTGGAATCCAGCTGTCTGAGGCATGGGCAGCCTTCCTCCTGGCGTGCACTGATCACAGCTCTCAGCCGAAGTTATTAAAGAAAGTGATCCCAAGGGAGAGGCTGCTGAGAAAACTCACAGATATTTCCTCGTTTCTTTAGGACTTGCGTGTCTGAGTCTTGATTGTTTCTCTCTAATTTCAAGGAAAGCTGAATGTTGAGTCTCTTTTCTTTTGTTTTGTTGGTCGTTTGGTGTTTTTTTTGCCCACAGATCACATTCCTACCCGTGAAACACTGCTGGGATGGAGAAGGCAGGAGAAAGGAAGGCAGTGCTGCAGGCTTTTGTACTGACACAGCACTTGTTGTGCCTTGATTCCTCCAGTGGCAAAGCCATCATTCCTTAAAATCCCCTTTAGGCAAGGCTTTTTGGTGTCCTGAATGCCCTGAGCTCCCTGTCAGATCCCCAGGCAGAGCAGGGAGCTGGAAGGGGCTCTTGTTCTGTGCTCCTGGTGAGCAGTGCCTGCCACGCTGCTGCTTTCCTCCTGCTGATCCCCAGCTGATGGATCTGGCAGCATCCGAGAGGAAGGGTCAGAGTCCAATGGATTAATGGTGCTTTGATTGACTTGGTGATGTTTGATGTGTTGTAGATATGCTCAGGCAGTGCTTCCTGTCTCTTTATCTTCCATGTGCAGCTGTGCTGACAGTTTTCCCAGTCCCCTCCTGAGCTGGCTTTGCAGCACCAGGAGTTTCTCAGGAGAAATATTTGCCTTTGCTTCCTGGATCCTCCCTGTCATACACACTCTGTGCAAGGAAGGGGCCCATGAATGCAGTAACCCACTTAAAAAGGGAAGAGGTTCACTTGCTCTTAAAGAAGAGAAGGATCCATATAAAAAATCCTGGTTGTGAAGCTTTGGGAATGCAAAAAAACCTCAACTGCTGCTTTGAAAAGTCACAATTCACCCTGACTGCTGATGCCAAGGACATCTCTCCTGCGTGCATGTCTGCTGTGATGGAACACTGATGTGTCACTAGTGTGGAAATGGTTTCCTACAACCCCTCTTTTCACACATGGGGGAGAAATTCTCACTCCAGGCTGCCAGGCAGAGCCTGTGCTTTCCACCAAGGTTTCATTTCATGTGTGGCCCTGCCCAAATGCATGGTCTGGGACACAGCACAGCTCTGGGCTCTCTTCCCAAGCCTGTGAGTGTGAGAGATGCTGGAGGTGTGAACAGGGAAGTATGTGAGTCTTGGCACATCTCTTGAGGACAAGGAATGACCTCTTGGAAACACTCGAATGCAGAAAAATGAAAAGAGAAAAGAATTTGACTGTAGCAATACTGGGAATAGAAACATATCCATTTCATTTTCCATATCCATCCAAACATACCCATATCTCTCCAGAGATAAAATAAAGTGTGTTACGTCAGGATCCTAGTCCCTAGGACTTGACTGCTATAAAGTATTTATATTCTTTCATTTAGTTTTAAGTGCAGCTCTCTTTATCCACCCATTTAATTGTTCAGGCTTTCCAGAAAAATGGCAGCATATCTTAGAAACTGGAAGCAGCTATAGCCCTGTGTGTCTAGGTAAAATGCCAATAAGGAAAAATATTATTGTATGAAGAGGGAAATTCTAGACTTTGTAATTATCCCACTGAAAATTTGAAATGTCTTTTAAACCCTTTTTCTCCCTTTCCCAATTGAAATATAAATGAAAAGATCTTCCCTGGATTGAATCGTGACTCTGTGTGTATTTGTGTGTGATTAATTCAGATTTCATCCTGCATGGAGTCCTTGACTCACTGAGACCATTTGTGATGCTCTGGAGATGAGCTGCACCACAAAGGGAATGAAATTACATAAAATCACCAAAACCAAACTTGAAAATAAGTGACCTCAGGAGGTCACCCAGCCCTGCCTCAACTCTCCACCAGCTACTTCTAAACCCTTCCTGACAGATGTTGGTTTAACCTGCTCTTAAAAAACCCCTGGTGGTTCCAATCTCACAGCAATCTCTTCCAGCCCTTAACTGTCCTTTACCGTTGAGTGTTTTCCCTTCATGTCTAATATAAAATAAACAATTATCTCTATTTTCTCACCTCTTTGGAGACATGAAATACATGCTTTTGGATGTTGAGACCACACTTGCCAGTGATGAAATCAACATTCTCCAATCAGGCTGATTGGGCTGCAGGTCAGACATTTTTATGCTGATACATTTTTCTTTGCTGTACACAAATCCTTTTCATTTTTCTACCTCTTTATTGATATGTTCTCTCCCATATGTCATATTATTCCATGTTTACATGTCCATCCCTCTCCACATCTCTTGGATTTGCCTGTTGCCGTGGTTTGAAAGGCAGGTGTCTGCAAAGGAAGGCAGGAGCCTGCCTTGGAATAGAAAATACAGCCCCCTTCCCTCTGAATTGTTATCATTTTGAAATTAAAGGCAAAGATATTGGAAAAGGAATAACAATTCCGTTCAAGAACTGTTAGGAACTTCATGGAGTAAGACACCCATGCTTGCAATGTCTCCTGTCCAGCAGAGCAGATGAGAGCCCAGCCCAGGCAGCTGCAGCTCCACGGGCAGATTTCCTGGGAGCTGACACCAAGGGGAGCTCTCCAGTTTGTCCTACTGGCCCTTCCCTGAACTATCGATGTAAATATGTGACAAAAGCATCGCTCATGCAGGCTGTTACTCTGGGATGAAAACATGACATATCCATAAAACGTGATCTATGTGTAATCATCACACATATGCCTTCAGACAGGGCAGAGCAGTGACTTGCTAATTAAGTTTTACAATCCAGTGGTTGTGAGAAAGATAAAAACATGTCCCCGGTCAATCCATTACAAAGAGAACAGAACATCTGACCTTTTCATCCTGCCTTCCGTTTGCACTCGCTAGATCCATAACCTTTTCCAGCTGGAACAGAAAGTTCAATTAAGTTTTTTTGGCTTAGAAAACTGCCCATGTCCTGGAGAGTAGATTAGGCACTCAGGGGCTGCAATTATCCATCTGGTGCCACTTCAGCTATAATATCTATATATTTATATACATACTGCCAGCCTTGCAAGGATAAACATCGTGCTGAGTTGCTCGCAGGAGGGTCACATTCCCTGCTGCTGGGACTCCTTTGGTGCCCACATCCCAAGCCACGGGGAGCTGTGCAGGGCAAACCCAATGTCACTCCTGGCACTCAGCCCCAGAGGGAATGTGTCAAACAGGAATGGATTCTGCACATAGCACCCAACCTTTCAGGTTTTCATCTCTGTCAGTGCACTGATTTATGGATCTGCACTTCCCCACAGACCAGGAGAGGCATGCAGAACCTTTGGAAATAATTTAATCTGTGTTGAGAACAGAATTTTATAAATACAGACAAATGTATATATTAAATATAGTTAGCACTTCTAGGGACAACGAGCTTGGCCTTGGCAGATCACTCATGCAATTCCATCAAGGATGAGCCCCTGGCAGGGCCCAGCCCATCAATCATCAGGGTGATCAATAACACCTTCAGAGCACACAATCAAACCTGATCAGCCTCACCTAGCCTCGGGTGAGGGAAATCAGAGGTCCTTGCCACACACAGCCTGTACTTCAAGGGCTCATTTGAAAGTTTGCTGAGCTGGATTTTCCCTTTGGGGATGTTTTCAGCCTGTTTGCAGAGCTCCAGCTCCCTCTAAAAGAGAAGCAAACACTTCTCAGATCATCACAATTCAGTGAGAACCGATGCCTTAAGAAGGGGAGGCAACAGTGACGTTCATTCCCAATAAACTGCAAGGCCAGTGAGCATTGCAGCTCACAACACAAGGCTCTGCCTTTACCCTGAGCTAATAGAAAGGTGAACATAAATTTTCCCTTATGCACTGGACACCAAGAAAAATAACAAACAAACAGCTGAGCACCACACACTGTCTGCTGTGGGCCAAGTGGCAGTAATTCAAGTCACTATCATCAAAATATGGGTTGTCCTGCTCAAAACAACAGGAGAAAAAAGACTTATCACCCCCAACAAAGGAGGAAAACTGGGCTTCCTGCCTCAGAACTTGGCAGATTTGGAATATGTTATTTCTGGCCTCCGTGAGGAATCTTTCTCCAGGGCTTGGTGAGTGCAGATTATTCTCATGCAGTCACCATAGTCATCAGGGCACAGGACAAGTCATCATGGGTCATAAAATCATGGAATGGTTTGTGTTGGAAGGGACTTTAAAGATCATTTTGTTCCACCTCCCTGGGCAGGGACCCCTCCCACTGTCCCAGGCTGCTCCAAGCCCCAATGTCCAACCTGGCCTTGGGCACTGCCAGGGATCCAGGGGCAGCCACAGCTGCTCTGGGCACCCTGTGCCAGGGTCTCACAACCCTCACAGGCTGGAATTTCTTCCATTTACCTCATCTAAATTTCCCTCTTTCAAACTGTGTTGCTCTCAGCAGAAGAAAAAAAAAAATCTGAAACTCATTAAGGAAATCTGCCACTGATTCCCTCCCTCCCTCTCCCCCCCATCCTTGCTTGCTGACCTGCATCTCTTCCTGAGGAAACACAGACTCTCAGAGAGCTCCAGGTCACAGATTTACAGAAGCTACCATGAGAACCTTGATTTAATCTGTTCCAAATGTCACTCATTCCATCCCACGGTGCTCTGGTGACCACCTTCACCTTGATGCCATCATCTCTCAGCTTCTTACTTTTTCTCCCTACTCCTCCTACGTGTGAAATTAATCATAAACTTCACCCTGCAGTAAGAACATCCCATAGCAAGAAGCTGGCTGCACCACGGGCCAGGAAGGCTGCAGGGATAGCTGCTCCTATTCCAGCCTCCTGGAGAAGGAGCCTGGCCTTGGCTCTGCCCAGAGCCTGTTTGGTGGCCCTGGCACCACCCAGGTGTGCCCCTGTTTCCCCAGGAAGGATCCCACCCTGGCACAGCCTCTCTCTGCTTTGCCAGGGGCTGAGTCTGCAATTTCTCAGAGACTTGCCACCTCCCCTGTGGCTGCCTGTGCTGTGCCTCGTTAGCTGCTCAGCCCTTTTGGGCTGGCACACAGGAATCTGGCAGGAAGGTGTAAACAGCCAGTTTAATTGGGTGCTTAGGACAAAAGCAGCGGTGGCAGTGCTGTCATTGTGGAGCTGCCTTACAAACAGGCAGCTTGAAAACCGTTCCCTCCCATCTGCACAGAGTTAAATCACAGGAAAAGCAAACACACACACACACGCACACAAAGGTGCCTTTTCAGAGAGTTTCTGCACTGGTTCTACACTCTGCCGTGGTTTATCCTCTGTCAGGTTGGGACTGCCCTGTGCTTTTTCTCCCCACTCATCTTAGTTTTGCACACAGTCACGATATTCACCTCCTCTGCCTTTTATCGCCCTCCTCACTGGGACTTTCTGGCCTGGGCAGTCCATGACAGCTGCCAAAATGTCCAGATGTGATGGGAGATGACAGATCAGCAGCCACATCACATCAGACCTCAAAATAAAGAGACCTTTCCTGCTGGCCCTCATCTTACTGTCTCCTATAATCATCAGTTCCCAGGAAAGTCGGATATTTGCTTATTATTTTTCTTTCTGGTGTTCTGTACTCTGTGTCTCTGAAAGGAAGGGGAACTGAAAAAAAACCCAACTTACCCCAAACTGTCCTGAGATGTTCTGTCTGCACCTCTGAACACAGATGAGAATTTAGCTGTGTTGCTTAGAAACCTGCATCTGTGGCCTGTCTGGTCCCTTCATGTTTATTTAAAATCACATCTAATAGGAAAAGACACAGCCAGAAGGCTCGAGAGTGAAAGTTTACCAGGGTCACTGCTTCTGTCACCTGAACTATTTCTCTGGTCTGTGGTCCCAAAAAACCCAAACAGCTTCCATACAAATTAGACAGAGAAACACAGGGTTTCAGCTCAGCTATCTCCCACCCAAGGTTTGTCCTGTGCCCCAGGAAAGCAATCCTTGTGTGTGATGGGCAGCATTATCCTGACAAGCATCTTAACTTCACTAAAATATTTTTTTTTTCCTCCCTGCTGGGAACTTGTATCCATAGAACAAAAATAAATAGATTTTAACAAGGATAACAAATACCCAGTGCTGGACAAACTGATGCTGTGCTGGTGTGGATAGAGCAGACGTGCCCTGGCACAGGGAGCCCAGTGCACCTGGAGCAGCTCAGGTTCATTGTGTGAATTGCTCAGGTCAGGCTGGGCTTGGCTGGGCACTGGCTGCTTTCTCAGGGCCTGTTCCCAGCATACCCAAGATTTCTACACAAATATTTCCCAGAAATGGATCCAGGTTCCAGCTCCATGCTGCTAACAAGGCCAGGGAGCACCAAAGTCCAGGTGCAGACCTGATTTCCACCCCAGTCTGACAGTGTCTTCACTTACATTTAAACACAATTGCAGAATCCTTACTGTTGTCTTGTCTTCTGCTGAAATAAAAATGAACTGGAACCAAAACCTGAAATCTAACAAATTCTGAATGTAATGGCTTCATAAATTGCAGACATGAGACAAGTGTGATTTATGGCTCTGCTGTTTTGTATAACCAGGGCCATAGATTTCTTCCAGTTACTGGTTTCTGCATGAACCTCAATTGAGTTATGGTTTAAGCAGGGACATGCAGCCTTTAACACTGGTATCAGGATGAGGAATCTAACCACATTCCCTGAAAACGATTTTCCAGTGATTCATCACTTTCACTGGAAAGCAGGTGACACTTTAATTCAGGCTTGAACTTCTCTAGCTCCTGATTGAAGTTAGAATTTCTATGGAGAGGCAGACAGAAACCAAAGGGAAGGAAATAGTGCTGTTGTGTCTGTCTCTTTTTGCATATCTCATTTCCCATCACAGGATGAAAATGCAACAGCTGAAATGCTGAAATGAAAGGCTGTGTTGAGGATCTATTCAGCATCGTCACAGGCAGATCAGACAAGAAATTCCATGAGTCTGATTCTGCTGATGTTTCCTGCCTGAATGGGAGAGTCACAGCCTCCCCTTTGAGACTGAATGAACTTCCAGTGTTAGAACCACACCTCTGATATTTTTGAAGCCTATAAATAAAGTTTTTTTTTAACTGAACACTCCAGCACCAAGCACAATCACGAGGGATGGAGGGCTGTCTAATTTTTCAGCTTCCTGCACTGAGACTGATTGTTTTCCATGGCCCTTTGTGCTCTTAGTTTATGAAAAATCAAACTTTCATGAAGAAAACGAATCCCCCAGCTATCTATTTAGAGCAGGACTACCTCTAGCTCTGTCACTTCTGTTCTCTTCACTGATCTCCAAGAAACTGGCACAGATGTTAATGCAGCAGGATGGGATCCCCTTGCTCAGGCAGTGGAGGGCACAGGGTCAGCAATATGGACTTTGAATAACCAAAAGGGTGGAATTTGGATGCCACCTGCTACTAAGTGCAATGTGGCTTAGTGGGAATTTTCAGGTTTAATAACATTTTTCTTCCCATGTCTGATTGCAAGGCAAAGAACTGTTAAAGTATAAGGGAGAAAGACTTTACTGTATTTTTTCCAGTTCAAAAAATAAATAAAAAATCAACCCCAACCACAAAAAGAGATAGTTTGCAGAAAATAAGGCTGACAGTGTTTATTTTGATGTTCACAGGAGAAAAACCAGGTTTGAGATGTCATTCATTTTCTCTGAAAGAAAAGTCAAGATTCAGGAGAAAAGTCTTTGAAAATAACATATTCCAAACGGATTCATTTCAGCTGCGTTTGGTTTCTTATCCCAGACATCTCGGTTTGGGGTGAAAACTAACAATTTTTCCAGCAGGCTGCTGGTTCTAGGGAGGCTCTCAGGGAACAGCCAGGCCCCTGGTGATTCTGCATGGCTGGGGGTTAAGCAGGAGCAATGGGGGAATTTTTTACCCTTGGCTTTCTGTGGAATGGGTGATTCCTGCTCTGTGTCCCCAAGCTGAGGCCAGGGAGAGCCACTGTCACCAAATCTGTGCTGGAGGAGGACAGGAGGCACCTGGGGAATGCTGGGGTGGAGGCATCACCCCCAGGAGGAACCAGAGGAACCTTTTGGCTCCGTGTTTTCTGCTCCTGCTCAGTTTCTGGAGGAATGGCTCCTGTGACAAAGCTGGTCCCATGTCTCTGCTGAGGAGCCCACCCTGGGCTCAGTGGGGCCCTCACCCAGCAGTGTGCTGGACTAAATCCCTTTGATTTTCCCTAGGGCACTCCTAATACCCTCCAGTGACTGCTCATTGCTAAAATAAATATTTTTTTTCCCTCCAGCTCTTCCCAGGCACTTTCTTTTCAAACCCCAGGCCTGCTTGGTGCTCAGAGATGTTGCCTTAATTTGCTTTTCCTTTCCCATGGCAAAGAGAACGAGAGAAAACCACGAGGATTCTACTTGAAACAGCAGAAACACATCACAGCCATTCCCCATCCCTTGTCTTCAAACCAGCAGCTCTTCCCTTTCCCCCACCCCATCATTGCCACCAATCTCCCCCAAAACAAACCCAAAGGCTTGGGAATAAGTGGTCTCTGCAGGTAGGGAAGCAGCTCCTGAGCACAGGGAGTTATTTTTGGTGAGGTTTGAAGTGACACAATCTTCACAAAATGCCAAACAGCCAAAGCTGGAGCCACGTGCTCCCAGCCCCTTGCACTGAGGTAAAAATAAACCTTAATAAAAAGGGCTGAGGAGGCTTAATGGGAAGTGGAAATGCAAAAAGGACAAAGCCATGGGAACTCAGGTGGGATGAGCCTCAGCAGGTCTGAGGGAACACGGTGTGATGGCTCTGCCTCTGCCTGTCTCTGTCCCCATGGCAGGGCTGGAGCACCAGACACATGGAAATGTCTGGATCCTGCTGAACAAGCAGGTCAGGAGTGCTGGGCAGGATGAGGCTGCCCACAGAAGCCACCAGTGAAGACAAGACACCACGTGTGGCTGGGTGTTCATTACTGACATCAGTACTGGCTTTGTCAGAGGCCACCAACAATTTATTATCCCATACCTCACCCCTCATTTCCACTGCCATGAATGGGATTTTAATGATGATGGGAAAATGCTGTGCAGAAGTTGGGCATATCAGCCTGTGTCTTCAGTGCCTTGAACCTCAGGCTGCAAGTAATAAAAACCTCTCATGCTGGCTCTGTGGGTGCTTACAAGTTAAACCATGCTCAGGAATCATCCTACAAAATCTGTTTGAGCTCTCTAAAAACCATTGTAGGGGTTTCCATCTCTGGCTGTACAATTCCAGACACTGCTCTTTTAACCCATCAAGCTGACTGCCCTTTAATTTGAGCTTCTCCTGGGGATGTCTGTCTCAAAAGGCTGAGCAGGTTATGAGGCACACTCATGTTCTCACTGTCATCTCACTCACTATTTTCTTATATTTTCCCAGATTTTTTTCCCATCTGTTTGGTCAAAGCTTCCTACAATATGGCTGGCTCTGAAAGAAAGAGAATCTCCACCACACACCAGCCCCAAACTCCAACATGGCAGGAGGTATCTGGGTGAGAAAAAGGGAAGCAAAAAGGAATAAATACTAAACCAGTGTGTCTTCCCAGCCACAACACCTTTCTTGTGTCTCTGTCTGTCCTGAGCAGTGCTGAGCAGAGGCAGAGGTGACAGTGCTGCTGGTGGCACTGGGATGTCTGGCAGGAGCAGCATCACCATTCTGGAGTGTGCACAGTTGTCCTGCCGTGCCCTATCAAAGGAGGATGAAATCCTCCTGCTGCTCTGGGGCTGCTCTCAGGGTCCTGGGAAGGTCAGGCTGTTTGTGTTTTCCACCTGCCTGGTGAAGCAGGGCTCCTGGAAGCAGGATTTATAGGCAGCACTGCCAAGATGGAGCAGACCTTGGCTGGGCCATGTCCCAGCTCTGCTCTCCATGGCCACCTCCCGGGTTCTGAGCAGCCCCAGGCTCTGCTGAGCACCACGGTGACCTCAGTGTGGCAGGAGGGTCTTGGACATGTGGGACAGTCATGGTGACCAGCCCAGCTGTGGCCCTGGCTCGTGCAGGATCGATGCTGAAGCACCAGCAGCAAGAGACAAAACTCTGGCAGCTAAAAGGGCAGGAAGCAATGGGAAGACTCAGTGGTTTGAGGCTGGAAACAGCTCAAAGAAGATTCAAATGCTCTTGCTGCTGCCTGGCTCTGCAGCTTCTCCCCTGCATGGTTAATTCCCAGAAACATCGTGGCTGACCAGCCCTGTCTGGGCTGGAGGGCACAGAAAGAGGCTGTGCCAGGGCCCTGGGGTGCCCTGAGCTCCCCCTGCCCCATGGGGGAAACAGAGGAAAGACTAACAGGGAAAGCTGGGATGAAAGCTTTGCTAGCCCCAGTCTTGTCCTGGCTGTGCAAACATTACCAGTGCTACTGAAAGGGCACCAGCCAGTGCTGGTAGAAGGGTGTGCAAACTCCATCCCAAAGGAAAATGAGGTCCCAAAGTCAGTAAACCTGGGATCCTGAGGGGGAAACGAGTGCATGGCTCTGCTCAGGGCTGGCCCAAGAGCAGCAGTGGAAGGAAAATACAAAGTGACATCTTGGAAGGTCACAAGTGATTTATCGTGCTTTTATATCTGCAGGAGACATGTTTTCAAATGAAACTAAGAGAGGAGGGATTAAAAAAATCCAATGAGAAATAATAATTAAAAGTCCCAGGGCAGAACCAGAGCAGGGAGAAGAAGCAGTGTGGCAGTTTCAGTTTTCATTTGAACAGTGCTTCCCAGGGCTGAAAACCTTCTCCTTCTGTTGAACATCATTTCCCTGCCATAAATCCCAAACCCCAGCAGCTGCTGCTCACGTCTCTTTCCTCACCCCAGCCCCAGCAAGGCTTTAAGAGGTTTCCCAAGGCTGAAAGGCAGAATTCCAGACAAGGAGGGGTTTGGGCAAGATGTTGCTTCCATCCCAGTTATTCCATCCTGTGACTACTGGGATACTTCTAAGGAAAAAAACATAGACAAGATATTGAGATGTGGGAAATATTATGAGGTGTCTGTAAAAGGAATAACAAATCCAGTAGATGGTCTATAGTGCTGGAGTAAAAAATGGGGATTTGGTATTGAGATTGCAGGACCTACCTTGAAATCTTCCCTGTTTCTCTTGGCATCTTTAATTTCAACACTGATGAGCACTGACCAGGAACACCTTAAAATTTTGTATTCACATGTTAGGGAGTGTTGATGAGGCTTTTACAGGAGCAGGAGAGAGACACGAAATTTAAAAAAAAAAAAAAAAAAAGTGCAAAACCTGCCATCCTAAGCCTCAGGATCTGTAAGCCCACCCTGAGCTCCAGTGCTAAACGTTCAAGCCCTGGCATCACCTCCCTTTGCCTGACAATGCCTCCCAGTGCATTAACATTCAGAGTTAAACCTGGGGGAGGGCAACAAAAGTCAGGGATCACAGAGGGAATGAACTCAGAATTAGAGACGGACCTGAACCAAACCCCTGGGTCAGAACAGAACTCCACTAAAGGACAAGCAGGGGGTGGAATTTTGCAGCTCAGCCCAATCTATAATTCATTATGTATCTCTGGTATTTCTAAGAAGGCTACAGCTGTGATATTTAAATGCCAAACCTTTGTGCATTTTTAGGCTCAGACTTTGGTTGTTGCTTTTGAGAAGCTGGAATAGTTTTTGCTCCTCTCTGTGCCCTGTTTAAAATGGAGAGGAAGAAAGGCCTGGCAGCATCCCAGGTAGGCTTGATTCTTGTTATTGTGACATCAAGGACATTTTGAATTAGAGAGTCTGGAGCTCAGAGCCAGCTGATGGTCAGTTCACCTTTTTTTCAAGGTGGCTTTTCACTGGGCAGAGAGAAATTGCTATTTCCTCCCCAACACACACCTTGACAGGCCAAACTTTGTGACTTCCATGGCTAATGATTTCCACCACGTTTTTTTCCCTATGGATGAGCAGAACAAGGGAGCATGAACTGATGTTACCAACCGAGCAGAGAAGGAGATTTGTGCCATGCACAGCATGAAACAGAACAGGGGGGGAACAAAAGCAAGAGGTGGTGGCAGTGGAGGGGGAGCCAAATGAGGAGAAGGGTCCCCACTGACACCCAGGGGGTCAGGAGGGCAGCAGAGGTGTTGGTGAGGTCCCCAGGCAACAGCAGATGTGGTTGTGAGAGAGATGCTGCAAACACAGACACCAAATTATCCCAATTTCCAACCCTCCCATGGATTTGGGTCACATCATCCCAACTGGAATTGTGGTTCCTCAGCTGCTCTGAGGGGACACAGGCAGGACTGCTGCCTCCTCTACCCCATCCTGGAGCTTCTGCCCCAGTTCTGAGGGGAATTTTGCACTTTTCCTGATCCTGTCCAGCCTCAGAAACAGGGAATAATCATGGGACCACTGATGGTGTCCTCACATCCCATTTCTAAACTAAAAGTATATTCTTTTTTGTTTTTTCTTACTCATTGTCATATATGTCAAAGAAATTTGTGAGCATTCTGGGTGCTAATAATTTTTATATAGAAAAATTATGCATAATATGAAACAATTAGTTGAAACTCTTTTCATAAAAGCTGGAGCAATGCATTCATTGACATTTAACCTCCTCCTTCCCCTGTAATCAAAGTCTTTTAAATAGAAATTACATTACATTTGATTTCATTTTGGCAGTTATATCTTTTGAAAGAAAAAAAAAAGTGATAGAAGTGGGAGAAACATTTCTGAAGTAAAACAGGCTGTGACAAAGCAATAAGTATCTGCAGAGGAGAAGAAAAACCTTCTAAAAGCCGATGCAGTGGAGCCCTAGAATTATGATGTCAAAGGAAGGAGCACAAGGGAAAAAGTGAGAGAGGGAAACAGATGTATCAAGAGAAATACGGATGGAGTTAAAACACAGTGATAATGTCCTTCCTAATGCCCCGAGGCACGGGCCCTGCTATCACCTAATTAACATCTGGCACAGCTGGAGGGCTGGGGCAGGTACAGGGCCAGGGGGGATGCAGGAGGTGAGGTGAGTCAGTAATTGATGCTTTCCCTTCAGATGCAGCATTGAGCAAACTGTTGTAGCGGGGTTTGAGGTGGCAAGGAGCTGAATCAGAATAAAAATCACCCTCAGAGAGGGAAATGCAGAGCAAAGGCTGAGTTTCCCAGAGCTGGGGGTACCAGCTCACCTGGAGGGGATGGCAGGTGAGGCAGCCAGGGCTGCTGTGCCAAACCTTTGTGGCAATTCCCTCTCTGCTCCTGTGAAAGCAGCTGGGAAAGCAGTGCAGCATCCATGGCTTTCCCCATTTTCATGGAATATCCTAAGCTGGGAATGACCCACAAGGGTCATCAAAGCCCAGCACAGGACAGCCTCAAATATCCCACCCTGTGCCTGAGATCATTCTCCAAACACTCCTTGAGCCTTGGGGCGTGGTTTTCATTCATACACCTGGCACAAGCTTCCTCATGGACCTCCTGCTCCTAAATATTTTCTTCACCTTCTCTCCTTGATTCTTTCCTGTTCCTTCTTAGGCCAGAGCTGCATGAGGGTGGGGAGCAGTGGCTGGGGACCCCCGAAGCAAGAACTGGGGTCACAAAGGTTGATTTTTCTCTTGATTGTTCAGAGAGAACAGGTCTGGGGCAAGATTTTTTAAGTGCAGAAGGTAAAATCCATCACTGTCAGAACCAAAGGGGAGGTTAGAGCAATATTGAATGGAGTAGGTCTTCCAGCTACTTTTTGCAACCTTAGGAAATAAATTTAAAAGCTTCAGAAGGTCTGTACTGTACATCTGTATTATCAAGGAAAATCTCAGGAAGTGATGAGTTCTTTCAATTTCTGCTATATTTCTTCCATCTTTTTTTCACCCCTTGATAAATACCTGTGTAGAGATGATCCAAGGCATTGCTTGAGTGCTTTTGCCACAGCAACAGAATTAAAATTCCTGCATCATGCCAGGATATGCAAATTTGGAAAGATGAAAAGTCTTCTGAATAGCTGGAATCTCCAGGTCCTTGGACCAGCCAGGAGAACAGCTCTGGGCTTTTGGGCAGGTGCACAGATGCAGAAACCTTTGCTCTGTTGTCAGAACAGGTTCCACATACATATTTTGGTCACCTTACTGTATAAAGAATATTGAAACACAGCAAAGTGCCTTCAGCATGACACTTTAAGAGCTCAGCTTCTCTGAAAATGGGAAACAAACAAAGTGTGTTTGAAAAATGGAGGGGTCTGGCCAGATTAGTGAGAAAAAGGAAGAGGCAGACTGAAAATACATTTGGGTGTCATGTGAGGTGACTTCATCTTGAATCTACTGGTTAATCCATGACAACCTTTCATTTTAAATGTGGGGCTCCCATCATGAGGCTGAATACAGCCCATGGAAACTGGATTATTGTTCCACTGGAGTGTCTGAACACCTCTTCCCTCACAGTGTGGCATCCCTCACCCTCTAAATCCATTGCTGCTTAACAAGCTTCAGTGCTTCCAGGAGCTAAAAGGGAATCAGGGACTCCTTTCCCCAATTTTTGTTGTCAGTATTGCCCAAATCTCAGCACAACCCAAGAGCCCAATGAAGACTCCTGGCAGCTTGGATGTACTGCTTTATTTTTACTTCTGGGCTCTGGGAAATGTTAATTTTTTAAGGCAAGGTTGGATCTCAAACGTTTGTTGAAGGCATGGCTGGTGAAGCTGAGATCCATCTCCTTCCTCTTGCCACTCCCTCACTGTTTTGTTTTTGTTATTTTTTATTTCTCCCTCCTCTAAACGCCTGTAACCTGTCCCAGAATACCCAGTGATCCTCTTTACTTCCCCCTTTGGCTAAACCATCACACATTATTGGTTATCCTCTGATGTAGGAAAAGTAGTGATTTTTCCAGAGAGTCCTGGAAATCCCTGGATGTGGTTTTGGGCAGATAGAGCCACATCTTTGTCATCAGAAGCCCACAGGATGCTAGAGACCATGACAAGTGGTCCTCGTGTCCAGCCCTTGATGGAGTGACCCCGGGATTCCATGTCCAGGGAATCAGCCTTTGGAAACAGACTGGTCAAAAGTAACCTTTTCATGAACACTTCGAAGTTGTGGAGTTTGGGGCTTATTTTTTTTCCCTTTCTCCATTTCTTCCACTCTCTGTTAAAGGGACAACAAATGAAGAGTTTATCTGTAATTTTCTCAGCAGGACAGCTGCACTGAAGCACCAGCCAGGATCCCCCATTGTATAAATCAATGTGTTCTCTCCTGAGCTTGGGCCTTCTGATAATAAGCTAAACAAGAGCTGCTTCCTTACAGCTCCATGGCTGTAATCAGCAAACAGGTGAGCACAAGAGCTTTCCTCATGCTAATGGGGGGAGTGGGAGGTTGTTAATTCGACCTGGAGTGTGGATTTAGTCCCTCCTGCAGTGGAGATGTTTCTGCACTTATCTCTTATTTCCAGTCCAGACATGCTCTGGGAACCATTACCATATTTATGAACCTACCTGGACTCACTGAACAGGCATGAAAGGGTTAGAAAGACCTATCTGTTCTACCAGCTGTGCAGCCAGCATCTGCAAGTGAGAAAAGGAGGGGAAGGAGGAAAAAAGAGAGGTTATTCTGCATTTTCTGGGTGTGTATTGGCCCTCAAAGGCAGCATTCATTAACCTTAGAGAGCAGAACGACCCATCCAGGTAAATGTGCCCTGGTGACCATGGTCACCACATGTCCCTGTGCAGATTTACCCTGTGCCAGGGCACATTCCCCTGAGCGTGCCTGATTTATTGCCAGCAAGCAGAGACCATGGGCTGTGGATCAGGACGTACAGGTGACAGGAAGCAAGAGGACTCTGTGCTGCAGGTTCTAATTCCAGGCTCAGGAATGGTTTGAACAGGTGATTTTAGCCAAGCAAGAGGATTGTGATGGTTATGACAGGGCACATCTTCTTTACCAGGTAATGAGCAATGGTAAGAGGTCTTAAATCCTTGGACAGGACATGTTCAGGGCCTAAAAAGCATGATCACAGCTGTTCTAAATGAAAGGTTCCTGGTATGTTTTCTCTGCTAACTCTGTTATCACTCATCTAATCCCTTAGTGGTCTAGTAATCCCAAAGACAAAGGCAATGAAAAATAGTCTTGAATTCCACAGTATGAATTCTATGAATTTAATGTATCATTGCAGAGTCCCTTGCTCAGCCTGGGGCACCGAGGGCTCGCTCTTGCACAGCAAGGACATTTGGGGAGTGTGTGTTTTTGGGGAAGCCTGCAGGGAATTCCCATCCCTTCCAAATTCACAGGCTGAGGTTTTAACTAGAGCACCTCTTTCAGCTGCTGGGAATGGGCTGTTTCATCTTCATCTTTGAAGAGGAGATGACAGAGGGATGGTAAAGCTGTCCTTCACACAGGAAGAAGCAGCTACACAAGCCACAGGGGCGGTTTCCTTACAGAGAACAGGTCAGATCTGCTAAGAATTTACTGGGCCTAAAGAAAAAATACCACTGTAAAGGTTAGAAAAAAAAAAAATCTTCGGGTTTCTTGGACTTGTATGTCTGTAGTAGCATAGCCATGAAGAAGATAACACTGGGAGATGATTCATTCTGCTTGCTCTGGTGGGGGTGGTTCGGCAGCTACTTACACCCTACGTAAGGGGAAAGGAAAAAATATTGATCCAGAGTTCCCACATCTATGATCTACATCCTTGTGCTTCCCCTAAAGGAAATTTATTGCTCCTCATCAGCAATAAATCAGAAGCCCAACTTCCCTGCTGCTTCTCAGACAGAAACACTGTTGTACAGCATGAGAGAAACTCCCCGAAGTGCAGCATATGAGGGTCAACACACAGGCAAGTCTGGATAACATTCCAGAGCTAGGGAAGAGAGACAGATCAGCTGCCAATATCCTGGAAAATAGCAAGCTTTGAATTGCATTTAATTCCTTTAATAGCTGTATTTAGTTTGTACACTACTCTATAAATAGATATGTGTTTATACTAATATTTATAAATGTATGTATAAATATGTCTTTACAAATATATATTTATTAAAGCCAACTAAATGAATACATATTTATAAGGAAACATTCAGTGCATTTGATAAACATACACAACCTGCTGCCATTCTGGAGGATTAAACGAGGTGGAGAAAACTGAAAGCAAACCCAAGCAAAAAATAACCTTAGATTGACACTTTCTTCCTAATGGATCCCAAAACTCTGTTTTACTCTAATTTACTCACCAGTAAGAGAGCCAATTCTGATGTGCAGCAGTTTCTGGGATGAGATACAGTAATTGTGTAACCAGAATAGCTTCCCCATGGCTGAGTGCAGGCTGGGAAGTGAGAGACTGCTTTTCCAATGCAACATGGGCAAACTCACCCTGGGTGAAATTATTCCCAGTTTACAGTGAGTAAAGTCCCAAGCACAGTATCGAGCTGGGAGCATGTCTGTAGTGCAGGTCTGTATATAGGAAAAACAAGGTTTATAGAGTTAGATAACAGCAGCTTAGAGGTCGATGAGAACTAAAAAAGAAAAAAAGTAGAATAAATTTACCCACTCTGAGCAAGGTACTGTTAGTTTAAAGCAAGCTTGGGTGCTTTTCCAGCAGTGCTGCTGCACAGCCACTGAATCTGGAGGAGTTCAGAGAGGCTGGCATTTGGCTTTGACCCCAGGGTTAATTTAGCTGCTCTTGCAAAATGAGAAATAGGAACCCAGGTCCTCGTCTCCTGTGCTCTCCAGTCAATTGAGTGACACGGGGGTAAAAGTGGTGTGGGCAGGAATTGGGATCTCTAATGAACAGGAACTGCCAGGAGCTTTCCAATACTTGCAGGAGATGTCAGGATGATGGCTGCTGAAAACAGACTGGCACAGGAGGACAGAGAACATTTGGTCTTGGGATGTTTTCCAAACTCATTGTGGAAACAGCTGGGATATTTACTGCAGGAATTCAACCCTGAGATAATGGTCCCTGGGATCCCCAGGTACCAATTTCTCCTACATGCTTCCCTCCACAGGAATTGCTCTAAGGCCCAGTGGCAGAGATGAGTCTGGGGCTATTCTCTGTGTGCTCCACAGAAATCCTTTCTGGTGTGACACCTCAGACACAGCCACACATGCTGCACTGGCCATTCCCAACTCTTCCTCACAGATTTCCTCCCTCCCATCACTTCCCGAGGTGATTATTCCTCTGCAGCTCTAGATTACTTCTGCCAAAACCAACACCTTAGTCAGAGTTCAAACTGCTCTCAGCCTGGAGATGCTGGATTAACACCAGATCTTAATTCTGCTCAGGCAGTGCATCCTAGTCCCTCACAGCCACCTCTCTAATCCTGCAGTGGTTTTCAGAGCCCCTCAGTATTCCAGCCCTTTGGCCTCTCCCCAGGCATTGCATGGAGCATCCTCTGGCTGCAGGCACAGCCTCCGTGTGAGAAGCCAGACATTTGCTCAGGTGGAAAACAACTCGAGTGACACTTTTCCCCCCCTTTCTTTTAACCTCCCAGCTTTTGGAGGAGTGCCAGCTGATTTCAATACCCAGGGGACTGGGGGATGCTGCCAGCTTTGCTCTTTCCTTCCCCACAGACAGGAAGCCGTGCAGCCAGACGCCTTTGGAGAGAGGATCAGGTCATCTCAGCGCTGCCTCAAAGGCAGCCAGCCCCTCTCTAATCACTCGGATTTAAATCATAGCTCTTTTCCCCACTCCCAGGTCTCATTAGTGCCCCCGGGCTCGTGGAGCAGCAGCAATGGAGTATCCTTGCCAGCTTGGGATTGTTATTTCTGTCATACTCAGCAGGAAAGCAGAGCCCTGCTTGGTTTAGTAACTGGATTAAAACAAACTGCAGCGCAGGGTTTGATCTCAAACACTCTGCTTTTCAGCAGTGCCATTTAACCTGTCTGTCCTCTCTTCCAAAGCAAGAGAAACTTCCTGGTATCAACATCTGTCTCAGCACTGCCTGCTCCAGGCCTGCTCCGAGTTCTGGATGGCTCCATGAATGAACTCTTTTCAAATGCCATCAATATTTTATGAATTTCCATCCACTTACTTTAATGGGGGATTGTAAAAGCATTTAACCACATTACACCCAATCTCTCAGACACTGCATTATTTCAGCAGAGATGTTTTATTAGAAGCAACCGGCACAGCTGCTGTGATATTGTTTAAATATATATTTTATATATATATTTCTCAAACCAAGTGAAATCAGAGAGCAGGGAAGGGGAAATAGCCATGGAAGCTCGGTGCCTCAGGTTTATTCTTATGCACCTGAAAGGTTTCATTTGCTGTGATTTGCATGACTACATGTAGGCTTTTTACATGACTTTTTATAGATTGGGCTCAGACTTGAGTCTGGATGTCTGATGGCCTCAATCCAGAGGAAAAGATGTGACTTTGCCTAGAAACATGGCCAGGGAGAGTCCCTATTGCTCAGCCTGAGACTTCCCTCACCGAGGACACCCCAAAGCCCCCTGACTGACCAGGGCTCAGCTGTGACTTTATTCCCTATTTTGCCCTTGCTGGGCATCAGCAGGAATGGGCAGGACAGTTGGTATCAGCCATGCCAAGCAGAAATCTTCCAGATATTTTAAGGTTTTTGCCAAGAGACCCAAAAGTCCCTGCTCTGCCCCCATCTCTGCTTTAGCAGTGAGTGAGAGGCTCGTGAAGAGCTTTGGGAGATCCAGCCCCGGAATTCCAAAGCACGTTGGAGCCAAGAAAGGCCACCTTGCCTCAGAGCAGCACCACCTCCATCAGCAGAGGATAAAGATGCCACTTTTCCCCTCTATCCCCTCCTCCAGCCGTTGTTTATCTCCAGCACTGCACAAAGGCCTTTAAAACCCCATTGAGCTGCTTTTGACCGTGTCTCTGTTGGGTAAATGAATTTATGGTCTGCCAGGCTGATTTATGGATGCCTGCTGCTCTTGGAGCAGGAGGGCTGGTGATTTTATACCTCCAGCCAAGCGGGACAGGAGCTGTTCTGATCAAAGAGGCCCCGATTTAGCTGGGATGATTGATTCCAGCCTGAAGAATTACAGAAGGATCCCACTCACACTCCACAGCCATGGCAAGGCAGAGGAATCTTCTGCCATCAAACACACCAAGCCTGAAGACTGGGATGCTGGAAATTTTTACCCTTCCTAATTCCTCCTATAACCCATAAAATCAAGCAGCTGCTCAGCTGTAGCTCTCAAACCCAATGATGTTAAAACAGCAGCAGCCAAGCTGGTGCTCCTGGTTGTCCCCTCTGTGTCTCAGGTGCTGGCACAGCAGAAGGAGCAGCTCCACAGTGCTACAGAAAGAGTCACAGAATTATTTGGTTTGGAAAAGGCCTCCAGGATCCAACCTTTGTCCCATCACCACCTTGTCACCCAGACCAGAGCCCTGACTGCCACATGCAGATATTCCAGCTCCAGTTGGTTCTGATGTGCTAAAGCTCCTCATTGGGTTTGCTCTCCAGGAATTGTGCAGCCAAGGAGTCTTCCTACCTCACTCACTGGTTTTTAGTATCAGTTAATAAAATATATTATCATATTAAAATAATATAATTTTATTATAGTTATCATGATAATCGTTATTAAAATAACGTATATTAATTATTGCAGATGGCAACCTGAATTTTGTATAAAGTTCCATATATAGTGATTCAAATCATTGCTTTAAAACTTTTCTATCAAATAATCCCAAGCCACAAATTTCTTTTTGTAGGGCAGATAGTACACATATAAACCCAAATTTATCCTCCCATGGAGTTTTTTTTTAATATTTTGGTGGCAAATGTTACAGTTTTCATCCAAACACCCTCCTCCTCCATGATAATATCCAGCCAAGTTGTACTTCCACATCTTTTCTACATTGTGACTCCTAATCAAAGTCAAAGAGGTATAAAGAATAAGAAATTCAGAATTTCTCCTTCCATCTGTCCAGAAAGGAAGGTCACAAACTACAGAAACTTCTGGACCTATTCATCAAACTCTTGGAAGCCACAACTCCCAGATTAAAAGAGCAGTGATTGATGATACCTTTTCCAAGGGTTACATTGGAAAAATGTTCTCCTTATAATGGAAACAGAGAAGAAATTAGTTCTCCTATCTCTCTTGAGTCTCAGAGGAAGAGGAAAACTGCAGATAAGAGGTTAAATCCAAAAATCTTTCCTTCCAAAGCCTGACCACTGAGCTTAAAAGTTCTTTACTCATCTCTCTCCTTCTACCTTTTCTCTGCATGTCCCCTGCTTAAGAAGCTTTATACCCTCAGCTCATCCTGATTACTTTGGCTGCATCAAAATAAGATATTTTAGTTAACTTATTTTAATATTTCTAGGTCCAGGACCAATAAAAATCTGGCATTCTAGTTTCACAGACAACCTTCTTCACTTTTAACAAAAACTTCATAGTCTCCCTCTGCTTTTAGTCTCACACCTCGTTGTCATGCCTTGGTCTCAGCAGGTGGTTAGGCACTGCAGGGATAAAATTTAGGGAAAATAAGGAAATATTTGTGCTATGACTCATTAATACCTGAGGGCTCTCAGTGCACCTGTGGAAAGTCACCCTGTAAAGTCACCATTCATCTCTCTGGCAAAAACAGAGGAAAAGGAAGACAGGAGATATAAAAGAATGGCCTGGATAAGAGGTAAGCTCTCCAGAAGAGAAGAGCTCTATTGCTGTGAAGGACTCCTCACTCCCAATGCCAGTGACAGGGCTGTTTTGACAAGGCTGTTTTGACAATGCTGAGAGGAGCAAGATCAAAAGACACTGATCTGTGAGAGGCCTGGCCCCTCAAGAGGAAGAAGAAGAAGAAGCTGTCAGTGTCACAAAGCCAGGGGCTGCAGCAGCGTGATGGAGAGGCTCCCCAGGAGAGCAGGTGACACCGAGGCAAAGCAGATGCAAAGGAGGGACATTATGGGCACAGGGGGTTTTGTTGCAGCTTTTCCTCCAAGCACAGGGTGTTTTCAAAGCAAAATTTGACTTTCATTGTCAAGAGAAGCTGCTTCTAAGTTCCTGCTCACTGCTGTTTGACAGAGGCTCTGAAGGTGGGTTGGGAGGTACAAACTCTGGCTGCCACCTGCACTGTTGGTGTTTTTAAGAAACATGGGAAGGATCTGACTGGGATACCCTCAGAGATGCAAGTGTTGAGAATTCAGGCTGTGTGGCCCTCACAACATAAAAATGAAGGCAAGGGGTGGTTGCTTGGGAAAGGTTTTGTCACAGGGTTCATACCCAGGGCTAAAAAGGGAAATCAAACAGGATGCCTTGCTCCAGTGTTGGCAGACATGTTCTACTCCACAGTGTGGAAAGGTCTGGAAATAATGTGGAAATAACAAAAATCCATTTCTATTATAAGCAAATACTGAATAACGTAAAGCGGAGAAATAAAAACACGGTACATTGAGCAGTGCAGTGACAGCATCTCCTCCTCAGCACCTGCAGAGTAAAACCCAGCCCCACAGCCAGGTCCAGGCTGGCTCCCAGGGAGCATCTCTGAGCAGAACTCTTGTGGCTTCCCTGTGTTGGATGCACCCACCACTCTCAGAGGGATCCCTGCACGTGCCACGTTCCTGAGAGAAAGCCCAGACGTGTGAAATATGAAAATGATCACAGCTTGGATGGGGGATGCCAAAGGGAGTCTGAGAAATCCTGGGTGTTCGCCAGCCAGTAACTTAGCACTCACGAGATGAACAATTATCCAAAGACAAATCAGTGTCATGCAATCTCTAGGAAGGCATCAGGCTGCCATTCCTACACTGGATAAACACCACCTACATTGTTTCTGCAGGATGACAATAGTGTCTCCATTTCTATTCTATTCTCCGTATCTGGCATCTCCTTGGGGCTGCCTAAGCATCTCTTCAGGATCAGAAAGGCTGGGGTGAAGATTTTAATTCTTACCACACTGCTGTCCTGCAGTGGCTACACACACTGGCCCCATAACCTGGGGCATCAGCCCAGGTGACAGCCCAAAGCCTCACACCCAGGCTGTGCCTCAAGAACCTTTTCCATCATAACATTCCTGATGTGACCTCTCTGCTCCTGCCTTGCAGCCAAAATTTCTGTCCAGCCTCTCATTTTGTATCTCATAACCAGTGCAGGGACAGTGCTTCTCTGTGGTGTGAATAAATGCAGCCTGGCTGCACTCACACACTTTCCAGGATGCAGGGATCCTTTTCCCAGCCCAGTGCTGTCAGTGTGTCATCCCTGCACCCTCTCTCTGTCTCTTCCAACATATGCTGCACATACTTGTTTTCACAGTCCATCCTCACCCACCCTCGCCCTCATCTGCCACACAGCCTGGAAAGGTTGGTTCTCACCTTCACTTGGCCCCTGGTGCCAGTCTTCCCTCGCCCACTTCTTCCATCCTCAAACAAGTTTTTGTTGTGTTTATCCCATTCTGCTCCTCGTGCTCTCTGTAGCACCTACAAGCCTATCTCATCCTACTCCTTCAAAACGCTTCCTAAGTCAAACTCACCATTGTGATGTCTGCAAAACTCATGGCAATCACATTTTTGACACAAACAATTTTATTATTTCCCTACATTCTTGTCTTTCTTACACATTTCTAGCTTTAAACCTGGATGGCAAGCACTTTGACACAATGTTTGAATTTCATTCTCTGTGTGCAATACCCAGCATAATTATAGCCCAGTCGAAGCTTGTCACTTTTTGTCATCACTTGCTCTTGGACTTGATGATCTCGAAGATCTTTTCTAACCTAAATGATTTTATAATTTCTATGATTTCTATTTGTGTGCATTTTTGCAGAAATACAGTTTATGGCTGTAAGAAGGACTACAGGAATTACTTGAGCCTGCTTCCCAAGAGGAAAACTCAAGAAATGCATAGCAGAGGATGTGCCAGGGGCAAGAGAGTATAAATAGTAAGACGTTACCCTTGGATTCGAGAGCACTTCATCCCATGTCCCTAAAAATGAGAGCAGTTTTGCTTCGTTGTACGACTGGAAGGAGCCTCTGTCACTTCACCAGAAGAGCAGCGCTCTCTAGGCTGAGGCAGGGAGGAAACAATATCCAGGGCTGGGTTCATTCTGCTCAGAACAAACCAGCCATCAGTCACTCACTGCTGCTGCTGCTCTGCAGTGACTGCATCACCTTGTCCTGTGGTTCCCAGCCCTGGCTGCTGCTGTGTCCTCTATCCACACCAGGACCACACTAGGAGGGAATTTGGCTGCTAAACTAAACACCCCTCCTCCCCAGACCTCTCTGTGTTCTGAGTTGGACCTTTGCAAGGCAGAGGCTTTCTCTGAGTGCTATTTCTCATTCAAGACAGCAAACATTGCAGTGTGACAGCTCTGTCACTCCAGCCACCTGGTGTCTTGCATCCGAGATGGAGCCAAGCTGGGGGGCCAGGCTCTGCTTCCTCCCTGCTGCACTGCCCTGAAATAACAGGTCTGGGCTGGCAGTGAAGGGGAGGGGAAATAATAACTCACCTGCTCTGTCATTTGAGGGACCCCCACTGATCCCAAGTCCATTGGCTTCCCTGCAGGAAATCACATGGCATCACTGAAGGCCTCTGGTCCAAGCTCTTGCTGTAAACTTAATCCATGTACAACATTTCCTGAGCTCCCAGAGCCTGGAGACCTTCAGGGGCTCCCTGAGAGGATGCAGGGAGAAACTGCAATGGACACACAGCAGGCAAACATCAGAATTACTGAAAGTAGCTGGACAGGCTGCCAAGGGAATGTGAGTGTGGCTCCTTGCTGGGGTGGGTCTTGGCTGGATGCTGGGCACCCACCAAAGCTGCTGCATCACTCCCCTCCTCAGCTGGACAGGGAGAGAAAATATTAAGAGAGGCTTGTGGCTATAAAGAAAGGCTTGTGGCTTGGATAAGGGATGGGGAGTGATCACTCAACAATTACTGTCACAGGGAAACCAGACCTGACTCAGGGAAATTACTTTAATTTATTACCAGTCAAATCAGAGTAGGATAATGAGAAATAAAAACTAAATATTAAACATCTCCCCACTTCTCTCTTCTTTCTTAACTTCACCCAGATTTTCTTTCCTTCTTCCTGTCTGTGGTGCAGGGGGGACAGGAATGGGGAATCTGTCAGTTCATCCCTCACTGTCTCTGTTGTTCCTTCCTCCTCAGGGCTCCTCACTCTTTCCTGCTGCAGAGTGGGATCCCTCTCACAGGACAGTCCTCTGTGAACTTGGGATCTGCAGAGTTGCTCTCATGTATTCTCACCCTTCTCTTTAGCAATTGCTACCCTGGAGCAACTTTTCCCCCTTTTTATACCTTTTATCCCAGAGGTGCTGCCACTGGCCCTGATGTGCTCAGCCTTGGCCAGCAGTGGCTCCATACTGGAACCACTGGCATTGGCTCCACTGGACATGGGTCAAGCTTTTGGCAGCTTCTCCCAGAAACCACCCTGTAGTTCCTCTGCTGCCAAAGCCTTTCCAGTCCAGGGCACAACTAAACCATGAAGCAAAACATGCAGCAATCTGTATTTTAACAATGTCCAGTGAGAATTGCCCTGTCCCACATTGTCCATTCAGCTCAGAAGTCACAGTCAGGGTGAGGCAATGCCAAAAGGTGAATTTAAAATGAAAGCTTCCACCTGTGAAATCAAAATTGCCATTTTCTTTATGGACACAATCCATTACAATGGATTTTATGTTAGGATCTGGGAATGGCTGTTCATTGATCTTTGCATCCCAGGTCTGCCCTGGACTTCAATTCCCATCACACACTGTGCTCCTCCCTCGGGTCGGGTGACTGCCAGAGTAACAGCTGACTTAAAATTACTTTTGGAAAGGCTGGAGTTTCCCAAGGCATGGAAATTCTTATTTGAAACAAACCCTTATTATTTAGTCAGTACTTGTAGTTCTGAAAGGAACTGGCATAGAGATGGATTTAATGAACTGATAGCCGAGGAATGTGAGAATTTCTGGAGCATAGCTTTCATTCTGGAGGTAGAAAAATTACACATTGTTTACCCAGTGTATAAATAAGATATTAACAACTCTCCAGGAAATCACTGGACTTAATGCAGTCATGAGCAAACAGCAGGAAATCGTGAACTCTCTCCTGTCCCTAGAAAATAAGGGTTGGGATACCTTCAAACACCACAAAAACACAGCAGTAAAATTTAAAATACTTGCAGAGCCTTCTCCTGAATTTTGCTGCACAGTTGCAACCTGTAACGTGCTTGATGTGTTTGTTGGTGTCTAACTGGATCCTGAATACATCAGTCCCCTTTATTTGGTTGCAGCTGCAATCCCCAGCAGCATCTAAATTGGATCCCAAGGGTCCAAAGCATCGTTTGTTCCTAGAAGATCATCAGGTCTGGCCAACCCTAGAGGATATCCACGTGGGTGCCCCATGCAGTGTCTGAATCTGTTTTTGGGAACATTTGGAATGTCTTTCCTAGAGGAATAACACAGCTCTGAGAGATGGGGACATTCCATGTAAATACTCAGTGTTCAAAAATTAATGAATGCCATTGATGGAATTTATCCTAGTAAATGAAAGAAAACAAATCTGCAATTTTTGGGACAGAAAAGGTACATTTCCTCACGTGTACATTACCATCTGGCATGGAGATGTATTAATATCTTGCAATATTTAGGTCATAAATCAAATCTAAGCCCTTATTGCACATTCAGAGAAAATTACTTTCTAGTGACATATGGCATAACCTTCAACTTCTATAAATTAATAAAATTCTAGCAAATCTACTCAAATTCAGATATTTTGCACCAACATTTTATTTTTATGGATGCTGTTAACCACTTGTAATGTTGGGGGCCTTAGGTCAAGGCAGAGAGTTTATTGCAAAGCTAAAGGAAATTACCTTCCAGCGACCCAGGGTGTGAACTCCAACTTCCACCAGAGGAGTCTGGATCTTGCTGGCTGTTGATGCCACAGGACACAAAAATTATAGGCTGGGGCCTCTTAAAGGGTTTTTAGAAGGAACATGGTCATAGCTGGCTACAGAAATGCTTCTGAAGGGAATCAAGCCTGCTGAATTGTGTGAATTCAACTCACAAAACACTGGTTACAATTCCTGCTGTTAACAGCTTCTTTGTGACTTCAGAATTCATCACACAAAAATCAGAATATGTGAGCAATTTGTCTTTCAACAGTAGAAGTATTTTTATGCAGCTGAGTAATAAACTACTTAGAAGGGGAGGAAATCTTTCTTTGCAGTGTCTTGGTTAAGTTTTACTTTTTAAATTTAGAATTATTTGCTAATTTTTGTAAAAGCTTCATTTGTCTGACTCAAATTTCTCTGTTACAGTATTGCAAAAAGCACTGAAATTTGCTGCTTTCAAGTTAAGCTGTCAGGATTTAGGTCTGTTACCTACAAGCATAAAATTCCAGAGAGAAAGTGCCACAAGATGTAACTTGTTCTTTTCTGGCTCCTTGCCCATGCCTGCAACTCACTCCCCAGCCCATATATTTTGATTAATTACCATGTTTGACTTACCTCTTTATCCCAAAGCTCTTAATCCATCCAGTTTTATACTGGAGTCCTTCTGCCTCTGCCATCTCCCCTTGGATTTACTGACCCTAGATTAACCCTAACCTAACCCTAAACCCAACCCCAACCCTAAACCCAACCCCAACCCTAAACCCGTACATGATGCTCTCTCAAACCCCCAAATTCCTGCCCAGACTTTCCCTACATCTCAATATCTTTCCCTTTTCTCAGCATCTTCATCCCTGCCCTGCTCCTTCCACCTCTTCCCTGTTCCCTGGTAAGGATTGGTTTTGACTTCGAAAGTTTTGACATCAAAAAGTTCATGAAATCTAAGTGGTTCTAATCTGAATTTCTCCCCCCGCCCCCCTTTCAGTGATTCCCCTACAACATCCCTGCTCTGGTCGCCTGTCTTAAATTTGCATTTTCCTCCCAGGCTTGTGGATTCTTTTTTCCCCTCAGTCTGTAGTTTACATGAAAAACATTTTAGTCAAAGACTTAGCATCTCTTTTCCTCTCTTTCTTTTCCCTAGTTCCTTCCAGCAGATAAAAGACCAAGCTGAAGTGGCTGGAATTTGAGGTTGTCAGTGTTAATGCCACAAATTAGAGGCTCGTTTTGAACAATAAGAGCAATTAGTCATCAGAGCAGGTTCCTAAGAGGTACAGTGAGTCAGCCTCTTTTGTAGAGCTCGCTAACTTTACCAAAGGCTGTACTTTGGAATTAAAATCACGAGTTCTGCTGCGAGAATCACTGGGTGAGCTCCTGCCGTTCGTGTTTTGCAGCAAAGCAGGCTGCAATCATCCTAATGCCTTCTTTGGCCTGGGAGGATTTCAAGTTCAGCTTCGAGGCTTTTTGTGTCTTTTCTCCTGCCCAGCTTCATCTGGCTTTTCCTCCCCTGCTCCTTCCGTGCCCTGTGTGCTGCTGGCTTCTCCCAAGCACTTTTCTACACGGATTTTTTTCAGTAGCTCGTGGAGTTCAGTGGATTCCTGCATGGAGATCTTGACATTTGGTTTCTTTTGGAAGTCCATAGACATCCGGGATCACAAACCAGCTCAGATTATGTCCCTCTGGACACAACATTGGCAATAAAACGGACAATATAGATTTCTGTTCATCTCTTGATTTTCAGTCTCTGTCACTGGTCCTTACCCAGCCTGGTCAGAGGGAGGAGAGATGAGTCCATGGACTCCCATTCTGGAAAATTCATGCATGAAAGGAGAAAAAAGAACTGCTTAGGGTGATCTGGGAAGAACAGCAATAATTCACGTGTGCTTCCCTGGCATTTTTATTAATAGCTTCTAGAGGCAGAATAGTGACCTTGGTGGTCTTCTCCTCTGACTGTGTCTGGCATTTACAGGTCAGGAAGATGGGAGGGTGCAATAGCAAAATCATCCATATAAAGCCAATTCCACACTATTTTAAAATTATTTACAAATACATGCATAAATTTCACCCAAAGCTTGTGTCTTACTGAGAGTTTTGGGTTTTTTTAACAATACAGAAAACATTTTGCACATCTCCCATTTGCCTCAGGTTCCTCTAAATAATGATTCATTTCCTTTCTTTTCTTTACAATGCATTCTGAGCAAATATATTTCCTATAAAACCTGTGGCTGTAACACAAAGTCAGGTCTCAGGAGGAAACTTTTCTTTAGCAGGGTGGCAATTCCTGTGTCCTGCCCTCCTCTCCCCTTCCCTGCTTCCCCTTCTAACCCCGAACTCCTGGCTTTAAGGACTTCATCCAATCAAAGCATAAAAACGTTTAAACAAAACAAAAAAGAAAACTGAAGTGGGATGTGAGGAAAAGATTCCTGTCAGTGGGGTCTGCCAGAGTATAGAATAATCTCCTGTGGGGAGCAGTGGGAGTCCATCACTGGGATAGATGAAATTAAAAGCAAAATCAATATCATCATTAAGGGAAGCAGCCTGAAAGGCTGAGGGATGGACAGGAAAATTTGATGCCCCCAGAATTTAAGAAAATGGCTGTGACCTGCTGGCTAGCATTTCGCAAGGGCTTTGATCAGAAGGATGCTTGGAAGATGGAGGTTTAAACAGCAACTTTTTTTTCATATGTGTGTGTGAGTAGTTTTTGCTTTAGGGGGGAAGGTTTTTTGGTACAGAAACCCCACAATATTTAGTTTGGGGGTTTTTTAAAGTATAATTAGCATCACTAATAAAATAATTTATTAACTAGGATTTTTTTTACAATGAGGAAACAGCTCAACATTCAGCACTGACCACTGACAATCCCAACAGAGACTTCTTGGGGTTGTCTGCTCTTGCTTGCAGAGCAGTTTGGAGGATCTGGACCTTAGTTATCTTTCAGGGCCTGTCCCTGGTACCTTGTGGCTCAAGTACATCTATTTAAGGTCAGATTTTTCCAAGCCCAAAAATAAATTGGACCAGATGCACAAATAAAATTAAAAAAATTAAATCATTCTGCTTTCTGAGTGGGGGGAAATTTGGCCTTTGGTATGGGCATCTGCTCATTGCTCTGTTTCCATATTTTCACAGCCTTGGAAGAAATTATCTCCTAATGGGATATTTGGGAGGAGCAGAGTGCTCCCATTTAACCAGAAATGAGCAGCAGGTCAGAACCCAAAGGCCTGGTAACACTACAAATATTGCTGCTGAATGTTTTCCACTAAGAAATTCTCCACTTACTGCACTCCTGCAGACTAAAGACACTTTATACCAGATCCCCTTAACAGGACAGGGGGTTTCCATGAGGAAATATCCATTGACAGACCCAGCTTCAAAAGGCAAACCAAAAACCTTCTCCCCAATAGGAATAACACTCTGGTCTTCTCCTACACAACCCAGAGCCCTGTTCTGTACTTTTGGTCATAATCCTTTCACACAAAAACAGCCATAGAAAAAAAAAAAACCCAACTCTCCAAGCTGTTAGAAATGGACCACTTCATTTCTCCTACAGTATTCAGTATTCCCCTGACACCAATAATTCCTGGTGCTCCCCACATAGCTCCTTGCAGTTCCCCACCTCTCTTCTGCTCATGCACTGGCTCCTGACAGCCTGGATAAAGGATAGCAGAGAATGTGTGTTAGCTGCAAAATAAAGCCATGTTTTATTGTTCTGACCTCTGTAATGCCAGGGGTAAATCAGCCAATTGCCTTTATTAATGATTTGTAGACAGCAGTGTTTGAGCAGAACAGTTTTGTTTTATCCCAGGGGAAAAAAAAAAAAAATTAGAAAGAATCTCAGCTCCTGGAGATTGATTCCAGCTGTCAGGAATCATTAGGTATTTGGTACTTCTGGAGGTGTTGGGCTGTGGGCCCATTTTGGATAATCCCTCAATCCCTAAATCATTTCACAGTAAACATAATCTGTGAGTAACAAAGTCAGTGTTGGGTATCTGCCAGCATGCCAGGATGGAGCTTGTCAAACGATTTCTCCAATTGCCTTTGGATGGAACTGGCTTGAAATCCTGAGTGCTTGGCAGGGCTGGGGATGCTGAGTCAGCAGTGGAAAAACCACCTGCACCTGTTCTGTCCCTGAAACTGTTCTGCTTCCACCTGGGAAGTGAGGAAATCTCTGCTGGGATCACACCAGAGTCCAAGGAGCTCAGACAAGAGCTCACCCTCTGCCTGAGCCATCTTCTTGCAAAATCAGGAAAATACTCCATCCTAATTGCAGTGGCTGCCTTTGGCTTGGGAGCCTTGTTATGGACCTTCCTCCAAGAGGCAGCCAAGGGTCTGAGCTCCTCCTCTGGCTGTTAAAGGGCTCCTTTGCCGATGTCTTGTCTATCCAAGACACCCTCTGCAACTCCACAGCCCTTGGGGCTGTTCCTTGCAAAGCACTGGGCAGAGGGAGCGTGCCCCCAGCACATCCCTGGGGTGTCTGGGGGGTGCTGGGGAGGGGATGCAGGGTTTGGATGGCACAGAGGAGAGAGGTGCTTGGTATTGCACATGGTTTATGCTGAGATTTACTGTGATCTGAAAATATCACTGATCTCCTTTTGAAATATGTTTTATTACTTTTCTATGTATCGCAGACTAGTCAGGACTTGTCAAAATCATCCTTTACTTATTGGGTATTAGTGAGATTGAGCAGACTATCCACGCAGCACGGAATGGCAAGAGAACAGCCCATATTTTTCTCATGTGAAAGTCTCTCTTAGGCATTATACCAAAGGAGACTTTGATGCAATGCAGAATGCACATTTATAGAAGGATTTATAGAAAGGCTGTTCATTTGGGGACACAGATGACAAAGAAAACCAGTCTAGAACAACTTGTTGAAAAATAAAGAGTAGCTTCAGTTCCTTGGGCTGCAGAGGGCTGGCACTGGAGCAGGCAGCAGCTCTGCTTCCCTTTTCCCTCAGCAGGGAGAACAGAGAATCGTGGAGCTGAAGGAGTGATCTCGATTTTCTTAGAGGACAGACTGGAAAAGACACCTTTGCTCAGCCTTAGCTGTACCCTCTATCAGCCAGAAGCTGCTGAGGGAGGCTCAAGATTTTTTGCTGCTTTGAACAGTCTGATCACCAGGCACTTTCCTGGTATGCTGATTTTCCAGGTCTGTACCTGCCCACTGGGTTCATGCTGGAACTGTTCTTTTTTTTGTTCACTGTTTAGTGGCTCTTTAGCTGCCTTGCCCCCACCCACCTCGCATTTATCTTGTCTGACCTCGGGTGACCAAAGCTGTCACGCTGCATTCCTGATAAAAGGACATGGGGCCTTTGCATAATGGCATTAGCATCTCTTGATCTCTTGGGGGAATTCTCTGCCTGCTACATCCTGGGATATGGCTTGACATTTCCATGGACACAACTCCTTGGTGATTCACAGTCCTGCTTTGATCAGCTCGTACACCCCGGTGTTTCCCCTCTCGTGACATTTGCAGAGGATGTGTTCCCAGGCCCAACATGTGTAACACTGGGAATTACAGCATCACACTCCAGCCCCTCGCTGCAGCCCTTGAGATCACCCAAATCTTCCTCTCTGCAGTGCCTGCCTGTGAAATCTCATCTCCCAGCACACAAATGCTTGATCATCGCTGAAAAATTGCAACCCAAGGTCATTCATGAAGAAATCTTTATTAACTCCACAAGAAAACAACTCTCTCTCAATTTTATCCGTTATTATCTCTCCTTTAACCCCCAGCAGTGAATAGTTTACAAGCCTTACGTTAATTTTCAGCAAAACTAATGAAACTCATATGGCTCTGTCGAAATATTCTGCTGAAATCAAGATTGGTTAAATACATTAGTGTGCCTTCCTTTCTTCAAAAAAATAATAATTTCCTCAGAGAAATGAGGTTAGTCTGGATCCATCTATCTTTGGAAATGGAGCTGATGAGACTGATTTTGGAATGTCTGGATATCTGCTGACAGGAATGGATCTATTTTTGGTATTTACGTAGTTCATATTGTTGTGGCATGTGAGCACATCATGGCTTGCTAAGTATTCATTTTCTACAGGCTCCTGAAAGAAGTGAGATGAGGCCCATTTCAGACATGGCAACATTTTAGTGATGACAACACACTCCTGGCCATGTCAGAAGTCTCTGTGACAGAACTAAATCCAGGTCTTTGCTCACATTTCCTGGTGGCTGTGACCTCAGCATTTATCTTCATTTTAGACTTCTTTCCCTAGGCACTCTTATATTTTTCTATTAAAGTGAATTCACCTTCCAACAGCTAATCTGGGACTTTGTCCATCCAAGGGAAAAGAATTTCCAAATTAAAACCAACCTTCCTTCCTTCCTTCCTTCCTTCCTTCCTTCCTTCCTTCCTTCCTTCCTTCCTTCCTTCCTTCCTTCCTTCCTTCCTTCCTTCCTTCCTTCCTTCCTTCCTTCCTTCCTTCCTTCCTTCCTTCCTTCCTTCCTTCCTTCCTTCCTTCCTTCCTTCCTTCCTTCCTTCCTTCCTTCCTTCCTTCCTTCCCTCCTCTCCTTCCTTCCTTCCCTTTGCACATGATCTGTCACCCACCTCTGAAATGCAGATTTTGATGCATGGGGGATGAAAAGCTAACACCTATGCCACTGGGATTTTGGAGAGGAACAAGGGAAATGGCAGAAAGAAACAAAGCAGGGAAAATTCATTTCACCAGAGGCCTTTGCTGCAATGAAACATCACAGGAAACTGCATTGCAAATGGGGGACTTGGGGCTGTGTGATGCCTTGCTCAAAATCCATGGCTCTCATGGATTCCTCTCCATTCCTGCCACAGCACACTCCATATTTCAGAAGAGGGGAATGTCGAGAACTCCAATTTGCCCTGTCACAGCTTTGGCCCTGCCCTGGCTGGGGGCTAGAGCCAGCTCTGGGCTCTGGGTTTATCCCTTTGGCCACCAGTGCTGAGCAGCTCTGGTGCCTCCTTATCGATGTCACATCCAGGTCTCTTAATGCTCCCACTAAAACACTGATTAAATTATGTTTCTAATTGCTTTCCTCATGGCACAGACATAAAATTCCTTTCCCTTACAGAGCACTAAACTATTTCAGCCTGCACATCTCCAGCAGCTAAAGCAGCTTCCCTGCTGCCCGCTCCCCTCTGCTGTGCTGCAGACCCCCAGCACCGCTCCTGCTGCTTCCTCTGATCCCTCCATCCCCGTTTTTTGGGGAAGTTGGGGGTCGGCTCCCTCCCTCGGGCTGCCCTCCGGTGGCCGCCAGGGAAAAATGCAGCATCAGCTCCCTGCAGGGTCCCGGGGACACCAGGGGACCATCCCCGTTCCCTCCTGCCCGTGCACATCTGCAGGAGTCTTTTCCGTCTGAAATGGAGGTGGATGTTCCTCTGCCCCACAGCTGTCCCTGCCACCTCCCTGTGCTGCTCAGCAAGAGGATCTGTGATGCACAGAACAGTCTCTTGCTCTCCCACTCTGCCCCATCCCGGACGGGAGTGGGGAAGGGAGGTTGGGCAATGGGAGATGCTCTGACAAGATCTGAAATGCAGGAGAAATTAGAGGGGTGGCCCTCGTGACTGGGACCTGGTGGCTTCTGTAGAGGCTGAGCTGGGAAAGAACTAAACTGTGATCACAGAGGTCATCTCCAAATCTCCAAATCTCCAAATCTCCAGCTCTAAAGGCTGAGAGGGAATTGTGTTCACCCTCCAGGCCTGCTGGGTGCAGATTCTTGCATGCCCATGGCACAGGAACATTTCACTGCAGGGACAGGCAGTGTGAGGGTGGTGGGTGCTGTGCTTGTGCCTCTCCACCTCCTGTCCTGCTCGCTCATCCAGCCCTGAGCATCCCTTGGCAATGTTTCTGTCCTAGCTGCTGGCCAAGGAACCAGCTGGACCTCATTACTGGTGCTGCCAGACCCAGGTTCTGCCTGCTGGGGCTGCTGGAAGTTTCCAGCCAGGACCTCAGGTCGAAGTCATGGCACAGAGCCACCAACTTGATAACCATCCCTGGAAAGAGCCATTGTCCTTCTGGAGCCAAAGCCATCTTCCCCTCAGGCCTCTCTGCTGGAAGCAGGATGGCCATTAACAAATCCAGCTGAGCAGCCACATGGCTCTGCTCCTCTCTGAACCTCCTGAAGGTCACGGCTCTGCAAAAGGACAGGCAGGAACCTCAGACCTTTTTGTGCTCTACAGAATCTCTTTGGGTGGTTCCTGGGAGGGGATGCACACAGGTGGTGTCCAGGCTCTCCCTGCTGCTCAGGAGAGGCTCTGTGGGATGCTCTGTATAATCTGCTCAGGGAGGGAGGGACATGAGCAGTGATGAAGCCACTGCTGTGTCAACTGAGATCTCCACAGACAGGGGAAGGCCAAACACCACGAGATGTTCCCTAAAATAGCCCTTTTCAGGAACCAGTGCTGCCTCGCAGCTTGAAAGAGCTCATGATGTGCAAGCCCAGAAGTGTCAGGTTGCTCCTGTTGGGCCATTTGTAGCTTTTCTCCGGCACTTTACACTTCCATCTGCTCCTGCTGGACTGGCTGCCAAGGGCTGCCTGAGTGTCTTTACAGCCTCCAGACCTGCTCCTGGGAGTAGCCACAGCAGAGAGATGGTGCCAAGGCTTGCAGGAAGGGATGGCATGGATCTGGACTGGTGGGGACAGCAGGAGCCCAGAGCTCTCTGGCAAGGAGGGATGAGAGACCACAAAGTTTTCAGCCATCAGAGAACACAATCATTTAGGTGTACTTGACAGGAGAGAGAGATCTGGAGAAATCCCAGAGGAGCTCAGTCAGAATCCCAGGGATATTTTAAGACCACATTGGATGTGTCAGAGCACAGGTAACAGGCACTGTTCTTACGGAGATGAGTTTGTGCTGTGACTAAGCCCATCAGGTGTGAAGCTAAATCAGACACTGCTCAAGGCCTGTGTCCCATTTAATCACCATCTCGTGGAGCAGGTTGGGCCTGGATCCAGGAAACCTGATGGACAGGATACAGGAAATCCGTGACCTGCTCCCACCTCAGCCACTGAAGTAGGAGGTGAATGTGGGCAACTCATTCATGGTGTGACTCTTCCCTCTGCAACACCTTGGCTATTTATATCAGCACTTTGGCCCAGGAAATTTCAGCATTGTGCCTGTTTGTGCAGCATCCATCACCAAGCTCTGTTAATGTTTTAATTGTGCTGTTGTTTTGCTTTTGGGTGGTTTTTTTTTTTTTTTTTTTCAACTGTGAAATCCTCCTGAAAACACCTGTGAAGTTGCTTTGGGAACAGCATCCAATTAGAGGAGAAAAGGGGGTGACATCTGCAATCAATTCCCAAGGGGGATGGTGGTGGAAGGATGGCACTGCCATCTCCCAGGATACCAGGGGAAGAGATCTCCCTTCTTCCCAGGGCAACCACAGCTGACCCTGCTGTCAGCTCCAGCCCTGCACAGGAGGAAGGGACACATTCCAAGGTCTGGGCAGGAGTTGTGATGATTTCTAGGTCCCAGCAGAGCCGTTGTGTCACCTCAGACTCACTCGGATGTCCCTCATTCCACTGCAGGGGCTCCATCCCCCCAGGCCCAGGACTGGGAGCTCAGACCTGGGGATGAAGGCAGCGTGTCTGTGGCAGGGAAGGGCAGCCAGCAGCAAACCAAGGCTGGCTGTGCTCAGCACCACTCCTGGCTTGGATGGAAGCACAGACCAAGGCAGCTGAGGACCATTCTGCCAAGGAGGCTCCATTTTCCCCTGGCAACTCAGGGCCACATTCCCAAAGAGCTGACATACACCTGAGGATGCATCTTTGACAGAGCTCCAGCTCCATCAGCCTGGCTCCTGGCAAGGGACAAATAAGATGTCCCAGCATCTCTTCCCAAGAGGGTTTCAAGGCACACCACTTGGCTGACCCTTGTTTCCTGTGTGTCTGTGTCCCCTTACCTTGTCTCCTGCACACCGGGTTGTGGTGACTCATTCATGCCTGCTGGCTCCCTGCAGTAATTACCAGCAGAGCTTTCTGTCGTCACAGCTCTTAAGGTAGGCTCATGCTGTGATAAATAAGCTGCTTAGCAGCATGGAAAGAAATGGTATTTAAAGTTTAATATCTTTTTTTAGCCCCTTTTCAAAGGACACTGATTTTGTGATCTGTTTGGGAAGATGCAGTAGGTTTTGTGTCTTCCTTTCTGGAGGGAGGAGAGGCACAAAGAGAGGAAGGAGAAATGGGTATGTGCCTGTACATGTGGCACGGCAGAGCCAGGCTGCCTCGCTGCCTTCTCACCTCCCTGAGCTGTGCAGGAGTGACTGACACCCTCATTATACAGTTTAATTCAGGTTGGCAGCTCCACTTGGCCTTGAGGCTCTGGCTCTATCAGAGCTTTGCACCCATGCCCATCTGTTCCTTCCTTGGGAGCAGGAACAGAATATATGACCTAGCAGCAGGCAGAGAATGCCACCCCCTTTCCCAAGGGACTCTGGGGTCCCTGCTGTGGGTTTACATGGTCTGTGGGTCTTGGCTTTGTGCACTGAGCATCCAGAGTTCCAGAGCAGTGACTGGGAGGGCTCACACAGGAGTGAGACAGCTCAGCTTTGTGCAGCTGCTGAGATTTCTCTCCATAACCCTGTCAGAGCTCAGCGTTTATCTTCCCACCCCTAAATCTGACAAGCAGGGGGAAAAAATAAAGTAATGAAGTGGTTTTTCCAGCCATTCAACTGTAAAACTCAGCCCTCCCATGACACTTTCTGTCCCTGGGTTCCAGCTCACCCTCAAGCAAGGGCAGAAGCTCACTAGGGAGTTTAGCCAACACTTAGGCTTCTCCCAGCCCTCCCGAGGAGGATTTAAATAATTTCATGTGAATGCTCCTGATATTTACTCCCTTCCATTGGGAAATCTGCCCACTGCCTTGCACTTCTGAGGGGCAAACTAAGACATGGGGAGTGGTGGTGCAGATTTAAAGCATCAGCAGAGCTGCAAAGGAGCACCCAGACCTTCCTCAAGCCAAGTCCTTTGCTTTAACCCCCTCGGCAATTCTGCTTGGTTTGGGATGGAGAACATCTATCATAAAGCAGGATGGCTGGGACTCAAAGACAGGCAGGACAATTCCCAAGTCTCACTGCTATGTTTTCTCCCTAATCGGGTCACTTGAGGAGGAGGCAAGGAAAGAATCACTGACCAGAGGGTGTGCAGGGCCAGGGAGGGTGTGGTGGGCACACCTCAAAGTCACCTGTGCCTGGAGAGGTGACAGACAGCACTAAGTGAAAGGGGTCTGCTGCTGTTGGGAATTATGCTTTCAGATTTTCTACCTCCAGAAAAGCTGGCAGACTCCAAAGAAGCTCTCTGAATTCAAAGCCCCATTTACCAGGATCATGTGAGTGATTCCAAAGGCTTGTACTGCTTTGAGTAACAATTTATAACAACAAAAGCCTCATTTAAGACAGGGACCCCTGTGGGAATGTTCCTTTTCAGTTCTCTCTTCTGTGGGTAATTGCAGAAAGATGACATTTAAGTTGTTCTACAAAAGTGGCAAGCAGAAAAAAAATGAAAGAGGGGAAAACCAGAGAGAAAGAGGGTATGGTGGGAAAGGTGAGAAGGAGCAGGATGGAAAAGAGTGGATAGCATGGTTAATATTCTCAGAGGCCAGGGAGTTTACAAACAGGAAAGAAAAGGTTTGCTCTGAATAACAATCTCATCTCCCAGCAGGGCCACAACAGCTCGTGTTCTCGGACACAATGGACACAGGCTGGAGGTGGGGAAGCAGCCCTGGCATGGGAGCACAGCTCATTCCTCCAGCTGCCAGGCAGGTGTAGGGTGTGGCTGCTGGCAGACCCCAGACACTGCTGCCCAAAGGAAAGGACTGTGGCTGCCTGAATTCCTCAGCACTGGGAGCAGACTGTCTCACCCATGGATACGTGGAGCCAAAGAGGCAAAGGAGTGCACAGTGAGTGACAGGGAACTTCAAACCCCTTCCAAAATCCTAGAATGGAGGAAACAGGAGCACCAAGATACAGTGGTTGGTAGAAACTTCCTCTGCAAATGCTGGAGAAATCCCTCTGGGATGAAGAGCTGCATTCCCCCTACCTTGTGTGAAGGTGATAAGCCCTCTTCTGTTCTGCAGATTTTCAGAGATTTACTACTTATTAGAGGAGTTTAAATGCATTCAGTGTAATTAAACCCAGGGGGAAACACAAGCCTTTAACATCTCATGTTTTCTAAAACAGGAAAAACGTCCATGTTCCCCTGCTCCGTTCCAGTGCTGCCTGTGGTGACAGGCTTGAGGAAGCCACAGCTGGGACTGGCTTAATGCACTGAGCAGAGCAGCTGCACATGTCTGTGTGTGTGTGTGTGTGTGTGTGTGTGTGTGTGTGTGTGTGTGTGTGTGTGTGTGTGTGCTGATGCCTTTTCCTTGGTCTTAAAATTAAGAGCCAGGCATGATTAAGGGATAAAGGGTTCTTTATCTGGGTATTTAATAAGGATCTTTATGGTGTAACACTTCACCAAGGTGGAATATGCTGAAATACACAGACACTCTGGATTGTGTATACAATTTTATAGACCTTGCAAATTAGCATATTTAACAAAGATACCCCAATGAGAGACTTGAATGAATAGTATGATATTTCTCCATTTCAAAGTATTTTTTCTTAGATGGGTTTCATCTTAGTTTATAGGATGTGTTTTAGAGGGGACTTTGGTTTTTCAAGATAATGTAAGGCTTTTTGGCTTGTGAGACTTTTTTGGGATGTTTGGTTTTCTGGCCTAACGTAATACCAGGACTATGTTAAGCTATTAGACTTAAGAAATTATAAGTATGTATGTTAAGGGTCCTGAGAATACATAAGAGGTATATAAAGAAAAGGCAAAAAATTATCATGGCATCAGTGTCTGTGTGTGTGTGTGTGTGCACAAAATCATTTTAATGATCCCTCTCAGAAGGGCAAGTGGGTGAGGAAAGGGGGAAGCTGGCTGGGGCATGTCCCTGGGATGCAGGGATAATTGGGCCTGCAATGGTAATGGCAGAGTGCTGTCAGGCTCTCACAGAGTGTGCCAGAGGTGAAGTGACACCCTGACCAGTCCCACTGCCTGCCTGGCCTGCCCTGCCTCTGCCCACAAAGCCATTGCAGCCTTTCTGCTGACATGCAGGAATCGAAATTGGAGGTAATGACTCTGCTGAGGGGCCTGGAATAGGGATGGTGAGAGGGAGACTCACAGCTTTGCATGTCACCTGGGATGTCTTCTTTTCCCCACACTCTTCCCAACGAGCACATAAGCTTTTCCCATCATAGTAAAGATGTGGCTGTGATGTGATGCCTTCCCAGTTTCCCTTCCCCAATTATTTGTGCCAATTCACCCATGTCAGCTCCCACCACCCAGTGAGTCCTGGGCACAGAAATGGGTTGGAGGTGAAAACACTTCAGCATCAGCTGGGAGTGAATTTACAGTCTTTGGTTTTCCTTGTCGTCCTGTACTGCTTCTCAAACTCCCTTTCACACTCTACTTCCTTGATTTCCATGTATTTGCAATTTTCCCTCCTTTAGAGAAGCAGGGGGCCCCTGTAAGCACACAGAGAAAGGGTAGAAAATATAAATATATTTGCTATGTAAACAATATAAAGTATTTGTGTAGCTCCTTCTGCAGCAGCCTGGTTGTCTCCAAGTCTGCCCTAAAGCTGGGTTTTGTATCCCCAATGGAACATTTTCCATCCAAAAGCAACATGATTAAAAACTCTGTAGGTATCTAAACTGGCTCCATTCATTGAATCGTAGAAGGGGTTGGGTTGGAAGGGACATTAAAGTTTATCCCATCCCATCCCACCCCTGCCATGGCAGGGACCCCTCCCACTGTCCCAGGCTGCTCCCAGCCCCAATGTCCAACCTGGCCTTGGGCACTGCCAGGGATCCAGGGGCAGCCACAGCTGCTCTGGGCACCCTGTGCCAGGGCTCACCTCTCTCACAGGGGAGAATTTCATCCTGATATCCAATCTAAAGTGCTCTTTGTCTCTCTGCAGCCATTCCCTCTTGTCCTGTCACTCCAGGCCCTTGTAAAGAGTCTCTCTCCATCTTTCTTTACTGGAAAACATCCTTCAGTTACTGGAAGGCCACAATTAGGTCACCTCAGAGCCTGAACAATCCCAGTTTTCCCAACTTTTCCTCACAGCAGAGCTGCTCCATCCCTCTGATCATCTTGGTGCCTCCTCTGGATTTGCTCCATGTCTTTCCTGTGCTGATCTCAAAGCTGGATGCAGTAATTCCTGCTGAAATTATTTAGTGCAGCTGGAATATTGTGTCACTGATGGCTGAGTGCTCTGGCCTGATCTCAGACAAGTTGCTGGGGAATTCTCCTCTCTCCTGTTTTTCAGTGAAGTCACACTGTCATCACATCAAATGGCTTGTGACTTAAAATTCCATTGCAATGGTCATACAAGGAATTGCATTTGCTGTGACTGCGAGGAAGGGACATGGAGAGAAAAAATTAAACCTGATGGCTGGAAAGGTTTTGCTACAGTGTGCAACAGCTCCACCTCCTCGTGATATTCAAGTTCATCATATCTAAATAAATATGTTTGGAAATTGTCTCCCACAAGGGAAAACAGTCATTTCAAGGGTACTGTTGAAAGCAGAGGTCAAAGGTAACACCACGGGCATGTAAACGGAATCAGAGCACTTAATTGGCACTGTTTTCTTCAGAACACTGATGCCATTCCAGAACAATCCCAACCCCCAGCACACTCATGTCAGGTCATATTCTGAGCCTTTTTACTTCACAAGGTTATTCCCTTTGACTCCAATGGATTAGCCAGTTCTACATGGCAGGAGAGAGAGGTCAGATGTAGATCTCTTTCACTTACATTGAATTTAATTGATTTTTCTGTTTAAAAGAACTTCTAAAACAGGTTATAATGGGAAATAAATTTGAATTATTCTACCCCCTCTCGAACACAGCAGAAAGCCCATTGTGCCAGGTGGTGTCTGAGTGCTAACAGAACAAAACCTCCCCAATTCATGGGCAATACACCCCAAAGAGGGAAGAGCTTTCCTCCTAAATGAATGAGAGAGCTGCTTTACACCCTGAAAACACAGACTTTCAACAAGCCCAGTTGCTTTCATGGATAATCCCTCATTTTTGCTAATCCTTCCCGAGGATCTCTTAGCTCATTGATGGGCAGCGTTAGAAATCCTCTCTTTCCCTGGGTAATTGCCCTCTTAGGATACTCCTGATCCAGTCTGATAAACACCCTGGACAAAGCAGAGCCCATGCAGGCACCCAGTCCTGCTCTCACCTCACTTCTCACCCTAATTAGTGCTGGCTGCTCCTCAGCACCTCTCAGACCAGGTGCTCTCGGTTTCTCACACCTTTCTTGGACTCCATTAACGCTTTGTTTGCCACTAAATTTTGGGAAATTCCTGTGGTCACCGCCAGAAATTTTCCCACGATTATTTGCCGTCACAAATCTCTTTGGGGCTCTGGTTTCTCTTTAGATTGGAATGTGCTTGGAAATGGTGTGGATGTGCATTTTCTCATGGGAGCAATCCTTCAGCTTTGTCCTTCTGAGCTCAGGGCAGTGACAACTATGGCAAGTGCCCCCTTCCACAGTCACCCTGTGGCTGCTGCTCCAGGAGGTGACAGGGAGGGAGTCATGGCCTATCCTCCACTCCTGCAGGGTGTCCAGGTGCTTTTATCCACCAGTTCAGCTGATCAGCTCTGTGCTGAGCTCCTTGTCTGACTGCTGTCTTGCTGTGGCAGCTGCAGGCTCCGTTCTGTGATGCACAGAGATGGAAAGGGCTTCCCTTTCCCCCAGGAGCTCACCATTCACCACCACAATTCTCCAGACCACACTGTGGGGCAAACTTATTTTTCTTTTTACTGGCAGCCCAGTAATTGGTGTCACCTGGTCTTTATCTGCCCAAATGTCAGAGGTGCTGTGACATCGTGGCTGCTGAGTTGGCAAGTTCATGTCCATGGCTTTCCAAAGGCTATTGCCAGCAGAGAGGACTTTCAGGAAAGCTAATTTTGAAAACTTCTGTTGTGTGCTGTTGCCATAGAAAGAGGTCTGAAGTGTCCAAAGGAGCTGCAGTGCTGATATTGGGGTACGCCCTCAAAAGCTATAAACATTTATGTTGTGTTGCCACTGTAAAACAATTTCTTTCTGGTGAAAAGTCCATAAACATCTATAGGAAGTCTATAGAAATACCCTCTATTAGGCTGCTGAGACCACTGGGATGAACCCCTAAACAGAAGTCCAGGTTTGATCATGAATTTGAAATGGCATCTCCCACCTCTCTACCTTAATAATTTCTGGCAATCAGAATCTGCTTGTGACCAGAAATTTCACCTTGCACGAAACCCTTTTGTTAAATGCCACGTTTAGATGAAAAGACGTGAATTAAAACTGCCTGTTTGGAGTGAAAAGCAGTTCTGGTCCAGCTGCACTGGCCTCTTCCAGCAGCTTGTGGCTCCCTGTGTCAGAGTGGTGCCAGTGGCCCGTGAAGGACTTTGGCCAAGCCCTGCTTGTTGTCATGCCCTGATCTCACACATGGCAGCCCCAGCCAGTGGCTCAGGACTGGGGATCTCTGCTAATTGGCTACATCTGCCTCTGATGCCTGGCCACCAGCTGGCACAGGCTGTGGCACTGGAGGTGCCACCTTGGCACTGGAGCCCCACAACTGCCATCTGCTGTCTTCCAGACTCACATTTCCTGGATAAACACAGCCTTCCCCATGGGAAATGTGTCTTCTCAGCTGTGATGGGTGGAATATAAGCGTCCCCTTCAGCATTTCTGGGATCCTCAGGATGCTGCTGTGCTATCAGATGTGAAGCCATTATTTTATAGTGGGCATAATCCTCCTCCTTCCTGCATCTCATGTCAGAAGAACAGATTCCATTTCCAAACATTTCACAAAGAATGCTACCTTGCCACCAAAGATTCCTGTGTTTGAACAGAATCAGAAAATAAATGAAATTTTGCTGCTTTGTTTTGGGTTTCCCATTGGACATGTTGAATATTTAATCACAGTTTCACAAAGACACGAATTTCTCTTTGGATTCCTCCCTGAGCTGCTGTGGCTGATCCTGGCTCAGGAACAGATCTCAGGCTGTTCCCAATGGATTCTCTTGTTTTGTCCAGATTTGGCTGTTCTTGCTATTTTGTTGAAAGGCCTCCAGGTGCTCAGAAGAGACACTTCTGCACTCATGTATGCACATATGTGTGGGCAATATACACATATATCCCCCAAGGTTTTACCACAATGCTTTTGTAATGGAAATTTCTTATTGGAGAAAAGAGTTGATAAAACACAAATTGTCTTCTGGACTGTTGTTCAGGGAAGGCTGTTTGGGTACGCTGGTGCAAAAGAATACCTGGAGTTACATCAGAAATTTCTATCAAATTTACATTTGTGTCCACTGGCATCCGTAGAACATCAGTGAGATATTTCCATGGAGTTATTCTAAACTTGCTCCAGAAGGTTGTTTACTCCTTCTAAACATTGAATAGTGAAGTTCAAAACTTTAGGAGATGAGTCTCATCCAGGGGAAGCTGCATTGTCTGTGCTGACATAACCATTTCTGACAGATTGATTAATAAATATGACACCAGCACTCATGGCAACGTGATCACGTTGGGGAACAGATACATCAGTTAATAAATAATGTTGGTTATAATTTCTCTCTTAATAAAAAGAGAGAGAGAAATTAATATCCAACCTTTTTAGAAAGCATCTGAGAAGGATTGCTTGAAAAACTCAGGACCTGCCTGTTTGAAGTAACTCGACCAAAACAAGGCTTACTGCCTTCCATTCTTCCCTGCATTTAAAACCCCACTGACAAGTTCAAAACAACAAAAAATCTCTCGGGTAACGCTGGGAAATGGGAGTTCTGTACAAGGCTCTGGAACTGTGTGGGCTCAAACAGATTCAGAAGGAGCAGAGAGCTCGGAGGGTTGTCACTGGTGGGGTTTTTGGGGTCCCTTTGGGATCCCTGGGACTGCTTCTGCAGCCCTCAGTGATGGAGCAAATTCCCGAGCCTTGCCCAGATGGAATTTTGGCTCGTGGTGAGCTCTCAGACCAGCAGGGTATAGAGACCAGGATATGCAGAAAGGCACAAATCCATAGGTTATTCTATGAAGGCATCCTGCCTGCATATACCCATGGCTATTGTTTTACAGGGGTTTTATATCTTTTGAGGGTTTTACAATTTGCACCAATTACCAAGGGAATTCTATTTTTTAACCAATCCCTGAGGGATTTCACATTCAAAGCTGACCTATGGATACTAAAAGAAAATGAACCACTAATATTGTAGATAGATAAGAGGGTCTTCCAAGGGGGGGGAAGCTAAATTCCTTTTATATTCGTCATTTCACAGCCATTTCTTATCTCTAAGCTATGGTTTTCCAAGGAGCTTGTTCTGAGGAAACTTTCTTCTGTGTTTTCTCCTCCCTCCACAGAGGGTCTGGTATCCATCAGTGCAGGGCAGCTCTGGACAAAGCCCCGGAGCGTTTTCTCTGAAGCATCAGCTCCCCCAGGGCTGCTGTGTGCTGACAGCTCTCCAGCCTCTCCTCGCAGGCCGGGCTGCCTGGGCAACTGAGGGATCAGCAATTGCTCTTCCCACACCCCAGCTCCAGTGCCCCAGGGCTAAACAAGCTCCGCTCTGTGTTTTACCAGTCCAAAGAGACATTTCGGGAGTTTCGGCCAGCATCACAAATGTGCGGGGTAGGAAGGACGATCTGGGCTGCCCCAGTTGTCAACACAGCATCCGAGTGCTGTACTGGAGAGGGCAGACTTTGAGTTATGTGGAAAAAAGAATAAAAATAGAAATATTACATTTTTTTCCTGTTTCCCCCCCCCCCCCAGTGTAAAGATTAAACATTGGGGATTGGGCTTAATACACAGTATAGACTGTTCGCTAAAAGCAATTTTATTAAGGCACCTGAAACAACAGGGTATTTAATTTTTTAACCATTAATTAGAGGTACAGATGAAAGCCTTGTGCTTCATATCCCTTAGTCCAGTTAGGAAGCTTGTCATGAGCTGATCCTGATTTACATGAATGGGTTTATTTTTTGTAAGAATAAAGCAAGGGAGACAGGAAAGCTGGAGTGATCCCACCAGGAGGATGCTCAGTGATCTGCAGATGAAGTGATTTCTTCAAGGTGTCAGTGGAGGAATGGATCTGGTTGGGACAAAGAGTTTACTTCTTTGTTTTCTAGTGGAAAGTAATAATATTTTGTTTTTATAAAAGAAAGTGAACACTGAGATGTTTTCACTTTGGGGCTGAAAAGCTTTTGGTTTGAACATTGTAACAATTAATATAGAAATCACTGTTTTCTATGGAAAACAGAAATACATTCAATTATTGCCTGAAAACACCTTTTCACTGAGTTTTGTGAAGAAGGTTGGATGGATTTTGTTGCTGGGATTTTGCACTCATTGAGGTGGAATCAAATGAAACTGAGGGTTCACCAGCAAAGCCCAGCTAAGTCATTCCCATTGGGAAAAAACAACCCTCCATTAAACCATCCTGCCCTCCACAAAGCTCCCAACATCTCCTTGGCCACGAGGTATTTTCTTTCTTTTGCAGGTGGAGGTTTTTGGAGCAGGGCAGGGGGATTTGCCTCCTGCCCAGTGTCTCCCGTGTCCCTCTGTCCATCAGGTGCCCCCAGTCTGATGGATGAAGGATCTCCATGGATGCAGGATCCTGCTCTCAGCTGGGAGCTCGCTCATTAGGAACAATTTGCATGCTGAACATCAGGATGACAGCTATAGCGAGGGATTTGTTTAGCTAATTTGGAGTAATGGAGAAGAGAAATTAATCACTTTAACGCTGGTGCTCCCGGCATGGCAAGGCTGGGAGTCATCACCCCCACCCGTCAGCAAGGCACCCCCAGTTCTCCCCCTGTTTCCACGGGAGTTTGGCCCTGGACTGAGAGTTCAGGGATGTAATGACAGGGCTGGAAGACCAGGCCAGGAGCTGTCAGTGTGGAGAAAAAACAAGGAAGCTTCCAAGTGCTTCCAGCAAGGTTAAATCAGACAGGATTCTCTGCTCTGGGTGCTTGGGAATGCTGGTGCTCCCAAAGCCAAGGATGGGGCAGGAATCCCCCATCCCACTCTGTCCCAGCTGGGGAGAACTGCACTGGCAGCTCCTGATTCCTCAGTGATTGGTGAAGGGAGCAATGCTAGAGTGGAGGTTCCTGCACAAGGCAAGCACTGCCTCTCTCCAGGTGTTTCTCTTCCCTGGGAAGCTCCAAGGTGAGGGCTCTGACAGTGCCCAGTTGAGAGATCTGGGCTCAGGCATCTGGAGGAGATAGTCTCCCTTAGGAAGAAAGTTGGAAATACATTCACTTTCAGTTCTATTATTTTCTTTCTTTTTCTGTTTATTTTTTTTAATGTCTTTCAGCATGAACCTCTTTCTTTTTCATATTCAGCTCCAGAAAAGAAAAATCTACATGCAATTATTCCACTCAACTAGGTACCAAAACCACTCCCTTTTTATCAGTTAGAAACCCCACAACCCTTTTCACATCTATCCTGTGTGTTTTTGTCAATCTCAGGTATACTTAGCATGCTTTAGGCATATACCCTTTCCAAATAAATGAAGATATAAATTTATGGCAGCTGCGACATGAATAGAATCCATCCTGTGAACTCAAACAAATGCCATTATAATTCCTTGTTTGTTTAACATTTGTGATCACTCTCCTCTCAGACATTGCCATGCGTGGCAGTCTGTATTCCTTCTCCCACACACTTGTTTACAAGTCTAACGTGAGGCTGCCTAGACCTCCTCAGCATGTCTAATTTCCCGTGTATTGTTCCCCAGGCCTCCTCTAATGCCTGCAACAAGCAGGAATGTTTTCAAGTGGAGGCTGTTGTCTCCCATTTCCCCATTCCAAGCATGCCCAGAAAAAAGCTTTGCTGACCTTCACCACCATGCCAGGGCATGGGTGCAGGTTGTTTGCTGTGGAGTTCCTCTAACACAGGGCTGGGAGTCACTGAAAAGCATTAGAAATCCACATTTCATCATTTATAGGTGCAATCCAAAACTCATCTCCTTTTATAGGCCCTGGCTTAATAATTGTGGCTGCAGAATAGCCGCTGGTATTATTCCCAGAATAAGAACCACTGAACTTAAATAAGCAGAATGCAGTAAGGGGGAGATGGAAGTAGCCCAGCTTTTATGCACAGAAATGATGCCAGCTTGTAAAAACGTGAATGCTGTAAAATAATGTCTTTAATTATAGTCAGGGAAGGAAGGTTTGCAGCAGCAGATGTCTGAGGACAGCTCTCAAAGCACAGGCCTGTCAGTGAACTCTGAGGAAAAGGAAATGGAGAGGACATTTAGGGATGGAATGACAGGGTCATGTCAGCTTTGCTCAGATGGACACGTGCAGGTGTGAGTGTGTAAATCCAGGATGGGGCACTTAATTACAGCCATTATAATTGACAGAAGGATTTATAAAGCAGATTAAGAAGAATGAGCAGGAAGAATGGACTGTAGTAACCCTAAGCTCTGCTCTTGTGTTTGACAGTGACAAGGGGACCTGGGGAGCCCAGAGGACACCTGTGCCAGGTGCTCACCTTGGCAGTGCAGGTAAAGGCTGTCCCACCACTTTGTCCTAGGCTCTGGTTTAATTTAATCTAATCCCATTTTCCCTTCATGGTGCTGATGTAGGACCTTACAGACATCAGGTCTTGCCAGAAGACATTCAGGGATGAGAAGCAGGAGCCAGTGGGGATTGTCTGATGGTGGGGTTAGAACATCCAACAGCATCTTTAGTGAATCCTGACTGTCTGTCTCAAGGTACATGGTGAAATTCCTCCTCCAAGACTGATCCTCACAGTTTTGTGGCCCTCAGGTGAGCTGGATCCAGGGCTTTCCCAGCTCTCACCCACAGCTCAGGGAGAACCCAGCTCAGCTGTTCCTCAGCTGCTCTCAACACGCCAACCACTGAAAAATTCGGGGGAAAAAACAAGTAAAAGGGCCAATTACAACCCTGGATGACTTTTTCTCGATTTCACAGGGATTTCTTATCCCACACAAGCAAAGGTATTTTTGTCCAAGGCTTTTCAATAATTGGAGATGTGTGGGGAGGTTCACCCACCACTTAAATCAGAACAATTGCCATGTTTTAAAAAGGTTATTCTAATGTTGAGCTTTCTCTTTTTTTAATGTTTTATAATAAAGCCCTAGAAATAAAGGTTGCAATGGAGTTGCAATAGAATTTACATTAGCATATTTGGAGATTTTTTTGATCATTTTTGCATGCATTAGAATGAAATATTCTGTAAAAATTAAGCATTATATGCAAATGAGTGCAACAAACCTACATTTTGAATAATAATTCATTACCCCACTAATATATGTAAGTGGCTTCCTCTTATTTTTTAAATAAAAAAAAGGAAATGCACTGTAGACATTAATTCAGCACAGCAGAAGTTTACAGAGAAGATCCACTGAAATTATAATAGAACACATTCCTCATTTGCATAAATCCCACAATCCCACCTGTCCAAACCCTCCAGCTATTAATAGGTGATATGAATGTCACTTGATGCTCATTTATAATATTGTGGCTGTAATATAATGCATATTTAGGGAAGATTTTAAGAATCATTGTAATTAACAAAGCGCACCATTACCAGCAAGTGTTTATTTGTGTTATAGGAAAAAGATGTTGCATTTGGAAACAATTATAACTCCAGAAGTGTTGAATTACCCTCTTTGGAAGTGTTGCTTTCCTTTAGTGAGTGCAGTTGATTTCCACAGGCTGGTTGCATGTAAAAAAGAAATGGTTTAAAGGGATGACATGTCTGTGTATCTGCAATGATAATGATCATTCCTGTGCCAGGCTGTGTCTGTAGGACTGGAATTTATTCCTCACCCCAGGGCTGGCTGTGGTTGAAAGCTTTATTTCTCCTTTCATAGTTCTTTATGGGGAAACTCAGTCCCCACTCCGTGACACCAGGATCTTTGGGAGCCTTAAATGCACATCCAGGACAGAGTGAATCAGAGAATCACAGAATATCCTGAGCTGGAGGGACCCACAGGATCCCCCAGGGCAGCCCCTGTCCCTGCCCAGACCCCCCAACAATCCCAGCCTGTCCATCCCTGGCAGCGCTGTCCAAACGCTCCTGGAGCTCTGGCAGCCTCGGGGCCGTGCCCATTCCCTGGGGAGCCTGGGCAGTGCCCAGCACCCTCTGGGGGAAGAACCTTGCCCTGAGCTCCAGCCTGAGCCTACTCTGACACAAGTGTGACTTAGTCAAGAGTGACTTACTCCAAACTCTGGAATCCAAATAGCTTTTTTGGTAGAAATTACACAGAAGGGTTGTATTGTTCAGGTTGATTCTGAATTCCTTCCATAATAATTTCCCAGTTTATTCCTGCATGAATAAAGCTTCACTAAATGCCTCACAACTGAGTAGAATCACAGAATGTTTTTTGTTGGAAGGGATCTTAAAGCTCATCCCATCCCACCCCTGCCATGGCAGGGACCCCTCCCACTGTCCCAGGCTGCTCCAAGCCCCAATGTCCAACCTGGCCTTGGGCACTGCCAGGGATCCAGGGGCAGCCACAGCTGCTCTGGGCACCCTGTGCCAGGGCCTGCCCACCCTGCCAGGGAACAATTCCTGCCCAATATCCAATCTAAACCTACTGTGTGTCAGTGTGATGCCATTCCCTGTGTCCTGTCACTCCATCCCTTGTCCAAAGTCTCTCTCCAGCTCCCCTGGAGCCCCTTGAGGAACTGGGAGGTGCTGTGACATCTCTTCCTAAATCCCAAGCATTGTTATGAATCTTCAAGCTCAGCCTTCCTCTATGGTCTCTCTCCTTGCATCCAGAAGTATTTTTATCCCACTCAACAGATGATGCCAGCACAGAGACCCTTCCCTGTCACCAGCTGCCACCAGCTGTCCCCTCTGCCCAGGGCTCTCTTGAGGCCCCAGAAGCCCACCCAGGATTGCCCACCCAGGATTTTCACAAAGCCCCTCCTTGCTGCTGAATTAACTGCACTGCTGGCAGAGATGCTGCTCCTTGGGGAGCAGCCCCCACATCCCAGCTGAGGAGGGCTGGGATTAAATCTATTCCAGCAACAGCAGAGCCAGAGAAAAAGAGGAGGCAAAACCCTCATGTCTTTTATGTGAGTGGATTTATTCATCCAAATTTGAATTTTTAATGGAGATCTCTTTAAAATTTCAGTTCTTCGAGCATCTACCTCTTTCTTTATAAAATTGGTTCTATCCCGCCTACAGGGCAGAGTTGATTGAGGCAGACATAGCTATAGATTTCGTAGTCTCCAGGCTCTGCTTAGGACAGATTTCAGTTTAGATTTTAACTAACTGATATGTCAAGAAAATACTGTGCTTTTCTCCTCCCCACCTCCTTTTCTCTTTTTCTTCTGAAATATTTCAACAACATTGAAAAATAATCTTCAGCACTTTCCACAGGGAAGACAACAAAAAAAGCTTTTTTTTTTTTTTGTCAGAAAACCTAACCAAATTTGATAGAGATACATCTGTTCAGAGGCTCCAGGAACAAAAAAAAAAAAAAAAAAAAAAAGACAAATGGAAGCTCTCCCAGAGCTTGCCTGAGCACTGCTGAGAACAGAGACTTGTTGATCCTCAGGCTTTTTGCTTGCCTGAGGAAAAGAAATAATTAAAAACATTAAGTGAACAAAACACTCTGAAGAACAGGGCCAGCCTCTTTAGCTGAAAACCCATCTTGTCTTTCCAAGTCCTTCAGATGGCAGCTCCCAAGCTCAGGCCACAGCAGGGACCCTTGAAGCAGCGCTGTGTTTTCAACACCCCAATTGTTTTGGAATCCCTGCCCCTCCTGCTGTGGCCAGGTTTTATGTGTCACCCTTAGCTTAGGAAAAAGCAGTGTATGAAATGAGCCCAACAGTTTGATATGGTGAAATCCAGCTGGGTTTGTGCCCTCCCTCATTCCCTCAGTGCTGCCTGAGGGATGTGACAACCCTGGGGAGTCACCCCAGGTCACCTGTGGCTGCAGGTGACTTCATCACATTGATGCCACTTCTCCTCCTGGCCACATCCTCCAGGAGCTTTCTCCTTGTGATGCCTTCATCTGAGTTCCCCACTGGAGATCTCCCACCCCCAGAAGGGCTGGAGGGAAAATATCCCTGTGTAAGAGTGATCAGAGTGCAGCAGCAGTGGGGAAGCCTCAGAGCTTTCTGTTTCCAGTGCAGGGGCTGAGGAAGCAATTGCAGAGCTTTAGCTTCATGCCCGCCCTGCTGTCCTGCAGGCTCCCCCTCCTGACTCCCAGGCATGGCTTTGGAAAAAAAGGAAAATTAAATAAAAAACAAAATAGCGAAAAGAAGAGGAAGAAAGAAATACAGCAGAAAAACAGAGTATTCCCTGGAGAAGTGGTTTGACCAGGAGTCAGCACGTGGGCTGTGAGGGATGAGTGCAGGGATTTTGCCCTCGCAGGTGTTCTGCTGCTCCTGGGGGCTGTGACACCTGGAGGCAGAGCTTTGGAGCTGCCTCCTTCTGCCCTGGCAGCTTTCCCCACCCCTGGCACAGGAATGTGTCACTGCTCCTGCTCGGTGCCTGGGCAGATGTGGCACTGCACTGGATGGGTGTGACACTGCTCTGGACAGGTGTGGCACTGCTCTGGACAGGTGTGACACTGCACTGAGCAGGTGTGACACTGCTCTGGGTACATGTTGGCATCTCCCCTGTCGAGCTGCCTGGCTGGGTGCACCCCAGCAAAGCAGATCCCAGGGGATTCTGTGAGTGCAACCCTGTGCATCCCTGTGCCTCCCTGTGCCTCCCTGTACATCCCTGTGCATCCCTGTGCCTCCCTGTGCATCCCTGTGCATCCCTGTGCATCCCTGTGCCTCCCTGTGCATCCCTGTGCATCCCTGTGCCTCCCTGTGCCTCCCTGTGCATCCCTGTGCATCCCTGTGCATCCCCGTGCCTCCCTGTACATCCCTGTGCATCCCCGTGCCTCCCTGTGCATCCCTGTGCATCCCTGTACATCCCTGTGCATCCCCGTGCCTCCCTGTGCATCCCTGTGCATCCCTGTACATCCCCGTGCCTCCCTGTACATCCCTGTGCATCCCTGTACATCCCTGTGCCTCCCTGTGCATCCCTGTGCATCCCTGTACATCCCTGTACATCCCTGTGCCTCCCTGTACATCCCTGTACATCCCTGTACATCCCTGTGCCTCCCTGTGCATCCCTGTGCATCCCTGTACATCCCTGTGCATCCCCGTGCCTCCCTGTGCATCCCTGTGCATCCCTGTACATCCCTGTGCATCCCTGTGCCTCCCTGTACATCCCTGTACATCCCTGTGCATCCCCGTGCCTCCCTGTGCATCCCTGTGCATTCCTGTGTCACCACATGCAGAAAATGCAGCTGCTTGGCTCTGGATGTGCCACCTAATCACCCTCACTATCCAGAATAGACTCCTACACCTCCCAGACACCCAGACTGCCCCTCCAGTGGAGCCAGGCACAGGTGTGTCCCCGGTATCCCAAACCCACAGGAGATGGTGGCACTGAGCCCCCCAGGATCCCTGTGAGCTCCCTGGCTGTGCCGAGGCTCCAGGCACACACAGCTGCCTATAAATAAACACAGCAGCCTCAATGTCAGCTCCCCTCAGCCTCTGGGTTTAAATATAGGCATTGGCTCTGCTCCAGGAGGAGGTACAAGTGGTTTCAGACTCAAGCAAATTGTTATGAATCCCATTTGCAGTGTGAATATGCTCAGTGAATGTTTCTTTCGCTAATGAGACCAAAATAGCAATTAGCAGGAGTCTTAATGCTACAAACCCTGAGGAATGGACACGTATGTATTTTTATCCTTAGGGTTATTCATCTCTGGCTTCAAATGCAGAGGTCAATATATCTCAACATGTGTGGCACACATCACACCTAGAGCTGCACCTTGCTAAGTCCCACTTAGGCATGGTCAAATTGAGATGTCCAGGGGAAAAATATTGGTTTTGAATTCCAGCAGATCCAAATCCTCATTGCTGGTAAATCCCTTTTTTCTCTCCTGGTTTTGTTGTTTTTTTGTCTTGAAGATGATACAGAAGCAGAGCTTTTTCTCCCCCTTTCTTTGCTTGCTGCATTCAGGTTTTGCTATCAGGGTTTTCTTTTCTATTTTTTTATCTTCTCTTTTTTTTTTCCCCTTTTCCCTACAGCCAACAGAGTGGTTGGTGAATACAAAATTAGCCAATTCAGACAGAGGCCAAACATCCCAGGAGAGCAGGAGTGAGAGAGAGAGAGAGAAATGATCAGCACTTGCCAAATAGCCTCTCAAATCCACCATGTATTTTTCCCTTTCTCTGAAAACCACATGAAACAAATGGGAATTATGGGGAATTCAAATTCCCAGGATTTTCAGGGATTGGCCACGAGTGACTCTGGTGCCTGCAGCATTCCCCTGCTCTGCCCATGCACTGTCACAGTACAGAGCATTCCCCTCCCAGCTCTCTGACTTTCCTGCTGGAACACCTGCAGCAAAAAGGGCATTTTTTACCTTTTCCATATGAACTACCAAGGCTCACCAAACCCCTCTGGGCACAAGCCATGCATGCAAATGCCCCTCCTGCTAATTCTGCTCATTTAAGGTGTGTGTAGGTCTGGCTTGTCATGTTAAGGGGGATGTTTTGGCCTGAATTCCATCTGGGATGAGGAGTCAAGGTCACTGCCGGGTTGTGGCCCTGCAGACTGCCAGGCTGTGCCTGGGCAGGGAGGCAGGGCTGCTCCCTGATGCTCCCTGCTCTCCTGGCTGCCACACCAAGCACCTGCTGCAGAGCATTAATGAAAATCAAGGGCTTTGGAGCGAGCCTTTATCCTGACCCAGAGCTGGGACACATCTTGAGCTTCCAGCTGGGATTACACCCTGAAGCACATCCATGCAAAATTTGGAATGCAGCTGTGGTGAGGCTGCTCTGCAGCTGAGGTGAACTTCTCATGGCCACCTGTGAGGAGCCAGGGAGTCACAGGATGGTGACCCTCAAGGCTCACATTCAGTGCCAGGGTATCCAGTCCATTGAGTCCCCTCCAAGGCCAAGTCAATACTGTTATTGAATAGCATCAGAAAAGGCTCCTCAGGTGTGCAGAGCTGAGACTTTTGTGTGAGGACAGGAGATAAATCCATCCTAAGCAGATCTCTGCAGCAGCATGTGTGGAATAACAATACTGGCAGCCGTAGGAGTGTGGAGGTGCAAGGTACCAGACATCCCTGGAGCTCATGGGCTGGGGTTTTACCTGGACTGGTTTCCAGCTACCTGTTGTGCACACTCGTTTGCCTTGCCAGAGCCCCTGACTCTTCCAATCACCCCTTCCCCCAAATTTCTCCTCTCCCAGCAGTTTCTAACCCAGCTTTATCTCCTAAGAATGGCTGATTTCCAAAGTGCCAGCAAGTGCCTGAGAATTGTGTAATTGCAATATAATTAATGAATTAAAAGAATGAGATGTTTTAAGTGCTTTTGATATGCCAGTCCCTATAATTATCTGCAGAAAACGTGTTCATTAACAATCTCAGAATGTGAGGCTGTGGCTCCTGCATGGCAGTGCTTCTTTCTCTGGTGAGGCTGGAGGTGGGAGCAGGGAAAGGGCTTTTGGAAATCTTTTGAAAGGTTTGCTTTCTTCCTTGGTTTAGAGCAAGCTGGAAGAGGAAGGAGGGTCTGCAGAACATCTGACATTTCCCAGCAGACGTGAAGGCAGCAGGATTTGCTAGATCAGGGTCACAGGAGCTGTGTCCAAATCCTGGCTCTGCTGTGTGAGTCCCGGGCATGAACTCAGAGGGAGGTGTGTGCTCATCCCTGCCCCAGCCCTGTGCCGTGGATGGAAAGGGCAGTCACTGCTGCTGGAGCAGAAGAGGTTTGTGTAGAGATAATTGCACAATGTTTTTCATTGTAATGTCATGGCTAGAGAGGGAATTGAGAGGTCTTGTTTGTACTGGTGGGGAAATATTGGGCATTTCCTGTCCTGGATTTGCTGAGCAGGAGCAAGGAGAGGGGAGGCTCGTTGCAGCTGGAGCACTGGTCAGAGGGAATCTTCCTTGGGAGGTTTGCAGTGCTTTCCTCGGGATGTGGTGTTGGAAGACCCTGATTTTACTTCTCTGGGTGTAAACCAAGAGCAATTCCTTTGATGCCAATGGAGTAGCTGAGACAAGTGAGAGGGGAACATGGACTATTGGTGTTGAAAGCACTTAAAACATCTCTTGAGGACACTCCTAGGAGGGAGCTGCTCTGGGAGGCTGATGGACAGGGAGCAGCTCTGCTCAAAGCCCATCCTTCCCAGGATCCCAAATTATAAATGAACCAAGCCCTAGATGTGACTAACACATTCCCTATCCGGAACATTTCAGCAGGCTGCAGGCTCCCAAAATTGTTTTCTGTTAAACTGGGGGAATAAATGGTTCATTTGGAAGGCTTGAGCAGGCAGCACACAGAGATCAGCCCTGTATCCAGCTTAGGGAAATGACAAAGGATGAATTACAGGGCTCTCCCCACACTTTACCAAATCCACGTGTTTTGACTGCAATAACCTGTTCTTGCTGCAAAGGCAACATCCCCCAGCACAGAGGGTTAAACACCCAGTACTGAGGAGGAAGCTTAAAGAACTACACTGAGGGCAAGGGCTGATGAAGGAAGGTCTTGGCTGGGGAAAAAAAAGCAGTCACAGGCTGCCAGGGTTGGGTCCTGGTGGGCAGGAGAGCCTTGACATCCTCTTTGACAGAGACCTGTAACCCGAGCATCCTCTCCTCTCCTCTCCTCTCCTCTCCTCTCCTCTCCTCTCCTCTCCTCTCCTCTCCTCTCCTCTCCTCTCCTCTCCTCTCCTCTCCTCTCCTCTCCTCTCCTCTCCTCTCCTCTCCTCTCCTCCTCTCCTCCCTCTCCTCTCCTCTCCTCTCCTCTCCTCTCCTCTCCTCTCCTCTCCTCTCCTCTCCTCTCCTCTCCTCTCCTCTCCTCTCCTCTCCTCTCCTCTCCTCTCCTCTCCTCTCCTCCCCCATTTCCAGCATCCTTACTCCACCAAGGGAGCAGCCAAGTTTTGGTGAGATTGTGCTTTTTAAGCCTAATGGGACAGAATTAGCCAAAAGGACACAATTAGAGCCAGAGCTTCTCCCTCAGTGCTCCCACGTGGGAGAGGGTGGCAGCAGCAGCCCAGCTCTCTGCACATCCCAACCTCCCAAAAGATTGGATTTGATTTTCCAAACAGGCTGTTCCTGTGCTGAGTGTGAAGGACTCATCAGTATTTGGTATTATAGAATGTAGAGTATTTCAGTGGGATAGGGAGAAAATGTTTCCTATGTTTCCTTGTCTTGCAAACCGTTTTTTTTTTAGCTTCTCTTGTCTCATCCGCAGGCAGAATGAGAAGCCAGAATTGTGAAAATGTTCAGAAAACTGAGCTCTGGAAAATAGAATTTAAATAATTTTGAAATATCATGCTTTGATTTGGGCATTTTAAAAAAAACACAAAACTACTTCAGTTTGTAACAGACAAGTAATTTTAAAGGGGAAATCTGAAAGGTTTTGTTTCAAAGTGAGAAAATGGAAATTTTGGCAATCTCAAAAGGAATAATGTTTTTGCTTCGTGTAAAAAAAAGTCATGAAAACTGTCTCTTTACTGCAAATATTTTCATTTTTGACAGTTCGCTATTTTTCAACCAAAAAGTGTTATTAGAAACATCTGAAAATAAACACAGAAGGAAAGAACTTTTGTATGGTAGGGAAGACAGGTACATTTCTGTGAAATAAAATGAGTTGCTTGATGTCTGCTGAATGGGGCTCTTAGAATAAATCACAAGCAGAGAAAACATGATTTATTGGGGTTTTTTATTGCTTTTTTTTCACCATATCGGTAGGTCAGGTCATATGACTGCTTGCAATATTTTGTCACTACCTAAATTCAGCAAATACATCCTGAATCTAAAATACGTATTAATGCTTATTAACATATAATATTTATTTATAGTTATATAAATATCTATAGCTGTATATTTCTAAAAAATATTGATACCTATATATCTATATTTATATAAATATCTATATATATTATATATGTTATATATATAGTATACAGTATGTAGTATGTAGAGTATATAGTATGCAGTATATAATATATAATTAATATAGAATATAAAATATGTACTATATAGTATATACTATATAATATGTGATATATAAAAATCTAGAATATAGAATATAGAATATAGGATATATTATACATATTATGTAATATAACTTATAATTCTAATCTATAAATTATAAATTAGAATTTATTTTATATATAATAGTATACATTATGCATGATATATTATATATTGTATATTACATATTATACACGATATATTACATATTATAGATAATAATATATTGTATATACATACCACATTATTGTATATTACATGTATTTATACCTATATATTAACATATAATATTTATTTAATTTAATACATTTTATATTCATAGTTATTTAATATAATTTAATTTAATATACTTAATTTATTTGTATAATATTTCTATATTAAGATATTAATTTATAGGCGTGTATTAACGTATAACATTCATTTCTATTGATATTTATTAATCTATAGTGGGCACGAGGCCAGCCTGGAAGCCCTGGGATGAATCAGCTCCGTGCAGTTAAGGCAGCCATTCCCCCTCTGTGTGCTGTAATTGTATTTCCAGCTCTGGGGTCCGTCTGGCAGCGCTGAGCTGAGCACAGCGCCCTGGCAGAAGGGGCCATCTGTCCCCTGTCCCCAGTGCCACCAGCAGGCTGCCAGGGGGCTGAGCCGTGCTCGGTGGGGACTCCCGGGCTCTTCCCAAATTCTTCTGGCAGCCTGTGAACGTGCAGGGCGCTGAGGCACGTCCTGAAAAGGCAGGACATGCTCTGAGCACAGAGGAGCAGCTGCTGCAGCAGGGACGGAGCAAAGCCTCCTTTTCTTCATGTGGCTTCATTGCACACACATCACCTTCATGCCAAAAGCATCGTGTTTATTCTAACTGCTTAGTAACTTGGTGCTGCTCTGTTCCTTTGTTAGGAGCTACCAGTGCTTTGCCAAAGACTTTTTTTCTTTAAAATGTTGACATTTTTCTCTCATGGGTACAGAATTCTTTACAGGGATACAAACTCCTTTCTCACAGAATCAGCAGGCTGACAGGTTGGTTCTCACAGACACTTGTTAGGCCAGCCCTTAGCTGTACTTAGCCAAAGTAGTAGGCCTGAACCAGGATTTTACAAGGCCTTTATTTTGTAAGGTTTTACCTATATGCAACAAGCAGCCTTCTGATTTTTTAATTATTTTTTAATTTTTATTTTTTTTCTCTCTTATGATGACTCCAAGTGTTGTGTCCCTGGTAATACCAGCAAGAAGAGCAGTTTGTGGCAAGGGAAAAGCTGGAGGATAATCCAGAAGAATTTAAGTGCAGGCAAGGTTAAAACAGAAAATATCTGCTGCATCTAGTAGCACTTCTCCTTCAAGGTTAGCAAGAAAAGGTTGACCTTGGGCAGGACACAGAACTCATGGAAGGTTTGGTTGGATGAGACCTTAAAGATCATCCAGTCCAACTCCCCTGCCACGAGCAGGAATGCCTTCCACTAGAATAGGTTGCTTTTTGGACATCAAAATCTATCCCTTCTTCTGCTAGAGATTCAAAGCATAGTCTTGAAGAAGAATTTTAAACAAACCAGGACTTGGTTTCCTTATCTGAAGAATATAAATTAAAACATTGTTCTTCCTGACACATTCTCAGCAAGTACAATTCATTAACTTTCCTGAAGTGCTTTTAAATCTCCTGTTTCAGGCACTACACAGGTATTCAAAACAGTTCACAGAGCTAGCTGAAACCACTTAAAATGAAATTAAAATGCCATAATTCCAGATTAGGATAATTCACACTCAGAAAAGTTCTGATGACAAGTTTATGAATTTTTCTGTGTTTGTGGGGGCTGCTGGAGTCTTAGGAGATATAAAAAAGCAATTTCTTTGACAATCATTCTGAGATCAAAAATTCAACAGCACTTTTGGAATTTAAAATTTCGGCTCGATGAAAAGCTTAGAAAGGATGGAGGAAGAAGTGGAAAACTGGAGAAAAAAAGAAGTGAGTCATATACAACCACTTTCTCTGTCCTGAAAGCTGCAGATACTGAAATTGAGACCCAAAAAATTTCAGTGACAAGGCCTGCCCAGGCAAAAGAGATGAAGAGCTGCTTCTACCCTGGGTTGCAGGTGGGAATGACCTGCTCTCCATCCCTGAAGGTGCCAGCAGACATCTCAGCCATAAGTGACCTGAAGGGATAGGCAGGCTGTCCTTTTAAAATGTGAGCATGTCTGCCTGGCACTGTCTGTTCTGCCTGTGTTCAATAATGTAAATAAAGAATTTAAGAAGCCCATTACTTTCATCTGCAGTTCTGAGAGAATTGCTCACGCTCTCCCTTGGCAGTTCTGTTTGTGCATAATGACAATGCTAATAAAAACCCTCAGGAGAACAACAACCCTAACCAAAAAAATATAATAGTAAGAGCAGTAAAAAAATAAAGTTTTGCCTTTATAGATGTTTTCTTCATTTGAAATAATATTTTAAAAAAATATATCTTGTGAAGACTTTCCTGGCATCAAATTCTCATTTGGGCATGTGGGACTTTAGTGAGGGGCAGGATTTGCCTTTGCAGAGTCAGGGATGCAGGGATCAATCTCCCAGCACTGACAACATCCATGGGCCAGCCAGGGAAGGCTGTGGTTTGCTTTTTTTTTTCTTTCTTTCACACTAATTTCAATCTGGCTTTCAAATTTTGGGACGGGTTTTTAAAATTATCTTTCCCTTTCACTATTTGGATTCTCTTCTTACCTTTCATGCTGGTTCTGCTGTCACCTCATCCAGCTTCCACCTGCTGGTTACAACTCTTTGATTTTGGCCTTGAGCTGGTCACTTGAAACAGAAATGTGCTTCCCCACTGAGCACTTCTTCCCCCAAACAGCCTGTGCAGGGCTGAGCCCGATGCTCCTGAGCTCCCTGGGATTCAATCCTGAAGCATCAGGTGACCTCACTCAGATGGAGCCTCCTTATTTCTCATCCAGACAGAGCAGGACAAACCCAGGCTCTGCTGAATCTTGGTCTAAGTTGAAACCTTCTCTGAAGTGAAGTTTTTTTGCTAGTGTTTTTTTAGAAACAGAACCTGTTGGAGTCAGTAAGCCAGGGGTCTCTCAGAATCCTTCAGAGAGAGATGAGGATGTAGGGATTGAATTAAAGGCTTTAGATGGAATGAGTAAGTGAATAGATGGAGTAAGTAAGTAAGTAAGTGGAATAAGTTTTAAGTGCTTTTAGTAAGTAAAAGGTCTTAGATGCCTGAAAAGCAGTACATGTTCTAGTGAAGGTTGAAAAACACGCTGGTGTTTCCTTGGAGGCTCCAAGAACCCAGCTTCAGACATAATGGAGTTAGAGTTAAGAATATTGCTCACATTTTTCAGTTAGAACAAGGTAGGCTATGAGTGTAGTTTATACATAGCCTGGTGTGCTAAGAAACCAGAATTCTAATAGGTTAAGGAGTAGTGGTCTGAGTTTGTGTCTTAGCTGGTTGGAAATTTCTATAAAAGAACATGCATCAGGGAGAGCTGGGGCTCTATGCCATGGCTTTATGCCATTGCATTTTGCCATTGCTTTTGCCATTGCTTTTATGCCATTGCTTTGTTTTGCTTTTGTCTTTGAGACTGATGTGCTTCTGTAATAAATAACTTTATAGCAACTATTAGCAGCTTGGCTTTTTAAAGAAGTATATAACCCGATAGTGTGGGTGCCCCAGAGGCACCTGGAGGGTTTCCTAAACCTCACTATGGAAAAATTGGTAGAATTTAACCATGTCCTACCAGCTCTTTGAGTGTTTTCACTGTCACATTTATGTTTGAGTTTTTGAAAACCTTGCCAATTTGAATTGCATTATTATTATATTATAAATAGTATATACTGTACATACTTCTTGTTCTTCTTCCTCTTCTTCTTCCTTCTCCTCCTTTGTCTCCTTCTACATTTTTGTTGATTGAAGAATAGAAACAAAGTTTTTTGTGAAAATAACCCATACATCCGACTTCATATATGTTATTTACGTTTGTGGGGCGTTTTCTTTGGGCTTTTTAATGCCTTAGCTCCACAGAGAATTTTCAAACTCTTGCTATTTTCATGCAATTTGGCATTGTGTTGAACTTTAAAATGTAGATGCTCTTGGCAAAGCTGAGTTGTTCCAATGCACCGCCAGTGACCTGAAACATTTTCTTGCCACCCTGAGAGGACAAAGTCTCTGCTCCCCCAAATGTTATTCCTTCAGCTCAACACCATTTTCTTGATTGTATCCAGAAAGCTTTACTTTTCCACTACTGAAACACCACGTTTTTAAAGGAGTTGTTTTAGGGTCAGGTTTGTTCTGTTCCATTTTTCCTGTGTAAATTGAACCAGACTCGTTGGTCCTCGCACAGTTCACTCCTTGTTTACTCACCTCATCACCTTGGTCCCTCTTCCCTGGGCCAACATTCTTTTCCAGGGAAGGAACCTACAGGTATTTTATTGTGTATTTTTGTGAGTCAGTCTTTGCTTTGATTGAATTCAGCAAGCTAGAAAACAAAAAGCAAACTCTGTGGCTGGAACAGGCATAGGGGCAGGAGAGGGCTGCTCCATTCCAGCAGAGCCAGAGCCAAACCTCCATCCACTGTGCATAACCTCCAGAAGGATTGTTGGAGGTTTAAGAGAACAGGTTTAGTCTACAATTGGAACAAACCCTGTATTCCCCCATTGTTCCATTAAAACAAAAAGATAATTATTCCAAAACAAAAGCGTGCCTGAGTAATGCTTCAATTTCCATCCCATTTCCAGCAGAAGAAAATACAAACATGGAGTTTTGCTTTTCATTTTGTTAAAGTGGGATTTTTTTTCCTTTGGCTGTGGTAGAAATGTTCATTTTGATGATATTGTTGAAGTCACACTCTTTAAACACATGGCTTATGTTGAAACAATGAACAAATATTATTTGATGCTTTGTGCTATGTTCGCTTTTCATTATAATGGCTCCACAGTGCTGGAGTTGAAGATGTTCATAAAAATCAAACATCATGATGCTTCCTGATAATATTTTGACAATTTTGATCTGGGGGTAATTTTGCATTTGAATTTTGATATATAACAAAAACAACTGTTACAATTTCAGGAAATCAGCTCTGCCTGCTCTACTCCAAGGGATGGAGTATTTCCCAGTGATGATGTTTGGACAGTGACTGTGAGGAGAAACCCTTCTTCAACTGATTAGGCAAAAGAGGAGTATTTTTTCCTATAATTAAAGAGGGTTGGCAGTTTAAATTTATGATGATGAAGAAGTAGAGATTAATACAAATAAAACCACTTTAGAAATCCAATAAAATTTTATTTAGCGAAAAGAAGAGATTTAAGGGGGAGGGAAACCAGATTTTTCTTCCAATCAGTTCTTTCTCTGTTTAAATTGGAATGAATAGCAGGGGAAGAGCCCCCCACACCCATCACTCAGCATTCTTAAAAGAACTGATTTAAGAAAACAACTCTGTCTTGTTTCTTAAATTAAGGTATTAGAACCTGTCTCTCTGCTCATCTCTTCTTCTCCAGGCCAGGATTAAGTTTTGATTTGTAATAAAATTTGACACAAATCTGACATTATTTTGACCAGGCGTTGTATTCAGGAGATTAAAATGAGCAGCTGAAAATGGCACTGACATCCCTGGCCTCGTCTCCTCCCCTCTGCTTCTCTGGCTGCTCCCCTCTGTCTCCTGCATCCCTGAGACCTGTGTGCTTGTCACTGCTTTCTGACCAGCTTCTCTGAGTGTCCTTGCTCCCTTCCCTTTTCCTGAGCCCCTCTGGTCACCTCAAGGAGAAGGATTTTCACCCACTCCCTCCCAGTGTCCCCATACCATGGCAGCACCACGCGGGTGCCATCCCTGTCCCTTCCATTTCCTCACGGATTGAATTCATCACCATCACATGAATAAATCCCCACGAGAATAAAAGTTCTCGGAGGTAATTGAATCACACAAGAGTGATGGGGCTTGCTTTTTTTTTTTTTTTTTTTTTTTTCCCTTCCCTTGACTCATTCCCAGCCGAGGTTCAATCAGCATTCATTACTCCCACCTCCCCCTATCTGAAAGCAGCAGAGGAACCGGGGGAAGGAGAACTCTTCGTCTCCTGATTAAATCTTCCAAACATGATGGCCTATCAAGCTCAGTAATTTGGGAGCCAGGAAACACAAGATTTTAATTCAATGCAGATAAAAAGGCACGACCCGTGGAACCAGCTGAGAAGAACACAGCAGCAGAATTGTGTCAAGCCTATGGTGCCTTAAAGTTTTCTTTGCAAAAAACAGTTTGATTAAAAAGCATTTAAAAATATTTTCAAACCTAGAGGCACTTACAGTGTTGAAACAATTTGCAATCAAAAGAAAATCTTTTGATTTGACATTTTTGCCCTCTTATTTGATTTAATTTCACATTAAGGAAAATATTAGGGGAAAAAACCACGAAAATTGAATTAAAATAATAGCAATATTCCAGACATACATGTCACTTGATTAAACATTTAGATTGCAGTGTTCTGACATTCTCAAAACGAAACATTTTTGACATTATGAAATGGAACTTTTCAATAAGCTTGTTTTGATCTTGCTAGATCAAAAATATCCCGGAATCCTCTTTCAAAACAGCATTTCGGGGATTCTGTGCTCGGGCTGGTTCGAGGGAAGGAGATGATTTCTCTGCGGAGGCTGCAGGGAGCAGAGGCACAGCCCCCGCTGACCCCGAGCCAGCCTCCCCGGGGCACGGCAGGGCTCAGGTGCGCTCCCCGGGACGGACTCACCTGTGCCCCGCAGCGCACGGGGATGCTGTGCGGCTGCCGGAGCATCTCAGGGATGTTGTGTGGCTGCCGGAGCATCCCGGGGATGCCGTGGGGCTGCCGGAGCATCCCGGGGATGTTGTGTGGCTGCCGGAGCATCCCGGGGATGTTGCGCGGCTGCCGGAGCATCCCGGGGATGCCGTGGGGCTGCCGGAGCATCCCGGGGATGTTGTGAGGCTGCCGGAGCATCCCGGGGATGTTGTGTGGCTGCCGGAGCATCCCGGGGATGTTGTGTGGCTGCCGGAACATCCCGGGGATGTTGTGTGGCTGCCGGAGCATCCCGGGGATGTTGTGTGGCTGCCGGAGCATCCCGGGGATGTTGCGCGGCTGCCGGAGCATCCCGGGCTCGCAGAGCTTTTCCCCACTAGAGGGAAGTGCATTCCCGCGCTCAGGGGTGAGCGGCCAGGAGAGCTCATGCCATGGCTCTGTGCGCCCAAGCCAGCACCCCGCTGGACCTGCCGGGAATGCTGCTGGAGCTGCTGCCCATCCCAATATCTCTGCCCGGCAGCCGAAGGGGAACAGGAATTCCTGAGTGCCTGTATGCACACCCCAATCCCTTCCTGTCACTACTACACCAGCCCCACTGTGGGCAGATGTTTTTCCAGCCCTGGCACAGCTGCCCAGGCCAGTGGTGGAGTCACCATCCCTGAGGGATTTAAAAGATCTGTGGATGTGCTGGGGACACGGTTCTTCCAAGCAGCTCGTGATCGTACAAGGGAAGTGGCATAAAGTTACACTACAAGGGGTTCAGGTTGAATAGTGACAAAAATTTCTTCACTGTAAGAGTGGTTAAGCATTGAAAGGTGCTATCCAGGGAAGGGGTGGAATCACCATCCCTGGAAGTGTTCAGAAAAGGAGTAGATGTGGAACTTCATGGTCAGGTTTAGTGGGCGTGGCAGTATTCAATTGAAGATTGGACTTGAGGACCTTGGAGGTCTTTTCCAACATTAATGATCCTGTGATTCTGTGGTTTAGTCACTGACCTGGCAGAGCTGGGTTGATGGTTAGACTCAAAGATCTGAAAGGTCTTTTGCAACCTAAACAGTTCGGTGATTCACTGTGGATGAAAACCTGGGCCAAACTGGAGCTCTGCAGGGAAAGAAAGGGTTGAGCTGCTGGCTGACTCCAAGGACATCCATACAGCTGTGCTTGAGCTGGTGGGGGTGCACTGAGGATCAGGCCCTGAGCCATTTCAGTGCTGTCTGCACTTGGAAAATGACTCAGTGCACAGCTGTGATCCGTGCAGATGGGCTGGAACCCACACATCCCAGGCAGTGCAGCAAAGTGCAGGCAGTGACAGTGTGGGGATCAGAACAATCCAACCCAGGCTGCATGGAATGATGGAGATGTGCCCAAATCAACACTGGGCTGGCTGTTTGTTCAGCCAGAAAGGCTCACAGATGTTCTCCTGAGCAGAATGGCTTTTAAAACAAAGCTTCTACGTGTTAATGCAAATGTAAGAAAAGATGTGTCTCCGTGAACACACAAGCAAAGCAAACGCATCTGTGAGATGCAGATTTAAGAGAGCTGCACAAACCCATGGATATAAACTACCTAATTACCTGGATAAAACCAGGAATGCTGACATGGAAATATCCACAGAAACCCAGGCAGCACTGTTGGTCCTTGGTGGATGTGCTGTATGGATGAACAAGTTGTTTTCTGCAGGAGTGCACATCCTCCCCCCTTCACACAACTGTGCTCCAGATGGGAGCAACCCTTGGAACAGGAACAGGCAAAGCCAGTCAGAAGCACCTTCATGAGTCCCAGCCTGAGACCTTGGGTCTAAAGAACCAACGAGTAAAGCAGGAGAGAGAGAACACAGCTGGAGAGGAGAGGATGAGGGATCATGGTAAAGAAACCTTCCAATGGTCTGAGGAACCCTGTCCCCCCAGGATCTCAACAAGTGGACATGAGTGTCTCTCCTGGTGGCTCTGGAGCTGGGGGTTGTGGTGAAGTGTGTCCCTCACACCTTGAGAGGGGAAATCACTCTGTCCTTGCTCCCAAGGAGTCTCTGTCTCCACATGACTTCATTTCCTGAGAAGGTCAGTGATGCTCATGGTTATATTGCACAGAGAATGACTCCAGCAGTCTCAAGCATGGGGTAGAACACCTTGCTCCTCAACTTTCAGATTAAAACAAACTTTTGGGCAAGAGTGGGCATCAAAATTAACCCATTGGTTCCTCCTACTCTTCCCGAGCATATGAACTTTTGTGGGCTTTAACACTTCAGTAGTTTGTTTTTTTCCTGCTGCCTGAAGAGCTGTCATCATTCCTGGGGAAAAAAAAAACATTTCTACTTCTGTTTTTGCATTTTTCTGGAGAACCTGACAAAATGTATAATTTTCTCCTTGTCCACTCCAACAGCTCTCAAGAGCAAAGTCTTCAGCCAATTTAAATTTGTGATACCCTGTGGAAGGCAATAGAGATTTAATGGAGGTACTTTGTGTTAAAGCATCTGGCCCCAAATTCTCCAGGGAAGCAGAGTATCATGCACCAGATCAAAGGGCCAGGTTGATGTGTGCTGCAAACAGGGAATGGGCAAATTTGTTAAGATGGAAAATTATTTTGCCACCTGCTTTCTCACCTTGAGCATGGCCTAAAACAAGGTCATGGCAGGATTCTTAAATGGAGTTATATTACAATAATTAACAAGAATATTATTACTCTAGTAGTAGTTTTTGTTTTAGAGTTTCTTGCTTATTCTTTACTTGTTTCATTCTTTTGTTGCTGAAAGAAAGAAGCAGCAGACTATTATGAGATGAGACAGTCTGATGTCATGTTTTAAATGTGTTTGACAGTCAGAAATAGGGAAAACCCATAAAGGAAGCCTGTCTGGACATAGTGAAATTTCCAGGGTAATTTTTCCCTGGTCTGGATGCAATGCTGAAAACCCAGCTCAGATTTAGGCTGTTCCTCCAACAAGAACATCTTGAGTTTTGGTCTTGTCTCAGATACCGAGTTGTCTCTCTCTGCTGTATCATCGATGTGGGATCACTGCACAAATCCAGAAGTGGGAGATGCTTTTATCATTGTGTTAATCCCACACAATAAGTGCAGACACCATCTGGGACTTAAGGAGTGGTGCTGCTTTGTGGCCTAGAGTTTTTCAATTCAGGAACAGGTACTAAAAGATAACTGAGTGTTTTCTTTGGTTACATGTTTCAAAGATAAAAAGAACAGTGTTCAACCCTACACACGGGCAACACAACCTAGGCATGAGTTAAAATGTCAAACTGAGTTTTAAAAGATCGAAAGTAAAATAGAGAATTCATCCTGGAGTATTTAAGTGACTCATGGACACTGTGAGCAGCAGGTCTGGAGTATAAGAGATCCCATTTTGATGTTACCAAGTGTTCTGTAATTTTGTGGTCCAAATCCCCCTTTGGACACCTGAAACATGGCTCATCCCCTCCATCAGACCTGCAGAACAGTTTATGTTGGCCCTGGGGGGATTTTGTTCTCATCAAGTTTCTTCTTGCTCGTTGTGGGAGCAGTTGCCAGGTCTCCACTCTCATTCTGTAACTGGAAGCCCTGAGCAGCAGCCTGAGGAAGAGCCACTTTATTTCCTTTGCTGTCCAGCTGCTCTCCCTGTGCAGCACAGCCAGAACTGCTGCTGTCTCCACATGGCCTCTGTCAGAGGGATCAGTACACAGAGAATCCAGCTAGGAGCAGGCAGGACAGATTCCCTGATGCTCTATTTGGGAAAACACACCTTTACAAAGGAATGTGTGCTAGACCTGGGGTATGTGGCTGTTGTCTGCCTGCTCCTCAAAAGTCTACATTCCAAAGTTACCTATGGAAAAAAGTGTATAAAGCTGTTCCACAGGACAGAAAATATATCCGTATTTTATTGCTCTGACAAGCTCTATATTGAAGACAGCAGGATAAGTACCAGAAATGGCAGAACCAAGTCCTGTGCAGGGTTTACAGGCCACCAGCTGAGGCTGTGGCAGAGCACAAGGTATTCTTTCCAAAAACACAGGGAAGCTGCCTTTTCATTAGCTTTGGGGGGTAAAGTTCTCAGGCTGCTGCTACTGGTCAGAAGATTGATCCTGGTTGGCTTCTACCCAGTGAAAACCTTTTATTGTATCTGTGCTATTACCAGAAACAAAATCAGTAAAAAGCATTTTAGGATGTATTTATTTTTTTTTTTTTTTTTTTCTGATCTGAGTGTCTTGGGGTTTAATTCTTAACTGCTGTGTGACCCTTGGCATGGTCAAGTCAGCTGTACAAAATAAAAGATTTCATGTGGTAAAGAAAATAATGTGGTGGTTCACATGAGGGCTTGCAAAATTGAAAAACATTCGGACCACTTATTTCCCTGTTTATTTAACTTTCACGTGTATTTTTTAAAATTCTTCCAACCATCTGACAAACTCTTTGAATCTTATTCCATCTCCCTAATGTGGAAAATCAGTCTGAAGGGCAAAAAGGGCACAATGTGGCCCAGGCTCAACTACAGTGTGAAGTTTGCAAGTTGGGATCATGCAGGTACAAAGACTTTGGATGTGTGAGGAACTCAGCTGCTCCTATGGGGTACTCGAGGCTTTTTTGAACTTCTAGTCCCTAATAATTTGCCAAAATGAATGGACAATATCAGCAGAACAGGTTTTCTTCCTAATGTTCATAATTTTTTTCTTCCCATATCCTTCAGAAATACTGTTAGAATTAGCTTTGTTGCTGGTATTTCAAGAAACTGCATCTGATTCCAGCAGGATTCAGAATGATTGGAAAACATTGAAATGAAGAATGAAATGTTATTTTAATGAAAAAGAAAACTCCTGAGTAGAAGTTAGAGTCTTATTTTATTTTTTCATTAATCTGAACCAATATTCTTCCAGCCTTAAATCTCAACCAACATCTTTATCCTAACCAGGAAACCTGTCCCAGTAGATCCTCACTTTAGCAATGCTTCTTACCTAAAGTCTGCCTGAAGTGGAGGAAAAGTGAGTGCAACCGTTTGGGTTTCTTTTTTTCCCAGTCCTTTTCGTTTTATTCTTTTTGTTTTGTTCCTTCTGTTTGCACAGGCTAATGACAAATTAAAGGGATAAACCAAAGGCCTTGCTGGAACAGCTGTAAACTCCAAGCAGGAAGTCATTCAAAGCCTCCAAAAGCTGGCTGTGCAATGCTGGAGGAGTTAATGATGAGGAACTGAATCCTCAGTTGGAGCAGACTGGCAGAGTTGGGTTGAAATCCCTGAGTTTCACTGATTTACAGCAGTTGGGAACTTGGCCTGAAGTGTCTCACTATTCTGCTTTGTTTGCATTTTGAAGTGATCTCTGCTGGTTTCTTGGTGGTTTTGTCTCCTGTTGATGACTCGTGGGATGCCAGGGGCCAAGTGGGTCTCCAGCAGGCACAGATGGTGGAGCATGGAAAAGCACTGGCTCTGCTTCCTGGGAAAAGCTTTTTCTGAGAATTTCGGAATAGCACCGAGGCTATTCCTGTCCCTGCAAAGGTTTCTGTGGGCTGACAGCTGGTGCTGCCAGAAGATCGAGGATCTGAGGTTCCTCTGTGCTCTTCTGAACTTGAGACAGTTTAATTTTGGGGCGGCTCAAAGATAAACTTGTGTTCTAGAGGATATTTAGATTGCCCTTCTGCCACTACTGAGGGTCAAGTGCTGGAAAAAACAGCCCAGGAAGGTCGTGGAACCATGAGAGTTTAAAGGCCAGACTGGAGAACACCCTTGGGTGCTGCACTGTCAGGGCTGAGCCTCCTTTGGACGAGTGGGATTGACCTGAAACACTGGTTGTGTTGCTTTGTGGCATTACTATTCCTAAAACTAAAATTCACCCAGCTCCAAAGATTTCTAAATTTACCAAGAGAAAGAGGGAATAAGCAATGAGCTCTACATTTACTCTTGGGCAGAGGCAGTGCTTTATCCATCAGCCAAACCAAGAGTCTTTCTTCTGCTGACCACGTCCCCAGATGTTTCCAGCAGCAACTGGAACTCCTCCAGTCTTCTGAGGGAAAAATTGTCAGCAGTGGCAGAAAATATTTTCTTAGCACTTATTATAAAGGGGTTTTAGAGGAGGACACATGAGCATTCAGCTCTGGTTTTGCCTGAAAATGAAAGACTTTAAAATTGGAGGAAACAACCTTGTTGCAATTAAGCACAGGCAAAATTGCCCACAGTTATCTGCAGCTACTGAACTGGAGGCCACTCTCTGAAAGCCAGGCTATCAGAGGGAGCAGCTACTTCCAATTACATCCTACTGGAGGGGACTCCTAAGCTGCCAAGATTCATGGAGGAAAGCCAGTAAAAAAAACCATGACAAACTTCTCCCCCTGGAAAGAAAAATAGAAAAAAACCCCAAAAACGGCTTTATTAAAGTCTAAACATTCCTTGGAAATGTGCCAAGTGCACAAATATTTCCATAAGGAAGATTTATGTGATCCTGATCCAAAGACAAATTTCAAAAAGCAGGAGAGGAAGAGAGACAAGCAAACAAATAAACAAAGTGACAGAGGCTGATTTAGAAAGTGTGTGGTTGGGGAATAGACCTGGGGTGAGGAGAACAAGGCTGACTCTCCAGAGCCCAGAAAAGGAATCTGAAAATGTGGGTCCCTCATCCAAAATAACTCTGGGCAATGCTGAAAGGTATCAGCTTTGCTCCAGATTGGATCAAAAATGTAAATGTACTCTGCATTTCATACTTCCTCCCCAGCCAGGAAAAAGGATCTGTCTGCTCTGCCTGTTAATTAGATTCGATGATCTCAAAGGTCTTTTCCAACCTAAATAATTCTCTGATTCTACTCTTAACACTTCTCATGCCCTGTTTTCCAGGTAGGGCAGCACCTCAGTCTGTGTTATCCACTGTGTTTAGGGTGTCAGAGCCCAGCTAGCAGAGAGCTGGAAGGGATTACCATGACCTCAGGCACCTCCCTTAATGTGCAGATAGCCAGAGGAACCCAAATATCCTCCCCTCTCAGGGGGAAAGGTGGACCAAGTGTCTTTGCTGAAGCCTTTGGGATTTAAGATCTATCAAACTGAGAGAGTGACTAGCCAAGATCTTGCACCTAGATGCAGAAAAGAGAACATGCACGTGGAAAAAAACCTCAGGAATTTTTAATTTGATTTTTTTTTTTTAATTTGCTAATTCAAGGAGGGCAGGAAGACAAAATTCCCAGGCTGTTATGTTGTGGAGTATGGCTGGAATTTGCTGTTTCTATTCTGATTTGGTTCAAAGAGAGTTTTGGTATCAAAAATAGGATGTCTGCATGGTTACACTGTAAAAGGTGATAGCAAGAAGGGTAGGAAGGAAGAAGTCAACAGGGAGATAAAAGAGAAGTTGTTGCAACAGATTGCTTTGTACAACTTGTACTGAGTTTTTCCCCCGAATTATTGATTCGCACTGCCCTTAACATTTAGATTTTCATCTGTTTGCTTCTTTTTGT